>JANUYF010000001.1:244792350-246202350 GCA_026167975.1 Phrynosoma blainvillii | reverse complement strand
TGGGAGTTCACTGAAATACCCACCCATCCCACACTTTTGGCATCATATCCGTTTCCAAGTGATGACTCACACTACACTATCATCACATTTCATGATTAAATCATTTGTTTAGAAGGAGCTTCCCAGTTTTAGTCTGAGGGGGGCTGAGAATGGTTTTGGATTTCAGACAACTTGTGGGGGTGGGAGAGAAACAACCACTTCTGGCCCACTTTGGATTTTTTAAAAAATCAGTTTGTGCCAAACCTCCTTCCCTGAAATATAATCGGTCTTTAATACGATAAAGTAAGATAGCACATTCACAGCTACTCACTACCATTTACAACTAACTTTAATACATCCTACATTGGGGGAAATGTTTTTGATGTGAAAATATGATTTCAAGCAGAACTGAGCTCCAGAACTTCCTTTATTTGGGAAATCTGTCCCTCAGGCATGTGAGATAATAAGATGAGTAAAGTGTCTCATTTTTCCTTTCCTAATCTTATGCACTTTTTATTTTCATAAAAACATAGTTAGAATTTTGTCATTTTGATGCACATTTTTAATATAATTTTACTTCAATTTACAGTTTTTCCCCCAGGAGGCTTTATTCAAGAAGGTTATAATCTCATTTCAAGGTTTCTTACCTTCAACTGTACTTCCATTTTTACTCTTTCCTGTAGAAGCTTTTGATATACTGGCTTTTGCTCCAGCCTTTTCTCTCTTGCTCGCTGTCTTTTTAAGACATGAAATTTAATACAAGGTTCAGCATGTAAGCCCTGATGCAATTCCTGCTGAAACAAAATAAGTCTGTGTGCATACTTTTCAGTCCATTGAATCACCCCCAGGCAATCCCTTCATGCTGCATTATGAGCAGAAAACTAAGATGTCACACATTTCCTCCCAATACTACATTGCATTCAATTGTCTTTTGAAATTATAGTGAACATTGTAGCGATATCCACTATAGCAAGAAGGAGAACTTCAGTGGAAGAGAAAAGAAAAATATAAAAAATATCTTGTTTATCACTGTCCTGCTATGGATCAAATTAGTGGAAACATTTCATTTAAAAATAAACTTTTAAAAAAGCTACTGGATCACAAAGTAACATTGATTCTACCATTCACCATTGTTCTTGAAAGGTTGGTTAAATAATTACTTTATGGTTTATCACACAGTGATGTAATTAATTAAAAATGCTAATTATCCTAATAATCATGCAGAAGTCAGGCTTTTTGCTTTAATCCACATTTCCTTACATAATTTAATCAAGCAGTTTAATCTTCATATTCTTCAGTTTATCAGAACACTTATGTTAGATTATGCCTGGTAGCTTTTATACCAATTTCATGTGTGCCATAATCAGAAATTGTATTGTTTGTGCATTATCCAGACTCTGGCCAACATGGCTGAAGCTTCTGGGAGCTGAAGTCCCTCGGCCCTTAAAGGGGAAAGGTTGCCTAACCCTGGTGTAGACTCTTTCCATTAGAAAATATGGTGGTTCTAATCTGTGCTGTCTGTAGAACATATCTGGATCACTGTTTGATCATGCAGGCATGAACACTCAAGAATTAATTAAGGAGAGCATGCTTGGACATGGAAGAGAGAGGAGTGAAAATAGGAGGAAGAAATATCAACAATCTGAGATATGCTGATGACACCATAATACTAGCAGAAAACCTCACAGACCTGGAACAACTACTAAGGAAGATGAAAGAAGAAAGTGCAAAGACAGGCTTATGTTGAACATAAAGAAAACAAAATAATGACCACAGAGAACTTACACACATTCAAACTAGACAATGAGGAAATAGAAATAGCAAACGATTTCTCATATCTGGGATCAAACATAGATCAGAATGGGGACTGCAGCCAGAAATCAGAAGAAGATTAAGAATGGGGAGGGCAGCTATGAAAGAACTAGAAAGGATCCTAAAATGCAAAGACATACAACTCAGCACAAAAGTGAGAATCATACAAGCCATCATATTCCGTATTACCATGTATGGATGTGAGAGCTGGACAGTCAAGAAATAAGATAGGAGGAAAATCAACACATTTGAGATAATGTGGTGTTGGAGAAGAGTGCTGAGGATTCCATGGACAGCCAAAAGGACAAACAAATGGGTCCTAGAGCAAATCAATCCAGAAATATCCCTAGAAGCCAAGATGACAAGACTTAGACTGTCGTACTTTGGACACATCATGAGAAGGCATGAATTGTTGGAAAAGACAATAATGCTGGGAAAGGTGGAGGGAAGTAGAAAGAGAGGAAGGCCACATGCTAGATGGATGGACCTTTTCCAGCACTATTGTCTTTTCCAACAATTAAAAAGACCACGAATGTGAGTTTGCAGGAGCTAGGCAGAGCAGTAGAAGATGGGGGACCTGGAGATGTCTCATCCATAGGGTTAACAACAACAGCAACAAATCCTGCCTTGACATTCATTATGGTTGAAAGGCAAACTAGACATTTAATTTGAAGGAACAAAGGAATAAAAGCCATGGCATTTCATAAATCACAGTATTTCAGTTTCATGAGAAGGCTAACCAAATTTTTATGTATTAATGTGAAAATTCTCCCAGAGTTACTTGTCAATCAGACCAAGTGAATAATTCTTTCTGATCATTGGAAATTTGGGGGAAATTCTGTTAACTTTCTACTACAGTACGTAAGAAAATTACAAGTACAATATATGATATATGATATAGATTAATATATAGTTGGCTCTCCACATTCATAGATGTTGGGGTGCAAGACCCTCCTAAAGTTAAAAAAACCCTCAAATATCATACCCCCCCCAACATACATGCTACAGACTCCTGTAACCACCCCCTACCCATCTTTGTCTAGCTTGCCCTCGTGATGCCTCACCCAGATTTTAAACCCCTTGCTAGTCATTCACCCTCCTCACCCAGTCTGCTTGCATTTGGAAGAAACAGCAATAAAAAGATAGAAAATTGTTATTCATCAATGATATCCTGTCACTCTCCTGTCCTTCCAACAGCACCAGCTCATTGCTCATTTTTTCCAGTTTAATACCATGATGTCTCAGCCAGATTTTCAATCCCTTCCTAGCCCACTGACCTCCTCACACCAATCCTTTTGCTTTTGGAAGAAGCAGCAATGAGAAGATATTATATCATCACTCAATATCCTTAGGTCCTTTTCAAAAATATATTGCAACATCCTGTTTGATAATTTGGCTAGAATTTTCTTGTTTAGATCAATTTGTTATTGTTGTATGCCTTCAAGTCATTTCTGAATTATGGTGACCTTAAGGCAAACTTTTCATGGGGTTTCTTGGAAAGATTTGTTCAGAAGGGGTTTGCATTTACTTTCCTCTGAGGCTGAGAGAGTGTGATTTGCCCATGTTCACCCAGTGGGTTTCCATGGATGTGTGAGGATTTGAACCCTAGGCCCCAGAGTTGTACTCCAACACTCAAACCATTACTCTATGCTTGCTCTTTTATGTAACATACTGTCTTGAATGGCAAGGGAACTGAGAGAGTTAAATTCTTTATATGTGAGCTTCCTTTCTATTTCAAGAGATATTAAAATAAGAAGGGAAACCATGATAATCAGAAGAACTCTGGGTGTGTGTATCTTAGCTATTGTTATGCACTTTATGTTCTAAGAAGTATTTAATAATAGAGAGAGATATTTTGACTGCATTGGCTTTCCAGAAAGGAAGGAAGGGTGGGATACAAATTCAATAGATAATAAAATTACTTTCTTGTGATCAACTTTAGTTTTCCACTGCATCCATACAATGTCCAAATGCATGATTAAAGGTCCTGAAAATATTTAGACTTCTGAAAGATTACTTTTATTTATAACAAGTATAATTAAATCTTTTCAGCTTTAGTTGATTTTTGTTTGTTTGGAGGGGGATATTGCACGATAGCTTACTTCCTAAATAATATTTACATAATGTGTGTCAAAATTAGAATGGGATACTTAACCTCACAGGTTTTAATATGCACAAAGTTTCTGCTGGCTCTTAAGTGGGGATGGATGTGGAATTCATTTCTTTTGAATTCTGAGCAGAATGTTTCCAATCCCAATATCCCAGAACTGAAGAGAGATCCAAATCAAGAAGTCCATACTTTTCTGAATTTACAGAAAATTCAGAATTTACAGTCTGAACAGCATACCTACAGCATATGTTTAATAAGTGTTTTACCACATTTTAAGATTGCTTTTTATATTAAATTGTTCTTGTGAAGAGCCAGTGTGGTGTAGGGGTTTGAGAACTGGACAATGTCTATGACTCTGGAGATCAGGGTTCGATTCCTCACTTGGCCATGGAAATCCACTGAGTGACCTTGGGCATGTCACACACTATTATCCCCAGAAAACCTTGTCATATGTCCTCTTTTGGGTCACCATAAGTTGGAAATGACCTGAAGGCACACAACAACAAGAAGAAAATTTTTAAAATGCACTATAAGTGTACACTCAGAGAAAATGAACAAAAAATACTTAGGAAAATCCTTAGGGTGGGCAGACAGTTATTAATCCATTAATTATTATTAATAATAATTAATATGATTAACATTAATTTCATCCTTCTCCTTTGCCTGGCCCTCTCCTCAAGAGAAAGCTGAGTGGCAAAGAAGCCTTGAGGGACAAATCTTCGCTTGTCCTCCTCCCCTGCCACCTGGCTCTCTCCTCAGGAGAAAGTTGAGTGGCGAAGGAGCTTTGAAGACATTCCTCATCCTCGTAAGCTGCCCAAAATCCTTTGGCACATCACAAGCTGCTCATGGGCCATATGTTATGCAGGCTTGCTTTAGTCAATGCAAAAAAGTGTGTATGTATCTAAGTATGCAAAGCTTAAAGTTTGAAAAATATAAATCTTTATGCATGGGGAGAAAATACCTTGCAACTGGATACAAAAATGAAATAAGAATGCTGGTGGAAAATGGTGGGTTCCAAAATTCATTGGATTTATGTGTATTACATATAGCAGGAATGGGTACTTTGTGGCCCTCAAAATTTTGTTGGAATGAGGTGCCCAGCAGCCCTCACTCATTCCAGCAGTGTTTTGGTCCATATGGTGTCTGCCCTATGCTGTGTTGTTGTTGTTGTTGTTGTTGTTGTTGTTGTGTGCCTTCAAGTAATTTCCAACTTAAGGAGAACCTAAGGTGAACCAATCATGGGGTTTTCTGGGCAGGTTTTTTCAGAGGGGGTTTGCCATTGCCATCCTCTGAGGCTGAGAGAGTGTGACTTGCCCAAAGTCATCTATGAGGTTTACATGACCAAACCTCTCCCTCCCTCCCTCCCTCCCTCCCGTTCTTTTTCTCTCCCTCTCCCTCACCCCTCTCTATTTTTCCATGAGTCATGCATTACTTTAGATTTGAAAATATTATATGGCAATCATTTTTTTAACTATTCTGTGAATTTGTTTAGTTTCTGTTTATGCCTAATATGATTTGACATAAAGTGAGTTTTAAAAGAAATATCATGAAAATGAAAGATAAATGTAATTTTTGGTGAGACATATCAAAGGCATGAAATAATATTTGGCTCTGTCAGAACCTATGTATGTGAACTAAATTCCACCTTCCATGAAGTAGCATCTGGATGATGGCTGGGTAGCCAGATATTACTTTGCATGTATCTAGAGCAAGACTTCACTACCCTGCTGTCAGGCAATCAGTGTCTTGCTACAAGCTTATGGAACCTCTAAAGCATGAAATTATTTTCCAGGGTGGATGGAAATAACAATGTTAGTAATAACAATTTGGTTCAGTTCCAGCCCACATTCGTGTTAAATGCTGTGTGTTTTTCTCACTTTTTTTTTTTTTTTTTTAAAAAAGAAGGTACCGTCTCTGTGTAAGTTTCTCATATCTGGCTAATTAGTTCTCCAAAAAGCCAGTATGCAGTATGCAGTATGCAGCATGCCTGCATTTTTGACCAGCCCCCCAAAAAATAGCTGTGGTAAGATTGATTTACTGAAATAGGCCTTAGGACATGATCTGTTACTTACTCTACATGGTGAAGCTGAGACTATTTTTTTTCTTTTAATAAATAAAAAGTTATATCCACCTTACAAACTTTGTGAATGTTGCAGATAGATGTTTGAAACTGATGAATGGATAAATATTTGGGCTATTATTAATAAGGTCTGAACTATTTAATACAAATAAAGTTCTCACAGACAACCAAAGGACTATTTATTTGAATATGGATAGTAAAAAGACATACAAAGTAGGTTTGAAGTAGTCTTAAATTGGGTGCTTAGGCTTTTATTGTCTTCTATTATTGTTGTTTTCTTTAGTGAACAAGGACAAGAGAGCACTATATGTACACAGCCTTAATAATTAATAGTAAGTCCATTGCAGCATAACCTCCTTATAGCAAAACCTTGAATTTCTTAAGAGTAACCACAGCAACTGTACACACACACAAAATTCAAAGTCATTTTAAACTGACAATTTTAATGGTGCACCCTGGCAAAAAGTTTCATCTATGGACGTTATCACACGGGGCCAAATCCACACAAAATCCACACAAAATCCTGACCGAAACCAGATTGTTGGCCCGTGTTTTCACACGACGTCGCACAGAAACTGGACAGAAAGTGGACAGAAAATGGACAGAAATGAGATTTTTTGAATTTCGGTTCATTGGAGGAAATGCAAATGCGCAATTAAGATAATTTCGCAATTAAGGTAAAATCGCTGTAATGTGGAAAGCAAATGCGCATTTGGAAGGGGGATTTGGAAGAGGGTCGCATTTGGAAGAGGGTCGGCGCTCCGAGGAGGTCCCCCTTGGAAAGCCGGCTCTCTGAGGAGGTCCTCCTTGGAGCACCGGCCCTGCGTCGGGTTGGCGCTCCAAGGAGGTCCCCTTGGAAAACCGGCTCTCTGAGGAGGTCCCCTTGGAAAGCCGGCTCTCCGAGGAGGTCCTCCTTGGAGCGTCAGCCCTGCGCAGGGCTGGCTTTCCAAGGAGGACCTCCTCGGAGAGCCAGCTTTCCAAGGGGGACCTCCTCGGAGAGCCGGCTTTCCAAGGAGGACCTCCTCGGAGCGCCGATCCGATGCAGGGCCGGCGCTCCAAGGAGGACCTCCTCGGAGAATGCTGCGGCGGGAGGTCCTCCTCGGAGCGCCGGCTGTGCGGAGGGCCGGCTGCTCCGAGGACGACCTGGGGAAGGGGTGACAGCCGCGGAGAGTGACAGCCGCGGCTGTAGTGCGCATGTGCTAGAAGATCATTTCTAGTACATGTACGGGATTTTCGCACTTGTGTGTGAACGTTAAATGCAGTTTCAGGGGGAGCTTTCCTTAATTGGGCAATTAAGGTAATTACGTGTGAAAACCATTTGCGGAATCAAGGTTTATTTTTGGTTTATTTTCGGAATTTGTCATTTCCGGTTTATTATCGCTTTGTGGGCCACGTGTGATAATGTCCTATATGTACATAATACATGTTTAATGTATTAAATGTATTGTTTTATTCGTATGTACATAATACATGCTTAATGGAATTATTTTTTATAATTTAAAAAATCATCACACTTTGGTAACAGCAGCAGTGTCCATTTGCACAATAATTAGAAAGTGCTCTCACACACATACACTCACACCACATTTGTTAACCAATCCAAAGACTATAGCCAGTATCTTGCACTGAGCCAGTGTTAGGCTATTTGTATCTTTACATTATAGCATCCAAAATCCACAAAACATACTTTTATTGGGCCTACCAAAAACCACAAAATACATCTTGCAAACTTTTGGAGCTCCATTGGCTTTTCCTTCAGGCAAAGGTGGGGAAAAATAATGATGTTAGTCATGAGCCTGTGTTTTGGCAAGAGGTAGCTGTTCTCAGTTCAGGTGGTATGGGGAGACATTCATTCAGGCTGGCCCTTCCTCTTTCTGGCCACATAGGTACTCCAGGAAATAAAATTTTACATTCCATTAGCAAGGCAAAAAAAGATGTTCCTCTTGAGATCCAAGTTGTCTCCATCCTTTGCAAAGCTACAAGCTGTTAGTCAGAGAGCACTACATTTCTAAAGAATCTCTCCATGTTTTTGCATCAGGAAACATTTTTAGGTGCTGTTTCAGTAAAACATACCAAATGTAGTCCATTTTTTTTTTTTTTAGAAAAATGTTTTACCCTTCTTGGAGGTAGAAATCTCAAATGGTCAAGTTCCAGTCCATTTGGCACTCTCATTAGGTTCCCCCTGATGTGGCTACAATGTGGTCTCTTACATCCAGAATACATATCCAGGAGTAGTTGTGTTGTCCATGTACCAAAGTACAATAGAATCCAAGGATGAGGCCCCTGCCTGTATGAATATTTGGAAGCTTCAAAAGCTGATAACATGTACTTTTTGCATTTTGGTTGGTCCAGTAAAGGTATCACTGTTTATGCATTTTAGATCTTATTGTACTTTGCTACATGGCGAACATGGCTACCCCTGGATACATTATAGCAGTGTTTCAAACTGTGGACAAGGAGAGAGAACATAGAACCAGTTAGCATGTGGTGACACAGATAGGTTTCTGGGATATTGCTGGGTGTGTGTGTTAAAAGTTGGCTGGAGAAAGTGCAGTCCATCTGAAATAGTATCACAACTCACTTTTCTTTTCTCTGTTAAGTTTCCTACTAAAGGATACCCTAAAAGAAGTTCCATCTGTGCACCAAGTTTGGTTCCTTGACATCTACAGTTAAGCATTCAACTTTGTATAACATCCTGACTGGAACTGCCATAATACAGTCTGAGGGCAGGATATAGGAGAATTCCAATGCTTTATATGTACTTTTGAAGCTCACTGAATTAAGGCCTTTATTACTTAGATTTTGCTATATGTTGTAGAAAAATGAGCCTGTATGGTGTAGTGGTTTGAGAATTGGACTACTACTCTGGAGACCAGGGTTTGAATCCCTACATAGCCGTGGAAATCCACTGGATGATCTTAGGCAAGTCATAGTCTCTCAGCCTCAGAGGGAGGTACAGGCAACCCACCTTGGAATAAATTTTCCAAGAAAATCTTGCCATTGGTTCACCTTAGCATCTCCATAAGCTGATCTGAAGGCACACAAGAACAATAGGCTGTAGAAAGTAGCATATCAGAACATATGTTTGTTTTTTAGAAAAGGGGGCCTTTTAAATACCTTGTTTTCTCTAAAATATACTGTATATTTGCCACAGTGAACATAGTTTGGGACTGCAGTCAGCTGATTTCATGTCATTTAGTAAGCTTGGATATTGCATTCCTCTGAGAAGCCTAATCTTAGATGACATGTAAACTAAGCTACTCAGTTCCTGTTATGTGATTGTAAAGCTTGACAATTGTTGCATATCTCAGTTAAACATTTAAATAATAGTGGCTCTTCAATTCAACATGCATTTAAAAAGTGTTCCAGAGGAATAAATGATTTAGATTAAAGTAAGTAGTTTTAATGTTATTTAAATATATATGAAAGATTAACTCTTACTAAGCTATATCTTATTATAGTATATTCAATTTTGTTGGAATCAAGCTTACTGCTTGTTGTGAGTTGTAATAAAAGGAATACATCCATACTATTTATATTTTAAAAAGTGATTACTGAAATAATTGAAACAAGACACTTTTTAAAAGACAATGAACATTTGTAATAAAAAATGAGAATTAAAAAGACAATGATGCTTATCTGTCACTATTTGCTGTTTCAAATATAAATAAAAGATTGTTTGGGAAAATTGGAAATAAATATGGTACATATATTAAAGTTACTTGATTCTGCTCTAAAGTTACTCTAATATTAAATTAGTCTGATACAATATCTAGAATAGATTACATGTCAGTATTTATTGCAATTTATTGTCATATATAGTAATTGCAATTAAGTCATGTGTAATACAGTACTTCCACTTGCAGTACTGAAAATATTGAGAAATATCCAACCAGAGTCGAATTACATTACAGAGAAAAATGCACATCTAGTGCAGACATGGGAATCGTGCGGCTCTGCAGATGCTGCTGGTCTTAGGGCCTAAGCAGACTGCCAGAAATAGTGCACATTAAATTGAGGCACTGCCCTGGCTCAGTGTTAGGGAATCATGGGAACTGTAATTTATTGTGGCACCAGAGCTCTCTGACAGAGAAGGCTCAATGTCCCAGAAAAAAATACAGTTCCCATGATTCCCTAGCACTGAGCCAGGGCAGTGCCTCAATTTAATGTGCACTATTTCTGGCAGTCTGCTTAGGCCTTTAGACTCTTAGCATTCCTCATCATTATTTATGCTCTCTAGGAGCTGCTGGGATTAGAAAGAAAGAAAGAAACCATGTGCTTTTCTATTTGCTTAAAGACTGCTGTTGCCTTAATAATTAAACTACACTCTGTTTAAACTGACCATTAAAAATGACTTGAAATAACTTACAATATATAACTTATAGTACAGCAAAACCTAACATTGTAGTTTTCAGATCATACCACTTCTATAATGGCAAGAATGGAGTACCTATAGCCACCCAGTGTAAATGAAGTGCTACACAATTCATCCCTCACCATTACTGTTGATAAGTTCAAAACAGCAGTAAGACACAAAGTTTGTGACATGTTAGTTTTAAAATCAAGAAGCAAGCTTGTGTTCTTCATAAATACTAAATGAAAGTATTGATTTCAGTTAAATGATCCATGTGTTTTTCTGTAAAATTAATGTATCATCCACATTAATAAATGACACAATGCTTACATTTTTACTTTATAAAGGGTTCATGCACCAAAAAACTATGAATTACTTGCTATCTTGTTCAGTCTATGTGAAAAGAAAAGCTTCCCAACCCTCATGTAGTGAACATTCCTTAGAATAAGAGTCAACTGCCTGTCTATTATTTATAAGCAACACTTGTGAGGAACAAATTTTCCAGCCTTCAAATAAGGGACATACTTTACAATAAGGGATACATGGCAACCCTACATACCATTACTCAGGCTGAAAGGACCCAGTAGGTATTGAAATTTGTCAACATCAGTTGGGCACAAGTTCTCTGGCCTTGGGTTAAGCTATTTCACAGAGCAGTCTTTACACATAAGTAAAGTTAAGGGGGAACAATAGGACATTGTCAAATGGCAACTATAATATTTTTTTCTTCTGTATTATGAGACCATCCCTAATTTCCTTTTAAAACACATCAGCTGCTTCATACATTAATGGGTTTCTTCTGATTTCAAAGATTTTTGTGAAGAATATTTAAAATAAATTTAATCAATGAAATTACATATTTCTGAAATGAATGCCATTTTAATTGTAACCTCTCTGTCTTTTAGATTAAATTACACAGACTGAGTGATTTCTCATCATGAATCGTGCTTTTAGCAGAAAGAAAGGTAAGCAGCTTGTCTTATGTTTTGTTAGATAAGCAAAAATAAATGGAGGGCAGCAGTGAAATGATGGGATATGGCAAATATATGAACTGAGGGCATTGCTTCAAGTATTTTTTATAAGTTCTGTGTTCTTAGAGGGTTGTAAAATATTATCTATGACCTAGAGTTCTGAAGACATACTTCTTTCAAAAATGAGAACTTATAATAATAATAATAATAAATCAACACATATATTAAAATCATTTTTATAATAATATTGATTTTAACTGAAGCATCTAAAGGAAAACAAGGACTGTGACGTATGGAATGCCTAAGATCAACAAAGCCCAGCCTTCATGCTTACAATAAAGGGGAAATGGCTGAAAATTTATGCAAAAATATTGCTTGTTACATAGGCTGTTTCCTAATTAATTGAACCAGACATTTTACTGAAAACCTTGCACAGTGTACATTTCTCCATCTAGCGCCATTTTGAGTTTTGCCTTTATTTTCACTTTTTAGCTATTACCATATATACTCAATTATAAGTTGACGTCATATATAAGTAGAGGGCAGTTTTTGGATTATGGATTTTGATAGGACACATGGTAAGTTAAGGGTAAAACCTAGGGCAGGGGTAGGCAACCTTTCCCCTTTAAGGGCCGAGGGACTTCAACTCCCAGAAGCCTCACCCATGTTGGCCAATAGTCCCATGTTGGCCAATAGCTCCTGGGATTCTGGGAGCTGAAGTCCCTCGGCCCTTAAAGGGAAAAGGTTGCCTACCCCTGACCTAGGGACATATAACAAAGGATGTAAAGAATGAAGCAAAAGAAAACAATGCCAAAGAACTTAGAACAGGGGTAGGCAACCTTTCCCCTTTAAGGGCCGAGGGACTTCAGCTCCCAGAATCCCAGGAGCTATTGGCCAACATGGGACTATTGGCCAACATGGTTGAGGCTTCTGGGAGCTGAAGTCCCTCGGCCCTTAAAGGGGAAAGGTTGCCTACCCCTGCACTAAAGGTTGGATGGATGAGAGAATGGGGGTGGGGTCAGTGCTTCCAGGGCAGCTTATGCTCTTGTCTTCACCAGGGCATTATTCTCTCATTCTCTCTCTCTCTCCCTTACACACACACACACACATTAAAGAACAGTACTTACATTGACCCATAGATAAGTTGACTTAGGTTTTTTGGGTCAACTTTTGACTTAAGTTTCTAGACTTACACATGAGTATATACAGTATGTTGGAAAACCAAATAAGTCCACATATTCATAATACAGAAAAAAAGTATCAAGCCCAGGAAAAATGGCTTTGAGGACAAGTCATATGGTGGAATCTTTCATGTTACAAATGTACATTGATACCCGTTTTGCTCATTATCATTTACACTGAAGCACATTTTAATGTGCTCCTATGTCAAAATGTGACTCTGGGGCTATAGCCATGCGTTCAAATTAAACATCTGTAGAAATGTGTGTCTGTTATATTCAACATTTATCTGACTCATCTAACAGCAATCAACAAGGATATTTGGTTATAGAATTGCTAGAGGCCTGCTGTTTTTGTGCTGCCTGAAAAGTTCTTTGGTACTTAATTTTGTTTTGTTTTGTTTAAATTTAAATCCTGAATGTGGAGCTTTTAATGAAGTGTTCTGGAATTGTTTTTTTTTCCCCCTTCATGCGTAAATGTATGAAGTAGTCACTTTAAGTGTGCAGTATGTACATATGCTGTGTGGGAAATGGTTTTACTCTAGACTAAACTGAATGGGCCTCCCAATTGCTCTTACTATAGAACACAACATCTGATTTGGTCAAGGAACAAACACCTAAGTTACAATTTAGTTTTTGAGGTTTTCAATAACAACTGGAAGGATAGTATTCAGATTTAGTAATGATCTAGAGTAGAGCTGTTAGTAGAAACTGAGAATTATTTGCTTCTGTTTACACCCAACTGATGTTTGTCATTACATCTAAAACTGGACAAATTCACTTTACATAGCAAACTGTGGTTTATTATTCTGGCATTTTCAGAAGGATCATATACTAAAAAACAAACAAACTACAAATTCCAGAATCCCTGAGCCATCATGGCAAGTAGCCACCTCTGATTAAAAATACCTGTCATTCCATAATTTAGACTTAAAAATAAGCAATGTTTAGTTGAAGAGAGAAACAAATGCTACCCATGTTCTCTTGCTAACTATGACAGAGGAAGACGAGAATGAGGAAATAAATCAATGTATGCTACACTAAGCAGTAACTAGCACTGTTCTTACAGTTATGACAGATTAATCACAGCATGGGCTCACACACACCCCTTGTCTCCTGGAGCAACTGTGAGGACAAGGTTAGATGCCTTTACATATAATTTTGGTTAACCACAATTTGTCACAGTCCAAGTAAACTGTGCTTAATCTAGGGTTTCTTGCAACAAGCAAATCTTCTAAATTAAGATTACCTACAGTTTTGAGTCTGAATGACAGAGTAAACTGAGGTTAATCAAAAATGGAAACAGAAGCTTCCAATCTCTTCACAATTCTCCTAAGGAGAAGGAAAGAAATAAGCATGTGAGCACAAGGTTCACTACAATTAATTTCCATAATGTTAAACCATGCTTTTGTGTTCCATCCAGCTGTTGTCTGTGATTGTGCCATGTATTAGGAGGCCACATTTTTAAATTGTCTTTATCTTCCAATGTATCTCCCCAGCTCAGATTCTTCCCAAATACATTTGGGGATACAATTTTCTGCCCTGTAATCACAGTCATTACCCATGGGAGATCATAGCTGAAAGAGTGAGCCCCCTGGCATTAGGACCTGTTCTTACCTTTCCAGTTACAGTTTTGGTGCATGAGGGCAGATGGAGGCAGCCTTTATGGTAGACACTGATATGCTCCCTTAAATATTGATATCTCCTTTGGAATTGGAAGAACAGATTTTTGTAACGTTTTTCTTCATAGTGAGAAAAACAAATTAGATTATACAGTTACCCAAACCGATCTTACTATTTGGAGGAAACCCCAGTGACCTAATTTGCACCTTCCCAACTAATATACAAACCAAAACATAATTTTGCACCGGCACAAAGAAGTCCGAACGCCATTATTTGGATAACAAAATGGCTACAACTTCATTCATCTGTACAGGGTCTGAAACAATGACTTTACAGCCCAAAATCTCCACTTTATTATAACTTCCTTCTTGACACATGTGTATGTGCACATGCTATAATTCCTGATGTAATCCTCACCATAATCATGTCAGGTCATCAGGGATAAGTCATGCCTCCAACCAAGCATATGTCAATAAGGGTCACACATAAGTTGTCAAACATGTAACCAAATCCTCCCTGCTGTCCAAATTTTGATGTAATCTCTATGATTGAATGAGGTAAGAGATTTTTAAGCTGACGATGTAAACCATTTATCCCTCTTAAATGACCAAATATTGAAAAAATAAGACAACCAATTATATCCGGGGGGGGGGTATCCCTGCCCTGCCCTGCCCTGCCCTGCCCAAACCAAGACAAGTTAATCATACAATAAGTGACTAGAAGACCCTGTTCCAAGTTGTGACAATCAGGGATCAAAGAACTTGCAAGAAACAGTCATGCTTGAATTATTAACAGATGAATGACAATACAAATTATCTCACATTCCAAACCAGAAGTGCAGCATCCTCAGGGAAAGTGAAAAACCCATGTTACAATAACTATGGGAAAATTCCCTCCTGGCCCCTGAAGGCAACCAGCAAAAGCCTGAGGGGAGGAAAAACAACATACACAGCCGAGGGTAGGTGGGTTGGGTCTCTTGGCTGCTGAGTGCAAAATGGCTGCCTCCACGAGGCAGAGGGGCATTATATAAGCCCCCAAATCCTGCCCAAAATCTCGCAAGACTATCCAGTCTCGTGAGATTACGTGGGCTGCTGGGGGATCTCACGATATCTCCCTGATTGTTTGGGAGCTGCAGGGAGGGTGGGACTCCCAGCCATCCCAACCAATCATGGTGTCGGCCTCCTAAAATGGCCAGCGCAACAGAAGGCCCCTCCTGACGCATCGGGGAGGGGGTCTATCCCTTCATTATTGCACTTATCCAAATGTTGCAATGCAGAGGTCCAGTAACAAATGCATAAAAATAGTGTATTAGGAAAAACCAATCTGCATAAAAATTGTGTAAAAACATTTGTAAAAAATGCATATAAATGCAATAAAATACTTATACAATTACTAATTGATATGGAAGTTGGATGGACTAAACTGGTGCCTAAAAATATTATCACAGAAGATAAAAGAAACAATATTCATCCTTCTTTAGATAATTGTAATAATAGAATGCTAATAAGTATATTGCTATTATATCAAATGTTTTGTGGGCAGTTTACAAATATATAAACATACGCATGTACACCTATGTAGTAATTTCTATATTATGTTGTTCTGTGCCTTCAGGTCATTGTAGTTTTCTAATGCTGAGAGAGTGGGACTTGCTCAGGATGATGCTGTGGGTTTATATGTCTGAACAGGGATTATAACCCTGGTCTTCCAGAGTTTTATTCCAACATTCACATTCAGCCTTTCACAATTTATATATTACATATAGTATAAATGGTATAAATAATATTTTACCAAATATTATTTGTAGTGAGAGTGAGTGAGTTAAAATGGACAGGAATGGGCCACTTTGAATCAGACAACAACACAGTGCTCTATTCAGGGAATGAAAAGACAAGAAGAAATGGGGTGGCTTTCATATTGAGAAAAGATGTGGCAAAAGCAGTCAGCGGATACAATACAAAATCAGACCAAATCATTTCAGTAAGGCTCCATGTTAAACCTATGAATATCACCATAATTCAAGTATATGCACCAACCACAGAAGCAGAATAGGAAGAAATTGATAGATTCTATGAAGGACTACAGGGAGAAATTGACAGCACACCAATACAGGATGTCAAGCTGATCACTGGAGGTTGGAATGCAAAAGTTGGAAGCAAAGAAGAATCAAAAACAGTAGGTATATTTGGATTAAGCAAAAGAAATGAAGCAGGTGAGTGTCTGATAGATTTTTGTGAAACCAGTAACCTATTCATAGCAAACACATTCTTCATACAATCAGAAAGAGGGCTATGCACATGGACATCACCAGATGGTCAACACAAAAGTCAAATAGACTATATAATTGGAAGCAAAAGATGGTGAAACTATATTGGTGGCCAAGAGTAGACCAGGCGCCAACTGTGGGACAGATCACAAACTGCTCATATCAAAAATAAGAGTAAGAGTGAGTCGACTTTCGGTTGGGAAGGGCGTCGAGTTAGACAGAGTTTGTGAAGGCTTCATTCTAACCTCCCAATATTGTGCAATAAAAAAAAGAAAAAATTGAAAAGAAAATCAAAGCAGCTAAAGCAAAGCAGCTTCATTTATAGACAGCTTCATATCGTGCTATGGGATGTCTAAGTGGTTTACAACTGTAAGCTCATTGCCCCCCAACAGCTGGGTACTCATTTTAGTGACCTTGGAAGGATGTAGGCCTGAGCCCTGGTTAGTATTGAATTCACAACCTTGTGGTTTATGAGTGAGTGGCTGCAGTACAGGCATTTAACCACTGCGCCACCAGGGCTCTTCCAAGCTTCTCTAGGTGTAGAGAAGACAGAAGTGCCACCAAATGTTGGGCACCTGTCTCTACTCCTTATATTGGTGAAGAGAGGAGAAAGACGAGACAGAGGAGACCGGGGCAAGAAGTTTGTGCACGCGAGGGAAGCTTTGCTAATTTGCCCAGCCAACCTGAATAATAAATTCTATACAAAAGCGGCAGATAGGCTGTGCAAATACAATTGATGGTGCCTAAAATCTAAAGGCAAAAAACATCCAGCTAAGAGTCCCTTTGAAACAATGAGATAGAGAAAGAGACTGAAGCTCAGGAAAAAGAACGGAGGGTTGCGGAGATACGAAAAGGAAGAGAGAGAGGCAAGAAGAGTAAAAAAAAAAAGAGTTCCATTAGCAGAAAATAAGAGAGAGAAAAGAACTACGGTATACAGACATAAAACAACGAACCAAATTTAAATCTAACTTAATTTTAATTACAGAAAAAGAAGGAAATGGACTTTGCAAACTAACAAACCTGTAGATTGAAGCAGAAAAAGTGGAGCTCCATTAGAGAGCACAGGGGTGACTCTGGCGTTCAGAAAAACAACTAGAGGAGAGAAAGACATCATCGAGACTAACTGCCTACCCAACTAATAAGCGCAGCAGAAATAATTATCAGGAGAACAAGCACTGAAAGAGGAGCTACGTTTGAGAAGCCATGCTTGTGCAAAGATGACTTCAGACCAAAGAGAAGCAACTGCAGGAAGGAAAGATGTTGCTAAAGAGGGAGGAGACTGTCTGTTAGCCCTGCCAGCAAACGCAGCAGAACTCTGGAGTCTTGAAAACAATCAGCATTAAAACTAAAAACAGACCAAACAGATAGAATAAATAAAGAAGGCAAAAACAAGACTCTACATATCGGAGGATAAATAATAGGAAAAATAAGAAGATTGAATTTTGATACTGTGACATTATATTTGAACTCTGACAAAGAGAAAGGCAAAACAAGATAATATTGGACTGGTAAGACAGAGAGTAAATAAGAAATAAAACATGAAACTGATGTAGAAAAGGAAAGAAAGACATCTATATAATTTAAAAGAGGACATTGAAACTTGAGATAAGAAAAATCAAAGATTCTAAGACAATGACAGTAATACATTTTTATATAGACAGGGACTTATCAATAGTTAGTGACAAAGACACTGACCTATCAGTAAAAAGTGATATTTGAAATATGTTACTATATATCTATAAATCTGTCTGATAATATGTGTTGTTTTTTTATATTGTCCTTCTGTTCTTATTGCCAGTAATATTCTTGTTGCATGTGTATGGGTTGAAATTGATCTAGTTAAATCTGATTTAAAAAACTGTAAATTGTGGTCTAATATTACCATACCATTATAACTATAAGTAATTTGATTTTATATGTGGGAGAACAAAGTAAGCAAAGGTACAATGAATGTTTAAAAGTCTTTATGTTGAGTTTATATTTGTGGTTAAGGGGAAGTAAATTCAGCTTAGTGTATGGCAGCTGTAACACGACTACAAGCAACAAAAATGCAAGCGCAAACACAAGGACCATCATTAGAGACGAATAAAATGTTGGAATCTAACATGTTAATTTTGGAAGAAATCAAAAAGGTAAGATCAGAGATGAAAAAGATAAGGCCGAATTGAAACTGGAAATAAAGGACATACGGGAAGAATTGAAACAAGAAATAAAGATGGAGGTGAAAGAGGTAGTTAATGTTGTAGAGCAGGGGTAGGCAACCTAAGGCCCAGGGGCTGGATGTGGCCCCCCAAGGCCTTTGGACTGGCCCCAGGCTAGTCCTGCTGCCGCCACCACCACCGCCGCCACTCGCCATGATGCTATTGATTATTGTTGTTATTACTTGTTCTTGGGGTTTTCTTGGCAAAATCTCCACAGGGGTTTTGCCATGGCTTTTCTGGGGCTAAGAGAGTGTGCATGCATATTTTTTTATTTTTTAAATTTCTTTCTTTCTTTCTTTCTTTATTCATTTATTTTTGGTGCTTCAGCCCCCCAATTGTCTGAGGGACAGCAACCCAGCCCCTGGCTCAAAAAGGTTGCCTACCCCTGTTGTAGATAAACTAGTGACAGAATTAGCCCAAACAAAAACAAAGATAAGTGAGTTAGAAAAACAAAAAGAACTACAAGCTGAACTTAAACATCTAAAGAAGAATCAAACAAAAGAGACAGAAGAAAGATTAAAAATTGAATAAAAGCCAAGAGAAAGATGTTTAAAAATCAGAGGGCCTAGTGAACAAAAAGCTGAAAATCTATATGACAGACTGATGCCAATCCTTGCAAATTTCATGGGAAAAGCTGAAAATGAATTCCACTTCGAAATAGATAAAACATACAGGATTAATTCTTGGTTGGCAAAGAAAAAAAAGGTCCCAAGAGCTATAGTAATATATTTTGTCAGAACTCAAGTGAGAGAGCAACTGCTAAAATTACATCTTGAGAAAAGATTAGAAATTGAAGGATCGGATATTCAAATATTCAAGGATCTGCCCAGAGAAACTCTTAGAAAGAGAAAGGATTAGTCAGCTAACAAAGATACTGAGAGAATGTGACATATTTTATAAATGGGAATATCCGGAGGGAATATCTTTCAGCTATGACCAAAGGAGACAAAAGATCAACTTAGCCAAAATAATAAAGGATATGATAAAAATATTAGAAAAAGACATACAAAGTGAAAGTGCAACAAAAGTTGAAAATGCACTAAAAAAAGACGAGTTAACAAAACAAGATGGTTGTAAGAAAAAGGGAAAAGAAATAATAAGAAAAGAAATGATAGAGGAGAAGGAAAAGAAACAGCTAAGTAAATGGAGACAACAATCAGAAGAAGAGAGTAAACAAAGAACAGAAAGAAAAAGAGGAGAGAAAGCAAAACTCTACATAGGGGAATCAGAAGAAGTAACAGAAGAGGAGCAAGGAGAAGGAGAAGAAGATGTTTAAGAACACACATTTCATCACATGGAATGTTAAAGAGCTCAATTCTCCTCAAAAAAGGAAAAGAGTTTACCATTATATTGGAAAATTGAATGCAGAAATATTATGCCTCCAAGAAACACATGTATGTAAAAAAGACATAAGATTATTAAAAAACTATAAACTGGGAAATGTATTCATCTCTGCTTCAGAGAAACGAAAGAGAGGGGTGGCAATATATATAAAATATACTATCAAAGCAAAAGAACTCTTTGCGGACAATAATGGACACTTTATTGGAGTAGAAATCAGATGGGAGAATTTGTCTATCTTGTTAATAGGGGTATATAGGCCTCTAGAAAATAAAAGTTAAAATCAACAGAAAGCCAGTTAAAAAAGAACCCCGGAAATAAAAAATTAAAAGCACGGATAAAAATACTCCAAAATCAAATATCGATGATGTTAACAGAAGAAATGGGGAAAATGCTGAAGTTTATAAAATAAAAGCAATTTGAATTTGCAAACAAACCAAGCAGATGGATGGCACTAAGACTGAAAAAAGAGAAAAAGAAAAGATTAATAACGAAAATAAAAGATAAAGGAAAAATTTATACTAATCAAAATGAAATCAAAAAGTGCTTTTATAACTACTTCAGCAAAAATTTCAAAGAGGTAAGAACATCAGAGAAAAATCAAATGGACTATATAAAAAGACAAAATATCTTGGGATTCATGACTGAAGAAAAGAAAGAATTAAATTGTGAGATAACAACCACAGAGATAATAGAAGCAATTAAAGGAATGAAACTACCAAAATCACTGGGTCTGGATGGTCTGAGTGCGATGTATTACTAAAGCGTATGTGAGATAATAGCACCAAAGCTCAAAATATTAATGAATAAACTAATAGAGCACAAAATTCTGGAATCCTGGAAAACTGCCAATGTTGCCTTAATATTAAAAGAAGGAAATGACGCATTAGAGATGGGGAGTTATTGCCCCATATAAATTCGTGCTGGCCGAATGGCTGTAATAAAGAAATTGATTGATTGCCCCATATAACTTTTAAATATGGATTACAAGATTTTTGCCAGTATCTTGGCAAAAAGAATCAAAATGATATTAAAAGAATGCATTCACCTTGATCAGAGAGGATTTTTGCCAGGTAGACACATAAAAGACAATACAATAAATTTAATTGATGTTATTGAATATTATCAGAGAAAGCCAGATAAGCAAATAGCATTGATATTTCTCGATGCAGAGAAGGCCTTTGATAATATAAGATGGGAATTTATGATGAAGGTCTTATCAACAACAGTAGAAGTATCCTTTTATTATTGGGTAGCAGCTCTGTATAGTGAACAAAAAGCCCAAATAATCATTAATGGGGAAAAAAACAAAACAATGTGAAGTTCAAAGGGGCACATGCCAAGGCTGCCTACTTTCACCAGTATTATTTATAGTAACATTGGAAATATTATGCAATAAGATCAGGGAAGACAAAAAAATAGCATGAGTAAAAATAAAAGGATTTGAAACCAAATTAAGAGTATATGCTGATTTTCCAACAGAAAATGTACAAAGATTATTAGAAACTCGTAACAGAATATTGAATATATTCAGGGTTTAAAATCAACAAGGAAAAACCCAAAGTACTGACGATGAATATGACACTTAAAGAAAAAGAATTATTTCACAGAAGATCAGAGCTTAAAATAGAGAATGAAGTAAGATATTTAGGAGTTATGTTTACAGCAAAGAATTCAGACTTATTCAAAAACAATTATGAAACTATATGGAAAAAATCAAAAAGAATGTAAAGAAATGGAACAAGTTGCAAAGATCACTGTTAGGACATATATCGATAATTAAGATGTACATCTTATCAAAAATGATATTCCTATTTCAAATAATTCCAGTAATAATAAATGACACCCCCTTTAAAAACTGGCAGAAAGATATTACAAACTTCATATGGGCTGGAAGAAGACCCAGAATCAAAACAAAAATCTTACAAGATGCAATAGAAAGGGGTGGACTCGGCTTACTGAATCTGAAGTTATATTACTATGCTAATGTACTGGAATGGTTAAAGGAGTGGCTAAGACAGAATGATAGAAGATTATTGTATTTGGAAGGGGTGGATAATGTTTACGGTTTCCATGCCTATCTGTATTATGATAAAGTAAGAGTAAATAGTGATTTTAAGAATCACTATGTAAGGCAATCGTTATGGAGACTATGGGAAAAATATAAACAGATAAACAGAGCTATTCCGTTGACCATGTCACCAAATGAAGCCTTGCATAGAAATGATGAAATGTTAGAAAAGAAGTGGATAACCTATGAAAATCTATTAATAAAGGAAAAGAGAAAGGTGAGACTAAAAACAACAGAAGAACTTAAAAATGAAGAAATAAAATGCAATTGGTTCCTGTATAGACAGATAAAAGAAAGATATATAATGGACCAAAAAACTTATGAGATAAAGATGGTTGAAAATGAATTAGAAAAAGTATTATTAAAAGAATCAGATCACTTGGTATCAAGGATATATAAGATTTTACTTCAATGGAAAACTGAAGAACACATCAAAGACTGTATTATCCGGTGGGCAGAGGATCTAGGTACCCCAATATGTATGGAAGAATGGGAGAAAATCTGGAAAACTAAAATAAAACATACATTGAATTATAATATGGAAGGAAACTTTTAGAAGCTACAATACAGGTAGTGAAATTGGCAAAAATTAAAAAAAAAAATATCAGATGCTGGAAATGTAAAAAGAACAAAGGCACATTCTTTCATTTGTGGTGGCTTTGTGCATTAGCAAAAAGATACTGGGATAAAATTCATATAGAAGTTAAAAAATTTTTACAAATTGAATACAAAAAGGATCCAAGAATATACTTATTAGGGCTAATGGAAGAGGAAATGGAAAAGAAATTCAGGAATATAATGTTCTACATGTTGACGGTGGTTAGAATTACATATTCATCCACCTGGAAAGAAAATAAGACACCTGAGATAATCCAGTGGGATTGGAAACTCTTAGATTATATAGAAATGGACAAATTGACATATTTGCTTAGAAATAAGTCAAACTATAAATTTAATAATGATTGGAAGACAGTAGTAGAAAAGATACAACCTAATATTCAAAAGTTAGTAGAAGGCTAAAAGAAATGCCACATAACCGATAAGCAAGAAAAAATGATACAAGAAAGAAATAAGGAAACACATATAACAAAGGGTCAAAATTAATTCAAAATCAATTGAAATTAATTAAAAATTAACTATAGTCATTTGTGAATGGATACAATCGGAAGCCGAATGATGTAAAGACAAATAATTTGGATATGGACATTTGGAGGTTTTCTTTTTTCTTTTCTTTTCTTTTCTTTTCTTTTCTTCTTTTTAGGAGAAAGAATGAAAATGCCATACTTACTTATAATATGATATAAGACGAATGATATGTTAAGAATGGATGTTATGTAAGTGTTTTTTGTTCTTTTTAATGAGAAAAAAGTAATAAAGATTATTTATAAAAAAATAAGAGTAAGATTAAAGAAGAAAACAAAACCAGTGATTATATCAAATATGATCTAAATAATATCTCAACAGAATTTACTAACAACATAAGAAAAATATTTGCATTACTATGGATATTAAACTGAGAACCCGAGAAACTATGGTCTGAAGCCAGGGACATAATAAAAGAAGAATGCAGGCAGAAACTTTCAATAAACAAAAAGAAAGAGACAAAACCATGGATGACAGAAAAAACACTACAAGCAATAAAGAAAAGAAGAGAAGAAAAACAAAAGGGAGATAGGAACAAAGAATTATGAATGTAACAGTACAATGGCTTGTGGAGAAAGATAAGGAAAATTACTACAATGACCAATGCAGAGAAATAGAAGACAAGAAGAAAAAGGGAAGAACAAGAGACCTATTTCACAAGATCCAAGAAATCAAAGGAAAATTCAAACCAAGGACTGGGACAATCTGTGACAATAAAAATAACATAATTCAGACCAGGAAAGAATAAAAAGACATTGGAGACAATACACAGAAGAATTATACAAAAGAAGTGATAAAACGAAGGACACATGGAATGAAGAGCCATATGAATGTTGAACCCCAAATTCTAAAAAGTGAGGTAGAAACTGCAATAAGAGTAATAGTGAAAAACAAATCACCAGGAACAGATGATATTCCAAAGGAACTGCTGCAATCCACATTGACAGAGTAACTCTAGTGCTAACCAACATATGTCAACAGATATGGAAAACAAAACAATGGCCAACAGATTGGAAGCAATCAATATATATCCCCATCCACAAAAAGGGAGACACAAGAGACTGCAGCAACTATAGAACCATAGCACTGATATCCTATGCTAGTAAAATCATGCTTAAAATTCTGCAACGTAGACTCCAACAATACATGGAAAGAAAGATCCTAGAGGTCCAAGCAGAGTTGAGGAAAGGGAGAGGCATTAGGGACCACATTGCAAAGATACGATGACTAATTCAGCACACCAAGGAATTCTAAAGGAAAATCAGCATGTGCTTTATAGACTATAGCAAAGTCTTTGACTTCATAGATCATGAAAGGCTATGATCATGAAAGGCTATGGAATGCCCTTAAAGACATGGGAATGCCAACACATCTGATAGTGTTGATGAGTAATCTGTACTCAGGACAAGAGGCTACTGTCATAAGAGAACATGGAGAAACAGAATGGTTCCCAGTTGGCAAAGGAGTCAGACAAAGCTATATCCTTTCACCCTATCTGTTCAACTTGTATGCAGAACATATTGTAAGAAAAGCAGGCTTGGACACAGAAGAAGGAGGAGTGAAAATAGGAGGAAGGAACAATCTAAGACAGGGGTCCTCAAACCTTTTGAGCCAGGGGCCGGTTTGCTGTCCCTCAGATCATTGGAGGGCCAGAGTAAAAAAAAAGAAAAAGGACAAATTTCTATGTACACTGCACATATCATATTTTGAAGTAAAGAAACAAAATGGGAACAAATACAATATTTAAAATGAAGAACAAGTAAAGTTAAATCAACAAACTCACCGGTATTTCAATGGGAACTATGGGCCTGCTTCTGACTAATGAGATGGTCAATTCAGGACAGGCTTTGGGGTTGAGACTGCCATGGTTGCCTTGACCGACGATCTGCGTCTGAGCATTGACAGGGGTAGTGTGACCCTGTTGGTGCTCCTAGACCTCTCAGCGGCTTTTGACATGATAGACCACGGCATCCTCTTGAGCCGCCTGAAGGGGTTAGGTATCGGGGGCACTGCTTTGCAGTGGTTCCGGTCCTTCCTCTCTGGTAGGTCCCAGAGGGTGCTGCTCGGGGACTGTAGCTCCTGCAAGAGGGACCTCACTTGTGGGGTCCCTCAGGTGGCAATTTTGTCCCTGATGTTATTTAACATCTGTATGAAGCCGCTGGGTGAGATTATACGGAGTTATGGTGCTGGGTGTTATCAGTATGCTGATGACACCCAAATCTATTTCTCCGTGTCTCGTTCATCGGCCTCGAATTCCAATGGCATCTCCTCTCTCAATGAATGTCTTCAAGCGGTAATGGGCTGGATGAGGAAAAACAGATTGAAGCTGAATCCAGACAAGATGGAGGTGCTCATGGTAGCAGCCCCGAAACCAAGAATTGGGTTGCAGCCTCCAGTCATGGATGGGATCACACTCTCCTCCAGTGACTGTGTTCGCAGTCTGGTGGTGCTCCTTCACTCGTTGCTCCTGATGACAAATCAGGTAAATGCGACGGTCAGGAGCGCCTGTTATCAGCTTTTGCTGATATGCCAGCTGTGCCCTTTTCTGGAAGTAGGGGATCTCGAGACTGTGGTGCACGCACTGGTAACCTCACGCCTTGACTTCTGTAAAGTGCTCTACGTGGGGCTACCCTTGTGCTTAGTTCGGCAATTACAGCTGGTACAAAATATGGCAGCTAGGCTTGTCTCGGGAACATCCAGGAGGGACCATATTACTCCTGTTCTAAGGTCCCTCCACTGGCTGCCTATCAGCTTCCGGCTCGGTACAAGGTGTTGGTTATCACCTTTAAAGCCCTAAATGGCTTGGTTCCAAGCTATCTCAGGGACCACCTTCTCCCATACAATCCTCCCCGCGCTCTCCGGTCCTCTGGGAGGAATTTGCTGCAGCCTCAAAAATCTAGGCTTGCGGCTACCTCCCAGAGGGCTTTCTCAGTTGTAGCCCCCAGACTCTGGAACGACCTGCCGGATGAGATCCGTCAGTCAACATCGTTAGACAGCTTTAAAAATGCTGTCAAGACAGATCTCTTCCGGCAGGCCTTTCCAGACTAATTATCCCAGCCTCGGGCTCTCCCACCCCAGTGATCCTTACGTGGCCCCATCCAAGGATGGTGAGGATTGTTGCCGTGGGTTCTATTATTGGGTTTTTAACTGTTCTCGTTGGATTGTTGGTTTTAATTCTTGCAGATTTAATACTGTTTTAAGGGGGGGAGGGTCGGGTTTGGTTCTGTATTGTTTTATGGTTGTGAGCCGCTCTGATTGGGTTTCCAAAGGGCGGGATATAAATTATTATTATTATTATTATTATTATCCCTGCTCAACCAGGGAAACATACTGCCTGACCTTGAGCAAGTCACACCCTCTCAGCCTCAGAAGATGGCAAAGGCAAATCCCTTCTGAACACATATTTGGGAAACATTTGCACAGCTCAGAGATCACAACAGTGTGAACCGGGGCTTACACAGCAGAAAACATACATACAATGTCATATGCTAACTTGAATCCCTGCTTAACCAGAGAAACCCACTGCCTGACCTTGAACAAGTCACACCCTCTCAGCCTCAGAGGATAACCATGGCAACTTTCCTCTGAAGAAACTTGCCAAGAAAATCCCCATGATAGGGGTCGCCATAAGTTAGAAATGACTCCAAGGCACTGGATTACCCTGGGCAGGTCACACTCGCTCAGCCTCAGATGGTGATGGAAACACTCCTCTGGAGAAACTTGCCAAGCAAACCCCCATGATAGGGGTCGCCATAAGTTAGAAATGACTCAAAGGCACTGGATTACGCTGGGCAAGTCACACACTCTCAGCCTCAGAGGATAACCATGGCAACTCTCCTCTGAAGAATCTTGCCAAGAAAACCCCCATGATAGAAATGACTCCAAGGCACTGGATTACCCTGGGCAGGTCATACTCTCTCAGCCCAGATGGTAATGGAAACCCTCCTCTGGAGAAACTTGCCAAGCAAACCCCCATGATAGGGTCAAAGTAAGCCAGAAATGACTTGAAGGCACTGGATTACCTGGTAAGGCCACACTCTCTCAGCCCCAGATGGAAAGAAAAAACAAAAAACCACCAGGCGGGCCTGCCGGTGGCTGCAACACAGCAACAACAGCAGCAGGAGTGGCCTACAAACTGCCCGCCTCCTCGGGGCCCTGGTTCCCCTCAGTGAGGGACGGAGAGGGCTGCTTCCCCTTCTCCCGTTGCTCACCTCGGCCAAGGCTGGGTCAGGCACCTGCCTTCTTTCCTTTCTTCCTGCCTCCTTCTCTTCCTTCTTTCCTTCTTTCCTTCCTTCCTTCCTTCCTTCCTTCCTTCCTTCCTTCCTTCCCTCAGCTGCCACTTCGCCTCCCTCCTCCTAAGATGATGGTTCCCAAACAAAATGGCGGCCAGAGTTGTGCGCTTGCTCGCATTGTGGCCATTCTCTTCCAGTCCTGCCCCGCAACTGGGGGCGGGGCTTGGTGGGCGACGAGCCCCGGGCTGGATAAAAGGCCTCGGTGGGGCAGATCTGGCCCGTGGGCCATAATTTGAGGACCCCTGATCTAAGATATGCTGATGACACAGTAGTAATAGCTGAAACCGCACAGACCTGCAGCACTTACTAAGGAAGATCAAAGAAGAAAGTGCAAAAGCAGGTTTAATGTTGAACATAAAGAAAACAGAAATAATGACCACCGAAGACAAGTTCAACTTAAACAATGAAGAAATAGAAATAGCAAAAGAATTCCCATACCTGGGATCAAACGTTGATAGAAATAGGGACTACAATTAGGAAATCAGAAGACTAAGAAAGGGAAGGTGGCTATGAAAGAACTAGAAAAGATTCTAAAATGCATAGATATACAACTCAGGACAAAAGTTAGAATCATAGAAGCCATTGTATTCCCTTTCACCATGTATGGATGTGAGAGCTGGACAGTTAACAAAGATGACAGAAAGAAAATAAACTCCTATGAGATGTGGTGCTGGAGAAGAGTGCTGAGGATCCCATGGACAGCCAAAAGGACAAACAAGTGGGTCCTAGAGCAGATCAAGCCAGAAACCTCTCTGGAACCAAGATAACCAAAGTGAGACTGCCGTAGTTTGAACACCTCATGAGAAGGGAGGACTCTTTGGAAAAAACAATAATGCTGGGAAAGGTGGAAGGAAGTAGGAAGAGAGGAAGGCCACATGCTTCAATGGACTCTATTAAGGAGGTCACGGGTATGGGGTTGCAGGAATTAAGCAGAGCAGTGGAAGACAGAGGGTCTTAGAGATGTTTCATCTATAGGGTTGCCATGAGTTGAGATTGACTCGAAGGCAGTTAACAACAAACAACAACAAAAATATTGTTTATATCTGTATGAATATATAATATGATTTGATATATGGTATAACTGTAATATATTATTTATATTAATACACACGTGTAAAATGTAATAGATTCTATACAAGTGGAAAAGATGAGGAAGGAAGAAAGAAGGAACATAAAAACAAATTAAGGCAAAATTCTTATCTTTACATAATATGTAATAAACATATTTACTGGCTGTGGTGACTGGTGATAACTTGCGTAGAAGGAACCCCCCCCCGACACGTCGGGAGGGGCCTTCATGTTGCATCGGCCCAAATAAGGGCACCAACGCGGGATTGGCCAAGTAGACCGGAAGGCCCGCCCTTGCCAGTCTGCTTGCCCAATATGAAGGAGGTCTCGCTCCTTAGTCTCATAAGAGTTTAAATCTTGTGAGACTGGGGAGCGAGATTTGCAGGGCTATTTAGCCCCGTGCTGTCACGTGTTGGCAGCCATTTTGAGTTGGACGAGCAACCCATCCCTCCCACCCTTAATTAATTGGTAAACATGTTGTGGACACTCAGGCTGCAGCTGGTCGCCTTCGGGGGCTGGGAGGGAATTTTCCCAAAGTCTCAAATTGGGTTTTTCGCCCTCCCTGAGAATGACATTACCAATTATTATTTGGATTAAAATTTTATAAAAGATGCCAGGTGGGAGTTGTTCAGGATGGAAACATAATTAATTGTTATTATGATATTTGTTAGAAATTTTAATAGATAAATGATAATTTTGTCACAACTGGAGGTTACGGGTCTATTACGTTTTTGTTAGGGAGGTTATAACTTTTAGTGGGCAGGGACCCTCCCCCCCTTTAGGGAATTCTTTAGGTTAATTGAAATTATTAATTGGGATAAAATAATAAAGAATGTTGGTATATGTTATTAGATTAAACAAATTCATATGACATCATCTTAAACTTAATGATGTCATAATCTTAGGATGTAATGAAATGTTTTTGACATCATATCCAGTTGGGGGAGGGGTTAGTTATTGTTATTATATATTACATAAGTTAAAGGATTTGACGCATGCCATGTTAGAAATAATTATTCAATAGCGCTTGCACTTAAATACATGTACACATGCGTCAAAACAAATTCTTGTTAAGAAATACTTATGTAAATCTTTAATGAAACGGTTATTTAAATTGTTATTTAAATGTATAATTGACTGCTATTAAGACCCTGTACAAAATAAAAGTTGTGGCCAATGTTTGACCCAAACTAATGGAGTTGGTGTCCTTTATGCCGATGCAACAGAGATTTAAAAAGTCCTGCAGAAATGTGTTGCAAGAAAAAATTGTATAGTAGTATTATTAAAATGTGTGCTGAGACATGAGGGCTCCTAGACTGAGTCACATGCTACACTCCTTCCTCCACATTCACTGGGGTTAGGGACAGAGAACCCCCTTGAATATGTAAAAACTGTAAATAACAAAAAACACTATGTTTTTACCTAAGAGAACACCTCTCTAGGAATCTCTAGGTCCTCCAGTGCAACTCTGTGGTTAACATCTGCCAGACATTGACCATAGAATTGCGCTGGAGGAGCTACAAACTCCTAGTGGAGTGTTCTCTCTAGGAATCTCTTGGTCCTTCAGTGTGACTTTTGGTAAAAGTTGACTATAGAGTTGCACTGGAGGACCTAGAGATTCCTAGAGAGAACATATTAATAAAATCTGTGAATAATCAAATCGCAGAAGTCAAAGCCACAAATGTGGAGGGACAAGTGTAGTTTGTAGGCTTTCTCATGGCATTGTCCTGTTAACCCAGATTGTGTTAAAAAAATGATGCAAGAAAGGGAGAGACTAATAAAGTAAACCCAGCCAGCACAGCTTTAACGAATGTTCATTTGCCCAAAAATACATCAACAGATGTAGACATAGTGCAAATGAAGTATAGCCACACAGGAAAACTGTAAGGCAAATGTGCCCCATTGAGGATTAGTACTGGAAATTTTGCAGGGTAAATACAAATATTAATTTGCATTTTAGTACTCCCAGACCTCAAACTCTTCATCATTGAATCTAGTCCACATCACTTAACTATCTTTTAATATAGACTAAAGGGTAAAGGCATTCATTATCATATCTCAAGTCAATAACATAGCTTGCATTAAATAATTATAATACCCTGAAAAAGAAATGAACAAGTACATTCTTAAACAAGTAATTCACATTATGTACAGTTTTATATGAGCTCAGTTTTTCTTGATATCCACAGCCATTTCTTTACAGAGAAACTGACCTCATTTATGGTTATCAAATGTACTGTACTAAAATGTTTTTTCTGATGAAAACGATGATAGAAAATAGCCAATTTTTAAATAGCCAGTTATTTCTTCATAGCTTACACTGAAATAAAAGACTTAAAAATAAACCACTAATATTTCATGATATTCTCCTTTTCTTTCATCTAATAAGTTGAAATAGCAGCAGTTGTAGCAATGGTGATATTCCTTAAGATCTGGTAGAGCCCAGTGTGGAGAGGTGGATGCCAAATATGGAGAAAAGTGCTCTAGTTTGCTAATTGTTTGTTCTGCAAATTTATACATATACTTTGTAATAAAATAGAGAGGTTTTCTAAAATTATAGTGCAGCAACAATTAGTTAAAGTAAAACTATGTCAGTTCTACCAGTTATCCAATAACAAAAAGAACCAAGTAGCTCTTTTTCCTGGAAAGTAGTTTCAGGGTCTGCTTCACTTAAGACACCCTGTTGGTGCTCCACTGTCCTCACCTCTCCAGGAACTGGAAAATGTAATGGATCCTCAGATGAGGAATGTACGCTCTGGGCACATGTATATAGAAGGAAGCAGCCTCTGAATATCCTACCCCTAAGCTACTTGAGGCTTTATAGATAACAGCCAGCACCTTACACTGGATTTGGAAACAAATAGAAAATCAGTGAAGCTACTGTATTTCAAGACTGATGTTTTATGGTCTGTAAAACACACATCTGAAAAAAGTCTGGCTGCTGCATCTTGCACTTACTGTAGTACCATGAGCTGATTAAAGTATGGTCAATGTGGTCTGAATAGTTTTCCTCAGGAAGGGACTCAGCTGGTACACAAGAAGACACTGGGCAAAGGTACTCCTGGGCTCTGTTGCCACCTAATCCTTTAAGGGCAGCACTTTATCCAAGAACACCCTTTAAAGAATTGTTCCATGTGTCAACACTTGCCTTGGGAGTCATCCGGGTGCCTGTTATTGGCTTGGCAGTTACTGTACCTCCTTCCACTGTTTCTGGCTCAGAAAAATTCCAGAGCTACAAGCCAATTATTTCCCTTCTGATGGCCCCTGGCTGTAAAGTTCTTATCACAAGCAAGGATTGTTTCTTTCTGGCTCCTTGATGATAACAAATAATATAAAACTTAATGGATGAAGAGAGAGAAACCTCTTCCTAAATTTTGGCAGAAATCAACATCCCAAACCTGCAGTCCAAATTATAAAACTGTATTTATTAAAGGAATATGACAGAAGAGCAGGAAAAAAGTAGAATAGGTACAAAAGAAAGTAAGTAAATATTATAGCTTACTAAACTTTGTTCCCATTCCAGCACAGGTATCATGCTCAACATCCTTGATTGAGAGACATGGTGGGGATCCAGGGTGGCAAAGGAACATATCTCATATTAATTAGCTATTGTGAGGAGTGGGTGGGGAGCTGTGCAACTTAGTTTGCCAATATGGTACATGACACATGTGTAAAAAAATGTCCATTGCCTTTTGGCTTGGAAGTTGAACCTTTAAAAGTTGCAATGGCTTCAGCCATCTTTACTCATTTCTCCACCTCAGAGTTTCCTGTTTTGGAAATTTTGTGAGGGCATCTTACTTTATATGAGCTCTGAATGTTGGTATTCTCACCAATACATGCTTGAAGCTCTGGAGACATGGACAGTGAAAGCCTTAGAGAGGCGGATGCTTAGTTTCACAGACCTCAATCTAAGTACTTGATCTTTCTGAAGAAATGCAACCCCATACCATGATTGTGTGGGATGCAGTGGCTCAGGTGGTTAAGACACTGACTCTGTCAATTGCAAGATTGGCAGGTTGGCAGTTCAAGTCCTGGGTGCTGCATGATGGGGTGAGCTCCCATCACTAGTCCCAGCTTCTGCCAACATAGCAGTTTGAAATCATACAAATGCAAGTAGATAAGGTGTGCCTACTTCCGGTGGCATGGCGGCATGATAATCCCCCTAAAGATTTATTCAGAGAGGAGAGATTACTGACTGTGAGCTCAAGATCCTCCAGGCACGAATGCTGGAGGATAAAGGGAGTCTCCCCAGTTAGGGGAGAAGCAGAGGGGCACATCAGAGATCAAAGTGCCTTGCCACTTTCCCCTAAAAAGCAAGATTGGAGGGAGATCTTGAAGAGAAAGGGTAAGAAAATGCCAAGGCATGGGGGGTCTGAGCTGGCCATGACCATGATCAGTAGCCGCTACTGAGGCACAAGCGCTGCTGCCACTCTTTTTAAAGCTGACTGAACAAGATAACAATTAAATTGAGGACTTGCCTTAGCTGGAGTTCACCTTCTTATATAAATTCCATTTGTGGTAAACCAAATCTTTATACCATTAATCAGGATAAAAGAAAATAGTAATAGGAAGAAGAAGGAGAGGAGAGATCTTCCCCATTGAAACGCCAGAAGAGAAAATGAAATTGGTTTCATTTTAGTGGTGATTTGGATCGGATTCCTGTTTGACAATACAACTGTAGCAGCAACTTGATTTCTAGCCCTGACCAATTAGTAAGGCTACATACTATCTCTTTGGGAAATGCTTAGAGACTGTTGACTATCCGAATCAAGGTCTGCTGCTGTCTGAGAATACGTTGATGTTAGAGAGCAAGCTATCTAACCGGACAATAATGGTGGAACGTAGTTTAAAAAGAAGTGTCCCCACATGTTCATAGTGAAAAAACAGAGAAGGGAAGGAACTGGAGGGGACAAGAAGAAATTGGAAAAGAAATAACACTTAAGAGACATTGGTTATTTTTGGATGTTTACATATAGACTTAGATCGTGGATTAATGTGGATTGAGATTGATTTCTAATGGGTTGGAGACAAAACACTCATGATTGACCACATGTGCAGAGTGGAGTGGATGAACTGATTACTCTTCTCGCCCCCTGATCTTTTTTTTTTTTTTTTTTTTTTTTTTTGCCCTTCTTCTTTTGAGGTAAAAGAGAGAGAATTTAAACAAGGAGAATTATATTAAGAGAATAATAACTGAGGATAAATTTTGGAATATAATTAGACATTTGTAGAAAAGACTAGAGTGACGAGCAGCAAAGACAGAAAGAGAAGATATTACAGCAAAATTGTGGAATGAGAGAAGAAGAGAAAAGGGAGTAAGAAAAGAAAAAGAAGAACAAAGAAATAACCCTTTTCTTTTGAAAGTGTCATACCTTAAATATTGAATTGATATAGTGATACAGTAAACACTAACAACTCTCAATGTTTTCTATATATAAGCTTTGATATGTTAATAGATTGAATTATTTGGATTGAAAGAATTATAATTGAATGAATTTTATTGATTTTATTGACTGAAAACATATAGCAGGAATAATCATTATTTGAAGTTTCAGAAACTAATTAGAAAGTTTGATTAATGTGTTAGTCGAGAAAATTTTATTAATTGTTTACTTGCTGGATTAAGCTTGTGAGGTGTTTAAAGGATAATTACTGAGTTCTTTTACATGGGTGAAATATATAGATATATATTGGTATTTAAACACAGATTTAGATTTTCTTTCTCTGTCTTCTTTTCTGCTAAGCACATTGTTAGGATTAATAATAGTGTCTAATTGAGATTGCACAGCCATTAATCATAAACGATTGTTTATTTGACTGATTAGAATTATTGCCTTTACTTAATAGATTGGAGGAGAAGTAAAGGAATAGGAGGAATTTATAAGTAATTGGATAGTAACTGGATAAGTAATTGCTTGGGATAATTGACTGATTAATAAAAAGAGACTTAAGTTCAGGAAGAATTGGATTAATTGTGTTATAGATATTGATTGATAGTTTAGAGAAAAGAATAATTTCTTGAGGGAAAAGAGAGATAATTAATTTAGTGAAATAAATAGCGCATTAGGGATAGAATTTCTATTAATCTATAAGATAGAAAAAATAACCAATTTGAAGAAATACTTGGGATATTTTTTATAAAGTTTATAATACATCTATATCGAATTACTGGGTGATAATGAGAAAATTGGAATTTGAAATTGGGGATATAACAGTAAAAACTAATACAATTAAATAATTAAATATATCTAGATGGATTTAGGGAGCAAGAAGGGATTCTAGAAGTATTCGGTATTAACTAGACCAAAAAGGATACAAACTCTGAGAGAAAAACTGGAAAGGAAGATAATTGGAGAAATTGAAGAAGCAAGAAAAATAAGAATTGATCAAAATGATGTCTAGGAAGGAAAGAGGCAAACAAGCACAAGCTGCAGCACTTTCAAGCCAGAGAACACCTTCTTTGGAAATGTCAGTGAGGAGTAATGAACACAATATAAACTTTATATAAGAAATGAAAAGACTGCACCTGGAACTAAGAAATGAAATAATAAATTCAAGAGATGAAACAAGATGAGAAATTAGAGAGTCCAGAGAAGGAAGAAAGAAAGAACTGAAATATGAATCTAAATTAATAAGACAAGATTTAGACAAAATCAACAAGGATATTGAAAAAATGACAGTAAAAATGGAAAAACTAGAACAAAAAATGAAACAAGTTGAGAATAAAATGGAAGAACTAAGCAGACCACAACAAGATCAAGATGTGATCTTAAAATTAGAAATCAATCAAAGGGAGAAATGTCTAAAGCTTAGAGGATTGCCCAAACAACCCAACAAAAACCTATACGATTCTTAGTACCATACCTAGCAAAATACTTGGATAAACCATTGCGGCAGATACAAAATGAAATAGACAGAATATATAGAATTAACTCAAAAATTGCAAAAAAAAAAAAAAATTACCAAGAGATATTGTGGTATATTGGACCAGAAAACAAACCAAGGATGAATTTCTTCATTTTTTTTTAAATAAAACTAGATTTGTGATCCGAGGCAGTGAAATTCAAGTATTTAAAGATATTCCAACCCAAATATTGAAGAGGTGTAAAGACTACCAGTTCTGAATTCCATTTAAATGGGAAGAATTGGAAGGTCTGTCACTAACATGGAACCAGAGAAGATATAGACTAAACTCAATAGATAAAGTAAGTGATTTCTGGAGAAAACACAGAGAGGAGATTGAGAAACAACTGGATAGAAATAATAAAATGCCTAAAAGAAAAGATGAAGAAGAACTGAATGAAGAATTGACAAACAGAACAGAAGGAGTAGGGAAAGACAGAGAAAGAGCAGTGAAAAAGAATGAACTAAGAATGAATTTAACAGATGAAGAAAATGAAACCTCCACAAGAGAAGAGAGTAAGGATGATTTGACAAGAGTGGGAGGAAATGATAGTATGGGAGAAGAAGAAAGCATGGCATAATTGTTGTGTTAGAAAATATTCAGATGACACTTTGATATTTTCTAACATTTCCTTCAAGCAGTTCTTTGAACTTGTTAGCTAAAATTTAAAATATGAAAATATTACCTCCTAATGTAAAGGGATTAAACTCATTGAAAAAAGAAAAAGAATTTTCCATTTTTTAGAGAAAGAAAACTGCAATATAATATGTCTTCAGGAAACTCATGTTAAAAACTCAGAAAAAAGATTAATTAAAAATAAAAAGTTAGGGAATGCATTTATATCAGCAAATAAGAGCAAGAGAAAAGGGGTGGAAATTTATATTAGTAACTGAATCCAAGCAACTGAAATAATGAATGATCCGATGGGACACTATATAGCTGTAAGAATAAATTGGAATGGAAAAATACTTATAATAGTGGGAATTTATGGAGCTCAAGAGAATAATGGAGCTTTCTACCAGAAAATATATAGCAAAATCATGGAGTTGGATTATGGAAAAGTGCTATTACTTGGAGATTTTAATGGAGTGATTGATCCATGCATAGATAGGAAATCTGAAGCTAATAAAAAGACTACTCAAGGAAAACTTCCCAAGATTTTCCTTGATTTGATTGACAGTTTCACACTACTCGATGCTTGGAGACATTTGTATAAAAACTGATAGATTTACCTTCTACTCCAATAGACATTGTTCCCTCTCCAGAATAGATATGTTTTGGATACCAAAAACAATGAGTGGACTTGTTAAATCAATACAACTACTACCTAGGAACATATCAGACCACAATGTAAAATGATATTGTCACTTTATGAACAACCAAAACAATATAATTGGAAACTAAAGGATAATCTGATACAAAATAAAGAAGTGATTGAAAAAATCAAGAACTTATAAAAATATTTTTTAAGGAAAATATGACAGGAGGCTACAATTTGGGATGCTGGAACAGCAGTTTTTAGAGAGTTTTTTTATTATTATTATTAACCAGAATGGTACTGAAATCATGGAAGCAATAAAAAGATGCAAAGACAGGAAAGGACCCAGTCCAGATGGGTTTACCACCACATTTTATAAAGTATTTGTTGAAGAATTATGCATACCATTACAAAAAGTTATGAATTCTATTCTAGAGGAAGGTTTACCACCAACATAGCAAGAAGCGGAAATTGTGGTCATCCCTAAAGAAGGAAAACAAAAATTAGAGGTAAAAAATTACAGGCCAATCTTCTCTTAAACATTGATTATAAGATATTCTCTAGTATATTGGCAAATAGATAAAAAAAAAAACCTTAAAAATTGGATAGATGAAAATCAAAGAGATTTCTTACCATAAAGATATATGAGAGATAATCTCAGAGTAGTTATAGATGTGATAGAATATTATGGAAGATACAATGAAAAGAGCTTAGGAATGATATTTATAGACTTATGGAATTAGGCCCCAAATTTAAAAAAAACGGATAAAAGAAATGTATAAAGAACAAAAAGTGAAAATTGTTATTAATGGAGAAAGAACTGACTACATAAAGATTAGCAGAGGAACAAGACAAGGATGCCCCCTCTCCCTATTACTATTCTTGATAGTAATTGAAAGATTAATAAAAGAAATAAAAAATCAAGATTCAATTCAAGGAATTAAAAAAAAATATATAGTTATATGATATGGGGCTTTAGCTATATTCTTGGATAATCCTGATAATTGTGTGAATCAACTGATTGAAGTTACAATAAAATTCAGGGAAATAACAGGATGTAAATTAAACAAAGAAAAATAATCATTTGTCACAAAAAATAATTAAAAAAAGGAACTTGATTTAGGTGAAAAAGCAGGTATGAAAATAAAAAAGAAAATTAAATATTTAGGTATAATAATTACAAAGAAAACAATAGACTTATTTGATGATAATTATAAAAAAATGTGGAGAGAGATTAAAGGAGAATTAACTTTATGGAATAAAAAACAATTGTCACTATTGGGGGGGATTTCAATTATAAAAATGATAATTTTACCAAAAATGCTCTTTCTATTTCAAATGATACCAGCATTGGTTACAGATAACTTTTTCAAAATTTGGCACAAAGACATGAATAGCTTCAAACAGGAGACCAAGAGTTATATTTAAAGTTATATTTTGAAGCATGTTGCTTTACATGGATTAAAGAATGGATAACTTTGGAAACTGAGGAGCTATTAGAATTAGAAGGAGACAGCCTTTGTTTTGGGTGGCACTGTTATTTAGGGTATGAGAAAATTAAGGAGAACAAACTTTAATAACCACTGTATTAGACGATCTTTATTTTGAATATGGAACAAATATAAACTAAGAGTTATGCCAAAATTCCCTTCCTGGTTCTCCCCCCAAGAAGCAATTCAATGAAAGGAAATGAGGCAAGAATCAAATTGGTTAACTTATGCAAAATTATTGTTTAAAAAGGATGAAATGGGTAAATATAAAATGAAAACACAAGAAGAATTAAATAGAGAAGGGTTTTTATTGGATTGGTTCAGACATAGACAAATTGTGGAACACTACAAGATGAATAAAAAATACAGGGAATTGATTTAAAAATGAACAAATTTGATAAAATTTTGTTGGGTGATAACAAAATATGGATTGGAAGCTTTTTAAAACTTTTACTAAAATGGGTCTTAGAGGAAGAGGTAATAAAGGAAAATATGATTCAATGGGCAAAAAGTGTTGGTTACCCACTAGAATTGGAAAAATGGGAATATGTATGGACAAAGAGATTAAAATACACGGTTTCACAGAACCTTAAAGAAAACTTTTATAAAACCTGCTTCCGTTGGTATCTAACTCCAGTGAAGATTTCAAAAATATATAAAACTAGGAGCAACTTGTGTAGGAAATGTGGTAAGGAACCAGGTACATTATATCATTGTCTTTGGACATGTAAATTAGTTAAAACCTATTGGATAAAAATAAATGAAACTATTAATTTCACATTACAGATAAAATTACAGGTACACCCGGAGAACTATTTGTTAAATATGTGAGACAAAGACCTTTGCAGACTGCTAGAAATAGTGCAAATTGAGTCCACTTTAACTGCCCTGGCTCAGTGCTAGGGAATCATGGAAATTGTATTTTTTTCTGAGACATTGAGCCTTCTCTTTCAGAGTGCTCTGGTGCCACAATAAACTACAGTTCCCATGATTCCCTAGCACAGAGTCAGGGCAGTTAAATTGGTCTCAATTTGCACTATTTCTGGCAGACTGCAAAGGCCCTTAGACAAAGAAGTTGGTAAAATTCTCTGTTATTTAATCACGACTATGAGGATAACTTTAGTACAAAAGTGGAAAACAAAAATATATATATTCCAAGTATAAAGGATTGGATATTTAAACTTTATGATACAATTAAAATGGATTTACTTATACAATATTTAAGAGATAATATAATTGAAGAGGGAAATAATGAATGGACACCAATATTGAAATGTTTCAAGGAACAGTGGGAAAATCTAGCTATAATTAGCTATTTATGATATACAAAGGGAAACAAAAAATGTGCACAATTTATTATTATTATTATTATTAAACTTTATTTCTAGAGCGCTGTAATTATACACAGCGCTGTACAAAGTAAAAAAGTTACAAATATAAAAAAGCCTGCCCACGGCGTACACTCTAAGAAATAAAATAAATAGATAAACAAATTACCATATAGAGGAAAGAAAATTAAAAGATCAATATCAAACAAATCACAACACAATTAACATTATCAGAACAATTGCCAGATTATCAAACAGCCAGATAACAATATATAGTAAAAATAAATCAATTTGTAAGAATATAGTAAAAATTTAGAATGGAAGGAAACATTAAGATTTAATTTAAGATATAAGAAAAAGGGAAGAAAATTACTTGAAGAAATGATTTAAAGACAAAGGAAAGAGAAATAAATCTTTTTGACAGGAATTTCGAAAACTGATCCAAAGAAGAAGGATATGTATGGTATATTAAAAAGATTAATATTAGTTTGAAATGGAAATAAGTTGGAGAAGGAAAGTGGATGTATATTAAGAAAGCATCAAGAAAATGGTATAAAGAGACAAAAAGCAAGGAATAAGGTAATGTGTAGGATTGAGTTGGAAGACTATAAACTCAAATGGATTAAAAAAAAACAGAAGAGAAACAATGTATTAAAGTAACTAACAATTGTAACAAAGAATGCACTAAAATAGTTATATGAGAGGGTTAAGGACAGCTATAATGTCAAATAAACCAGCAAAGACAGGAAGGAAGGAAGAATGAATGTTAAAAGGAGAGAAAGAGATAAGTTGTGGATAGAGTTGAGTGTAGACGAAGGTTTAAGGAAGTAGAGGAGGGTGAAAGAATGTAGTAAAGTAGAAGGAGTAGTAAAGGAGGAGAATGAAAGAGAGTAAGGGGCAATGTAAGAGAAAGGATGAACGTAATAACTTGGAGAAAGGAAGGAGAAAAGAAGAAGAAGAAAGATGAGGAAAAGTAATAAAGGATGAAAGTGTAAGGAGAGGTTGAAGAGAAAGGAAAATACCAGAAAGGAAGAGAATATAAATGAACAGATGGAATTTTAATAGCAGACCTGTTTAAGTGATATATTGAGATAATTAAGATATCCTTTCTTACCTTCAATGTTTGGATATATTTGGAATGCAAGTTACACTGGTTGAACATAGTAGAACATAGTAACAAGTGTTTAATAAGTACAATAAGTATTGTTTGTGTATGGATTGAATGTGTATTTTAAAGTTTTAATTAATAAAATTTATTTTTTAATAAAACAAATGCAAGTAGATAAATAGGTACCACTTCTGACCCAAAGTGGGAAGATAAACAGTGTTCAGTGCAATCATGCTGGCCACATGATCACAGACTAGTCTTTGACAACGCTGGCTCTTCAGCTTATAGCGAAGATGAGCACCACCCCCTACGGTCGGACACAACTTGACAACCTTGTCAACTGGGAATACCTTTTACCTTTACTATGATGGTACTTCCATTCATAAATTGGGCTGTTTACTGTTTATGTCCATTGTACTTGAAGTGAGCTTCAGTTTATGCAGGATGATTATTATTATTATTATTATTATTATTATCCCACTCTTTTCCCAAAACTGGAACTCAGAGCAGCTCAACAATATTAAAAGACCAATACAATTAAAAACATAGACAAGAGGTACATTAAAAAGGAATTAAATTATTTCAGTATTAAAATAGGTAGCTATTAAAAGAATAAAATACATTTTAAAAAGATAAAATTGTTTAAAACACTTTAAAATGAAACAACATCCCAAGCTGGTCCTTTACAAACATTCTGTTTTAAAAGCCTGTCAAAACAGGTAGGTCTTAGCCTGCTGGCGGAAGGCCAACTAAGAGGGGGCCATTCTGGTTTCCCTGGGCTGGTAGTTCCACAGTCCAGGGGCAACCACCAAGAAGGCCCTCTCTCACATGCCCACCAATTGTGCTTGTGATGATGGTGGGACAGAGAGAAGGGCCTCTCCAGAGGATCTCAGAATCTGGGCTGGTTCATACAGGGAGATGAAGGGCCTTTGCAGACTGCCAGAAATAGTGCATATTGAGTCCACTTTAACTGCCCTGGCTCAGTGCTAGGGAATCATGGGAACTGTAGTTTATTGTGGCACTAGAGCTCTCTGACAGAGAAGGTTCAATGTTTCAGAAAAAAATACAATTCCCATGATTCCCTAGCACTGAGCCAGGGCAGTTAAAGTGCACTCAATTTGCACTATTTCTAGCAGTCTGCAAAGGCCCATAGTCTGCTAAATAGCCTGGACCCGAGCCATATAAGGCTTTATAGGTAATAACCAGCACTTTGAATTGTGCCCAGAAACAAACTGGCATCCAGTGGAGTGTTGTTTGGCCTCTGTAACCTGCTCCAGTTAACAGTCTGGCTGCAGCTCTTTGGACCAGCTAAAGTTTCTGAACACTCTTCAAAGACAGCCACAAGTATAGCGTGTTACAGTAGTCCAAACAGGATGTAACCAAGACGTGTATCACTGTGGGCAGATCTGGTGTTTCAAGGAATGGGCAGAGCTGGCGCACAAGCTTTAAATGTGCAAAAGCACTCCTGTTCACTGCAGAGAGCTGGGCCTCCAGGTTCAAAGCTGAGTCCAGGATGTCCAGTTCTTTGCTGTGCTCAGTCTGTCCATGATTTCCACAGCCACCTTGACATTGGTTGAAAAGAGAGAGAGGGCTCTGTGAATCATTAGTATTCTCAAAGTGCTGAATGTTTAGTCACTTGGAATTTAAACAAAATCTGTATTCATTCATTTGGAATGTATTCATTTGGATGTTTATAATGTTATAAGTAGTGATGAACTGGAAATAAATCTGATGTATTAGAATATGAAAATCTGTGCTACATAGATTTGTATAGGTGTTTGCATATGTGTATTGTGATATTAGATCTTGTAGCATCTCTGGGACTAACTGTGAGAAAGAAGTTGATAGCATATGTTTTCGTAGGCTTAAGTCTAGTTCATCAGATACATAGTGTGACCTGTGTAGATATGAATAAACTGGTTGCATGTGTGAATAACATTTGTGGGTATGGTGATGAGATGACCAGTTTGGTCTGGAGAGGGGAAGGCAAGAGAAAAGATGTTGCCTAAGGCCAAGGTGAATAGACATCCATACACAAGGTGGAAGGATTTATTGAAATGTAGTGTGATGCTGACTGAGAACCAGAAAGGAGATGTGATAAACTAGCCAAGAGATCCCTCATGTGGCTGGAGTGTTAACTAGTGTTATATTATGTGTAATGTGACAGGAAACCATTGTCTTTGTTAACCCTCTGTTGATGGACGAGTTTGTGGATATATTCCAATTCTGCTGTTTCTCTTTCCAATCTTCCTTTGTAGTTTTGTTTTGTTTTTGTGGGGGAGGGGTTAAGACTGCTGTTCTGAGGTCCAAGATGGAATCCCCAGGGAGACTGAAGTGTTTTGGGTTTTGTTCATTCCCATTGCTAATGTCTCATGTATGGACATTTACCCTCTGGTGCAGAGACTGGCTTGTTTGTCTAATATAGAGGGCTAAACAACATTGTTGAAAGAGGATGGCTTATATCCCATTAGAGGCTGAGCAAGTGAAAGTATCTCCAATAGATAATAATAGTTGGGTGGAAATTGTTGAAATTATGGTGGAATGTTTTGACACCCTGCCATCAGTCTCAGCCTGGAACTATCAGCCTGGAATGATGTGAAAAGAGTGAAGAGGATGAGAGTCAGATTTGGGTCTGGATGAATGGATTTGTAGAGGGAGGAATGTCGTGAGTGCTGAAGAGAGTATGGGCCTAAGCAGACGGCTTAAAAGGCCGTCTTGGGGGCAGGGAAGGGGAGGGGCAGCCGCACGCTCGGCGCCCATCCCCCTCCCGAGGTCGTCCTCGGAGCAGCCAGCCCTCCGCACGGCCGGCACTCCGAGGAGGACCTCCCGCCGCAGCGTTCGCAAACGCTGCGGCGGAAAAGTCGCTGAAAGTGCACCGCAGCCTTTTGCGGCGCACTTTCGCTGACTTGTGAAAGGAGCACTGATTTAGCGCTCCTTTCAGGGGCAGTGAAGCTGCGCCGCAGGATCGAGGCATGGGGATGCCTCGGTCCCGCTGTGCAGCTTCCCAGGGCGGCCCATGGCCACCCGTCTGCTTAGCCCCTATGTCTGAAGGAAGTGTGTGTTATAGTTTAAGACTATAGAATCATAGAGTTGGAAGAGATCACAATAGCCATCCAGTCCAACTCACTGCTATGTAGGAATACTAATTTGTTAGTAGTGTATTAGAATAAAGGAAAACGGACATCACAGGTGTTTATGTGCTAGAGAATAAAGAGTGAAATAATCCATATACCATTTTAAGTTGTATTTAATAAAATTATAGTTGTTATTCAACATAACCAGGCCTGCTGCCTTGTTACTATATCCTTTTTATAGCAGGATTCAACCCTGAGAGCTTTAAAAAAACAGATTTATACAAAGAAGAGCCTTATACGCTACCTATAGTAATTAGAAGCTGAGGGGATCTTGGTAGCAGCAAAACCATTAGGACGAATATGTGGATTTGAGATGGAGTCACTGTACAGTTGGCCCTCCTTATCCACAGATTTTTTATCCATGGATTCAAGCATCCATGGCTTGAAAATATTCCAAAAAAGTATACATTTCAAACAGCAAAACCTTGATTTTTCCATTTTATATATGGGACACCATTTTGCTCTTCCATTATATTTAATGGGACTTGAGCATCCACAGATTTTGTTATCCACAGGGGATCCTGGAATCAAACCCCAGCAGATAACAAGGTCCCTCTGTATATTGTTACCCTTAGTGCTATCACCATACTGGGATTATCATATAGGCCAGCCATGGTGAAACTTTTAGGCACCGAGTGCCCAAACTAAAAGGCGTCCCGGCACCAGGTGTTACTTGGTGCCGGGAGTGGGGAACTTCCAGAGGGCAGGACTTCTGGGGTGAGACTTCTGAGGTGGGAATTCTTACTCCTGCCCTCCCAGGCTTTCTGCTGCCTCTCCAGAGATAGCTGAAGGCCCCGAGACTGGGGGGGGGGGGAGTGGGGAAGAAGAGGAACAGGTGTGCACCCATTCTTCCTCCTCTCCTGCCCTCTCCCTGGTCTTCAGCTGCCTCTCTAGAGGAGGAGGAGGCATACACCTGTTCCTCCTCTTCCCCTCTGCACCCTCCACTCTCCAAAGGCAGCTGAAGGCTTGGGACTGCCGGGAAGAGGAGGAACAGGTATGTGCCTCTTCCTTACCCTGCACATGCCAGGAAAAATGGCTTTGTGTGCCATCTCCGGCACACATGTCACAGGTTCACCACCACAGACATAGACTGTAAGATGGCAACAACACAAATTTAGCAAATGGAATTTATTGCCCTAGGACTTAGGCCATTGGCATCAATGTTTAGAAATAGCAACAGTCATGGTCCATAGTTGCTTGTAGTAAGGTTTTTTGGGAGGGGGAACAGCCTGTGGAAGGGATTTTAAACAGTGTGTTGAAATTCTGTTGAATACCTTCTTATTATTAGTCATAAAAGTCAGCCATGAATGAATCTCATGTCATCTTGGGCTCAAGTGTACTCTCTTCTGCTATAAATATAGCAATGACAACAATAACCATACCAAGATCAAAGTTCAGTGTTAAGACAGCTGTCCAGAAGAAGAGATGGATTTTGTTTTATCACAGAAAAGGCGTGTTGCATCAATTTATGTAGAAGATAATTGCCTCCCAGGGACAGAATGATGTAATCTGGAAGATATGTCCAGCAACATTAAGTAGAATGGATTGATGCACTGGCCTATTACAAATGGCACAGTCTGAGAAATTACAGTCCCATGTAGAACCTGAGCCTTACAGAGCACAACAGCAAGTCAGAGCTGAAAATGTAATCTTCAGAAGTAATTGCCTATTAAAAATGATGAGGTTTGAAAAGGTGTACATATCCAGACAGCTGGGCCAGATTGTTATGATTCTTTATGGCAGGTCTTTGTGGAAGTAAGGACTAAAGTTTAATTCAAGGAAGTAAGGAAAGGCATAAGGATGTCTCAAGAGAAGGTTATAGAAGACAGTTGCATTCAGTTTGAGCGTAAAAATGTTGATTGCTAAAGCTATAGACTATAAAATGTTTGGCACATGCAGTTTTTTCCTTGGACACAATGGGTACAGAAGCAAGATTATAGCTTTAATTTTCCTACATTTCTGATCTGCCCTTTCATTAAAATATGATCATGAAGACAGATAGTTTTTGATAAAAGTTCTGATCATAAGCTATTAAGGAGGGGATTGTTTCGTACAGAATGGGGGGCAGTGAATCTTTCCATATATATTGTACTCTTCTGTCTCTGCTTACATGTCTTCCCATCCAAGCTGCCAGCCCCATTGCACTGTTTTGAAATTCTAACAGTGTGTTTGACCTTGTGGCGAGTTTGTGCTGATTGTTTTAGCTTCATAAATAAAAATGAAGTATTTTTCAGATTTATTCAGACATGAATACTGTGTATATAGTTGTTTGTGGCATCCTTGTAAAATTTTGCTGTTCCTATTGGTTAAAATTTGGTTCTGAACTATAGAAACCTGTACCTATTATAAATAGTCATCCCTCCATATTCGTGGGAGTTACTGAAACAGGACCCCCGCAAGTACAGAAATTCCGTGAATAAGGTGAGCCCTGCCCACCTCCCCTCCGATGCCTTGAATGGCTCTTCCACCACCCTCCCTTGCCTTTAACCTGCTCTGGGAGTCAGTTAAAGGGACTGGAGGGTGAGGGGAAAGAAGTACAGGTACCAACCTCCTTCTCTTCATCTCCCGCCCTCCTGTCCCTTTAGCTGGCTTCCCATCACCGCCTGAAGGGATGGAAGGGGGGGGGGAGGAGGAGGAGGAGGAGGCTGCGCCAGCCTCTCTTTATCCTCCTGCCTATCCATCCCATGCCATGACCAGCTAAAGGAATGGGTGGGCAAAGGGACAAAGAGAGCCTTGAATAATCAAAACTGCAAATCTGAAGTCTGTAAATCTGGAGGGACGACTGTATAGGTAGTGCATGGTAAACATTCTTCTCAAGTTTTCATTTATATAGATGGATTCAGATATAATTATGTTTGTTTGTTTGTTTGTTTGTTTCTATAGTGCCATCACTATACATGATACTGTACAAGTAAAACAACAACAAAAACAACAACCAAAGAGATCCTGTTCTCATGTTTACAGTTTAATTAAGACATGGCACACAAAGGAAAGGGGATGTTAGTAGGGGAGGGTATTAAGGCCAGCAAATGTTGGTTGCTGTTTTGTCCCTTGAAGACCAGGGCAATGGCAGTTTGGATGGATGCCTCTGTGCCAAGCCATGATGGAGCTGTTCCTTCTCCTCTCCCTCCAAAGCCAGGGCAGTGGCAACTGGGGTGAAAGGAGTGTTTTTCATCTGTTTCTTGGCCAAGTTATGATGGAGCTGTTCCTTCTTCTTCTCTCCCTTCAAAGGCACAGTAGTGGCAGCTGGGACAGAGGGAGTGCCTTTCCTCTGCTGCTGGGCCAAAGCATGATAGAGCCATGCCTGCCTCTTCTTCTCTCCCTCTAAGGCCAAGGCGGTGGCAGTTGGGATGGCAGGACAACTCTTATTCTCTTCCTTGAAAGCGAGGACAGTGGCAGCTGGGATGGAGGGAGAGTCTTTCAATTGTTTGTGGACTAGGCATGATGGAAATTTTAATTAGTTGGTTATATAATGAGTAAATCTAAAAGAAGGATAAGATTTTTAAATATATATGTGCAGATCAGTATTTTTTTTGTTTTGTTTTGTTTTTGTTATTATGTGACCTGCAAACACATAATGCTGAGCAATATATTACTATATATACTCAACTATAAGTCAACCTCATGGATAAGTTGTGGACAGGTCTTGGGGCCAAATTTAAGGATTTTGATATGACCCATAGATAAGTCAAGGGTAAAATTTAGGGGCATGTAATAAAGGATGTAAAGGATCAAGCAAAGGAAAATGATGCCAAAGAACATAAAAAATTCCAGCAGGCATAACTGTTTGTGCTCACCCTAAAGTGTGGCAGGATGAGAAAATAGAGGAGGGTTAGTGCTTCTAGAACATATTACATTCTTGATTTTCCCAGGGGACAGTTCCTTTTAAAACAAGAGTTTCAGTACTTACATTGACCCATTGATAAGTTGCCTCAGGTTTTTGGGGTCCATTTTTAAATTAAAATTTCTATACTTATACATGAATATATACAGTATGTTATGAGCCCTGGCAATTCCCATGTCCTTGGGCTGTTATCTAATATTCCTGATGCTGGTTTAGCAGTAGCAACAAGTATTTGTCAGTTCATCTGTCTGATTGGAGTATGTTTCACTTACTTGCAAAGGAGGACCACAACTACAGCTGCTGCAAGCAAGCAGATATTATAGATTGACCTTTAGGACCAACAATTAAATTCTGATATCACAGCATGAGAAGAAAAGAAGTAGCCCATGATCCCAGTGCTCCTCTGGACTCATTCTCATTTTCACATTTGTACAGACCCTCATAGGTTGAGCTACCTACTTAGGATGTGAGCCATAAATTGCATTTATGGATGTAGTACATAAAAACAAAATGTACCATATTTTTTTCTAGTACAGTGGGTCCTCCTTATCTGCTGGGGTCTGAATGCTGAAGTCAGCATTTAAAATTTAAATTTGCCTGCAACTGACAGCAACCAGGCTGAGAAGCAGTCTCACGACACGGAAGGAGGGAGGCTTTGGTGGGAAGCTCCAGGCACCAGGAAAACATTTTTCCTTCTTCCTCTGTGATTTGGCTTGGAAGGGGTAGCTGGTGTGCTCCCAGGGAGCAAGAAACAAGAATAATGTAGGCATGGGGCCTGGAGCTCGCCTTCCCTCCCTCTTGGCTTATTGAAATCCCCCATCCCACTTTCCCATAGCAATCAGGAGCTTGGCTTTGCTGGTGCTGCCCTGCATCCCTCCTTCCCCTCCCCATACACACACACACCCTTTCATATAGCACTCAATACCACAAAGGACTTTAAAAGTGAGGGAAAGGAGCATCAAGGCTATGGGAGCTTGGCTTTGCTGGTGGTGCTGCCCTACACCCTTCCTTCCCCTCCCCATGCACACACACCCTTTCCCATAGCAATCAATCCCACGAAGGACTTTAAAAGTGAGGGAAGGGGCATCAAGACTCTGGGAGCTTGGCTTTACTGGTGGTGCTGCCCTGTGTTTGTCCTTCCCCTCCCCATACATAGACCCTTTCCCATAGCAATCAATCCCATGAAGGACTTTAAAGGCCAGAGAAGGGAGGAGTGTGTATGTATGGGGAGGGGAAGGAAAGGTATAGGGCAGCACCACTAGCAAACTCCCAGACCCTTGATTCTCCCTTCTCTTGCTTTTAAAGCCCTTTGTGGGATTGATTGCTATGGGAAAGGGTGTGTGTGTATGGGGAGGGGAAGGAAAGGTGTAGGGCAGCACCACAGCAAAACCAATTTCCCAGACTCTTCATGGGGAAACACTGTAGTAAGGTGGCTATGCATCCTACTTTTCTGTGAAAATTACTTTATATGAACTTCTGTCAGAGAAAGACATCAATTTCAAGATGTAGTCTGCCTGAGTGGCTGTTCACTCCAAACCCATGTTATTGATAAAGAACCATAAGATGTGAGATCAATGTCCTTGAAGCTGACCATCAACAGTGAATACACAGACATCAGACTGAACAGGCATAGAGATAACCTGATCAGTCTTCCCCGGTATGGTGAGATATATTGTATTTCTGTTTGAATTACAGTAATTACTTTAAAATTTGCATTCTATATCTATAAATTAAACAAATTCATGTAAATGTATGTGTTGTGCCTTCTTTTTGACAATGTATAGGTGGCAACCCTAGCCAGTAGGTGCATCTCTTATTTTACTCATAGAGATTCCCTGAATATGAATGTTGATGGACCTCCCTTTCATGACCGTCTTATACTCCTTTCTTTTCTCACCCTTTTACTCTTACATTTTCCTCCTCAATCTTCAACTTCTCTGCTTGCCAGACTTCTTTTGATTCCATTGCTTGGCTGACTTTAACGTGGCAAAGCTGTTTATTTCCCTGATTGCCTTTGACTAATAGAGCAACCAAGATCCTGATAGCCAGTTGGGATCTGAGGAGATACAGGCATTCTGGCCACTTGTGCTGTGTGCTTTTCATTTATTGGTTTATGCCCTGACATATTGACTCAGGGTCACTTTTGTTCAGGAAGGAACAGGTTGAATGTGGTTAAAGATTTAAATGCTGAAGAGCTGCATGAGACATCCATATACTCAACTCTTCCTTGATTTAACCACATGATTTTCCCCACCCCATGCAACCTAATTAATTAAGAAGGTACTTTTGAACTGGTCAGTCAAAAGTCCTGACAGGAAAATGCTTCAGTCAGGAAATTGTTTTCTCTTGTTTTGAATGAATAAAAAGAATACTCCCCTGACAAAAATCTGTTAAAGTGTTCTTTTGAATTTTAAATAAGTGTGCTTAAGCTAGTTTTTCCTCAATTTAGAAGCAGCTGTTCCTCATTTAAGTAAGAACTGAGTACAAACATCTGATGTATATGTACCAAACATGCACTATTAAAGGTGCCCTGTGTGTCTGTGTTGCTTGTTGCACATGTCTGCTCACTAATTACATATTCAGGTGAAGGAAGATTTTTGGCAACCAATCATTAGAGACATTCCAGCTTTGATTCCAAAGTTCCTGAGCAACCTTGGGTAATTTAAACCCTTTCATTGATCGTTGCACATAAATTATTTGAAAGAGATGTGCTTTGTTCAGATCAGTTAAGCTATTACGAACCTTTTTGAAGGCAATGGAAAAGCTCTTTTTGTTTACATGGATAATATTATTGTAGTGTTGAATATCCTATAGCACTTCTATTAGCATTTTACATTTTGTTATATCCAAAATGTTCATGGAAGATTTATGGAATCATGCCATATACTGCCAGAACATAGTCTAATAAAGGATTACTTGCACAAAATAATGCTGTCTACATTTTCTTCAATAAAATAATCATCCCCTTTCTTTGTCACACTTCAGAAACTTTTAACTGAAGTACATTCTGAAGACACAAAAGCATCTTACCTTTTTAGAGCAGAATAGGTTTTAGGGATGATTGGAGTAATTTGTGTGAATAATGCCATCCCAATTTATCATACAGGAATTGCATATCAACCAGTGTCATCTCTAAAACATTATCCAGGAGTTATCAGTATATATAGATGCTCTTTCATAGTTCCTTTCTTTATATGTTTTTATTTGTTACATCATATGTTAGGAGTAAATAAATAAAACTATTAGTGAGTAGTGAAATGAAGAGGCATTTGTACTGTAAGGGTAATTTTTGATTGAGTCAAACTTCTGACAAGGCTGAAGATTCAATCTAACAAGTATAAGCCATTGAGGGAGATGGCAAATGTCAAAACATATCTGGCCTTTCTTTCATCGTTTATTTATAGATTTTTATTACTATTAAGATTTTTGCCTGGTGACCTTCACTTGCATAGGATTTTCTGCATCATGCTACATCTATGTTTGTCACTTGTATTATGTATTTATAACGAATGCCATTTATTTCCTTGATTGAATTCATAGTCTAATATGGTGTATGCTAGCTGTATTAAATTTTCAAAAATACTTTGACAAATAATATGTCGATGTTCATGCCAGTTTTAAAAAAGCTAGCTTTTGTTTTCTGTGACCTACATTTTCCCTTCTTTTTTTTCTTTGTTGGGATTTGCTCCCTATTTCCCTTTGTTGAGATTCACTATTAAAAAAGAATGGCCATCATTTTCAAAATTATCTCTTCAGTTTTGTAACTGAAGTTTAACATTATTGCTGCCAATTAAACCTTACAGGTGAATAGATGGTCCTTTTCACTGTTGGAATGAATTCACATATGTTCCATTGGAGCACAGAATAGCAACCACTTCTCTTTTGTAAAGGACTGAAATGTGCTTAGAAAGCACCGGCAACTATTTAGCATTCACATTGCATTCTGAACTAACTCAGTAACTTCCAACAATCCCTGAAAGGTAGGCCAGCTTTATCCTCACAGGCTAATGGAAGACTGAGGCTTGAAAATAACAGCTTGCCTAAAGTCACCAAGTAAGTAAGTTTATTGTGTGAGCTGAGAATAAGGAGCAGGGACCTCCTGCACTATACTGTATTGGTTTTCACCCATAACCAGTTCATAGCCTAAGAAAGAAAAACAGAAGAAGGTGATGCCTTCTTACATTTCTGGATTAGGGGATTTTGGTTATGGAAGCAAGTTTATTCAGTTCTCAGCTATCTATTTTTATGTGTGGATATTCCAGTTATCAACAGAGAGGTGAGAGAAAAAGGCTTAATTTCCTCCCAGCCCCCCCCCCCATTCCTGAAGGAGCACTGGGAAACAACTGAGAGGAGGGAAGAAGGCTTGAATTAACCCACCCACCCCAATTCCTGAAGGAGCACTGGGAAAACTGAGAGGTGGGGAAGAAGGCTTGAATCCATCCTAGCTCCCCCTCCCTGAAGGAGTACCAGGAAACAACAGATAGGTGGGAAAAAGGCTTGAATCCATCCCAGCCCCCCAGCTGAGCAGGAGGACAAAGAGGACTATTGGAGAGGCAGGGGAGAGAGGGGAAAAGCACCCACTCAGCCCATTCTCCACCCTCAGCTGAGCTGGAAAACTGAGTGCCTCGGGAGGAACAGACAGGTGAATGGAAGAAGGCAACTAGCCATCTCTGCCCTCCCTGAACCACAGAGAAAAAAGTGAAGAAACTAAAGGAGGGAGGGGTGGGGGTGGGGATGGACTAAAGGAGGGAAAACACAAGGAAAGAGAAGGAGGGAAACCCAGGTAGGCATAAGGGGATGTGTAGGAAAGCAAACAAACAATGGGAGGAATAATATTGGGAGACAAGCAGCTACTGGGCATCAGCTGTCGTGGTGGGTGTCACTGACAGCAGTGAATTGTAGTGACACCATAGCTAACATTAGTTGGTACTGCACAGTTAAGTGAGACACAGGCAAGATCAGGGCATTATCAGAAAGGGAATGAGGGGAAGATAAAGGAATATCACATTTGCAAGATTGGCCAAGGGCACAAGAAATATGCCAAGACAAATAGCAGACACCCTTAGGAAGGCAAATTGCACCCAAAACAGCATTATACATAAATCAGAGATGTGGAATGTGAAGATCATGAGCCAAGGGAAGCTGGACATAATAAAAATGGAAATGGAATACATGAACATACTAGTACTGGTGGTGAGTGAGTTAAAATGGACAGGAATGGGCCACTGTGAATCAGTCAGCATCACAGTGCTCTACTCAGGGAATGGAAAAAAAGAAGAAGAAGAAATGGGGTGGCTTTCTAACTAAGAAAAGATGTGGCAAAAGCAATCAGCGGATACAATGCAAAATCAGACCAAATCATTTCATTAAAGCTCCATGGTAAACCTATGAATATCACCATAATTCAAGTATATTCACCAACCACAGAAGCAGAATAGGAAGAAATTGATAGATTCTATGAAGGACTACAGGGAGAAATTGACAGCACACCAACACAGGATGTCAAACTGATCACTGGAGATTGGAACACAAAAGTTGGAAGCAAAGAAGAACAAAAAGACAGTAGGTAGATTTGGATTAAGCAAAAGAAATGAAGCAGGTGAGTGTCTGATAGATTTTTGTGAAACCAATAACCTATTCATAGCAAACCCACTTTCTTCATACAACCAGAAAGAAGGCTATATACATGGACATCACCAGATGGTTAACACAAAAATCAAATAGACTATATAATTGGAAGCAAAAGATGGTGAAACTATACTGGTGGCCAAGAGTAGACCAGGCGCCGACTGTGGGACAGATCACAAACTACTTGTATCAAAAAAAAGAGTAAGATTCAAGAAGCAAACAAAACCAGTGATTATATCAAAATATGATCTAAATAATATCTTGACAGAATTTACTGACAACATAAGAAAGAGATTTGCATTACTAAGGATAATAGACTGAGAACCAGAGAAACTATGGTCTGAAGCCAGGGACATAATAAAAGAAGAATGCAGACAGACACTTTCTTTTTTTTTTTTTTTTTTAAATAAATTTTATTATTAAAACATACAATCAAACCACATAAACAACATAAAACATTAGACATTACATACTTCTCTTCATGACATTTGACATAAAACAACAAGACAAAACAATCAAGATATAATGACCTAATTCTAAAATCATAAAAGAAATAAAAAAAACCATTTTGAGATCTTAAGGTCATATTATTGATAATCTTAGTTTATCTATTATTGTTTCCTGTACTTCCAACAGGTGTTACACAATAATGATTCTTAATGATTCTTAATGGTAATTTAAATTTTCCCTTTGATCCATTTATGAACACATTCCCATTCATCTTTTAAATCTTTACCTCTTAAATTAGCAGTAAGGATATCCATGTTAATTGCCTCATTCAGTTTAACTATCCATTCTTCTATGGTTGGAATTCTATCAGCTTTCCAGAATTGTGCATATAGTATTCTCGCAATTGTCAACATATATAATAGTTTTCTAGAGTGATCTTTTTCACTCTTAGTTTCTAATAGTTTTGTCATATTTAATAAATATACTCTTGGATCAGGCTTGATTTTTATACTAATTATCTCACTTATGGCTTCAGTAATATTTGCCCAATATCGCTTTACTTTAGTACACTTCCACCATAAATGTATAAAATTGGCATTTGGTTTTTGGCATTTCCAGCATTGTGTCGTTCCTGTTTTGTAAAGCATATTAATTTTAACTGGAGTCATATACCACTGAAAGAACATTTTGTAATAGTTTTCTATATAATTTTGACATAGAGTAAATTTGTTTGTTATTTTCCAAGAATTTTCCCATATTTCAAGATTTATAGGTTTTCCAATATCCTGCGCCCATTTTATCATGGTTTGTTTTACCCTTTCATTCTCCAAATCTCTCTCTTTCAGTATTTTGTAAAATTTTGCGATATGTTTTTCCTGTCTTCCAAATATAACTTCATCTATTTCGTTTTTATTTGATGAGAATCTTTCAAATAGTTTTATATCTTCTCGAAATTTATATTTCAGTTGGTTATATAAAAACCAACCGATATTTTTCTTCTCCTCCTGCAGTTTTTCTAATGTTTTAAATTGAAAGGTTTTGTCATTATTTATCTCTATTAGATCACTATATTTTAACCACTCATCTTCCTCTTTCTTTGATCTATAATAGAGAGCTTCCTGTGTGGATAACCATAATGGAGTTTCCCTGTAGAATTGTTTTCTAATTTTGAGCCATACCTTTAACAATGCTTTTCGGAACACATGATGTTCAAAGTCCTTATTAGCTGATAGCTTGTTGTACCACATAAAGGCGTGATATCCAAAACGCAAATTACTGCCTTCTAAAATAAGTAGTCTCTTATTATCCAATTTTATCCATTCTTCCAGCCAATTCATACAGGAGGCATAATAATATAGTCTTAAATTCGGAAGACCAAGACCACCATTGGTTTTGTCATCCGTCAATATTTTCCATTTAGTTTTTGGTTTTTTCCCTTCCCATAGGAATTTAGAAAGCTCTCTTTGCCACACTTCAAAACATCTTTCGTTAGCTAAAATAGGTAAGTTCTGAAATAAGAAGATAAATCTGGGCAATATGTTCATCGTAATTACAGCTTTTCTGCCGAAAAGTGAAAGTCGCAGTCTTGACCATCTTGTGAGATCTTTCCTGATTTCTTTCCATGTATTTTCATAGTTGTTTTGAAATAGATCAATGTTTTTCTTTGAAAGGGAAATGCCAAGATATTTTACTTTGCTCTGTAATTGAAATCCTGTAATATTCTTTAATTCTGTTTGTTCTGTTACTGTCATATTCTTGGTTAGTATTAAAGTTTTTTCCTCATTAATTTTAAATCCTGAATGTTCTCCAAATTCTTTAATAATATTAGTCATATGCTTTATACTATTAATAGGGTCTTCTAAGAAACAAATCAGATCATCTGCGTAAATTTTCAACTTAAACTGTTCTTTTTTTATCTTAGCACCCACGATGTTATCATCATCTCTTATTATTTGGTGCAAAATTTCTATTATCATCAAAAATATCAGTGGTGAAAGTGGGCAACCCTGACGAGTACCTTTTTCAATGTTAATTAAATTGGTTTTTTCATCATTTATAATTATTCTCGCTCTTTGTTCTTTGTATATTGAGTTTATCCAGGTATGGAAACGTTCTCCTGTATTAGCTCTTAATAAGACTTCTTTTAGAAAATTCCAATTAACCTTGTCGAAGGCTTTTTCTGCATCAATGAGGATTAGAGCTATTTTTTATCAATATTGTAATCATAGTGTTCAATTATATTAACTACCGTCCGGATATTATTCCTGATTTGTCGATTAGGCAAGAATCCATTCTGGTCTTCATTGATTATTTCATTTAGAACATTTTTAAGTCTATTTGCCAATATTGAGGTGAAAATCTTATAATCGACGTTAGTTAAAGAAATTGGCCTGTAATTTTTTATCTCTTTCTTATCTCGTTTTTCTTTAGGTATAACAACAATTGTGGCTTCTCTCCAAGAGTCAGGAATACCTTCTTTATGGATACTATTATATACATTATATAGTGGTAATAGTAAAAGATCTTTCAATTTTTTATAATAAACAGCCGTGAACCCGTCTGGTCCTGGCGCTTTACCGGATTTCAATTTTCCTATTGCCTCTGAGATTTCTTCTACTGTTATAGGTCGACTCAATATTTCCCTGTGCGTATCATCAAATATTGGGGTTTTTTTTCCTTCTAAATATTTCTTTATAGTCTTCATCTCGTCATTGTTGTCTTCTTCTTTATTTCTTTTATACAATTCTCTGTAATATCTTTCAAATTCTTTCTTTATTTCCTCTTGATTGGTACTCTTATATCCCTCAATATTTAATTCTGTAATTAGATTTTTTTCTTTTGCTGTTTTTAATTTATTAGCTAATAGCTTGCTCGCTTTGTTACCAAATTCAAATGTAGATTGTTTCGCTTTTTGTACTTTCGTTTGAATTTCTTTAATATCTAATCTTTTTAATTGTTGTTGTAATATTTCTATTTCGTACTTTATTGTGTTATTTCTGTTTATCTTCCAATCTTTTTCTTTTTTATTAAGTTGTTCTAACAGTGCATTTCTTAGTTTTAAATCTTCCCTCTTCTTTTCTGATTGCATTTTCATGATTACACCTCTGATAACTGATTTGCTTGCCTCCCATCGTGTATTATTTGAAGTATCTCCTATCTTATTTTCTTCAAAGTACATTTTTAATTCTTTTCTTATTTTTATTAAAGATTCTTCTTGATTTAACAATTCTTCTGGTAGTCTCCAACTGAATTCCTTTTTAATTTTCCTCAGCTGCATTTGAATTACGTTATGATCCGATATATATTTTGGTAATATTTCCAACGAGTTAATTCGCGGTAGTATAGATTTAGTAGTCAAAAATAAATCGATTCTTGAAAACGATTTATGGACCTCAGAATAAAAAGTAAATTCTTTTTTCTGACCATGTTTATATCTCCATATATCTATTAAACCATTTTCTTCCTGTAATTTAAAGAATGATCTAGGAAGTTTACCACAGTTTTTCTTTTCGTTCTTTTGTTGACTACATCTGTCTATTTTGGGATTGATTACAGCATTAAAGTCGCCAAGTACTATAATATTATTATAATTCAGCAATTCTATTTCTGTTCGTAATTTGTCAAAAAATTCATCTTTGTGTTCTGCTGGGGCATAAACTCCTACAATTAATATATTCATATTTTCGATTATGACTTCCACAGCTACCATGGATCCCTCATTATCTTTGAAGATTTCTTTAGAATTGTATTTTTTATTCACATAGATTACGATTCCTCTTTTTTTCTTGCCCAATAAAGAATGATAGCATTTACCCACCTGGGAATTCTCCAACAATTTAGCTTCCTTACTCTTTATTTTAATTTCCTGTAGCCATAATATATCGCCCTTCAATTTTCTCAAATGATGAAATATCAGATTTTGTTTTTGTTTGTTGTTAATCCCTTTGACATTCCACGATATTATATTAGTTGTCATATTTGAGTTTTTGTATTGGTTGGTAGTAAGTTATTTGTTTATTCGTTTTTTATTTGTTTACTGGTTTTTGTTATTGTTTTTGTTTTTTATTTTTCCTTTGTTTATTTTGTTTGTTCCACCCCTTCCACCCCTTTTTTATTTTGTTTTATTTTTTATTTCAATACATTCTTTATCTTATTTTATTTGTCTTGTAAATCCCCTCATTTGTAAATTTAAGTATTTTATTCATGTTCTTTGCAGCCAACTTTATTAATATGTCATGTTTTATCTGTTTCTTCAATGAGATTCTTTTCTCTAAATTCTTAATTCTGTCCTCTTTCAAACTTCTTTATTTTCCTCCTCTGAACTATTTTTCTCTGAATCTCCTGGATTTTCATCTGTTTCTGAGACATTCCTTTCTCCTAAATTGTCTTTATCTTTCTTCCCATTTTCTTTATATTTCCTAAATCTCCATTCTCTTATTCTATAAGCTTTTCCTTCTCCAGATTCTCTTCTGTCTCCTCCTTTTTTATCTTTTAGTATACGTTGTTCCATATCTTTTGCCTTATCTACAGTATCAATTTTGAATCTTTTCTGATTATAAAAGATTACTAAGCCTTCAATCTTATTCCATTTGAAATCAATGTCCATGTCCAACAATAGTGTCGTCAAAAATTTATATTTTTGACGCTCTACCATTAATTGGGGTGGAATATCTTTGAAAATTTTTATTTCATGATCCTCGATTAGTAGTTTGTTATCATAGCTCCTCTGAATGACTTTATCCCTGGTCAAAGCTTTAACAAAGATGACAACAATATCTCTAGGTAACTTCCGGTCTTTAGCTTGTGCAGAGTTAATTCGAAAAATGTTGTCCAGATCCGATAATAAATTCTCTGTACTGCAGTCTATAAATTGTGCTAGCGAAGGGATAATTCTTCTGATCAGATCTTCATTTTTTATCTCCGGAAGCCCTCTAAGTTTGATACATTTTTGTCTATATCTTAATTCATTTGACCAGTCTCTTAACTTATGTTGCGTCTGTTGTTGACGTATTTCTTTAGTTGTCTTTTCTAGAATCTGTGTTCTGTCTTTAATTTTATCTACTTCTTTCTGAGTTTTGTTTAAATCAGTCGTCATTTTTTCCATTCTCTTAGTCAAACTGTCCATTTCTTTTTTCAAATCTTTTTTTATTTCATCCCGAGATTCCTTAATTTCTTCTCTTAATTCTCTACAAGTTTCTTTCAGCTCCTCCTTCATTTCCGATCTCATTTCTTTCATTCCATTCTGTAGCTTTCTGATCTCGTCCAAAATTAAAATATTAGGATCTATAATCTTTAATGTATCTTCAGATAGTCCTGATGTAGATCCTCTCCTTTGTGTTATCACTTGAATCTGCGTTTGGGTTGTATTCTTTTTAGGCATTGCCATTTTCTCAGTAGTTTCCTTGTCAATTGTTAATTACAACACAATATAAACAATTATTAAGAGAGAAAAAATATTTAAAATCAACTAATAATCAAAAAAAAATATTTAAGTCAGCTAAAGTATAAAATGCTTACAATGTTTGTAACAATCTAATACCATCTAATACAATCCATTTTTTTTCCTTTTTTGTATGTATATCAACTTCACTATCGTCCTGCCAAACTAAAGACCATACTATATTCACACTCTCATCCTCCAATTCGGAACTATACCTAACATAATTAGATAGAAAGAGGGAGAAAAGTTTCAGGTAATCTCTAGGTTTATATCTCTATATGTATATATCTATGTATATATTTCTAATTAGTTCACCATCAATTTTTAAGTAATGAGTTCTTACACATTATCCTATAATTAAGAATTCTGCAGCTTTAGGTAGAGCTAGTAAACTACCAAATTACACCTTCATCTTGAATTGCATATTACGTCTATCACAAGGTATCTTTAAATAACACAGAAATAATTAACAGGTTGACTGCTACTCTAGTGGCAAGTTACACAGCAATAGACCTTTTATATTTTTTATGTTTTATATTTTCTAATCCTTTTTGCTTTCTTACTATTATCTTTCGACGAGCCGACTCCCTTGTGTCCATAAGAAGGTCAGCAATATTCTTGTTCTCCCTCTATAGTTGTTATATTTATTTAGCAAATATATTGCCTTAATTTCTGCAGGTTTATAAATTCAATGGGGTCAAAATTATATTGTCCTTTGTCTTTTCTTCCTTTTTAATTGTTACTTTCCTCTAATTTCGCCCCTTCACTAGGTTTTAATATCTTTAATCCATCTCTCTTTCTTGCATGTTCTTTATCTCTTTCGTTTTCTTCGTTTTCTTCTTTTAAAGTTGCATCCTTTCCAGCTTTAAAGTCTGTCGTTTCTTTATGCTCAAAATACTCTTCGTTCTATATTTTTTCTATTCTTCCTTCTCTGTAATCTCTATGGTCTCTATAGTCTCTGTAGCGTTTCTGTGTCTCCAGTGTTCCAGTCCTATGTAAGTCCTTTCAGCTGTGTGTTTCACTTATATAAGTCCCCCATATACTGGGTACCTTCCCTCATATCCAACAATGCTGATCGCTCTAAGTCCCAGGTGCCGTTTATATAAAAGTCCCAATTCTTAACAGTACTTAACAATTCTTAACAGTTACTCTCCATTGTTTCAGAGGATGGTCTTCTATTCACCATTCCCAGCTTGTTTTACTTTAAAGTAAAGTATTTGTATTGATTTTCTTTCCTCTCACTTTACTCTTCTATTACCTTCTTTTCCGTTGTCACTCTAGTATTTACTATTTCTATCTTGCTGAGTTGTTTAGTTTTCCTCTACTGCAATCCATTTCCGCTCTCCGTGTGTTCCAATTAAAGTGCCCCCGCAAGTCAGGCATCTCCCCTCAGGAATTCAGGCGTCTCCGACTTCTCCGGGCATCCAACTCCACTTCTGCTTTCTAATACACCCGTCCTCTTTTTCCATGGATTTTGTTAACAAAAGAAAAAAAAAAAACAAAGTTAAAAAGAGAAAAAGGAAAAAGGAAAATGCGCTAGGGGTCTTACAGGCTGCCCAAAGGCGCCTATGATAGCGGGAGGTTACAGCTCTTCAATCTCTCGTCCTCCAAGACGCCGCTGGAGGCCGAATAAAATTCTTATTGCTGCTTCTTGCTATCAATTCCAGGTTATCAAAAACCCTCTACCGAGCTGTATAGGTAACTCCCCTACACAGGGAAGTTAGGGACGGGTAAAAAATTGGCAGACAGACACTTTCAATAAACAAAAAGAAAGGGATAAAACCATGGATGACAGAAAAAACGCTACAAGCAATAAAGAAAAGAAGAGAAGAAAAACAAAAGGGAGATAGGAACAAACAAAGAATTATGAATGTAACAGTACAACGGCTTGTGCGGAAAGATAAAGAAATGTACTACAACAACCAGTGCAGAGAAATAGAAGACAACAACAAAAAGGGAAGAACAAGAAACCTATTTCACAAGATCCAAGAAATCAAAGGAAAATTCAAACCAAGGACTGGGACAATCTATGACAATAAAAATAACATAATTCAGACCAGGAAAGAATAAAAAGACATTGGAGGCAATACACAGAAAAATTATACAAAAGGGGTGACAAAATGAAGGACACATGGAATGAAGAGCCATATGAAGATGAACCCCAAATTCTAAAAAATGAGGTAGAAACTGCAGTAAGAGAAATAGTGAAAAACAAATCACCAGAAACAGATGATATTCCAATTGAACTGCTGCAATCCACACTGACAGAGTCAACTCTAGTGCTAACGAACATATGTCAACAGATATGGAAAACAAAATGATGGCTAACAGATTGGAAGCAATCAATATACATCCCCATCCACAAAAAGGGAGACATAAGAGACTGTAGCAACTATAGAACCATAGCACTGATATCCCATGCTAGTAAAATCATACTCAAAATTCTGCAACGTAAACTCCAAACATACATGGAGAGAGAAATCCCAGAGGTCCTAATGGGGTTCAGGAAAGGGAGAGGCACAAGGGACCACATTGCAAACATATGATGGCTAATTGAGCACACCAGGGAATCCCAAAAGAAAATCAGTATGTGCTTTATAGACTATAGCAAAGCCTTTGACTGCATAGATCATGAAAGGCTATGGAATGCCCTTAAAGACATGGGAGTGCCAACACATCTGATAATCCTGATGAGAAATCTACTTAGGACAGGAGGGTACTGTCAAAACAGAACATGGAGAAACAGAATGGTTTCCAATTGGCAAAGGGGTCAGACAAGGCTATATCCTTTCACCCTATCTGTTCAACTTTTATGCAGAACATATTGTAAGAAAAGCAGGCTTGGACACAGAAGAAGGAGGAGTGAAAATAGGAGGAAGGAATATCAGCCATCTAAGATATGCTGATGACATTATAGTATTAGCAGAAAACCTCACAGGCCTGGAACACCTACTAAGGAAGATCAAGGAAGAAAGTGCAAAGGCAGGTTTAATGGTGAACATAAAGTAAACAAAAATAATGACCACCAATGACCTTCACAAGTTCAACTTAGACAATGAAGAAATAGAAATAGTAAAAGAATTCCAATACCTGGGATCAAACATTGTTAGAAATGGGGACTTCAGCCAAGAAATCAGAAGAAGATTGAGAATGGGAAGGGTGGCTATGAAAGAACTAGAAAAATTTGAAAATGCAAAGATATACAACTCAGCACAAAAGTTAGAATCATACAAGCCATTGTATTCCCTATTACCATGTATGGATGTGAGAGCTGAACAGTTAAGAAAGATGATAGGAAGAAAATCAATTCATTTGATATGTGGTGCTGGAGAAGAGTCCTGAGGATCCCATGGACAGCCAAAAGGACAAACAAGTGGGCCCTAGAGCAGATCAAACTGGAAACTCCCCTGGAAGCCAAGATGACCAATCTGAGACTGTCATACTTTGGACACATCATGAGAAGATAGAACTCATTGGAAAAGACAATAATGCTGGGGAAGGTGGAGGGAAATAGGAAGAGAGGAAGGCCACATGCTAGATGGATGGATTCTATTAAGGAGGTAACGGGTATTAAGGGGTTGCAGGAATTAAGCAGAGTAGTGGAGGACAGAGGATCTTGATGATGTCTCATCCATAGGGTTGCCATGAGTCGAGATCGACTTGAGGACAGTTAACAACAAATGCCACTTATCCAATTACTTCATTTTGCCAATAAAACTTTTAGGGTTTTTACACTTGCCAAATTCTTTGCAAGTCTGTCTGCAGCGCTAAATACATAGGATGAGCAAGGAATCCAATATGCTACTGCCAGTACTTGAATTAACAGCATTTTGTCATTTTAATAAGCTGCCACATAAATCCTTTCGTAAAGGCTGGTATTTTGCAGATGAAGCAAATACTCTGTGCTGGGAAGATAAGGCTTTCCCAATCCTAGCAAAAGAATGAACAAACGTCTCTATAAGGATCATTGTTGGGAATATCAGTTGAAAACACTTTCTTGTACATTATTTTTAATTGGATATATTTAATTTGGGAGCTTGCCTATGCATACCTGAGAACAACCCGCCCACCCCCAAACACTGTTTATGTCACATGAAATCACAACCCTTCCTGATAACCTTATTAAAATGCTGTTTTTGAAATGTTTACAAAAATGTTAACTTTGTAGTCTACTAGAAAATGAAGACACCACTTTTTTTTAACAGGATGTACTGAAAATAAAATATGTGCTATCACAGCATTTGTTATCTTCTACGAATTCTGTCTCAGGAACGTGAGGACACAGGGGCGGGGGAATAACAGGATTCTATAGAATTTCTTCTAATTCTATAGCAGAAAAATATCTCATCTTTCCCTTTGGGTTCAAGAAGTAGGGAAGTTTCTGTTTTATTTTATTTTCCCCCCAAGGATTTCACATATATATTTGTCATCAGAGTAATCGTAGAGAATCAGGAATATTTCTTTACCTATCATTGTTTGCATAAATATATTTTGATCAATTTGGAGGCATAATGTTCCATCAATCAAAAGATGATGATGATGATATTGATATCCCACCCTTTTCCCAAAACTGGGACTCAGAGAGGCTTACAAGATTAAAAAAGTACAATTAAAAACATAGAAAAGTGTTACATTAAAACAGAATTAAATTATTACAGTATTAAAACAGATAGCATAGCTGTGTGATGGTGCCACAATGCATTACTGTTTGGCAACAGAAATAAAACTGGAGGTTAAAGGCAAAGTGGAATGTGGAGGGAAAGAGCAAATGAGAGATTTGTCCATCCACAAAACTTTTGAGTATTAAGCTCTTAAAAGTGTGACTTTGAATCTTTGTATATTCATTTTTTTAATATACTGAATTAGGGTTGTCTGCTCATGAATAGAATTACTAGATAAATAATGGATGAAAATGTCCAGATAATACCAGTGCTAAGGCATTTAGAAGCTTTTTATTTAGTTCAGAATACATAGACTTCTAGTTCCTAGATGAGTTCAGAATATATTTCCTTGACCGTTCATAGTGCAAAAAGACATTTCTGCTAAGAATGTCTCAGAATGTTATGGAGAAGTACCACCTGAAAACATACAAGTCACCAGTGCATCTTTTCTTTGCACTTAGATTAACAGTGGAAGGGAATGAACTTCATGCATTTCAGTATAGGGAAGATCCCTATTTTACAATTAATAATTGAGTTTGGAACTGTGAAAATCACATCCTTGGCTAGCATTAGTACATTCCAAGCCACATTTAAGTTTTAGCTAAACACAGAGCACAGCATATGTTCTCATATTTAGTTATTTGATTCTTGGCCTATACCATTTATCACTGCAGAACTGAACAGGACTTACCAGCTCATATGATTCCGGTATGTTGTATTTCCCATCTGCCTCAATTACAGCAGTAGGATTTTACCTTATTACTCTGAAATGTAATATTATATGGTATATATCAGGAAAATAATAGGAGAGACTGGAAACCCAGTACTGACATCAGAGGACTCCCAACCTGTTTCTACTGACATGAAAACATAGCCTTTCAAAAGCTTCTACCACTGTGACACTTTTACTGAATGGAAGATTCTACAATGTGCATTAATGGCATCAAAGATACTTTAGTTCTAGGATGGGAATTGTGTTGGTGAGAGCCTTCCTATGCTGTGTTGTATATGGGAAGTTAAGCAATGTTGTGCTAAAAAAGTCAAATGACAAATGATAATTTAGGGAAAGTAAGATCTGGTGGTCTTTCCAAATTTTTGACTCTAGTGTAGTTTGTTTACAACAAACTTTTATTTGATTTCATCCCATGTCTGCACAGTCTACTGTGCTATTTCAGTATTTTACTAGCTGCTGTTTAAATTGTCATTTAAATTCTTATGCTGAGGCCTTTGCCAATTTTGATATTCTTGGAAAGCCTAGAATGCTGATTCAGTGATAAACTTAATTGTAATAATGGTTCTTATTTTATTTTGTTTTGAAAAGCTGCATTTTGTTTATTATTTCAGAATGAACAAATAACTGGTGAACTGTGAAGCTCTGTTAAAATTAATTCTACGCAAAATGAGTGAAGGAACATGTTTGTCAGGATTTTATTGTTAAACCCATTCATCTATTAAATTGAATACAACCTCTGCAAGATTCTTTTCCTTAATCTTCAGTTAAACTTCTTATTGTGGTATCTCTTTCCCATGGCCATGAATTTTCTAACAGTCTTTTCCTGTTACTGCAGAGCTAAATTCTCTCTCTCATAAGCTAATTCTTCCTTCTTCTTCTTTTATTTTGGTAATTTTGACTTGTCCTGTGTATTTTATTTTAAATCTTGAAGATCTTTTAGATTATTGTTCAAATCAACCTAAAATATGTCTGAAGAGGTCATGGATGACAGTGACATGGCCAGGAATATTTCAGTATTTCACCTAAAATACAAAGTACAACTGTTAATAGTTGGTAATTTCCATATGGTGGCTTCCATGGCTCAGTATTGTTATGTCCATCTAGCTGCCTTAAAATACATTAGAGCATGTATATATCCCAAGATGCTTGACAGATCAACACTTCCATTTTAAATTGACTCAACAGATTTGAGGTTCCTGTTTGTTGTTGTTGTTGTGTACCTTCAAGTCATTTCCTACTTAGGGTGACTCTAAGACAAATGTAAAATGGGGCTTTCTTGGCAAGATTTACTCAGAAGACATTGCATTTGTCTTCTTCTGAAGCTAAGAGAGTGTGACTTGCCCCAGTGGGTTTCTACTGGGAACCCGTATCTCCAGGGTCATAGTTCAATACTCAGACTAACACACCATACTGATTCCTATACAAGGTAGTAAAATGAGAGGGGTCTTTGAACAGTATCCTCATTGCGAGGCAGCATGATAAATGTCATAATACCAGTCCCAAACCAATTATTATTATTATTATTATTATTATTATTATTATTATTTATATCCCGCTTATTGAAAGAAACAATCCAAGCGGCTTACATAAAAACCCATACAATATAACCCTAAGACCAACCCCCCCTTAAAACAATATTAAACATCTCATAATTAAAATAATAGTAGCCATAAAACAATTCATATAAGTAATAAATATGAGGCCAGAAGTGCTTTCTGATAGCTTGTGAAAGACAGAAATTGGATGTAATTTTCAGCAGAGCTGGCCTGATCATTAGGTACAGTGTTAAGTCACCCATCTCAGGCAATGGAGCACAACAAGGGATGAAAAATTGAAGTATCACAGGTGACCTTGCAGGCACCCCACCCACAGGATCCATAGAAAGAATCTCTCAGAGGGCAAGCAATGATGGGGATACTATGAAGAGGGACATTTCTCTTACTTCAGGGAGCAGAAGACCACTGGAGGTGCCATTAAAGTTTACTATTATTTATTAAAAGCAGTGCCTTCACCTTCTCCCTGCTATGTAATTTTTTTCTTGCCTCATTATATGCTAACAAACCACATATTAAACAGATTTTTATTGGAGAATGGGAATATCTTTCATAAAGCAATTAATTCCTGCTGTCAAAATATAACAAGAAAACCAGGAACAAACTAGGTCACATTTCTCAAATGCAAGAGTAATTAAACAAAAGTATAGCAAAAAGTATGTAGAGAATAGATGGAAAATATAAAGACAGTTTTAAATATCTATTTTAAGTTAATACTGCCTTTCTGTAACAAGATCTGTGGCGGATTGGTTCACCATAGGGCGGTATAGAAATAAAAATTATTATTATTATTATTATTATTATTATTATTATTATTATTATCCAAATTGAAATATACCTTTCAAATTGATATTTTTTTCCCTTTGGTGAATTAACTTTCTAGTTATTTTAAAAGAAGTAGTAACAATAAATAGAGTACCAGAAGGACCAAGTACACAGTTCAGGGATGCAGAACAAAAGATAACACATAATTGGGATACATTCAAATAAAAACCAGTATTAAAATTGAATGCAGCAAAACTTTGAAACTCTCCTCAGCTTGATATAAGAAATGTGAATGGAAAAATCTTTAAAGCTATACAATACGTTTCATTCTGAAATGCTCACTGTGGTGCTTGAAATGGAAAGTGGAAACTAATCTCATTATGAAGCCTTGTTGAACAGGCAAAGGTTTTGCACCAAGCAAAACTATCTGATGTAGCCTTATAACATGAGACATACTGAGCCTTCCTTTCTCAACAGAGATGGTTACTTGACTAATCAGTGTGGTGTAGTGTGAAATGTTCTGTCAGTTTACCACTCCACTGAGACACCTGTGGCAGTTACACAATTGGGAACCTACATTGCAGGATCAAAAGAGAGTGGAAGGAGCTACTATTTTTGTTCCCCTGTAACTCTGTCCAACACATCTTAGTCAGGGTGGAGCCAACCACTGAAGTGAGAGAGATGGAATTAACAGGTTATAAGACAGAAAGAGGTAGGGCATCCCTCCTTTAATAACATCCCAGCTCTGGTCTAATTCTGTAAATGGAAAGGATGTAGACATAGCACTAGTTGGGTGATTTCAGCTTTACTTGAGTGAGTATATTCCAGTATATGCCATTCTTAGAGACTGTGAAGGTAGGGCCTTTTACTCCCAATGTGAGCTATACAGTGGTACCTCTACTTACGAATGCTTCTTCTACCGAAAAATTCGACTTACGAAACGCGCCTCCCGAAAAAATTTGCTTCAACTTAAGAAAGCGTTCCAACTTACAAAATTGGTGCGAACAAGCTGCTCTCCGAATTTCGTGGCATGCCATTGGTTAGCGAAATCTAGCAATGCAGCACTGTATTGGCTAATGAAAGAGGAAGTGTTTGCCTAGCGAAATTCAGCTAGGCAGCACTCTTTGGACTTGCGAAAGAGGAGAGGAAGTGTGGCTAGTGAAATTGGTGGCTTCTGAGATCCAGGAAGGTAGGACTTGTGGCTTGTGGCTTTTTGGCTTCTGATATTTGTGGCTTCTGATCTCCAGGACTGTATTTTTGGCTTGTGATATTTGTGGCTTCTGATCTCCAGGACTGTATTTTTGGCTTCTGATATTTTTGGCTTTTGATCTCCAGGACTGTATTTTTGGCTTCTGTGGCTTCTGATATTCAGGACTGTATTTTTGGCTTGTGATATTTTTGGCTTTTGATCTCCAGGATTGCATTTGTATTGAGTTGTATTTGTATTGAATTGTAGCTTGAATCTGGGGGCCTGGAACGGATTAGGGCATTTCAATGTTAAATTTGCTTCTACTTACGAAATTTTCTACTTACGAAATGGCTGTAGGAACGAATTAATTTCGTAAGTAGAGGTACCACTGTACTTTCTTTGATTTTGATAGGGCTATTGCCATTTTCTCAACCTTCTCCAGTGTTGCTTCACAGAACATATAAGCAACAGTAAACAAGATACTGATTTTACCATATTTGCAGTGTAACAGCTTTGGTCCAACAAATTTTACAAATAATTTCCTCTTATATGCCCTGTTAAAATCTCTGAAATTTCCAATGAGTGTGTTCTCTTAATGGTATTATTTATAGCTCAGATTTAAACAGCAAGGACAGGGAGAATATTTTCTCAGTGAAGACTTGCCAAATCTAAGGCTTAATAACTTCCTCAGAAGAGTTATGCATCTGAAGAAGTAGACCAAATTTTTGACAGCTTATGCTACAACTTTTTTTGCTCAGTTAATCTCAAAGGTGCCACAGACACAGTTAGGGCCTCAGCAGACGGCTAATAGAGCCGTCTCCGAGGCCAGGAAGAGGAGGGGCAGCCGCACGAGTGGCGCCCCTTCCTCTTCCTGAGGTCGCCCCGGAAGCGCCGGCCATCCGGATGGACAGTGCTTCCGGGTTGACCTCACGCCACGGCGACCACACGCGCCGCGGTGTTTGAGTCAGAGAAAGTGCGCCCGCCGCTTTTGGGGCGCACTTTCTCTGAAATCTAAAAGGAGCGCCAATTTGGCGCTCCTTTTAGATTCGCCGGGGAGGCACTGCGGTGAGGCTGCCTTGGCCCCGCGGCGCTGCGGACCAGGGCGTCTTGGACGCCCTCGCCTGCATCCCCCGTAAGACTGGTTTGTTTGGGTTGGCTTTGAGGTTCATGGTTAAGTTGGGGATCAGTGGAGAAATATCACTAAATTTGGCAATTTGTTATATTCTTAATAATAATAATAGTAATAAAATTTATTTTTACCCCGCCCCTTTGCAGAGCAATTGGAGCTGCTTTTGTTGTGCACCTATAATCTTTACAGTCACAATATACATATTGGAATGTACAGTCTCCATACTGTCCTAAAGTATGAACTTGTTTTCCTCCAGCAATTCTCATTTGTCTTTCTAGCTTCTATAAGACAAGCAGAATCTAAACTACTTCTAGTATAGTTACTTCCATCCTTATCTTTTTCTTCTAAAGCAGAAGGGCAGTGGGTACCCTCTCACGCAGTTTTGGAGCTGCACTACCTAAACATCACAAATACAGTGAGGCTCATGGCAGAGGGTGGAGTGGGGGCAGAAAATACTGTTGAGTTTTCCATTATGTTAGGAAGCAGCTGGATGTTATCCTATCTGAAACTTAAGAAAGGTAGCCTACCTTAGAACTCATGACTGAGGATGAGAACTATCCAGATGTTGGCCTGTAAGTCTTATGATTCTTTACCATTCACTAGGCTGGTCAGCACCAATAGAGATTGAAGGCCAACCAGATGTTCATCATTCCTGACTTAGGCCCAAGCAGACAGGCCCAATAAAATGGGCTGCAGCCGCTCCAGCACCATTTGTGCTGGAGCCGTGGTGACCGCATATGCCTGTCCCTGTGGTTTTCAATTTGGCCAGAAAAAGAAGTGCCCCCCCCCCTTTTGCAACCAGGTTTGGGCTGGCAGCTTCCATGTGGTTTGGGGGCATGCACCACCTTAATGCCATGCCTTCAACACAGCCTGATGGCTGACCTTTTGGCCTGTCTGTTCCAGGCATTAGACAGTATATGTGATGTACTTGAAATGCTCAAGGAAGCCTCCTTTAAATTCATGAGTAATCATTTATTTGGAGATCTATCTCTACCTAATTGTGCCAACTCAAGCAGTTGTCTTTTAAATATGTGTTTGTTACATATTTAGATAATCTTCTAAATTTGTTTTCAGCATTTTTTCTTTCATTTACACCTATAGTGTAAATTGTGTATGTTTTTCCTTTTGCAGACAAAACATGGATGCACACTCCTGAAGCTTTATCAAAACACTATATCCCCTACAATGCAAAGGTGAGGAGAGGTCTGTTCACTTACATTTGTTTCTTCCTACCTTAAGACTAGCATTTGTCTAAATTCTGTCCTTACCCTTTCCTTTTTCCTTTGTGAATATTGCTGCCTGCTCCTTAGGATTAAGATTGACTAAATATTTAGGATGCAGCATGCATGTCAAATTGTAATACTTACCTTCAGTATTGAGATAAAAAATTTGTGGGGGGAGTGTGTGATCTGATCTTTTCCCCTAAAATCTGAGCTAGAGAAGCCCAATCCTCCTGTCCCCACCTGCTTCCCTGACTGCTGCTACTGTGGTGATCACAATAGTGAGAACAGAAAAGTGATCTCAGACTTTCCTATCTCTCTACCTCATGGTTCCGTGCACTGTGCTTGAGAAAAAAATGCAGATAAACTCATTGTATCTGATTGCTTGCATCACTTAGGGGGGTTGCAGACTGCCAGAAATAGTGCAAATTGAGTCCACTTTTAGGGGTAGGGTTAGTGCTAGGGAATCATGGGAATTGGTTTTTTTCTGACACATTGAGCCTTCTCTGTCAGAGAGCTCTGGTGCCACAATAAAATACAGTTCCCATGATTCCCTAGCACTAACCCTAACCCTAAAAGTGGACTCAGTTTGCACTATGTCTGGCAGTCTGCAACCCCCCCCCCCCTAATCTCTTTCCTACATGTAGGAGTTCTTTTTGTTTTCTCTGTTGGGATTATAGCAATGAAGAGAAAGGAGGGCTGAAGACGGGTGCCGTGGCCCCGATCCTCCCTTTTGCTGCCCCTGAAAGAGCAGCAAAATGCCTCTCCTTTCAGGGGTGGCAAAGGGGCACCTTAAGAGCTGGTGCGCAGCTCTTTAGTGTCAGTGAATGGTGGATGATGTGTGTTGCAGTTACCAAACAGCAGAGTTGTTAGGAAAAGCTAACAATCTTTTCCTGCATGATTCCAGACTTCTTCCTCTGGATCCAGATGACACTGCCTCAGCTCTCCAGCCTTACCAGCAGTCAGGAAACACATCAATTGTAGTCTAAGAACACTATCTTTATTCTACAACTAGATATATTTACATCAGTAGTTTATTTATAGAAACTGATCTTGCAACACATCAAACTGTGGAACACGTTTAGAACCTTCCAAGCCTCCCTCCCTCCCTCTCTCTCTCTCTCTCTCTCCCTCCCTCCCCACATGGACAAAGCATTATTGTTATTTCCACAAGCTACCACCCACTTAGGTGTGTCCATCCACGATGATTGGTTGAGTCCCTCTTTCCCAGACCTAAAGCCCAACCCATGTTACTGACGTCCTTGTCCATTTGACATAACATGTTTACATAGTGTGTTTTGGTTACAATGTGTCCTGTTCCCAAAACACACTAGTGCTGGTTCCTTTGTTATTGTCTGGCATGACACCTGTTGTTTGTCTGCCTGACCCATGTTTTTCTGAACTCTTCTCACAGGAAAATTCTGTCCCATACATCTTTTACATTTCCAGCCTGACTGCAAGTCCCATCAAGCATTTCTCTGACATTTAGTGCGCCTTCCGGCACAGTGCATAAAAATGCTGTGCCAGGAGGACGTCCTGATGCCATGTGCCATGTGTAATGGCATGTGGCGTCGGGACATCGTCGGGCTGGGGTTGGGGTGGCCAGTGTGCAGGTGCACCTCCCCATTTCTGCCTCCAGGCCAGCCCCTTGGGTCTGTCTGAAGAGGCCTAAAGTTGATTACAGAAATCAGGTTTCAAGAGGTGGGTGCTAATATAAGGATTGGCTAGAATAAAGAAGCAATGAGATGCATTATTGTTCACAAACTCCCATGTTCTGACCAGTCTGTATTGGTTTATCCTTTTTCTTGAGTCCATTTCATATCAGGTCTGGACCCATCTGATAACACTGCCAGATACTTCATTCCTTGCTCACATTTCATTAGATGAGGTGATATAAGAAGGAAGTTTTCTGTGCAGAAATGCTGTAATAGTCCTTAAGCCCCTGCTGCTGCCTCAAGCACATGCAAGAACACAGCTGTGAGATGTGGATTCCTCATTATTCCCAAAGCACCTTATTGGCAGCTGTTTATTTAGCAAGCAATGATTAGAATATTGAGTAATGACTTGAATACTGAGGCATGTTATAACAATGGAGCTGTTCCTTCTATCTGGTAAGTGTGGAAAAAAGGAGGAGGATTGCCAGGTAAGTCATAGTGGGAAAAGTTCTTGGTCAGGAGGAAAAAAATTGCTTTGGTTGTTCTCATATACATGAATGGAAAAATTCAGAGATGTTCTCTTTACAAGGTGAGATTTCTGAGAGTTTGATTTTTAATGTTTTTCTCCAATGCAAGACATTTGCAGAGAAAACACTATTTTTCTATACATCATCCCCCCCCCCCATATATTTTTATACAGCACTGTTGTTTGCAAAAAATCCTCACAAAATCTTCTCAGTGAAGGACAAAAACAAATCTTGTTGCAGTTGATAGTTAGTTCAACAAGGATATCTTCAAAAATAGTCATGTCAGATTTTGATTAGTTGGGCAGCAGAGAGGCCTTTGTCAGATATAAAATTAATTTAAATTTTTAAAGAAATCTTTCCCAAGTTCAAACTAATTCTGAATTAGGGGGTCCACTAATCCTAATAGCTAATAATAAGCACTCAACAGAAATGTTCAGACTACTAGATGTTGTTTTTAAGTTCTCATCCCCCTTTTCTTGTGTGTAGTGTCTTATTAAACTGTAAGCCTGAGGACAGGGAACTGTCAAATTAACAACTCGTAACTGCTTTTGGAACCTTTTTGACTAAAGAGTGAGCTATGAATGCTCTAAATCAGTGGTCCCCAAAGTGGGTGGTAATACCCCCATGAGGGCATTGGAAAGCTGCAGAGGAGCTCTGAGGGAAAAAGAGCAGCAGGCGGTGCTGAGGGGGAAAAGGCGGTGGCAGAGAATTATGAGGATAGGGGTTGCAAGTAGGGTTGCCATTGCTGCTGAAAAACAGTGAAAGTCCTGGATTGAAGTCTTTGAAAAGTAGCATGTCTTGGATTCCTGAAGGCAGGAGTGAAACCTCAGGAAAAACCTCATCCAGATCCCCTGAGACTCTGGTTGGTACTGTGCAGGTGTGCCAGACTCAGAGTCCAGAGGTGAGAAGGGAAGGGAAAGGTTGCAAGCAGAGGCTTGGAGCAGTGAGGAGGCTTTCTTGTGTCCCTGTATGTGTGTGGCAATGCTGCATGCATAGTGGAACTTTTTACTTGCTTAGAACTGGAGCTGCCCTTCCCTCCAGCTCCCCCCCCCCCCCACATAGAAATGCTTGTGTGTGTAAACACAAAGGGGAGCTTTGTTAAGATCCAGAGTCCCTTTTTCTTCATAGTTGCATTCTAATGGGCTGGAGCACCTCTTTCCTCCATTTCCCTTCCCCATAGAAATGTGTGTGTGTATGTGTGTGTTTTTGAAAAAGGGGGGAGCATATAATAATATAATAATAATAAAATTTTATTTATATCCCGCCTTTAGCCAAGTTATAAAGGCGGCTTACAATCTAAAAGCACAATCCCATGCAATGCAAAGAACATTCACCCCCCCCCAAAAAATATTAAATTCATAACAACATTAAAATTTAACTTAAAACAAAATTACAAATTCAATATGATTAAACAGGGCACTCTGATTATAAAGGAGTGATCTAATGGTGGGGGAGAGATTATGGGAAATATCATTCTGGGAACACCTGCCAGAAGAGATCTGTCTTGATGGCTTTTTTAAAGCCATCTATTTGGGGAAGCAGACGGCTGTCCGGGAAAGCAGCCAAAGGGCTGATAAGACAGCTAGCTCTCAAACAAACAAAATCCCCAGTGCAGCAAAGTCAGTGTTAACTACACAGTCTCGGAGATACACAGTAACTCTACCCAAAAGGATTACCAAAAGGCTTGTCAGAAGGTCCGAGGTTCGAGGTATCAGATAGGCAGGTCGATAAGCAGTCCAAGGTCAAGGTTTCCGGGTGGTCAAGATGATCTAGGAGACACAGAACCAGAGACAGAGTCTTTCCCTTAGAGGAGTCAGATATCCACTGGCAAAGCACCACACATGCTCCAGGTTCTTAAGAAGGCAAGGAGCTGGCCTTCAGCTGTGTCTGATTACTAACACGCTTCTGCTGAAGCCTCCGTGATCTTCGCAAGCCCTCTCTTTCTGCTCAACGTTCCTTAAAGGTAGGCACACTGCCCAGATCCTCCTCCCTGTCTACAGCATCAGGCAAACCTGACTGCTGAACCTCTGGAGGGGCCACAGCCTCTGCTCCAGCAGAGCTAGGGCCAGCCTCTGGCTCTTCCACTGCAGGTTCAAGTCCCAGGGGCTCCAGCTCATCCCCTGAGTCCTCTGAGTCGTCCTCCAGGCCGGGCATGACAACGGCTAATTGAGTCGTTTTGGGGGCAGGGAAAGGGAGGGGCAGCCGCACGGTGGGCGTCCCAACCCCTTCCCCAGGTCGTCCTCGAAGCAGTCAGCCCTCCGCATGGCCAGCACTCCGAGGAGGACCTCCCGCTGCAGCGTTCGCACACGCTGCAGCGGAAGAGTCACCGAAGGTGCGCCAGCAGCCTTTTGTGGCGCACCTTCGGCGACTTGTGGAAGGAGCACCAATTTAGCGCTCCTTCCAGGGGTGGCAAAGCTGTGCTGCGGGGCTGAGGTGTGTGGATACCTTGGCCCCGCGATGCAGCTTCCTGGGGTGGCCCACAGCCACCCATCTGCTTAGCCCCTAAGTTGGTTATCTGATGGATCTCCTCCGGCAGGGCATTCCACAGTCTAGGAGCTGTGGCAGAGAAAGTCCTCTAGGAGGTTGCTTCCAACCTAATTCTTATTGGTTGAAGCAACTTCCTCCCAGAGGACCTGAGGGCACGGGGTGGATTATATGGAGATAGTCAACTCCTTAGGTAAGATGGGCCCAGGCCATGTAGGGTTTTAAAGGTTAATACCAACACCTTATACTGTGCCCGGAAACTAACTGGCAGCCAGTGCAGAGATTTTAAAACCAGAGTAATATGATCACTTTGTGATGTTTCAGTGATCAGCCCGGCTGCCATATTTTGTATTAATTGCAGTTTCTGAATTAGGTATAAGGGTAGCCCCATGTAGAGTGCATTGCAGAAGTCGAGTCATGAGGTTACCAGAGCATGTACTACAGTTTCTAGATCCTTTACTACCAGGAAAGGGCACAGCTCTTATGGGTTCTGGAAGATGAACAGTGAAGTCCAGGAAATAAAATTAGCAACACAGAGAGAAATCTCCTTTCTTTTTTTCTTGTGTGTAAAAATACATGTTCCCTCCTTTGGCAGATAATATTGAATTTGTCAAGAAGTCTCTGTGTTGTGGCATCTAAAAAAAAACCTTCTGAATGCTGCTTAAAACACATCAAATGCAGTCCCATTTAAAAAAGACATTTGAGTTTTGTTGGAGGTAAAGACCTCAAAAAGTTAAGTCTCAGTCCTTTGTTCCCTCTTGTTTAGGATTCCCCTGTTGTATCTAAAATGCAATATCCTGAAATCTAGAAAGCATATCATTATCATCACCATCATTATCAAAGCCTTTATTGCAGTCAACAGAACTTCAGGCCATACAAGAATTAAAAAGTCAATTTTAAAACAAGAACATATCGTTAAGATATGTTTACAGATAGACACAAATATAAATAAATAAAAATAAAACATTCTCACATTTGATCTTAATAATCTTTTAAGAACATAACCAAACCCTATTATATATACCAGGTTCTATACATCCTCATTATTTTATATATCAATGATGTTGAGAGGGATCCTGGAAAAAACAATACTGTTAAATTACTAAAACCAGTTACTGCTGCTTGACTGAAGAAGTTATACAGCCCTATGGGTATTAATAGCTGCAAATCTATCATCTCTGTAGAAAGTGCATGTGAAAAGGATGTGTGGTATGGATTCTACTGATCTTTCTGCACATAGGCAAAGATGGTCCTTATACTCCACTTGCTGGAATCAGCCTTCCATTACTGCAGATGGAAATGCATTAAATCTCGCTTTAGCAAATGCCAAGTGATATTTGGGGATTGTAAGGTTTTTTAGGTAATTTGTTGTTAAGGAAAATGCAACATGGGACTTACAGTAATAGAAATAAAATGTGTATGTGAAAGTCACAGTGATTAAGCAGGAGCAATCATGAAGCTACACAGGTGAAAAGGATAATATAATTTGGAAGCCTTGAGAGCCAAGGACAAAGTTATAGAGTGTATATTGAAAACACCTGTTGTAGATTGCAAACACCTGAGATTCATTAAGTAGTCAAGGTAAAATGATGAAATACTTGGGTTGGTCTTAAGTATGGGATGATCCATGTAAACCAATCAAAATGAATGTACACACCCACTGGGTGGGAACCAACTAGTGGGTGGTGACTAACAATGGCTATAAGTGCAATGTTTGCCAATGCATAGTGTGGAGTAGTTTTGGAGATATTGTGAAGTGTAGAGATTGTGATTTGTAGGGCATATAGTATTTATGTATATAGTAGAATAAAGTAGATCTTTTATATAAGACTACTGAGTTGTCTGGTGTCTTGAGGGAAGATACAAGAGCCAGAGGAATCCTGGAGAGGTTTGAAGACATCTCAGGAAGAAGAGTGAGAAGGCTTGGAGAGTTTGTCAGGGTCTTCAGCCTATTCTCTGAAACTCTGCTGCTTGGGAAAGAAGCATCAACCACTGATCAAAGCTGGTCAGCTCTGCTGCATAACAAGGTGGTGAGTTAGAGCCAGAGGTGAAGAGCTACAACTCCCATCATCCCTGACATTTGTACCACCCTTTGGATTAAATGCCAGGCCTAAATTAATAGGAGAGCAGGTTGTATTGGCAATTGATAAGGAATATTGGTTATCAATGTCCATGATCCTGTGTGTGAGAATTGTTTTTGCTGCTGTCAATTGAATATGCAAAGAAAGCTATCTGAGAGACCCAATCTCTGAAGCTTCTCTTGGACAACTATGAATGTTTGCGATTTGTATGAGTCTTTTCTTAACAGATTAACATAACCTCTCTCTGGCCTAAAAAGGTGAGCTTTAGCCAGTGTTCCCATGTGGTACATTCCATTGATGTACATCTGGCTTTCAATCACAGAACTGCTGATGGAACGCATTTAGGAATGCCAAATAAATTTCTGAGGAGGGTTAACAGAACCTGTTCAACCAATGGTGAGAAACCCAATATCCATATTGGAATGCCAAACATTAGTTGGGGAAGAACTTTAGCCTGCTGTGCCTACATGCAGCAGGTATAAATGGGCCTTCCTTGGTGTAAAAAAACATAGATTGCTTTACTGCTATTACTTGCAGAATGGATAGCTGCAGTCTGATGGAATACTCATGAGCTGATTGCTTGAAAGTTTATGCCTAGATACTTAAAGCATCTAACCTGTTTGATTTTGTGGCCCGCTATTTCCCAATCATTTACAGTACGACTTTTAGAAAAAATCATAACTTAGATTTGTTGTAATTGATGCTTAGCTGGTTTTCTTCACAGTATCTCATACACACTCTTAGCAGGCATCTTAGTCCAATTCTGGTAAAAGAAAGGAGAGCAGCATTGTCTGCGTATAGAAGTAGTGGGATGCTGGTTGAAGCCAATTTTGGGGAATGATAGGCTTCTGATACCATATGTCTAGCCAAATCATTTAGATATAAATTAAACAAAGTGGGTGCCAAAATACATCCTTGGTGCACCCCTCTATCAGTATGGATGTCTCTTGATAAGTTTCCTCAAGGCCAGTTCTTACCTGTATTGTTGAATTCCTGTATAGGTTCATAATTGTAAGTTGCAATTACTACATGCAAGTTGGTATTTGGGGCATTCAAATATTTTTCGGCCAGATGATTCAAAATTACACAATGGTCAACTGTTGTCTTTCCTCTTCGAAAACCTGTCTGTTCATTCCCAATAATATTTTCTGTCTCTATCCATTCTATTAGATGATTGTTAAGATAGTTAAGATAGATCCAGTGAACTATCCACCCATACAATTTACTCACTACAGATAAAAGATTGATGGGGTGATAGTTGGCTGGATCATTTTTATCCCCTTTTTTATATATGGGTATTACAATGGCTTTTGTCCAACTGTATGATAACTGAGCCCTGTTTGGTAAGGAGCACTGGTGGCGCAGTGGTTAAGTGCCTGTACTGCAGCCACTCACTCATAGACCACAAGGTTGAGAGTTCAGTACTAGCCAGGGCTCAGGCTAGACTCAGGCCTGCATCCTTCCGAGGTCACTAAAATGAGTACCCAACTGTGGGGGGGGGGGGCAATGAGCTTACACATCTTAGACATCCCATAGCGCGATATGAAGCAGTATATAAATGAAGCTGCTTTGCTTTGTTGAGCTGTCCAATTTATATAAAGAAAGTTACTAACAGTGGTGCCCACCATGTGATGTTAGTCTTAAGAAGTTCAGACATGATTAGGTCTGGACCTGGTGCTTTGCCTGACCTGATCATAGAAATCAGCAGCTCAATTTCATGTTGGGTCACTGATGGCCATTCTGGCATAGCTAATGAGCTCAAAGTGGAATTCAGAACTTCTAAATCTGTATTCCACTCTCTTTTTTTCTCCTTAAATAGTGTGGAAAAATAATCTTCTCATACTTAGAGAGGAATATTGCAGTGTGGTGCTCCCTGGAGGTTACCAAGCCCTCCTGTAACAATAGTCCAAAACTGTTTGGTGTTCTTATATAAAGAAGCATCAATCAATGCTCACCATTGTTTTTCCCTAGTTTCCCTGTTTCTTCTTGCTTGTTCTTGTTGTTAACTGCCTTTGCGTGGATCTTGACTCATGGCAACACTATGGATGAGATATCTCCAGGACCCCCTTTTCTCTACTGCTCTGTCCAGCTCCTGCAGGTTCATATTCATGGTCTCTTTAATAAAGTCCATCCATCTAGCATGTGGCCTTCCTCTCTTTCTACTTCTCTCTACCTTTCCTATCATTATTGTCTTTTTCAATTATTCATGCCTTCTCATGATTTGTCCAAAGTATGACAGTCTAAGTCAGGGGTAGGCAGCCTTTCCCCTTTAAGGGCTGAGGGACTTCAGCTTCCAGAATCCCAGGAGCTATTGGCCAACATGGGACTATTGGCCAACATAGCTGAGGCTTCTGGGAGCTGAAGTCCCTCAGCCCTTAAAGGGGAAAGGTTTCCTACCCCTGGTCTAAGTCTTGTCATCTTGGCTTCTAGGGATATTTCTGGCTTGATCTGCTCTAGGACCCATTTGTTTGCCCTTTTGGCCATCCATGGAATCCTCAGCACTTTTCTCAGCACCACTTCTCAAATGAGTTGTTTTTCCTCCTATCTTCTTTCTTGACTGTCCAGGTCTCACATCCATACATGGTAATAGGGCATACAGTGGCTTGTATGATTCTGACTTTTGTGCTGAGTTGTATGTCTTTGCATTTTAGGATCTTTTCTAGTTCTTTCATAGCCACACTCCCCATTATTAATCTTCTTCTGATTTCCTGGCTGCAGTCCCCATTCCAATCAATGTTTGATCCCAGATATGAGAACTCTTTTACTATTTCCAGAACATTATTTTTCCAGTTATGTCTCAAGACTTATAATTTGAAGTTCCAATTCTTTCCTCAGTGCCTTTTAGGATCGATGTTAGCATCATAAGAAGCCTTGAGTAGTTTCCCAAGTGTTTTCAATAATTGGCTTGATTTGATTATTTCACTTTATTTTTCTTATTTTATTTCTTGATTTCCTTAAAATTTCTTAATATAATTATGTTTAAATTCAGATGTGTTTGCATTATTTATAAGTTTGTCTTCCTTATCAAGAAGCAGTTAGGTAGTTAGATTCAAAGAAATCCCCAGTAGAGTAGAAAATGAGTCCACTTGGAGTTTGAATTTGCCATTTTGCTTTAGCGGCTTCTCTGCACAATGATTTATACTAACAAATAATAACAGGATAGTAGCACAATTTAGGAATTCAGAGGTTAGATGTTTAGCAGTTTATTTTGTTACTTTTCGCAGGACCTTGAGCCATATCAATCTCATGCATTCACTCTTGTCTTTCCCACCGACTCCAGTTGAGGATTTTCGAAAGCATATCCAGGAGTAGCTGTGTTGGCCACATGGCAAACAATAACATCCAAAATCCACAAAACAGTGATATCACACCTTTGCCCAATGAGGAAGCCGCAGTTGAGCTTAAAAAGCTTGTTTCATCTCTTTTGTGCATTTTGGTTGGCCAATAAAGGTATCACTATTTTTGGATTTTGGATGTTATTGTGCTATGCTGTATGGGCTGGATATGATTCCCAGAGTAGGAGTCTCTCTTAGTCTCATAGCTATTTGGGAGGTTTTCTTCCTCCCTCCCCACCATGAAATGGGGGGGACCCACCTTTGCTAAATTCTCTTCCAAGTGGCTAGAATTCAGAGACATAGGTTTAATTTGCATTACAGAAATAATGCAAATCAACACTGCTTTAACTACCAGGGCTCAATTCTGTGAAAATCTGGGATTTGTAGTTTTGTAAGCTATGTAGCCCCTCTCAGGGAGCTCTGGTGTGACAACAACTGCAAACCCCAGAATTCCATAGCATTGAGCCATGACAGTTAAAGCAGTGTCAAACTGCATTAAATCTGCAGTACAAATTCAACCATGTCATGTCAGTCTTGAATATCAGTACGCAAAGGGATCTTGTAGCACCTTTGAGACTAACTGTGTGAAAAAAAGTTGTAGCATAAGCTTTCATAGACTTGCATCTGAGGTTTTGTGGAAGAGAATTATGGCAACTCTAGTTGCAAGAAAGCTCTTTTGTACACCATTGTGGGATAGGACAAAGGGAGGCTGAATGGAGAGTTGCACAGGAAACAAGCTGTGTCTGTCCAGACTGAGAGGCAAGAGACCTAGCATGGCTCCTCCAGCTTTGGCTCACCCTGGAACAGACCAAACAGACCCTGTCCATCCCCTTTCCTTTCTCCCTCCCCTCTTTGGGCACCAAAATACTTGCCATGCCCACCTTTTCCCAGAAACTGCTCAGCTACAAGGAGCCCAAGGAGGAAAGCTTCTTTGGGTAAGAAAAACACTAGCTGGTTCCAAGGCAAAAGTGAAGAATGCAGGTGTGCACTCTTCTTTCCCTTTTGCCTTGGCTAGCTAGCTCAAGCCAGCTAGCCAAAGCAGAAGGGAAGGGAAGGGAGGGGGCAAGCTCTTCCTCCATTTCCCCTTGTGATCAATACTGTCAATGCTCTGGTGACTCCTGGAGTTTCCTGTTTCTTCCCCCTCCCTTTTTTTTTTTAATTCCCCTCTCCCTCTCTTTGCCAGGTGAAGCCTGGAGGAGGAGGTCAGCTGCAGGGACATTTCTTGGCATGGGCTAACCAGGTGGCCATGTAGCTCTTCCTTCCTCAGGTGGAATTCCTGCTGAGCTTGCCTGCCTGCCTGCCCTCTTCACTAGGCACCCCATTCAGGCAGCGTTGTTCCTTCCATAGAGGGGCCTCCCTCTTTCACTTTCCCAAGCCTCTCGCAGCCTCACTTTCCTTCCAAATACAAATTTGTGGGGCTCCAGGCTCCCTATAGAACTTGAGCTGGCTAGCAGCAATTGGTGTTGTTGTGTGCCTTTAAGTTGTTTTGACTCATGATGACTCTAAGGAGAACCTATCATGGGGTTTTCTTGAAAAGGTTTCTTCAGAGGGGGGTTGCCATTGCCTTCCCCTGTGGCTGGGTAGTACAACATGGTTTTCCATGCCAGGAATAACTGCAGTTATTGAGTTTAGCTGCTACAAATGGAGGTGGAATGGAGAGTTTCAATTCCGTTCTTTTGGGGAGGGATTACTTTTCCAAAAATTGCAGAACATATTTTTGGGGTGGAAATAACGTGATTTATTTTTTTTAAAAAAAATCAAATGTGAGAGAATGCAAAATAGATTTTTTTTAACAACAATGTTATGGGGTTATGTTAAGTATATGGGAAGAGGTTTATTGTCAGATCAAAAATAATTAGTGTTTGGGTCATGAATGTTTATATTGTGGATGTATTAGAAGTCTTAGTTGTCAATTTATGGGAAATAGGCCAATAACATTTGGCCTTTGAAGTTTTGAAGTGTAGCTATTATTGAACTGGATTCATAAACTAAGAATGAATATCCTTATAATACAGGTAATATAGCATGACATGATCAGTTATTTCAGTCATGCCTTACCAGCAGGTATAGATGTGTTGCATGTAAGATATTCATAAATATCTCCTATCTTTGAAATAGGTCAGACTAAAAGGTCTGTGATATTTAGAAATTTCCAGTGTATAAATATGATTGACCAAAACAAAATTTTGCTATGGTTGCCTGCTCCAGAATAGTGTCAAATTCTAGCTTTGTCTTTCTGCAAGGCTGTATCCCAGATCCATTGCTTGATTGTTTCTTTGGCCTTAGGAATCCCAAGCACAACAGAACTGAAATGGAGAATCCATACCATTGAAATTTCAGTTTAACAGCCCTCAACCTGTTAGAGAAGAAATAGTGAATTAGAATCAAGGGAGCTATACCAGAAAGAGTAAGATTAAACTGAAGTAACTGGGTAATTATGTAGAGCCAAGTACATGCTTCAAGGGGGAACCATTCTAGATTTCACTCTAAGCAAGACGTTAGGAAGACATCATGAAGACAAGAATAGCACACAGGAATTTGACCTGTATTGCCTCTAAGGGTTGGAAGTCTTTAGAAGTGAGAACCGTACAAAAGTTGAGCTATTACTTTACCCTGCCACTCTTTTATCACAGAGGACAAGGTATATGTGAACCTCCTTTGAAGAAAAAGAATCAGAGGATGCACCAGTAGTCCACTGGGCATTCACATTCATCCCAAAGTTGATACTAGCTCCCCTGACAGCTAAAGCCTGTCCTGTCTTTTTTGCTAAGCACATCTAGTAGCCTCTTGGCAGTGGTGTTGGGGTGAGTGTTGCATTGGGAGAGCTGAATGAGAAGCAGGGGTTGATTAACCACATCTAAAACATCACAACCTAATCTTGAGAATTAATTAATGCTCTTAATTAATATTTCCACAATATTCTGTGTTATGTCTAGTTTAGCCTATAGCAAAATAGTAATAGTAATCGGTCCTGCAATGATATGTAACTACAGACAGTGGTGTATCTGGTATATTTGACACCCAGTGTGGGTCATTTTTAATATCCCTCTTGTCTTTTCATCAGCTTTTTCTGGGTCTAATGGAGCTGCTGGCCAGGCAGCAAAGGGAGGTGACTCACTTTCCCACCAGGCCAGCAGACCTGCCAAACCTAGAAGGCAGCCCCTTCCCAAGTTCAGACACTGGTGGGAGTGGGTTGCTGCCATTTCCTGGTCAGCCCAGCAGTCCTGCCAGGCCTGGAAGGAGCTGCCCAGCAGCAGCAGTTCCCCACTCCCACCAGTGGCTGCAGCCGATGGATGACAACGGGGGGGGGGGGGGGGAGGGTATTAAAAATTATCCACACTGTCTGGCAGGCAGAGAAGGGCAACCAGGGGGATCTTGGAATGGATAGGAGTGACCATCCAACCAGATTTTTGCCCCCCCCCCCACGTGTCACCCAGTGTGTTCCACACCCACCACACATAGCTAGCAACACCCCTGACTACAGACATCAGGATTTGATAAATGAATACCTCAGAGCTAGCTCATATGATGGCTTCTTATACAAGAAGGGCAAAGATTTTAAGTTGTTCACTTTGTCCATATTTTCAAAATTTGTGATGTTTAAGAGATAGCAACTTTGGTTTTCTCCTGAAAACCCTTTGCTTAACATTTTCAAACAAACAAAGTTTCTCAAGCAGTTCCCCAGAAGTATTATATAGCCTCATTTAGAAGAAATATAGAAAAGTACAAGAAAAAAACTACCTTTCAAAATCATTTATATTTGAGTAGTAGAACTGTATATACAAGATAGGGCAACAAGACTGAAATAGATAAGGGGAGTTTCACATTGTATATGCATTAGTTCAAATACTATTCACATTTGACCTTGTATCCTCAATCCAGTGTTATGGGTTGTGAGGGGGGAAAACACTTGTAGAAGTTCTGTTAAGGGGAGAAACTGAACAAAAACTGCTATATTAGTTTCTTTGATTTATGACCTGATGTCAAGTTTCAAATTGAATTTAGTTACAGTAGGTGTAATTTTATGACTTTTAGAACTGTTGAGGTAAAATATAAAAAGTAGGATTTTACTTTAAAGAAACTTTCTGAAACTGTGTTCCTACTGACATGATACTCATTAAAAAAACAAACTGTAGCTGATAAAGCTCATCCCCCATCACCAAAATGGGGATTATTTTGTTGCAACCACAATAAAATAGCTCAGGCTTGCTGTACTGAACTATGTAGGCTGTAAACTGTGACACTGAATAGTAAACAATGACAAGGAAGTATTTTTACTATGTTATGTTCTGGGTTTTATGCATAACCCAACCACATTAAATGCCATTAGACATCTCCCTAACACTCCCACTGAAATCAATAACATGGCAATTACTGTTTTGCTTTGTTGAAAATAATGATATAATACTATATACAGTATTACATCACTTTTTAATAGCATATTTCTTTGAAAGCATGATAATCAGAACATTATGCAAACACTCACTAGATTAGGAATATAATAAAATAATATCCTGGTCAATGGGAGCCTGCGTGGCATAGCGGCTTGAGTGTTGTACTAAGACTCTGGAGACCGGGTTCAATTCCCTGCTCAGCCATGAAGCCTACTGGGTGATCTTGGCCAAGCCACATGCTCTCAGCCTCAGGGGAAGGCAATGACAAACCTCCTCTGAACAAATCTTGCTAAGAAAACCCCATGATAGTTTCCCTGTAGGGTTATCATAAATTGGAAGTGACTTGAAAGCACACAACTACAAAAAGAAACATATGTAAAGGATCCTGAATCTGGGACTACATCAGGTGTCCCAGTGTGATAAACCATGCAAAGAAAAACAACTGGCCTACATTGCAACATGATCGTCACAATAAGTGATTGGATTTGCAGATCAGGCACATTTTATATTGACTTTGTTCTAATCTCTTAGTTCTATTTGTTCTAATCTCTATTCTCTAATAAACTCTTAGGATCATAACTCCCTATTCTCTGAAAATCTCCAGTGCCATTTTTTGGACAGGCAACCTCAGTGGAACCGCTTTTGAGTTTTCCCTTTAGAAACTATTCAAATATCTAGAAGGGATGCATTCACTTTACAATAACAGGATTTCAACTAGATTTGGACCTTGTTGCAACAAAAAAAAAATGACTTTAAAATAGGTGTGTGAATCTTGCTAGAGTAGTAAAATTTGGAAGAGAAACAGGGGTAATGTGATGTTTAGATGGCCAAAGGATACTCCCTTATTGCTTATTCTGTCTCTAAAACCTGATGAAAAAGAGACCAACATCTCTTAATCGCTACTAGTAACAAGATGATGAATCAGGATTTTTGGTGTCCCATGCTGTTTTCTGTACTCTACTGCCATGCCAGGTATTTTGCTTTTTAGATCTCTAGAAAAGAGGTTATTAGAAACAATTTCACCTACTTTCAACAATGTGTTCCAAGCAGGACAACATGTTCTTGGACACAGGCATAAGGAAATTTTACAGGGAGTGGTAAGTCAAACAGCTCAATCTGATGTTTACTCAGACCACAGGCCGGTTCCGGCCCAGGGCTCCGCACTTACCGGCCCAGGCGGACCCCTGCCGCCGCCGCGCGTTTTGGTCTCTGTGTGGTCGCGCGTGCCGCGGCCGCCATTTTGATTTCCAAAATGGTGGCTGTGACACGTTTGCGCATGCGCAGGAGTACTGTGCATGCGCAAATGAGCTGCGGCCGCCATTTTGAAAAACAAAATGGCGGTCGCAAGTGGCGGCCGCCATTTTGTTCTCCAAAATGGCAGGCACAACTTGTTTGTGCATGCGGAGTACTCCTGCGCATGCGCAAACGCGTCATGGCCGCCATTTTGGAAATCAAAATGGTGGCTGCGACATGCACAGAGGCGGCAGCGGCAGTGCCCGCGGTGGGGTTGTGCTCGCGCCACCATTCCCCCCCCTCAGCCCGCCGGAAGGGGTGACTTCGGAGGACCTGCCCCCAGCTCAAAAAGGTTGCCTACCCCTGACTCAGACCTTTTTATGTATATTGTGTTCTGTAGTCATTTTCACAATGTAAACAGTGTTGGACTCTTGCTTCTAATACTAAGTTTGTAAGTCAAATCAATGTATCTGTCCATTTTGGATTCCCAATATTCAAGTGTAAGAGCTTCATATCTAGGGATTTCCTGGACATTGTCTTCATTGATTCAGTGCTAAAAATAATGAGGAAATGTTTTTATGGTAGAACAACTTTCTCTCTTTTATATTTTGTTGTTCTTGACTTATGGAAACACTAAGATGAACCTATCATGGGTTTTTATTGGCAAAATTTGTTCAGAGGAGGTTTGTCATTGCCTTACTCTGAGGTTGATAGGGTGTGACTTATCCAAGGTCCCTCTGTGGGTTTTCACAGCTGAGTAGGGATTTGAGTCTTCAAATCATACTCCAGCGCTCAAACCACTACACCACACTAACATTTAATGGGGTGGTGGGAAAAAGCCATCAAGAACAAATGAACCATATACAATTTTCAAAAAATCTATTGGGTAGGTCCTCCACAATCCTGGAAGATATTTGGATTGGTTCTAAAACCTGATTATATTATCATTACCCAGTATTGTGCTCATGTTCAACTCCTACCCCCTTGAATTGACTAGAGTACATTCCTGAGCTGACTTATGTAGCCTAAAGGGATGTACACAGAATCGGTATGTGAATGCCCTTCCCCACACAAATGAACACTTTTGCCACAAAACAGTTCTGGTATGTAATTAAGGGCTTAACTGATCACATTATTCCATTTTAATCAATTGACACTTTTAGCCATATATTGTATGGCTAAATTGACTGTATATTGACTGTATTTTGTGTTCAGGGAGTGTTCTGTATTTCCCTAGAAAACAAACTACCATTGATACACATAGATTAGAGCTTATCTTTAAATTGTCAAACAAAAATGGATGCACTTTCTTTGAAATCATTCCACATTGTGAATAAATCATTATCAGAGAAAATAAGAACCTATATAGAACTTTATTGTATAAAAATAAAAATTATTTGGAGTATATAGAAATTTTGTTTATCTACTATCTAGAGGAAACATTATATGAGATAATTTAAATGTATTGTAAAACATATAGATATGCTCAAAATGGTGGATGTATTAGCCAAGTCCTTGGACCGTATCACATTGTAGAAAGTCTGTCAGCCATAGCAGTATGTTTAGATGCAAAACTGGATACTTAACACATATGTGTGGGTGTTGTGTGCCTTCAAGTCATTTCCAACATACGGCAGCCCTAAGTTGAACCTATCACTGAGTTTTATGTGGCTGAGAGTGTGTGACTCACCCAAGATCACCCAGTAGGTTTCCATGGCCAAGCAGGGAGTCGAACCCTGATCTCAAGGATCAAAATCCAGTGCTCAAACCGCTATACCACACTGGCTTTCACTCCTAACGTAAGTACTATATACAGTGAAATATGTTTTGTATCTTTACATAGCCTGTATCAATTTATCTAAAAATAGGTCCCATTGTGCTTAATGAGTCATATTTCCAAACAGGTGTGTATTACAGCCTAAATGCACAAATCTTGTCATGTAATTCCTCACAAAAATTCTGTGATAGACTAGGACATTAACAATTCAGGAGAACAAAACTTTAAAGAAATGTTCTTGATGATTTGAGAAAGATAGATGAAAGTACAGTGTAAAACCACCATTAGAAATTGTAATTGTTTGGTTAAATCTTTTTTCAGCAGATAGTTTAGATTCTAACATATGCTACATAACACAGAGGAGGAAAAGTGATATCTTAAACAATGATCAATGCTCAATAAATTTATAAAACTACTATTTTTGAAAACTCTAGCATTCCTTCACAGACTTTTGGAGCTTGGCTCTACCTTAAGTATAGCTTAGCTAATAACAATTAATTTTATTAAGAGATAAGTCAAGTATCTAGTGAGCTGAATACATATTACTATTTAACTCACTGCCACTGCAAGGACTCCTGAACTCTGAAATCACAATTAATTTGGTCTTTTTCTCTTCATATATGCTGCAGATTTCATTAATGTTTTTGCATGCTTGAAATCTACCAGAGCTGATTTGATGATTTAATGCAGGATTAAAATGCAATTTACTGAGAACCCAATGCATGTAAAATCAAGGTAGAGGACTTAAACCTAATGATGGGCAACATTTCATATATATATATATATATATATATATATATATATATGAATTTTCTTCAATTTATTGGCCTTCATTCAGCTCACTATAACATCCAGGCACTAGTCTAGCAACTGCAGAGACCCAGCTGACTCCAGTGACAAGGAGAAATAGAACATTGTTATCAGTATGATGTTGGGCAAACAATCTGGTTTTAGGAAAGGTTTGAGCAACCCCATTCATGACAAAATAATCTAACCATGGCAATAGGGTTGATGATAGCTGATTTTCCCTGCAGGAGTGCAGGACCTATTAAGATAGTCTATTCTCAGAGAATCTAAAGATTTCCTAAATACTTTAGGGGATTTTCTGTATGACAGCGCTAGCAAATCTATCAAGGCCTTGGCCTTATGATGGAATAATGAGATGGAAAGGGCTGCCAGTACAATCACTTCCAAGTGGCCAATCCAGTGTTGTGGATCCCCTTAGTCCACCTTGGTTTAGAGAAGATCTCTAGGCAAGGAAACTGGCTGGACAACAGTTAGAGTGCAGATGGTGTAGATCTAAGAGTGAATATGACTAGAAATCAGCAAAGACTTTATTGTGACTATTATGCAGTGAGGCAGTCCAAAAAAAAATAATCATGTGACACTACTAGAATTATATTCTCATCTTCCCACCCAACAGGATTATTCCAGGCGGTGAAAAAGTTTTTCAGTCCAGATAGATGGAAAGAGATCAGGAATGGAACCTGTAGGTATAAGCTCTGGAAGGGGGGGAAAAACGAGGTACTTCAAAGAGAAAATCATTCCAATTCACTCAGATCTTGACACACGCTCCCTATACACAATCCAGGGAGGTGCCCAGTGCTCTGTCTGGTCAGATTTTCAGATTCAATTGTTGCAACTGAAGAACAATGCTGGATGTGTGTGTGTGTGTGTGTGTGTGTGTGTGTGTGTCATTTTTTCAGTTTTTTTTTTAATTTAAATGAAAAAGATAGGAGCTGGTCACAAGGGATGGCAGCAGAGAAGTAGGCAGTGTTAGACTACAGAAGGGGTAGGAACGTGTTTCTCCAAAAATATTTAGATTTAATATATGCCATTCAAGAGTACCATCATATTCAAAGGTATAAGTAATTACAGGATCTCTTGAACCAACAGTGACAGGTTGCAGTGGTAAGCTAAGATGGTTATAAGATCCATTTAAGACAGAGAGATATTCCCAGTTCTCTGATGCCTGTGGTTTTTCATGAGCGGTTTCAAAGTCCTTAATGTATTTTAAGGTATGCATTCTAGAGAATCCATCTTTGAGACTGACATCTCCTGGGGTATAACTTCAGATGGTGATGCTATCCTATGGCATGAATCAGAGAGACAGTTGGGGTCATCCTGCTTGTGGGAGGGTATATAGTAGCATTATATGTAATCAGATTAATCTTCATCCTTATTTGTAAGCATTTTTCAAGTGCAGTATTGCAGCACTCATCAGCTGCCATAAAGTTAGAGAAACTCAAGAAAACTTCATTTGACAAGTAAGTGTCAAAGTAATGTTAAAGGAAAAGATGTTCATCTCTAGGGTTTATAGGAAAATGAATAAGCTAAAAGTGTGCGATAACATAGCTATTCTGAATAACAGTGCAATAGATAGATTACTAAGCCCTTTGCCAGTAATGATAATTGAGCTGCTAGTGGGAACAATAAAGTGACCTCTGGCTGAGCAATGAGGAGCATCCAGGATCAAATTACATCTAAGCAATTTGAAAGTGCAATTTCATACAAAGACATAAAGGTGCCATGTGGCTAATTTGTGATAAGAAGTGCTTTTAAATATGTGTCATGAGGAAAGTGTGTATTCTTCAGCTCAGGGCAGTGAAGAAGGTTTGCTGCATAAATGAAGAAATGTGCAGGAATCAATACATGCAAGTAAGGGGACTCAGCAGGGATGAGCAGCCAATAAGAAACTGAATCATGTTATTATAATTGGTATTCAAAGATGAACAAACAAGAGTGCTTCAGGTACCTTTCATGATGAGCAGGAAGAGTATCCTGCTGCCCCATTATTACTGGCTCATTTATGGGATGCCTGTGATGAATTAGGTTCTCATGAATTGCTCAAAAGCCCTAGCCATTGGCACAACGGAGGCTTCCCAGCACATTGTCATAATGTATCCTGTAACTTCCATGGGAGAACATTTTATGATCTATTCATTTTTCCTGTCAAAAAATCAGAAGCAAAAAGTTGGGACAGAGCAGCTGCTTCCTAAACATATTTTTCCCTGATTTAGGAAACTGAACCCCATGAAACCTAAGAATTCATGATTTAAGAGAGCTATTATTTTGAGTAAAATTACTTTCTTTTAAAAATGTCAATTACCGTATATACTCAACTATAAATCGATCTCATGTACAAGTTGAGGGCAGATTTTGAGGCCAAAATGATGGATTTTGCCATGACCCACAGATAAGTCGAGGGTAAAACTTGAAGGCTCCTTCAGTGTGTGTATGTGTGCATACAGCAAGTGAGACTAACTGAGGTTTTTATTTCAACTTTGGTTTCAGCCTTCACCCAGACAGCGATAGCCAGTGCAGATGGGAGAGGGTCTGTTTGTTTAAAAACAGTTAATCACTCGGGACTCTTTTTGCTTCGCTCAAGAGAAAAAGAAACTATTGGCATGCATAATAATAATAATAATAATAATAATAATAGGTTTTATTTATAACCTGCCCCTCTGCAGAGCAACCGGGGCAGCATACAGCAAGATAAAACAATACAAAGTTAAAATAACCCAATTCCAATTCCCGAACCCACCCACCCCTTAAAAGTAAATTAAACTAATACCATATTAAAATAACAGATATAAAACCTCAATGTACCCATACAAAATAACTATGCAGAAGGACCCACACAGCAGACAAACAGCGCTAGCAGCAGATAATAGTAGCTAATGGCAGCTGAGGGGGGCAGCTAAAGGGTGAATGGGTAGACAGACCTATATTGCATTTGAGCCGGGAGATTATTCCGGGAAGGCCTGCCGGAAGAGATCCATCTTCACTGCTTTTTTAAAGCAGTCCAGAGTGGTACTAAGGCGGATCTCATCTGGCAGGCCATTCCACAATCTGGAGGCGGTAGTGGAGAAGGCCATCTGGGAGGTCTGTGACAGCCTAGTTTTCATCGGCTGTAGCAGATTCCTCCCAGAGGACCGGAGTACGCGGGGGGGGATCATACAGGATGAGGCGGTCCCAGAGATAAGATGGACCCAAGCCATGTAGGGCTTTAAAGCTTAAAACCAACACCTTGTACTGAGCCTGGAAACTAACAGGCAGCCAGTGGAGGGATTTCAGCACAGGTGTAATATGCTCTCTCCTAGATGTTCCAGTAATTAACCTGGCTGCCATATTTTGAACCAATTGAAGTTTCTGGGTTAGGCACAAGGGTAGCCCCATGTAGAGTGCATTACAGTGATCCAGACACAAGGTTACCAAAGCATGTACCACAGTTTTAAGATCCCTCATGTCCAGGAAAGGGCGCAGCTGGCGTATCAGCCGAAGCTGATAACAGGCACTCCTGACCGTCGCATTCACCTGACTAGTCATATGAAGCGACGAGTCTAGGAATACCCCCAGACTGCGAACACAGTCCATTGAGAAGAGTGTGACTCCATCCAGGACTGGAAGTTGTATTCCCAGACCTAGTTTCGGGCCCGTCACCGTTAGTACCTCCGTTTTGTCTGGATTCAGTCTCAATCTGTTTTTCTTCATCCAATCCATTACCACCTTAAGACAGTCATTGAGAGGAGAGACGCCATCTGAGGTCTGAGCTGACGATCGGATCATGGAGAAGTATATCTGGGTGTCATTAGCATACGGATGACACCGTGCTCCAGGTGTAGGCAATCTTTCCCCTTTAAGGGCCAAGGGACTTCAGCTCCCAGAAGCCTCAGCCATGTTGGCCAATAGTCCCATGTTGGCCAATAGCTCCTGAGATTCTGGGAGCTGAAGTCCCTCAGCCCTTAAAGGGGAAAGGTAGCCTACCCCTGCCATATTCCATGCCTCCGGATGATCTCTCCCAGTGGCTTCATGTAAATACTGAATAGCATCGGGGACAGGATGGCGCCCTGAGAGATGCCTCAATTAAGCTCTATTTTAAGAAGAGCAACTGTCTCCAAGCCTCACCCTCTGGGATCTGCCCAAGAGAAAGGAACGGAACCATGGCAAAGCAGTGCCTCCGATTCCTAATTCCCTCAGGCGATCCAAGCGAATGGCATGATCTATAGCAGGGGTAGGCAAACTGTCCCCATTAAGGACCGAGGGACTTCAGCTCCCAGAAGCCTCAGCCATGTTGGCCAATAGTCTGGGATGTTGGCCAATAGTCTGGGATTCTGGCAGCTGAAGTCCCTCGGCCCTTAAAGGGGACAGTTTGCCTACCCCTGATCTATAGTATCAAAGGCCGCTGAGAGGTCCGAGAGCACCAGCAAGGTCACACTACCCCTGTTGATGCTCAAGCGGAGGTCATCAGCCAGAGCAACCATGGCAGTCTCAACTCCAAATCCTGTTGTGAAGCCAGTTTGAAATGGATCAAGATAATCAGTTTCATCCAAGACAGCTTGAAGTTGGGAAGCAACTGCCCTCTTGATCACCTTGCTTAAAAAAGGCAGCAAGGAAACTGGTCTATAGTTGTTCCTGTCCGGGGGGTCCAGGGAGGGCTTTTTCAGGAGCGGCTTGACTGCCGCTTTCCTTAGGCAAGGTGGTACAATGCCCTCCCTGAACAACATGTTGATGGTATCCCGAAGGAATACCCTCAACGCTTCACCCCCCTGGACTACCAGCCAAGATGGACAAGGATCGAGGGGGCAAGTCGTCTTCCTCAGTCTACCAAGGAGCTTATCCATGTCATTGGTACTCACAGATTGAAGCTGATCCAGTAAAATGCCATCAGCGGAGTTGTTGGACACCTCGTTTATGGATTCTGTCAAAACACTGGCATCCAGGTTGGCTCTTATCCATGAGATTTTATCTGCAAAGTGGATGTTAAATCTTCACAGCAGGCCGCTGTAGGGTTAAGTAGAGGGTTCTGCGCAGGAGATACCTGCGTCAGTTCCCCCACCACCCTAAAGAGCTCTGCTGGACGGGACTCTACAGACGCAATATGTGCAGAGGAGAAAGATCTCTGCGCTGCATGTATTGCCTCCCGATAGGAATCAAGATGTTTGCTAGGAACTGCTATCACATTACCACAGTGACCTGTAAATAAATTGACCTGTGATTTTGGGATCATTTTTTGGGCATAAAGTTTTAGACTTTATAGATGAGTACAGTGTGCATGCATGCTCTACACAGGCTTGCAATATATGGGTTTGAGCTTACGCTTATGGCAAGCCCAGGAGGACAAAATGGTGTGTGCGCAGGAACACGCTACCATAGGAATCAATAGGATTCAAGCATACCTGTTTTTTCCATAAGTGGGAGGTGAGGGTCCTGAACAAATCCCCCGCGTATAGGAAGGGCTCACTGTATATACTGTAGAAACCAGAAAGTTAGCAAGCATATCAAATTACTACTTAAGAAACTGTAATTTAGAATATAAATTGAAATATAATTATTCCGGTTTAAATATCAATGATATCAATGGGATGTGGGGAAAAAACAAATAAAAATTAATTATACAGTACAGTGTTATAATGATGACAATTGTAGAGAAAAAATAGCATCTACAAGATAGAGGCATACTATAGATCACAGAAGAATAATTTGAGATCCCTTAAAGTAATAAACTGAAAGGATCTTAAGACTTCCATGATTGTCTCATTGTACATGGTCAGCAGTCTTGCCCCAATTCTGTAACTGGGTCAATTTTGTAACTTTAAAAAGAGACTTGATAAACAGTCTGTCTGATCTGGAGAGGCCCAGCATTTTCTCAACCAGGAGCAAGGAAAGAAGAGTCTGCAAGTCCCTTCCCTACTGTTTTGTTTGTTTGTTTGTTTTAATCATGCAAAATAATTCTTGTCATTGGTGATTGTCAACCTGGAAACAGCCCCAGATACACCAACCTAAGCAAGTTAACTTGGTCCTCCAGACACCTGAACCCCCAAACACATAAAAAATGGCTGAAATTGGCTAAAAATGACAGCTAGATGTTATGTCATGCCACTTCTGATGTGCCTGGATTTTTGGTGGGAAAAATCGCTCCTGACCTGTGCATAGTTGCCCACTTCATCCCCCACACCTAGGTACAAAACATGCTGCAGAAATAATCCAGTTTGAGATCACTTTAACCGCCCTGGCTCAGTGCTAGCGTATCCTGGGAATTGTGGTTTATTGTAGCACCAGAGCTCTCTGACAGAAAGGGATAAAGGTCTCATAGAGCTACAGTTCCCAGAATCCCCTAGTATTGAGCCATGGCAGTTAAGGTGGTCTCAAACTGGATTATTTCTGCAGTGTGTTTTGGGCCCTAGACTCTTAGGAGATTATCAGATAGAGAAAAACAATGGGAGAGAAGTGGGATGATCCCGTCATTGTCGCACAATTGAGCAAAGATTATCACATGCCATCCCACGGCATTGCTCTCATCCCATCCTTCTCCCATGAGTTATCACCTTTAAAGCCCTAAATGGCTTGGGTCAAAACTATCTCAGGGACTGCCTTCTCCCCTATAATCCTCTCCGCGCACTCTGGTCCTCTGGGAGGAATTTGCTGAAGCCTCAAAAATCTAGGCTTTCGGCTACCTCCCAGAGGGGTTTTCTGTTGTCGCCCAGACTATGGAATGGCCTGCCGGATGAGGTCCGTCAATTGACATCTTTAGACAGCTTTAAAAAGGCTGTCAAGATGGATCTCTTCCGGCAGGCCTTTCCGGGATAGATAATCCCGGCCTCAGGAACCCCTCCCTTAAGTGGGTCTCCAGATTCCTCCTTAAATATGTGATTGAGAACTGCTGCCGTACTGTGGAATTGTCTTTAATATTATTGTTCTATTTTAAATTGTTGCTTTTAACTTGTAATTGATTTAATAACTTTTTAAGGGGGGGAGGGAACTAGATTTTGTTGTTGTGTGTTATATTTTATTGCTGTTAGCCGCCCCAATTGATCTCAAAGGGATGGGATATAAATTTATTATTATTATTATGCCTTCTCATGATGTGGCCAAAGTGTGACAGGGTCTATTTCGTCATCCTGGCTTCCAGGGAGAGTTCAGGGTTGATCTGTTCAAGGACCCATTTGTTTATCTTTTTGGCATCCACAGTATCCTCAGCACTTTTCTCAGGCACCACATCTCAAATGAATTGATTTTCTTTCTATTGGCTTTCTTCACTCTCACATGGTAGTGGGTTATACAATGGCTTGAATGATTCTAACTTTAGTGTTCAGTTGTAATTTCACATTTTACAGGTGTTTAAAAGGACATGTATAAAAATTGGGAAAAGGAAGAAATCACCAGAGATGAATTCAAACACATCTATAGCACATGTAGGGGTAAAGTCACTAAATCTAAAGTGCAGAATTAGCTCAGGCTTGCTAGAGAAGTTAAGAACAATAAAAAGGGCTTCTGGGGATTATGCCTGTAGCAAAAGGAAGAAGAAAGATATGGTAGGGCCATTGTGTGAAGAAGGTGAACTACATCTAAGGGTATTAAAAGAACTGGCAAAAGTAATCTTAGAGCCACTGGCAATAATCTTTGAGAATTCTTGGAGAACGGGAGAAAAAGTTACTTTTAGGGAGTTTCGGCTTCCAGAATCCTTAAGCTAGCATGGACGCTGACCATGTTGGCTGTGGGGTTCTGGATTTTGAACAAATCTTGCCAAGGAGACCCATGATATAGGGTCACCTTAGGTTCACAATTAGTCAGAAACTTGAAGATACACAACAACAACAACAACAACAACAACATTGTAAAACAGAATTCTAAAATAAAAATATTTCTGGTTGCTTTGCATAGCAAAACGGGCAGAATAGTATGTGTGTGAGCATGTGTGTATGAGTGTGTTAGAGAATTGTGAGTTAGAGAAGCTGCTACTTGCATAGAGGATATACTTTTAGTGGGGTTGGGCTTAAACATATTTGCTGAAAGCAGGGAAGATGAAGATATTCTACTATGGCTTCATGTAGAGTTTTACTGCTTAAATTACATTTGAGGCAATGGGATGTAAGCCACTATTTCTGTACAGGACTACATTCTATACTCTTAGGTACCATCTGAAGACAAAGGCAGTGACTTCAAAAGCATTCCCAATGACTTGCTAAAATGCACTGACAGTTTCCTTTATTGTTGGTTGCAAAGAAAATATCTTGTATAAAGTTGCAAGAATCAGAACCAGCTATTTTATGAGGAAAGACAGCTGTTGTAGTCATCTTTGTTCATTTCCATAATAAAGGCAGATTGAGCCAGTGGGTGCAATATGTTCTTTATCTGAAGCTGTAGTGAGAGGTGTGTATGCATTTACACTTGATTTCATTTATTCGTGATGGGACTGATGCGGTGCTTTCCCCAATCCATTGATCTGTAATAACAGTTCCATTGGATGGTAAATTATGTGCTTATTGGCTCATGTTAAAAATGAAATAAATCACATTTGTCCATAATGAAACAAAGCCAATAAATGTTCTCAGAAACAAAAGCAATTATTGGATAATTTCCAAATTCCTTTTTTAAAATTGCACTTTTGTGGATATCTATTAGCACTTACTTTGAAAATTCTCTGCCAGGAGTCTATAGATTAGACTAATTAACATGTGCCTGTAGAAACTATGAGCTGTGGAGTTGTAGTGGGAGCATTTTTTTTCCAGTTTGTTCACATATAAAATATTTCCCCCAAGATCAGGAGTAGAGTTTGTATGTTTGCTTCAGATGCTAGCTTGACAATGCTTAGGGACGCTGTCACTGAGACTCCAACTCTTTAGAAGCTGAGTGTGTTTTAAAATTGAAACACAAAAAAGGTAGAGAAATTTGAAAGTGAAACTTTAAAAACATGTGGACAATCAGTCTGGAGAATGGGAGGAGGTGGAAGATTGATAACTCAGTCAGCATTCATTTAGCTGATAAGTACATCTGTCAAAAGCAGTACAGACATCGGGAAAGACAAGATTTAATGCAGGAGAGAGAACTGTCATGAGTTCCCTCTTTAAACAAAAGTACATCTTCACAGCCTTTGAAACTATCTGAAAGAAAGCTGCCCAAGTTTTGGGGTTATTTTCCTTCATGAAGTAGGAAAAATATCAGTGTCACAGATTTAGCCTATATGGTCAGGATTCTGGAAATGTTTGTGGTTGTCATTTTAAATGATACGGGGTAAACATAGTACTGGGAAAGAATTGCTAAATTTTGAGTGCTTTTTGATATACTAAACTTCTAGGATGCTTACCTAGCATCAGTCCATGAACATATTGGACAGAACCGAGTTATAATGGCTATCAGCTTCAGAAATATAAGAGGAGTTCTGTTTTCCTATAAAAGGAGTTCTGTTTTTCTTTTGTGGGAATAATTTGGTAAGACAAGCATGAAAAAAACAACAAGGTATGTCACTGTAGCAGCAAATCCTGTACTGCTCTCTACTGGAAAAGAAGGATTTATATAACGTTCTTGTATGTCTTAAAATTCTTGTTGAGTTATCCAAATGTGATTTCCAACTTTTGTGCTGGAGGAAGAAAGTAGACAAAACATATTTAGAAACTGACTTCCAATATTTTTTCATGTATAAGCATAGTCAGAGTAAAAAATTCAACATACTTTTGTGTATCCCTATGTTGTGGGCTCTTACTATAACCACCATTTCCAAAATGTTATGTTCTAGAATGCACAAAAAAACATAATGCACTGAGGTACAATGGAGATGCAGTAGTCAGGTTTGCATAAATATGTATTTATCCATTTCTGTGTTCCAATACCACTGAAGTTGTTGTTAGTATATATGAATCTAAATTATTTCTTTTTATGGACAGAAGGTTTTTAATGTTGTTTCTGCTGCTTCTTTGGTGGGGGTTGGGTTTTTTCTTAAAAAGTGTTAAGATATTTTGCCCAAAATACAAAGGTAAAAACTTTTGTACAAAGTGTGATCTTTTTGTTTTAAAAAATACTTTCCCCCCTGGTCTCCAGAATCTAGATCCCCATATTCACCTGACAAAGCCTGTTTGTAGGGTGTGGCACCAAGAGAGGGTTGCCATTTCCTCCCACATTGTGTTCTTCTTCATTCCAGGAATCCCACAGTTTTCACATGATCCTGCAGGGTCAGGACTTTCCCTGGAGCAGATACTGCTAAAGTAAGCTTCACTTCAATCCACCCAGTGATGAAAAACATGCTCCCATTGGAGCTCGCCTTGCATTAAGGTTTAATAGCTTTCCCAATCTTCCACACAATGGTTATGTACTGTGTGTTTACATAGTTGGCCATGTATGTTTTATTTCTCCACAGTTTGGATGGAGTGACATAGGTTGAGACCCAGTTTTAGGGTTCAAGCAAGACCTTTATTCATTCCCTTTTATTCACTGTTAAGGGATCTTGGGGATGCAGGCAACCAGGGGTCAGGCCTAACTCAGGAGACTGAATTATCTGTTGAATCTCCAGGTGTCATGAAAACAACATAGTGGCTATGTACCCATATGGATTCTGTAAGTGTCACTTCTTCATTGCCCCACAGTATTCACATCAGATAATTTTATCTATGTGTCATTCCAAGCCAATGCTAACATAGCTATAAGCATTAAAGGTGTGACCTTATATCTCTAAAGTGTGAAATGTGTCTGTCTTCTTGCTACTAGACCTACAAATATTGGTCTTTTTTGCCTCTGCATGAGGAGCAAAAAATATTGTGCTGTTAACAGTTTTTTCAAAGGGTGTTGGGATGCTTTAGTAGTTGACAAGAATTTACAAAAATTATTTACTTCTGTACAGTATGTAACCACTGGGTTAAATATTTGTGATAACATATCCTAGTACCCACCCTCAACCTCAGCCTGGAACTATCTATTGAACAAATTCACTTTCTGGACACCACAGTACAGCTACCAAATGGACAGATAAGCACTATACAAACTCACGGACCACTACACATACTTACATGCCTTCAGTTTCCACCCTGAACAAACCACTAGATTCAGTCTACACAGCCAAGTCCTCTGATAAATTCACATCTGCTCAGACCAACAGGATGCCAGACTCAAAGAATTACAGCAAGCATTCCTCAAACTACAGTACCCACCACATGAAGTGAAAAAACAAATAAAGGCAAGACGTGTACCCAGGACTAATCTATTACAAAACAAATTGAAGAGGGAAAATACTTGAACCCCACTAGTGGTCACATACAGCTCCCAACTGGGACCACTCAGGTGCATTGTCAAAGAACTACAACCCATTCTGAACAATAATGCCACTCATTCAAGGGCTCTTAGTGGCAGGCTTATACTTACAGACAGCCTCCAAACCTCAAACAAATACTCACCTACAAGATGACACACAACACAGGTGGTGACACAGGTACTAAGCTTTGCCACGAACCAAGATGCCAATTCTGCCCACACATTTATCCAGGAAATGTCATCACAAGACCTAATGGCATCACCCACAATATTAGGGAGGTCTTCACGTGCTTATCCTCCAATGTGATCTATGATATCCTGTATCAGCAGTGCCCTTCATCACTCTACATTGGGCAAACTGGCCAGTCCCTGTGCCAGAGGATAAATGGACATAAATCAGAACAGCCCTGGTGGCGCAGTGGTTAAATGCCTGTACTGCAGCCACTCACCCATAGACCTCAAGGTTGCGAGTTCAATACTAGCCAGGGCTCAGGCTAGACTCAGGCCTGCATCCTTCCGAGGTCGCTAAAATGAGTACCCAACTGTTGGGGGGCAATGAGCTTACAGTTGTAAACCGCTTAGACATCCCATAGCGCAATATGAAGCGGTATATAAACGAAGCTGCTTTGCCGCTTTACATTAGGAATGGGAATAAACAAAAACCAGTGGCAGAACATTTCAGTCCGCCTGCACATTCCATCTCAGACCTCAGAACAGCAGTCCTTAAACAAAAGAACTACAAAGGTAGATTGGAAAGAGAATCAGCAAAGTTGGAATTTATCCACAAACTACAGTCTCTCAGCAATGGATTGATCAAAGACAATGAGTTCCTTACTCACTACACACACTTCAACACTATCTGACCCCATCCTCATAGTGGTGCCCTACATTCATCTATTCCCTTCACTACAGGCTAGTCCCATTACAAAACTGAATCTGCCACTTCATCCCCATGCACAAAGACCAGTTTCCTATGTCTTTGTGCACTAACAATCATCATTAAGACTGGACCTGCCACTTCATTTCCATACACAAAGGATTAATAATTTGAATGGACATCCTCACATATATATGTCTTTGCCGGGCCTCCACTCCACCAAATGCATCTGAGGAAGTAGACTGAAGTCTACAAAAACTCATGCTGCCAATTTCTTTCTTTCAATTATTCTCAAAGGTGCTACAAGATTTCTCTACATAGTGATTGTGCAGACTAACACGGCTATATCTTTGAATTGTATCCTTGTACTGTTTAGAAAAATCACAGATATCAATGTGTCCTTTTTCTCCACTGAAGTTTTTTTGATATTAAGGTAAACATGCTCCCTGTCCTTGGGGGTTTGCAAGACTGCCAGAAATAGTGCAAATTGAGTCCACTTTTAGGGTTAGGGAATCATGGGAACTGTAGTTTATTGTGGCACCAGAGCTCTCTGACAGAGAAGGCTCAATGTGTCAGAAAAAAAACCAATTCCCATGATTCCCTAGCACTAACCCTAACCCTTAAAGTGGACTCAATTTGCACTATTTCTGGCAGTCTGCAACCCCCCCTTTATTGTTCATATGTTTTATTTTTGTTCAGACTATCATAGATCAGCTGTCACAGTCCATTTTCTCATTTATTCATAAAGTTCAATAGAAGTCAAGTGGGAGATTAAACCATAGAAAGATACCCCCCGACGAGCCGGGAGGGGTTTCTTGTTGCCTGGCCATATAAGGACAAGAGAGGCCTGATTGGTCAAGCGCGCAGGGGTAGTAGAGCACCTGTGCGCTTGGTCCAATCAAGTTGTTTGCCTGTGTCTGGGAAGTCTCGTGGTGACTGTAAACTCACGAGACTTGTGATGAGAGTTTGTTCTTTATAGCTTTGCGCTGCCATGTGGCGGCAGCCATTTTAGAGCTTGAACTGAGCGAGTCACATCGCTCTGCTCTGTGCTCTGGCTGCTTGCTTGGCTTTGGCCTAGCGAATCTCTTGGCTTTTGCGGTATTTTGTGTTTGAAGTTTCCAATTTGTGTCTCCCTGAGCAATTCGGATAGGCCGAGTGAGGCCTTCGGGCCGGTCCCCTCAGGCCTGTAAGGGCCTCCGCATCTCCAACACTCGGGCTGCTTATCCAAGGCGGGTGCTGCGGAAGGCGTTCTCTCACCGGGTGCACGGACCCGGTACTGCATCTCAGGCCCAGTGGCGCCCGGCAACCCCGGTCTGGTAAGGTCGGGACCCCATCGCTGGTTTGGAGTTTGTTTTTTTTTCCACCTCTCCCCAGTGGTGAGTGTGTTGGAAGGCAATACTTGTCTTCGGGTTGGGTTCCTTTGGACCCTTGGTGGACACCTTCCCCCCTAGTTGGTTATTGCCAGTGACGGGTGCACGGACCCGCTACTGGATCTCAGGCCCAGCGGCGCCCCGGCAACCCCGGTCTGGTAAGGTCGGGACCCCATCGCTGGTTTGGGGTTTTTTTTTACAACTCTCCCCAGCGGTGAGTGTGTTGGAAGGCAATATTTGTCTTCGGGTTGAGTTCCTTTGGACCCTCGGTGGACACCTTCCCCCCTATTGCTTGGTTATTGCTTGTGACGCTTCCTGGCTATCTGCGTCTCTTGTTGAGACTTGGGGAATGGCAGCCTTTTGGCCTGGTGGTGCAGGGTGCCTAATAGGATCCTTGGTGGACACCTTTCCCCCCTGTGGTTGTTGCCAGTGCTGCTTCCTGGCTAAGTGCGTCTCTTGTTGAGATTTGGGGAAGGGCGGCCTTTGGCCTGGTGGTAATCATCCAAGGTGGGTGATTGTGCTTAGGACCCGTGTTACACTTGCTGGGTGAAGTGATGCCCCGCAGTAAGGCCCAATCTAAGAGGCGCACAGCTTCGGCTGTGCCTGGCTCTGGTCACTCTGCTTCAAAGAGGCCTTCCCAGTCTGCCAGCAGAGATGATGAGATTGCTGCTCAGTTAGCACAACTGGGCAAGACAGTGCAGGCCTGTGTTGCGGTCTATAACCAGCTTGCCCAGAAAGGGCTACAGGCTACAGCCGCCACCCCTATTCCCAGCACTTCTGATACCACTGACACAGAAGTGCTGCCCCCTCCTGTTGCACCTGATGCCAGGTGGTGGATGCTACACCGGGTCCTTCGGTGGTTTCGGCTGTGGAGGCTGGGCACCCCACTATTGCCGATGTGTGGGAACTCCTAAAAAGGGTTCCTGGTGTGGAAATTCAGGGTGCGGCTGCCCCTGTTTCTGTTCAGCCTACTATGGCAGATTTATATAACCTCTTGCAAGGAGTGGTTCTTCCAGGTGCTGGTGCAATGGAGCAAACCTGTGATGCACAAAGAGGAGATCAAGCCACTGCTGCTTCGTCTTTGCCTGACACCCAAGCTGTTGAGGGGCCACACTTCGAGGGACCAGTGCGGTTGGCTGGTGATGCTTCCCAGCAAACTTCTGTTTCAGGTTTGTCTCCTACTAACCCTTCACATGCAAACTGGCCCACCTCGGTATGGGCTCCAGGTGGCCAGGTTAGCCAGGGTATGGGTGTGGAATGCCCCAAACCTGTGGCTTTGGGTGCACCTGTGCAGGCACCTGTGGTTTCACAGGTGCTTGACTCTAGGGTGCTGGATGGTCAGCCAACTGCTTTGGCTGGCAACACCTCTGTGGTGTCTTCTTTGAGTGCTCCTGTGTTATCAGGAATGGCTGTGCATTCTGAAGGTTCCAGATGTGGAGATTCAGGGTGTGGCTGCCCCTGTTTCTGAGCAGCCCACAGTGGCAGATCTTATAATCTCTTGCAAGGAGTGGTTCTTTCAGGTGCTGGTGCAGTGGAGCAAACCCATGATGTGCAGAGGAGAGATCAGGCAGTTGCTGCTTCTTCTCTGCCTGACACCCAAGCTGTTGTGGGGCCACACTTCGGGGGAAATGTGCATTTGGCTGGTGATGCTTCCCAGCAAGCTTCAGTTTCAGGTCTGTCTCCTACTAATCCTTCACTGGCAAATTAGCCCACCTCGGTATGGGCTCCAGGTGGCCAGGTTAGCCAGGGTGTGGGTCTGGAACGCCCCATCCCAGCAGCTTTGGGCATGCCTGTGCAGGCACCTACACTTACACAGGTTCCTGACACTAGGATACAGGTTGGTCAGCCAATTGCTTTGGCTACCGACACCCCTGTGGGTGCTCTTGTACTATCAGGAGTAATTGTGCATTCTGATTCCATTCCCTATGCTGGAATGTCTACTCCCCTTGGCTCATGCCTTCCTCTTTCCACTAAAGAAAGGATATGGAAGGGGAAATATATAGATTTATTTTTGCTTACTTTCAGGGATCCTGAACCAAGGATCATGGTAAAAGATGGGATTGTCTTCAGCCTTCCCAAAGAATTTCAGGTGCTCAAATGCCTGAAGCTGAAGCGTAATTTTGTGAATTGGATTATGGGTTTTACTATTTACAGGGGATTTATAGAGGAAAAAGAGCTCTTTATGTCTCCTGACTTTTCTAAATACCAGGAAATCATGATAAAGGCTTACACCAACTGCCATCATAATGCTAGGGGTGCAATCTGGCTGCAATACGATGAGCAGTTTAGAATGAGAGCTGCACAAGATCGCTCCTTGTCCTGGAGACACGTACAGCCTGAATTATGGGCACATGTAATGGTGGGGGCCTCCCCTTCGAGCAGTGTGACAATGGGTTTGTCCCCATGGTTACTCAGCCGAAAGGACAGAATGCAAGGCCTGGCATGGGAGAGAGAAAGCAGTTTGGTATATGCTGGGACTTTAACACAGGCAAGTGCAGGCGGCAGCCCTGCAGGTTTGATCACAATTTTCGCATACCTTACACAGGTACCATAGATCCTGAGCTTACATCTGTTAAGTATGCATCGTTTAACTCAGCGGTCAAGATGATTAGGAACTTATGCAAGGGAGACCTTTTAGCGAAGTGCGACATAAAATCGGCCTTCAGGCTGCTCCCTGTGCACCCAGATGATTTTGATTTACTGGGTTTTCAGTTTGAAGGAAAGTATTATTTTGATAAAGCCATGCCAATAGGGGTGCTCGATTTCTTGTTCAGCTTTCAAGACTTTCAGCACCTTTTTTCATTGGTCCACAGTAAAGCGGTCAGGGAATAGGGCTATAACACACTATTTAGATGACTTTTTGTGTGCTGGAAATCCCAATTCCTCTCAATGCAGGGACACTTTAGTTGATTTTCAGGAATTAATGTCGGAGTTGGGAGTTCCTTTAGCTGAAGGAAAAAAATGAAGGAGTGTGATGCTTGGGAAGCAAAAAGCTACACTTCATGAATTTCAATCACTTACAGGATTATTAAACTTTGCCTGTAAGGTAATAGTTCCGGGATGAGCATTTTGTCCAAGATTTTATAGGGCTACTATAGGGGTGTCTGCATCGTACCATCACATTAGGATCACAAGGGGGATTCGTGAGGAATTGAAGGTCTGGGAGTCCTTCTTTGAGCAATTCAATGGCACCTCATTTTGGAGATCTGAAATGCTGCTGAGGGCAGATTTTCAGGTGCACTCTGATGCTGCTGGTGCCCATGGCTTTGGTTTTTATTGTAATGGCCAATGGGCTGCAGAGGCTGGGCCTTCTGCTTGAATTGAACATGGTCTGACTAGGGACTTGATGTTCTTTGAACTTTTTCCTATTATAGTGGCTGTGCACCTGTGGGCAAGCCAATTGCTAACATGACCATTTGGTTTTGGTGTGACAACCAGGCGGTCGTTCAGGTGGTAAATTCTCAGTCTTCCAAGTCCCCCAGAGTTATGTGTTTGGTAAGGGCGATGGTCTTGCAGTGTTTGAAATTTAATGTTTTATTCCATGCTCAGCATATTCCTGGTGTGCTTTGTTAGAATATAGATGGGTTATACAGTCAAAGGTGAAATGTAGAGATGTGTGTCTGAAATTTTCCTCATGGGAACAACATCTAGGCAAACAAAAACAACCCAGGCCAGGTGGCCAGAGAGTCATAACATCAGAAGTTCCTAGCTGGGAAAGGCAGCTGAGTTACAGATAACAGTAACCAAAACATCGTTAGGCTGGGAAAGAAAACCACGTGGTGGATGATGGACAGCAAGGGGCTGGGTTAACAAACATCATACACATAACATCCAATCAACATAAGGTTAATACCCAGAAGGTGGAGAAAGGGCAGGACTGAGAAATCCTTTTGTCTAGAATTGTTTATATTTCTTGCCTTCTTCCTGTTTGTGTGTGTGTTCGCAATGGATCTAACTATGGAGTTAATTCTTGGACTATAATATGCTTATATTGCTTTTACAATGTAACTTCAGGATCTGGAAACATGGATCTGTAACTCTTTTGTTCAACCACATCAGCATGATGTGATCCTATGGTGGACTGTATTTTTCTTTGCTTATTTTTACCTTTTGAAACAATAAAGCTCTACTTTTAGAAGTTTGAGTTCTTCCCTGGCTCTGCTGGATTTTCAAGCACACCATACCAATACCAAGCACACCATACCAATAAAATTCAACATGCTTAACCCTTTGGCAGCGGATGCCCTTTCTTGTTTTCAGTTCTCCAGGTTCCGGCAGTTGGCTCCCGAGGCATTGCCACACCCGATGGAGGTACCGGCTTTGCTATGGAGCCTTGGAGACTAGAAATTCACAGGGTGATCCTACATTCTATCACCCCATCTACATGCAAGTCCTACCAGATAGCTTTGAATGCATTTAACCAATTTTATTGGAAATTGGGGAGGTAGCAGACTGGCCTATTAGGTTTGATCTAGTACTACGTTTTATAGTACACCTCAGGCATGCAGGTCTGTTACTATTAGGGGCAGGCTGGCCACCCTGGCTTTTCACTCCAGGGCAAGGGGTTGTTTTGATCCTACCATGACTTACAGTTGAAAGAGCTGTGGAAGGTTGGCCTAGAGAATCCCTGGTAGTAAAGGACTCATGTTTGCCAATAACAGGCACAGTACTGGCTAAGTTGTGGGATCAATTAACTGATGCATGTTATTCACCTGAGGAGGCAGCTTTATTCAAGGCAGTATTTGCAGCCTTACAAATTAGGGAGATTGTGCCTGGATCTCGCAATGATCAGTCTGGCAGGGCACTTTTAATTTTGGATGTTATTTTAACAGTACAAGGGATTCAAATTTGTATTAGGTGCTCTAAAACTGATCAGTTGGCAAAAGGTCAGTCCATCTCCTTTAGCCAAAGTGCCTAGTGGGCATATTTCCCGGTGTTAGCGATGACCAATTACCTCAAGGTTAGGCCAAAAGTGGCAGGTTATCTGTTTCTACATCTGTCAGACATGCTATTAACTCAATTTCAATTCAGGGCAGTGTTGAAGGAGACGCTTAGGCGAGCTAGTTGCCTCTGGCTTATTTTTCTTCACACTCCTTCCGCATTGGAGCAGCAACAGCTGCAGCCACTCATGGCTTGAGTGATGCAGATATTTGCCGAATTGGCCGGTGGTGTTCACGAGCATTTAAGTTCTATGTTCGGCCTTCGGGGAACATGACTCCTGATCAGCTATGCTAATTTGCTTTATTTGCATTTCAGCTTCCTTGGATCATACAGCTGGCTGGGTCATATTCGCAACCCCAGGTTCTAGTAATACACCTGAGTGTAAATGACTTAGTCAAAGTCCCTTGTTTTCAGCTGACAAAGCAGATGATGAGAGATCTGCAGGAAATTCAAAAGATTTTACCTGGAGCTGTAATGCTTTGGATTAAGCTCCTGCCAAGGCGTAGCTGGCCTGGAGCTTGCGAAGATGCTGCTGTCTACAGCGCTCGATGGTGGCTTAATCACCATGTGGCCAAGCAGTTGTCTAAACTTGGCATTTTCATAGTTGAACATTTAGGAATTAAATTGGATAGGCCGCAGCTCTACAGGGGGGATGGAGTTCACCTCTCTGCTGAAGGTTCGGAGATTTATGTTAAGGCACTCTCCGAACAAATTAGAAAAGCGGTTTGTGGGGTGGGGGAGAGGGGATGCCTAGCTAGGCTGGCCCCCTCTTGTGGTGAGTAATCACCCCCACCCCACAGGAAAATTAATCTGGCTAATTAAATTAATTAGGGTAAATTTGGAAAAGGTTAAATTAAAGGAAGTGACGTATGCAGTTAAATGCATGACGTCATTATTTAATGATGACATATGACGTAATATGACATTGTTTCCGGTGGGGAGGGGTTTGTAAATTTGTTGTTGTTATTTGTTTACATCTTTGTCACAGGTGGTGAAGGACCACCCATCTGGGTGGGTCACACCTTCACACACGCATGTGACGAAACTGTTGGAAGTTTATTCCTTGTAAATAGACCCTGTACAGCAAAATAAAAGTTGTGGCCTGTTTAAACCCAAAAAGAGGTGTCTCGTGTCCTTTGTGCCAGTGCAATGACTTTGTGCTCATTGTTCTTCACTGGCCCTTTGACATGGAGAAAGTAATTATCTCATTTGTGATTACTTCACCAGATTCCTGCAAGCACATTCTGTTACCTGTGCCTGCAGTAAGTTGCTGCTGAGGGCCTCATCCACACTGTAGAAATAATGCAGTTTAACACTGCTTCAACTCCCATGGTTCAATGTGAAGGAATCTGGGGATTTGTAGGCATCAGAGCTCTCTGACAGAGAAGGCTAAATATCAGAAATTACAAATCCCAGAATTCCATGGCATTGACCTGTGACAGTTAAAGTGAGGTCAAATTGTATGATTTCTACAGTGCAAATAGGGCTGAGGATTAAAATTATCGGCATCAAGTGGAATGGGCCCCATTCCTAGGGTCTATCCATGTAAAACAAGGGTGAGCAATTTGTGGCCCTTCAGATGTCAGTCCAGTCTAGGCGTAGCCAATCATGAGGCCTGGGATTGGCAGTGTAACATCTGGTGAGCCACATGTTGTCGATTCTCTCCATGTATGGTTGGAGTCTATGGGCCTTTACAGACTGCCAGAAATAATGCAGCCTGAGTCCACTTTAACTGTCCTGACTCAGTGCTAGGGAATCATGGGAAATGTAGGTTTTTTTTTTTGTTGTTGTTTTGTTTTGAGACATTGAGACTTCTCTGTCAGAGAGCTCTGGGGCCACAATAAACTACAGTTGCCATGATTCCCTAACACTGAACCAGGGCAGTTAAAGTGGACTCAAGTTGCATTATTTCTGGCAGTCTGTAAAGGCCCTATGTTGCAAAATTTTGACCATAATTTTGCTTCCATGGGAGATTAGTGCTATGGTCCTATAGTTGCTGCAGTCTTTTGCATCTCCTTTTTTGTCGATTGAGATATATATTGATCATTTCTAGTCTGTTGACCTCTATTTTGTTTTCTATATTTGTTGTCATATTTTAGTTAGCATTTGGGTTGATTCTGTCTGTGTGGATTGTAGCAATTCAATTGGAATATCATCTATTCCTGGTGATTTTCCACTACCATCCATTTTATAGCCATCTTAGTCAGGGGATAATTTTGGTGGGATGCAGACGGGGGCCCCTGGGCTGCCCCCAGAAGCGGAGGATCGAGGCTGAGGCTATTTTGTAAAATAGCGCTCCTTCTGCAAGCCACAAAAGGGGCGTCTCAGGAGGCGTGGCGCACCTCTTTGGCATCTCTTCCGGCTCAGCATGCCTGGATGCTGAGCTGGAAGGACGTCATCGGAGTGCCCATCGTGCAGACAGGCCGTCGCTCCAATGACATCCTCAAGAAGGGGATGGGGCACCCAGCATCCAGCTGCCCCTCCCCTTCCTGGAATTGAGGACGGCTTTTTTCACCATCTGCATCCCCCCTAAGTCTATAATGGAGCTGAGTTAGTGCACCCTTAGTCTATACTACAGCATGTCACCCAAACTATCCTGCAGTACAACAGTGCTAGAGGGTAGCCACACATGATCTCCAAAAAGGAAATTGTTGATAGCTGCCCCTCTCCTGCTCCTCTGCTATAAATGTTAATTTGGCCTTCTGCATTTGCAGCTTTCAATGTTGCAGATTTGATTATTCATGGATTTCATTAATATGTTATCTCTAGGAATCTCTAGATCCTCCAGTGTAACTCTATAGTCAACTTCTGCCATAAGTCTCTAGGCATTTGTAGGTCCTCCAGTGCAATTTCATGGTGAACTTCTGGCAGATTATGACCATAGAATTACCCTGGAGGACCTAGAGATTCCTAGAGAGATGCTCGCTCAGGCAAAAAGTAGTGGGGCTTTTTAATTTGCGTTTTTTCCTCTTTCACAGGGGTCCTGTGCCCCTAACGCCAGCAAATGTGGAGGGTCCACTGTACTGACTGTAATGCTATTATTTCTACTAAAGCCACTAGTATTGTAAGCCATTTTTACCATGAAATTATCTTTAGATTTCACCTTGATCCTGATGTTTGTGCCAGTATGAGTGTTAGAAGCCCTTGCATAACACCATGATTGAAGATGGATGCTGGCACTAAGCTTCAAGTAGGCACAAAAGGTTTTGATGTTGATCCATTTGTTTTGTGGTTCTCTACAAGCTGACAGTATTGGAAGGGGATCAGATCTCAGGCACACTGTGAAATGTAAAGTATTATGCCATTGTTTTTGTTGCAGCTTTGATTGCTAAAAGTCATGGCTGGAAATATAAAATTTTCTGAAATTAGGAAGCTGTGAACAGAGTTGGGGTTTTTTTTCTCTTTTTTAAAAATCGCCCCATATAGATACACAATTGCTTTGTTACATCAGCAGCATAAACTCATTGTGTATACACTTTGATTCCCATTCCCAGACCTTACATCCTATAATTCTGGGAGAAGTTGACCATAGAGTAGTGCTGGAGGACCTCTAGATGCCTAGAGAGTTCATATGTTTTTGGATGTGGATAAATAAAACCTTGGGTACATGCAGATATATGGGTTGTACTGTAATTCAGATTGGTCATAACATTATCCCATTTTGGACACATTTCTCTTTCCCATTACATATTAGTTTTATTTATTATTTTGGTAGGTATATACTCAAAGTCGGCCTTGCCATCATGTTACAAGAGGGATGTGTTTGCAAAAGTTAAGATGCCCTTCTTGATCCAGACACTTGAAGATGTTCTATATCCATAACACTTGAAAATTTTCTTTACAATGATTTCTGAGTGTGCTTTGAAATTATTTTAGGAGAATAAATACCCTGTAGTGAAACATGAACACCCTGTCCTAAACATTATATCCATCTTTCTAAAATAAATACTTCATATCACCAGTTTTTCATTACCATAGTAGCACAGGATTTTTTTCTGAATTACTTGTTCTCCTTTCCCCTTTAGACCTTTGCATATCTAGTCATGATATTTCTAAGATGGTTAGAATTTCAAAAAGATAACAGCATTTAATATTAATTATAAAAATTAGAAAATACCCTATAGATGTTTGTCAGGTTAAGCAAAAAAAAGTATTTAAGTTAAGTAAAGTGTGTTAGCATTACCAGAAGGGAAATAAAGCACTCAGAAAGGTGGTATTTATCTGTTTTTACAATTTAAATTTACCCAGAGATGAATTCATGTCAGAGAAAATGCTGATTAGTTATGTCAAAGACATGTTTTAAAAAACCTAGCTTTCATTACTTTTCTCTCAAATTACAATATTTTCAGTTTCTTGGCAGTACTGAAGTGGAGCAGCCCAAAGGCACAGAAGTCGTGAGAGATGCTGTTAGAAAGCTTAAGGTAGGGAAGTCTTTTTTAAAATGCAGTTTATATGGGGGGGGGGGGGGAAGCAATCTTCAATCTGTTCTAAGCATATGTTTGCAACTGAGGGACTTTGTGTACATTTTCAACATGCCAGTATTGTGCTTCTTCTGAACAACTAGAAATTAAACCAAATAGTCAGTGGAAAACTGGAAGAAATTGGAGCATCCTCCATTGTAAATAACAGGCTCAGGGGCCTCAGTCCAAACTGGGGTGACAGTGGGGAGAAGGAAACATCTTTACAGAAGGGACCCAATTCTCATTGGGTGCCCCATGTGCCTGCAATTTATTTATTTGTAAAGTCATCTACATAATTGTTCGTGGTGTGATGGCATTTAACTTGGCCCTTACTCTTAGCTGACTGTAAAGAGACTTTGCATTGGTCTTGCTAGCAGAGCTTGGGGCCTTTGCAGACTGCCAGAAATAATGCAAATTGAGTCCACTTTAAGGGTTAGGTTTAGTGCTAGGGAGTCATGGGAATTGTTTGGTTTTTTTTTCTGAGACATTGAGCCTTCTCTGTCAGAGAGCTCTGGTGCCACAATAAAATACAGTTCCCATGATTCCCTAACCCTAACCCCGATCTTCAAAGTGGACTCAATTTGCACTATTTCTGGCAGCCTGCAAAGGCTCTTAAAATCAAAGCTGTCCTGATTTGAAAAGGTCCACTTCATTTTTAATTTCTGCAAGACCCTTTAGAGGTTCAGAAAAATTCAAAATGAGGTTCATATTTTTCCTTTTCCTCCCACAACCCCTACAAAGGCCTACTGGGATAAAAATGTCTTCACACACTTGCAGAAGTGTGCCAGTCTGGCCTCTCAGAGAATTCCAGAGCCTGGGGGCAGCCACTGGGAAGGCCCTCTCCCATTTTCCCACTAGATGTACCTGTGAGAGTGGTGTGGAACCCAACAAGCCAACGGTCAGGGGGTTGAACAGGAATCTGCAGGTACCAATGTCTGGGTTTCCCTCTCCAGGAAGGAAGGAAGTCTGTCTAAAACAGGAGTAGGCAACCTTTCCCCTTTAAGGGCCGAGGGACTTCAGCTCCCAGAAGCCTCAGCCATGTTGGCCAATAGTCCCATGTTGGCCAATAGCTCCTGGGATTCTGGGAGCTGAAGTCCCTCGGCCCTTAAAAGGGAAAGATTGCCTACCCCTGGTCTAAAACATTGCTTCCAAGTCCCATCCTGGCAAGGTAGCCCAAAAGGATAATATGTTTGATGGTATCAGAAGGCAGTGAGAGTCTTGCAGAAACAACAGTGACACACTCAGCCTGCCCACTTCTTGGAGTAGGTCATCCACCAAGGTGAACAAAGTTGTTCTGGTCCCATAGTGAGGGCTGAAACAAAACTGAAATGGATCCAGAGAATTCATCTCATCCAGAAGCCCTGGAGCTCTGAGGCTACCCACTCCAGTACTTTGCCAAAAAAACAGAATGGAGACTGGCTGGTAGTTTTCCAATATGGTGGCATAAAGGTAAGGCTTTTCAAGCAATGTTTTTATAACAGCTTCCTTTAGGCATATTGGAACTCTGCCTTGTTTTAACAAGACCAGTTTGTCTACCCACTTGGCCAGTTGCCCTCTACCTTTTCTAGTGAGCTAGGTTGAACAAGGATCTAACACACATGTGGTGATAAATATTCGTTATCATTGGCAAGCAGAGACCAAAGTTGCATCAGTTGGATGTGTATCAATTATAGCCTCCAAGTCAGAGCAGATCTGAGCAATACAAAGTACAAGTAAAGTTGTTCACAGTGGCCTATCATGTGATCTGCATTTTCTTTCTCCTGCAACTATTTATAAAAGACTCCTGCCCACTTGAAGCAGCTCTGTTGGCTGGCTCTTTAGAAACTTAGGGGGGATGCAGACTGCCAGAAATAGTGTGAATTCAGTCCACTTTTAGGGTTAGGGTTAGAGTTAGGGAACCATGGGAACTGTATTTTATTGTGGCATCAGAGTTGTCTGACAGAGAAGGCTCAATGTCTCAGAAAAATAACAGTTCCCATGACTCCCTAGCACTAACCCTAACCCTAAAAGTGGACTGAATTCACACTATTTCTGGCAGTCTCCAACCCCCCATAATGGAGGCAGAGAAAAAAAATTGTCATTGCTCCCTATATTGTCCCAGAGTTAGACCCTCAAATCTAGTCTGTGTTCAATTGGCCCTGTTCTGAGTTTCCATCCAACATCACTCCAGTCACCATCTAACTTGTTTAATTGCCACCATCTCCCTGGAGAGGGCATTCTCAGGTGCAAACATTCACTGACCTTGCATTCTGCAGCAGCATTTTAAACCTTGGGGACTGTTGCTAAGGTTATTCAGGTTGTTTGAGCTGTGGGACAGTTTGGGAATAACTAGTACTCTATTCTTGTCCCTCTTCCTATTGAAGTTTCCTTTCTGTATCTCCCTCTGTTCTATACAATTGTAATGGCTTCCCCCTGAGATCCAGTATCTACCCTCCTCTTTTCAAAGCACGTCCTTCCCTCTATAGATTGGCTGCACACTTCATGATGATAAATGTTGCAACCCTGCAGTACAAATTAAGATAATATAGCCTGCCTCCTTGTTTCAAGCAGCTAAGGTGGGTGGAATTTGCTGGCAAAATTTGCTGAGGCAGCTTTGGGGGTCTATGTTAGCAAGGAGGTAGATCTAGCCAGAAGACCCACAGGTACAGCAGGGAGATAGGGCAACCCAGCCATGGTGGTGGAAGCAGCTGAATGGTAATATTTGTCTTTTGCTGCTGCTTCTTTACTTTTTGTACCAGAAAAGACTGGGACATTTTAAAGCACATGGAAGAGGAAGGAATAAACCCTGATCCCACTCCTCCCCAAAAATATTACACTAGTTGTACATCTATTCTTTTGACTTCAAAATCTCTCATGCCCTGCTTGAACATTCATCTCATTTTTTTTCTTCCAGTGAAGCACAGTAATAACTTCAGTTTGTACTCTGAGTACTTGACTGTGAGAATGATTTTGTATGATAAAGCATTGGAATGTGGCTTCAGGAAAACCAGTTAAGGACAGATCATCAGGCCCTTATAGATCTTTTTTATTAGCTTTACAAAAAAGAAAAGAAAAAGAAAACATTTAAAACACACACAAATATAAGCATATAATTACAAATACTACCTTGCACATCTTTACAAATAACATCAACATATCTTTTCATACGATCTCTTCCAATCACCAATTGTCCCCAAGACTAACAATCATTATACATACATTCTTTTGATTCCCTACTTCTTAGTCCTACTTATGTTAATCATCTACACTTCCTCTTTCATCTTCTAATCCTTCCTTCCTGCACTCTCTTACACTTTCTTTTCCCTTCTCCATCTAAATTTCTTTCCTATACCTTCTTCATTCTGCTACTTCTTCTCTCATACTTCCATCCCTTCCCCTTTCATTTTTCCTTTCTTTCCACTCTTCCTCTCATCCCTTCCACTCACTCAGCCCCTATACATCTGAAGACCCAACTGATGAGAAATCCATAAATGATTCTCTCTGTTAATCTCTTTCAACATGTTACATTGGTGAAGAGGTGTTAATTCATACCTTTAAGTTATGAATTGAAAGGAAAGTGTATGAGTAAAGTTTCATGAGGCTATGATATACCATAGGAATTTACACTGGGCTCCAGTGCTAGAAATCCAAGCCTCTAGTTTTGTAGCAGAACCATTAATCATTAGTGCAGTATTGTATTTTACATTAAATTTGAGTCATAAGCAACTACATTTTATTGAGTTTTTAAAAATAATGCTGACCTAATTTAAATCTGTGTGACCCCAGTATCTTATTAGCAAAGTGCTTTTTACAAGCACTGAGTAGAACTAAAAGCAACCTCTTGCCCCAAATAATTTGATGTGTTTTTAATGCATTTGTAGGCAATCCCTAGCTGCCATTGAAAAGTAAGAGCAGGTGGCAGGATTGTTCATCTAATAAAACATTTGTGCTGGCATTCTTAATTGTCCTAGCAAATTAATCTCAATATCAGAAAAATGCCCTAAATAATAAAAGTTCTTGCCATACTCTAAAAGGAAACTGAGGCTCAGTTTTGGCCAGTCTCCAGCAGAAAGTAGTTTCTCCTTCATGGTCTCTTTGGCTCAGAGAAATGGGTTATCTGCAACTGTGCAGTGCTTTATTCGGAACCTTTAGTGGTAGATAGAGAATTTTGCTCCTGGCCCTGCTCACCTCCAGACAGCCTTAAGTCTTGGTTCCTGCCTAGAGATTTCATTCCTTTTTTTTTTTTTTTTTCTTCTCCCACTGTAGTAACTTCATAGGAACACCAGAGTTTTTGTTTTAATTTTCCAATGTGTACGACATTGACCTGTTTTTGACTAGTCTCTGTGTTTTTTTTTCCATTTTTCATTTTAATCTCATCTTGACCTCAGGTTTTCTAGCCACTCTTCATTGTTTGTGTAAATCTGCCCAATTTGGTCTTTCTTCTGAACAGCCATGTCCTTGAATGATTCATTTAAGAAATGAACCACATGTGGTGCTAAACCACCTGACTTCAATGGACACTCCCACTATATTCTTTGCCTGGGAAAATCCTATAATATCACCTCCTGTACCCATTCCAAGGCCTTTACACCACGTGCCCACAATACTCATCCTTCCAGGCTAAAAGCTCTTCTTTACAAACTCAGGTTATTGGCTATCGGACAATCCTCAACATCAGCAAGAACCCATCCAACCTCTTCAACATCAGGTTTGTCCATCCATGTAGTGCTCAAAAGATCTTTTCAGGAATCCACTCCTGATGCTCCAGCAACAAGAAGCACCCTATTATACCAGAGTGCTTAGTACCATCTACAACAAGACACTCCCCTTTCCATGGAAACAGTATGGTTTTGCACAGACATTCTACTCCAGGCTGATCCATCGATCTCTAAGAGTTTACTCATAGACAAGAGAAGGGGTGGCACAAGAGAGGGGGGGGGGAAAAACGGACTATTTTTCGGCATATAAGACGCTCTGGCATATAAGACGCACCCAATTTTAACGGAGGAAAATCTAGGAAAAAAAATATTCTTAACCAAATACATTCGGAGGACACCTCCGACCCAGGCATCTGCCCAAGGAAAGCAATGAGGCTTTCCTTAGAGCGATCCTGGGGTCAGAGGACGCCTCCCTCTCCAGGGTTGGCCCATAGAAAGCAACGCTTTCCAGGACGCTTTCCTTGGGCCGATGTTGGGGTCGGAGCCGTCCTCCGACCCCAGCATTGCCCCATGGAAAGTTACTTTGCATGGGGCAATGCTGGGGCCAGAGGCATCCTCCGACCCCATCACCGCCCCAAGGAAAAAAATGTTGCTTTCCATGGGGCAAAGCTGGGGTCGGAGGCATCCTCTGACCCCAGCACTGCCCCAATGAAAAAAAAGTTGCTTTCCATGGGGCATTGCTGGGGTCGGAGGCATCCTCCGACCTCAGCACTGCCCAAAGGAAAAAAAAGTTGCTTTCCATGGCGCAATGCTGGGGTAGGAGGCATCCTCCGACCACAGCACTGTCCCAAAGAAAAAAAGTTGCTTTCCATGGGGCAATGCTGGGGTCGGAGGCATGCTCCGACCCCAGCACTGCCCCAAGGAAAAAAAAGTTGCTTTCCATGGGGCAATGCTGGGGTCGGAGGCATCCTCCGACCCCAACATTGTCCCAAGGAAAAAAACGTTGCTTTCCACGGGGCGATGCTGGGGTCGGAGGCATCCTCCTACCCTAGCATTGTCCCAAGGAAAAAACGTTGCTTTCCATGGGGCAATGCTGGGGTCGGGCTCCGACCCCATCATCGCCCCAAGAAAAAAACGTTGCTTTCCATGGGGCAATGCTGGGGTCGGAGGCATCCTCCGACCCCAGCATTGTCCCAAGGAAAAAAGTTGCTTTCCATGGGGCGATGCTGGGGTCGGAGGCATCCTCCGACCCCATCACCGCCCCAAGGAAAAAAATGTTGCTTTCCATGGGGCAAAGCTGGGGTCGGAGGCATCCTCTGACCCCAGCACTGCCCCAATGAAAAAAAAGTTGCTTTCCATGGGGCATTGCTGGGGTCGGAGGCATCCTCCGACCCCAGCACTGCCCAGAGGAAAAAAAAGTTGCTTTCCATGGCGCAATGCTGGGGTAGGAGGCATCCTCCGACCACAGCACTGTCCCAAAGAAAAAAAGTTGCTTTCCATGGGGCAATGCTGGGGTCGGAGGCATGCTCCGACCCCAGCACTGCCCCAAGGAAAAAAACGTTGCTTTCCATGGGGCAATGCTGGGGTCGGAGGCATCGTCCGACCCCAACATTGTCCCAAGGAAAAAAACGTTGCTTTCCACGGGGCGATGCTGGGGTCGGAGGCATCCTCCTACCCTAGCATTGTCCCAAGGAAAAAAACGTTGCTTTCCATGGGGCAATGCTGGGGTCGGGCTCCGACCCCATCATCGCCCCAAGAAAAAAAACGTTGCTTTCCATGGGGCAATGCTGGGGTCGGAGGCATCCTCCGACCCCAGCATTGTCCCAAGGAAAAAAGTTGCTTTCCATGGGGCAATGCTGCGGTCGGAGGCATCCTCCGACCCCAGCGCTGCCCCAAGGAAAAAAACGTTGCTTTCCATGGGGCAATGCGTTGCTTTCTACGAGGCAATGCTGGGGCCGGAGGCATCCTCCAACCCCAGCGCTGCCCAAAGGAAAAAAACGTTGCTTTCCATGGGGCAATGCTGGGGCCTGATGCATCCTCCGACCCCAGCGCTGCCCCAAGGAAAAAAAGTTGCTTTCCATGGGGCAATGCTGGGGTCGGAGGCATCCTCTGACCCCAGCGCTGCCCCAAGGAAAAAAAGTTGCTTTCCATGGGGCAATGCTGGGGTCGGAGGCATCCTCCGACCCCAGCATTGTCCCAAGGAAAGCAATGAGGCTTTCCTTAGAGCGATCCTGGGGTTGGAGGACGCCTCCCTCTCCAGGGTTGGCCCATAGAAAGCAACGCTTTCCAGGATGCTTTCCTTGGGCCGATGTTGGGGTTGGAGCCGTCCTCCGACCCCAGCATTGCCCCAGGGAAACAAAAGTTGCTTTCCATGGGGCAATGCTGGGGCCGGAGGCATCCTCTGACCCCATCATCACCCCAAGGAAAAAAAGTTGCTTTCCATGGGGCAATGCTGGGGTCGGAGGCATCCTCCGACGCCAGCGCTGCCCCAAGGAAAAAAACGTTGCTTTCCATGGGGCAATGCTGGGGTCGGAGGCATCCTCCGACCCCAGCATTGTCCCAAGGAAAGCAATGAGGCTTTCCTTAGAGCAAACCTGGGGTCGGAGGATGCCTCCCTCTCTAGGGTTGGCCCATAGAAAGCAACGCTTTCCAGGACGCTTTCCTTGGGCCGATGTTGGGGTCGGAGCCGTCCTCCGACCCCAGCATTGCCCCAAGGAAAAAAAAGTTGCTTTCCATGGGGCAATGCTGGGGCCAGAGGCATCCTCCGACCCCATCATCGCCCCAAGGAAAAAAAAGTTGCTTTCCATGGGGCAATGCTGGGGTCGGAGGCATTCTCCGACCCCAGCACTGCCCAAAGGGAAAAAAGTTGCTTCCCATGGGGCAATGCTGGGGTCGGAGGCATCCTCCAACCCCAACATTGATACAAGGAAAAAAACGTTGCTTTCCATGGGGCAATGCTGGGGTAGGAGGCATCCTCCGACCCCAGCATTGTCCCAAGGAAAAAACGTTGCTTTCCATGGGGCAATGCTGGGGTAGGAGGCATCCTCCGACTCCAGCTCTGCCCAAAGGAAAAAAAAACGTTGCTTTCCATGGGGCAATGCTGGGGTCAGAGGTATCCTCTGACCCCAGCGCTGTCCCAAGGAATAAAAGTTGGTTTGCATGGGGCAATGCTGGGGTCGGAGGCATCCTCCGACCCCAGCATTGTCCCAAGGAAAGCAATGAGGCTTTCCTTAGAGCGATCCTAGGGTCGGAGGATGCCTCCCTCTCTAGGGTTGGCCCATAGAAAACAACACTTTCCAGGACGCTTTCCTTGGGCCGATGTTGGGGTCGGAGCCGTCCTCCGACCCCAGCATTGCCCCAAGGAAAAAAAAGTTGCTTTCCATGGGGCAATGCTAGGGTCGGAGGCATCCTCCGACCCCAGCACTGCCCAAAGGGAAAAAAAGTTGCTTCCCATGGGGCAATGCTGGGGTCGGAGGCATCCTCCGACCCCAGCACTGCCCCAAGGAAAAAAAAGTTGCTTTCCATGGGGCAATGCTGGGGTCGGAGGCATCCTCCGACCCCAGCACTGCCCCAAGGAAAAAAAAGTTGCTTTCCATGGGGCAATGCTGGGGTCGGAGGCATCCCCCTACCCCAGCATTGTCCCAAGGAAAAAAACGTTGCTTTCCATGGGGCAATGCTGGTGTCGGAGGCATCCTCCGACCCCAGCATTGTCCCAAAGAAAAAAAGTTGCTTTCCATGGGGCAATGCTGGGGTAGGAGGCATCCTCCGACTGCAGCACTGTCCCATCGGAAAAAAAGTTGCTTTCCATGGGGCAATGCTGGGCTCGGAGGCATCCTCCGACCCCAGCACTGCCCGAAGGAAAAAAACATTGCTTTCCATGCAGCAATGCTGGGGTCGGAGGCATCCCCCGACCCCAGCACTGCCCCAAGGGAAAAAACCGTTGCTTTCCATGGGGTAATGCTGGGGTCGGAGGCATCCTCCGACCCCATCATCGTCCCAAGGAAAGCAATGTTGCTTTCCTTGGGGTGATGCTGGGTCGGAGGAGTCCTCCGACCCTAGCATGGTCCCAGGGAAAGCGACGCTCCTTCCACCCGCGTTAGCCGCGGCCTCGAAGGGAGCGTACATTCGACATATAGGACGCACCAGCTTCCCCCCCCCCCCCATTTTGGGGAAGAAAAAGTCCGTCCTATATGCCAAAAAATACGGTAAATGCTGATGATTCCTGACATTTGCCCTCTTGTCCACTGGTAGTAACTCAAACTGAATAAGAGAATAGAAAGAAGCCCTCCCCATCCCCCTTTTTCCCCACCATCCAGCCAGCCCAGGGTTCCCCCCACTTCTGAGACCTACTCTCAGAAGGAGAAATTATAGTCTCTTCCACCTTTGGAATGTTCCCCAACCCCAGTATCGTTAGTTTGGGAACTCCCCTATCCAGCTTGAATCCTTGGGACCTCCCCTCCTTCCCTCCACCAGCACTGCACGGATCTCCCATTTCTGTGATATTCTGATGGACTCCCTCTCCATCTTCCTTATGATCATGTTCTCCACAAAGGGAGACACACTCTGAGTTGAGATGCATGATGGGAGACTAAGGAAGCGTTCTCACTCTCATTACTTCTTAGAATCCCATTACTACCACTATTACTTCTGCTCTCCTACATACTACTCAGCCATTCCTCATAAAACTACAGAGTTTACAATTACGACTATAGCTACTCCTATTACAACGCTCCTCATCATCACCATGAGTGCCACTAAATATATTACTACCACCACTGATGTTCATGGAACCATAATTACTCTTGAGATCGATTCTCTAGGATTCACCAGCCACAATATCCATTTCACACTAAGAACCCACAGGAGAAACAAATCATTCCTCCATCTAAAGAACCCCTTTCTGATCCCCCCCCAATCTAGTTTGGGTTTGATCCCTCAGATAGAGGTCTCCTCTCCATACTCCAGTGGAATTGAGACACAGATCTCCAGCCTCATCTCTGGTGTTGGATATATCTCATCCCAATCTCTTTCCCATATTCCTGGCAACCAGAACTCTGCCTCTGCAACTGATGATGTCAGTTCCTTCAGATGGTATGGATGGTCAGTGCCCTCCAACTTGATATCAAGCAATCAGATCAGGATCTTGTTAATAAATGAATCCAAGACAAAGTTCCTACCTCAGCCTATCCCAGTACTTCCATCTCTAATCCAGATCTTGATTCACTCCATCTACCATCTACCTCAGTTCTAAAAAGGTTGATAGAGTCTACTGGGTCTTTCATATCAACTCTGAATGGCTTCAACTGTATAGTGGTTGAGTTTTCTCAATTCACCCCAGCCTATTCAAGACATTCAACTCCATCTGACAAGGAAGGAAAGAAATTGGACATGGTTGCTAAAAAATTCTAATGCATGTCAACCCTTACTTTTTGAATTGCCAACTATATAGCTTGCAGTTGGCACATCAGCAACATATTTGGGAACACATGAACCCCCCCCCCTTCTTGCAAGGCTAACTGAAGAAGACAGGTGTCCGAGGTGGAGCCTTCCAGTCTGAGGTTCACTCCTTGGCAGCCCAATGATTAAATTTGGCTTGTCATGTGGCAGCCTGCAGTGCTAAGAACATAGCTGGCTCCATCACTTTCCACAGGAACACCTGGTTAAAGTCTTCAGGTCTCCCCCAACTATTGAGGATGTCCCATTTGGTGAGAAAGGCCTTTTTAACAACATGACCAATGAATGCCTGGAACATACCCTAGTAAATAAATTTTTGAGGGGCTACTGAAATCTTTCCCCCCTTAATTGCAGGACCTAGTCCACTATGGCAATTAGACCTCAGCCTTTCCCAGCTTTCAAGAAACGCCTTTGAACTGTTTGCAACTTGTGACCTTCATCTTTCTAACTGGGAAGGCCACCTTCCTAGTAGCCATGACTTCATCATGATGGGAAGGTGAATTGTATGCACTCAAGGTTGACTCGCCTTATTTAATATTTCACTAACAAAAGGTGGTCTTTCACTCTGACATCTCCTTTCTCTCCAAGGTATTTTTAGTCTTTCATTTGAATTGAGATATCATTCTTCCAGCCTTGTTGCAAAATCCATCCATAGACTTTGAACGAGCCCTACACTCTCTCAATGTCAGGCAGGCTCTTGCCTTTTCTATAGTCCAGAAAGCTCCATTCCATACCTCCTGCCAGCTATTCATCTGTTACTCTTCCCATCTGAAAAGATTACCTGTTTGGACCCAACTATTTTCAAAATAAGTGTATTCTGCCATCTCACTGGCTGATTGGCCAGAAAACAACCCCCTACTCACACCCATAGCCATTCTACTAGAGCAGTGGCTGCATCCTCAGCCTTTTTGCAGGGAATTCCATTGGAAGATACATGCAGAGCAGGTATCTGATCACAGCCCTTGACCTTTGTTTTCCCCTACCAGATTGATGCATGTTGCCAGGCTGATGCTGCCTTTGGCATGACTGTGTTGCTTTCCTTCCTGGTGTGAGCTGTGGCCTGCCCCTGCAGCCTACCTGATTGCATGATATTCCCTCCTCCTTTTGGTGAGTAGCTTGTACATCTCCCACTGTGAGTCACAGTGACCACAAAGAACGAGGATAGGTTGCTTACCTGTTACTGAAGTTCTTTGAGTGGTCATATGTGAACTCACATAACCACACCTATCTTTCCCTCATTGTGTCCTGCTTTTCCTCAATTTCACAGTTGCCACATGTGACGTGTATGGAAGTGAGGTCTCTAGGCAGGAACTGAGATTTAAGGGCCAAAGTTCTCTATCTACCTCTAAAGTTTCCAAATGAAGCACAGCATAGACATAGATAACCTAATTATGTGAGTTCACAGATGAACACTTGAACAACTACAGTTACAGGTAAGCAACCTGTCTCTCATAATCGCACAGCAGCAACAAAGGTTGTGTGTGATGTCCCATCTTGATCATTAAGGAGGTGGCCTCAGTTATGTCTTGACTAATAACAACGAGGTGATTTATTGAATCCAGAGTAATATAGATCTTTTTCCACACTTATTTTTAGTCTGTGGAACAATTCATACAAGGTAACATGTACATAAAAAGTGAAAAAGATGGATTCATTTTCCAAGGAAAAAGCATATATGATGATGGATAGAGGCTATGCAGTGAGTGAAGACTTGAAATTATTATGGATTTGAAACAGAATGAAAAGATATCAATTAAAACTTTCCTTTTAATTCTGTTTAATGATGAATCATAAAGATGCATCCATATCTGTTCATTCTTAATTAGGGAAAATAGACTTGTGAATTAAAGTTTCATGAAATCACAACTTCAAAAAGAGAAGAGTTAATTGGAGAAGTGAAAGAACATATATTAAATGTTTAGACTCCTGGTAGTGAAGAGAAACCAGTACTTTGGGTCTGTTAGAACCCACTGTGCTTTTTTTAAAATATATATTTTAGATTGTGATGAAAGTTCAAAGCATCATTTCATCAGTTGATGCTTCAAAGTGTTGAGAACATACTAACTCTCAGTTTCCATTCACTATTAAATGGTTGTGTAGTATTGCATTTTCAAGGGCATCATTTAGTCACTTCTGGTTATTGAAAATGTGGTTCTAGGATCATCTGTTCAACGACATACCAACCACAAATGATTGGTATCTTTCTATCGCCTTCCCCTCCCCCAAACATATGATTCTATAAAGTTGTATTATACAGCACTATATAATTTGATTTATACCAGCAGGTGGTGCTGATGTTCCATTACCAAAAAGAGGTGCTATTAGCAAACTTAATTCTTACTGTTTTTCTTTGAAAGTATTATTTATCTCACTATAATCAGTACTAAAATCATTATACTGAGCCACTCATTGTTTAGCTTACAAAAGATACAGTCTTCTTGCATTATCAATTTTTTTTAATGTTGTATCCTCTGGACACTTCATATTTGTTTACATCTATATGGAAGTATATTAATCATAACTATCAGATATATTTTTATCTGTTATTGAAATGTTTCCAAAATTTTCAGTTCATTTACTCTACTCTTCTTTCTGAGCTAACATTATCTAGGCTATATAGATATTAGAATATTTAAAACAAGAGGTTCTCAGAATGTTTTGCATTGAGCCTAATCAAGTAAAATTGAACTCAAGAACACACATAGATTACCTCACTTATTTTTGATAAGGGAAGAGAACGTTGTGTGGGTATCCTAATGGAAGGAGCCCTTGGAAAGAAGATGTTTGGAAACTGGAAGATTGCACCTCACAGCATTTTGTGTTAGAAACACTGTTGCTGTTTCTTCCCCTAAGACTTGAATATGTATATTTTCCTTCCCCTGTCTTTCAGTTCTTCTCCATTTTTGCCACAGAGTCAAAAGCAAAAGTACCAGTTTTTTCCCCATGCTATGCTATGTTCTATGCTTAGGAGTAAATGTCTTAGAAAATTGCCCATCGCACAAGGCTAACTAGAATCAATGGATCAGAAGTGGTAAGAACAGTGGGATCATGTTTATATAAGTGTGAGGTACCACTTCCAACAAGGGGAAGCCTAAATCACACATATGCAGCCTTTGTGGAGTCTATACAGATTATATTTTATTATTACAGCAGCCAACGTGTTAGCAGTTGGTCTCTAAGCCAAATCCACATTAATGTTGTACTCAAACCCTAAATTGTTGTGTGCAGCCATTCCATGGAAGACAGAAAGCAAATAAATTGCTACAAGGGTCTGGAATATTTCTGAATATAAGGTGGAAAGAATGGATATAGTGTAGCCTAAAATGCCACAGTTGGCAACAGAGTAATATGCAATAGAATATTTCAGGTAGTTGACATCAAATATTCACTTGGTCCCATACTGGAAGAAATGCAGTGTATGCATTAAAATGAATACATAAATAAGTATACTCTTAACTTAGCTTCTTTTTAGCTACCTTCTTAAACAGAGTTCTAGACTGGAAAATAGTTGGAGAATCTTCTTTTGACCAATTTAAGGTCCCTTTTGACCAATTATTAGTCACGTTATGTTGTCATTTCCATATTGACTCACATTTCTAGTGAGTGATTGCATGTGTGTATGCAAACATGCACTTATATGCTGTGTATTTTCAGGATATTCATTTGTCCTCAGTACCATTTTATGAAATTTACACTATTGCTTATAACTGACAAAAACTTCACACAAAGTTGACAAAAAGATAAGTTGTGTCAATGTTAAATGTGAGTTTCTGCTCATTTGCAAAACATAGAGCTGGTAAGTACTGAAAGTGGTCTGTGTCACTACTACTGAAAATGATGGTCCCTGGACCACTGCAGGCCCCTAAACCATTAGCTGCTGGTCCTAGCAAGTTTTCAGGTAAGGAAGAAACAATTGGACCCAGTCTGCAAATATTTAGTACCGTCTCTGGCATATCGGAAAACAATACTTGGTAGTCTCCCACATCAGAGTCCAAGAAGCACTGGTCTAAGTGCCATGTTAGTAATAGTTGATACTAAACCATATCCTTATCTAGAATACATACAAAAAAAGGTGAAACTGTAGTATGCATTCCAGTGATACTGCTAGTGACAATGTGTATTGTAGGGCAGAGGAAAAGTAGAAAAACACTTTTATAGTCATATTGCATATTCATTTATTAATTCAGCTATAATTTTGTTTAAGAATATGTAGCTAGTTTTTTTAATTTCTACAACTTCTCATAGCAAGGGACATTAAGGAGAAATATAACATACAATTTAAAGCAGTAATTAAAACAGTATATAATCTAAATTCTAAATTCTTTTTTTAAGTATCAATTATTCAGTGCTAATTTCCTGCCTAAGGGGAAAAAAGGTCTTAAGGACTTGCCTATGTAACCTGAATTTGGAAATCAGGAGAGTATAAGATGAAATAGAATTCTCTGAACAACACTCTTCATTCCCCCTCCCCCCCCAAAAAAACCCCTCTACTGGTTGTTGAAAAATCCTTACATCCGATACAGAGGTGTCTCCTGTAAGCAAAGTTTGTCTGAGTTAGGGGCTAGATTGGCAAAAAAAGCTGACTTTCCAGGGCATGGCATGGCATTCAGACAGCAGCATGTTCCCAGGCTGCCAGGAAGCCACACAGCTGACCACATGTGCGACAGCTTCATGGTGTTTCAGCATCATGCCACATGCAGAAATGCTGAAAAGCCACCCTTTTCCCATGCAGAAAGGAGCAGCTTTCTGCTGCTTCTTTTTGTGCCAAAAAATGTCAGGTTGGGGGTGTGGCATGCAGTTGTCATGTCCCCAACCCAGTGATCAAAGGGGCAGCGGCAAACCACTCCTTTGAGGCAGTCTGTTTCACCCTTTGATGTACAAGAAAATATATAATTAAGTATAGGGAACAGTTTTACTTTACATTGTAGTTTGCAGCAAATCATAGTATTTAATATATATATTTCTGCATCATTATTTGTTATTAATTTCCAGTTTGCAAGGCATATCAAGAAATCAGAAGGCCAAAAAACACCAAAGGTTGAGTTACAAATTTCAATATATGGCGTAAAAATTCTAGATCCAAAAACAAAGGTAAGAATCTTATATTCTGTTCCCCCCCCCCCAACATTTTGACCCAGGAAATCAAATCCATTTCTACAAGTGACTTAACTATAGTATACCTAACTTGTTGTGATCCAAGAGGCTGTTCACTAGCTATTACCATGCCCATAAAACACATAGCAGACAGTGAAGAATGTAACTCTGAGCTCCCATGGTAGTGTCTCCTAGGAAACAAATGCAAAATAACTATATTGCATTGCATTACTGAGCTGAGAATTACTGAATCCCACATATTTCCACTTCATGTACAATAATCATCATAAGATCAGTTTAGTGAAAACAAATACGATACTTTCAGTCTCTGTTGTAACCTTACTACTTTTTTTTGTCCTGTGAGGGCCATATAATAAGTTTAAAAAAAAATGCTGGGGGGAAATGAAAGAACTGCATAGGGAAACAAGGGTGAGGTTTTGTGGACAAAGGCAGGAAAAGTAGCTTTTCAACTCTTACCCCACCCCTCACATAAAAAAAAAAATCACAATTTATTTAAAATGACACAGCCTATTCATCCAAGAAACCACAGGTCACCTTATAATCTGTGCAGTTGTTGGTACTCTCAAAGAAATGTCCTTGTCATAGAAGGAAAGTGAGGGTCTCATCTGACAAATATTGCTTTGCTGTCAAAGTATCAGAGAAAGGGGAAATTCTGGGGAAGGACTGAACTTGTTAAAGGACAGTATCAGAAGGAAGCAAAAAATTTAGCATTACACAGTGCAAAACTGTATGGCATTTATGCATTTTAAATGAAAATTAGAGGATTTGTAATTCCAGGCAATGAAGATAGAATGAATACTAGCTCTCTCTGAAGTGCTTATAGTAATGAAGAACAGTAACATCTCCTTAGGGCAGAGAATAGCCCTCCCAAACAAGCTGCATATTTTCCCTTGATAACCAGGACTGCTTTCCCATGATGCTAGCCAGTACTAATAAAAAAAACTGCTTAGGCTCTTGGATAGAAAAACAGAAGGAACACCATCAAGTATTCTTGTTCTTGTAAATTTGCAAATGTTTATTTTCCAAATGGAAATCACCAGCTGTGTGATAGTTTATATAACAATAGAAATTAATCAACCCATAGGGCACAACCATGACACTGAATAGTAACAGAGATGCACATGCATTTCACTGCATACTCAAGGTGGAGGTGACACAAAGGGCAGATAATCGTTGTGGGGATCTTTTAATAAGAAGAAACTGGATACTTTCCAGTGTACATTATTTTTATTTATGCTTTTATTTGTTTGATGTTTTGTAACCTTGTTTGAAAGTCTAAAAATGAGCAACACCATTTTTTACTCAATGGGCACTATCCAACATAACAATAAGCATTCAAGAGGTGTCCAAATCCCCCAAAGAGATACAGCAGCAGCATAGAAGAAAAGACATGGCAATACTCAAGCATTTACATACTTAAAATGACTGAAAGTTTTAGTCAGCCTATCTAAATAATAATAATAACAATAATAATAATAAATTTATTTTTATTCCGCCCCTCTGCAAATGCAATTGGGACAGCTTACAACAATAAAACACCACAATATACAGTCCCAAAACCCACCCACCCCTTAAAATAGTATTAAACATCAAAAGATTAAAACAATAAAAGAACAACAGACAATGAAATTAACTAAAAAATCATAATAGGAGGAAGACACCAGCAATAGGTGTGGCAGAATTGGGAGGCTGAAGCACAATAAATAAATAAATAAATAAATAAATAAATTTTTTAAATTAAAAAATATATGCATGCACACTCTCTCAGCCCCAGAAAAGCCATGGCAAAACCCCTGTGGAGATTTTGCCAAGAAAACCCCAAGAAGAAGTAATAACAACAATAATCAATATCATCATGGCAGGCAGTGGCAGCAGGACCAGCCTGGGGCTGGTCCAAAGGCCTCGGGGGGCTACATCTGCCCCCCCCCCACCGAGGTCTTAGGTTGCCTACCCCTGGTATAGATAATATTGTCCTTATATAATAATTACATTTTGTCCCCTTAAAGCTTCTTCCCATCTCAGAGCCACAGAATATTTTCAGGAGGAGTGCATGATGGCAAGAGTGTTAACAGTTGATACTACCTAATGAGGATTTTAATGCTACTTGTAATTCTTACAGCCAACAATCATAATTCATTTACAATTCTTTTTTGTTCTCCCACAATTTCTTCTGTAATTTCTTTGAGAAGGGAGTATTGTTTGTGCATTTATGAACAATGTGTGACTCATGCAGGGTGTGAGAAAGTGTCCCTGGGGAAGGGGGGCCATAGGGATGGAAAAATGTTTTGTTTAATATTCACATCTTGGCTGAGAAAGATTTGTTTGTTTTCTCCAAAGCTGAGTAAGCATCAGGAAGAATAAAAGCAACACATGTGTTTCTGCACAGAAAACATGTTTTCTGCACAGATAAATTACATGGATTTTTGCCCAGAAAATATGTTTCTGTGTAGAACAAAATGTATATTTCTCTACAGACAAATACTTCCTGAAGCACAAAAAGTTTTGGGAATTGTGAAGAAATTTTCATATCCTCATCCAGCAGAGAGAATACTGCAGGAATTACTTATTCTTGTAAGGAAAAAAAAAATACAAAACACATATCCCTAGGACAGTGACATGTTGCAGATGACCCTCTTTTATTACTTGCTAGATTATTGCAGAACTGTTTCATGTACAATTCATGTACAACACGGCAGGACCTTTCTCCTGATCTAGTGGCAGTCAGCCTTAACTTCTCGCTTCCAGGAATGAGGTTTCCTTAACCTGTACATTTCTGGATCTAAGCCTGAACAATTGTAATCTTCTAGCTCTCTGCTTTAGGTCCAATGTTGTCATTGTTTTGTTTTGTTTGTTTTTAAAAGGTCTAATCATTACAATTATACTATTGTATATATCAGTGGTAGGCAACCTGTCCCCTTTAAGGGCCGAGGGACTTCAGCTCCCAGAATCCTAGGAGCTATTGGCCAACATGGGACTATTGGCCAACATGGCTGAGGCTTCTGGGGGCTGAAGTCCCTCGGCCCTTAAAGGGGAAAGGTTGCCTACCCCTGGTATATATAATAGAACAGTTGACACAGGGAAAATCAAGACACCATTTTTTTTTCCTGGTCAGATTGTCAAACTAACCATTTTGGATCATCTGACTAGACCAGGGGTAGGCAACCTAAGGCCCAGGGGCCGGATGCAACCCCCCGAGGCCTTTGGACCAGCCCCAGGCCGGTCCTGCCACCGCTGCCACCGCCCCCCCACCGCCCCCCACCACCGCCGCTGCCCGCCATGATTATATTGATTATTGTTGTTATTACTTGTTCTTGGGGTTTTCTTGGCAAAATCTCCACAGGGGTTTTGCAATGGCTTTTCTGGGGCTGAGAGAGTGTGCATGCATATATATATTTTTAAAAGTATTTATTTATTTATTTATTTGTGGTGCTTCAGCCCCCCCCCCCAATTGTCTGAGGGACAGCACCCCGGCCCCCGGCTCAAAAAGGTTGCCTAGCCCTAGACTAGACTAAGCTATATACTTGACTAGAGGATTGGCATTCTCATATATTAGGCAGTCAGGATTTATTGAAGTGATCATAAGAGCCAGATTTTATGTTGGTACATGATGCATTTAACATCTCTTTTGAGTAGGATGTTATGATGACATATGTTAATCCTCAATTGCTGTATGTTCCAAGATCCTACCCTTCTATCTAAAAAAGTGATACTGCCATTCTACAGTTACTACATTAAATTTGCAGACATGTCAACTGACAGAACATTATGTGCAGCAGTAAGATGTTTGTGCAGAATCTACTTTGAGTCTCATCCAGAAAAAGAGTCAGTGAATGGAGCCAGTATCTGCAATGGAACATCTTGTGTTTATAGTTCTTTGTCTTGTGCAGTTGAAAATTGAACCCAGATGCCTATACAGATTACAAACATGTCTCACAGAGCAACTTTAGTGGTGTATAATATCACCATTTACTATTAAGAAACAGCATTGTATGTGGCCATTGTAAAATACACTTCCTATACAGAGTACTATTATTTCTGGTTTGAGAGGATCTTGTCTCATTCTAGGGTCCTGGTTAGGACATATTCAGTATCCAAAATGTGACATATGTACAAAATGTAATTCATAAAGTGTAACTGCAAAATTATTGTTTGCAGGAAGTCCAGCACAACTGCCAGCTCCATAGGATATCATTTTGTGCTGACGACAAAACTGACAAAAGGATATTCACTTTCATATGCAAAGATTCTGAATCAAATAAGCACTTGTGCTATGTCTTTGACAGTGAAAAGTGTGTAAGTATGCCCTATATGCCTAGGTTAGGCTAGGGTGGTTTTCCCCCCCGTTTTTTTTTTAAATGCTTGGAATTATTTTCCTTTGAGACAATTATTCTAAAAACAGAAAAGAAAGGAAAGCATGGCAAAATTCTTATCCCAGAAACTACATTTTTCATATAGCTATTACCCTTATAACACTAACAACGTCATAAGATGCTTTAGCGATCATTGATATATTTTACTACACAGGTATGTAAGATTGCTATTACCTTTTTAAAACACTTGTCCTGATCTTGCTAAATGAAAAGCTGGCCAGCATTATTCAGAATTTCAAACTGGGGCTAACATGCATGCAGCCCAAAATAAGGGCTTCCATCCTGAACTTTGGGCCAGGTATACTGAATGCTTAGATAAGGAGACTCTACGGCAAAATGCATGTGCAGAGCATACGAAACATGAAAGTTGCATGTGTGCATTTCTCTTTACATCCTAATTTAAAATTCTAGGTTGCAGGCCTGAACTAGGCCTTGTTTTCACATTTAGGATGAATGTATAAAACAAAAGCTAATGCCCTTGACAACCAGTATATATGTTTTATACCCACTGGATTCACAGTGCAAAAGAACCTGTGAAGAATGGCCCTCTGTATTATACTGGGGAAATATTTTGCCTGTTAACTTGATATAGATGTTTGATTGTTGTAGCAGAGCTTGGAAAAATTTACCCTTTTCCCCCCACTACAACTGTTGCCCCCAGCCAGCATGGTAAGGATTGATATTTTGGATATTTCCATTTTCTTAAAAATTGTTTCCATATTTACTTCTGCCTCTGCTTCTACATACTGGTGCACTTTACCACTATGAAGAATGCTGACCTAGCACCCATGTACAAATAAATTCACATGTCATAGAATTAATCCACTGTTGTGACTCAGTAGTCCTGTTGTTAATGGGAAGTGAGCACTGGTATTCAAAGCAGCTTCATTTATATACCGCTTCATACTGTGCTGTGAGGTGTCTAAGCAGTTTACAACTGTAAACTCATTGCCCCCCAACAGCTGGGTACTCATTTTAGCGACCTCGGAAGGATGCAGGCCTGAGTCTAGCCTGAGCCCTGGCTAGTATTGAACTCGCAACCTTGTGGTTTATGTGTGAGTGGCTGCAATACAGGCATTTAACCACTGCGCCACCAGGGCTCCTCTCAGTGGTATTCAGTGGTATACTACTCTGAATGAATCATGTTCACTGGTCAGAAAACATCATCCAAATATTCACATAAATCAGGTTTCCACATCAGTCCCAGGACTTTCACCATTGGAATCACTCTACATCTAGCCAACTGGAGTTCTCTCAGAGACAGACTACTTACACTTGTAGTGGGCCTGATTCAAAAACAATTCCACAGTTGTGCCAAGTCTTTGTCCCATCTCAATATCCTTTATCTACCACCACTTAAACAGAATACTGAACAACATATTCTTTTTTTTGCCTCCAGCACTTGTATTTAAAACAGATTGGTGCAAGTTTTTCATTTGTAAATCACTCCTTCCCAAATAATCTGATGGTATAGTTAGACTGTCTCACAAGAAGTCATATAACAAGTATATTGTAGATGCATTTCCATTAGAAATAAATTCCTCTAAAATAATGGTTTGTGCACTTACATTTTAAGTACAGGATCCAGACATAATTGGTATGAATGTGGATTATATAAAGGACTATGACCATGAAATTTACCACTTATAACAATTTATTAAAATAAGTCATGCATTGCACAGTTCAGGCTTCCTTTAACTGTAATTTGGATAATACATTCTTGGTTGATGTAGGGCCTTTACCGACTGCCAGAAATAATGCAGCTTGAGGTCACTTTAACTGTCCTGGCTCAGTGCTAAAGAATCATGGGAATTGTATTTTTTTTTCTGGGACATTGAGCCTTCTCTGTCGGAGAGCTCTGGTACCACAATAAACTACAGTTCCTTTGACTCCTTGACACTGAGCCAGGGCAGTTGAAGTGACTTCAAGCTGCATTATTTCTGACAGTTTGTAAAGGCCCTCAGTGACTTGTAGACTTTCCATTCTGTTAAGTTTCTTTGCATAGATGGCTATAGGTATTGAACTGATATGTGTTTCTTTTCTTTGTTACATAAAATTGACTTTGCATGCTAATAGTAATATTTGCTTTATATAAAGGCAGAAGAGATAACTTTAACTATTGGTCAAGCATTTGACCTGGCTTACAGGAAATTTCTGGAATCTGGAGGAAAAGATGTTGAAACAAGAAAACAGATTGCTGGGTTACAGAAAAGAGTAAGTTAAAATTATGGTTCATGGTTCCATATGTGGTGGTCCTGCCCTGTAATTGAACGATTTGGGGAGGATCTTCATGAAACAATATGTGAAATTTTGAACATCTAATTTGAACACATGCCAGAGTTATATCTGTTAAATTTGATACAGGACATAAATGCAATAGAACAAAAAAGAGTATGGAAGATAATTCTATATATGGTGACTACAGCTAGACTTCTCTCTAGCAAATGGAAAACAGAAGAAATACCTACTCTAAACAGTTGGTTAATTAAAATGATGGATATATCAAATATGGACAAATTATGAGACATATCTGAAGGGAAATTAATAAATGAAGAAAATGAGAAATGGAAGCCTCTTTATGTATATTGTGACAAAATTTGGGGAATATAATAGGTACTTGGTCAATATATGTATTGATAAAGTTTTATTTTAGAAATATCAAAAAATGTTTGAGTCAATAGATAAATAGTACAATATAAGAAGTGAAAAATATGAATAAGATTAGCAACATATAGATGAGATATAAGGAAGCAATACTTAGAACTTTTTCAAGACTAAAGATAAGCGAAAAGGCAATATTTGTTTCTAAATGCTCATCTGTTTTGCAAAGAGTACTACGAAATGTAATGTTTATACCAATTTTCTTTTCTTTTTTGTATTTTTAATACTAATCAAAATTTTAAAAAAGAGTAAGTTACACAGCCTGTTGTTCTTTCTTAGTTTAAATAATGTGTCATTTAGCTTTTAAAAAAATATTGCTGGAATGTAGCAGAATAAGCATGATGAGAATGCTATTATTTGATTTTATAAGAAGCAAGTTTAATAAATGTAGATGTAAACCAGACCTTGGGGACATTTCCAAATCAGGAAATGATATGACTCGACAACAATCAAAGCAACAGGAAAGATGAGATGGCCAATATGAGGATACATGTTTCTAAGTAGTTCCATTAGAAGCAAATTAGAGCAATTTCAAGATAGCTATTCATCAGACAAATCAAAGACTAATTTTCATTAATCCATCAGGAAATATCAAATTGGGCTGCATCTGGACCTGCAACAGAATGGATTATATTCCATTACTGATGAAAGTCTTTTTGACACAGCATAGGCTTCCATTAGTGAGATAGGATGGATGGTGATTTCTGACCATTTTCCTGTCTCCTCTCTCTATAATACATACAAATACACGCACACATCCTCAAAAAATGTCTTCTGAAAAACTGGGAGAGAGCCTGTTCACCAGTGTGTGGGAGGTGATATCTTCTATATGTTAAAGCAGGGGTAGGCAACCTTTCCCCTTTAAGGGCCAAGGGACTTCAGCTCCCAGAATCCCAGGAGCTATTGGCCAACATGGGACTATTGGCCAACATGGCTGAGGCTTCTGGAAGCTGAAGTCCCTCAGCCCTTAAAGGGGAAAGGTTGCCTACCCCTGTGTTAAGGGATATAAATTGGACAAACCCTGACTTTTAAAAAAATAGGATTAGAAAGGACTTTTGCTGAACAGAACTTAAATGTGAATAGAAAAACTTGACCATGGAGAAAACCATTGACAATAATGTACTGAATTATTAAGTGAACTATGCAAACTCCATTTTCATTCCTGATCTGATTAACAATTAGCAAAATATCCAATCCTATGCAAAGTAATTATATGTATAGTTTTTGTGGGTTTTTCGGGCTGTGTGGCTATGTTCTAGAAGAACTCTTCTAGAACATGGCCACACAGCCCGAAAAACCCACAGAAACTATGGATGCCGGCCATGAAAGCCTATAATTATATGTATTTTGCTAGTTGCTAATCAGATGTGGTTTAAATCTAAATAGCTATCTTTACTTTCATAAACAAGGAAAAGTGAAAAAAATGCAGAAGCTATTTTTTCCTTAGCTCACAAAGTAGTGCAGAATTTGGATCTCTCCTTGTACAAGACCTACCATATATACTCATGTACCAATCAACCTCATATATAGGTCGAGGAAGGTTACAGGGTCAAAATCATGGCTTTTGATATGGCCCATGGATAAGTCAAGGGTAAAACTTGTGGGGGCTATAACAAAGGCTGTAAGGGGGGAAAACATCACTTTCTTCCCTCCTTCTCCTTCTCTGGACCTCTCCTGACCCCCTAGCATCACTTCCCAGGTACTGGAGGAGAGGTTTGGAAACCAGATTGGGAAGGGAAGGAAGTGGAGTTAAAATTGAGTGTCTGTTCGATGGGGGGGGGAGAGAAGGCTTTAAAATTGGATTGGGGAGAGGAGGAAGTAGAGTTAAATTGTGGGTTTGTTTGATGGTGGGAGAAGGTTTTCAAACTGGATGAGGAGGGAATCACTACTTTCACAAACACAGACACACACACTCCTACCTGCGCAGCTCAAGGCAGGAGGCACAAAGAGCAAGGCATTGGGGCAATGCTTATTTCAGGACTTTTCTAAGCAGTATTACTCTAATGACCCATGTATAAGTCAATCCAGAATTTTAGGGTCAATTTTTGGGCATACATTTCTCGATTTATAGTCAAGTATATACAGTAATCATTCATTTTTCTTAGTATGATTGATGCAAATTTATAAAATAATAATTACAATAATAATCTTTGAGAAGAAGTATTTCATGGATGAACTTCAGCATATTGATTCTGTACAGGCTTGTTTACTGAATAAAGGCAAACCTTTTATTTCATTACTTGTTTTTCTAGGTTTCTTCAAGAGTATTGTGATTGCTTATTGATTTTCCTTACCCCCAACACTACTGATGAATCAGCATATTGGCTCACCATTCTGTTAACTGCTAAGTTTTTTTTCTTTTTATTTAGATTAATGAATTAGAAACAGAAAATATGGAACTAAAAAACAAGGTACAAGATTTGGAGAACCAATTAAGAATAACCCAAGTATACACATCACCAGTAAGTACCTGGAAAAAGCTCCCCCCCCCCCCCCCAGCAAATGTGCTATAACTAAAATGTACTTATCACCTAGTTTGCTTCATAATATATTTAAAGCAATTTTTAATTAATTATTTTTTTATTTTTTTATTTTTTGCTGATTGACCTAACTAACACATGGGTGATTTCAGTGTTTAAGTAACTCTAAGATTGTGACAAGCCAAAGAAGGAAGATTCAAACTCATGCCATCAACTACATAATTTTATACTTCATTTGCTGCTGCTGTTCCATGTATGCTAGCAGAGCATGCACTGTCCCTCACATAAATAATACAAATGAAATTTGGGAGACCCTTGTCTTGGGAGCCTAAATGGATTTAAATCCAGAAAATAGGGTTTGATTTGTAGTAGAGGTCAGCAGAATTCAGCCCTATTATCTCTTTTCTGTGCCAGGACTCAACATGTTAAGTTCAAATAAATGAAGCTGCTCCTATATAGATAGACAGTTTATTCCCCCCAAATTACTGAGTAACTGCATAAAATGTCCAGACTTTATAGCTTAAGAGGAAAGATGTCTTGATCCAAAGTCAATTTGTTGTTTTTCTTTTTGTCTTTTTTCTTAGAAATTAACCATAACAAGAGAATTAGCTATGGATTAGGGTATACTGCTGCACCTGAATTTTTGTCACAATCATATGGTTACTTACTTGTTTGTATGTTTTTTGTGCAGTGTCTTTAATCCCTTGCAAGACTTTTGTATAACTGTGTATGAATTGGGATTCCACATTAGCTTCCTTGTAAATCATATGGTTGCTTTACTGTTTGAGATACAATGTGACTGTTTTGGTTTTTCTGATTATTCTTGTTTCAGTGCACGATTGTGGATGCAGTAGAATTTTTAAAAGTAGTACCATAATTTAAGATGATAACAATATGGTCTGTGGTGATACTACCCATATTGCTTGATTTTATCAGCTGCATTTAAAGTACAGATGCTTCTTGAGGGTTCTCTAACACTGACAGGCAGTTAAATGGTAATGCATCTAAATAATGTCCAGAATCCCAGAGTATACACATCTGTGAAATGAAGCTTCATTTTGAAGATTCACACAACTTTTTTTCTATTCCTGCTTAAGTGTAAGCTAATGTTTACTGTGTGTTTTTCCTTCTTTTAATGTATTATTTTAATTACAATTATTAATTATCAAAACCATTTATTTTTTGTGCTCATGTCCTTAATATAGCTAAGTCTAGTTTAGTCTAGTTTAATGGTTGTTTATAATCTGTCAAATCATGTTCCTTATACAAAAGTATAATAACAATTTCATAAACATGAAAGATGATTAAAATGAAGGGATCTCCTCAAGATCAGTTTTCCATTTAAATATTACCATTTGGAGAAATAACTATAGTTGAAAGTCGACTAATGAATTGAAATAGAGATGTATGAACTTTTGGGCTTACAGGGCTGGAATGTTGATGAGAACTTGTTGTGGTGGAGGCCAGTGCCTTTCCACACACAACACACACACACATCCCAGCATATCAGGATTGGCAAGTTTCAACCTCCAATCTCTCTTTTCTTACCATAGAGGTTTGGGAGGGGGAAGGGTGTAAACTTTTATCCCATCATGACTCATAATCTCTACCCATTACTAAATGAGAAAACAATAGGGTCTTAAAAGTGGGGTCACAAGGGTTGGAAGACACTTTTATTTCCACCATTCTCCAAGTGATCCTCCTGTAATTATTGAAAAGACTCTTTCCCCATCATTGCTAGTGGCAGGAAAACAGTAGTCTTGGAAGCAGGAACGCTGTGGGTGGTAGGAACACTTCCACCTCCACTACTACCCAGAAATTTCAGTGGAGATGTCTAGGAGATAGGCAGAGTGAAAGCTTCCACCTCATGCTACCTCATGCTTTTCCTCATGATCTCAACTACCAGCACCCATGAGACAGCAATCTTGATGACAGGATTGCTGGCAACTAAAAAGGTGTTCAGCTAAAAAGATGTTGAGCTCTCCTTCCACCTCCCTTCTCTCCAGTGATCCTGACTGAGGCTGATGTCCTGTGGAACAGCATTTTCTCCCTGCCATGCCGTTCATCAGCTAAGTAGTGGAGGTAGTAGTTGGGGGCGGGGGTACACCAGGAGCATGGACCACAGGTTCTGAATGGTCTGAATGACTCTAGAATCATGAATGGTCTTCCATTCATAAATGTGTGACCTTATTAGCAATTGTCAAATTATATCTTACAATCCATTCACTCTTAGCCAAATCTGTATCCTTTGGTCATAACAGGATTTTTTGTCAAGTACAAGGGTCACTCATAAAATATGTTATGTATCAAGGAGGACTCAGAGAGTAGTACCTGTGACAAGTTATGAGAAGTGAAGAGAATATTGAGTGAAAAGTGAATATTACAACTGCTTCATCCAACACAATTGTTTACTGCATTTTACTCCATCACATTATATTCAGCATAGAGATCACTTTTGCTGCTGCTGTCACTCCAACCTAAGGAAGGGGGGGGGGGGAACTCTCTGTAAACATTTCAAGAATATAATAAACTATGTAGTAATCTAGATGCAATCATGCTTCTACATATAGAAAACCAGCCCTCACTCCCTCTGCTTATTCAGAACCACTATAGCTAAATGAATGGGATTTAAACAAGTGAACAACCCCCAATCCCTCATGTAATTCTTCTTGGGGACATTATAGGAATGGTCTCCCCTGCCCAGAGTTAAATATTAATTGCTAGCATTATCCATAAGGTATTACATTTCCCATTTCTCATTAATAACACTGGCTGTGATATTTATATTACACTTCAAGCTCTAGGAAAATATTTGGCTGTAAGCTTCAGCAAGTTCAAAAACACATTACTCATCAAAATGTAATGCAAGAAAGGTCTGTGTGGTTCAAATTTTACATTAAAATGAAACAGCTACCTTATGTTCAGTTAATTTTTAAAATAAGAATTTTAGAATTAATATTAATTAAGTTAGTAGAACCTTGACATTCTTTTTAGTGAGAATATTTTCAATTATTTTAAATTGACAAATGACTGTATATATTGTTAAACCACCTGTTGCATTTGGAAAACAAAACTCTTAAGTGAAATCGATTATGAAATACTAAGGCCCCAGAAAATTCATGGTGCAGAGGATATAGTATAAACTTTCTCTTACCCTTACTCTATACCCCCCCCCCAATAAATATACTAATTCCTAAATACATATATATGAGCCACCATGGGGTCATGGTGGGAGAAAGTTGGAACAGAAATAATATAAAATAAAATAAAAATCCAGTGCTTCTCTCATGCACTGGCATTGCAGTGCAATAAACATAATTTATGTATTCACAAAAGCTTCAAAACTCCATCACATCTACCTACAATCCATAAATAATTATCCCAACTGGTTTCCAAGCAGACTGTGAAATAATAATCCCAGTCTGATGGTGGTGGTTTTCTTGATGATGGTGGTTTTCTGATGGTGGTGGTTTCTCTTACTTTTACTCAAGCAAAGTTGTTTGTGGCTGTACCATCACCCAACACAGCCGCATTGATGTCACCCAAGTTTACTTAGTTCCACCATTTTAGCCAACATTTAAGAGAACAAATCCCACTTTTTAAAGGATGCTTTTTGTTTTTGTGGTCCTAATTTTGTGTGTTGCTTTTCCTGTCTTTGGGCTTTAAAACAATCCTTATTTTTTCAGCTTTGTCTATAGGTGAGGTTTTTATTCAGGCAAATGGATAACACACACACACACCCTCTAAAGTATACTATATTCCCCCCCCCCCAAAAAAAATCTGAGCTTATTTATATGTAGAATCTGAAGTGTTTCTGCAAATAATCCTTGAGTATGTGTATACATTCCTTCCCACTGGGTGATAGCATATATCCCTCTCCATTGTTGGGATTGCAGAAAAGTTCCTTCAGGACAGATGTGGGATTCTGGCAGGTTGAGGGTCTTTCCTTACTTTTATTTCTCCTTGTGGAAGAGCATCCCCTCCAAATAATAGTACACTCATCCCTCCACATTCTCTAGGGTTAGGGGCACAGGACCCCCATGAATGTGGAAAAACCACAAATAACAAAGACACCATGTTTTTACCTGAGAGAACTCCTCTCTAGGAATCTCTAGGTCCTCCAGTGCAACTCTGTGGTCAACATCTGCCAGACATTGACCATAGAATTGTACTGGATGAGCTAGAAATGCCTAGTGGAGTGTTCTCTCTAGGAATCTCTGGGACCTTCAATGCGACTTTTGGTTAAAGTTGACCATAGAGTTACCCTGAAGGTCCTAGATATACCTAGAGACATCATATTAATAAAATCTGTGAATAATCAAAGCCACAAAAGTCAAAGCCACAAATGTGGAGGGAAGGCTGTAATAATAATTACATTAGGATGCCACCACAGTCTGATCCTAGCCAAAACACTCTATTTGATGAAAGGTATACATCCTACTCTGAAGAAACACTGTCTTTAGGCCAGGTCTAGAAATGTTAAACTCTTAAGAACACAAGAGATAGGTATACCCATATAGTCTTCACAAATGAGGAAGATTTTGATGGGGAAATCCTGTGAAATGACTTTTATGGATAAGGAAACCCAAGGCAGATCTATCTATCTATCTAGAAGTTTATTTGTGATAGTTGAGGCAGAAAGGGAAAAGCAACTATCACAGATATAGGCTTACAGACAAAAATCATGATGTGCATATAATATAACTTAGGTACCTTTCGCCTGCTTAAATAATAGAATCTTCAGTATTGGAGCATGTGAAAAATTCTTTAAAAGATGATGGACTGAAGGTTTGGAGCCCCGGTTAGGAGTTTCCAAGAAGGCAAAAGACTATAAGAATAGCCCCATCTCTGAAGTAGGAATAGAAACAATGTATGAATATATATATATATATATATATATATATATATATATATAATAGTTGAAAAACATATTTTTTTCACTTTTGAAGAACCTTAAGATAAATCCTGGACTGATGAGGTTTTTCACAGTTCAGGACTTATTCTGCGCAAAATTTGTGTGTGGTTGGTTTGTGCATAAAATAGTATTTTCTTTAGAAAAAAATATATCTGCTAGAAAAAAATGTTTCCTGCTAAGAAAATGCTGTAATTAGGGATTTAATCTGCACAAAATTAATACATGGTTGACTTGCATAGAAAACAGCATGTAGCTCTAGACTGAGGATTTTCATTGTTATCTATTTTACATTGCTTTTCTATGAAGCTGAGTGCAATTGTTTTCAATTTAGGAAAAAGTATGCTATTTGTTATCGTAGCATATGTACATTAATGGCAGATTGGGTGTAAATTAATGCTGTTTCTACCATTTCTTGAATAATTATGTAGGCAGCTAAAGTTGTACTTTGGTTGTTATAATATGGTTTCCATCAGTGGCTACAGAACAAAGTTGTATTCTTCAGTCTCCCTACAAGGGAAAATTCTTATCTGGATTAAGTAGGGCTACACATGAGCAAAGAGTTCAAAAATTGCTATGTGTACAATCACAATTGTCCTTCATGTTTTAGTGGGTGTTTCTTATTATCAACTTCTTGGCTTCATACACAGGCTTTCTGCTACTTCTCTTGCACTGCTGATTTATTTATTTATTTATTTATTTATTTATTGAGATTTGCTCTGACATTAAATCAGGGGACATCCCAGTGTTTTAGCTTGATCATTTGATGACAGTATAGTTTTCTAGATTATTGCCCTCATAAGGAATTGCCCCTCTATCCTTCATACCTTCATACATATCCATCATACGTATGGTTTTCCACTCTTAAGAGAATTGTTGCATCCATACCAAATCAGAATCTAGATGGTAGCTGACATTTTTTTAACTGATAAGAACATATCTTCCAGCCCATATTTCTGGGGATCTAGGTTAATTCCATGAATGTTAAATACAGAGCCCTACAAATAGTGGACTAGGGTTTTATTTCTATTTATAAATTAGAGTTCCCAACTGTATTTACTACATTTATAAGTGCCACATGCAGAGGGAAGAAAACCTAGGGCCCGAACAGACCAGCTGGAAAAGCTGGCTTCTGAGTGGCTTGGGAGTGTGGTGTTTTGATGACACACACCCCCATGATGCTCAGAAGGCACTCAGAGGTGAAACAGTCGATCAAATGGGGTAGCTTTAACCCACTCTGGGGGTGTGGCATTTTGATAGCAGCCCAAAACTGGCCAAAAATGAGTGGATCTTCTGCTCCTATTTCGGCTGGCAGTAGAGGGCACCTTCGAGATTGCAGCATGTGTTTGCCATGGTCCCGAGGCATCTTCGACAGGGACAGCTTTAAGCCACCACTTTGTGGCCATCTGTTTCGGCCCTTAGTCAACTTGTATGATGTAATAGTCTTCTTTTGTATCCGTGGTGAGAAAAATGGTTTGTGAAGTTATATTGAATACACAAAATGCTGAGCTGTGCTTTAACCACCCAACCATGTTTGCCTATTATATTCAAAACAATTGCAGACATGAGAATTTGCATGTATATTTGGTACATGTGGTTATTTTTGTGGATGCAAAAAATGTGATATTTTTTTAATTTTTAATTTAAGAGTAGTTTTTTTTTTTAAATGAACATATTCATCTTGCTTCTGCAAGAACTGAATTACTGATTGCTGCTGTGGGATAAAAAAAAATTCATCTTTACAAACAAAACAAAACAAAACAAAAGTTGAATATCAGTTTGGAAGCAATATTTTTTAAAATGCACTTTTTTCATTTCTTGCCCTTCTCTTACCACTTTTCTTCCTTAGAATATTTTTCTCTTTCTGTGATTCCTTTACAGCTGCTGCACATACAGTCTGATTATGAATGCCACATGTTTCAAAGACCCTCCACCTTTTTCTGGTGTAGCAATGAGGATTCTGCTCCTTGTTTAGATATCTCTTCCATTACACTCACCCCTATGAGCTCTCCTGACTCCAGACAGTCATCTGGACTATTAACACCACCACCTTCCAAAAGTGGTCTTCCAAAGCCAGTCCATGAACACATCATCCCAAGACCTCGTGTAATCCGGCTGAGCACAAACAGTCCTTTTCCCCCAACTTTTCTATCTTTGTTGTATATGGATTATATCAAAGTGCTACATTTTGTACAGTGGTTAAAGGACAGACCAGATGTGTTTCATGGGTAATGAGAAAACATTGAGCATTCTGACTATTTTACTTCTTAACCCTAAAATAACACTGTATGTTCCCAACACTTATTAGAGTTCTCTCTCCTTTGAAAATGCTTAATGATGAGCTTGTGCTATTGTTACATGGGTTGCTTAGATATGTTGAAAGAGTAAATAAAATTGATGTATCTCAACCCAGAATTCATTAATTGAGAAGTAAGGCTTATAGAGATAAACATTACTTAATTCTAAGTTGGTTTGTAGACTCTAAGCCTAAACAATCAGCAGGGAGTGGATAATTATGACAAAATTGTTCATACCATGATATCATGTTTCAAGATATAAAGCACTTTATATAAGGTAAAATGGGAAAGAAGACCAGGGTCTATCTTTCAAAAACCGTGATTGGAAAGCATAAATTTTTCAGGAAACAGTGGAAAATCAAAAGAGGCAAGGAGCCTATTATTAATTTTTGCAAAGTTCATTTTAACGCTGTGCAAAATGAAGAATGCCCATTGCTTATTGCAAAGAGGAGTTATTTCATGCTTACTGGTTTTAAAAATGGGCTGATACAACATTCAGTTTCCGTTTGCAATCAACAGTTGGCTGCCTTAGAAAACATTCAGGCTTTCTGCATGATTTTACTCAATTAAAAATTCTTCTTATGGTCATTTGGGTATTGATAGTGCACATTTCTCTGAAAATAAAAACTCATTATTTAAGAGAAACAGAAATAAATGAGTATATATTTGTAGTGTGTGAATGGAAGAAGACATGATTTAAAATATATGTTTGTTAATAATTTGTCTTAATATGCAAAAGCTTTGTGACTTTATTGTCTTTAGAAGATTTTCACAGTAAATATTTATTCCTTGTAACCTATATTGATGCTTTTTTTGGCTATCAGTGAGAGATCTGTGTACATATTCATGAGTTATTTGTTTACAGATGAAATACCTTATAATGGCTAAGAGTCCAAGGAGCTACTGAGAACTCCTTTTGCTTAAGGAATTATGTGTGCTCAGTGAGACCTCTAACACAAATTGTTATTGAATGTTTTCTCAGTCACCAAACCACCTTGTTTGGTTAGATTTAGGTTCCATTCAGATTAATGGGGGTGGATGGGTTGCAGAACAATCTTAATTGGACTGGAGACTGACAAAATAGATATACTGTGGGGGGATGCAGACGGGCGGCCCTGGACCACCCCTGGAAGTGGAGGATCAGGGCCAAGGCTGCTGGACACCTCAGCCCTGATCCTCCCTTTCACCGCCTGCAAAAGGAGCGCTAAAATAGCGCTCCTTCTGCAAGCCGCGAAAGGGGCGCCGCAAAAGGCATGGCGCTCCTCTTTGGCATCTCTTCCAGCTCAGCGTGTCCGGGTGCTGAGCCAGAAGGACGTCATCGGAGCGCCTGTTGTGCGGATGGGCTGTCCTCCAATGACGCCCTCAGGAAGGGGATGGGGCACCCAGCATCTGGCTGCCCCTCCCCTTCCTGGGAATGAAGACAGCATTTTTTGCCATCTGCACCCCCCCCCCCGTCTCATCCCAAATAGATGAGCTTTTCTCCCTTTTCCTTCATCAGAACATTTTTTTAAAACACTCTGCTTCCTGTTCCCTTTCTAGAAAAGGAGGAAATTCTTCTGTACCTCTTCCTGGGTGGTATTGTTGACCCAAACTGGAGAACTAAAGTGTCTTTGCATCTACCAGATCAAAAGCAGGCTGCAAGCTGATGCTGGAAGGTTCATAAATATTTCAGATATTTGCTTGCCACTGCTGGCAGGAACTTGCTTGCCACTGCTGGCAGGAACTTCAGCCCCTTAGACCTTCCTGAGGGCACAGCAGGTGCCTCTGAGATGGCTATATTCACAGGCTAGATTCTAACTCCTCTAGAAATGTAAATAGATACTATTCATTTGAGTGATAATCTAGAAATCTCATACATGGAAAAATTCCTACATAAGGAGACTGTAGTGCTAGCTTGCATAAGTTACAGCTGTAACCATTACCTGTCCCACTGATTTCAGCTGGAAGTGAGTTCAGCTAACTCAGGGGGGAAGCAGAGGGGCGGCACGGGGCTGCCCCAGGAAGCTGCAGATCGGGGCCAAGGTATCCGCACACCTCGGCCCCGTGGCACAGCGTCCCAGCCCCAGGTAGGAGTGCTAAAATAGTGCTCCTTCCGCAAGATGCCAAAGGTGCACCGCAAAAGGCTGCCGGCACACCTTTGGCACCTCTTCTGCCGCATCGTGTGCAGACGCTGCGGCGGACAGGCATCTTCAGAGCACCAGCTGTGCGGAGGGTCCAGCGCTCTGACGATGTCTTCAGGAAGGGGTTGGGGCACCCAGCGTGTGGCTGCCCCTCCCCTTCCTTACCCTGAAGACGGCGCTTTGCGCCTTCTGCTTCCCCCTCAGTCTAAATACAGTCCTTTTCTTTGTGGCAAAGTAAGCTGGTGTAAACAAAAAACAAATTGAAATAGAACAATGGGGCAAAACAGATGGTCAGGAAGGAGTGGCCAGAAGCTGTTCCTGGCCTGATCACCCTGGGGCCATGGAGAACACATGTTACAACCCAAAGGGAGCCTCCTGCTGAAGTCCCAAATGGACTGCAGAAAGGAGCAGAAAACATCTACTCCTTTTGAATTGGTTTTGGGCTGCCATAAGCAGCACTGGCATAGCCCTCGTGCAGCTTCTGGGTGCTCCAGGATCATGCGTCATCTAAACACTATGCCCTTGGAGTGGCCAGAAGCCACCCCCATCTGCTCATCTGTTTTGGGCCAATGCTTCTTTAGTTCTTGACCACTGAGAGCTGTGCAGTTGGAAATAAGCATATTTGTGACAACTAATTTTAAATAAGAAGGAGTTAAGCATGTTTCCCCTTCCCCCTACCTGCCCCCCATAAAATTGTTGTTATAAGGGAGGAATAAAGACAGTTATTGGTTGTGATGGGCTTCTTTTTAAGTATTGTTTGAATTTTCTTTTACAAGATAATGAATTAACCCTACAAAATATTTATTTATTTATTTATTTTGCCACAGAAGGCATGTGATACCATCGCCCTGATATATATGCTTGTAGATAAAAGTAATTTAAGAGATCAGGCCCAAATTGCATTTAGTTGGAATTATACATCATAGAAATGTACTTGTTACATAGCTGTGGTGTGTGGATTAGTAGATGATTATTACAAATAAGGGTAGGTGTGGTAGAAACATAGGGCTTATGCACAGTCCAAATTATATATGCACAAGCATTTCACAGTCCAGGAAAAGCTGCATGTATTTACTAGAGCTGTCCTGAATGAATTACCAATTATTACATGAATCCCAAAGACCAAAATGATGTCTAATTTAAATGGAACTGGTCAGCTTTCAGAGAGCAGCTCTTGGGAGATGTGTGAAATGCACAAAATTGAACAAAAATTAATCTATTTCTAATTATCTATATCGAGTTTGACCAGCTTATATTACCATACCATTCACTTGGGTAAGAATGTAGACATTTCATACATGGAAAAATTCCTACATAAGGAGACTGTAGTGCTAGCTTGCACAGACTTTCACTATATAGGTTGAATCTTCCTTATCTGGATTTGTCAGGCCTCGCCTGAATCCTGTGTCCCATTCTGGACACCACAATTCAAAATGCTGAGAAGCTGGAGCATGTCCAAAGGAGGGCAACCAAAATGGTTAAGGGTTTGGAAACCACACCCTGTGAAGAGAGACTTAGGGAGCTGAGTATGTTTAGCCTGGGGAAGAGAAAGTTAAGGGGTGATATGACAGCCCTGTTTAAATATTTGGATAGGTGTCATATTGAGGTTGGAGCAAGCTTGTTTTCTGCTGCTCCAGGTAATAGGACCAAGGGCAATGGATTCAAACTACAGGAAAAGTGATTCCACCTCAACATTAGGAAGAACTTCCAGACAGTAAGAGTGTGTGATGGAGTCTCCTTCTTTAGAGGTTTTTAAACAGTGGCTGGATGGCCATCTGTCAGGGGTGCTTTGATTCCTGTATAGCAAGGGGTTGTATTGGATGGCTCTCTTCCAACTCTATGATTCTATGAAAATACTTGAAAAACCAAAACTTTTTTTCATGGGTGACTGAGATAGGATTTCTGATGGTTCAGTGTACAAAAGATTAGTTTCATGCACAGAATTATTAAAATTATTGCATAAAATTACCTTCAGGCTATGGGTATAAGGTGTATATGAAACATAAATGAGTTTTTAGTTAGGACATGAGTCCCATTTCCAAGATAGCTCATTATGTACGTATATGCAAATGCAAGTATTAAAAAAAACACACATCTGAAATCCAATCCAGAACACTTTTGGTCCCAAGCGGGGTATAAATAAATTATTATTATTATTATTATTATTATTATTATTATTATTATTATTACTATTTCAAATAAGGGAGGCTTAACCTGTACTGGACAATGCCTTCCTTGTGGTGTTCAAAAGTGGTACTTGTAATCCATTCTGTACAAGGCAAGATAAGACTGAGTAGGGCTTTACTGCCAGCTGTGTCCCTGTCTCCCAAGCAGTTTAGAATTTTTTTTGTCAATTCCAAGTGTTTGGGGGCTTTTAAAGATTTGCTAGGGTTTATGCAGACATTCTAACTAGCATCCCTATTACAATTTAGCCTTTAGAGAGTCCCCATTCAAAGACACAAGGTTAATAAGCACAGGTAATGTAAGTAGGGTTAGCTCTGGTGCAGGAGAGAGCAGCTAGGCTCATATTCTCCTTCCTTATAAGACACTGAAAAATGTACATTGTAATTCAGAAGATCAGATAATGCTTCTCCTGCAGAAAGACCTTTCACAGGGCAATTTAAACTAGCCCAAAAGTCTGAAGAAGCCCTTTACTGGGTGAACAGCAACAGCTAATCCATCTGAAATCTCCAAGCAAATATTGAAGCACAAGGGCTCCCAAACTAATTGCTCTACTGATCTTAAGGTCACTGAACAACTTCAGGAGTAAGAAGTATAGGAAGTATATGAGCTGTCACTGGTCACATATGAACTATATAAGCTGTCACATCAGTGCTAACACAAGTAACTTTGAGTAGAGTGGTGCACCTACATAGTAGATTTCACACCAGATCACCCTACCAGTGTGTTGTTGGCTGAGAGCTAAAGCTAATAGATATTTTTGAAGATCTTGTAATTAACAATAGCCAACCATTATTATGTATGGCACAGAGGTGAGCTGGGAGAATGTTGATGCTTTCTCCCAAATGATACCTCCGATGCTAACTCCTCCTTCCTCATGCCTTTTGCAATGTGCTGGCATTCTGCTTCTTCCAAAAAATGAGATGCTTACTTGTGACACAGTAAGAAAAGAGTCTGCAATTCTTATGAAGGCATAGTATAAGGAGATCCCTTTTTCTTCTTGGAAGAAGTGTGTGTTTTGTGTAAAGTAACACAAAATGCATAGCATAGCTTATATTTTATAAACATTTTTGTGTTAAGAACTATTTTGGATTCTCTATGATGCTTAAAGAATATTGTAAGTGTGGTAGATTTAAGATAAATTAAATTCCAATTGTTCAGTGGCAAGGTCTGGAAAAGTGAATTCAAAGGAGTGCTGTTTGTGAAAGGTCTCCAATCTAGCAGAAAGGAGAAGTTGTTTTTCAGCCTCATCCCACTCTGCCCCCATCAGCTGTAGAGGGACTGATGCACTGGGAAGTGACACAGTTATGTGACTTTTGAGTTTAGGGATGATAAAAACACTTTTGCCTCTGCCTAGATAAGTGATCTCTAAATGGAAGACCCCCTGGCAGTAATGTATAAATGTGATAAATATGTGAGATCTGAAAAGAGACATACTGGGTTTATCAAACAATCAGTCAGAACAAAACAATGCAACAACCATCCCTAAAGACTAAAACTTCTCATGTGCAGATATAGCACAATGCATCTGTTTCTTTCATTATTCTGTGTCAATAAGCATAGCTCCAGTAAGTCCTGTCTCATTTTAACACTTGTATGATTGACCTGAAGATAGTTATGAAAAACACTTGAGAAATAGTTCAGATTTGGGAGCATTTTTTCTTGTCAATTAAATAAAGTCATTTCATAGCTTTTGTGGGTTTTTTTCGGGCTGTGTGGCCATGTTCTAGAAGAGTTTCTTTCTGACATTTCGCCAGCATCTGTGGCTAGCATCTTCAGAGAGAAGCCTATGACTTCTCATTTCATAGCTGCCTGTGAGGTGTATGTTTTCGTACTTAGATTCTGTTCTTCATAGTCCTTTTTTGTATAATTTTACTGGATGTTTAACTTTAGGTCAGTATTCTTATTTTTATAGTAAAGCCAATGAGAAAATGACAATCAAATGTGATTATTAATTATAACCAGAGAGAGTGTTACAGCAAATAATAATGTGCTGAAGTGAAACACACTTCTATTTAATTATGACATTTTTGCATAACAACAGCAACAACAAGTTCATAGCCACAAAAAAAATGTATTCTAATCATGTTGAACAACTCATCTGTCATAATTTTGATCCCACTGTAACATAAAATGTAGTTAATGATGTGAAGCTGGTCTATTTTTAAATTTCAAGTGATAGTTTTGTGCATTCTGCCTTGGTGCCCTGGTAAATTGGCATAATTTTTCTCCATTCAAAAGTTGCTCATATTTTCCGCAAATTTTGTATGTCTAAAAGTTATTTAATTTTAGATACAACAGAAATGCTGTTAATGTGAAATGATATAATGTTGGTTGTATGTGCAAAAGCTTTAGCATGTCTCATAAATCTTGGGCTGCAAATGCTGTTTCCTCAGTATCCGCAATTCGTTTTGGCATGTCACTCTGTTTGATAATGTGGCCTTTTATCTGCATGCAAAAAAAAAAAAAAGTTCAATATTGTGATTTTCCCCCCCATGTGAAATACTATCCTAATGTTTATTGTCCTTATTGTAGGCAGGCAGTGTGACACCTAAATCACCTTCCACTGACATCTTTGATATGGTTCCCTTTTCTCCCATATCCCCTCAGTCATCAACACCTACTCGCAATGGCACACAGCCTCCACCAGTGCCAAGTAGATCTGCAGAGATCAGTAAGTTTTGTAATGTGTGACCTAACATTTTGATTATATTGGTGTGTGTTTTCATGTAGCAAGAAGGGCTTATATCTTCATGCTAAGCAAAATACAGTCTAAAGAAAACTCACACATGAAATAATTGTATGGGATGCAGGTTGCTTTTCTTTTGTGGGAGGTTGCACCATCTGATCCTTTGATGTATGTACAGTTGAAGTAATAGCATTGTCATACTGCTCACAATCTGATCCAGTTTTTATTCAAATTAAAATCTGATCCTACTAATTACCATGTATATTTCCAAACAAACCAATAAACCATTGCTTATTTGTTGTGCATTTACCTTTGCTTTTCTCCTGTTGTTCAGCTAAATATATAACCACAGGCAGAATGTGACACTGAATATTTGGAATTTCAGATTTATAGTTTAATTGGGTACAATGGTAATATTAGGATGTCTTAATGCACACCTTTTCAAACAACAACAATCTGATCCCATTTTAATTTCAGCAGAAGATGTCTAGCTTCTTAAACATCATGCCATCTCAGCTGTGAATCCTCTGCTACTGGTCTCTTATTTGCTCCCATGCATGGGGTGGAGGGGAGCAGCTGTCTCATATTCCTGTAATGGAAGAAGCACAGTATTGAAGAACATTCTATACAACTATGCAGAACTACTAAAATTGTATATTTTGAAGGATCTAAGAGAAAACATTAGTAAAACATTGCTGGGTTTTTTTTTCTAGTGTACTTTGAGCTGTGTGCTAAAGTGATATGTCTGTGATTACTACTTCACACACAAAAGTTACCAAATAATTAGTGCACTTATCCTGTGTTAAAAATCTTATAAGACTTTGCCAAATATTTACCAGTTTGAAATTAATTGTTTTGGCAAGGGGCACATTCACCCTACAATATTTGTTTGGGTTGTGCCCTGCTTCTTGTTTTATGACAAGGTGGTACCTTTTTCTTGGCAAACAACTTACATGAGTGATCCCTCTTGACTATCACAAAAGAAAGGCACAATAAAACTTTGCTTGATATGATGTCTTCACCATACATCAGTAAATAAGTCAGTCAGTTTAGCTACATCAGAATATTACTGAGTGGAATTTCAAGTGAAGTTCATGTAAGTAGAATTCAGCAATCTGAGGCACCCACAGTGTAGCCCCACTACTGCCTAAACTTGTGTCACTCTCACCACCAAAGGCAGCAGATACAGGCTGCCAAATGTGGTAGCAGTACCATCAGAAGCATGCCATAAATACTAAGTAGACCCCTTTCTGTTGCTCCCCTCCAGTCAAATTAGACAGTCTTTATGTAGACATTGGACTAGATCAGTGATTCCCAAATGTTGTTCCTCCAGGTGTTTTGGACTTTGGGAATCACTGGACTAGATCTGTTTTCATTCCAATTTGTGTGGGAACAAATTTTATGAGGAAAACCTTAAGCATCTGGTTACCTCCCCAGACATTAGCCAGAAAGATATATTTTCCTGAGCAGAATATGAAGTGCTTAACACAAGTCTGCTTGTACTTTGTGAGGTATGGAACATTGATGCCTTGCTTAAAAGCCAAGGATCATTTCTTGCCTCAAGCAGATGACCTTCAACCTTTGTGAGGCAAGTGTCAAAAGGAAAGGGACAGTCAATTTCTAATTATTATTATTATTATTATTATTATTATTATTATTATTATTTATATACCACCCAATGGTTGCCCAATCCGGGCGGTTTACAGCATAAAACAATTACAGTAAAAGCATATCCCCCCCTTAAAACAGCATTAAACAACGACATAGTTAAAATCCTAATAACAATTAAATGGGGGAAAATCATAACATAACAATTAAATTAATAAACCCAGAACACATCGCCCCATTATTACTCTGCAGGGGAACCAAGGTACAAAATAGTGTCACTGAAGGAGGAGGGAGCAGCCCGGGGCTGGGCTACTTAGTGTGGAAAGGCCTGCCGGAAGAGATCTGTCTTGACAGCCTTTTTAAAACTGTCCAAAGATGTTAATTGACGGATCTCGTCCGGCAGGTCGTTCCAGAATCTGGGGGCGAAGACAGAGAAGGCCCTCTGGGAGGTCGCAGATAGCCTCGATCTTTGTGGCTCTAAAAAATTTCTCCCAGAGGATCGCAGCGCGCGGGGAGGATTGTACGGGAGGAGGCGATCTCTGATATAGCTTGGACCCAAGCAATTTAGGAGGCGGTCTCTTTAGGAGGCCCAAGCCATTTAGGAGGCGGTCTCTGATATAGCTTGGACCCAAGCCAATTTCTGTTCTGAAGAAATAATGGATATCTCCAGCACTTTTGAAAATTCTGAAGAAAAGCAAGAGAGTTCCAGTGACTCATGACAAGGGAAGATACCCACAGTTATTTCAAGAATTCACACCCTTGACATTGAGATGCAGCTTTTGATATGTATTGAGGCCAAATGCTTTAAGACTGGACATTTTCAAAGATCAAAGTGCTTCAGAGGAAAGAACAAGTCCACTCATAAATAAAATCTTATGCTTCTTCCATTACTAATCCCCTCTTCTCTGGAAGTCTTGTTGCCTTGACATTATGCTCTCGAGTTCTTGTGACAATAACTTAATTTTAGGCCTTCCCATAGGACATATTGAGTTCTATAGCTCAGGTTTTCTTCAAAGAGATACACTTGTCTGCATAAGAAGTTTCTGCTTTCTTCAAGGAAAACTTGGAAATGTACAAGTCCTAATTGCTCCACACAATGAATCTGCAAGTCTGGGCTTTGAATGAACTGCTTTGTTCTGCTAACTGGGAGGAAATGTTGGCGGAAGAAAACAACTGTTTAGCAACTTACATTTGAAAGCTCCTAACTATATTTTGAAAATAAGTTCAAAACATTAAAAGTACAATGGGGCCTCATTATCCATAGGCTTGCCATCCATAAATGTAAGCATCTGCAGACAGCAACCCCCCATTGTCTCTAATGGCAGCTCGTGCACATGGCTGCACCACCATTAGGAATAGCCCCCATTGTCTCCAGTGGTGGCATGTGCATGCTGCCGTGCTGTCATTAGGGACAACAGGACTTCAGGTAAGCCCCTGTTGTTGGGGACAATGGGGGCTTAACTGAAGTCCCTTTGTCCCTAATGGTGGTGTGCCCATGTAAACGTGCCACCATTGGGGACAACAGGGGCTGCCCCTAATGATGGCATGACTGCATGCATGCACTGCCATTGGGGAGAATGGGACTTGAGGTCCTGTGGTATTTTGTATCTGCAGATATGGATCCCCCATGGATATCAAGGTCCCACTGTTTCAAGCTAATAGCAGTAATTGTATTGCAGAATTCCTTCATGAAGTTGTAAAAACTGAAATGAAATGGATGATTAAATAAAACTGGAGGACTAAGAAATCAATGGGGAATGTGTAGTATGCAGCCCACATGGAACTGCCCATACTATAACATCTGCAAGGTACCTCTAGTATCTGCCCTAAAATAGCAAAATAAATATATTATATTCATTTATTTATTTATTTGCTAAAAATGGTTTCCCATGACCTTAAGGGCAGTGAAGGAAACCATTTTCGGCAGTCACATTACCCTCAGGTTCAATGGGGTCAATTTTGCTATATTCTCTTGTTAAGGTTGTTTTAAGCCTAAAGGGGGAAAGGAAAGCTTTTTTCAACCAGGAAATAAATGCAAAAATGATTACTAGTTTGCATTCAGGCTGAAAAATAGCCTGTCCCAAGCCCAGAATAGGTTGGGGAGGCCCAAAACTATGATGAAATTGTTCCATAATATCCAAAATTATAACCATTTAAAAATGGTTCATGGATCAGATGTGTGTGTTTCCTTCCAATATCCTATGACAGGCCAATGTATCCTCCAACCCTCAATAGTTGCCCACCAGTGGGGTAAAAGTTTGAACTTTAAAGTTTCATTCCCCCCCCCCCCCCCCATCTCAGCCATGAACTCATTCACTACCCGGCTTTAGCAAAGTCATTATATCATAGCCCTCTCCCCAAATTATCTGTAATATTAATAAAAATAGTATTAGCCTACCTTACAAGGATGTTGTAAGGATTATATTTCATTAATTTTATTAATTATTGGAAGACGTTTCCTATGTAACATATAAGTCTCTGCCTCTCTGCTTCACTGACTCTAACACTCCAGTACCTTATCTTTACAATATATTTGGGCAATTTATGTGTAATGGTAGTAATTTTGGAAAAGTACTGTTCAATATAAGATGTTGAAAACTTTTTAAAATTTCTGAAAAAAAATCTGAAATGTAAGTCATAAACCCTTGAAACTGAAAACTCCATAACCACCCCATTAAGCATCACAATATATCTTCCTTTACAATACTTTTGTATCTAAGAAATCTATGCATAAAACGAATTGAATTGTTCATATATTCTGGAACTGTTTCAAGGAATACGTAATCACTCTCTCCTATCAGAAAAAAGAAATTATTTCTTCATGAAATTCATTTCAAGGATAAACAATACATACAAATGAATACACAAAGTTGATAGAAAGCCTGCAATAAAGGGGGGGGGGAGGAGAGAGAGAGAGATACTTGAATTTGTTACTGAGATATTATGGTATTGTACCATTGTACAACTAGTTTGTAAGACAATATAATTTAAACAAAAACATCTGGGAAATAAAACACTTACGGTGACAAGTTATGGTGGGAAGGGGGAGAAGGGAAGAAGTTGTTCCAAGCTTTCCAATTTTTTGTCTGAAGACATTTTTAACTTGCCCAACATAAATACAACAATCATGTGATTGCATCTATGTGAATCTATTCTGGTGAAGTGTCATCCCACCTCCTTTTTTCTGCACTTGTGATCTTCTGTGACTGCTGGGATTACAGGTGCTGTGTAAAAAATAAAAATGAAAGCCAAAGTCTTTTTTAAAGTTAAAAAGAAACAATGTCAAAGAAAAATTGCAAAACCATTACCAAAGCCACTAACCTGGTAAGCCGAGGATCACTTTTTAGAATAACTTACTAATTCTCCCTGTCTATACTTATTGTCCACTGATTCATACTTGAGTCTCTGACTAGCCTTCAATGGTATAACCATTTTTTATTTTATTTATTTATTTTATTTATATCCCACCTTCCTCCTAGTGTGGGATCCAAGGTGGCTTACAGCCATGTACAACCATATTCCATGAAGATACGGTCTAGAATTTCTATAGATGACCTCTGATCAACCCAAGAAGCATTATTTTAGGTGAAAGAAGACAAAACCAGTATCATTTCATGAGTTCTTCAGAGGAGTAGTAGGCAATGGTCTAGAGTAACTTGCTGACTAGAAATATAACAATTTGACCTTCTAGAAGACAGCATAATTTATGGCTGCAAATGTTATTTGAGGCATCAGGGTTAATATTTTACTAGTTGTCTTTAAGTCAGAGTTTCTATATTATGTTCTATCTCCCATGTGTTGCTGACTACTTGTTTTTTTTGTTTTGTTTTGTTTTTAATTCTTTCTAGAGAGAGACCTTTTTGGAGCAGAACCTTTTGACCCTTTTAGCTGCGGAGCAGGAGATTTCCCTCCAGACATTCAGTCCAAACTAGATGAGATGCAGGTGATCAAATATTTACAATTCCACACAAAAATGCTTCCAGTGCCATGTAAACACTGGGCTTTTAAGAGGGAAAATAGATCATGTGGCGGGCAGTGTGTTCATAGCCTATTAGATGTTCAGTGTTACAACAACAGCAACAACAAGGAAAGAGGTTAGCTCAATTATTAACAGAGAGTTTATCTTCATCTGTAGAATAAGTTATCTCCATGGTCCTTCTTCACTTGTTCTGATCCTAAAACACTACTGTTGATCAACGACTTGTCAATAATACATTTTAAGCCCTACAAGACCTGGTGCCCATATATTTAATTGCAACTGGGAAACTTATCCTGTTTGTTATCATTTTCTTATCTCTTTGTAGCTTTGGGCATTCCTCACCCACCCCATTCAGACCAACTTTATGATTGTATAACATATTTGTATCTCTTTGATGGATTACTAGCAATACCTTTTGAACAATGGGGAAATTGTAAGTGAAATCCTGTATTTTACTCAGAAGCAAGTCCTATTAAATTCACTGGGTCTTATTACCAGTTAGATGTATATGGGATTACAGTTTTAGATCTGAAAAAGCCTTTGCTTGTATAAGGGAAAAATCCCAGAACTGTACATGTACGTATTTTGTAATATTGTATAATACAAAGAATATCATAAAAAGAAAATTAAGCTTTATCTTTATATCTTCTGACTTTAATATGCAATTTAGTTGTCTAGTAAATGTATAACTAAAATTGTAGAAATATTACTGATACTAACCAATGTACTGAAAGCTCTTATATTTCTTCTGTCTCCTTGTGCATTCATGGGTGTGCAGCGTCAACGATGGTTGGTATATAGATTTTATTAGTGTTGCTCTATCTCCTATGAAGTTTGTGTGATGTGTTATTGATGTTGCTGATGTTTGAGCTGTTGTCCAAGATCTAAGCTTGAGTCCCAACAATACCCATTCATAACCATCAGTCTTTTCTTTTTTATTTTCTTTCTTTTCTTTTTACACTTAGATAATTTATTTCTGTGCAGTATTGACTGGACAAACAGACTGTTTCTGAAGTAGCCCTCACTAACCAAGAAATACTAATTTTGAAAGTTACCATGCCAGAAACATTCAGTTCAATTATATTTATTTAGGATGTGTTGCTATACTGTAAAATGCAGCCATCTCATCTTCAGGTCCATAAGCAAGCTCAAAATGGCGATATGACAATTCACTTCAACAGACATACTTGCTCAATAACTCCCTCTTTGCAGTTCAGTAACAAAGGAATATCATACAATCCACTGAATATTTTTTAGCTGGGTTCTCTAAACCCTAGTACCCCAGATAAATATGTTTGTTTTCATTTCCTAAGAAAAGGAAATGAATGCCATGAGGGATATAGTATAAGCTCTCTTCCATATCATAATATGAACATATATTTAGTTAAAAAATTTGAATTGTTCCATTTAGATTTTTCTTAACTTGTGCACTTCGTTAGCACAAAATTCCAAATGTGCACACAGAGGACTGTTTAAGCCTCTGCCAATTCTCTAGGCATTCCTATATGGTATATGCATTAATCTGAGCAATTCCACTCATGCCCTCCAGATGAAGGAATGTTGTTGCCAGGAATAAGGTGATTTTGCTCCTTGCTACACATATGCACATCAGATGTAGAAATAAGGAATAGCAAGATTGATAAGAATTAAAGTTCTCCTTTTGTTCTTTGGGTATAATTTTCCTTTATCATAAAAAATGGGGAAGTTCCCTATTCGTGGTAAACAGTAGATGAATATTTGGGAAAGGAATCATGGTATTATATAGTTATTTCTCACGTATGTGGCTTTTAAGGGAATGTTTTAAAAGAACTTGATTAGGCCCAACTAACCAGTCTTTTTTTGTTTTAAGTATTGTCCAAACAAGGTTTTCTTTTATTTTCAGCTGCCCAAAATTAAAAATTTTGACAGGTGTTTTTGTTAAAACAAGGCATCTATCTGTTCAAATAATCATGCAGATGTTCTACTGGATGAAAATGCAGATCTCCTTCCTATTATGAAAAAATATATATCCTTTTTCAGTTTACAAATGTAGGGCTGCATCCACACTGCAGAAATAATTCAGCTTGATACCACTTTAACTGCCATGGCTCAATATTATGGAATTCTGGGAACTGTAGTTTTGTGGGACATTTAGCATTCTGTGTCAGAGAGCTCTGGTGCCACAGCAAATTTCAATTCCCAGAATTCCATAGCATTGAGCCATGGCAGTTAAAGTGATTTCTGCAGTACAGATGCAGCCTAGGAGAGACATAGAAATCATGAAAAACAGGAGTGTTCAGGAAATCTGTGCCTACATTAAGGAGAATATTCAAAAGGGAAACTTTGGGATCATTGAAATGGGTCTACATTATTCATGAAATGGATCACCTATGAATCAGAGGCAGACTAAAAGAGTCAATTCGTAGGGCAGAAACATGAACTATCTTGTAGTCCTGTAACAGGGCACATACATTCTGTCTCTGAAATAAGCCATAAATGATTGTTTTATAAATCTCTCATATTCCAGTGGGAATTTCTTGCTATCATCCAAGTATATCAATAGATAATATGGAACAGGCCCTCTACTGGCACATTATTTATATAATTAAAATAGTGACAGCCCATCCTTCAGTTCTGAAACTTAGGGCAGTTAGCAAAACAGATTACAAACAATCAACATATGAACATATAAAGATAAAATAAAAGAGCATGAGCATGAGCAAACATAAAAGGCTAGGAGTGAAAGAAAGTTGTAATGTAATACTAGAAAATACAAGATTTGGTACCAGGTAAGCTTGCTGCTGGGACATTTCACTGTTTGGCCCCTGCCTAATATTAGAACAAGGGGACATTCAGAAAAGATTTTATTAAGGAGGTGGGTTCATGAAAAAGTAGTTTCTTAGATACCCAATTCCCAGACAAATATCACTTTAGGGCTGTAACATGCCCTTCCCTGAGAGTATGTCCAATGGAGATATACTACTGAGTATGTATTATAGGACTGTAGCAATAAAGGCTGAGAGGAGTTTTTTAAATTATCCTTAGATAGACCAGTAGCCTGTAAAGGCTTGGAGTAGCTGAAGTAAACAACTGAATCTTAATTAGAAAGTCAGTGATAAACTCCACATGTTTAACCTTTTCATTTATACTTCTCTGAGATGTGATAGAAGGCACCCAAAAATCTAAGGCTTTAGCAAGAGTTACTGTTTCCCTAATTAATAAGTAGATATTACATGAATTTGAATAAGCCATAAATCATGGGGGGCAAACTTTCCACCACTTATAGTTTTGTAAAGTTAAGATGAAGTATGAATTAAGTCAAACTGTATTTTAAAGAAATTTCAACTTATTTAATTACAGTGTTGTTTTTTTCTGTGCTCTTGTTTAGGTGCCAAGTTTTGAGGTCTAATCTTTTCAGGTTTGCCAGATAGCTTTATTAAAAGGTTAGATTTCATAGGGTTTGTAAGATTCACCCTGTAGTTAGATGACAATATATAAAAGTATATAATTCATATGATATGTTATTATTAAAGAAAACTGTTCATATAAATCTTTTTCAAGGGATACATCACATTTTGTATCTCTATAATTTTAAAGAGATCATGGGCCTTTACAGACTGCCAGAAATAGTGCAAATTGAGGCCACTTGTAACTGTCCTGGCTCAGTACTAGGGAATCATGGGAATTGTATTTTTTTCTGGGACACTGAGTCTTCTCTGTCAGAGAGCTCTGGTGCCACAATACAGTACAGTTCCCATGATTCCTTAGCACTGAGCCAGGACAGCTAAAGTGGCCTCAATTTGCACTATTCCTGGCAGTCTATAAAAGCCCCATGTTTGGAAAGAAAGTTGATTCAACTATGTTTATTAGGTTAGATATTGTAACAAAAATAGACAAGATAACGGTTAGTCTGCTGGGACAAACTGCTAAACTGATTGTGGTATTACCTTAAGAAAGTTAAATGATTCAAAATATAGCCCCACAAAGCATGGTTGTCTGTGATTGATTTTTAAAATAGCATTTAAAAGATTAAAAATTGCATTGAATGAAAAAGGAGGGAGTCAAATAGCAAAGAGTGTAAAGACACTTCCTACATGTGAATAACAATATATTTGTAATAAAAATAACTGGCATGAAGACTGGTCTCCTAGTTGAGGCACCAATGAAACTGAATATTTTTAAGTCAAAAAAAAAAAAAAAGCTTAAGAGTTTATCTTGTGGCACTGAGTGAATATATCTTCAGAAATTCCATCAACAACAGATTGAGATTCGACTGACAAAAACCAGGGCTTTTTCCCCCGAAGAGAAATTATTAATGTTTTTGCCAACACAGTTTACACCTCATTACTATTTCATTAGGAATGACAAGGCATCATGGCTTTTTGTATTATGTAACAGATTTTAAAGCAAAACTACATGAATGGATTACTTGGAAGTATGATATGTGTAACTAAATACATCCAATTACACTCGTCCCTCCACATTCGCTGGGGTTAGGGGCACAGGACCCCTGTGAATGTGGAAAAGATGCAAATAACAAAAACATTATGTTTTTATCTGAGAGAACACCTTTCTAGGATTCTCTAGGTCCTCCAGTGCAACTCTGTGATCAACATCTGCCAGATGTTGACCATAGAATTGCACTGGAGGAACTACAAATGCCTAGTGGATTGTTCTCTCTAGGAATCTCTAGGTCCTTCAGTGCAACTTTTGGTTAAAGTTGACCACAGAGTTGCAGTGGAGGACCTAGAAATTCCTAGAGAGAACATATATAATAAAATCCGTGAATAATCAAATCCGCAAAAGTCAAAGCTGCAAATGTGGAGGGATGTGTGTAATATCCTGTAAAAAGGGCTTGATTAACAATGGTGGTTTGCATACAATATAGCAACTTGGCTAAATACTCTGGAAGTAAAGCTTGTGGCTCTGTGTCATGTTGGACCATTTTATTCAAGTTGACTCATGGACCTAGCTCACACATATTCTAAGCTTGCTACTTAAATGTTAGCTGGCCATCTCAGAGCGGGGAGTAACATTTGGACACTTCTCTTCAATACTTCACTTCATTTGCAAGCAGCATTCATTAGGGTGGCCTTGTGCCTTGATTTACTGAGCATCTAGCTTTAAATGGCTGTCCAGTCCAAGTCTAATTTATTGATGAAGAACCATGAAAAGAGACCCACTAGAAACCTGATACTGTTCTAACACCACACACACTAGAAACCTGATACTGTTCACCCACTAGAAACCTGATACTGTTCTAACACCACACAAATAGGAGCAGCACATAAGGAAAATGGGATGGGGTATTAATTTATACACATGGTTCATAAGGAAGCACATGGCTATTATCACTCCCATGGCAGTTGGATAAGCACATTTGAAGTGGGGAGCCTTTTTCTATAACTGCAGTTGAAACTAATTTTGCTAGGAAAATCTTACATGCCTTACCTTTATTATTCCCATCAAAGTTGTTATTATATTACTTAATAGTCTTTTTTTCCATCCATTTGTAATTTCAGCTGGGAATTATTAAAGGTTCTGGCACTCACTATTCTAACATGTGCCTTAAATATTTTGGAACAGCATTTACCTAATATAGGCTCTGCCATAAGATCTGTAATACCTAAAATATGATGATGATGATGATGATGATGATGATGATGATGATGATATGAAATAGTAGCAACTGTTAGAAGAAATATTACCAAGGCATTACTATGAATCACAGAGTTCTTAAACAACACAAACATTGATCATCTCCTTATTGTCTCATCTTACGTTGAATGTTCATTTCCTTTTGCAAAAGACAGGTCTCTTGAGCATTTCCTACGACAATTAAGAGAGATTACACAAGGATTAAGTGTAGCTTTAAAGATGCCTTTGCTTTCTGTTTTGATGGCTGCTTTCATTTGTTCTCAACATCCACCTGGATTAATTTGTTACACTAAAATAGTTGAGGGTTATTCTGTCATTATTACAAACATTCAATTCCAAAGACACAGTGCTAAATGACTAGCCTTAATAGTAAGTGGGATCTCATCTTGGTATATATGACTGATACTACACATACATGTTGTTGCTGTGTGTTTGTAAGAACAAGTGTTTGGGGACAAGTGTTTGTAGAACTACAGTAAGGTCATGTTTACAAAGTATCTTATTTTATTCTCTTTTTGTTTTTCTTTCTCTGTTCTAGGAGGGGTTCAAAATGGGACTGACTCTGGAAGGCACAGTATTTTGTCTTGATCCTCTAGATAGCAGGTGCTGATGTCAAGAATAGAAATTTGGAAATATACTATCATTTTTTTAAAAAAAAAAAGTTTTAAAAATGTATTATAAATACTATAAATGTGCCAAAAATGTTTTTTTCCAATATGTTAACTTTTGTGAGGTTTGCTTCTGTAAAACTCCAAATGTGTTCCAGTATTATCCCTGTACAAATATAAAAAAGAAAAAAAAGTCTCATGTGTATATGAAACTGAAATGAAGTCACATTGCTTTTCTCTGACTTACACATTTTGGAAGTAGTCACCGGTACTTTTTAGCAATTCATCATATGTTTGTGGATGTCCTTTGGACCATTCATGCATACTCCTTTTGCATTGGTAGGCAACATCCTTTGGGACTGTGACTGGCCACAGCAACACTTTTTAAAATTTAAATCCCCTCACCTCGTTTAATTCCAAAACTGCAAGTGAATAATCATACAGTATGGTCACAAATCATGGTGATACTGAAAATAACAGTATTCTTGGACTGCTAATGCTTCACAATAAAGTCTTGTTATTCAACATGATTCAAGTGGAGCCTCCGAAGCACTTGTATGGCTTTTCTTATCAGCCTCTTTTCGGCATGAAGAGTTTTCCTTGATTTAAGATAATTAATGGAGACAGGATTTATAGACTTCTAGTTCATTAGGACTGTTGTATGTTCTTCCTGCATTGATGAAAACCTGTGATAAGAATGCTTGGTATCACATGTGAGTCTTCTTTAAATGCCCCAGGAGCATACCAAAAGGAAATGCTCTCTTTAAGATCCACCCTGTAGGCTCTGCCCTACTAGGACCAATCAATGATACTAATTGGTGCCAGGTGCAGTCCTGATTCACAGACAGCTGTATAGACCTTTAGATGATCAACCGTGCAAAAAAGAAGGGATCTCAGACACTCTGGATCCCTAACAAATGGGATCTTAGCTGAGCAGAGACCCAGGCTTTAAAATATTAAAGCTGTAACTGTAGTCAAATATCAGTGTACCAGTATTATATTATTTTGCTAAACATGTTCAAGATTTCTGATCAAATGTGTTACAAGTGAGCTTGTTAATCACATTCTGAACAGTGCTTTGTGATCCAGATTGTGATTTTCCTACACAATCACTATAAAAAATATTAGTGGCAATCACACCACGCTTGCCTCTTCACAATTGTTTATTCACTAACAAGCATGGCCTGTACACAAAAGCATGTTTAGGACTAGGGCACACTACTCCACTCCCTAACACAGTTGATTGGACATTCTCTTGACTTCAGTAAAGATTCACTTAAGCTGCACATGCTTAGTGTGCTGATGGTGGTTAAGTTGCTGTGCCTAACAGAAATGATTCAAATAGATTGCTAGGAATTATTCACTATACATGCCTTTGCTAAACAGAAAGCCTGGGGTTTGAAAGTCAAATCTTTCAAAGAATTTCAGGGGTCTATTTTCCAGAATGTTAATGGCCTGGAGAATAGTCTGAAGGGACATGATACAGTTCTACTCCTGGAGTTTAGTAGTAAGGCCTTTAACCTGCTGAAATAGGAAGTCGTGGAAGAACTATATACAAGTTGTTTGGAGTAAAAGTATTATGAATCAGTAAGCCAATCAAAAGTATGATGAATCTGATCCTATATCCTAATGCAAAATTTACAGGTGAGTAATTAGACAACAGATACTAAGAAAAGAATTAATACCTTGTTAATGGTGGGAACAGATTCTCCTGTTCTGAATTATGCACAGCCACCAGTCGCTGGACATCTGTGTATTTCTGCCATGTCTCTGCATAATATTTCCCCTAGCCTTCAGACTAGCAATAAATGAACTGTTTGGTTGTGCATTTCATTCCTTCACCACTTCACTTCTTCCTTGATGTTTGCATTTCTGTCATCATTTTGCTCAATGTCTGTTTAAAAAATTACATTTACCTTTCTAAGAAAGTTTTCTCTCCTGTAAAGATCCTTTCATTGAAAGAGAGACTTAAGTTTTTGGAGTGGGATGGGAGAAATATGATGAAAAAAAATATGAGAGATTATTTTATTGACTTTATCTTTTGGAGGAAGGAAAAAAACTAGTTTTTTTGGTACTTGGTTTGCAAAATATAGTTTTGGACCTTATACTACTACGTTTACAGAGATAATAGAATGCATTTATGCAATATTATTACCTTTTAAAGTTTAGTTCTGGCCTTGGAAGATGCTTAAGCAGATGCCTAGAAAGCCTGGGACTCTCCCCATGCTTCATATTAGGCAGCTGCTTAGGTATGTGGCTCCACTGAGTCTTAACTATTTTGCATTGTGTTAAGTCTTCCTTCTTTATTTTTTGGGTCAGTGTGCATGTATATCTATATCTATGACCAGAATCCAAAGAGAATGGAATATGTGTGTAAAGTGCTTCTGCACAAGTCTGGAGGAGAATGGAGGGATCCCCCCCCTCCACCGTTTTGGTGGCAAATGCCCTCTTCACAATGGGTGCCATTCCAATGGGTCCCTTGACTGCAGCCTGGAGGAAGGGGGACAAGTGGCTGAGGATGCAAACCACCACAAGTAACCCTTTGGATCCTGGTCTCTGTGCCTGTCCATATAGATATATATGAAATTATGAAGGAGCATAATAGGCTGCATTTCATAGAAAGACGTCTATAATTTGTTTGTCATATAGTATTTTGCAATTTGTACAACAAAGATGTTTAGTAGCCATATTAATGGCTTTTTTAAACAAATAGAATTTGTATTTTTATCATACCTTAAAGAAAGCTTTATGTAATAAGCATATATCTAGCGGCCGTTTACTATGAATGGTGAAACAAAAAACTCAGAAACTATTTGCACATTTTAAGAACTCTTTGTTTTACTGATTTTTATGGAGATTGATTCTGCATATTGCTAAATGTGATATAACTGATTAGGTCAGTACAAGAACACCTAAATTAATTCAGCAAGAAAGTACATTTTTAATGAAAAGGTTTAGTGCTTTTAGTTGAAATTTGTATTTCTATGTAATCTCAAGTTGTCTGTTTTATTTTGCTTCAAATAAATGTTTTAAATAATTTTGCCTTGTCGAGTGAAATGTTTATTCAATACAAATGCTCAGTGGGAGGACAAGAAGCTGTGTTGTTGAACTCATTTATCCCAGTTCAGATCCTTGTGTGTACTTACATGAATTCATGGAGAAATAATACCTAATACTAATCTCAGTGGGAGGTTTTTATGCATACATGTGTATGTGGATCAGCAGCTGCATAAATTGCTGTCCCACTTTAGTCTTATAGAGGTATAGCAGCAGGGGACACACACACGTATATGTGTGCATACAACAACAATGTGCCCTCAAGCCATGGTAGCCCTATGAATTACAGAGGGTTGTAAGACAAGGAATACTTTGCCAGTTCTTCCTTCTGTGATATATCCTGCACCACCTGGTACTTGTTGGTGGTCTCCCATCAAAGTAGTAACCAGGGCTGACCCCATTTTGCTTCCAAAATGAGATCAGATCTGGTGCCTTTAGTTTTTTCAGCACCCCCCCCTACACACACACACACTTAACCACCAAAGAAATGTTACCCTTATGTCCCGATCAAAGCAGCCCAGGTGCCAGAAGCATGGCATCCATGACAATTCCACCTACATGGCATTGTAACATGAAGGGAATCAGTGCACAGATGTCTGGTCCAGTATGAGTATGAGGGGGCTTGCTTTTAGCAATATAATTCATATAATCAAAATAAATCATTCCAGCCAGTATATTTGTAAAGACTAAATATTCTTAACTGAACCAGGTATTTTCTTTCTTTACATGTAATTTTTAGGACATTAACAAAAATGCTAGAGCATTAATTCTTACCATCATCTTTGAAATGGACGGTTGCCTAGTAGGAATGCTCATTCAGTACATATCCAAAATTCAGTACATATCCAAAATGTATCCTAAATGCATCTTAAATTCTGATCATATTGGGATGTGTCTACCAGAATAACAGTAACTTAGCAATCCAAGAGGCATGTGTGTCTTTAAAAAAATATATTCAACAGTCTTTTCTTCTCTTTTCAAATTTTCCTTGTATCTTTTCGATCTCCATTCTCTTATTGTGGATTTCTCTGGTCTTTTTTCTTCTTTTTTCTTATTTTCTTCTTTTAATCTGTGCTCCACTTCTCTTGCCTTATCCACATTATCTATTTTATATCTTTTTTGTTTGTATGAGAAGGATAATCCCTCTATCCTATCCCATTTGAAATTTATGTCCATAGTTTTTAATAGATAGGTAAGACTTTTATATTTATTTATTTCCAACATTATCTGCGGAGGGATATCCTTAAAGATTTTTACTTCTGAGTCATCAATTATTAATTTTGTGTCATAGCTCTTTTTAATAATCAGTTCTCTAATTCTGGATCTAACAAAACAAATCGTCACATCACGTGGAACCTTTTTATCTTTTGCTTGAATCAAGTTCACTCTGAAGATTTTATCTGTTTCTCGTTCCATTTTCACTTCCGAGAGTCTGATATACCTTGCTAAATATGGTAATGCTCTGTCTGCCAGGTCTTTGCTCTGTTTTTCTGTAAGACCTCTACTCTTGATAGATTTTTCCCTGTGTCTAAGTTCACTGGTCCATTCCCATAATTGTCGTTGTTCTTGTTTTGTTTTGTTTTTGTCTCTTTTAAAGTTTGTTCCATTATACTTGTTCTGTCTTTTATTTTCTCTACTTCCTTTTGAGTTTTATTTATATCTAGAGTCATTTTTTCCATCCTTCTGCCAATATTATCCAGTTCTTTTTAAAAATCTTTTCTTATCTCCGATCTGGCTTCTTTCATTTCCTCCCTTATTTCCCAGTTCGATTCTTTGAGATCTTCTTTCATTTCCAGCCTATTTTCTTTTGCTTCCTGTCTGAGTCTTCTCATCTCGTCTAATAGCATCACTATAGGATCTGTTACTTTTACTGTTTCCTCTGTCGAATCTCTTCTTTGGGTGAATATTTGTGTTGTTGTTATTATTATTATTATTATTATTATTATTATTATTATTATTATTTTGTAGTAGTAGTAGTAGCCATTTTTCCTTCTTTTTCTACCTGTATCAGTTGATTTTTATTTGTATTTAATAAAATATTAAAATTCAAAATTTCTGTAATTTTCACTTCTTACTTATCTCTCTATATTTCTCTATATATCATCCAAATTCTTTTTGTTCTATATCCCTCTTGATCCTACTACTTTTCTATATATTGATAGTATATAATATTGGTATAACTTTCTATTTTGGATTCAACAGTAAAATATATAATTTTTAAGCTAATTAATACATCTTTAGACCCCAATACTCACAGTATAATTATACCAATATTACTCTTATATTCCATAGTTAAAAAGAGAGAATATATATAAGATAAAATATCTAACCCAAAAAGTTATAATTATTCTAAAGCTAGATTGTAATTACTAAATGTCATAACCATATATTTGTTCCCAAAAGAGAGGAGATAGGCAACAAGAAATAACAAGAGGGAAAAAAAGAAATATATATCTATATACTAAATTTCCTTTATAACACTGTTACAGTAAATATCTCAAAAGATATTGGAGTATCAAAAAGAAAACTTTGTTACCCACTCAATTAATTCAGATCCATTAGTTCAATTCAATTCATTCAAACTTTAAATGAATAAGTTATAGTTATTAATGTCACTACATATCAGTAATAATATAATTTTGTGTTATTTTATTTATATTTAAGGTTTCCTCTTACTTTTTCTTTATTCCTTTGTTTTTTCCGTGTTTCCATCCACGGAAACAAATATCTCTATTTCTTCTATTTTTTCTGTTTTTCAAAAAAGGAGGTTCTCAATCTTGTCTGTGGGTTTTCCTTTCCCCTTTTCTCCTTTATTTATAGCTTGTGCTGTCTCCTCTCCTCTTTTTTCCCCCTTTTCCTTTCTTCTCTCTCTCCTCTCCATTTCTCTATTTTCACTATAGGCTGGGTCAGTTTGTTCCCCGTCTGGCAGTCTTCCAAACTTTTTTACTGTCTCAGTCTCTGTCTTAATCTCTATTAGTCTCTGTTTTTCTCTCTCTCTCTTCTCACTTCTATATCTCCATGGGTTTCTTTATTAGCCTCTTTTTGCTTGTCTCTATCCTTTTCACGCTGTCCAACACACCGTCTCTCCGTCATTCCAGCTATTCCTCTCCTTCTCACCATCTCTCCGCTTTCTTCTCTCTGTCCTTCCGTCTCTCAGTCTCTATCTCTCTAACTCTCCATTGCTCCGTCCCTCTGTCCCTCTGTCTCTGTCTCTCTATCGCTCTCTATCACTCCGTCTTTTCATCTCACTCTCTGTCTCTCTTTGTCTCTCTCAGTCTCTTTTCGTCTCTCCGCCTTCCAACAGCTCCTCCGCCACTCTCTCAGTTCTCTCGACTTTATCTCAGCTGCTTTATGGCATCTTGTATCTTTGGTGTCAGCATCTTTACCATTCTCTTTTACCTCACTGGATTGGTAAACTCAGTTAAACTGGCTTTCCATCTGGAGATCCTCCAAACTCAATTCTCAATTCTTAAGGGTTTTCTCCAGTAGGTTAACAGGTGAGGCTTATATTGATCTTCCTTTATTCTTGTAGCCTTCAGTTATAAGTATGGGTGCTCAAAGGTGATTACAACAAGTGGTTGGCACTGGCTCTCATCGGGTCCTCTATATTGGCCTTCCGAACAAAGGAGACCCCTTGTTCCAGCCCTATCACAATGGACAGGACCCCCCCTCGTAGCCCTGCTACTAATCTCTCATGTCGGAAATCTAAGGGATGGGAAGTTTTCAGTCCCATTCCAACAAGCACCACTGTTGTTGAAGACACATTTGCTAGCTTCTTGCAACCGCGTCTTCCCCGGTCGCCATCATACCGGAAGATGCAGACTGGCCATTTGGGGTGGTAGAGAGCTGGACTGGGAAGCAGCAGATCAGGGTCATGGCAACCCCACGCTGCAGCCCCAATCCTCCCTTTTGCTGCCCTGAAAAGAGTGGCAAAATACCGCTCCTGTTAGGGACGGCAAAAGGCCACCCTAAGAGCTGGCACTGCAGCTCTTCAGTGCCCTTTTGGCGCAGGGTGTTTAAATGCTGCGCTGGAAGGGCATTCTGACTCCGCATGCCATGCATAAGGGTGCACAGTGTCAGGACGGTGTCAGGGTGGGATTGGGGCAGCCGGCATGTGACTCCCCCCTCAACTCTACCCCCAGGCCAGCCCTTTGGGCCAGTCTGCAATGGCCCTAAATGTGCAATTGTTCCAACTCCATCCTCTAACTATGCCACACAGAAGCATTTTCAAATTCCCAGCCAGTCACCATTCACCTCTAACAGCCCATGTTCTCATTCCTTCCCAGCAGACCATTTCCCTTAATCTAATACAAACATTACACAGGAATACTTCACCTAATTTTATATACTATACACAATAATATTTACATTATTGCCCAATGTCACAAGAAAGGCAGCATAAAAATAAATAAATAAATAGACTTAGCATGTGCCCACACACACACATTTTGTGCTTTAAAATGTTGTGTGACTTCAAGTAATTTTCAAATTTTGATGATTCAAGGTGAACCTATCATGGGGTCTTCAGGCGAAAAATATGTTCAGAGGTGAGGTTCACCATTGCCTTCCTCTGAGGCTGAGAGAGTGTGACTTGCCCAGTTGGTTTCCATGGCCAACATTCAAACCACTGTGCAACCCTGGCTACACCATCATGACCAAAAGAAAAAGAAAAAAAAAGGCTGCACTATGATGCCAAAATATATCTACATTACATTAAAAGACCAGTATTTGCATACACAGAATTGGGGACGGGGGAGAAGCAGTAAGGCTCTCATGTTTTTGGTTTTTTTTCTGGTTGGTTCATGATTGAGAATGAAATAAGCAAAGATCTACTTCCCTCTTGGCTACTTGTTAGGATGATTATATATTGCCCTTAGTATCAGAAGCCTAGAGTCTCAGTTGCTAGGGAAGGTGAGATAAATGGTGTAGAGCCACTCATGTTCTGCTTACAGGCTTCTCCTAGTGGCCACAACATGGACTGAAAACTTGAATGGTGTTTGATCTGACCCACCACGACTTGTACATTGTTATGTTCCAATCAGCCAAATACCCACACTGGTCGAGGCAACACTAGGTGGTGCAGGAGGTGAGGGCCGCACCAAGTGACATCCTGGGTGGTGGTGACACCACTGTTCCCTAAACATCTCCCTTTGGGCAAATGGGCTATGGTGTTCACCTACATCCCTTTAAAATACTGGAGAGATGATGTCAGTGGGATGAAGCTCAGTGGGAGGAAAAAAGAGAGGCCCCAGGTTTAATTTTTTTTAAAAAAAATGTTACTCTTTTTTAAAAAAAATTAAAGACATCACAGCTTACTAATTTTTCACTTTAACCACATGAAACAATGTACATGTAAATATATTTAGGTTGTGCACATGATATTGTAATTTAAATATATAATTTTAATTTAGCTAGTTCTTTATGTCGCAACTATTGCTGATACATTCAGTGATATACAGGGATCATTATGAGTAATGTTAATACAAGGATTCTGTAGGATGGGGTTTGGGAGGAGGTCAATGGGGGAGTGTGACATCATGGGTTACCACACTAGGTGATGCCAACCCTAGTGATGCCACTGGCCCCAATTTTCCATTGTCATCTCCCAACAGACAAGCCAGCATTGGGCTGTTTTAGAGTGTTTCGTGTTTCCCCCCTAAAGATGTTTTTGTTCCTCTGTAATCCTCAAGATTCCCTTAAGTAAGTTTCCCTCTTTTTCTTCAGTGGTGTGATTTTGGCTGCAGGAAGAACAGCATTGTGACAAAGGAGTTGGCTATTAATATATATATTGTGACATTAACTACCTAACATACCATCCATGGGAGTCTTATTACAGTAGTCAATTTCTATAATTAAGATATCCACAATATAGTAGTAGAGTGCTAGTGTTAAATAAAGAACCCTCTCGTTCTCTCTCTAATTTGTTGTTTTCCAGAATACAATTCTCCAATGAACCAATTAGCCTCCAGTGTCTTAAAGTGTGTGCCTTATCCATGAATTCTCTTGAGTTTCCATTTCATCCTTAGTGCTTCTCAGGTGCAGTTGGTTCCTCTTTCTTCATTGCTTTTATTTTATTTTTATTTGTTTCTCCCCTCCCCCCATGACAATTGAAGAAGAAAAGTTTGCGGACAGTTGGGAGACAAAATACCATGGTGTTGATATGGAATTTAGCTGCTACCTTCTGATGCTTTCTGAAGCAGATTCTTCATAAATTAGTCTCTTGGAACATTGCAGTTTAAACTACAGGGTATCTCAGAACCCCAGCAAATTGGTAGGCATTGAACTAATTTTTTGTCATGCAGTTTAAAGGACAGTTTTTAATTTCACACATAAGCTTTGAAAGTTTTACACCTAAATCTTGTTTTCCAACTGTATCAGAGGCTTAGATGAAGTGTGGTCTTCTAAATGTTGCTGGACTAACTCCTACCATCCTTGGTAACTCTGGCTAATGCTGCTGGAAATTCGAGTTTTTTAAACATCTGAAGGACTACATGAATCCCAACCTCACATCTATAGTGCATGGTATATAAGCTAGTAAAGCTAGTTATTCCTCCATCCTCAGTTGCATTTGGAGGAAGGAGACTTAAGTCTACAAAAGCTCATGCTGCCAACATCTTAGGGGGGATGCAGACAGGCAGCCATGGGCCACCCTGGGAAGTGGTGGATTGGGACCGAGGCTGCCCCATGCCTCGGCCCCGATCCTCCCTTTCACCGCCTGGGAAAAGAGAGCTAAAATAGTGCTCCTTCCACAAGCTGTGAAAGGGGCGCCCAAAGAGCCGCCATGCGGCTCTTCTGTGCCTCTTCTGGCTCAGTGTGTCTGGACGCTGAGCCGGAAGGACATAATCGGAGTGCCTGTCATGTGGAAGGGCAGGCGCTCTGATTATGTCCTCAGGAATGGGTTGCGGTGCCCAGTGTGAGGCTGCCCCTCCCCTTCCTTGCCTCCAAGACAGTGCAAAGCACCATCTGCAAAGGGGGTTAGACTGCCAGAAATAGTGCAAATTGAGTCCACTTTAACTGCCCTGACTCAGTGCTAGGGAATCATGGGAACTGTGATTTATTGTGGCACCAGAGCTCTCTGAAAGAGAAGACTCAATGTCTCAGAAAAAAATACAATTCCCATGATTCCCTAGCATTGAGCCAGGGTAGTTAAAGTGGACTCAATTTGCACTATTTCTAGCAGTCTGCAAAGGCCCTTACTCTCAAAGGTGCTACAAGATCTCTCTATATACTTATTCTACAGACTACCATGGCTATATCTTTAAAGGCTATTTATAGGTAATGTTACATAAAAAGAATGAAAATAATGGATTGTATGTTAACAAGTTTATTTATAAGGCACTATGATGAAAATGAAAATAAAAACTGAGAAAGAGTGAGAGAGTTTTTTCAAAGTTCCAAATGCTCTACTACAACCATCCCTCTACATACTCCTCCCCTTCCAAAAATATTAAGTTTATACAATGTTCTTGGAATTTCCATTGGCTTTTGACATTTTGTGATGGTTGGAGTAAACAACTACATTGATGTAGTTTCTCCATTGACTTCTGTGGCTAACTAACATCTGTCCATAGGTATATGTTAAATAGCCTCTCAACGTGAACTGAAAACTATGCATACAGGGAATATGTTTCTTTACTCTATGCCTCTCCTGTCTCCTTGTTTTCCAGATAGTACTTCCCCCTCCACTTAAAAGGCCCTTGTACATAGTGAGTCATTGACTGTAGCAGGTTTACTAGTTACAGTGAAAGGCACCTCACATCAATCTATTATTTTGCAATATTCAAGAGCAGACAGAGATTTTACAGTACAGCTGTACACTGACTCAGATCAAAGCCTTTAGCCTTGCTGTGATTTTGTTGAATATTGTTTTCACCAGAAACCTTGGAAACAGGCTATCTTTTTACAGCAGTGACGCCAACACTGAAACACATCTCTTCTGATTGAAGAGTCCGTAGTGTGGCCAAAGCATGCAAGAACTTAAATTTGCCAAGGATAGAATTCAGAATATTTGACCATGAAAGGAAGTAATGAAGTTATTATTTGCCATCATGTTGACTTTGACTTATGGCAACTCTATGAATAAGAGACCTCCAAAATCCCTGGTCACCAGCTGCTCAGCTCAAGTCTTGCAAACTCAGAGCTGTTTCTGGTGAGAGGAAGAAAACCTAGTAGACACGGGTAGCCTTATCCTTAATGGATTTGCCCCATCGTCTCTTAAAGCTATCCACTGCATCTTCTGGTAATGACCCACACAGTTTAACTGTGTTCTAGGTAAGAAACATTTTCTTCTCTGTTTGAAATCACCTATCATATAGCTTCTATCTACCATATAGTGTGAGTAGTGTGCTATTCCCTATCCATTTTCTCAATCTTGAAAATGAATTTTGCTCTTTGAGGCAAGATTCTAATTTTATTATGACTGTTGCATTTACAAAATGAATTTACAATTTAGAAAAAAATGCCATTTGACACTACCTAAAGTGCACATGTGCATGCACCTTCAAGTCACCTCTTGACTTATGGTGACCCCATGGATTTCATTTGGTTTTCTTAGGCAAGGAATACTCAGAGGTTATTTTCCCAGTACCTTCCTCTGAAATACAGCTATACAACTAAAAATAATGAGCCACTTCAATGAGTGTTCAAAATACCCTATAATATACAGTTAGACCAATTGTGTGGAAAGAATTTCATGGCAGGTAGTTCAATGTGTGATGGATTCCGTTACTAAGCACTGTATTTTGGGTACATGAAGATCCTGTATCAGGGCAGTATTAGTCTTGTCCTTTGATACCACCCTCATAAATAGGTGAGAACACCTATGACAAGCAATCCTATGGCAGCACTGAACATATTCCAATGAACATATAGTCTAGAGCTTTCTGCTTTGTACCAACTGGTGTAGTGATTTGACTGTTGGACTGGGTCTCCAGGAGGCCAGGTTACAAATTCCCATTCATCTGTGGAAACTCGCCTTAGGCAAATCACACTCTCTTGGCCTTATGGGAAAGCAATGACAAGCCCTCTTTGTATAAATCTTGCCAACAAAATTCTCCAACAAAGTAACAATAAATCAGAGTTAATCTGAAGGTTCAAAATAGCAGCAGAAGACGAAGCAAGAAGAAGAAGAAGAAGCTCCATCAGAATGATTAAATAGTGGAGGGAAGCCCTAATTCATTCACTTACATTTCCCATTGTACTGTATGCCATTAGTCCCTCCCAGCTTCCATCAGCAGAATTGGAATGGCTACCTTGCCCTACATGGTAGTGTCCCACATGTTCTTAAAAATCTACTGTGGAAAGTTGTAGAAACACATGAAACAGATTGGGGAGCATGAGGGATGCGAGGAAGAAAAAAAGAAGCCAAAGACCTGTTTAAAGAGCATACACCTGTTCATGCAACATTGGGTTGTTGTTGTTTTTGGCCATTGTGGCTTACAGTTATTTTATATTGTTTACTAATAAATATGTTAACTTTTTTCCCCATGAGATATAAAGCCATGATGGAGAAAAAGCCACTTACTGATGTGTTTTCTGATATAAACAACTTGAATAATGTATTTCTGTATGGTAGGAGGTTGGACTGGTTAACCCTTGTGGTATCTCCTAATACTATTATTCTATGATTCTAAAACAGCAGGAGCTACAACAACAATCAAGAGTCTGCAAATGACTACATATTTATTTATTTACAGTCATAGACCAGAATATAAACCAGAATATAAAATACAAATACACACATACACACACACATATATAATTCATGATTGATAACATTTAAGATTAATTCCCAGTGATTAACACTAAGAATAATTAAAATCACTTAAGTAAAAAAAATTAAGCATTCCAAATCAAATAATCTTAAAAATCAAAGTCTAAAAATCCTAAATGTTATCACATAATATTTGTCTATGGGTAATAATGGCAGAGGTGCAGAACCTAGTGACCATCTCTGAAATTTGTGTAATTTGTGTAACTGAAGCATCAAGCAGAAGTGGTAAGGTAAACTATAACTACAACTTAGAAAACAATCTAAGAAGGAACCATATTTTGTTGTTGAAATGGACCATGTGTTGTTGTTGAAAAAGGACTAATGCCCCTTTGATGTCTGAGCTGGAGAGCCCAGTTTAGGTGCTTCCATTTATCTTCCTGGAAGTGGGGTTCACATATTCTTTTTGCCTGGTCTACCAGTGTTTTTATTGTTTATTCTTTTTTCTCCTGGGTAATGATACTAGGTGTAGATATCTGCCCATGTGTGTAGGTTTTCTGTATACTGTATGACCCAAACGTTGGTTTGGTTTCCTCACAGTTTGACCATGGAACATGCTGTTTGACTATGGAACATGCTGCCTCCGAGTGTGGTAGAGTCTTCTTCTTTGGAGGTTTTAAGCAGAATCAGAATGACCATCTTCTGGGAATGCTTTGATTGTGTCTTCCTTCATGGCAGCGAGTTGGACTGAATGACCCTTGTGGTCTATTCCAAACCTATGATTTGATGATACACTATTTAGGTGCAGAAAACAACCTGAATGATTCCTCCTCACATGTAATGCTGGAAAAAAAACAGGTTTTCCCACCTTCTTATCAGTAGCAAAACAACAATTTCTCATGATTTCAATTATGAAAGAGCAATTTGACCTTACTGTATTAAATCCCATAAATGTAAATTAGTTGAATCACTCACAATCACCAAGATAATGCTTCCTTTCAAACAGCACACTTCAATTTATTTTCACTAGAGCAAGGGATTACTACATTTATATAGTATTTGCATGATCTTTATTTACTGAAACTTTATTACATATTAGGAGCAGGTCTAGCCAGATGAATTCCTTCATACATTTCACAGTGATTTTGCTTCATGGCTTTGCTTTAATAGGCCATGACATTGTAATGTACAAGGAACCATAGCCTCTATCTGTAAAATCTGTGTATAGCAGCTGGACTCAGTAAGATAATTTTGGACTGGATCTTGGAAAATCAACAGCTAAAGCCAAAAAGAAAAAAAATCTACCACAACTGCCACTGGCAACATACTAATCTTGTAAATATTACATTCCTTAAACAGCCTGGAAGAAATAATCAACCAAACTGCCTCATTAAGTAATACACAATTTATCTTAAATGCAAGAAAGCCTTGGATTGCAGTATAATATAGCATACCCAACCAGTAACAGCAGCAGTTTTGGATTAACCAGTTCTACCAGTGGTGAAATGTTATTAATATTTATCACCACTTATCATATTATCTAAGTATATTTCTTTGCCTTTGGCCTTTGCAGACCTTTAGGTCATTTGGATTCCCTGTTGTAAAAGATTGATGGAATGGAGATTCACTAAAGCCAACATTGCTTTAGTCACTAGGTGGTGATATTTCTACACCTAGTGTTCTTCCTAGTGGCCTATAGAGTCATAATTTGAGTGTACACAGCTGGAAAAAACAGCTTTCATGTGGTGCTCAACCACACAGATGGGGGCAAATGCCAAGAGGTTTTCCCTCTCACTCAGTAAGCTCCCTTCTGGTGCAGTTGTCTATGGTGTGGGAAAGCCATACATGATCTGACTAGCCCAGGGGTAGGCAACCTTTTTAAGCTGGAGGCCAGGTTGCTGTCCCTCAGACAATTGGGGGGCTGAAGCACCAAAAATAAATAAATAAATAAATATTAAAAATAATAATTAAAAAAATAATTTTTTAAAAAGATATGCATGCACATTCTCTCAGCCCCAGAAAAGCCATGGCAAAACCCCTGTGGGGATTTTGCCAAGAAAACCCCAAGAACAAGTAATAACAACAACAATCAATATCATCATGGTAGGGGGTGGCGGGGGCTGCGGCGGCGGCAGGACTGGCCTGGGGCCGATCCAAAGGCTCAGGGGGCTGCATCCGGCCCCCGGGCCTTAGGTTGCCTACCCCTGGTCTTGCCCAGATGGCTGCAGAATATGCATACATGTTGCAGTGTGGTCATGCCATAAGGCAAAGAGGATCAAACAAGGTGCACCAAGCATGTGAGAGAAGGAGGTGTATTGAATTCAGTGATATTTACTAAGGAATAGGGATGTACAATATCAGTCTGAAAAGGGCTTTGGCATCTCAAAAAGAGGAGCATTGTTAGGACAACCTTTCTTAAGCAGTAGTCATTTCATCCCAATTCCAAGGAATAGATGCTTCTAATCAACAAAGCCCCTAGCTATGAAAATACCAACCACATAACAAGTTTTTAGCCTAGCATGCTGGTCTCACTGAATTCAGCAGAAATGACTTCCCAATCCTTTAGGAGTGCAATGAGTACAATTTCAGTTATTTGCCATAGCATTTCTGCCAAATACACAACATAAGAGCAAAAAATGAGGCTTGTGAAAACCTGTGAATGTTGCTTTGTCCTATATTTGAACTTTTTTCAGCATCAAGTTCTTTTTCTCTAGAACAAGAAATTTGTAAATTTTGTTAAATGTTTCAAAAACAATGTTAAAAAAATTATCCTCCATTTTCATCAGCCAAATTCCACAGGAACAGATGGTGTTAAATGAGCATGCCTATCATATCAGTATTATATATACTGCTGCCATATGGGTATTAAAAAAGAGGTGCCTTTCAGCACTCCATTGGTTAATACACAGAAATTGAAAGATTTGTAAGAGCAAAGCTCTCACAGATTTCAGTCTGGATACAAATTCTGGTTTTTCAGACATTCACTATTCTTAAAATAAAATAAATAAATAAATGGAGAAATAAACAAACTGTAAGCAATGTCACTGTTGAATCTGAAGACATTTGTTGATTTTGGTACATTTTTACCAAAACCAAACTAGACATGAAACTATCTAACAAGGATCCAGTTATTGGATCCCCATTTAAAAAGGAGTCTGCCAGTGCTTACCATTCCTATGGATCCAATTTACTTATCATTCCCATGCTTATCATTCCCATGGATCCAACCCAACCCAGGTTATGAAGGAAATATAAGAACACTGTAATTAAATGATAGTCCACCAATATTGTTACAAGGAAGGCACACACACTGTTTCCTGAGATATTGCAAATGCAGGTTTAAAATTCCTTCTCAGCTCCTAAAGGTAATCTTTCTTAGTGATTAGTAAGTAAGAAGATTAGAGCTCATGAGAATGTCCAAGTCTCCTATGTAGTCTCATGAGTGGACCAGAAGATTTCTCTTTATGTCCACTCCCATGATCTACCTCCTAAAGTTACTCAAGGGGCTAAGCAGACTGGCAAAAACAGCCGATGTTCCGGTGGCTTGGGGGTGTGGTAACCACATACCGCCTGCCCCAACTCTGCTCCCAAACTGGCATCATGCCACCCACCCACCCAGATGGTGGGCAGTGTTGGGACAATCCTGTGGCACAGCAATTACAAACCGCACACTGCAGGAGTGAAGAAGAGCCACTGCAGCAGCAAAAAGGGAGCCTTTTGTCAGGCTCAAAAAAAGGAGCTGCATTTTGCTGCTTCATTTTGTTCCAGAAAAATGCTGGATTGGGGCTGCGCCATGCAGTTGCCATGGCCCCAATGCAGCAAAGGGGCAGCACAGAGCCACTCCTTCAGGGTGGTCTGCTTAGCCTCCAAGACTTTCAGACCTGGGCCAAAGTGAACTGGAATCGGCCCATCAGAAGCCTCACAAAGGAGCAGGGGGCTCCTTTTTCTCCCCTTCAGTCCCCCACCCACCCATGTTACTGACATGAAGAAATATCCCCAGGACACATCAGGTGGGAGAGCAGGAGTCCATTCACACGACAGAATTATAGTGCTATTATTCCACTTTAACTGCCATGGTTCCATAGATATGAATCTTACAGTTTATAGTTTGGTAAATAACTGGATGGCTCAGGCTGAGAATTATCAATGTCCCTCCCTCAACTGTCAATCCCAGTTTTCCATAGGACAGAACTATGGCAGTTCAAGTGGAATAACAACACTATAGAGTCGCTCCTCCGTTCTCACAGACCTGAGGTCTGTGGTTTTGAATATTCACAGAAGGGTGACCTCGGTTAAAATCAATGGGGCGTGCACCCCATTCAAGCTCCATTTTTTGGGGGGAGGGTGTGCCGGAACAGATCCCTTGAGAAAATGGAGGACCAACTGTACTTCAGTAGTGTGAATGGGCTCCAGGAAATTCATCACAAGAATGTTGTTACCTAAGGAAAGAGTAACATGGGGATATGAGTGCTTGTTGAATTATGTGCATGTGTACTCCACGATAGGAACAGAAATGATGAAAAGCCAAAAAATTATCTTTTAGCTTACATCTCTCCAACAATATATGATTTGTGAACCTATGTGAACATGCCTGTTCTTTGTCAGCTCAGATCATATCATTGCTGCATGGTTCCATGAGTCCCTCCCATGCAGAATTAGAAACATGGAAGAATTTTCTGCATCTGTGTCTGAAAAAGGCAGGGTTGTGGTGAGTGACTCCCAGAGATGCTGGACTAAAAGTGAGAAGCCAGAACATCTGCAGAGTGTCTCAGCAATTTCTGCCAAACACGCTACATCAGAGCAAGAGAAGGTCAAGCAGGCAGCAGCCAACTGTAAACTGCTCTTTACTGTGTTCGCTAAACAAGAGACAATGTCCGCTTTCCTCTGTGAGATCTGACAAGCTGGAGTCAAAGTTAAACAAAGTGAATCATCGCCTAAAGGGCAGGTCAAGCTTTCAGAAATGGGATGGGGAATATGACACATGGAAGGAGGTACAGGAGACTCAGAGAAATCCAGCAAATAAAAACTCCAGCAGTGCAAGCAGCTGTGTGTGATGGCACCTGAGCAGCCCCTTTAGATGAAGAGAAGTCACTTCCATCCAGAAAGGATGAGGGGACATGGCCAGGAAGAAAGACAGGAAGAAAAAGAGAGAGGATAAGAGAAGGAGAATTGAGGGAAGAGAAGATGACGAAAGGAGAGTTCTTAACACCTTCATCACCCCTTCCCCATTCCAATCAAAAACCAAAGACCAGTCAACGGTCTTTTATAATCAGACATTCACAGGTAAAAACCAACTGAACAGTTCTGAAGTAAGTAGAGGAGCAGAGCTAGAAAAAGTTACTATCTGGCTGATAATTTTCAGAAGCATCCTTCTCCAGCTCTCATGGCAACTGTGGCCCAAAAAGGAACTTTTTTAGTTCTGAGGAAGAGTTAAAAACCACTTTCCTCCAGCAACTTCTTCAGTCTTAATTCCCCACCTGTTCAGAGCAAACTTCCTCATCTAAACATGCCTGTCTGTTACCATTACATGCAGCTGTAAGCTGCATGTAGTTTGAGTCCAACAGTGCCTTTTCCTTGCATCCTACATGTGGGCCTCTTCAGAAAACAATCAACTATAAGCTCCTCTCTTCCTACTTCCTTTAAAAAAAAAACTTTTCTATTATAGTTCTCCCTCCTCCAATGTTTTCTTTAATAATCAGCAGGTACCTGAGGAAGTGCTGAGATGTTTTCACAGGTCATACATTTAAATGGTTGCATTCAGATGTGCCTAGCCTATGTTGACTCTTTTTAACAAGCTCTGTAAACATGCCAATGTGTTGATTTCATATCATACTATTTTTACAAAACTCTGTGGTCTGCTGGGGGTTAGAGCATAGACAGCCTGTTTTGTTTTCTGTATTAATTGCAAAGAAAACTTTTCTTCTCATTCTGGAAGGTGCCTTTGTTCTCCAAATGGCATATTCTGGCTTTAAAATACATGGTTATCTGAATTGCTTGTCATCAAAAACCAATACAGATGTTTTTAAACAAGCTTTATGAGGACAAAGAAAGTTAAGTGTCACTGGTACTATTATAGTCATCACCATTAGTACCATTTCCCACAAAAATGGGACTTAAAGCAGCTTACAAATTAGAACAACTTAAATACAACTTTAAAAAGGCTGAACAAACAAATACATCAAAGAACATAAAAGCATATTTTGGAGCTCCTCTCCAATAACGTTTGCTGAAATTCAGGCATACACACAAATTGTAGTTTACATCAAAGGCTGGAAATAACAGGGATATAAACTTTCTCATTCTTTATCCTTGTATGTAAGGATGAATATTTTTCACAGTAGAAAATGATTTCTTTTTAAATTTTTATTGATGTATCATAAATGTGACATAAACAGCCAAACCAACAGACATCAACCATACAATGGACAATAGACAATACACTAAACAAAAGGAAAACAATTAAACTTCCTCATTACCAATCCTATTATTGAAAATATTAATAATAACTTCTTATCATTCCCTTCATGTCTTCCTTAAATAATATTAAATCGAACCACTTATATAATTTATATAATAATTCTTAGCTTAACCTATTTTCTCCACTAATATATTATATGTTTTGATTATCAAATAAGTTCATGTTAAACATAAATCTTCTATACTATCAACTTGGCTTAAATTTATCAAAGTGTCTATAGCAAACATATCCAATATTATTCTATAGAGTTAACCATTGCAATCTCTCCCCATTGCTCTCCTATAAAGTTCACAACTTTTTCCCAATCTCTATTAAATTTCTCCAGGGAACCTCCTTTAAGTAGTTGTGACAATTTGTCCATTTCTAGGATATCTAGTTGCCAAAGCCAATCTTATTTACTAGGAGTTTCCTTTGCTTTCCATTTGCTTGCAAATAGGACTCTGGCAATTGTAATCATATAGAAGAGTATTTTTCCATATTTTCTTTCTAGTTGGTCTTCTATTATTCCTAAAAGATAAATTTCTGGTTTTAATTCTATTTTAATACCAATTATTTCATTAATTAACCCATTAATCAAACCCCAATATCTTTTTGCATGCTCACATATTTGTAAATTCTGGAGAGCTCTTCACCTAATACTACTTTAGTTTGCACATAAATTCATATCTTTTTTTTCTGCAGAAAAATACACTGTCTCCCTAGAGGAAAGCTCTTTTTTTTACATCCAACTAATTTTTTTGTGTGTAAAAAATATGGATTCTGTGTAGAAAAGTGATTGTATTTCTCCACAGAATAATTTCTGAAAGAATTCTTAGTTGCAAAGAATCTTCACCACTTGCTCTATTCTTCATCCAATGAGTTCTCAAGCATTATTCTTCAGGGAAATAAAAAGTAATGAATGTTCTTTTCATCTCCAGAAAATCAGTTTATGGGATTGTTTGCAAAAGAAAAAATCAAGGAATGGTCAAGCCTCAACCAACGAAGATGGCAATAAGCAACAAACACTATCTGGATCTGTTTGCAGAGTGTGGGGGTTTATTTATTATTGATTTAATTCAACACTGGGCTTTTCTGATTGAATAACCAGACAGTTTGTGTAAAGGCATCAGCATGACACAATGAGCAAATATTTTCTTCCCAGGTGTTCCCCTTTCAGCTTCCTCACTCATCCCTAGTTTAGAAAACCCAATTTTTGAAAAATAATCTGTGAATTCTCCCTAGTTGTAAATGACCCATTGCAGCTCTTCAGTGAATTTCTCAGCTGTTCATACGAGATTATCACATGAGCCCCATTGTCACCACAAACACATTAATGAAAGGAAATGCATGCATAAAACTTGGAGCAGTCCCTGTAGTGAACGCATGGCACACATGCCAGATTGGGAATGTGACGGTCTCTCTGAGGGTACGCAAAGGCACCTCACACTACCATTTTAGAGGGCATCTGGGTGGCATTAGAGGGAATTTTGGGCCCCACACATGCAGTGGGACTGGCAGTGGGCATGTGTGCCCAGCTCACCAGGCCATTGCATCTGCTGGGTGTCCCCTGCATGGAGACACTGCAAATGGTGGAGGAGGCTTTCCATGGTGGTCACCTTGCCCTGGCAGCAGAGATCTGTATCCACCAATGGCATGCACTGGCTTGGGCCACGAGGATGGCCAAGGCATTGGAGGCCTATAGCGCCACTACCAGCCTGACCTGATTGTGGCCTGAGGATGCAGCTCTGAAGGAGGAGGAAAAGAAGACAAGAGCCTGGTGACCAGCCACCCCAGGCCTTCTCTCCTCTCCCCCCATTACCTGAGGGAACCATCTCTCCTTCAAAGTGTGTGTGACCCTAAGAGTCATTTCCAATATATGGTGATCCTAAGGAGAACCTATTACTGGGTTTTCTTGGCAAGTTTCATTATAGGGGGATTGAGAGAGTGTGACTTGCCTAAGGTTACAGAGTGGTTTCTATGACAGAGCGGGAATTTAAACCCTGGTCTCTGAGGTTCCTAGTCCAGTGATCAAACCATTGCACTGCAGAGATAATTCAGATTGACACCACTTTAACTGCCTTGGCTCCATACTATGGGATTCTGGGAACTGTAGTTTTGTGAGGCATGCTGAGGCCATCTACACTGCAGAAATAATCCAGTTTGACACAACTTTAACTGCCATGGCTCCATGCTATGGGATTTTGGGAATTGCCAAAAGGTCCTACATTTTGAGCAGGGCTGGGAAGGATGAATTTAATATTTATATGAGTATTTTCACTTTTTGAACTTTTTCAAAAGGAGCACTGAAAAGCCGCCACTGCTGTGGCAAAGGCAGCTTTTTGCTGCTCTAAAAAGGAGTGGCATTTGCCAGCTCTTTTTAGAGCAGCAAAATGCTAGATTGGGGCTGCGGCATGCAGTTGCCATGGCCCTGATCTGGTACTCCCAGGGGCAGCACGAAGCCACCCCTTAGGGGCTGTCTGTACAGCCCCTCAGTCTCTAAAAGTTTGCTATCACTGCCCTATAGCATATGGTAAGTCCTGGTGGCACAGTGGTTAAATGCCAGTACTGTGACCACTCAGTCACGAGGTTGTGAGATTGATTCCAGCCAGGGGCTCCAGAGCCAACTCAGCCTGGCATCCTTCCAAGTTTGCTATAATGAGTACCCAGCTTGTTGGGGGCAATTAGCTTAGACATTGTAAACTGCTTAGGGAGTGTTTAAGTGCACTGATAAGTGGTATTAGAAATGTACTTGCTATTGCTATTACTATATGTCTGCAGACAATGTAGCTAGTCTGAGATTCTCTTTCTCAGTATGCTCTTTAACCTTGCCTCCCTGCCCTATTGTTTTACCAGCATGCCTTTTCTCTCTCTCTCTTTTTTTCTTATACAATTTAGGCATTATAGCAATGTGATATAGGAGAAAACTGACACTACATGACTGACCAATGCCACAACTGCAGCTCAGACATTATCGCACATAAATTTAATGCTACAGCAATATTGGCAGCAGTTGCAGAGGAAAGCCAGTCAATAAAAAAATGTGGGATAGTCATGGATGGAGGACAGAGACCAACTACAACTCAGCCATGGTGTCACCTGATCTGATTTGTCCAAAGTCACATCTATTCTGCTCTAATACCACTTTTTAGCCTCATGTGATAATCTCCATAGATTTATTTATTACCTGTCACTCCTCTCTAGGAATCAGCTCTATTGTATTTGCCCTTCACTTTCCAAATGCTATTGTCTTCTCCATTTCACTCCAGTTCTGAATAGATGTTGCAAATGGAGAATCACAACTAGGACTGTAATTGTCAGAATCTAACTGAATTTGCCATAAGTGTATGTGTTGTGCTAATTTGTCATATTGGTTAGTATGGTATTATGGGAATATTAGAGTGTATCACTTTGTTGTTGGGGAATGATGAGAGACATAGTGTTGGTTTAATGCTTCATAGTAGTTCAAAGGGAAGATTGTTGCCTGACAGGTATGTGCAGATGTCTGGAGAAGGTGTTTTTCCCCCTTTCATCAGGACTTTCTCATAAGAAATGGAAAGCAGTGGCAAAAGTGAAAGTGTATGAGGGGCTGGGTGGACTTGAATAAACATGGTTGGAAGGCCAGGTATGTTTTAATTAGTAAACAAATCAAAGTGAAGCCCACAGAATATTAGATTGGGACACTATTAATTTTATGCCAGTATTTGTGGATGATGGCAGTTCTGTCTGCAAACATTTTCCTGCTAACATTGATGGTTACTGGATAAAGTTTTACTTTTTGAAATACAGAAGGCTAGTTCACTGAACTGTAAGGTTGAAAGGGCAGTTTTTGACAGTAACAAGAGGAATATTTAACACTTTCTTTGCCATAATGTACCATAATCCTAATATAAATTTCAGTAGGGAAAGCAAGAAAGATTATAGAATATAATTTGGAATCCAGAGGGCCAGTATTCCACTTGCAAATTATCCACAATATATTCGTCCCTCCACATTTGCAGCTTTGACTTTTGTGGATTTGATTATTCACTGATTTAATTAATATGTTCTCTCTAGGAATCTCTAGGTCCTCCAGTGCAACTCTATGGTCAGCTTTAACCAAAAGTTGCACTGAAGGATCTAAAGATTTCTAGAGACAACACTCTACTAGGCATTTGTAGCTCCTCCAGCACAATTCTATGGTCAATGTCTGGCAGAGACATCTAGAGATTCCCAGAGAGGTGTTCTCTCAGTTAAAAACATAGTGTTTTTGTTATTTGTGGTTTTTCCATTTTCATGGGGTTCCTGTTCCCCTAACCCCAGCAAATGTGGAGGGACAAGTGTAGTATCTAATAATGCTAAATTACCTGTCCACACCTGGTGTACAGAATGTTGTTGATCCTAGTACATGTTATACCTCCACAACAAGCTCAATGTAAAACCTTTGACAATCTATGACCAACCCCTGTCTCCATTCCGTAAAATGGGAAACTGTGGGGGGAAGCAGACGGGCGGCCATGGGGCGCCCCAGGAAGCTGCGCCGCGGGGCCGAGGTATCCCCACACCTCGGCCCCATGGCGCAGCTTCGCCACCCCTGGAAGGAGCGCTAAAATAGCGCTCCATCCACAAGTCACCGAAGGTGCGCCGCAAAAGGCTGGCGGCGCACCTTCAGCGACTCTTCCGCCGCAGCATGTGCGAACGCTGTGGCGGGAAGACATCATCGGAGTGCTGGCCATGCGGAGGGGCCAGAGCTCCGACAATGCCTTTGGGAAGGGGTTGGGGCGCCCACCGTGCGGCTGCTCCTCACCTTCCTTGCCCCCAAAACGGCCCTTTTAGCCGTCTGCTTCCCCCCTGTATGCTAACTTAATTTATGGCATTGGTAGGGGGCCTTTTGGCCCTGCAGGTGTTGTTGGACTGCCACTCCATCATCCATCACCACTGCTATGGTAGCAAGGACCAATTTATAATCGGATACCATTTGGAGGGCCATGGTTGCCCACCCCTACTTCACAGGGTTGTTTTAAGAACCACTAAGAATGTATTTGTGACACTTTCAGAAAGATTGAAATACAATACATAATGCTACATATTATTAGTAAAAGCTTATCTGCTTTTTCAGGGATCAGAATTGAAGGTCTAGGGTCCTTTTCCTGCATATAATTTCCTGAAGTCTCAGATATATTTATTGACTCTCTTAGCTCACATAATGTTAGTTAGCCATTAAACTGGGCACAATAACTATGTAGAAGACAAACTAAACTAGACAAACAGAATTTCTAAGGACCTTAAAATAGGCCAAAATATTTATTCTAGAGATTTTTTTTTCAAAATATTTGTGTATTTATATAAAACATTTTTAGTCTGCCTTTCCATTATGGCATAACAATATTATAAAATGAGCAATTAAAACCATGTCAAACAAAAGCAAGTAATAAGTTGGCCATAAGTAATTTAGAGCAAAACTACAATGCTAAGGACACATCAAATGCATCCCATTTGGGGAGATATATGAGCAATAAATAAATAAATACCCCCTCAAAAAAAAAAGTCAGAAGCATCAAACAACAGCTACTCATGAAATTATTCTGAAGGTTCTGTGAAACCCAGCACTATAATTTGCTGTCAAAACATTAAAGATGCAGAAACCAAATCATCTTCTCTTAGGGGCAAGTTTCAGAGATTTGATACTGTCAATTCAAAGACCCTGTCTGGGTCATGCATTTTCATATATCAAATGTAAATGAAGGAATTACCTTGACAATGGCCTACATGACCAGGTAAGTTCACATATGGTAAGATGGCTCTTTACAAAACCTGGTCCCAGGGCTTTTGGAACCTGAAAGGTCACTTAGAAAACAGGACATAAAATTGTGCCTGGAAACCAACTGAGAGCCACTGAAGTTGATTTTAAAAAAGAACCAAACAGATATGCTTGATATGTCAGTAATCTAGCAGCAGCATTTGGGCCCAGTTGTGATTTCTGAACATTCTGTAGGCAGCCCAGGACAGACTACACTACAGGAGTCCCATCTGGAACTGAATGGATGTATGAGCACCTTGGTGTCAAGCCCACTCTCAAAGAACCTTCCTTCAAAGATAAACCCAAAAGATCAATGACAAGTCTGGTGCAGTCCCAAATTGTGGACAACAAACTTAAGGGAGTATGAAGCCTCTATACTTCATATGCTTAATCTCAGATCAGTTGATACAACAATCAACAACACCTCCATTCTGGCCGGATTGAGGTTCAGTTCATCTAGTTCACTATCACTATATCCTTTGGGGGATTTAGTGGAAAGAAAAAACAGAGCTGAATGTCACTTAAACATGGCTGACACTGCACCATGAACATCTAGATTATCCCTCTTAGTGATGTCAAGATGATATGAAATAACAAGCACTCCAGCAACCAAAACACAAGGGGAAAAGCAGCCTAGGCACCACCTTTGAGTGCTTACAATAAAACTACCATTTCTCTGAGAGGTAGGTATTTCAGACTGTACAATGTGGGTTCTGCCTGAAAATGATGCACTTCTGCATTTTTCCATATGCATGGGTTGGGTTTATGTTACAAATAAAGGGATCATAATATTTTGTGTGATCAAGATACATGCAAACGATACAGCAAAATATTAATCTGAACCACTTGCAAGCTCAAATTGATATTGAAGCTCCCATATCTCCAACACCTCTAACCATCTTCCCTCCCTAACTCCTCCTGCTATACACCTGAACTAGCCTAGTTCATTCCCTCCCCAGGCCTTCTGCCACAATGCAGAATTAATGCAGTTTGATACCCCTTTAATTATCATAGCTTCATCCTATAGAATCATAGTATTTGCAGATTGTTGTCGCACTAGAGTTCTCTGACAAAGAAAACTAAATATTACACAAAAATACACATCCCAGAGTTCCATAGCATTGATCCATGGCAGTTAAAGCATTATCAAACTGCATTAATTCTGCAGTGTAGATGCATCCCAGGAACTCCTCCTGTCTTCTTGGTAACCAGCCATGCTCCTCTCATCCCCCCCCCACCCCTCTGGTGTGGTTACTTCCACATAGCTTTTACTATATCATCTTCTGGAAGGACTAGCATCACTTCACGTTACTGACCCCTATTTGTCCCATTCCTGCAGTGGTTGTTATTCACAAGCATTCAGTACCCTATCTGTATTATTTCTTGGAAAGTCTTGGAGAAAATAAGTCTAAGAGCATTGTTTTCTTTCAGAAGTTTATATAGAATGTGGACAGGAAATTATGAACTTGTTATTCTGCTGATTAGAACAAATCCACAAGCTTACATCTATACCATTTTAATTATAGGTAACCAGCAATTAAGGATAAAAGGCATATTGGAACAGACCATGGGTAGCAGACATTGTTCAGATACAGAAACAAATAAAGTGGGAATGCATTCACATGAGATACTGTATGCTTGCCACAGTAATTATCACCACAAAAACCACAACTTTGTGTTTAGTCTGTATAAATATGGTTAGGTTAAAGCAGGCTCAACATTCTCACAAATAAATAAATATTCCTTTAATAAATAGATGTTCCATTCTGAGTGAAGTTCAGAAATGGCAACTTTATCAAACAAGGGAGGAGAAGAAAGTAAGTTGACTACAAAGACTGCAATGAGGTGAAAAGAAGATTGAGCTGGAAACTCCACTTCCAGTATTAATACTGTTGTTGAAAAGGGCAGAAGCCAGAGAAAATGGTTGGTGCCATTTTTTAAAAATGCATAAGGATAGTTATGTGGAAAAGAAATTATGATCTTAGAAAAATAGTGGCCACAAATAGATACTGCTAAGAGCAGCCCCACTATGAAACAAATAACAGTGAGAAACCTTTCCAAGATCTGGTGTTCAGGAAGACATAGACAAATCCTTCTGTATCTATACACTCTGTGATATTTTCACATGTATTAAATCATAGGTTCTGTATGCGCTGTCCAATTTGTCACATAGGACAAAGATTAACTAGACCTGGGTGAAATCCTCATTCAGTGGCTTTCTACCAATCATTCTTTCCACAAGAGCTTAAAAGAACAGGCTTCACATGCACTTGTTGGAGATACTATGAATCCCTCTGTCATAACAAAGAGTTGGAACAGATCACTGCTGAAAAATGGGCTTTTGTCAAGCTACAACCAACCACCATCACATTTTACCCAAAATGCAATGTTCCTGTAAATTATGTTGTTTATGGGACTGTAGATTAAATAAAACGATGGCTGCCATGTTTCTGTGATGATGACCATGATTGTTCTTTTAAATTTTTTATTGATTTTTTAATTTATTTTTAGAATACTAAGACTGATTTTTTAAATTCATTTTTTTAATTACTCCACATGGGCCAAAATGGAGATACTGGTATCATTGGATATGGTAGGCTGCTGATATCAATGGGCCTAGGAATCTGGATCATTCAGTATGTTTAGCTTGCATTAGATGACCCAGCTGAGCTTTTTAATGCAGTCTTTTGTGTAATCTTAACCAGATTTTTTTTGGGGGGGGGGAGTTTGTAAGCTGCTACAGGCCCCACATTGAATAAGATGACCTCTCATGCCTTCCAAAAAAAGTATACTGTACCACCAAAACCACAAAAGAGGATATAGATTTGCCCATGTCACCAACTTGCTACTCTCTATGCACTTTTCCTTAGGTTTCACTAGAGTACACATCTTGAAACAATTGGGTTGACATAAATGTTGATTCATTATTCAACATCTAATTCTATGGGCCTACTCTAGGACTACAAATAGGATTCAGGACTATATGTGCCAATGTACAATTAGGAAATATTTTTATAGTTAAAATGTGAATACAATATAGAGATCCAGTGTGGCATAGTGGTTTGTGTGTTAGACTTCAATTCCCAAGTTGGCCATGAAACCCATTGGTTGACCTTGAGCAAGTCACTTATTCTCAATCTCAAAAGAAGGCAAATATCCTCTGAAAAAAACCTTGCCAAGAAAATCCAGTGATAGGGTTGCCTTAGGGTTGCCATACATTGGAAACAACTTGAAGGCACACAACATCATCAACATACAGAAGACTGTGATCAAGTAACCTGTTGACTATTTTGACTGCTGCCCACTTTGAAACTGCTGATTGGCAATTTCAAGGGCCCTTCTTAGGGTACTTCAACTTTATACCCCACAAATGGAGGACATGTTCTTCATAAAGCGCTCAGCAAAATTCAATTTCAATTGTCCACAACTAGTGGCCCCAGAAGGTCACTAATGCTGTTGGATGGCACAATTATGGACTGGATGAAACCTTATATATGTGGACCTCCCTGACTAGATCCGGGTGTTTTCAGTTTAACCACCAAACATGCACCTTGTACAAAAGAATGCTTATTGGAAAAGGAATAATGTCTTTGGAAGAACATCTTACAATTCATGTAAAGGAGGCAGGGAAAGAATGCAAATATGTTCTTGGACAGCACCACCAGCTGTTTCACATGTTTCAAAGAAAAACATCTGGAAGGGTATACAAAGGTGGACTGAAAGGCATGCTGTAGCAATTAAGTGATTCATTTGATAGAAAACCAGACATGGAACATTTTAAAATTATTTTTCTATTTTAACTGGTGTGTGTGTGTATGTATGCATTTAAAAGTAGTACATTTAGTGGGCTTTTTATTTGTACCACACATGGTTGTTTTAATTGTATTCATTTTATTACTGCATTAAATGAGTTTTTTGAAAGATGGCATACAAATGTCACTAAAAACAAGTATAGATAATCAAATAAATGGACCCAGACACTTTTTAAAAGCCTGTCCAGATTTCTTTTGTTTTGTTTTAAAGAACGAGACATATCTTAAAATGCTCAAACATGGTAGAAACTAATAAACTGCCATCTTCTGAGCATCTTGAGACATGTCTCTTGCTTCTTCAATTGGATGTTCCCCACGTTTTGCTTCTTTTGTTTTCAAAGCAGTCTAGAAGTATCCTTTAGTTACAATGAGTTATCCAAAAAAGCTCACCATTTTAAGTGTCAAAATTCTGCTGTTTATGAAAAGGAGACTTTCAAAAGCCACAAGTCAACTCATAGAATTCCTCCAGCAATACTGTAAGGTTCAGCTGCTTCACTGGGCAACATGTGACTGGACAAGTTGGGTCATCTTTGCTGAACCTGGGCATCCCATTCTCTCCACTAGGATTTGAGCTCAAAATATCCCAAGGAGAAGTGTGTAGAGGGTAGCAAGTTGGTGACATTGCACAAAATAATTTGAAAACATGGGACACATCTGTGAAGGCATCAGCCTTAAGTCCTCATTTCCTGGCTTTATGGAGCTTGAGCCAATATGAGGATGCCTGAGTTCTGTTCTTAACATTTTTGAAAGCTTTTGTTTTCTTATAAAGCTTTGGTTATTTCTTAGAATTGGGTATTTCTCAAACTATTTTCTGTGTAGTACAACTCATTGTTAATTGTTTTTGTTAACTGCCCTCTGACCCAGAATCATGGCAACCCCATGGATGAGACACCTTTTTAATATCTCCTTTTCATAAACAGCAGGATTTTGACACTTAAATTCCTTCATTGCTCTGCTTAGGTCCTGTAAATTCAGACTTGTGACCTTCCTAATTGAGTCAATCTATCTGATGTGTGGTTTTCCTCTCTTGCTGCTCTCCTCTACTTTTTCTAGCATTATTGTCTTTTCTAATGTGTCATGCCTTTTCATGATGTGGCCAAAGTATGACAGCCTAAATTTGATCATCTTGGCTTCCAGGGAGATTTCTGGTTTGATCTGTTCAAGGAACCATTTTTTATTTTTATCTTTTTGACTGTCCACATTATCCGTAGCACTCGTCTCCAGTACCACATCTCAAATGAGTCGATGTACTGTTGCATTAAAACAACTTTTTTTGCCTTAATATAAAGGATTTCCCTACTCTATTCCAGAATACATCAATGATATTTTACATTTGAAATCAAATGTACTTTTGTGAAAGTGCATACACCTGGAGAGAGATTACAGTTTAGTGGTAAAATGCAGGTTTTGTGAGCTGATATTCCTAGGTTCAGTTCCCACACAGGTAAAGGAATAACTACCCTCTACCTGAAACTCACTAACAGTCACTAACAGACTACAAGATAATGGACTACAGTGACAAATAATCTTGACAGTCACTTGGAAATGCTACTTTTTTAAAAAATACTTTCCTTGGAATCCTGTAGTGACCATGCTGGTAGGGAGCTCCAGGGAGATGGAGTCTAAATTCTACATGGAATGTGTCTTTCCATCCATGAAGGAAAATTATTTGGCTCAGCCAACTGTCTGTTGTGTTAAAATCAATCTTTTGATTCAAACAAGAGCAGTGCTTAAAGGTCTACTTAATCACCTATTGATTCCTGTACAACCAAATCCTTTTACTGTCCAACACAATAAAACATCAAAAGAGGATACAGGTTTCTTCTGTACATTTAAAGGTAGATAACAAAAGATTTATTATCTAGAAATATATGTAATGTCTTGTTTTTCCAAAGAAGAAGAAGCTCCCCCCTCCCCCAAGTTTGGTAAGAGCTATAGCTCATCCTGATCTTATTCTGCTCCAAAGCAATTTTTACTGAGAGCCATTTTAGCAACAAATAAGAAGATTCACTTCCTTGGCTAGTTTGATTTGTGTGGCTGTGTAGAAAAGACTGCCAGGGTGCCTGTTTGCGAAGTGTCAAGCTGAACTGGAAGAGCTGCAAGCAGCTACAGTATATGTAGATGGGGTTCAATCTTACGAAAGAGACGGAAGTGCCACCATTTACTATCTCCCTCTTCCCTCTAGTTTTCTTATCGATGTGATGTTATTCTGCTTCATAATCTCTCTTCATTTGGTATCCATAGAGGAATATTGATGGAGCAATGCACAATATGATGGCACCACATCATGTCTCATGCTAAATATGCAACTAGACATTATGAGGAGAAAGGATGTTTTTAAAAGGGTGTTGAGATTCTCTGTATGTCTTAAAAATAAATTTGCCCTTGGAAGAAAGACCGGTTAAATCACCTTTTACAACATTAGATCTGAATGAATATATTACATAGACTGCATTTGCACTGCAGAAATAATACAGTTTGACTCTGATTTAACTACCATGGCTCAATGCTATGGAATCCTGGCATTTGTGTTTGTTGTGGCATCAGAGCTCTCTGAAAGGGAAAGCTAAATATTTCACAAAAGTACAAATCCCACAATTCTATAGCATTGAGCTATGACAGTTAAATTGGGGTCAAACTGCATTATTTCTGCAGTGCCAATTGCTTAAGAACGAATGTTTAGAGAAACATACATATACACACATATTGAACAACTCCATTCCCATAGTTTTCCCCTTTTCTCCCATCTCTACATCTAATCTGTATCACATCCATGAAGTGGGAAAGAGCAGTGTTGTGAGAAAGAAATTGCATTCAAAATTTGCTTGGCAGTTTGGGGTGTGGGTTGTCATATACTTTTGAAATGCATACAAGGTTTTCACATATAGGAGTACCTCAGTTAACAAAGCCTCTGGCAAAGAAGCTCCTTTACCCAAAGTCTTTTTACACCTATCTAGCCCCATCCCCTCTTCTTTCTGATCCTCTTTTTAGTTACAAGTTGTTGGGTTTTTTTAGCAACATCAGGATTGTGAAGATGATGAAGGAATCTGGAAGAAACATAGACATTCACTGTTGGATTACATCAACTTTGAACTGGGAGAGTGTGATCTGCCCAAGCTCTCTCAGGGCCTTTGCAGACTGCTAGAAATAGTGCAAATTGAGTCCACTTTAAGGGTTAGGGTTAGGGTTAGGGAATCATGGGAACTATATTTTATTGTGACACCAGAGCTCTCTGACAGAGAAGGCTCAATGTCTCAGAAAAAAACCAATTCCCATGATTCCCTAGCACTAACTCTAACCCTTAAAGTGGATTCAATTTGCATTATTTCTGGCAGTCTGCAAAGGCAGGGATTTGAACCCAGGTTTCTAGAGTCATAGTCCAACACTCAAACCACCAAACCACACTGTTTTTCTGTCACTATGGCTGCATATTTTGGCCACAAGGACCAGACTAATCCTATCTTGTCCTACAATTCCTATTTTCCTGTGTATGTCCTTAAGGCTACTATTTTTAAAGGGCTTCCCTCAGACTGACAGGGGTTTATAAATGGTGTGAAATGCCCCCATTCTTAAAAAAACAATGTTCATATACTAGCCTTTCTTTGTCCATACTTTCACTGTGGTTTTTGCATGTGGTGCTTGATCAAAGACTACTCTGAAGTAATCCAAACAAGTAAACTAAAATATTATTTTTATAAAGTAATATTACTCTGACAAATTCAAGGCCTTTAGATGTAGAATCCAAAAGAATTCAAGTAGTTTATAAATGTGTTATCATTTCAGAATAATAACATTTAACTTCCACTACGGAATATAATATCTAATTCAGGAACTTTTCTTGAAACATCCTCAAGATGAATGTTCTGGCCGTACTAACAGACATGGGGGAGTAGCCATATTTTCCTCAAGAATTTAAGAATTACTTCAGATCGTTTTCCAGTTACTCACACATTATGTTGATCAAGATGGGCACCAACAGTAACTGCTCATGATTCTATTGGACTTTACTGTTCCTAATGGATACTGTTCAAAGCATCTAATCAAGCATACAAAATGCCTGATTTTAATGTTATCACTGTGTTTCATAAGCCAAGCCAAATATGCCTGATTTTTCCCCCATTCTTAATTGTATAGAGTAAAAATATTAAAAAAGTTTAATATAAAAAGTAAAAAGTTAAGCTGTTTTTCTTTAGAACTACACATGCACCTGCACACCACTGTTCACTATCTTGAACTTCATGCAGACCATGCTATCAGAATGTTGTAATTAAACAGGGACATCAAATATGACTAATGTTTTATAAATTTTAATTTCTCCTTTACTTCTATTCCTTCTAGATAATACTCCATTGTTGTTGTTGTTGTTGTTGTTGTTGTGTGCCTTCAAATTGTCTCTGACTTATGATGACCTTGAGGCAAACCTGTCTTAACAAGATATGTTCAGAGGTGGTTTGTCTTCCCCTGAAGCTGAGACCATGTGACTTTCCAAAGGTCACCCAGTGAGTTTCATGTCCAAGTTGGGAATCAAACCCTGGTCTCCAGAGTTGTAGTCCAACAATCAAGCTACTATGCCACACTGGCTTTGTTAACACTCATGGTATCTTTCTAAAGAAATATTTTTAAAAAAACATAGGGAGGAATAGCAAAAATTGTTGATAATGTCTTTGGATACTCACTGCCTAGGATGTATTCATTGCCTAGGGTGCATACATTCTACATGTAGTGCGGTATGTGTTTATCTTTTGTTTTGGTCTATGCCACACTCATTAGGCATATGTTATTTGCCCATACACTGTGTACATTTATGCATCGAGTATATCTAGCCTATGCATAGTGATAGGAAATCTGTCAATTTGACTTTCTCACCATTTCAGTTTGTGTTTGTTTGTTTTCCTGTCATGGAGAGGACCATCTTAATGTGATTCCTGCATTTGATGCACCTTAGATAATTAGAGTATCACAAGTGTGTGATGACACCCTTCTAGTTCTAATTTCTCCATAAATCTTTACCCAAGAGACAACTCTACATTGTAAGAACTGTAAGTTAAGAATTCCCAAGAGGAAACTGTTGTTAACTGTCTTTGACTCAGCTTTGACTCGTGGCGATCTCATGAATGAGACGTCTCCAAGAGCCCCTGCCCTCAATCACTCTGCTCAGGTTCTGCAGGCTGAGGGTTGTGTCCTTCTTGAATCTATCAATCTGATATGCTGTCTTCCTCTTTTTCTACTGCCCTCCACCTTTCCTAGCATTATCATCTTTTCTAATGATGCATGTCTTCTCATGATGTGGTCAAAGTACAACAGCCTCAATTTAGTCATCTTGTCTTCCAGGGAGTTCAGGTTTTATCTGTTCTAGGACCCATTTGTTTTTAATTTTTAGCTGTCTTGTCCATGATCTCCTCAGCACTCTTCTCCAGCATCATATCTCAAATGAGTTGATTTTCTTTTTATTTGCCTTTCCCACTGTCCAGCACATCTGTACATGGTGATGGGAAATACAATGGCTTGGATGATCCTAACTTTAATGTTAAGTTTTATATCTTTGCACTTAATAACCTTGTCTAGAGGTAATTGTACATTATGAAAAAGCCTCTCCATTCAGATAGGCATCTCTCCATTTATTTTGGGGAATAATTGAAGCTCATTAAGTGATGTTAGCCATGACAAGGCAATATGAATTCACATAGCCTTATCACTCTGTTTGTGTGTCCACACTTGTTTATTGTAGTCAGCTGCAGAATCGGAGGGGGATGCTACTTTTCAAATAGATGGAAGGCTGTGTGCCTGAGATGGTTTTTTTTAACCTCTGCATTATATTTTCTGTTGCATTGAACAGGAGTTCAGACTACATGGCCTCCAACGTTCTTTTACAGCTCTATGACTGTACACTAGGCCTCTTCCATTGAGTGTTATGTGCCTTCAAGTTGTTTCTGACTTATGACAACCCTAAGGTGAACCTTTCAAGGGGTTTTCTTGGCAAAATTTATTCAGAAGAGATATCCCATTATGGTGTTTTCCTCATGGGTGATGCAAATCAAAGCTGTCTCACAAAGTAGGCAAAAAAGAAAAGGTAAAGGCTACAGGTGTTTCAAATTAGCAATGCTTTGTGGGTGTGTCACCAGGGCTGACACATCCACAGAGAAAGTAATGACAGCCACATTGAATCCACCTAGTGTAGTGGCCTGAATGTTGGACTAGGACACTAGAAGATCAAATTGTCTCTCAGCCATGGAGATTTACTGAGTAACCATGGTGAAGTCACACTCTCTCAGTTGCAGAGGAAGGCAATGGCAACCCCACCAAACAAATCTTGCTGAGAAAACTTCATGAGAAGTTTGCCTTGCAGTCACCATAATTTGGAAGGCACACAACACCAAATATAATGATTACATTGAGCTTCTTTGAATCCACTTTGATTTCCTTCCCATCTTCATTTGCTGTTGTATTGTGAGACTTTATATTTTCTTCCTGCACAGCAATTCACATATTTTGATAACATTTCCCTAATTTGTGCATTTATTTGGTCAATTTAGCTATCTGTGCAGCTTTTCTGTGTCAACTAAAACACATCATCTGTGTATTTTCCCCTCAATCATGTTCATTTTAACCATTTACATTTTAAAACATCTGCATTGTTTTGTGTACACTTCATTTTTCAAAAGACTCTATAAGCCACACAAATATGTGAATGCTCAATGTGAGGTATACATTTACTTGATGAGAAAGAATACTGCAGATAGAGCACATATATGAACAAAAAGGAGACAAGGGGCCTCAGCAGACGGAGGCCCCAGAGCCGCCGCCGAACGGAGCGCCGCGGGGCTGCAGCCTCCGCATCCAGGCGCACCGCCGGCGACTCTAAAAGGAGCACCAAATTGGCGCTCCTTTTAGATGTCAGAGAAAGTGCACCGCAAAAGCGGCGGGCGCACTTTCTCTGACTCAAACGGCGCAGCGCATGTGGGTGCTGCGCCGTGAGGTCATCCCCAATGCGCCGGTCGTGTGGACGGCCGGCGCATCTGGGGGCGACCTCGGAGAGAGGAAGGGGCGTCGTTCGTGCGGCTGCCCCTCCTCTTCTCTGCCCAGAAGACGACTTTATTAGTCGTCTGCTTAGGGCCAAGCTCCACATGCTATTGGACAGTCAGCTGTTTATTCCTTTAAAAAGACCAAAGTGTTTCAACCTGTGCAAGAAAGGGCCTTCTTTAGGAGCATTTAATAGTGATCACTGGAATTGTGACAGCACTCTCCAAAAGGCTGGACCATAAACTATTAGAAAGTCCTTTTTTGCACAGGCCAAAACACATTGGGTTTTTAAAAAGGAATAAACAGTTGACCATCCAACAGCATGTGGAGTTTGTCTCCTTTTGGTATCATCCATTTTCTTGAAACAAGTCTCAAGCAGTGTAAATACGCTACTTTTATCAAGACTGTCAAGTCCAATGAGTTTTTTTCCCCATCCCTAGATAATGTTCAAGTTCTGAAAATTGAAACAATTGGCTGTTGAAGGGGAAAGGAAATTGGGTTTCATTACATCTGTAGAAACGATCAGATCAGATTTAAGGACAGAGGCAGGCATAAAAGAGCAAAATGTCCCTTGTGTTTGAAGAGCACACACTTATTTGAAATATGAAGCATCCCTACAGCTCAGCTTTTGGAGTGGTACACAGAAGCAGAGAGAAATTGACAGTCCAAAGGCAACACAGCAAGCAGGGAATGTACACATGTGGAATCTGCCATGTGGCTAAGGGTGTAATTCTTTGCTAATATTCTTGAAAGAAGCAATGAGTAATTCTCACAATTTTCTTTTCTTTACAAGGAAGTCTTCTAAAACAGGTTTCAAAGACTATCCTTATTTTGAGATTCAATGTGTGCAAAATTTGCATGCATCATTTTGAAGCAGAAAACAGAATTTTCTACACAGGAAATACTCTACTGTAAAGTAAATGCCATTTCTGTGCATTTTTTAGTCTTTTTTTAGTCTAGGGCTACATCTGAACTGAAGAATGAATGCAGTTTGGCACCACTTTAACTGCTGTAGCTCAAAGCTATGGAATTCTGGGATTTGTAATTTTGTGAGATATTTAGCTTTCTGTATCAGAGAGTTCTGGTGCCACAACAAACTACAAATCTCAAGATTCCATAAGATGGATCCATAACAGTTAAAATGGTGTCAACCTGCATTAATTCTGTGGTGTGTCAAGAGGCTGAGATTCTTCTTTTAACATTTTCTCTATACTTGAGAAAAATGTTTTTTCGAGCACTTTTCAAATACTTTTGAATAGTCTTCCCTTTCAACGTGTGGCAGACTGTGAGTAGCTGGCTACAGAGGAGGTGAAGGGTGTTTTAATGATCATATTATTTCTTCTTTTGCAAAGAAATGTATTGTTTAATAGTGGGTACTGACTCTGTAGATGCCAGGATGGAGCTTCTGTCACTTGAATTCTATTAGGCATTTCCAACTAGAGTGGAGCAGAGCAGAGCAGAGCAGAGTAGAGTAAAGTAGAGTGTACAGAGTGCTTATTAAAGTACTCCCCACCCTCCCGGTAACTGAAATTAACTAAAGATTTATATGCAATTATACATTTATATGCAATTCTCTGCCAATCCACTGTCCCTTGATTCATATTATGAAATGCTTTCTCTCCCAACAGACAAGCTATTGCATTACAATGATGTAAAGAACTAATCATGTATGAAAATTTATGTTTGTACAAGTTCATTCCTAAAACAACCAAAGAGTGAAATTGTGTTTTTAAAAAACCTAGTAATAATAGAAGTTTCCTTTGTGTATGACTGTAACTCACAAAGCAGATGTATATATTTGCATATGGTTCTGATTATACCATTATTCCCAGGCTCAGAGCATATATGTTATACCTGAAGATTGAATGACCTACAGTTCACAGATTATGGAGAAAATATAGGGGCAAACTGAATTTATGAAATGTAAATTAAGCCATACAGCTTCCCTGTGGTATAGGTGTGTCATATACATGTTGCTGTTGTGTGCTTTTAAGTCATTTCTGACTTATGGCAACCCTATCATAGGTTTTCTTGGCAAGATTTGTAGAGAGGAAGTTTGTCACTGCCTTCCTCTGAGACTGAGAGCTTGTAACATGCCCAAGGCTACCCAGTAGGTTTCATGGCTGAGTGAGGAATCAAAACCTGGTCCTCAGAGTCGTAATCTGACACTCAAACCATTATGCCATGCTATACATATACATATGCACAGTATAATGAGAAATAATTGCTCATTTTTAAAATAAGTTTTAGTAATAATGTATCACAAAGTTATGGCTGAAATACAGAAATTCTTTCTTACCTTGTGAAAAAAAGCTTCTGAATTCCACATATATTTGCAAGCAAATTAACAGTCTTCTGTGCTCCCAGATGCAATGTATATAGTTAAAATATTTATGAAATACCTTTGGCCTATTCACAATATGGCAGATTCCTAGCAAAAAATGGTGGGTAGTAGACCTCTTGTCCATCAGTGGACATTTACAGCCTTTGCCTTCTGGGAGTGGCAAGATATGTTCACAGGCCACAGCAGCACTGGGAGGCTGGGTCTAGACAATACCCCCACCATAGCATTGATCTAGGGCATCACTGGAAATTAAAATGTTGGCTAGACCCATTCAGATAATAAATTATGTAAATTGCTTTGAGTGCCACATTAGGTAATAAATTAGAGGTAGGCTCAATGTAATTATTGTTGCTGAGGCCTTAGCAATCATTCCAGATGCAATGTGGTGATTCTGAACAGATCTTGGGAAATTGCTCTTTTATTGGATTACAGCTCCCAGAATCCTCCAACCACAGTGGCTATGCTGGTTGAAAAGGAGGGGGGGTTGAGAAGTTGTCTGCTTCTGAACCAAAAACAACCTTTTGGAAACCACAGTAATGAAGGGAAAAACTCTCTGATTACAAGTTCTGGTTTTAACTGGACATCCATACTCACTCTGTTCCCGAACAAAGAGCCTGGGCCAGCAACTCACTGTCTAGATTTTCCTGTTATTTTACACTATCATTGCCCCTATCAGTGTCTGAGTTGCTGCAGACAATTTAACAAGATCTGGACAATATGTGCACAGATATTGAAAAAATATGTTTCCAGAAGTATCCTCAAACATAATGTACAACAGGAAGAGATGTAAATCTATGGTTATTTCATTCTTGTGTACCATAATGAATACTTTCAAATGTTTTCTCTCTACTTTGTAAGATTAGGAGAGTCGTTAAGCATTTTGGGATTATTATTTTTTTCCACATTTCAGCATTTTAATGAAAAAGTTGTGCAAATATCTTTGGTTTTGTGCTAACACTTATGGCTTTGCGCAGAATAAATTTTCTTTTGTGCAAAATAGTTTTGTGCTCAAAATTTGTTTTTTGTACAAAAGGTTTTTGGCGTAGGGATTCCCGCCCCCCCCCCCCAACACACACAAAAGTCCTGAAATGTGATAAATCTCAAGGTAGTTGAATATTTTGTCAACAGTGTGTCTCAATGAGGCACAATGCATTTTGTCATTCAGGGTTACAAACTTTGTGGGGGCTAGGTAGGTGGAAGATTCTTGAAAAGGCAAAAGTAGCATGAGAAAAAGTGTTTCAGGACTGCTTTTTGTAGTCAGATATCCTACTTTTACAATTGATTTCACATGTTCTCTTGAAAACTCAATTTGAGTAGTTGCCCCCATTGTTGTTTTGTGTCTTCAAGTCATTTCTGAGTTATGGTGACCTTAAGACAACACTGTCATGGGGTTTTCTTGACAAGATTTGTTCAAAGAGGGTTTGCCTTTGCTTTCCTCTGAGGCTGAGAAAGTGTGACTTGTCCAAGGTCACCCAGTGTATTTCCATGGCTGAGTTGGAATTTGAACCCTGGTCTCTGGAGTCATAATCCAACACAAAAACCACTATACCATGCTGGCTCTCAGTAGTCCCCATACTTTGGATAAGCATTTCAGGTATTTTTAGTGTGAAGAAACACTTATAATGCTGCTTGGGAAGGCCCAATGCAGTTCTCCACACTTGGACTGGAACAGATTTCAAGGTGGAAGTAACTTTGTGCCCACAAGTTTGTTCAGACCCACAGAGTATTTGAGGATAAATTCTATGCTGCACTTGGGTAAAAGATTTCTAGCCAAAACTAACAGTCTTTTAATCAAAATTAACATACAGCTGCTCAGAGTTATGGAAAACTCCCTCCCTACATGAAGCAATTTGCAAACTGGCAAAAAAGAGGACAACACTGTTCTCAGATTAGAACTTGACCACAAGTTTATTCACTTGTTTATTCAACTTTATACAATTCAGTTTTCAATCAGACATTATGTAAGGATTTAGAACAGAAACACATCTTTCTCTAAATTCCTTTACCTCCAACTGATGTGATCCATACCAATTTTGCTTTAGGAATTCTGCTTGTGTTTGAGACTTCAGCTTGTGGTGAGGTCCTGTGTTGGGACATATCCACTGAGAAAAATGGAGGTCCCTCTCCAGCAGATGCCCAGAATCAACCTCCATTTTGAGATACATTCCCAACCCTTGGAACCTCCACTGTTCCAGCACAGAGCATCTTGAGGGCAAAGGATACAGCTTCGGGGAGGAATTAAGGACTCAAAATGGTAAGGCTATTTTATCTTGTGCTGACTGCCTACCAGGTGGTTGTTAAGGTCACAATTTAAGATCCTATCTGCACTGGCCAGGATACTCCAAGGGCAGCCTGGAGTATCCTGGTCATGGAGCTGTCCAGATCTCTTCTCATTATCTCAGGCCCTCGGTTCTGATGCTAGCTGGCTGTTCACACATGCATCCTACTCTACCACAGTGCTGTGTAAGTCATTCTGATGTCAGAACAAAGTGCCCTGCATTGGTCACATAGCTGGACTCCTCATTTGGATCTCAGAGCAGCTGCACCAAGTGGCAGAGTAGGAAGCATTTTAAACAGCTTCTTCATGTTGGAATAGAGAGTTAACAGATCTTCCAGGAAGATCAGGAGCAAACAGGGAAGTATTTTTTACCCTGGTATAAAAGGAGTCAAATGAAGAATTCTGTAAATTTCTGTAAGGCATCAGTCCGAAACAGTGAACCTGAAACAGCAAACCTACAAAGCCTTGCTAGTGCAGTCCTTCCCCAAGGAGCCATGTCCTCTCATGAGCCATATCCCCATATCTTTGATCTGAGTCATTGCCTCAAAGAGCTTCTTAATGGAGAAGCATGACAGGGGGTTGGATTGGATGGCCCTTGTGGTCTCTTCCAATTCTCTGATTCTATGAAGCATTGACTCAGTAAATCTGAGTGAAGGGTGGAAGCAAAAAATCCCACATTGTAGCTGACCCAGTATCAGATTAATTAAGACAAAGTGCATGGGAGAAAACAAATAGTAGTTTATTCCACACAGTTGGACTGATATTAATTACAATGTTATTTTTTTTTTATCATGTGTCACTTCAGTTATTTTAGTCGCTTGCATGGGGATTTGGCGCTTGGGCTGGTTTATTTTTTTCAGTGCAATTTACTTAAAAACTCATAATGGTTTTTCACGATCAGGAACATAAGTCAAGATTTTTCTGACAGGTCACTTGCAAATGGTCTTCTTCTTGAGAGATTTGGTTAACTAAAGCTTCTGCATTGCTGGATTTCTCCAGAACACTGGGATGAATGCAAATGGCAGAGTTAGATCATGATGTACTCTTTATAAATATCTAGAGACATGCCTGCAGAGAGAGGGCTTCTGATATTCCTGCACAGATGTTTCATGTACAGGAAGCCACTAATCCAAACTTTCTTCCTTCCCCAGTTCTTGGCCTCATCTGGCCTTATGCAGCTTTTGACTCATTGTCAAAAAGGAAAAAAAAAAAGATATATTCTTGAAAGGTGTCCAGACCATTTACAATCTCAGCTTTTCAAAGATAAGCAAATCCTTTCCTGAAATATTTTTTCTGGCCTTATTCTTTTGGCAGAATTTTTATAAAAAATCTGTTGTGTTTCAAACAAATTTTTGTATAGTTAATTACTATTCATTTATTTAGATTTTTTTTCCTGCTGTAGTTCAAGGGCTCAGAGTGTTTCTGTTGTGACCTCACTTCAATTTTTCCTATGCAACAAAGTTGAATGACATTTTAGGCTTGGAATCTTATAGTCATTCCCTCAAGAAGATCTCACTTACATGTAATAATTGAGGATCTACCTTGTCCAAAAGGCCAAACAAACATTCCATGAGAGAATATGCATATTTGCATAGATAGCTGAAATTCTATATTGTCCAGGAATATTCACAAACATCTTAAGAGAAATAGAGAAGTGGCAGTCACAGAATCTTTATAGTTGCTGGTAAAGAAGCAGAATTCTAAAGGAGATTCTTCCATAGTACATAAAGATAGGAAGTGTTTTCTAGAAAGCTACATTATGGCCTGAACATTCCCTAGAAGTTAAAATGGTTACACTAAGAAGCTCATTGCATGGCTTTTCAAATCGACTTACCTCTCCCGGCTTAAATTTTAATTTGGCTGGCATCCTGATATTATTGCAGTGATTTTGCCACCAAATCTGCTGCTTGGGTCCAGACCAAGTCCATCCCCGCTCCCAGGAGTGCTCTGGCAGCCATTTTCTTAAGCCATAAAACTCCCAGCTTTGAAAAGAGGTGTGCTGAGCACCCCTGGAGCAGGGATGGACCCAAGTGGCAGATTCGGTGGCAAAATTGCTGCAATAATATCAGGATGCCAGCCGAATTAAAATTTAAGCTGGGAGAGGTAAGCCAATTTGAAAAGCTGTGTGATAGCCTAAGGCTGTCATACTTTGGACATATGATGAAATACTATAATTCACTGAAAAATATGATAATGCTTGGTAAAGTGGTGGAAGACAGTAGGAACTGAGAAAAACCACATTACAGATGGATTGATCCAATTAAGGTTCTTCTCTGGCTCAGATTTGAATTTCTGATTCAGAATTGAAATATTTTACAAAAAGGCAACAGCTCAGCACCTACCTACCTCAACTCCTTTTACTCCCTCACATCAATAGGAATGCCAGTTCAGTTCTTGCCATAAGAAGATATGTTTCTTAAAAGTACAGTGGAAATAGAAGGCATCAAGAAAAGCATTCAGTCTTTGTCTTCAAATCCTTTCATTCATGAAACCAACATTTTAACTTACATATACATGCCTGGAACTGATTACTTACGCTATAAAGTCAATAATTTCAACTCTATAGAAAAATCTAAAAGTTAAACATTCTTCTGCTTAGGGCATATAGGAAAATATATTCCCACTAAATTAAATTCAGAGCCCCAGACAACTGGCTCCCGTATCTCCTTCTCTTGCTCTATAATTGTAACAAAGGACAGGAACATGATTTAAAGGCTATTAACAAGGCATTCAGTGTGGCTCTCTCCACTGATGTGTGGAAACTTCAAAGTTAAAAAGATGGTTGTTTTTTTAAAAAAATTGATACAAAAGAAAATGAAATGTCCTTTTGAGGATTAAAAAAAAGTCAGTGCTTTATATAATAATGTCAATCAAAACATCAGCCCTCTGTGAAGGAACATGCACCTATCTTTTTTCAAGAGTGAAATACAAGGGAACATTTAAACAGAATACTATTTTCCCACCAACATGGGAATGGATTATGGCATGTCATTTCATACAACCCTAGTGGCTATGGGACATCTTGAAAGCAACAAGCTAAGGGCTGTCTCTGATTTGATTTTCTAGCAGGCATTGTGAACACTATACAGATATACCCATTGATTTCCATCCAAGTCAATTTGACCTGGCCTGCCACAATATTTTGCAAATGAATAATACTCTCATAATTCTATTTGAAAGCTCCTTTAATCAAGTCTGGCTTCTGGCTTCCACATGAACTTGCCTCATACACTGTGTGTACTTGAATTATTCTCTTTGCTTGAATAATTGATCAAGGTGACTCGTGGAAAGAAGTGCTGTTCTTACCTTTCTGATCTTATTACTTGCAGAGCTCTATAAGCAGATTAATTTTGGAAGGGGAAAGAAGGGGGAGGCCTGGGAGCAAATTCTATTTGCTCTCAATTCCAGCCTTTCCTTGTCTTCCACTTACCCTTGGGATCAACATGAATGAATACTTGGAAATGTAATATAGGTGGGCTTCACTCTTCCAACTCTCAAGAAATACCAGGACCGTCCTTTTTTTTTCTTTTTCTTTCAGTTAACAGAGAACACTGGTGTGTTCTTGTGTTTTTGTAATATGTTTGTTGGAAAATGTGAACTTGAGCAATAGAGAAGATGAACACCCCCAAAACAGTATTAGCCTTTAAAGTGGCGTCTGGTTTCCACAAAGCAAAAGCATATATTGCAAACATTTTTCGATTAACCCATTGTGGTTGCCTTTTGACACCCAACATCCAAACCTGAGTTTTATTGTTTCCTCCTAATAGATTCAAAATGACATCCTTCTCCCTCCCTTGGTATAGATATGTTAATTTTATTCAGCACCCATGCTATCCTGCAGGAAGGTGATGACCTAACTCCTGGTTCTGGAAAACAACTGGTGATCAAGGCATATTTAGTTATTTATTAAGCTATACAGAAGGAATATGGCCTTAAAATGAGCTGTCCAGATGAAGGTAATCACTTAGGCCAGGGGTAGGCAATCTTTCCCCTTTAAGGGTTCAGCTCCCAGAATCCCAGGAGCTATTGGCCAACAAGGGACTATTGGCAAACATGGCTGAGGCTTCTGGGAGCTGAAGTCCCTCAGCCCTTAAAGGGGAAAGGCTGCCTACCCCTGACTTAGGCCATTGATGTGTGAGGGGATAATAGGAAGGCAGCCACAAATTACATTCCTTACATCAGGGGTAGGCAACCTTTCCCCTTTAAGGGCCGAGGGACTTCAGCTCCCAGAATCCCAGGAGCTATTGGCCAACATTAGACTATTGGCCAACATGGCTGAGGCTTCTAGGAGCTGAAGTCCCTCGGCCCTTAAAGGGGGAAGGTTGCCTACCCCTGCCTTACATGCTGACATGTCTGCTAGCCATGGTCCCCCTGACAGCTGCACATTAGTGAGAAAGGGGTCCCATGTGGATGCAGCTGTATGGATGCATGAATCCATCCAGGCCATAAGCAATGTACATAGTCCTGATCCTCCACTCATATATTCATTGAATATGTAATGGAGTTATTTGAACACTCCTGATAACATTACAAATTGGCTCATGTATGCCAATATATGTTTTTACATTTGTTTTAGAAGAATGTTTTATATATATTTATTGCACATTACTTTTAGTGGACAAAAAGGTATTGATAAATGCTTTTGATAAATGAACAAGCAATTGAATAAATTTACTCATGCAGTCGGATCTTCTTATCCGTGGATTTTTTATCCATGGGTCAAGTATCCATGGCTTGAAAATATACAAAAATGTATAAATTCCAAATAGCAAATCTTGATTTTGCAATTTTATATAAGGGACACAATTTTGCTATGCCACTGTATTTAATGGGACAAGCAGCCATGGATTTTGTTATCCACAGGGGTTCCTGGAACCAAACCCCAGCAGATAACAAGGACCTATTGTACATTTGTTTTACCATTGTAAACAGTAAACTGTAACACTGGACAAGTTTCACATATTACTAGCTGGCTGGTAGGTAGCAAAAAAACCACAGAGGTTTCTTGTGAAAGCTGCAGGAGGAGCTTCCAAGAACAGGGTTTTGCATTCTTAGTATATATAACTGCCACTGAATCTTCTGTGAGTCTTCTCCTTCAGTGACATGTTACACCACATACATGAATGGGCTGCTCTTGGAAATTTGTGTATACCATAATATGTTAATAATAATATGTACCATAATAATATGTGCCATAATATGTCAGACATACCAGTTTGGTACCATTTTAACTGCCATGGCTTCATAGTTTGTTGTGGCACCAGGACCCTCTGACAGGGAAGGCTAAAGATCTCACAAAACTAGACATCCCAGAATTCCATAGCATTGAGCCATGGCAGTCAAAGCAGGGTTAAACTGTATTAATTTTTGCATTGTAGATGCAGTCATAGTGTCCTAGAACACATGTGTTTTAAAAGGAAGCCTCAGATCTGAATGATGAAGTAGCCATACAGCAGTTTCATGTGACAAAGACTAAAAGTTTAGCTGAGGTGTTTTTTTCTCTCTTTTTTAAATCAAGAAAATAAAATAAAAGTGCATTTACCAAAGAAGCAAAAAGAAACCACACAAAGAAAGAATTTAAGAGGGAAAAAGCATCACCAGAAAAAACAAAAACTTGACTAGAGAAAATAATCTATATGTTAATAAAATGGTAGACACCCCCAAATTAGCCTGTATGGTAATCATTTTCTTTTTAAAAATACATCAGACATGGGACCATATCACACAGGGAAATCTGTGCAGAAATGAGATTTAAAAGGTGAGGAAAACCTGCAAAAGTGGGTAGATTTTCACACACATCGCTGTTAAAGTGTGGCTAACCCAAATGGAAAGTAGTCAAAAGATGCTCCTTTTTACTTTTGGAATTTTCTGAAGGTTTTTGACTACTTTCCATTTGGGTTAATCACACTTTAACAGTGATGTCATCTGAAATTCTACTCACTTTGGTGGGTTTTTTTTTCTATTTAAAATCCTGTTTCTGCATGGGATTTTCCCCCGTGTGATAAAATCCATAATGACATCAGGCTTTTGTTCTTAGCACTGTTGTGAGAGAACTCATGTGGGCTAACTCATGCTGGTATGCATAATTCAATGTCTCCTAAAAGATATGGCTCTCTCTTGCAGACAGAATTATTTACTAGTAATTCTGAGGGGAAAAGGTGGAGTGCTCCAACCTTTCTTCCTGCTTCTAGGCAGGAAGGAAATAGTTGAGCAGCAAGTAGCAGAAAAGGTGACACTCCAGCTGATTGCAGAACTACTGATATTAAGCAGATGTGGAATGTGATTTAACTGGCTTTCTTCTGTGACTGCAGGAAACACACTGGTGAAGGCTATCTGTGCTTGGATTAGGTCAAAAGCAAATCCATCATATTTTACATTCTAGATCTTCTGAAAATCAGGACTGGAATCCCATTGGGCAGTTACAAATATGTAACCTACTGTTATAATCTTCTGAAGATCAGGGCTGGAATCCTGTTGGGTAGTTACAAATATATAACCTACAGTTATACATTTGTCATTGCTACATATTTACATTCTCCATGTATCTCCAAAACCCCAGTAATCAGCTGCTTTGATTGAAGGGGGTCTATTCCCTTGTCAATGAAGAAATGGCTGCCTGCCATCCTCTCCCCCATACGAGTGGTATCTGGCATGGGGAGGGTTTGTTAATGGGATTCTTTTTCTACCTGTTGTGTCAGAGATCACTCATAGAAGGATGTGGGAATGTCTGGTAGCCATTTCTTTATGGACAGGGCAATCAATCCTTGTTGATCCCAACCATTGCTTACTCATAAGTAGGGTTTGGTGGAGGGATATTGGGTTCCAGGATGTCTCCATCCCTTTTGAATCCACAGGCCCCTTTCTTGGGCAGATAATGATGGATTTTTACATTCCTGTGCAGGTAAAACTCAGAGTTTTGGATTATAATTGGTGGAGTTTTACCTATATAGAATCTAAACGTGTTTTTTTTTCCAGACACAGCAGTACAGAGACCTCTTGAGAAATCCATTGTTCTCTTCCCAAGAAAGGGGCCTGTGGTTTCACAAGGGATGGAGACACTCTGAATCTCAAGGGTGCTGCAATGGAGTTTAAATTTTACTGTTCATTGTCTAAGGCAGGGGTAGGCAACCTTTCCCCTTTAAGGGCCGAGGGACTTCAGTTCCCAGAAGCCTCAGCCATGTTGGCCAATAGTCCCATTTTGGCCAATAGCTCCTGGGATTCTGGGAGCTGAATCCTAGGAGCTATTGGCCAACATGGGACTATTGGCCAACATGGCTGAGGCTTCTGGGAGCTGAAGTCCCTCGACCCTTAAAGGGGAAAGGTTGCCTACCCCTGGTCTAAGGCCTCCACATGACCAAGGTCCTGTACAGACCAGCCAGAACTCCACCCCAATGAACCCCACCACCATCAGGTCACTCTCTTGGCACAGAGTTTAGACACGCTGCATCAAAGGAGTGCGGAAAAGCCGCCATGGCAGCAGCAAGGGTGGATTTTTGCCACTCTAAAAAGTGCTGGATCGGGGCTGTGGCATGCGTTTTCTGCAGCCCCGATCCTGTAAGGAAAGGGGCTGTCTGTTTAGTCTCCAAGAGAGAAGCCTGCATTGAGATCCCTCCAACTGAACTACAGAAGAGATCTATATCAGGGGTAGGCAACCTTTCCCCTTTAAGGGCCGAGGGACTTCAGCTCCCAGAATCCCAGGAGCTATTGGCCAACATGGGACTATTGGCCAACATGGCTGAGGCTTCTGGGAGCTGAAGTCCCTTTAAGGGCCGAGGGACTTCAGCTCCCAGAATCCCAGGAGCTATTGGCCAACATGGGACTATTGGCCAACATGGCTGAGGCTTCTGGGAGCTGAAGTCCCTTTAAGGGCCGAGGGACTTCAGCTCCCAGAATCCCAGGAGCTATTGGCCAAAATGGGACTATTGGCCAACATGGCTGAGGCATCTGGGAGCTGAAGTCCCTCGGCCCTTAAAGGGGAAAGGTTGCCTACCCCTGATCTATATAAACACAAGTTCATTTTCTCATATTTGCTTACTCAAATAACCTTTGTTTCCGCTCCATTCTGATTGTCCACCTGCGTTTCTGCAAAATAAAGGCTGTAGACAAAGAGGATGTGAAATGCTGAGCTATGAATGTGTGCATACAAACACCAGATCCCAATAAAATAAAATAAAATTAAAATTAACAGACAACACTGCCTTTTTCAACCAATGCAAACAAGGGAATTACTCTTCTTGGCAGGAATGATCACCTGACTTAGGTGGCCATCCACCAATCTGGGTGCCCTTCCCTCCATCCCCACTCCCAATCCCACCACAACCACAATTAAGGAGTCAAACTGTACATTTTACAAATCTGGTTCTTCCCCCCAAAAGTGGAGTAAACAAGAGGATGTTTTCATTTTTAAAAACCTGTCTTAATGCTCACAGGCATCAAAAACAAATGTTTTTACACTGGAAGGAGAGGAACATCATGTGTTCCAACAGGACTGGGAAGGATGCATTATTTATTCTGTGTAGATTTAGTCTTAGAGTTGCGGCAGACCAGGCAAAAGGGCCGACCTGGGGCTGGAGTTGGGGCAGGGTGACCACACACTGGCCACCCCAACTCCATCCTTACACTGCCATTGCACCGCATGCCCGACTGCATGGTGTGTGGCATCAGGGTGTCCCATTGGCACAGCGTGCACACACACTGCACCAAAGCAGTGCAAAAGAGTCATGGTGGTGGCTTGAAGTGTGGCTTTTTGCCACCCCATAAAGGAGTGGGATTTGCCAGCTCTTTTTAGAGCAGCAAAAAAGAGGATTGGGGCCACGGCGTGCGGTTGCTGTGGCCCCAATCCAGCACTCCTAGGGGCACCACAGAGCTGCCCCTTAGGGGCCATCTGCATTGGCCCTTAGTCACCTTGTATGTTCAATTTTGTGTGAAAACAGATGGAAAAGTGTGGCTCTGACTTTTCAGCAGCTTTTAACTCATTTATCACACTATTCTTCTGAAGTGGCCTTCTGAATGATTTTGCAGTTATTCTTTCTCTACTTGGAGAATCAGTTCTAGACAGTGATGCCTGAGGAATAATATTATATAATCCCATGCAACATCAAGTTTTTTGGGATTCGTGTAACATGCTAGGAGTGTATAATCTGTTTTGGAGCATGTATCATCAATATAAGACAGATACTGTTAATATGTCATTCCTTGTCTAGATAAATGGGCTACAGCCAGTTCAAGATGGGGTCACAACATCTTGAGTTGAAGTGTGGTTTGGGAGGTGTTGCTAGATGTTATTGTTACTGGAGGCCAACAGGTCTGTATAACATGGAGAACCTTCCATCATATTTCCCATGGTCCACCTTCTAAATTGGTTCTAAATTGACTTCAGTGCTTCTTGTTCTGGTAACTCCAGGCTAGATTACTACAGTGTGCTCTAAATGGAGGTACCTTTGTAGCTGGTCTTGAAACTGCAACTAGTGAAAAATGCAACAACAAAACATTTAACCAGGATTAGGCATGTCAAATATATCACTTCCGTTCTGGCACACCTACACAAATTTGTTTGTAAAGTGCTGCTTTTGATCTATGAAACTTTATATGGTTCAGAACCCATGTTCTTCAAAGCCATGTGAACCTGCTCTGATCCTGACATTAACATCTGAGATCATTTCCTACAAGTTTGCTCCAAGAGATCCTTTGAAGGTGGTGAACAGAAAATGTGACCTCTATTATGGAAAGCTCTGTAAAGTAAGACATTTGCCCATTGCATTGTCATCTTTTGATCACAACATGAAGACATCTTTCTTTCCCAAGGCATTTGCAGCTTTGGTGGTTATTCGTGTTGTCTGCACGTGTTGGAGTGTTTGTCCTTCAAGATATTCTCCCCCTCCCCAATATTTTCAGTTTTAAAAAACCCGAAAGTGCTGCATATTTTCTATATATATATTTGAGAGAGAGAACATTTAAATCTCTCTATAAACTAGTTTGGAGGCTCTTTTGGATGTAGTAAGCTAACATATCTGACCTCTGGTAAGGTGGTGGCTATAGAGGAATGTCGTCTTTTGCAGATATAGTTCTTCACTAAGAGGCAGCATGGTGTAGTGGTTTGAGTGTTAGACTGTGACTCTGGAGACCAGGGTTTGAATTGACACTCAATCATGGAAACCCATTGGGTGACCTTGGGCAAGTCACATTCCCTCAGCCTCAAAAGAAAGTAAAGGTAAATCCCATCTGAATAAATTTTCCCAAGAAAATCCAGTTTGTTTTTGGGTTGCCATATGTCAGAAATGTCTTCAAGGACACAACACACAATTTTTTTGCTAATTTTGTTATTGAAGGAAGCAATAAATAATTTTTGCTACTTTTTTCTGCTGCAAGAAAGTATTCAAAAACTGTGCAGCTTCTTCTCAGGAGATTTTGTACAAACTTAACATGTGGGGGCTTTGCACGGAAAATAGTGTTTCTGCACAAAAAAAGAAAAACTAATTTTGTACAAAATATTTCCTGAGAAAAATGCCAATTTTGTGAATTTTGCATAAAATAAAGTCCTGACCAGGGAAGATTCTCATCAATTCAGATTTCTCCTCATCAGGCTTCCCAGTACTTGTGAATCACATTTTGAACATTGTTTAAAGTATTTTTTAATAATAATAATAATAATAATAATAATAATAATAATAATGTTTAATTATATCCCGCATCTCTGTAAAATAGAACCAGGGTGACTTACATAATAAAATGAACAATCTCCTCCCCAAATAGCCCACAAGATTTTGTCCATCCTTAGTCATTTTCCACACTTGATGTATCTGCAGCGCTCTTTTTGCAGAACATAGACCTGACTGTGAATATGATATTTGATAATGCATACAGGTTTTCCAAAAACCTACAGATAGCTATACCTTGTAGCTTCCAATGTGAATAATAATAATAATAATAATAATAATAATAATAATTTATACCCCACCCCTCTGGGAACAATCGAGGCGGCTAACAATATTAAAATACAAAATACAATCAGCCCCCCATACCCACCCCCTTAAAAAAGTATTAAATCAAATAAGATTACAATTGTACAAATTAAGTTAAAATTTAAAAGTTACAAACAACAACATGAACATGGACATATCGTGACAATATTTTTGGCAAGCGGGTTGATAGAAAAGCAGCTGTGTGATATTGGGGAATTCAACACAAATTCCTGGAGGACTTTCCGAAGCCGGGTATCTGTCCTGTAAAGGCCTGCTGGAAGAGATCCATCTTGACAGCCTTTTTGTAGCTGTCTAGAATCATAGAATCATAGTGTTGGAAGAGACCACAAGGGCCATCCAGTCCAACCCTCTGCCATGCAGGAACTCCCAATCAAAGCATCCCTGACAGGTGGCCATCCAGCCTCTGCTTAAAGACCTCCAAGGAAGGAGACTCCACTACTCTCCAAGGGAGTGTGTTCCACTGTCGAACCGCCCTTACTGTCAGGAAGTTCCTCCTAATGTTGAGGTGGAATCTCTTTTCCTGGAGCTTGCATCCATTGTTTCGGGTCCTAGTCTCTGGAGCAGCAGAAAACAAGCTTGTTCCCTCCTCGATATGACATCCCTTCAAATATTTAAACACGGCTATCATATCACCTCTCAGCCTTCTCTTCTCCAGGCTAAACATCCCCAGCTCCCTAAGTCGTTCCTCATAGGGCTTGGTTTCCAGACCCTTCACCATTTTAGTTGCCCTCCTTTGGACACGCTCCAGTTTCTCCACATCCTTTCTGAATTGTGGTGCCCAGAACTGGACACAGTATTCCAGGTGAGGCCTGACCAAAGCAGAATAGAGTGGCACTATTACTTCTCTTGATCTAGACACTATGCATCTACTGATGCAGCCTAAAATTGCATTGGCCTTTTTAGCTGCTGCATCGCACTGTTGACTCATGTTCAACCTGTGGTCCACCTGGATTCCTAGATCCCTTTCACATGTAGTCTCATTCAGCCAGGTGTCCCCCATTGTATATCTGTACTTTTCGTTTTTCTGCCCTAAGTGCAGTACCTTACATTTCTCCATGTTGAATTTCATTTTATTAGCTTTGGCCCAACTTTCTAGTCTGTTCAAGTCATTTTGAATTTTGATCCTGTCCTCTGGGGTATTAGCTACTCCTCCTAATTTGGTGTCATCTGCAAATTTGATAACTATGCCCCCAATACTGTCATCCAAGTCATTAATAAAGATATTGAATAGCACTGGGCCCAGGACAGAACCCCACTGGTCACTTCTTTCCAAGTTGAAAAGGAGCCATTGTTGAGCACCCTTTGGGTTCGATCAGTCAACCAATTACAAATCCATGTAACAGTTACTTTGTCTAGCCCACATTCTACCAACTTGCTTGCAAGAATGTCATGGGGAACCTTGTAAAAGGCCTTACTGAAATCAAGATATACTATATCCACAGCATTCCCTTCATCTACCAAGCTGGTAATTTTATCAAAAAAAGAGATCAGATTTGTCTGGCATGACCTGTTTCTCTGAAACCCATGTTGTTTTTTTGTGATTATGAAATTACCTTCCAGATGTTCACAGACTCTCTGTTTAATGATCTGCTCCAGAATCTTTCCTGGTATTGATGTCAGACTAACTGGACGATAATTGTTGGGATCCTCTTTTTTCCCCTTTTTGAAAATGGGGACAACATTTGCCCTCCTCCAGTCCGCTGGGACCTCTCCTGTTTTCCAGGAATTCTCAAAGATTATTGCCAATGGTTCCGATATTACATTTGCCAGTTCTTTTAATACCCTTGGATGTAATTCATCTGGTCCTGGAGACTTATATTCATTTAGATTAACCAGATGTTTCTGTACTATCTCTTTACTTATTCTGTGCTGAAATTCTCCTGTCCTCTGCTCCATTATACTTAGGTTGAGCACCCTTTGCCTTTTCTGAGAAGACTGAAGCAAAGAAGGTGTTGAGTAATTCTGCCTTTTCTCTGTCCCCTGTTAACTTTTTGCCATCTTCTCCACACAGTGGCCCTACCATTTCCTTCTTTTTCCTTTTGCTACTGACATACCCAAAAAAGCCCTTTTTATTGTTCTTGACCTCTCTAGCAAGCCTGAGTTCATTCTGCGCTTTAGCTTTTCTGACTTTACCCCTACACGTGCTAGCTATTTGTTTGAATTCTTCTTTGGTAATTTCCCCATTTTTCCATTCCTTATACATGTTGCGTTTAAAACATAGTTCAGTTGCAAGTTCCTTAGTCATCCATCCTGGTTTCTTGAGACACCTCCCATTTTTCCTCCTCGTTGGCACGGTTTGAAATTGTGCCTTCAGTATCTCCCTTTTGAGAAACTCCCATCCGTCTTGAACTCCCTTCTCTTTTAGTATTCCTGTCCATGGGATCACCCCCAGTATTTCTCTAAGTTTAGTAAAATCAGCTTTCCTAAAGTCTAGAATGCGTGTCTGACTATGCCTGGCTTCTCCTTTCCACTGTATAATAAACTCCAGGAGAACGTGATCACTCCCGCCTAAGGATCCAACCACTTGCACCCCATTAACTAGGTCTTCCCTGTTAGTTAGGATCAGACTAACAAGACTACATCTCTAGAATATCTGCGGACCATTCGCAGATAGTCTAGAGATGTAAGCAAATGGATCTCGTCCGGCAGACCATTCCATAACTTGGGGGTGACCACAGAAAATGCCCTCTGGCAGGTAGCTGAAAGCCTAGATTTTTGTAGCTGAAGCTGGCTCCTCCCAGAGCATCGGAGTGCACGGGGGTGGGGGGAGGAATGTAGGGGAGAAGGCGGTCCCGAAGATAGTTTGGACCCAAGCCATTTAGGGCTTTAAAGGTGATAACCCACACCTTATACTGGGCCCGGAAACTAATAGGTAGCCAGGACGGACTTTAATACCAGGGTAATATGGTCTCTCCTAGATGTTCCAGAGACTACCCTGGCTGCCATGTTCTGAATTAACTGCAGTTCCGGACCAAGCATGAGGGTAGCCCCATGTAGAGCACATTGCAGAAATCTAGACGTGAGGTTACCAGTGTGTGCACAACGGTCTTGAGATCCCTTACTTCCAGAATAGGGCGCAGCTGGCGTATCAGCCGAAGCTGATAACAGGCGCTCCTGACTGTCGCATTTATCTGATTTGTCATCAGGAGCGACGAGTCAAGGAGCACCCCCAGACTGCAAATGCAGTCTTTTACGGAGAGTGTGACCCCATCCAGGACCGGAGGTTGCAACCCAATTCTTGGTTTCGGGGCCGCTACCATGAGCACCTCTGTTTTGTCTGGATTCAGTCTCAGTCTGTTTTCCCTCATCCTGCCCATTACTGCCCGAAGACATTCATTGAGAGAGGAGATGCCATCGGAATTCGAGACCGATGAACGAGACATGGAGAAATAGATTTGGGTGTCATCAGCGTACTGATAATACCCAGCTCCATAACTCTGAATGATTTCACCCAGCGGCTTCATAAAGATAACATTGGGGACAGAATAGCACCCTGTGGAACACCAGAGGTGAGCTCCCTTTTACTGGAGCAGCTGTCCCCGAGCAGCACCCTCTGGGATCTGCCCGAGAGGAAGGAATGGAACTACTGGAGTGCAGTGCCTCCAATTCCCAACTCCCTCAGGCGATTCAAAAGGATGCCATGATCTATCGTATCGAAAGCTGCTGAGATGTCTAGGAGTTCCAACAGGGTCACACTACCCCTGTCGATGCTCAGACGCAGATCGTCGGTCAAGGCAACCATGGCAGTCTCAACCCCAAAGCCTGTCCTGAAGCCTGTCCTGAAGCCAGAAATGGGTCTAGATAATCAGTTTCATCCAAGACAACTTGGAGTTGAAGAGCAACAGCCCTCTCGATTACCTTACTCAAGAATGGTAATAAAGAGACTGGCCTATAGTTGTTCCTATCCAGGGGATCCAGAGAAGTTTTTTTCAGAACCAGCCTAACAGCTGCTTCCTTCAAAATAGATGGAATATAACCTTCCCTGAGGGATGCAGTGATGATGTCCGTAAGGAACATCCTCAAAGCATCCCCCCCCCACCGGACAGCCAGCCATGATGGGCAAGGATCGAGAGGGCAGGTTGTTTTCCTCACTCTACCAAGGAGCTTGTCCACGTCATCAGTACTCACAGATTGAAAGTGATCCAGAATAATTTAATTAACAGAGTCACTGGACACCTTGCCCATTATTTCTGTTGAAATACTGGCGTCTAAGTCAGCTCTTATATGAGCGATTTTATCCTCAAAGAAGTTATTAAATGCATCACAGCAGGTTGTTGTTGGGTTACGTAAAGGGTTCTGCACAGGGGAAACCTGCATCAGTTCCCTTACCACCCTAAACAGTTCTGCTGGACAAGACTCTGCAGACGCAATATGTGCAGAGCAGAAAGATCTCTGCGCTGCACGTATTGCCTCCCGATAGGACCAAAGAAAGTTCCTATGGCGAGTCCGATCAGATAAGAGTTGAGTTTTCCACCAGTTGTGCTCTAGTTGTTGTCCTTCCCGCTTCATTTTCCTAAGCTCTGGAGTATACCATGGCCTATGGTTCGAAGTGGGTTGGCAAGGACGCTTGGGAGCAATGGTGTCAATAGCCTTGGTAAGATCAGTGTTCCAACTATTAACCAAAGCTTCGACAGGGTCACTGGCATTTCCAACCATTAAACCCTCAAAGGCTTTCTGGAATCCAATTGGTTCCATTAGCCTTCGAGGGTGGACCATTCTAATAGGTCCACCACCCCCGGTGGGGCAGATAGAGGCTCTTAGTTCCACCTTGACCAGGAAATGATCCATCCATGACAAGGCAGTGGTTTTAATAACCTCTGCCCATGGATATTCCTGCTCTGTACTGAAGACCGCATCAAGGGTATGACCCGCACAATGTGTGGGCCCGGCGACCAATTGGGAGAGGCCCATGTTAGTCATTGTTTCCATGAACTCCCAAGCCACACCTGTTAAGTTTGTCAAACTGGTCTCAAAAGGGATGTTGAAGTCGCCCAGAACTAAAAATCTGGGTGACTCCAGCAGCAGCTCCGAGACCAGCTATGTCAGCTCGGTTAAGGAGTCTGCTAGACAACACGGTGGTCAGTATACTAGCAGAATCCCCAAACTATCCCTGGTCTTCAGGCTGAGGTACATATATTCGAAATGCACTGTGTTCCAGATAGGTATCCTGGTCAAAGTCAAATTGTTCTTATAAACCAGAGCCACTCTGCCCCCCCGCCCACTTCCCCTCACCTGCTCACTCACAGAATACCCTACTGGGAGGGCCTGCGCCCACATAATGGCACTATCCTCTCCCAGCCAGATCTCTGTAAAGCAAGCCAGGTCGGCATCCTCATCCAGAAGAAGATCATGGATGATATGAGTTTTATTTTTGACTGACCTGGCATTGCAAAGGAGCAGAGTGAGGTTCTGTGGAATGATTGGTCTGCACTCTAATCCATTCTGGGAAACAGAGGGAACTGAAGAAGGGATAGCTCTCAAACAGCGATCCTGTCTTCTTTTGTAACATTTGCTCGCTCCGCTCTGACCATATCTCCCATTCCCCAACGCAACTCCAATGGCCGCCCCCACCTCATTCCCGACCTGAGGTGGAGATGGAAGACATAGAGCCACAAGGAGGATCAGGTAACTGGAGCTGAAACCAGCCTCAGACTTTTAACCCCATCTTAGTGGCAAAACAGAGAATGTTCGTCACACAGATCAAACCATAGCCCTCCAGTTATTCCCTCAGCATAATACCACAGGAGTAATATAGTGATGGTGTATCTTGGGGTCCTTGCCTAAGCTCACAAGGACCGCGCCGTCACTACAAGCACTGAGTTCCAGAGAGGAGATGGAAGCTGGGTGGGCTCCTGGGCCTTTGCCCGACCTTCCTGCAGCCCCCGATGCTGACGCTGCCACCACACTGCTGGAGGGGATGGAGCTGGGTGGGCTAAATACTCCCGCCCAGGCCTCTCAGCTGCTTGCCGCTGCCACTGCACTGCCGCACCTCCGGTAAAGATAGAGTGTTGGGTGGGCTCCTGGGCCTCCGCCTGACCTTCCTGTGGCCCCCGACAGTGCCGCTGCCGCCACGCTGCTAGAGGGGATGGACCTGAGCGGGCTAAATACTCTCAGCTGCTTGCTGCTGCTGCTGCTGCTGCTGCTGCTGCCGCTGCGCTGTCGCACTGCCAGTAAAGATGGAGTGTTGGGCGGGTTCCTGGGCCTCCGCCCGACCTTTCTGCAGCCCCCAACGCTGCCGCTGCCACCATGCTGCTGGAGGGGATGGAGCTGGGCGGGCTAAATACTCCCGACCAGGCCTCTCCACTGCTTGTTGCTGCCGCTGCGCCACCGTGTCACCAGTAAATATGGAGTATTTAAGTGTATTATGTGAATTGCTGCAGTTTTTCACAAATTCATACTTATGCTTAATTGTTTTCACTTTCCTAAGCAAATTCACCTCCATTCACCCTCCTTCTGCTGAAAATGCCCCACCATGTGAATCCATGTGAAGTGGATGGACGGCTCCTGTTCAATAATGCTCATTCTTGTGGATACTCGCAGATAGTCTGGTAAAAATTGTGAATATTTTTTTGGTGGTGATAATGGAGTCTGACCCTGCAAAACAACAACAACAACAACAAAATTCTTCTGAATTGCATGTGGCTGGATTACAGTCTATTTAATTTTAGGTGTAAGCTGCCTTGATTGCCACAGCAAAAGACGGGGTATAAAAATAAATTTATTATTATTATTATTATTATTATTATTATTATTATTATTATTATTATATTTTAATCATGTAGCACATTATTGCACTACCCTTTCATCATGCTGCTATTCCATTTTTAGTGTTCTGGCTGCCTCCTGTTGCATTTTGGGGTTTGTAGTTCAGTGAGCGCTAAGAGCTCTCTGACTGAGAATTCTAAATGCCCCTCCTTAAACTGCAAATCCCAGAATGCAACAGGATGCAGCCAGAGCAGTTAAAGTGGAATAGCAGCAGTATGAGAGTGTAGTGTGGTAATCTAGGTAGACAAGTCCCTTGTTTCTCACACTTTTTAATGCAAATAAATGTTCCTCACAAGTAAAGTAAAGGTGAGAATGTGACTTTCTCGTGATTCATATTTTTGAGGTCTTCCCAGGGCCAAAGAAGAATGTGATCTGAAGAGCAGAACCAGCTGTGGGCCAGAAAGTGGATCTTCATGCATTGCAGCAGGCCATATGAGCTCATTCTGCAGTAGAGGCTATGTCAGTACTTGCCTGCTCAATTAAAATATTTTTCTTTCCACACTTAACTTGTTGAAAGTAGTTCATATGTCATATTTAAAGAGGTCACTTTGAAAATGTCTTCTAAGGAGAGACACAGTATGTGTCTGTGACAGATAATTATGAAAGCATGCTAACGCTGTACATGTCTAGTATGTACTTAAAAGCCAGCCTGATGTTAATGTAGGGGAAGCAATTGAATCATTGCTCCATATTTCATCTGTTTTCCACCAAGCAAGAACTGGAACTAAATCAAACTTTTCAACATTATACATTCAAGAAATGTATCAGATCGACTCATCTCTCTAGGGAGTATGTTTCAGCATCAGCTGGTTGGGAAAGTGTCTTGCTGCTGCAAAGGATAATATAAGTGAAACTATTGCTGGAGCCATTTACAAAGCATCCCCACCTCTTCAATTGGCCTTCACAATGCCAAAAGGACACCCTTATGCATACAAAAGAAGATTTATTTATTTTTTGTCTGACAGAGAGGTTAATTTCCATGTCAGAAGAGTAACACGTGAAGTGGCTTTCACATGGATCTAGTGCTGTAAACAAATCAGCAGCTATTTTTAAAAAGTGGAACGAAAATAATTTAACTTTTATTTTGGAAATGAGAAATGTCCAGACAACCAAGGAAAAATCCTAACCGGTAATGATGGAAAATGTAACGAAGATATTATTGCAACCTCAGATTTGATTTGCTACAGTTAATGGGAACATTCTGCAGTCTCTCCACATTTGGCCACAAACTCAAAAGAGCCTGCCTCCCACATCTGTATGCACATCTGGGTTCTTGTGGGGAAAGAAGTTCTTGCCAGAGGAGGCCTTCTTTATCTCTCCACCATAAAACTGCATGATGCACTTGGAACTAACTTGCTGAAAGAAATGGGGAAGATAACACCTAAAACAAACCACATGTAGCACATATGAGCCTTACTCAGGGATGGGAATCATGTTGTGGACTGGAAATCCTATCAGGTCTAGTCAGCATGGCCAGTGGTAAGGAATAGTGGGAGCTGTAGGCCAGTAATATTTTGTGGACAATGTGATTCCAATAGTTAGTCCCAACTAGGCATTTAAAACAAAAAGTTTTTAAGGAACATCCTCGGAGTATTGTACTGTTTTAAAGTATATGGTTTTAAGTGCTTTTATCATTTTTAATTGTATTCTATTTTTTAAACAAGTGATCAGTTTTAATATTGCAATAATTTAATTCTATTTTAATGGTCATGTTTGTATGTTTTTAATTATACTGTGCTTTTAAATTGTAAGCTGCTTCGAGTCTTAATTTTTTGCAGAAAGCAGGATATAAAGAAGAACTACTACTACTAGAGTGAACTCATGGGTTCCATATGTTGACTTATGCAACACACACTGATTAAACTGTAGTTAAAGGTAGTGATTGGATTTAGTCCACATATCCCCTTAACCACATAGACATGTGATACTCCCAGGCTTTTCCATTGAGTTTAGTGTTTTCCCAAACACTTCTAATCTCTAGTTTTTTGTGGGTTTTTCGGGCTGTGTGGCCATGTTCTAGAAGAGTTCCTTTCTGACGTTTCGCCAGCATCTGTGGCTGGCATCTTCAGAGAAAGCATCTGAAGATGCCAGTCACAGATGCTGGTGAAACGTCAGAAAGGAACTCTTCTAGAACATGGCCACACAGCCCGAAAACCCCACAAAAAACTATGGATGCCGGCCATGAAAGCCTACGACTTCACTTCTAATCTCATTTGTAACTATGCGTGGCCACATTCATAATAACACAACATCTGGCCACATCCATCCTGACTCTGCATCTCCAATCACTTAGGTTTACCCAGGTCCACATAAGTGGAGTTTCCATATCTAAAGAAGGGTGTGTGCAGGATTCTCTGCCTCATACTGGACAGGAGAGCCAGAACACCAACATGTTGGGATGGGACGATACCTCACACCATTTTAATATCTGTCTTTCCACTTCTTGTGAGTAATGAGTGAAAAGGGCTCCTGGACCAGGCTATTTGTCTATCTCACCAATATTATCCATTCTGGTTGGTGCCAACTTTCCCCTGTCTCAAGCAGAGATCTTATTCAAATGAAGATCTCTTCATGTGGTGATAGCAAAAGCAGGCTTGACACACATACTTGCCTCCACAGTTTGAAATAATATGTGCCTTGGAAATCATGGGGCCATGTGGGGAAGCCCTGCTCCTGATGTTCTCTGCTCCCTCAACTGCCAATGTGTTAAGAACAGAACAGAGCAACTCACTGTGAAGTAGATGAGAGCTCCTGCTCTAATGAGAAACTTTGGTCCATTTAGGGTCCTCTTCAGTGGAAGGATTTCTATCCATATATATTGATATGTGTTCAGTAGTCCCTTAGTATCTGCTGGTTTGATTCCAGGACCCTCCGTGGATGGCATAGTCAAATTGTGTCTCTTGTATACAATGGCAAAATCAAGATTTGCTTCTTAGAATTTATATGTTTAGAAAATATTTCCAAACCATGGATGCTTGGATCTGTGGATAAAAAGTCAGTAGATAAGGAGGGCTGACTGTATATATCCCCTACCAATTCTGTTCTAAAAGAAGGGAGGATGAGGGTATGCTATCTGGTCATATCAGTTTTTAATGGGTGTGGCAATTGTGTGAATCTGCCTGAAGAATGAACCTTCTGCACAAAATTCATAAGTTTTATCAATGAGCTGTGGCTCAGCTTTATATATTGCAGCTTAGAAAAATTACAAAGTTAAACAATAGTCCAGGTCATATTCAGCCAAGATTACAAAATAAACATAAGCCCTAAGACACTTAGCTGCATTTTTGTCCTATTCTATTCATATTCAGATGTCCTTGGATGTCCCTGTGTTACCCTCAATGCTGGAATGTCCAAGAGGATGCTCTACCATCAATCTGAATTTAGGAGAATTTTAATACTTAGCCCAAATGAGTATATTTGGAGTGACCGGGGCAACACAGTCTTAGAGATCTATCTCAGCTTTATATGGTCCCAAAGTACACAGGAATCCAGGGGCAAGTTTCCAAACACAATGAGTTTTATTTAAAAGGGGAAATCAACATGCAAACACACACAAATAACCATGCACACACACAGGAACTATGGAGATCAAAGGTGTTACATTGGAACAGAGGAGGCTTCACTATGGTGATACTATATTATATCTGCAGACCTCTGTTCCCTGGGTCTGAGCTTTTTCACCTCCTCAAAATGGCCAGAATTAATTGATCATCCTGGGACCCCAATGCACCTCCTGTTTGCTAGCCTATGTGCAAAAGCTATTCTCTGGTTATAGCTTCCAAAACTGGGGTTATAGAAGGGTTGCCCAGCTCTGTTTTATTACATTTCTGATATCAAAAGAGAAGGGACTCTGGTGGTCATAGTAACACCTGGGACAACCTGGCCTCTGGACCACATAGTCCAGCCTCACCCAAACCTGTATAGGTGCAGCAGACACTCATCCCCCTTGCCCTTCTTTGTTCTTCTCTCTTGCCTGAGACTTTTTAAAAATAAGTCTCTGAGACTTTTTAAAATAAGTCACCTGAGACTTTTTAAAATAACTGCTACTGGAAATGATCTCAAAGATTTGTGCTTCTGCATAACTCACCACCCCCATTGGGCTATTATCTTTTGTCATCTCTGTGATGCTAACCCCATGATACTGACCCCAATCTGTGCAATACCATTACATCATTAAACCTTTGTTTACCTGGTGGAACACTATATCCCTCAGCTGTGCTGCCCAGATAATAGGAGAGTCCATTATCACATCCCCCCCCCCCCCATCTCAGATGGTCTGGTAACAGCTGGAGGCTATTGCATCCTGTAACAAAGAAAGGAACAGAGGTAAAACACACTTGCAAATTCACAATACTACAGGTTTACTATACTGTCAATTAGCAGACATCCCCCCTTAACCTCCCACCTGTCCTCTGTGGGAAAGGTAATCAGCCATTGAGCTGGAACTTCCAGCCACATGTTGAATATCAAAGTCAAAGACTTAGAGAAACACCATTGAAGCAGTTTCTTGTTAACTCCCTGGACTGTGTGGAGTCACCAAAGGGAAACATGATCAGTCTGGAGACTGATAATAGCCATACACCTATCATCAGTTTATCCAGTGCATAAACAATAGTGTAGTGTTCCTTCTCTGTTATAGACTTCCTCACCAAAAGCTTATTGTTGAGGAACAGTGTTGGGTGTAAGAATCCATCCTTCTTGTGGCAGGACTTCTCCAATGTCACTTTTGGAATCATCTGTAGTCAGGATGAATGGCTTATTGAAATCTGGTGCCATCAGTACTGGATCTGATATAAGAGCCATTTCAGTGACACAAATGCTTCTTGACACTCTGCTTTCCACTTCACCGCCTTAGGTTTCTTGGAATGTAACAGATCTGTTAGAAGTGCCACTAGCTGGCTGTAGTTGGACACAAACCTTCTGTAGTACTCTGCCAAGCCAAAGAACGATTGAACCTGCTTCCTGGAACAGGGAGTCAGCCAGTTGTGAATAGCTTTCACCTTCACTTGAAAAAAAGTGATAATCCCTTAACCTCATGGTCATGATAAGTCACTTGATCAAGTGTAAACTAGCATTTTTTGGTCTTTATTTTCAGTCCAGCATCATTGATACAGGTGTAGTCTCAAGGTGTTTCAGGTGGTTGTCCCAGGAATATGAGAAGATTGCAATGTCATCCAAGTAGGCCATAGCAAAGTCCCCACAACCTCTCAATAGAGAGTCCACCAACCTCTGTAAGGTTGCTGGTGCATTGCACACACCAAAAAGAAGCACATTGAACTCAAACAGGCCAATGTGGGTGATGAGTGCTGTCCAATGCTTGGATTTCTCTGCCAGAGAGATTTCCCAATATCCCTTAGTCAGAACTAGGCTGGAGAGATACTTGGCATGCCCCAGCTTTTCCAACAGTTCACTAGTGGCGCCATTGTTAAAAGCCAGTACTGCAGCCACAACATTGTGAGTTTAATTCTGCAGGGCTCCAAGGTTGACTCAGCCTTCCATCTTTTCATAGGATGGTAAAATGAGTACCCAGATTGTTGGGGGCAATTGTTTTACAGATTGTAAACTGCATAGAGAGTGCTGGGTTCACAATTAAGTGGTATAGAAATGTAAATGCTATTGCTATTGCAATCCATACCAGGGCATAGGGTAATGCTCAGAACATGTTACTGAGTTCATTTTTCTGTAGTCCACACAGAACTTAATTTCAGCTCCCCCCTTTTCGGGCACAAGATCAACAGGTGATGACCATGAACTACATGAGGGTCAAATAATCACCATGCCCACCATCTCCTTCACCTCTAAAGAGAAGGGTGTGTGGGAGGATACGTATATTTCCATCAGCCCTAACCAGCATGGTCAATGGTAAGGTATGATGGGAGCTGTAGTCCAACGGCATCTGCAGCTCACATTTTCTCTAGCCCTGGGGCAATTTTGGTAAATGGTTTCTTCCCCCATTACTTTATACACTCAGAAATCTAAGAAAGCAAGGGAATGGTAACCATGCATTTGTATTAAGTTACCACTTCATAGTTATCACTTTTCTTCACTCTCTGTAATGCCACACCAAGTGTGAAGGACATCTTTACCAGATTTGTTTCCCTGAATTTCATTCTTTTTGGGTGAAGAGCTGTAGTAAAGTTTTTCTCACCAATTGACAAACTTCCTAAATCCATACTTTGGTGATGTACCACTTATGTAATCTTTGATTCTTTCTGAGTCACACTATGTGAGTCAGCACACAGTTTGGAACTATAGCAATAGCAATAGCATTTGCATTTCTATACTGCTTCATAGTGAACTAAGCACTATAGTGAACTAAGCACTTACAGTGTGTAAGCCAATTGCCCCCTTTGGGGGGTGGCAAAAAGGAGGATCGGGGCTGCAGCATGTGGTTGCCATGGCCTCGATCTGCTACTCCCAGGAGCAGCACAGAGCCGCCCCCTATGGGCCATCTGTATCAACCCTAAGAATGCTAACTCAACACTATGGGACTGTATAAACTGGCCACAAGGGCTGACCTGGGGGTGGAGTTGGGATGTGGTGACTGCAAGCCGGCTGCCCTGACTCTGCCCCCACATCATCCTCACACCGTCCATCCAAACAGACAGCAGGTGGAGTCAGACACACTACACCAAAGGAGAGGTAAAAATCTGCCACCACAGTGGCAAGGGCTCTTTTTGCCGCTTTAAAAAAGACTGGCATTTGGTCTGAATGTTGTGACTTACATATTGTAATTTCTTACATGTAAGAGACTCATGGGCTAACAAAAGCAAGAAGTAATTTGGCAAAAATCCAAGATAGCTAGGCTCTAAGTAAATCTCTGATTGCAAAAAGTAAAAATTTTTCCCTCTTTAACCTTTTGGCTCATTTAATTAATATCTTAATTAGTAACTTAATTCTGCTGAAACAATGCTGGAATTTCAGCTGAAGTCAATCATTTTCATTTAAAAAAAACCCCCAATAAATTTAATTTAATAAATTTAATAAATTTACAACCCAAAGGAATTTAGTTGGTCACAGTTTCTCGCTGCTCCTTGATAAGCAAGTAGAGCATTGTAGACTTTGGAGGGAAAGAGAGTGAAGAATCATTCAGTAAAAACACTGGTTTCAAGGGAATGTTTTCTGTAACCTAAGGTTAAATTAAGTGCAGAAGACACAGGGCCTTTGAAGACTGCCAGAAATAGTGCAAATTGAGTCCACTTTAAGGGTTAGGGTTAGGGAATCATGGGAACTGTATTTTATTGTGGCACCAGAGCTCTCTGACAGAGAAGGCTCAATGTCTCAGGAAAAAAAACAATTCCCATGATTCCCTAGCACTAACCCTAACCCTCAAAGTGGACTCAATTTGCACTATTTCTAAGCTATTATTGAAGAATACACACAGGCAGTGGCCTCACTAGGGGGTGCAGGGGTGTGTGGACCTCACTAGGTGACATCCTAAGAGGGGTGACACCACGTCACTTCAAACACCTACCTTTTGGCAGAAATGGGCTGTGGCATTCACCTGCTTCCTTTTAAAATGCTTTAAGAGATGGTAGAAGTGGGGTAAAGCTCAGTGGGAGGAGAAAGGATAGGCCCCAGAATTTTTTAAAAAATTAAAATTTCACATTTCAAAATTTTATTTTTTTAAAAAAAATAATAATAAAATTAATTGTTTTTATTTTCTTTAAATGCATCACATTTTAACTAAATCTTCACTATGTATATGTAAATATGTTTAGGATGTGTGTAGGATATTGTAATTTGAAGGTATAATTTTAATTTTGCTAGTTCTTTATGTCACAACCATTAGCATTAAATTCAGTGGTATATGGGATTTATGATTTATGAGTAGCATTAGTGCAAAAAAGTATTACTAATGATTCTGTATGGTGTGAAATGGGAGGAGGCCAGTGTGTGTGTGTGACACCATGAGTAACCACACCTGGTGACACCTACCCTAGGGATGCCACTGCACACAGCATATCTGTACCTTACATAATGGGCCCTTAATGGATCTCTCTGATTATATCAGTGCTGCTTCTCATTTCAGTTTTAATTTAAGTAGTTACATGGGAGAAGTAAGATTTTTTGTCACCAGGTAATTTTGTCCCATTGCCAACATAATGCAAATGAAAACCTCTGCAACAAAAATTCCATTTCCCATGGAAAACTGGTTCTGTACTTGGCTAATATTTGTGAAAGTATATGGAACTCACTAGGGCATACTGTCCATCTTCTTAGTTTGATTTATAGAGTGTTACATTCCTTCTGTTGGAAAGGCAACTTGTATTATAACTGAGCATTGCAAATGTTTGTTTCCCAGTTGCTTCCTGCTACAATAGTGTAGCAGTTTTTCATGCACTTTTTGCATCTTTAAGATATTCCCCAAGCATACAGTTATCAGTATATGACTAATTCTCTGGCTTAGATGAGGTCTGATAAAATCCATTTGAGAATGTCTATAGCTGTTTTTGCTGCCCAGGAACACATATACTTCAGCTCTTAGGCTTAACCTTGCCAAAACTTTCCAGAAAGTTACCAGACAGTTGAACTTAGTTTTGTAAAGTAAAAAAAGAAGTGTATTTTGTTCTCCTTGCATACATTTTCTTTCACTCCAGAGGCGTTGTTCACATCTGGGTTTATGTGCTTGTGTGCTTTGGCCAGTTGTGACTTGTGGCTTGCTGGGATTCATAAGCGGCATTGGCTTTCTAGGGCTACAATTATGAGGTTTCCACACTGTATAGAGTGGCTTAGTTGTTTTTAGTGGCACTGTGCTGGAGACAGGCAGATATACAGCAGCTTGTCTCCTATCCCACTATTCTTTGATGGTTCTGAGTGTGTGTGTGTGTGCGGGGGGGGGGGGGACTCCTTGTACAAAGCTGAATTCCAAAGTCCAATGGCATGTTATAAGTTGTAAAGTCACAGCAATATCTTCAGATTACTATGGCTGAAATCTTACTCAGTACACTTACTGTGGGGAGAAAGGACATGCTTAGGACCTGACTCCCTAGCAACAGCAGCTTGCTCTGGACAACATGAGCAAAAGGATGGTTTCATATAGACAACTTAGGGCCTTTGCAGACTGCCAGAAATAGTGCAAATTGAGTCCACTTTAACTGCCCTGGCTCAGTGCTACGGAATCATGGGAACTGTAGTTTATTATGGCACCAGAGCTCTCTGACAGAGAAGGCTCAATGTCGCAGAAAAAAAATACAATTCCCATGATTCCCTAGCACTGGGCCAGGAGTTGACTTATCAAGACTGACACATCCCAGGCCCTGAGACTTTGGGGCTAAGCAGACGGCGCAAAGCGCCGTCTTCAGGGAAAGGAAGGGGAGGAGCAGCCACACGCTGGGCACCCCAACCCCTTCCCGAAAACGTCCTCAGAGCAGCTGGCCCTCCACACGGCTGGCGCTCCGAGGATACCTTTCCGCTGCAGCGTCCTCACACACTGCAGCAGAAAAGCCGCCGAAGGTGCGCCGGCAGCCTTTTGCGGCGCACCTTTGGCGATTTGCGGAAGGAGTGCTATTTTAGCCCTCCTTCCTGGGGCGGCGAAGCTGTGCCGCGGGGCTGAGGAATGCGGATGCCTCGGCCCCGATCCACAGCTTCCTGGGGCGGCCCCGTACCGCCCGTCTGCTTCCCCCCTTTAAGGTCAGTAGGGGAGCCTACTGTTGAGGTCATTAAAGTATGAACAAATTAAGCCTCCACCACAATTGTTCAGCACAGCTAATTAAAACACACACACACACACACACACATACCAGAGGCCCTTTCACACTATACAGACATAGGGGGGTTGCAGACTGCCAGAAATAGTGTGAATTCAGTCCACTTTTAGGGTTAGGGTTAGAGTTAGGGAACCATGGGAACTGTATTTTATTGTGGCATCAGAGTTGTCTGACAGAGAAGGCTCAATGTCTCAGAAAAATAACAGTTCCCATGATTCCCTAGCACTAACCCTAACCCTAAAAGTGGACTGAATTCACACTATTTCTGGCAGTCTGCAACCCCCCATAGGTTGCATCTACACTGCAAAATTAATGCAGTTTGACACCCCTTTATCTGCCACTGCCAGAAATAGTGCAAATTGAGTGCACTTTAACTGCCCTGACTCAGTGCTAGGGAATCATGGGAATTGTAGTTTATTGTGGCACCAGAGCTCTCTGACAGAGAAGGCTCAATGTCTCAGAAAAAATACAGTTCCCATGATTCCCTAGCACTGAGCCAGGGCAGTTAAAGTGGACTCAGTTTGCACTATTTATAGCAGTCTGAAAAGGCCCTAAGTGCTATGGAGTGCTGGGATTTGTAGTTTTGTGAGATCTTTAGCTTTCTGTGTCAGAGAGCTCTGGTGCCACAACAAGCTACAAATCCCAGGATTCCTTAGGATGGAGCCATGACCATTAAAGTGGTACCAAACTGCATTAATTCTGTAGCATGGCAGCAGCCATAGTGTTAAGATTCCACTTCTAACTGCCATGCCTGCATCCTATGAGATCCTGGGATTGGCAATTAGGTTAGTGGCACCAGAGGAACTCCCTGGCTGATGATTACAGACTAGCACTTTGAGCCAGTGTCAGAGCAGAGTGGGGGTATGGCAACCACACACTGCATGCCCAAAAGGCATTCCGGTACCGGCATCTCCCAAAAAGGGACCCAAGGCGGCTCACAATATATAAACACATTAAAACAGATTTTTTTAAAAAACCACTTAAAATAACCTAATTAAAACACTACAAAGTTAACATTTAAAACATAAAAAGTTAAAACATAATCTAAAACACCCCCCATAAAACCAGGCTTGCATGATTTTAAAAAGCTTGCCTGCATAGAAATGTTTTTACCGGCTGGCGAAAGGCCAGCACAGAGGGGGCCATTCTAGCCTCTCATAGAAGGTAGCTCCACAGGGTGGGAACAGCCACTGAGAAGGTGCTCTCTCATGTCCTCACCAAGCAAGCCTGGGATGGTGGTGGGACCAAGAGAAAGCCTTCTGCTGAGGATCTTAGGGTTCTGGGTGGTTCATATGGGGAGATATGGCTTCTCAAATAGTCTGGACCTAAACTGTGTAAGGCTTTATAGGTCATGACTAGCACTTTGAATTTTACCTGGAAACTAACTGGTAGCCAATGAAGCTGTTTCAATATGGAGTTATATGCTCCCTATAACTGGCTCTGGTCAGCATTCTGGCTGACGCATTTTGATCCCACTGAAGTTTCTGAACAGTTTCCAAAGGCAGCCCCACATAGAGTGTGTTACAGTAGTCCAAACAGGATATAATCATGGCATGTGTCATTGTAGCAAGATCTGATGTCTCAAGGAATGGGTGCAGCTGGTGCACTAGTTTTAACTGTGCAAATGCACTCCTGGCCACTGCTGAGACCTGGGTATCCAGGCTCAGTGGAGACCAGGAGCACTCCTCAAGCTACAAGACTGAGATTTCAGGGGGACTGTATGCAGAACATATAGTAAGGAAAGCAGGCTTGGACATGGAAGAGGGAGGAGTGAAAATAGGAGGAAGCAATATCCACAATCTAAGATATGCAGATGACACCATAATACTAGCAGAAAACCTCACAGACCTGGAACAACTACTAAGGAAGATCAAAGAAGAAAGTGCAAAGGCAGGCTTACTGTTGAACACAAAGAAAACAAAAATAATGACTACAGAAAACTACACACATTCAAACTAGACAATGAGGAAATAGAAATAGTAAAAGAGTTCTCATATCTGGGATCAAACATTGATCAGAATGGGGACTGCAGCCAGGAAATCAGGAGAAGATTAAGAATGGGGAGGGTGGCTATGAAAAAACTAGAAAAGATCCTAAAATGCAAAGACATACAACTCACTACAAAAGTCAGAATCATATAAGACTGAGCCAAAGGCAGTTTACAATAAACAAACAAAAACCCCATTCAGCATAGACAATGCCCCAATTCCCTGATCTGCCTTATGACTGACAAGGAACACCTCTGTCTTCTCTGGATTAAGTGTCAATTTGTTTGCCCTCATCCAGTCCATTACTGACAGCAGACACTGGTTCAGCCCAGAGACAGCTTCCTTGGAATCAGTATACGCATAATCACTTCAGAGGCCACTCTGGAGCCATGTTGGAATGGGTCTGATGTGATAGGAGGGCTGAGCAGGTGCAGGAGGATCTCTGGTGGGACTCAAGGTTATTCAGTTGCTTGAGATTGCTTAGGACTGTGTGGGAAAATATGCAGGGCTCTGGGGGTGGGTGGGAGTGAAATGTGGAGAGTTCTTAAAAGTGAAACCTAAGTAGTAGCCTCAGATCTGGCAATGTATTTACTACTGTGCTGAACTTAATCCAATGAAACTTTCCTGGATTCAACCATGAAGTCTGTTCTTTAAGTTAAGTAAAGACAGGGCATCACACTGGCCAGCTGCAGAACTGTTTCTATTTGCTGTTTAGGATTATTACACTGAGAGTAGTACATCCGTATGGAGGAACTGGCCCACTTCACCAAGGAAGGAGTGCGTAGTTTGTATTACATAAAGTAAGGCAGTACAAGTAGTAGTAGATATTCTGCTCTTTTAAAGTTAGATCTGTTGTGTAGAAATGCCATATTTCACTATTAAATATCTGAACCCCTGTATCAGATCAGTCACCAAATTACGTCAGCAATTTCCTTAACAATATTAGCAAACATCATAGAGATAAAGTGTTATCTGGTGGATTCATTACTATAGCAATTCAAATGACACAAACCTTCCTACAATGATGCAATGTAGGCATATATTCCATTCTAACCTTGAGTAGGAACCCACTGGGTTCACCAGAATACTTGTGGGTAGGAAATTCCAAGGCTAGGATCCTATTGGGTCAAATAGTGTGGACCCAACAGGAGGAGTATGAGGCCATCTGAAATTTGTGCCACTTGTGAAATGAAATACAATGGGCCTTATTGTACAACTAGAAACACTGTGTCTGACAATGGCAGTCACCATGTGCACAGTCTACATATGGTGGCTCAGTATTACTACACCAGTAGGTCTTTCTGTTCTACCAGAGTTCAGTAGGGTTTTGGCCTGAGCAAGCAGCTTGTTCCAGTAGAGCTGGAAAACAAAATGAAGTTCTCTGTGTTTCTGAGCCTCTGGTGTTGGTGTTGTTTTAAAAAACCTGGAGAATGAGTTCAAAAGTCCATTCTCCTTCCAGTCTAAAATTGGCCTGAAACAGATAGGTAAGATAGAGTGGCTTCTGGCCACTTTGGGGGGTGGGCCATGCACATGACGCACACCCCCAAAGTGGCCAGAAGTTGACCTGAAGCCACCTAAGGCAACCTGTTTCGCACCACAGCAGTGGCCCACTTTAAGAGGAGGCCATGCAGTTGCCATGGTCGTGGATGATCGCCAGGCAATTGTGGGCAGAGCAGCATCTGGCTACTTTTTCCTGCCTGTCTCCATGATCCCATTGTCTCTTCTTTATTGATTCTCTCCTAGCTGATTTCCTACATGGATGATTTGGCAAAAAGAAAAAGAAAAAAAGATTGCACAGGAACCTAATTAGAGATGCAACTGATCTATAAGAAGTGTCAGACTCAGATTGTTTGCTTCCCCTGTAGCTGCCCAAGCTCTGACTTAGGACTACTATCTGAGACTGTCTGCTTCTCACTCTACTGTCAAGTCAAGTCATGTCACTTTATTATGGTCATAAACCAGCACATAGACCAGCACAGGTAAAGAGGGGATACAGAATAAAAGCAAGGTAAAAGCAAGATAAAAGTGTTGGAATATTTATATTTGCATTCTCCTTTCCCTCTTATCCCTCTCTCTTTCTCATTCTATCTAAACATGTGGCACCTGTCACTCAATCTAGGAGGCAGTTTAACAACTTTCTCTGAACATTCTGAAGTTCTAAACTGTCTTTTAACTGCCAGTAAACAGTCAGTCTCAGTAAGTAGTTGTTGCAGTCTCTCCCTGCTATATAAAAGATGGTAATGATTTCTCGCCTTACTCAAACCATCTTCAGTTAGATTAGCTTTTAATTATTTTTGTAAATATTTATTAAAGCCATTATTGTTTCTTTTTTAAACCACAAACTACCTGTTTGTCATATTTTTTGAGTTAATCTTTATTCTTTAGGAAAGCATACTAAGATATAGGGGGGTTGCAGACTGCCAGAAATAGTGTGAATTCAGTCCACTTTTAGGGTTAGGGTTAGAGTTAGGGAACCATGGGAACTGTATTTTATTGTGGCATCAGAGTTGTCTGACAGAGAAGGCTCAATGTCTCAGAAAAATAACAGCTCCCATGATTCCCTAGCACTAACCCTAACCCTAAAAGTGGACTGAATTCACACTATTTCTGGCAGTCTGCAACCCCCCATAGTCTGACCCACATTTTTTGCTGTTCTGATGATGAAAGTTAAACTCTAACAAGTTTAACTTTCATACCTGCATATTTTAGTTTACCTTTAAAAGGGTTAACACCCTGGGAAACTAAAATTGCACCCCACATCCTCTCCAGCCATAGGAGATCAGCAAAAAGTGTGGGCCAGACTATATTTTAATATGCTTTCCAAAGAATAAAGACTAACTCAAAAATTACAAGCATGTAGTTTGTGATTTAAAAGCAAAACAATAATGACTTTAATAAATAAATACACAACAAACTAAATCCTATCCTAACTGGTTTTAATAAAGCAGGAAGAAAGCTATTACTCCATCTTAGATTTAGAGGAGACAGTTACTGACTGGAGATTGAGAGGTGACAGTTTAGAATGTTCAGAGAATCAGTCAAATTGCCAGATTGAATGAGAGGGGGGGAAAGGAAGAAGTCCCTGCCTATCTAAAGAGGGAAAGAAGAATGAAACACATATGTCTTCCCAAAAAAGCAAGGTAAAAGCAAGATAAAAGCATAGGTTAAAAACATTATTTAAAATATCCTTTTAAAATCCAGCGTGGCAGGGCAAGATTGGTACTAGTCTACTGTGGAGGTTATTGCCTGACAGATTTTAACTGCAGCTGTGCAGAATCTGGCAACATTATATGGTATATCAGGGTTGGTGTCCACAAGCAACAAAGAAGTGTAAAATTGCCTGGTGTGTCCTTGATGTTTATATGGTAAAGGTAAAATAAGATTGAGGTGGATGTCCCTGTAGTATGAGCACTGGAGTAATACATGCTCTGTTGTCTCTATTTGGCCAGAGTCACAGGGGCAATCAGTCTAGTGTGGTTTTCTTCACTGGTCCCTCTGATATGTCTGCTCCCTCCTCATCTAAGTCAGAATCAAAAATGGTACTCAGGAATAGACCAACACAAGTCAAAGTTGGAATACCAACCCAGCCAGAAAGCTAGGTTAGACAGATAGACTGGTTAGATAAAGACAAGACCTGTAGTGGTTCCCATGTGATTAGAACAGTGAATCCACTCTGGGTTTTAGTTGGAATTTCAAAAGAGGTAGCCAAGGCACTGAGTCCTATCCCCAATATTGGTTTATCACTTTGATAGCCCCTGTAAAGATTCCCTCCCCCACAAACATGGGAGTCACCAGCTGCCACTGCACACTGCAAATTGTTGTGGCATGGAGTACTATCCCTCCAGATTCTAGCTTTTCATTCCAGGAACCTCCACATCCTCTAGCCATTCAGTATTCTGTGGCCACTGAACATGCTGAGCCTATGTGGGGTTGTTTTGCAGTCAGGGTGTGTTTCCTGCTTTTCATTTATTTAATTTTAGCTCTAGAGTTTCTCTACTTCAGAAAAATCTTGGGTTCTCCAAGCCTGCCAATCCGTTCTTCTTGCATGTGGGTTATGCAGTTTTAGCTACAAAAGCAACAACATTCATAACCTAAATAATGGAAAACAGAGGGAATTATACTCCGATGTGTGGCAACAAAGGCATGTCTTCTTTTGATTCATATTGAGCAGCATGCTTTGGTCATACATTTACATTAGCTATTTCAACTGTTTTGAATCTCTTGTTCTGCTCACTGGCACTGGGGTATACCCTGCTAACTTATTAACAGACCCATAGCTGCTAAGATGTTGCTTAGCAGATTTATGTGACAGTGTTTCATTTAATAGTAGCAGAAAAGAAAGGCAATTTAAAGAGCTATTACAAATTTTGGCAGGTTATATGTATATATCCCTTCCTATCTGGACTGTTACTTTGTGCATCACTATGGTTACAATGCTAAAAACAATAGTCTGAAATAATTGCCATTCCCTAATAATACATCTGATAGCTATAGTAGGTAAAATTCTAAAGCATTCATTGCAGAAGACCTTGGTTACTAAGGGAAAAGTCCCTGCTAGAGCAGCTTAATAAAAGTGAAGTTATCTCAGGATAATTATACTTGACCATGATTTGTACAGCTTGATGGTCCCAGGGCTTTTGAACATCAAGTAGACTTTTTACTCCCTCCTTACAAATGTGATTAAGTGTTTTATGGAACTTATATAATGGCCTTCATTTAGAAAAACGAATCTACCCAGGTAAGGGTTTTTTCTGTTGTAACTATAGCAACAGAGCTGTTATTTTCCTAGCTGTTAATGGAAATACCATCCTATTCCTGAAAATGGGCACAACTGTGATTATTTGGAGTATCCTTGATAAGGTTAAAGTCAGATTAACCCAACATACCTCTATATTCTGCTTTGTTATTTTCAAGGCCAGTCTAAGACAGGTAACTGCAAATGGTGTACCCCAAACAACATGTCATGGTGTGCATAAAGCCCAAGCCCAATCATATATTTTTGTAGCTGTGGCAGAAAATCTCACAAGCACCATTATCTTCTTTTCCCCAGCAGTAAAAGTACAATAAAAAGTTAAGCAACAACTTATCTCTCTTCATGAAAGTAACATTTATTCCTGTATCCTTTATGTTTCTGCTTTGTTGTAGCTGATGACATGACTGACTTTTATTAGGAAGAACTTCTTTATGGTAAGAGCTGTTCAATACTGGAACATACAGCCTTGGAGTGTGATGTAGTCTCCTTCTTTGGAGGTTTTTAAGCAGAGGTTGGGTGTCCATCTGTCAGGAGTCATTTGATTGTGTATTCCTGCATGGCAGGGAGTTGGATTGAATGGCCCTTGTGGTCTCTTCCAATTCTAGAATTCTGTGATTTAGAGATGGAATATTTGTTGTTGCTTTTTCTACCTCCAATAGTGAGTGTTTATTTGGCATCAGTCTTCATGCAAAAATTAAGGCATATTTTATGGGGGGCAAGAATAAAAAAGAAAGTAACAAAAGAATAGCATTTTAAAATATCATTGTTTTACAATTAATAATATAATGGGAGGTGTACTGGTTAAAAGCAAAACAAGTATGTTGTATATAGAAGTTAAATGTGCAGCTTGAACTTTTCTTGCTAGAGTCTATTATTTTTCATTCATTCAGAAAATTCTTCAGAAACAAATATAATTTGTTTCAGGAAAGATGAAGTTGATCTCTGTGGAGATGATTTGATTCTACATGCTGCTGTATACACAAACAAGTACCTATTGCATTAAATACTTATTTTTATTTCTTTCATTAAATTGTCAGTACAAATATATGGGTTTATTTATTTTTATTTTTATTTTTTAAAAAATACTTCTGCAAGCCTCTCTGGGCATTGAACATAAAAGGCAGGATATTCATTCAAGTAATAAATGCACTAAGAAGAAACCATGATGAAATTTAAATGTTTGGTGGAAGATTTCATTTTCCACTTCTGTAGAAAAGTAGAGGAGACAGAGAGGCTAGTTCAAAACCTACCTCATTGGCTTGGACAAAGAGATGCTTTGGTTCTAACCCTCAGATTGACAACAATCTTATTGGACTGAAGCAGCTGCTCTCCTTTTTCCAAACAGTTTTTTAGTGGCTCACAGTTGAATGTTTCAATTCTCCATTTATAATGGGAAAGTCAAATTGTTACATTTATATATATATTTGACTGAACTAAAATACATTGTCAGGCATTCAGGCATACTCCCATCCAATGGTTTAAGGCAGGGGTCCCCAAACTACGGCCCACAGGCCGAACTCGGCCCATCGAGGCCTTTCAACCCGCCTGCGGCCAGTCCTGCCGCCACCGCCGCTGCCGCCACTGTGTTGTAGCTGCCGTGCGCGCATGCAACACGGGGCGCCATTTTGTGTTTCACAACACCAGGCGCATGCACACAACTCCGGGCGCCATTTTGGAACACAAAATGGCACCCGCCATCACGCACGCAACCAATGTATCATTGGGCCAACCAAAATACATAATATATAGTGAAGCTTCGAAAGCTTGCAACATGTATATTATGCATTTTGGTTGGCCCAATAAAAGTATCACTGTTTTGTGGATTTTGGATGATACTGTACTTTGCTATATGGCCAACACAGCTACCCCTGGATATGTTTTCCCAAGGTAAGTAAGTGATGCAGAATGTGAACCATGATTTCTATGAGCTTACTATCTGTGACAAAAGCAGAAAAATTGAGCATTGATGACTAACTTGCAAATCTATATTTACTAGAGGAAATATACAGTTCTACAATAAATAGAATGTAAGTTATATATTCATGGACTGTTGTTTTTTTATTACCATTGCACTATGGTAATGAATGGCATCCAAGTTGCTATGCAAGAGATACTTGGACAGAACCTGATGGGAATCCCTTTTCAACCAGTTTCTAAGTGATTCAGAAAGTGTTTGGCCTCAGTGTGTTATTCCATCACAATCTGGGTCTATTTATGAAGCTTTCAATATCCAGCTACTTTTGGTCCAAGCTTTGCTTGTACCAGGCTACAGTGCCAAATGGGAAGCATTATTTCAAGCTTTGCTTGTTTTTTGGAAAGTATCTTGTGTTAAAGATGGGCTGAAAGCTGGAAATTCCTCGGTAATCCATTGCCAAGTGGCACACTCCATTGTGATCCTTTTCCATTTCCCTGTTTTTAATATATGCTTCAGAAGGGTTCCTGTAAAAGCAATTATTTGGAGAATGACTTCATACTATTACCCAGTGACATGATTTCTGGAAAAAGAGGTTCACACAAAGGCACAAGTTATGTAGTGAAACCATTCCAGTTGTTCAATACATACTGGAAAATTTTGTATGGCCACCACATTTTGTCTGCTTGATTCCCCCACCCCCCAAGTTTCCATTGTTTAAATAATTGCTCTTATTTTGTTTCCATTGTTTAAATAATTGCTCTTGGGTTGCCCTTCAACTCCATGCTGTCTTGGATGACATCGATTATCTAGACCCATTTCAAACTGGCTTTAGGACAGGATTTGGAGTTGAGACTGCCATGTTTGCCTTGGCCAACAACCTGCATCTGAGTATCGACAGGGGTAGTGTGACCCTGTTGGTGTTTTTAGACCTCTCAGCGGCCTTTGATAGGATAGATCATGGCATCCTCTTGGATTGCCTGAGGGAGTTAGGAATCGGAGGCACTGCACTCCAGTGGTTCCATTCCTCCCTCTCAGGCAGGTCCCAGAGGGTGCTGCTTGGGGACAGTTGCTCCACAAAAAAAAGGAGCTCACTTGCAGCACCCCTCAAGGCACCATTCTGTCCCCAATGCTGTTTAACATCGATATGATGCTGCTGGGTGAGATCATTCGGAATCATGGGGCTGGGTGTTATCAGTACGCTGATGACACCCAGATCTATTTCTCCATGTCTCGATCGTCGGCCTCAAGTCCTGATGGTGTCTCTCCTCTCAATGAATGTCTTAAGGCAGTAATGTGCTGGATGAGGAAAAACAGATTGAGAGTGAATCCAGACAAAACAGAGGTGCTCACAATAGTGGCCCCGAAACCAGGAATTGGGTTGCAACCTTCGGTCCTGGATGGGGTCACACTCTCTGTAAAGGACTGTGTTTGCAGTCTGGCGGTGCTCCTTGACTTGTTGCTCCTGATGACTAATCAGGTAAATGCAACGGTCAGGAGTGCCTGTTATCAGCTTTGGCTGATATGCCAGCTGCTCCCTTTCCTGGAAGTAAGGGACCTTGAGACTGCAGTGCACATGCTGGTAACCCCCCGTCTGGATTTCTGTAATGCACTCTACATGGGGCTACCCTTGTGCTTGGTCCAGAAACTTCACTTAGTACAAAATATGGCAGCCAGAGTGGTCTCGGGAAAATCTAGGAGGGACCACATAACTCTGGTATTAAAGTCCCTCCACTGGCTGCCTATCAGTTTCCAGACCCAGAATAAGGTGTTGGTTATGACCTTTAAAGCCCTAAATAGCTTGGGTCCAACCTATCTTTGGGACCGCCTCCTCCCATACAATCCATCCTGAGCACTCCGGTCCTCTGGGAGGAATTTGCTCCAGCCATTAAAATCTAGGCTGTCTGCAACCTCCCAGAGGGCATTCTCAGTAGTCGCCTCCAGAGTATGGAACAGCCTGCCAGACAAGATCCATCGGTTTACAACGCTAACCAGCTTCACAAAGTCGGTTAGGATGTATCTCTTCCGGCAGGCCTTTCCTGATTAGATTTCCCGGCCTCAGGAGTTCCCCCCCGCCATCTCTTTTTGCCCATTTTGGTAGCACTCGCTGCGCTGTCTACTGTTATTTATTTGTTATGTTTTAATTATCATGTTTTAATTATTATGTTTTTAATGTTATTACTGGTTTAATTTATTTTTAAGAGGTGGGAGGATTTGGGGACTTTGTGTTATATTTTAATATGTTGTACGAATTTTAACTACTATAAGCCACCTCGATTGTTCATCAGAGGGACGGGGTAAAAATAAAATTTATTATTATCTATTATTAATAATAATTGCATATCCCATGAACCCTTTGGTGAAACACAATGTACTTATTGTTAATGGTCTAGAACAGGGGTAGGCAAACTTTCCCCTTTAAGGGCCGAGGGACTTCAGCTCCCAGATGCCTCAGCCATGTTGGCCAATAGTCCCATGTTGGCCAATAGCTCCTGGGATTCTGGGAGCTGAAGTCCCTTGGCCCTTAAAGGGGAAAGGTTGCCTACCCCTGGTCTAGAACCATTGGAATCACCAACAGCCCCTCAAAGTTTTCTTGTTTAAGGACATTGCTGATTCCCTTTGCCTTTTATTTCTTATTGCAGGCAAAGCACTTATAAAGATTGCTCAAACATATTTGTTTAATCAACTCAACTATATAGGCTCATGATTATGCCTACAACAGACAGGAGGAACTTTGGTTTGTATATTAGTCTTTCTCTCAGTGAAAGGAATTTCTACACTATAACACACTGCAATGTCAAGAACAGTTCTTACATATCTATGCAACAATGTTGTATTTAGCAAGGCCAGGCATATTGCAAGTTGGATAAGGATGTTGGCTGGCATTCAGTTTTGAAGTTAATGGATTTGTAACCTAGAGTTATGGCTCCATAAGTGCTCTGTATAGTCTTACTCTAAAATGATCTAAACCAGTGGTCGGCAACTTTTTTCCCCCGGGGGGGAAATGGCTCTGGGGGCCGGCACACATGCTTCCCCGTGCGTGTGCTTCCCCGCACGCGCATTCACACAGCTCCCACCATCGTGCGCATGCACATGTAATGCAGAGCGCCATTTTGGAAACCAAAATGGCACCCCGTGTCGAATGCGCATGTGCATGACGGCGGGCTGCCATTTTGGCGGCCATGGAGGTCCCCCAGGAGGGCTTGCGCGGCCGCACCAGGCCTCGGAGAGGCCCGGCGCAGCTGCGGGGGTCCCCCAGGAAGGCTCCCTCAACTGCGCCAAGCCTCGGAGAGGCCCGGCACAGCTGCTGGGGTCCACCAGGAGGGCTCCCTCAACTGCGGCGGGCCTCAGAGAGGCCGAGCATGGCTGCGTGGGTCCTCTGGGGTGCCATTTTGTGTTCCAAAATGGTGCCTGGAGTCTTGCGCGACCTTTCCTGTCACAGGGCAGGATGGGAAAAGTCGCGTGAGACTCCGGGTGCCATTTTGGAACAAAAAATGGCACCCCAGAGGACCCCCGCGGCCGCGAAAGGTGGCGGCAGGACTGGGCAGGGGCCAGTGGGCAGGCCTCGGCAGGCCGGGTGCGGCCCCTGATCTAAACACACAAACCCAGTCCATTTTATTAGCCAGCAGCAAGAGTGGGTGAAAGAGGTCTGTTCAGTTGCCAATAGCGATGCAAGAAGGAGGCTGTTCCCATGTTCCTGACACTAGTGAGCAAGGGTGTGACAAGGACTTGCAACAAGGGTCCTGATTCTGATTTGGCACAGCCTAGCTGGCAGGAAGGGGGTGGGTTGATGTTATTTCCTTATAAAATGTTAAAAAAAAAATATTTTTATTGATTAAAATTACAAAACAATACATCTAAAACCTTTTGAACATGTACATACACACTTACTTATGCTTACTTAATTTACTTCATTTTGACAACTGTAACATCTATAAAAATACAATCATATTTCTTTATTCCTTTAATCTCTTAAAGAATGAATAAATTTCTCAAGAAAAAGAAAAAAGGGAAAAAAACCACTAAATTCTTTCTTAGTTTGTCCATTCTTCTTCCTTATTCTCAGTTGTTTCCTTCTCTATCTAACTTCCCTCTCACTCTCAATTCCCTTTCTTTCACTCTTATCTCTTTCCTTGATTATTCATCCTATTACTTCTCTATCCTTTATTCCTTCTTAATAGGAATCTACTACTTTTGAGTATACATTTTATAGGGTTGCTCTATTAGTACCTAGCTTTAGGTCTCCTTGAATGTTTCAAATCACTGGGAGAAATTAATTGTTGTGTTTCATTTGGAACCAAGTTCAACAAACCTCATCTAGATTCAAATGCATCCTCAACCAAAACTTCTACATACATAGGAACTTTCACTCCTCAGTAGGCATGTGTAGAAATCCACTGTAACTGTTAAGCAGCCAATATTCTCAGGGCATTCTCAGTATTCTCAGTATACATCTAAGCATTCTTTAAAAAGTATTGACCTAGGACATGGTTAGGATTTGTTGTTTATTTGTTTGTTTTACAGAGAAGACTCTTGTACTACAGAGAATGTTAGAACCAATAGGTATAGGAGTGCATTTGCATAGTTAAGATCAGTGAACTAACTGTCCATCCTTGAGAAGTCAGATCTGGCTACTGTGACACTTGGTTTGGCTACATCCCATTTGGACTACTGCACAATCCACCCTCTACATATGTGTCTTTGACTTTTGTGGATTTGATTATTTGTGTATTTGAGTAATATGTTATCTCTAGGAATGTTTAGGTTCTCAAGCTTGACTCTATGGCCAGACCCCATCAGAGGTCCTGTTGGATTCCTAGAGAGAACACTTCTCTAGGCATGTGTAGATTCTCCAGCACAATTCTATGGTCACCTCCTGGTGAATGTTGACCACAGAGTTGCTCTGGTAGACTAGAGTTTCCTATGGAGGTGTTCTCTCAGATAAAAAATAATGTCTTTTAATTTGTGGGTTTCACACTTTCACAGAGGTCCTGCATCCCTAGCCCCAGGGAATGTAGAGGGTCCACTGTAATGCATTCTACATGGGTTTGCCTTTGGAAATTGTTCAAAAACTTCAGTGGGTCCAAAATGCTTAGATCCAGGCTATTTGGAAGATCTTTCCCCACTATATGAACCTCCCAGAGTCTTGAAATCCTTGGGAAGGGCCTCTCTTAGTCCTGCCACCATCATAGGCCCATTGGGTGAGGACACAGAAAGGGCATTCTCAGTAGCTGACCCCAGCCTGTGGAATTCCCTTCCACAAGAGGCTAGGTTGGCTCCCTCTTTGCTCTTCTTTCTCAGATAGACAAAGACCTTTTAATTCAAACAGGTTTTTCATGATTAAATGGTGGCAGGAAGCCTTTTAGGGGGGGTCCTGTATTTTTTAAACTTTATTGTTATGTTTTTTAAACATTTTATATTTTAAAAAGTTTAATGGTGTTTTAATGTGATGCTTGTGTAACTATATTTTACCTTGTTTATTATCAAAGTGTTTTGTTTTGTTTTTAAAAAGTTAATCATGTTTTAGCCTTCATAAACCACCTTGATTCCACCTTGGATGAAAGGCAGCATATAAATTAAATTAAAACAAAACAAAAACAAATAGCTTTTTCCATCCTAAAGAAACATTTTTAATTGTTACCTAGTAGTGTATGTATCTCCTTCATCATTAACAGATGTGAGAACTGGGCTGTGAAGAGAGTGGGTAAAAAGGAAATCAACTCATTTGAGATGAGCTGCTGGAGAAGAGTGCTGAGAATACTGTGGATGGCCAAAAAGACAAACAAATGGGTAGTTGAACAGATCAAGCATGAAATCTCCCTGAAAGCCAAGATGAAAAAACTGAGGCTGTCATACTTTGGACACATCATGAGAAAGCATGGCTCATTAGAATAAACAATAATGTTAGGAATAATAGAAGGCAGAACAAAGAGAGGAAGACCATAGGCCAGATGGATAGACTCAATTAGGGAGGCCACAGGGCTGAATCTACAAGACCTAAGCAGAGCAGGGGAAGATAGGGGCCTTAGAGACGTCTCATCCACAGGAATGCTATGAGTTGATCTCAACTTGAGGGCAGCTAACAAGAACAACAAGGACAGTGTATGTATGTATGTATCCTTATATGTTTTTGTCAGTTTACATACTGCTTAGTGTATCTGAAGCAATATCTTGAAGTACCATTTTTCAACCATTATGGCATATGAAAAGTGGCAATGCTTGGCAGTACCCTGCAAGATGTACATTCCTTGCCCTATGTCAACCAGATAAATGGCATTCACTTAGTAAAGTCCATGATGCCTCTTAGCTTCCATGTTAGAGGAGTGGTGAATCTGCACTGAGTTTTAAGTAGAGCCTGCACTGGCCAAAATACTCCAGGAGTATTATGGCCCTGGAACCAGCTTGCCATTCTGCCATTCCTGTGGCCCTCCATTGCCATGCCAGGCAGCTATTCACACATGCATCCCACTCTGCCCACACTAAGCAGAGTGAGCAAGAGGGTCTCTTAAATATTCAACAGGAGTTGGCTTGGCCAAACTTTGAAAGAAGTGAAGTAGTAGATATTACAATTCTAAAGGGTCTCCTCACCACATCACTGCCCATAAGACTATCCACTGTTTAAAATTATTCCTGAAGATAGAGGAGGGCATGATGTTAAGACCATAAAGAAGCCATTCCATATGCCTAGGAGCATGAACAGTTGAAAGATTCATGCTCTAAAAATGTATCCCCAGCCTTGGGAAACATTCTTGATTTGATTTATGATTCTTGTTGTTTTGATGTTTTGTTTAGAAATTATTTCCAACTGATACAGAGAGATTTGCCTACCTTTCCTCTTATTCTTCAAGACAGTTGTGCAGTACTGGTATACTTTCTTTTGCCCTTCTCAGCTTTCTCTGATGTTGTTTAAACATCTCAGGAACTATGGAGTTCTCCCCAAGCAACTGTGGACTGTATGTTTTGATGATCTCAGTTCAAATTGCATCATTTGGAATTGAAGTGGCTTGAATTGATATTTCATTCACTGCTCTTAGTTTTTGAAAGGATTTTTTCTTCTTCTTTTTTCTTTTTAAAAAGGGGAAAATATATGGATCAAAAGGAAAAAAAAACCCAAAGTAACAGGCAGTGGTTTTAGACCTACATATCTTGAGGTCAGTGCAGACATGTTAGAAAAAGAAGAAAATGAAGAACATTTTGGTTTGGCTTAGTCTGAAGGGAAAAAACCCCTCAGTATGCTTTCTGAGTAAGAACAAACCAATGAGTTTGATCTACTCTTTCCTTATTGTTTAACCAACCCTTGTTTAAGTGCTGAGTCAGAGTTAAAAGCCAGACAGCATCAGCCATTGAATAACTGCAGTAGTAAAGACTATGATTGTCAGAAGAAAAACTCATAAGTAAAGCTACACATAGGACTTTATCATATGAGCCTGCCAAAGTGGAATTACAGCAGGATAGTAGAGTCTGTGTCCACATATTATCACATGACATGACACCATGTCTGGCTGGTTTGTATTTCATTTGTTCCTGGAGCACTCCTTTTCACTGATGGGCAAAACCTGTCAATACCTCCCAACTGATTCACATGTGATAAGTTGCTCCTGCTGCAAGTCTGACATAAAGGCAGTCATGTGGTGTGAGTGGGCATTATTCTGCTCCTCTGCCTTTCTCCTCTCCCCCTCTCTATTGCCAAACAGCTTGTTTCTTCTTTTTTCACATTTCTTTTCTTTTTTTACTTAATCAATTGCTGTGACTATGCATGGTATGTGTGACTGAAATGCATGCTAGGAAGGGCACAGGGCAGGAAGGTGGGTTTATGAAGGCCAGCATGCAGAAGACAGAGCCTGGGAATATAGCAGCACCATGACGCTTTTGAAAAGCTGTGCAAAAATTACTGTCCCCCAAATGGTTTGTTTGTAATTCCCTCACTAACATGATTGTGGCATCCTAGCAGCCTGCTTGGAGAGAAGCACTATATGCCGCTAGATGCCAGTAGAATGGAAGACAGTGTGACATAGTAGTTTGATTGCTGGCCTATGACTATGGAGATTAGGGTTCAGTTCCCAGCTCAGCCATGAAACCAACTGGGTGACCTTGGGCAAGTCACATGCTTTCAGCCTCAGGGAAAGGCAATGACAAACCTCCTGTGAACAAATCTTACTAAAAAAAAAAAAAACCATGATAGGTAAGCCATAAGATTGTTATTAGTCAGAAATGACTTGAAGGTACACAACAACAACAAACTGTGTAGTTTGCAACTGTGTATACAACTGTGTAGAAGAATTCAACACAGAATTAGTGAAAAAGTCTAGAACTGATCAAGCTCTTGGCAAACAAGGTTTAGATTTCATCTCAATAACATCATGTTTTGTAGAGGCATATAGAATATTTCTACAGTTTCCAATCTTGACACAGAGAAAATTGGGTAATGATACCTTCTCCTTTTGCTTATCAGAAAAATGTCACCTTGAATCCCATTAGGACTACTTAATGAGTCATTTTCTGATGAGTTGTCAAAGTGGGGGGAAATGGAATGAAAGCCACATGAGGAGTATATATTGAATGAAACTTCTGTGTGAACTAGTCCCACGCTCATGTTAAATTTAAGAAGTATGTTTGTTTTTTGTATAGAGATGGCTCAATATGAATAAGTAAACTTTAGTACTGTCTTCAAAATACAAATGTCAGTTATATGCTTAATCCAATTTTTAATTCAAGCACTGCTTTCTTTCAAAAATAGTTTGGAACAGAACAGAACTCCCTTCCGAAAAGGTTTCAGTCTGGCATATCATGTGCTTTTGTTTTTTGTCTCTCCCCCCCCCCCCCCCGCAAGCTCTGCCTCCCATTGAACTTTAGTCACTCAACTTCTTTAAATATAACCGATATACTTGCATCTTGGAATAAATATAATTCATATAATGTATCACACAGGAAGGGACCCAAAGACATACAGTATACATTGATGTGTGATAGTGCACTGCTGCCCCCAAAGGTCACTGCCCTCAAGCCACAAGAAGGCTGAGGATGTTCTGGGGAAGCATTCATTGCAGGGTGAAGGGTTGTACAGTGGGTCCTTGTTATTGCCTAGTGTTTGATTCCAAGAACCCCCATGGATACCAAAATCTGTGTATGCTCAAGTCTCATTAAATACAATGGCTTAGTAAAATGGTGTCCCTTATATGAAATGGCAAAATCAAAGTTTGCTTATTGGAATTTATATATTTTTGGAATGCTTTCACATTGTTGATGGTTAAATCCATGGGTAAAAAAATCCATGGGTATGGAGGGCTGACTGTAGTTGGAAATAAACTTTACATGTGTGCATGTCAAACTCCTATCTTATGTGCATGAGGCAATGTCAAGTCAGTTGTCACTGTGATGATGCTTCATCAATGGTCCAAAAAACAGCAACCATATTTTTCTTCATCTATGCTATAGATCCTGATATACGTTTACGAGCTGCAAAATGAATGGAAACAATTTTCTTTTATGCCAGTTTAAATATGGTAACTCAAGAGTCTATTTTGATCTTCATAGAGTTTATGATGCATCAGTATGTATACCTGAGTCCCTCATATTTATATCTTTGATGGATGTTCCCTAAACTGGAGGAGAATATCCTTTTTAAAAAATGGGAACACCCATCATTTTCTCTCCCCACCCATTTTCTTCATAGTTTTTACTCTGGGTTCCAGGAAACATGGAAGATTATTCACAACACATTGGTATTATTCATGGATTTCTTGGCTTTATTGTTTGTTGTCAACTACCCTCGAGTCAGTTTCGACCCATGACGACCCTGCTGATGAGACCTCTCCAAGACCCTGGAGAGTCTTCCAATGTCCTCCACTGCTCTGCCCAACTCCTACAAACTCATACTCATGATCACTTTAATAGAGTCCATCCATCTTGCATGCAGCCTTCTTCTCTTTTGTTATCCTACCACCGCCACCAATTTGTGAAGGTGACAACTTGACACTGCCCCAAAACCTCTTTATTTTTCTTTTTAAAACCACTTTTTTACAGTGGTGAGGAATGCTGTGCGGTGCAGTACAATAACATCTAGAAGGCCATGCAATTCCCATCACTAGCACATACCATCCCTTTTTAGAGAGTGAGTAGATCAGGATTTTTTATTGCTCTTAAGCAGTGCAATAGCAAGTACATTTTATACTGCTTCTCAGTGAAGTAAGCTTAACAGTTTACAATGTGTAACCTAATTGCCCCCAGTAATCTGGGTACTCATTTTCATGACCTATGGAAGGATGGAAGGCTGAGTGAACCTTGGAGCCCTGGGATCGAACTCACAACCTTGTGACTGCAACCACTGTGCCATCAGGGCTCCCTCAGTGATCTATATCCTTACACTTAATAGGTGATCTCAGGTAACAAAACAAATACAGATTGCATTCCTCTAACCACTTACTTGGGAGGTAAACCCCACTGAACTCAAGAAGACATATATTTGAGTAGATACACATAGGATTGTGCTGTAAATCAATCATGAGGCCTCAGATAAGGAAGTTGTACAAAGAAATATATTTTCCCCTTCTGTTTATAATTATGGTTGTATCCTTTCTAGTTCAGGGGAAACAGTTTTACAATCTCATTTCAGATTATTGTCAAATCCAGTCAAACCCTATTGCCTGTGTTGGATGGGGTTACACTCCTGAAATCTCAGGCTCGCAGCAATGGCCAGGAGTGCATTTACACAGCTTAAACTTGTGTGCCAGCTGTGCCCATTCCTTGAGATGTTAGATCTGGCTATGGTGCCACATGTCTTGATTACATCCCATTTGGACTACTGCAACACACTCTACATGGGGCTGCCTTTGGAAACTGTCTGGAAACTTCAGCAGGTTCAAAACGCAGCAGCCAGAATGCTGACCAGGGTCACCTACAGGGAGCATATACCTCCCTTGTTAAAACAGTTTCACTGGCTACCTGTTTGTTTCTGGACACAACTCAAAGTGCTGGTCATGGCCTATAAAGCCCTACACAGCTTCAGTCCAGACCATTTGAGAGACCTTCCCCATACAAACCTGTGAGAGCCCTAAGATCTGCAGGAGAAGGCTTTCTCTCAGTCCACCAAGATCACAGGCTCACCTGGTGAGCGCACAAGAGAGAGACTTCTCAGTGGCTGTTCCCACCCTCTGGAATGCCCTTCCTCAGGAGGCTAGGCTGGCCCCCTCCCTGCTTGCCTTTTGCTGGCAAGTAAAAACATTTTGATTATGAAGCAAGTGAGTTTTTAGTCTGTTTTTAACTTGTGTATATTTTATGTGATTTTATATTGGATTTTTTAAATTGTTTTGAATTTTATTGCAATTTTAAAGGCTTTATCTGTGAGCCACCTTGGGTCCCTCTGGAAAGAAAGGTGGGCTATAAATGAAATAAAATAAAATAAGCTATCTGGTTTATCACATCCATGTACACAGACCACCAGGTTCTATCAAAATGAAGAAAACATTGGAAATATGTCAAATTCTCTGTAAAATCAATCAAAATTAACCTGCTTTTGGGATGAGGGGAAAGAAACAGGCTTTTATTGATTTTCTGCACATTGTTGATGGACCCTTATTTGGAAAATGTGTGGTTTCTTTAAATGTCCAGTTTTCCATTCTGACATACATAACAAAAGAGCATGAAAAATAAATGCTTGATTTCTATCAGAGGATCTTAATACTAAGACTTACCTATTCTGATTGCTCATTCTTTGATGATATTCAGAATAACCTCACATCAACATTCTTCCTCCCCTTGGTTAAAAGAGGCCATGATAGTATTAGTTCCAAACTATTCTCAGTTTTGAAAAATAATATTTTGTATCAAGTCTTTGGAGCAACGAGTGTGGTCAGACTGAGAATATGATTGCTTTTTTCTCTTAAATGGACATAGAATACAAGAAATCCTTCCCAAATGGTTTATGTTGTTTTTTCCTAGTGAATTCAGTAAACCTAATCTACACTGGCTTTTGAAGCCAATTTTTAAGCATTACATAAGTGAACTTACAACATAGGTTACTTTTAGTCTCACAGCTGCATTATGAATATTTTTAAGTCCATAAAACATCATGATATGCAGACATGAAAAGAAAAAAAAGTATTTCTCCCCCTAATTGCTACATATTTGGTAGATCAATCTTAGATTAGTAACTATTTGCAGATATTTAAGAAATTAATCATCACAAACGTAGTACTTAATGTTTCTTACTTTATTCTAGATTCTAGTTAATCCTCGCAACTGAAAAGTACATAATTAAATATTCATTCCATGTGGAAAATATTTACATTGTTGTAGGGCACTGTCTGCTGGATAGAATACAAGAAAGAGTTTTCCAGCTAAATATTAGGAAGAATGTCCTTATGATAAGAGCAACTCAACAGTGGAATGGACTGAATCTCCAATGATATACTCCCCTTTGTTAGAGGGGGGATTTTTTTTGCACAGAAATCAATTGGCCATCTGCAAAGATACTTTAGATGTGGATTCCTGTAATGACATGGTATCGCACTAACTAGATGATCATTGGTACACTATCCAGTTCAACAGTTATATCATTGAATATTTTCTCCTCTGCAAATATGAAGAAATTTGCTGCTTTTGGTAAATTCTTTCAAAATAAATTGAAACAAAATCCCCTCTGTCCTCTAGACCAGCCAAATTTGATCAGTATACCTAATACCAACATGAAGTAATGTCACTGGGTTTTCAAAACAACAATAAAGATCAGTCAAAATTATTAGCATGCAGGAAGTAGCCATTAATAAATTTGTGATCTACCTAAATGCCAAGTTGAAGTATTGATATCAGTTCACTTAGCTATGTAGCCCCAAATATGTTTCTGTGGCCCCTGACACCCTCAGAATCCCCCAGGTCTTCCTTTTTATAGCCCCAAAAGTGGGTGAAGTGCTACTCCTAAAAGCCTCCAAGTACAACAACTGACCATTTAAATAGATGCAAGTCATTCCTTTATGGTTTAACATGAAAATTACCAATGTTTGAGAGCCACTTTGGTTTTTTGTTTGTTTTACTTTTCAGTACTTCATATAGCCTCTAGAAGGTCTCAGGGCATAAAAGTGCCCCCCTCATATCTGTGATAGTTGTCTACCCCCATTCTAAACAAACTTACTATGTACTTGAAAAATGCAAATAGATAATCTACTAAAATGGGTTTAAACTAGGAAATCTAGGTGCATTGATGAAAAATGTCTGCAGATAAACACCTTACTCATAGGCACAATTACTTTAGGGAGCCCTGGTGGTGCAGTGGTTAAATGCCTGTACTGCAGCCACTGTGGAGAGCAGGCAGAATTATGCCAAACTAGCAACAGCCAATCAGGAGTAAGCTGGCAACAGCCAATAGTATTGTGGGCTGTTGGTTATAAAGAATTCCATTGCTGACAGTTGGAGTCAGACCGGGTCTGGATGTATAACAGTCCAGTAGTGAGGGACTGTAAAGAAAGGTTGCAGTAGTGAGGGACTTGGAAGTTGCTGGTATTTGATATCCTGTGGGATAGTTAGCCTGAGGGCTAGTACAGAAATAGGTCAGAAGGATAACAGTAAATAGGGACTGTGTGAGGGTCCAGATGAGAGTTCCTGGTGTTCTCTAGAGTTAAAGAGTGTGTAACAAAGTATAACAAGAACAAATGAATGCAATTTCATAACTAATGAAACATTGCTAAACATCATCCAAATAAAGTTACCTTTTTGTTTTCATACAAACTTGTCCGAACCTGGAATCATTATCCATGCTACTAACAAATATAGAAACAAAGTTTGGGGAGTGAACCCATAGATATACATAAAAGTGGTCCAGTACATGGCATATAAAAAGTAAGCAGTGCTTGTGACAAATTTGGTGGCAGTGGTGGGATGCTAAAACCCATGGGGCTGACACAATAGGAAAATGGTTGAGTGAGTGGGACTCACTGTGACAGCCACCCACTCACAAACCACAAGGTTGTGAGTTCAATACCAGCCAGGGGTCAGGGTCAATTCAGCCCTGTATCCTTTCGTAGGTTGCTAAAATGAGTACCCAGCAATTGGGGGCAATTAGCTTACACATTCTAAACCACTTAGAGAGTGCTTAAGTACACTAGTGAGCAGTATAGAAATGTACTTGTTATTGCTATTGCTGTTGCCATTGCTATTAAGATTAAATCTTACACACTTCAGTGAAATTTACTTTCCTGTAAATACCTTATACTTGGGAGTTTAACATGAAATCTGGAGTTTGATCTCTTGGCACTTTCTTTGCTATTCTCTCCTGATTTTTTAAAAATAATCCGGTATTCTTTGGAATTACCTATTAAAGTTATTGTTGGAATGATTTATTGTTTGCTTCATACTTTAGGATGCCAATATTATGAAAGAACTACTTGTCTAGGTTAAGTAATATTTTGCAAATAATGAAGGTTTAATTCAGAAAAAACATGTGACTTAGAAGAGAGAAGTATGCAAAAATCCATTTATACATATGGAAATAGACATCATTCCCCAAGTATTTAATTTTAGAGCATGGTATAATCCTGATTTAGCAAAACATTATTTACAGTTTAAAGCAGGGGTAGGCAACCTAAGGCCCAGGGGCCGGATGTGGCCGGTTCTGCCGCCGCCACCGCCTGCCATAATGGTATTGATTATTGTTGTTATTACTTGTTCTTGGGGTTTTCTTGGCAAAATCTCCACAGGGGTTTTGCCATGGCTTTTCTGGGGCTGATAGAGTGTGCATGCATATATATATTTTATTTTTATTTATTTATTTATTTATTTATTTGTTTGTTTGTTTGTTTTTGGTGCTTCGCCCCCCCCCAGTTGTCTGAGGGACAGCAACCTGGCCCCCAGCTCAAAAAGGTTGCCTACCCCTGGTTTAAAGTGTTGCTGATGGTCTTGCGGCTGAGCAAAAAAAATTTTAAAAAAAGAGAGAGAGAGAAATTACGTCAGCAACTGAAAGATGACTCTAAAACTTCCATATATATAATATAATGCCTACCTTACATATGCAATACACTTCAGAATCTAACACTTCAGAAAGAAGGAAACATTCACATTTTTAGTGTCCCTTCAGCAATATAGGGACAGGCAAAGAAATGTTGGCTAGCAACTTTTTCTATGATTTGTTCGTTTCTCTTTACTTACTTTACTTACTTTATTTATATTACATTTTTTACATGGAGGCATTGAAAAGTATGTGTGTAATGGTGGAAAACATGCTGTCATTTTTAGGATTCTGACTAATGTAAAGGCAAAGCACTCCTGTATGAAGGGGTCCTACATCTGAAAGGGTTGGCCAGTCCAGGTCTGAGTTATAGATTTTGTTGTTGTTATGTGCCTTCAGGTCAATTCTGACTTATGGTAACCCTCTCCTAGGGTTTTCTTGGCAAGATTTAATCAAAAGTGGTTTGACATTGCCTTTGTCTGAGGTTGAGGGAGTCAGGCTTTCCCTAGGACAACCAGTGGGTTTCTATATGGTTTCTAAGAAAGAACAGACAGAAAGGGCCTTGGAGATGCCATTGAGCAGAATGTACATAGAACAGCAAACTGAGCAGGTACACAGGCTACAAGAAAGGATGTCCTTTCTGTTTATATTATATTAATTATTTCTAAACATGTGCTGATGCATATAAATCTGTTGCCCTTTCTGTCATATCCTTCTTCTGCATATGTAGAAATGGCTACATTAAAGCAGGTCTTAATTTTTTAAATTTGGTGGCAGTATCAGGAGAAGAATATTTTTGGGTTTTGGCCTTCTCATAAACTTTCAGAAGTCCATCATCCTTTTTATTGCCCTTATTTGTCTTTGCTTTCTCCCCCACCCCCTGACTTTTTGGAAGAATCTATCCTCTTCCTTGTGATATGCCAATCTTCCGGACAAGTAATTAAAATTTAAATTGCAGATGTAAAAAAAATGAAATCCTCAGGTCATCTTTATACCCAAACCACAGAGAACATTTTGTACTGTTGACTCATTCACTGGACACCAAGAATAAGCTTTATCTTGGTTGGTATAATAATTTAACTATGCCAGACATGACATCTCCAGCACTGCTTAATGAAACACACACATACAACCTCATTCCTTTAAATGTGGCAGAATGATAGACAAATAAGTGATATTATATGATTAAAGTTAACGTGGTAAGGCTTTCATAGTGTGACCTATTTGGCTTTATTTTCTTCTGACTTGTGACTAGTTCACTCATGTCCACCATGTGTAGAAGAAGTATATGGAAGCTGTGGCCTTCCAGATGTTGTTGTGATGCAGCTCTTATCACTCCTCACCGCTGGCCACTTGGCTAAAACTGATAGGTGTAGGAAGATCACATGTTCTCTCAAGTATATAATATACATCCAGATGTAGGAGAGCTTATTTCCCTTTTTATGCTTAGTACAGTTCACCTAGTACAATTAGTTCCTTTCTCACCCATACTGTTTATCATCCTAGCTACTGGTACTCACAGACCAATATCTCCTAAAGAAAATGAAGGTTCCATTAGCTGTGGTAGCTGGTAGCCATTGTTAAATCTGTCTTCTACAAATTGGTTAACCCCCTCTTAAAGCCATCACTTTTTTTTCTTTTTTCTTTTTTTGAGGAAAGCTCCCAGAGCCCCCAAACCAATATGTCTGAAGATTTCTGGGAGTTGTCTGAAAAAGTACTTTTCCATGCTTTGTGGAAATGTGATGGACAGATTGTATAAACATGTCCTTGTCATCTAGGCATAATCACATAAATATTTTCCTACCTCACACAATTTAAACATGGCACAATAGGGTGCATGCCTGAGTTCCAAAACCCTCTGTATGCATATACAAGAAACATACTTGAGTTGAGTGTTAATTGGCCCAAAGTTATCATATTCAGTTATACTTGAAACTAAGATATTGTAAAGGGTTATTTGATGTCTGCTCCAGAGGTCTTTCTGCCTCTTGACATGTATAGCTTCAAAATTCATGGTAGCGACTTTCAAATAAGAAACTTTCCCCTAGCTTCAGCAGTAGGATACATAACTGGCTTATTTGATAGCATCAAGTGATTGTAGGCGGTGGATACAAATTATACACTAACATTCAATTTTCCTACTTCACATCCAAATTTCCTACTTCAGCTGATATTGAAGGGATAAGAACATGATCTGAATACTGTTGGTAGTCCCACCTAAAGTAGACCAATTGACTCAATTGGTGAGGAGTTATATAAATCCAGTTGATTTAATAGACCTACTTTAATTAGAACTAGCAGTAGGATTCAGGCTCAGGTAGGAAGAACTAAGTGAAACATAATGGAGGATGAAAATCTTCAACAGTTAGTATAATCTGAATAAAGAAACAAGTGCCACCTGTTGTCTTAGCAGAAAGGAAGTGTGGCTTAGTAGTAGAGCCTGTAATTTGTATGTAGAAAGATCAAGTTTCTACATATAGGTTTTAGTCCCATCAAAAGAAATCCAGTATGACATGATGGGAAAGACCCCTGGCAAAGACCCCAGCGAGTACCAGCACTAGAAAACACACATACACAGACACATATAGAAATCAATGTGGCTGGAAATGTACATCCATTTTTATAAAAATTTTGTTGTTGTTGGGGGATTGTGCAAAATGTTTTAAGGCAGAATCACTCCTTCTGGAGACCTCTGGGAATGGGCACAAGAAGTGTGGGTGGGGGCTTTGAGAGATGGGCTGGGAAGAGGAGATGGCTTGCAAACAAGGCCTTCATGGCAGGTATGTCAATGGGTAAATAGTCTTGAAGCCTTTTGATTCTATGCAGTGCTATGATTCCACTTAATGACCAGGCATGCATCTTGCGGAATCCCAGGGTTTTCAGTATATGGAGGGGACATTTAGAGTTCCCATCCAGACAGTTATAATGGCGCCTCTGACCAAACTGTCAGTCCAAGGATTCATAGGATGACACCATGACAGTTAAAATGAAATCATAATTCTATAACTGTGTATTATGAAAAGGCACTTGGTATATGTAGAGAGACACTGGCAGAATGGAATACTCAGATGGGGGCCTGCCTAATGAGCAGCTATAAAAAGGAGGAGGAGCCATGTGTCATAAGCTGCCAGAAGTGTCATAGACCTGCCATGAGTGCAGTTGGGAATAAGAGATTGGCCTTAATGAGATTCAGACTTCCATATAAGGAGGAAAGATTTAAAAGGACAAAAGAAATCCTGTGAAATTAATTAAAGTATTATGTCCTTTGAGAAGTGGAGAGCCAATTAAGGGGAGGAGGCTCATATCTACCTTATTCTGTGGAATTGTGACTTATGAATAGAACTAAATTTTCATAGGATTTATACTCCTAATGAATAAGCCTTAGCGGATGGTGTGTGTTTAAAGAAATAAAACACAGTTTGAAGTATAACTGAAATCATTGAGCACTGGAACAAAGTAACAAGTAGAGTGATATACATGTTGTAACAAGCCTTGAGAATCAACTACCGAATGAGATACCATCATATGTTCTGTCTGTGAACAAAAGTTATTTTCTTCTTGTTTACAAACGAGTGGCTTGAAGTGATTTATAAGTAACAACATCAAAAACACACTACCAAGATTATTGAAAACACTTAATAGTAGAGAAACCAAAGAAAGTGGGAGGACCAAGGGTTACCGAAATAGTTCTGAGGGACGAAAAGCCTCAAACTATTTAGGATAAGACAGGAGAAGAATCCTGTGAAACCCTGTGGTCACAGTATATAAAGAAGTTTACAATGTAGCTGAGAATAAATTTCCAGTGTAGCTCATTTGTACCAGTGAGATACAAAAAAAGAGTCTCTTCACTTCTCTTTGGTTTCTTCTCACTTGTTCTCTACAAACCTTGATGAATTTAATCTTCACAATAAAAGAAAACTGGGTCACATTGCACTGAAATATTTTTAATGGCCATGACTTAGTCCTAATGAACACGCTGTAATGACAATGAGGGAAAACAAAATCCAAAGAAATCCGAGAGATTTATTACCAGATGCTCCTCTTGTCTCTTCCAGAGCAAAGTCATGCTTGTCTCTGAACAGCCAGAGAATACATCAGCCCATGGGGCTATGTTCCAGAATTCTTAAGAGGAGAGCAAAGACACAAAACAATAGACATCTGCTAAAAATGACAGTGTCCAGCATTTTCCAGGACTAGCCATTTTATCTGGAGAACTCTCTAGCCATTGTAGAAATAAAATCAGTGTAGTTTCAAAGGTGTTTTAAAGTGTTTTTGTAAGGTTAGACTAACATGGAAGCAAACAATGCTAGCAGTTTTATTGCTTGGACTAGAACTGCCAGTTTTCTTCTTGTCACTAGATTAGAGTGATTTGCTCTGGCCAGTTTTAACTCCATTGAGTTTTCATAAATAATTTTAGTCAGAAATAACTTATCCAAGCCCTAAGCATGCTAAGTCACAGTGAGCTCCTTTTCAACATGCCTTTTGTAAACTAACTTATTTGATCTTCATACCACATAATGGCCGTCAAGTCACTTCCTTTTCAATTCACATGTTACAACAAACCATTTATCTTGTACTTTGCACTGCAGAAGATTGTTAGTGATCTAGCAATCCATTTGATAATATCACTGTTCACAATTAGCACATTCTGCTCCCCCCCCCCCCAGCTTTGTTTTAATGATACATGGGGACTTAATTTTTATTGCTTGCAAACAAACAAACTCGATCCTGCCACTTTCATGGGCATGTTTGGTGATGACATGGGAGAAAGCCTTTTTGGTGGCTGCTCCCAAGCTATGGAACTTTCTTCCCACAGCAAGCTAGGCTGCTCCCCCACTCTTCTCCTTCCACCAGCAGACAAATCCCTTTTTATTTAAGCAATGTTTTGCCTATTAACTGGGAGAAAAGTGAAATATACATTGAAGAAACAAATAGCTATAACAAGAAACCATGCACAAGGCCTTAAACATTTAAGGCTTAAAGATGGACAATATTTGATTCAGGGACCTCAAGCAGTCCTTGGATACTTTATAAGCATCACCCTTCCTCCAGCATCCCTGCAGCAGAGTGGGCTACTACAGACCAGACCACCAAATTCACACCATTGTTTGCCATATCTTTTCTTTGGAAAGAGAAAGAGATGTTCCCCCTCTTTAGCACAGCAGGACACAATAGGGCTGGAGAGTAACAAAGCAGTTACATCCTCCCTATAATTGTCATCATTTAACAGTCTGGATGTATCTCTTTGGATCATGTGAAATTTCCAAAAATTCTTCAAAGACAAAGATGGCATATAATATAGTGAGCAATAGTGCAATTAAAACTGCTGCTAGAGCAAACAATAGAGTAGGGTGTTATTTGCATACCCACAATTCTAAACTACAAAACTCCAGAAAGCATCTCTTTCACGTCTGTGTTGAATAATAATGAAACCCAACCTTATTATTTGGTAATGAAACAACCCTATTATTCAAATATATTGAGTAATGAAACTGTCCAGCATGGTGTAGTGGTTTGAGTATTGGATTATTACTCTGGGGAACAGGGTTCTATTCCCCACTCAGCCATGAAACCCACTGGGTGATCATGGGCAAGTCAGATGCTCTCAGCATCAGAGGAAGGCAATGGCAAACCTCTTCTGAACAAATCTTACCAAGAAATCCCTTAGGTCAGCATAGGTCAGAAACAATTTGAAGGCAAATAACGACAATAGTGAAACTGAACTATAAGGGACCATACAGGTTAACAGCCAAGGAGTTAACCAGGAGTCCCCTAGGACCATCTTCTTGATGGAGGAATAGAGCCATTATAGAACAAAGTCTCCAAGTTCCAGAAAGTTGGCCAAGAAGAATTTCATGAATGATGGTTTGGAAGTCACCAAGAGATCCAGCAGAATCAACAGGGACCTATTTCTCCATACAGCTCTCTGCAAAGGTCATCCACTAAATTGACCAAAGTGCTCTCTGTTTCACAGCCAAATCTAAAGCAAGATTGAAGTGGACCTAGACAATCTGTCTCATCCACAAATACACAAAGTTGGGAAGCCACCACATACTCGACTACCATGTCCCAAAATAGAGTATCGGAAACTGACCAGTAGTTATCCACTACAGAGGGATCCAGGGAAGGTTTTTTCAACCCTGGTCTTATAATTGACTCTTTAGTCATGCAGGAGCTCTGCCTTGTAGTAAGGCACTGACTGTTTCATCTACCCATCTACCCCTGGTAGGTCTTCTTCTGGCCTTTTTAATAAACCAGGACAGGCAAGGGTCTAACATACATAGTGGCCTTCATGTCTTCTTTCTCTTCCCCATGTGCAAGACTTTCTAACTATAATGATAATCTGCAAAGTACAATTTGCAGAAATCACATTTTGTCATATCTGGTCAGAACTATGAACTCTGCTTTGTTTTCAAAGAAATAGCCAGTGGTGTCATTAGGTTTGGTATCATCCGGTGTGGTAACTAATAGTACCACCCTCCCATTGACCTCCTTCCATACCACACCATACAGAATCCTTAGTAATATTTTTGTACTAATATTACTCATTAATCATAATATATTACTAAATGTAATAGTAATAGTTGTGACATAAACAATTAGGAAAATTAAAATTATACCTTTAAATTACATTATCATTGGCACAGGCTAGATACATTTTCATATACATCGTTTCATGTTGTTGAAGTAAAAATTTGGTAAAATGTGATTTTTTAAAATTGTTTTTTTTTTTAAAAAAAAAATTAAAACTGGGGCTTCCCCTTTCTCATCCCACTAAGATTCACCCACTCATACCATCTCTTCAGCATTTTAAAGGGGCACAGGCAAATGCCACAGCCTATTTCTGCCCAAAGACAGATGTCTGAGGAGCAGTAGTGTCACCCCCCTTAAGGTGTCACATGGTGCAGTTGGAACCACTGCATCCCTCTAGTCATGTCACTGGAAATAGCCATATTAGTCTCTTGCAACATAAAAAGGAGGAAGGGGAGGGGAGGGGAGGGGAGGGGAGGGGAGGGGAGGGGAGGGGAGGGGAAAGAAAGAACATGGCACACCTTTAAGACTAAGCTGGATTACTTCTGGCAGTCTGTACAGGCCCTAACTGGTTTGTATTTTAGCATGAACTTTCATGGACATGCATCCATGTCTTCAGATACAGTACAGAGTGCCATTAAAGCCTCACATTTGCTTTCACACATGAACAGTAACTGACCACTGTAAAGATCTGGAAGACTTGTCTCACCTTACCCAGCCCTTTGACAATTTAAACAAGGGATATGATTTGCATCTTTCTGGATCCTCTTACATTCCATCCCACTACTACAAAAAATAAAGTTCAAAATTCATCAGGAAGGGGGAAAAGAGGTGGTCTTGGCTTACTAGATTTATTGGTGTTTGCCTTTGTCTGGATGAAGGAATGCATAACATTAAGAAATGATGGCATATTGCGTCCTAAGGGGTATAACATGAAGTTTGGCTAAACACAGTTACATGTAGTAAAACAAATTGAAAGTTAATGGTGATTTCAACAATCACTGTATAAGGCATGCCATATTGAAAATCTGGAACTTATTCAGACTGTCAGAAATAGTGCAAATTGAGTCCACTTTAACTGCCCTGACTCAGAAACACACATTGAAGGAGAAAAATAACATAAATCATAAATATATGTTATGTCTTAATCAGGTCACTGAAAAGATAGTGGGATCAAGACCACTGGAATATTAGAGAATTATCACATCAAATGTGATGACACAGTACACATTGAGAGAAGAAAGGCTTAATTAAATGAACAGACTGAGCTGTATGTTCCTCAACCAAGTCTGCTTCTTCCAAGTGTGGTAGAAGATGCTGCCCTGTCACCAGCAGGTGAAGTATAGCTATCCAATTGGTTTCTTATAAATGTAATGAGGGGCTCCATCTTGTCCTTTACCTTAGGTACCAACATGTCTTTGTTTGGTCTTGTTCATTTGGCTACAAGTGAACACACAGAGGAGGGTGATTAGGAGGCATAGGTATTTGCCTTGCCCCTGGCATTTATGTGCATACCTTGCACAAAGCTTATGAGTATACACTCCTATAAGCATGGAACATCCCTTGGCAAACAGCATAGATTATTCTTGCATACACAGTGGGCCCTTGGTATCTGTTGGGGTTTGGCTTCAGAACTTTCCATGGAGACCAAAATCCATGGTTGCTCAAGTACCATTAAATACAATGGTATAATGAAATGGTATCCCTTATATAAAATGGCAAAATCAAGGCTTGCTGTTTTGAATATTTTCAAGATATGGATAGTTAAATCCATGGACAAAGAATACATGGATATGAAGGGCTGACTGGATACATGAATTCAAACATATGCATCCTCAATTTCTTGGAGACTGGAGCCAACACAAATGATTTCTCTCTGTATAGATATAACACTATGGAAGCAACCAGACTTCATCTCATATGAACTCAAAGGCCAATTTGTAGGGTCGTATTTATTTACATATTTTCTTTATATCTCACCTTTCTCCCAGTATGGGATGCGAGGTGGCTTACAATATAAATTAAAACCAAATATTGTTAAATTTTGCTTTTATGATATTTGGTTTTAATTTATATTATGAGCCACCCTGCATCCCATACTGGAAGACAGATGAATACAATTAAAATGAGAGCCAGCATAATATAGTGGTTTGAGTGTTAGACTATGACTCTGGAGACCAGGGTTCAATTCCCCGCTTGTCAAAGAAACCCACAGCATGACCTTGGGCAAGTCATATGCTCTTAGTCTCAGGGGAAGGCAATGGTAAACTTCCTCTGAACAAATCCTGCCAAGAAACTCCCATGATAGGTTCGCCTTAGGGTTGCTTACCTAACCCTGGTGATGCAGTGGTTAAATGCCAGTACTACAGTCACTCACTCACAAACCACAAGGTTGTGAGTTCAATCCCAGCCAGGGGTTCCAGGATTGATTCAGCTTTGCATCCTTCCGAGGGCACTAAAATGAGTACCCAGCTTGTTGGGACAATTAACTTACAGTTGTAAACCACTTAACAATAGCAATAGCAGATTCATTTATATACTGCTTCACACCATGCTATGCAGTCTCTAAGCAGTTTACAATGTGTAAGCTAATTGCCTCCAACAAGTTGGGTACTCATTTTAGTGACCTTGGAAGGATGCAAGCCTGAGTTGAGCCTGAATCCTGGCTGGGATTGAACTAGCAATCTTGTGGTTTGTGAGTGAATGGCTGCAGTACAGGTATTTAACCACTGCACTACCAGGGCTCATTACTTAGAGACTGCTTAGTGCGGTATGAAGTGGTATATAAATGAAGCTGCTATTGCTATTGCTATTGCAAAATCAGAAATGACTTGAAGGCACACAGCAACAAACTAAGTAACACGTAAGTATAAATGTTGAAAAGCCTTTAAACAAACAACCATGTTGCAAATATTAATCTAAAACAGTTAAAAAGTTGTTAGAAAGAATAATAATACTGATAAAAATACAGCACACCTGAGTTCAAAGGCCTTAGCAATGGCCAGTGAACTGTTAAAAAATAAATAAAAAGCAAAAAAAGTCTGAGGGAGGCAACCTAACTTCCTGTGGAAGGGAAATCTATAATCTCAGGGCACTCACTGAGAAAGCTCTCTCCTCGACAGCCCCCCCCCCTCACCCTGATGGTGGTGGGATTGAGAGATAGCCTTCCTTTGAGGGTCTGAAAACTCTGGCAGGCTCATATCAATCTGTCTGATTACCTGGATACATGCCATTTATATCAAGTTTAAGTGGAATGCCTGCCAGACTTTTGAAGAAAGCAAAAAGGATCTTGACAAGAGTAGCTGTGTTTCTTGTTGGGGTGGGTATTTGGCCATTTCGAACAAGGAGCCAGAATGAATTAAGTAATTATATTAATATTTGTGAGCATCAGCTGAATTTAAGTGCAGCAAAGTATTCAAAGAGGAATGGATACATTTAGGAATGTGTTGATGTAGTTGCTTATAATTTTGCAGGAATAACTCATGTTATATATTGGTCCCCAAGTGCCTATTTTTTTACTTTTCTGCAAGAATACACTTGATGGAATCCATATGGAAAATGTTTGACAGGGTCATCCTTCTAGCACACACCTTCATATCCTAGAAAGGCAGTTTGATGAGATTCTCTCAGAGGACGCCTGGAATCTGTGGCTGGCTGGTAGACAGAGGAAGTTGTTTAACAGTTGTTGAGCTGTTGGTTAGCCAGTGTACAAAGATGCAGGTGCAACATCATCATCATCATCATCATTATCCAGAAAAAATAAACCCAGGGGAGTAGAGTTAGATGCTGTGTTTCTTGGTTAGTGTTGTCATTCAACTGCTTTAACTAAAAATTCCAAAATAACTGATTTCTCCTACATGAAATGGAAATGACATTCTTAAGGGAGGGGGTGTGCCTAAATAACTAAGGGCCTTTACAGACTGCCAGAAATAAAACAGCTTGAGACTATTTTAACTGCCCTGGCTCAATGCTAGGGAATCATGGGAATTGTAGATTTTTATGAGACATTGAGCTCTGGTGCCACAATAAACTACAGTTCCCATGATTCCCTAGCACTGAGACAAGGCAGTTAAAGTGGTCTCAAGATGGATTATTTCTGGCAGTCTGTAAAGGCCCATGAAGTATACTCACCAACGTCCACCCCCTCTCATACCCAGATTAATACTGCATGGGAAAGATACAACAAGAACATCTAAAGCAGGGGTCGGCAACCTACGGCCCACAGGCCGGCTCTGGCCCCGCGAGGCCTTTGGACCAGCCCCAGCCTGGTCCTGCTGCCGCCACCGCCGCCGCGCAAGTTGTGGCCACCATTTTGTTTTCCAAAATGGCAGCCGCAACTCATTCGCACATGCGTCGGAGTACTGCGCATGCGCAAACGAGTCATGGCCGCCATTTTTGAAAACAAAATGGCAGCAGCAACTCGCTCGTGCATGCGCTGGAGTACTGTGAATGTCCAAATGAGTCATGGCCGCCATTTTGGAAAACAAAATGGTGGCCGCGACTCGCTTGTACATGCACAGTGCGCCGGAAGTACTGTGCATGTGCAAATGAGTGTGCGCTCGTGGCTCCATTTCCCCCCCCCCCTCAGCCCGCGGAAGAGCTCCAGACCAGCAGACTGGCCCGAGGTAGGTAAAAGTTGCCTACCCCTGATCTAAAGATTTTATTTTCCCAGCCATGGCAGGCAATGTATATCCAGCCACTTGCTTTCCCTCTGCAATCATTAAGTAGGTCTTACTTCTTTTTATGAACTCAACAAGTTCTGGGGTGAAGGTGGTTAGTATCTTCATCCAGAATAGCTAGAACAATTTAAACACTGTGATACCTAGACATAAGGAATGTTCTAGCAGATGGTTATGGAGAGGGAGAGGAGCTTGATGTCCAATTGGCAGTTTTAGTAGAACCTACTCTACAATTATCACATCTAGTTTTTGGTCTTTGGTGGTGAGGACTGGATAATTAATAAATCAGTTCTGGGGCCATTTTACCCATCATCCTGCAACAGATTTTTCCAGTGTAGGTTCTCTTGGGACAAGAGCTGTAGAGAACCCAGAGTGAAGCACCATCATGAGGTTCTACTTTGACTGCAATGTGACCCAAAAAATACCCATTAAAAAGTCCACTTTTAAAATATTCTCCAAAAGCCACCATTCATTCCTCAGGCATGAAGCATTTTCATTCCTGAAAGGGATTGTCCAGCATGTGATCCAAGCCAAATAATGATATGTTGCCACCCCTGCTGCTGCTTTTATCATAGCATACAATCATTAAGGGTATGGCTATATGGTGATGCTATGAGGTAATGCAGGGATGCAGTGGCTCAGGTGGTTAAGGCGCTGACTCTACTGATTGCAAGATCAGCAGGTTGGCAGTTCGAGGCCTGGGTGCTGCATGATGGGGCGAGCTCCTGTCACTAGTCCCAATTTTTGCCAACCTAGCAGTTTGAAAGCATGCAAGTGCAAGTAAATAAATAGGTACTACTTCTCAGTGGGAAGGTAAAGAGCATTCTGTGCAATCATGCTGGCCATGATCATAGAGTAGTCTCTGACAATGCTGGCTCTTTGGCTTAGTAACAGAGGGGGGTTGCAGACTGCCAGAAATAGTGTGAATTCAGTCCACTTTTAGGGTTAGGGTTAGTGCTAGGGAATCATGGGAACTGTTATTTTTCTGAGACATTGAGCCTTCTCTGTCAGACAACTCTGATGCCACAATAAAATACAGTTCCCATGGTTCCCTAACTCTAACCCTAACCCTAAAAGTGGACTGAATTCACACTATTTCTGGCAGTCTGCAACCCCCCAGAGATGAGCACCATCCCCTACGGTCGGACACAACTTGTCAATGGGGAATACCTTTACCTTTACCCTTTATGTGGTGATATCACTAAGGGCAAATAAAACCACCCCACTGACTTCATTCTGAATTGGACAAATAGGGAATCCTCCTCCCTGGTGTCATGCCTCCCTCTAGAGAGTTCATCTTCCTCAGAAGATGAAGTAGACATATCTTTGGAAGAGGTGCTGCAGATGCACACTAGCCAGTCAAGTCATCTTTCAGTACAGCAGGTAGGGTTGGATTCAGAGCAGGAAGAGGAGCTAGAGGAGAGGGGGGGCCCTCCATTCTCAAAAAAGGCAGAGGTTAAGGTGTCTGGCTCAGACCATTCCCCATGGTAGCTGGAGTGAATGGCTACAATCAAGGCATTAGGAGGAGCACAGTTGTAGGCTGATTTCTCTATATGCTGCCTGGGATCAGGGCATTGGCTGAACAGGTTAACTATATAAGAAGGTTATATTCTTCAGTGAGTATTGATGACATGGACAAGCTCCTTGGTAGAGTGAGGAAGACAACTTGTCCTCTTGACCCTTGCCCTTTTTGGCTGGCTGTCCAGGGGGGAGATCTCTTGAGGATATTCCTAAGGGACATCATCAATGCATCCCTTGTTTGAAGGAAGCGGTGGTTAGGCCACTTCTGAAAAAAACTTCCCTTGACCCTCTGGACATGAACAGCTATAGGCCAGTTTCTTTGCTACCTGTTTTGGAGGAAAACAATTATCTGGATCCATTTCAAACTGGCTTTAGGACAGGATATAGAGTGGAGACTGCCATGGTTGCCTTAGCTGGTGACCTTCATCTGGGCATCGACAGGGGTAGTATGACTCTGTTGGTGCTACTGGACCTCTCAGTGGCCTTTGACATGATAGACCATGAAAACCTCTTGGAATGCCTGAGAGAATTAGGAATCGGAGGCACTGCATTGCAATGGTTCCATTCCTTCCTCTCAGGAAGATTCCAGAGGATGATGCTCAGGGACAGTTGCTCAGCTAAAAAGGAGCTTAATTGTGGCATCCCTCAGGGCGCAATCCTGTCCCCGATGGTATTTAACATATATATGAAGCCGCTGGGAGAGATCATCCAGAGACATGGGGGGGGGGGTGTTATCAGTATGCTGATGACACCCAGATATATTTCTCCATGTCTCGGTCTACAGCCTTGATTTCAGATGGTGTCTCCCCTCTCAATGAATGTCTTAAAGTGGTAATGGACTGGATAAGGAAAAACAGATTGAAACTGAATCCAGACAAAATGGAGGTACTAACAGTAATGGCCCTGAACCCAGGTATTGGGACACAATCTCCAGTCCTAGATGGGGTCACACTCTCCTCAAAGGACTGTGTTCACAGTCTCTGGGTGCTCCTAGATCTGTCACTTCAGATTACAAATCAGGTGAATGCAGTGGTCAGCAGCGCTTATCAGCTTCGGCTGATATGAAGCTGTGCCATTTCCTGGAGATTAGGGATCCTGAAACTGTGGTACATGCACTGGAAACTTCTCGTCTCGATTTCTGCAATTCACTCTACATGGGGCTACCCTTGTGCCTAGTTCAGAAACTTCAATTGGTACAGAATATAGCAGCCAGGCTGGTCTCAGATAAAACCAGAAGAGACTACATACCTATTCTAAGATTGCTTCACTGGCTGCCTATCAGTTTCTGGGTGCAGTACAAGGGGTTGGTCATCACCTTTAAAGTCCTAAATGGCTTGGATCCAACCTATATTCAGGACCGCCTCCTTCCGTATAACCCACCCCATGCACTGAGGTCCTCTGGGAAGAATTTATTGCTACCTATAAAAACTAGATTATCTGTAACTGCCCAGAGGACCTATTCGGCTATCGCTCCCAGACTATGGAATGGCCTGCCAGATGAGATCCGTCACTTGACCACCTTAAACAGCTTTAAAAAAGCTGTTAAGACTAATCTCTTCCGGCAGGCCTTTCCTGAGTAGATAATCAGCCACCGAAAAAGTTATGCCTGAAGCTGTTTTCTGCTACAGTTATTTCAGTGTACTTGTCATTTTTTGTAGCCTGTTATTTTAAAGTATGTTTTAAATTTTGATTGTTTAATTGTATTGGGGGGTCTATTGGGGGACGGGATTGTTTGTTTTATCATGTAAGCCACCCTGGTTGTATTTTACAGAGAGGTGGGATACAAATTATTATTATTATTATTATTATTATTATTATTATTATTATTATTTTCTCCAACCAAGTCACTGAATGCAACTTCAGTTCTATGGCTTGATAGCTCAGCTCTTGCAAGTGTGTTTAATGGGTTTAAGACCCTTGAATTGTTTAATGACTCAGCTACCGCAATTCTTTGAAACTCTGTCTCTGATTTATGCCTTTTTAAACCCTGGATTGTTTTGATTCTGGACACCTGTTGCTTCTTTGGCTTCTGATTTTGGCAGGCTGAATTCCTGTTTGCAGTTGAGAGGAGGACCAGTAACTGGGCCACTGCCTTCTACCTTGCCACATTGCATGCAAGAAATTTCATTGCCCACTGGTGGTCAGCAGCAAGATATTTCCCTAATCTGGTTCTTTGTGGTGTGCCTCCAAGTCATTTCTGACTTGTAGTGACCCTATGGTGACCCTATTACAGGATTTTTACTTGGCAGAATTGGTTCAGAGAGGGTTCAATCTAGTTGTAGTTGCACATTAATATGCCAGAGTACTTGGGGCAGAACCACAGAGAGTATGACTGTTTGGATAGACAATAATAAATATTAGAAGACCAGGATGATGACGATGACAAACAGTAACAGGAAGAAAGATCACCATCACCACCATCATCCCAGTCTTCCAATGTATGCTCTTTTGACTCTATTGTAGGACAAATGAATGAAGGTTACATTCTGCTGAAAATTTGGAAGATGATGTTAACTATCTGAACTGCATTCTGAAGCATCAGTCTCCTTGGGGACAAATAGTAAGGCAAGTCTTCATTCTTTCTTCAGATTTTTGGTGGTGGTGTGTATGTGTGTGCATGATATTTTGGAATATACTTCATATTAAAAACTGACCAACGTACAGCTTATTCTATGCTGGGAGCATTGGCCCAGAAAGTAGCTTGGTGGCTCAGCTGCTGGAAACAAGTGAGGGGTGATTTCCACACACACGCACACACACACACACACCTTCTTCAGCACCCTCTGCCTGCCCTAAAAATGTTCTTAGCCAGGTAAGCTTTCCTCCTGCTAGAAAACCCTATTGGGCATGTTTGGAATTCACAACCGTAGTTATGAATATGTAACCCATATTCATGTTTCCTTCATATTCAATATTGTAGAGAATACATAGGGATAATAAAAGTCCCTCAGTACTGGGAAGCAGTGACTGTGAGTGATGGGGATCTATCCTCTTGTTGACCAGGGCACAATAGTTTGACTTTTCCATTTCCCACCTGTGAATCATCTCCAGTGCAAGGAGGAATTGTGACAGGGATTCTGCTTCAGACTGTCACACCAGAGATCACTGGAGGGAAGGGATCATGAACAGTAATCCACTGCATCCCACTTCATAGGAGAACAGACCTTGTAGATTAGTGTCTTGTAGATTGAGTTTGGAGGGCTTGGGCCAGGAGATGCTACTGAACTATATAACAAAGGCTGGAAACAGAGGCATAAAGTGTGCCTTCAGGCCAATCTGGGGGCATGGCATGCAAATGATACATGCCTTGGAAGCTGTGCCAAGGCCAGCTAACATGGCCCAAAGCTGGCCACAAAAGGAGTGGGGGAAAACCACTCCTTGCTGGCAGTGCATTCCAGACCACAGCAGTAGCCAGCCTTGGGATCATGGCATCTGGTCACTGTGGTCCTGCACCAATTGGGGGATGATTGAGGCTGGAACAGCCTTCAGCCACTGTAACCTGCCAGTTTGTTTGATTCCAAAATTACTGTATTTTCTGGCATATAAGACTACTTTTTAACCCAGGAAAATCTTCTCCAACGTCAAGGGTCGTCTTATACACCAGGTGGAGGAGGAAGAGGAAGAAGGGATGGAGCGGTGAGAGATGGGAGGAGGAGGAAGAGAGGAGGAGGAGGAGGAGGAAGGGGTGGTGTGGTGTGGCATGACGCAAGAGGAGGAAGCAGCAGCGGATAAGAGGTGAACCCCTATCCTGGGGTTTTCTTGGCAAGACTGGTTCAGAGGAAGCTTGCCATTGCCTTTCACTGAGGCTGAGAGTGTGTGACTTGTTCAAGTTCACCCAGTGGGTTTCATGGCAGAGTAGGGAATCAAACCCAGGTCTCCAGAGTGGTAGTCCAACACTCAAACCGCTACACCATGCTGGCTCCTATTCCCATGTACTACCTGTGAAACAATTTCCGATTTTTTTGTTGTTCTTGTGTGTCTTCAAGTCCTTTCCAACTTACAGCAACCCTAAGGCAACCTTATTATGGGGTTTTCTTGGCATGTTTCTTCAAATGGGGGTTGCCATTACCATCCTCTGAGGCTGAGAATGTGTGACATGCCCAGGGTCACTTACTTGGCCACAAATTGTACATACTCCAGAATGCATCACCTGGTATATTGGCAGTCCTTCCCCCCCAACACTTTCTTATCCCCCCCCCCCCGTTGGAAGAGGGGTGGTCTTATACAGCGAGTATATCCCAAACTCTGTATCTTCACTGGAAAAGTTGGGGGTCGTCTCTTACGCCTAGTCGTCTTATACATCGGAAAACATGGGTAATTGTATAGCTAAGAAGTGTAACTAGAATACCAGACCATGATTTCAGTGCCATGGTGGGCTTCAGGAATGGGGGTGGGGTTCTTTTGCCTATTGTTAAAACATATGGATATAGCCACCATGAGATCTCCTGATAATACAAGTACTAATGTGAGTTTTAGTCAATGCTAAGAATTGTATATCTCGCTCCTCTGATAGTATAATGTTTAGCATTAGATTTCGCCTTTAAAAAAAAAAAATACTCCGCAAAATGGTGCAATTCAGAATTCTGTCCACTCAATTTGCCACCTCATTCTTTACTTTAGACCCTTGACTTGTATTCCTTCCTTCCTCCCCATGCCACAAGCAATAAGGCACACCAACAACCTTTTAAATAATGCAAATCCAACACAAAGGCAGGCACCTCTCAGAGTGGCTTTTCCCAAAATGAGGATAATTTGTGGGATCTGTGTGTGGCCAATTCTTGTGATTATACATACAATGTATAAACAGGTTTTCTGTTACAAAGCTCTGTGGCACAGCTGTTTCCCATTTCCCATCCTACAGATGCTATCTTGCTTACATAGCAATTTAGTTTAAAGGGACTGTGTTGACTCAGAGAAGCAAGATGTACAATTCTCAGCTTTGACTGAACTTCACATTATTACTTGTATTACCAGCAGGACCTCATGGTGGCTACAGCTGTATGTTTTAACAATATGCAAAAGAACATGGTTTCTAAAACTAGGCCAAAACCTTACTCTCCAGGAGGCCGGCTCAGCAGAGGATAAATGCTTGAACAACATACAGTGGAAAATCCTGGTGACTCGGAATTTTGTCTTGCTTGTAACAAAAGAAAAACTCATTAGCTAGCCTGACTAGAAATTAAAAACACGTGTCCACCCCTAATTTAAAAAAAAGGGGGCGGAGATAGGGACTAAATATATATAATAAACAGAACAGAATAATAAGAAGCAAATTAAAAACAATAACAATATAAAATGAATAGCAAAATAAAATACTAATTAAAAGCAAAAGAAATAACAAATTAGCTAAAATTAGAGGTAGTTAGAGGCGAGACACTATCTTTTTTGGGGTAGGTGGGGGATATCAATATCAGTGGAGCGGAGGCTAATCTGGAAAGAATATTCAAAAGTTGCCAAAAATAAAGATGAAATATTGTGTTTCTATGAAATGATTGTTGCCCAGTTAGATCAATTCATCTGAGGATATTTACCACACTGTAGGAGTCCCTATGATAAATCAAGAGATGCAGGGGCTTAAGGTGGGGCAGTAGTTCTATAGAAAAAAAGCATGCTTTGCCAGCACAAGGCCCTAGTTCTACACTCTGGCATTTACAGTTAAATGAAGTTAGCTAACACAACTGAAAAAGGCCTCAGCCTTGGACAACTGCTGCCAGTCAGAGTAGACATTACAGAATGAAGTGGATCAATGGTCAGTTATATGTTGATCATTCCCAATCAGTCTGATTTGCTGGGCCAATTCTACCACCAGGGGATGCTGTTAGGGGCAGCAGTTCATTTTTATCATTCTTCCTCAAAGAACAGAACTGTGTGTCAAGGCTTGTTTCTAAGATTAAAATTGATTTGAAAAGACTGTGATCTGACTACACGCAATTTGGAAGAAATCAGGCTCTTTATTTCCACCCCCACCCCCCGAAAAATTCCATAAACTCCACAGAAAAAGGATTTGTGGTTGTTACTGGAGTATTTGTGAGTATCTGTGAGAATGTGCATTATCAAATATGTGGGTGACTGTACATTTCACATGGATTTGCATAGATTCGCATGGCTGAGCATTTTCAGCAGAGGGAGGGTGAACAGATGTGAATTTGCCTAGGAAAGTGAAGACAATTGTCAATGAAAATGTGTGAAATTCCACAGCAATTCACACAAAACACATATGGCCTGTATTGCATGACATAGTGGCTTGAGTGTTGGACTATAACTCTAGAGACCAAGTTTCAGTTCTCACCTTTTGGGGCAAGTCATACTTTCTACCTCAAGGAAGACTATGATAAACCTCGTCTGAACAACTCTTGCCAATAAAACTCCATTATAGGTTCACCTTAGGGTCATCATAAATCAGAAACGGCTTGAAGGCACACAACAATAACAAAAGCACCCCCCAAACTAGCATGCTACCTTCAAGTGTGTTATTCATTTGCCACTGTTGAACTGCATCTCCTGACTATTTCTGCACATGTACTGGAAAGAATACTACCTTGTTCTTTGTCTCTGGCAGCAAACTGCCTTGAGCCAGCAATGCCTTGGTTCGATCTCACTTATCACTGCAGTGTGTTCTAGGGATGTAAAAAATATTTTAAAAAAATATATTTTTAAAGGTGGTTGAAACATGTATGTTGCAAAATCCTGATAAGGAGAATCCTAGACTGATGAGAATCTTTTTTTTAATTTCAGAACTTATTCTACAATAAAAATTTACCCAAAATATTATCTCCTACACAGAAAAACCTCTTTTCTATATAGGGAAAAAAACTGTTTTCTGTGTAAAAAAAGGTGCAAGTTTTGTTCAGAATAAGTCCTGAAATCTAAATAGCCTTCAGAAACTGGGTAGTTTTCAAAGATTTTCTCAAGCAAGGAGAAAAGTGTAAAAATTACTTGTTGCTTTTTTTGAGAATGAAATTATTTAAGAATTACAGTGGAGCCTCCATATCCACAGACTTGCCATCTGTGGATTTCAGCATCCATGGATGGCAAGCCTGCATTGTCCCTAATGGTATTGTGTGTACACAGCCATGCTAGTGGACACGTGAGTATCGTGCTGCCATTATGGAAAACAGGACTTGAGGTCCCATGATTTTTGGTATCCGCAGGGGATTCTGGAATGGATGCCCCATGGATACAAAGGTCCAACTGTGCATCCCTAGTGTTCTCCATCTAGGGCTCCCCTTGAAAAACATTTGGGAAGTTTAGCTGGTGCAAAGTGCAGTAACTAGGCTGCTAACCAGCATATGGTTCTGAGATCATACAATCTCAGTACTGGTAGACCCAACATTGTTTTCCCAGCCTCAGTTCATTATCACACAGCTCATCCAAATTGCCATGGTGCTGCTATTGACTTAGGCTATGTATTCCACATGCCAGTTTGCATAACCCCATCTTCCTGTCCTATGCCATTCCTAGCATGTCTTTCAGTCTATTTTTATTTTTGCACAGTTGCACAATCATGGCAATCCATTAAGTAAAATAAAGAAAGAAAGGAAATTGGAAAAAAAAGAAGAAAAGCAACTCTCTTGGGAATAGAGAGGGGGAAGAGGGGGAGAGGACCATAATCATGTCCACTCACACTGTGTGACTACCTGTATATCAAAACTGCTTCAGGAGCACTTTTTCACATGTGCACTAACCATGGAAAAGCAGCATGATTGGGAGGCATTGATGGGTTTTGCACATCAATGAGAAGGAGCACTCCATCAATAGATGCACTACAGACCACCTGTTGAACAAACACAATGTTGTGTGAAAAGGTTCAGCCACAGACACTACTATCCTGCTCTAATTCCACTTTTCAACCTTCATGTAATAAAGACTCAAGTCTCAAGATAGCTTAATTTAAAGGAATAAGTAAAAACACATGTAACAAAAAACTTACAAGAATTATATTTACAATGGCATTAAACTGTCTATAGAATTAAAAACATTTACAATGCCAATTTAAGATCAAAGGGCAAAAGTGGCACAAGCTACAGCATAGCCAATAAACCAAAGACTATTTAACTATAAACCAAAGACTATAAACCAAATGACTATTGCCAGGTCCTCACCTGTTGATGAAAGGACAACAAGCAGGGAACCAAAAGCTATATTGCACAGTAATCAGAAAAGGTAACTTTTCCAAGCTAGGAATTCAAAATTAAGACTGCATCATAACTGTCAGGGGTCATAAATGAATGGTGAAACATTTGATATATACACTTCAGATCCTTGGTTCAAAATCTGATATTGCAGAGAGAAAGATTCCTCTAAAGATATTTCTCTAAAATTTCAGAGAGGCTCCTATTCTGAATAGGCAACACTGAGGTCAGAGGCATCATTAGGATTGGCATCACTTGGTGTGGTAACTCATGGTGTCACCCCACATTGACCTCTTCCCATTTCACACCATACAGAGTCCTTAGTAAGGTTTTTTTGTACCAATGTTACTCATAAATCATAATTCCCATATATCACTGAATGTAATGGTAATAGTTGTGACATAAACAACTAACAAAAATAAAATTATATATTTAAATTACAATATAATACACACAGCCTAAATGTATTTACCTGCATAGTTTCATGTGGTTAAAATGAACATTTGGTAAGAAGGTGGGCTTAATGTTGAACATAAAGAAAACAAAAATAATGACCACCGAGGACCTTCACAAGTTCAACCTAGACAATGAAGAAATAGAAATAGTAAAAGAATTCACATACCTGGGATCAAACATTGATAAAAATGGGGACTGCAGTCAGGAAATCAGAAGAAGATTAAGAATGGGGAGGGTGGCTATGAAAGACTAGAAAAGATTTTAAAATGCAAAAACATACAACTCAGTACAAAAGTGAGAATCATACAAGCCATTATATTCCCTGTTACCATGTATGGATGTGAGAGCTGGACAGTTAAGAAAGATGATAGGAAGAAAATCAATGCATTTGAGATGTGATGCTGGAGAAGAGTGCTGAGGATCCCATGGACAGCCAAAAGGACAAACAAGTGGGTCCTAGAGCAGATCAAACCAGAAACCTCCCGGGAAGCTGAGATGACCAAACTGAGACTGTCGTACTTTGGACACATCATGAGAAGAGAGGACTCATTGGAAAAAACAGTAATGCTGACGAAGGTGGAGGGAAATAGGAAGAGAGTAAGGCCACATGCCAGATGGATGGACTCTATTAAGGAGGTCACGGGTATTAAGGGGTTGCAGGATTTAAGCAGAGCGGTGGAAGACAGGGGTCTCGGAGATGTCTCATCCATAGGGTCACCATGAGTCGAGATCAACTTGAGGGCAGTAAAAAAACCAACAAAATGTTTTTAAAGATTTTTTTTAATTTAAATCAATTTTTAAAATGTATTATTTTTAAACCCAGGGCCTCTCCTTTCTCTTCTCATTGAGCCTCACCCCATTCACATCATCTCTTAAGAATATTAAAGGGATGCAGGAGAACACGACAGTCAGTTTCTGCCCAAAGGCAGTTTAGGGAGCAGTGGTGTCACCCCTCAGGATGTCACTTGGTGTGGTCCACATCCCCCACACCCCTGAAGTGATGCCCCTAATTGAGGCTAGTAGATGCTATTAGTACAAGACAGTTTTCTATTTCTTTCATATCTTCTCCCCCACATCACAAAAATGTATTTTTAATGGATGTCTTGGAAAGCTATAGCAAACTCTATTGCCTGTTGAATTCTTACTCTGAAGTAGATCCAAGCAAATTAACAAGCAACTGCTTTTAGAACTGCACCCACAATATTTTGAGAAAAGAGGCCCTTCATGAAGCTGGGGAAAAGTTTCAGGTTTTAGAAAAGGATCTTAGTTTTGGATGTGAATTCAGACTTCTCGGTGGCTGTTTGTCTCTGACCTGAATAACTGACATTTTTGGAAAGACTGTTGATGAGGAAAAGATCATACTCTTGCACTTTTGCTCATCATTAGTCTCTATTAGCCAATTAGCTCTGGCATCATTATAGAGATAAAGGCCAATCTCCTCTTGAAATCTTGCAGTCCAAAAGCACAGAATTGCACCCCACATCTTTCCTCTTTGTATTTGTCCTTAGGGTGTAATATCATCCAAGTTAATCATTACCAAGGCTCCATTTGCTGATTTTTTTCCTTCAGATTCTCAGACATATGAATCATCAGAAACTGAACCTTAGTTCTTGAGAACTTTTCTGACAGCAGGCTAAATGGTTTTGAAGTACATCTAGCCAATGGCAGAAACAATTGCAGTGGACCAGGGAATACCGTCACTGCAAAGACCTTAGGCTTTGGGTTTGTTTTTTCTCTTCAAAGTTAAGCTTACACCTTTAGGATCATTACTGTGTCTTATGTTGCACAGAGAAAAAATTTAGAATGCGTATCAGTGCTGTGCAAACTTGGGGTTTTTCTTCTAAAGGAATCCAGTGGTGATCTTTCAAGTGTACAACTGTTTCACAACACATGTGGGCTTTCTGTTTTGGCTCACAGCCATGTTAAAATTAGGCATTTTTTTTTTAAAAACAACAACAATCAAACAACATGTCAACATTTTCATCCAAACCACTGATGATGTTCCTGGAGGAAGAATGAAAGCTATGAAGGCTCTAGTTTGTCTCTCCAATTACATAAGCATTCACAATTTTAAATCAGCAAGGAAGCTAAATGCACAGTTATTTCACTCATATTCCCTAAACCTTTATGCCAATCAAATTCATTGTTTGTTGGGGAGGGGGGAGGATGTCAGTTGCATTATAGCTGGAAGCAATATCTGGAGCAAGAAATTCCATTGTCAGCAAAAGATACTTCTGGACTGGGACAAATCAGCTCTGTCAGATTATCAGTGAAGACTATGAACTCCATGTATGCTTGATCCCAAAAACTAAGGGTGAATTCAACATTTGTGGGCATAGCTTTCCACAAAATTGCTCTGATGAAGCATGGAGTCAAAAACATTTGTGACAGAAGAAAAAAGACATGAAACAAAAACATGTTGGCTCTTGGATTTGCTTCAGTCTTTGTACACATGACAGAAAGTTAAAATTATATTCAAACTTTCCCCTCTCTTATAGGATTAAAAGGAAATTAAGTTTCCAGCATGAAAATACATACAGAAGACCATGGTGTTTTGCAAATGAGTTGCAATCTGGAGTTCTTCACAAATTGTGAAGGAAATGTATGGTGGGGAGTGACTGACATTGCCATCATAGCAGAAATATAATTTCAGATTTCTGTAGGGGGTAGCGCTGTCATGTTAAGTTTGGAAATGCAGGTGCACATCATGGCAGTCCCCACAACCATGCCCCCAAGAAGAATCCAAGAATGCAGGCAGCTGTCTGGATCTGTGTATCTCTGGGTTGACAATTGCACAGAGTTCATAATTATTATTCATGGGAAAATCTATACCCATCCAGACATTCTGAGAATTGTGGCTAATCTCAGAGGGAAGAAGAAAGTTCCTCTCCCTTTCTCTGAGTAAATATGCAAAGCTTCTTTTATTTTATTCTTGTACATAAGAGCAAAACATTTTTATAGCTTTCTCCCCATTTGTTTAGTTAATGAAAGTCCCCCCTTTATTTTTATTTTTTTTGCTTTTGTATTTACATTTGTGGGTTTTAGTTGAGCATTTCACTTAGGCAGTTCAACATAAAAACAGTAGTTTTATTCTTCTCCAAAACACCATTTCCAACAAAATGTTACAATACAAGGTTAGACACATTTGTGTCATTTTTTGCAGACACAAAAAAAGTGAAAAATTGTGGCAGTTAAAAGGGTTTTCCTTTGTCATGAAGTACAAGAAAATTTTCCAATATTCTTTCCATTCTTGATGTGTGGAAGGTGATATCTTATAGTTTCTGCTAATCAGGAAGTCCCAGTACTACCCTTTGTAATCTCTGTCTCCAGTACAACACTGTTAGGGAGAAAGTACGGGCATGGGTTTTGAAACAAATCCAAAGGCTTGCATAACATACATCCAAAGACAAATGCAGGATCTGGGGAAAGCAAAGGTATTTTAAGAGCATTATGTTGCAATAGCTTTCTTTTTATACCCCATAAGGATTATAATAATATTATCTGCTAAGGAGGAAAAGGCACCTTTTTACAAAGCAAGGTGATGTGTGTCCTTTGACAGGCACACTTTTCACACTGCTCCATTTAAGAATCTGGACTCATTAGCTAGTTTGCCATGCTTAAATAATAAAATGTTGCTGAGGATGAGGTCAGAGACCTCTCTGAAAGGTGCCCTCATACTGTAAGAAGAGAACAAGCACGGAGCAGAAAAGAGATTGTATGTTCCTACAAGAATTTATTTTAAAAATGTGTTGGTGTCTCACCTTGGGAGTGACAAACAAAACAGTTTCACATCATGTGTACTGTACTCTAAGAGGACCTGTGAAAAAGAATATATGTTGTTGATACCACATATAAAATATGTCACACTTATAGTAGACTATAGGATCCCTTTACCCCACTCCATCACACATTGCCATATTTTATTCAATACTCAGTTTGTCCTATAAAAACAACACAATGTGGCTACTCTCTTTCCCAAACCTTGATATGTGACATCCTGGATGGATAGTATCCTTGCTCTATAATCCTGACAGATAAAGCAATGAGCTTATGGATATACAGAATAGCAAAATTTCCATTTATAAGAACAGCTGACATCTGAAACAGTCAACTAATGGTTCTGGAAAACTGCATTGTTCCATTCCAGAAGGAACCAGAGATTGCAACATCCACAACCTACTGGACAGCCAAATCCATGACTCATTTACACTCACACCACCTGGACTTCCTATACTAGTCTGGATAACTTTTCTGGTCACAGATGGATGACTTGGCAAACATATCCTCTAGCCAGATATGGAATGTGAAAAAAAAATGTGGTTATGTAGGCTTTGAGGGAACTGACCTTCCTGAAAACATTTCAAAGCAGTACACTCTGGTTCTCTCTTTATCCTCTAATTCATTTATGACTACTTGCAAAAGTTCATTTTACATAGAAATGGAGATATGTAATCTTTAAATTCCCCAATAAAATGTGAGATGAGGTGAATACAGTTGCTAGTTTCTCCCCTTAAGTTTTTCCTACGAGACTATTGCTCTACACTCTTAAAACAGGGCTAAGTTGTTTTAACTGCTCTGGCTGCCTCCTGTTGCATTCTGGAACTTATAGTTTAGGAAGAAGCATTTAGAATATTCAGCCAGAGAGCCTTTAAGCCTCACAGAACTACAAACCCCAAAATGCAACAGGAGGCAATCAGAGCTCTTAAAGCGAACTAGCCCCATTTTAAGAGTGTGGTGTGACAGGTTCGCTAGTATCAGATGATTCCCAGTATTGATTTCTTCCATATTTGGTATTTTCAAAATCTAGGGGGGGTTGTGTGTGTGTTCTTCTTCTTGTTGTTGTTTTTTAGAACTTCTTATCAAAAATATAAAAAATCACCCACCTGAATCTGTCAAATTCAACAGTCAGAGTTATCTCCAGCATGAAACAAGTTCAACTGCTCTATCATGACTTTATCACACAAGGGTTGAAAAGTGGAATTAGAGCAGGATAGCAGCATCTGTAGTTGTACCCTGTCACATGAGGCTGTGTCTGTCCAGTAGCTGGTCTGTAGTCCATCTGTTACTAGAGTGCTCCTTCTCATTGATGGGCAAAACCTGTCAATGCCTCCCTATTGCACTGCTTTTTCACATTGATTCATGTGTGATAAGGCTCTCCTGCTGCAGTTCTGATATATAGGCAGTCATGTGGTGCAAGTGAGAATGATTATGCTCCTCTCCACATCTTCTGTAATGTGCTCTACATGGGGCTACCCTTGTGCTTGACTCAGAAATTACAGCTGGTTCAAATATGGCAGCCAGGTTTGTGTCAGGAACATCTAGGAGGGACCACATTACTTCAGTTCTGAGGTCCCTCCACTGGCTGCCTATCAGCTTCTGGGCCCAGTACAAGGTGTTGGTTATTACCTTTAAAGCCCTAAATGGCTTGGGTCCAAGCTATCTCAGGGACTGCCTCCTTCCATACAATCCTCCCCACACCCTCCGGTCCTCTGGGAGGAACTTGCTGCAGCCCCAAAAATTGAGGCTTGCAGCGACCTCCCAGAGGGCCTTTTCTGTTGTCGCCCCCAAACTCTGGAATGACCTGCTGGATGAGATCTGTCGGTTAACATTGTTAGACAGCTTCAAAAAAGCTGTCAAGACGGAGCTCTTCCGGCAGGCCTTTCCAGATTAATTATCCCGGCCTTGGGCTTTTCCATCCCTATGGCTCCTTTCATGGCCCCATCATTTGATGGATAAGGAACGCTGTAGGAGACTGCCAGGGCATTGTGTTGTGTCTCTTTTTTAGATTATGTCCTTTTTAGATTATGTTTTTAAATTGTGTTTTATTTGTTATGATATTTAATTGTGTTTTAAGGGGGGAGGGTTGGTACGGGGACATTTTGTACTGTTTTAATTGTAAGCCGCTTAGATTGATTTATCACATAAGCGGGATATAAATTATTATTATTATTATTATTCCTTCATTATTCCCACTCAGATTCTTCTTTCTTTCTTTCTTTCTTTTTTACTCAATGGAGTTCCATGATAGCAAAATGGCACTAATGGACCAAAAGGCATGCTGGGGAGGGCATAGAGCAGGGAGACAGGGCTATGGAGCCCATCATACAGAAAACATAGGGGCTTGACAGATGACTCCAATAGGGCAGCCTCTGGCAGCCCCTTTCCTCACTGGATTGGGCCCGCAGCAACCACATGCTTTGGCCCCAATCTGGCAGTTTGTTGATTTAAAAAGAACCAGCGCAATACTCTTCCTTTTTAGAGTGGCAAAAGGGCACTTTTGCTACTGCCGCGGTGGCTTTTTGCCAATTCTTTGGCACAGCACATCTAAACACTGTGCCGAAGATGCAGCATGATGCCACCCACCATCTGGTCAGGTGAGCAGCATGATGCTGGTGTCAGGGTGGTGTTTGGGCATGTGGTGTGTTGTCACCACATCCCCACTCTGCCCTGATGCTGCTCAGTCCCATTCTGTACAGCTCCCTAGGCCAGGACAGAAGCAGCATGATCACTCTTTTGAAGAACTGTATGATAAAGACTATACCCAACAAACGCTATTGGGGTGCCTTATGAGCCTGTTATGTTAAAGTCCTCTGCCTGTTATGCTGCTATTGAATATGAGTTTGTTGGAGGAGGGAGAGACTGCAATCCTTAATTCTATACCATAAACATACACAGAAATTCAAATCCAGACTTCAGAGCTAAGAGTCAAAGCCTTTGCCTTCATGGAAAAATCTTTCAATTTTCCCTTCTTCCACACTTGGATTCATTGAATCTCAAACATGCTCTTTCTCGTTTATGAAAACATTTGTGAATTTGTGGTAAGTTCTTTTCTTTTCTTTTTTTTAAAAAAATAATTGTCATCTCTTTCTAGTCTTTTCATATCTCTTTCTCCTCTGCACAGAGTTGCAAGAAGGATGCCACATTTGTCCTACTGCATGTGAAGAAGACAGCAAAATGAAGAATCATGAGAAGAAATAGATTAGGAGTGAGCAATTGAAGTGGGTGTGACAATCAACTATTCTGTCCATGTGGAATCCCTTCCTGCAGCTGCACAGACAACCATACATGCCAGCTTTAAAAAAGAGAGAACCCAAAGCATTTGGAAATTCACCACTCCTTTTGAAAAATGGTGCATTTTTCTATGTTAAACAGTGCAGTGGGTGCTATCTGTTTAAAAGGTGTATTACATTTCATGGATGCTTCCAAGGGCAGCCAATCAGGGTCAGAGAATTTGGGGAAATCAAGGGCCACAAAACAGTGTTGGGGGTCTCATGGTCCCACAGTACTTTATTTTGTTCATCCCTGGAATTGATGGAGAAATCCTGGCTACCTTTTCCTCTGTTTTACAGAAGTAATCTAGAGAAATCATGTGTTCTTTTTCTGAAGATAATAGTAATTAACATTTCCCTACTCTTCCTCATGACATATAATGTAATCCTGATGTTTTTGCAGCATCCACTTTTTTTTTTGTCCCTCACAATAAGGCACACATGAAGTGAAACCTTTCCCATTCTGTAACACATTCAACATGTATGTATGTAAACATTAGAAGGTTAAAGCCTGACCTTGTAAGAATAGGTGTTCAAAAAATAAGATTTCAAGATATTTCATATGAATAAACATTTGAAATAAACAAAAGCACATGTGCCTGCTGGAAATGTCAGCCCAGATTACAATCACAAAAGAGATGAGAAAGAGTTTTAAGCAAATTTCATAGAAGCAGCTGTGTTAGTCTCTTGCAGAATTAAAAGGAGGAAGGGAGAGGGAAGAAAACAAAAAAGAAAAAGAAATGGAACAGTACATTTAAGACTAACTGGTTTTTATTTTAGCATGAACTTTCATTGATATAAATCCATTTCTTCAGGTGCAGTACAGAGTGATATTAAAGCCTGGGGTTATAAAGTATATTTATACAGTTGTGAGAGTGGGATAGAATGCAATATGACCCAGAAAGATGCAAACCATGTTTCTTGCCCTAACTTTTCAATATTTTGAGCAAACTTTTAAGAAAAGTTTGCTAGTCAAATCAGTGACAACTTCACCAGCAGTTCTAAGTCCATAAGTTTTACAGGATAGTTGGAATGATCAGGTCAAGCCAGACAAGTAATAGGGGTATCACTGTGGGGCATTACATTCAGCACAGGTAGAGGTTATTGATCAGTACAAAGATAGATTTATCTAGGCCATAGTATTTCCTACTTCTATGTATGGGTGTGAAAACTTAAGGGAGGGGGGAAATCAACTGATTTGAAATGTAGTACTGGTGAAGAGTTCTACAGGCACCAGAGATTACTAAAAAGACAAATTAATGGGTCCTGAAGCAAATCAAGCCTGAATTCTCACTAAAGGTGTTTTGTAAAAAGATACACAGGGGGTGCGCAGACTAGCCTAAAGGGTCGGCCTGGGGGTGGAGTTGGGGTGGGGCAGCCACATGCCAGCCACCCCAACTCAACACCGACACCGTCCTGATGCCACGCACCCTTTCCGCATGGCGTGCAGCATCAGGATGCCCTCCTGGTGTAGTGTGTATACACGCTGTGCCAAAAGGGTGTGGAAGAGCCACGGCACCAGCTCTTAGGGTGGCCTTCTGCCACCCCTAAAAGGAGCAGCATTTTGCTGCTCTTTTGGGGGTGGCAAAAGGGAGGATCAGGGCCACAGCATGCGGTTGCCATGGCCCCAATCCACTGGTCCCAAGGGAGGCTCTGTGCTGCCCCTTTAGGCAGGTCTGTAAAGGCCCATAGTGGCCTGAACATACCCTAGAAGCCCAAATGACTAAATTGAGGCTGTTGTACTTTGTATCTACCATGAGATGGCATGAATTATTGGAAATGACATGAATTATTGGAAAAGACAATAATGCTTGGTAAAGTTGAAAAGAGAGAAATGGCACTATAAGTGGATAGAATCAATCAAGTGAAGACACATCTTGAGTTCGCAAGACCTGTGCAGGGCAGTTGATGACCAGTGTTTTTGGAGATCTCTCATTGCTAGAGGTCTCTATAAATCATATTTGACTTGTGGGCAAATAGCAGCATTTAAAATCAAAGTTAATTGCAATAATTACAGAAGATTGCCATAATTACAATATGGCCAAAGAGACAAACAAATGGGTTCTAGAACAGATCAAGCCTGAACTCTCCCTGGAAGCCAAGATGAAGATTTTTCATCATGAAGAAAAATTAATCATTAGGGAAAACAATGATGCTAGGAAAGGTGGAAGGCAGTAGAAAGCAAGGAAGACCACATCATGCATGATCGACTTGATCAGGAAGGACAGCCTGCAGGGTCTGATCAAGGTTGAGGACAGGGGGCTTGGAGATGTCGCATCCACAGGTCAACATGAGTCGAAGTTAATTTGAGGGCAGTTAACAAAAAACAAAAAACAAAAAAACTACCACCACCATAGGTTGAGTTTTCACATGTAGTGTTCAACACAGATGCAGTGTACCCGGATTACTGATCTGAAGTACCTTGGTACAATTATTCACATGAAATGGAATCTACATGTATTCATACATGGTCTCCGGATTCACATTAGTTAGGATCCTGGTGGTTCAGCCCTGTCACTAGGCACAGACTCAGTGGGGCCGTTGCCTCAGACATCTGGTTTTGGACAGTTTGACAGTAAATTGTCAGTTACTGAAATTATTATTGTTCTAATGTTGTTGTTAAAGAGGGAAACAAGTGCTTGTGAGGTTTTAGTTTATTTTATTCATTTGCCTCAGCTATGCAAGTAACTTCACCAATACTTGGATATTCAGTTTATCATAAGTGTAGAGGCTCCATTTACTACATTTCCTCAGGGAGGAAATCATATCACATGGTGATCTTGGCTTGGGGGATGGGCTGAATCCACTGATCAGATTCAGCACAATCAGTCATGAGATTTTCTTTGGGATCAGACAGGGATATGTTAAAACTTGAGGCCCCAAGCTATATCAGGTTTAAAAGATTTCATAGCAATATCAAAATTAAATTAAATTAAAATGTCTTTTTCTAACAGATTTGTTTGTATTTCTGCATTGTCATATGCTCCAAGTCTCAATTACTCCTCTGTCCCCCTATCTTTTTAAAAATGTCTCAGTTTTTCTCTCATCTTCCCACTTTCCCACTTTCACTCAGTTTTTCTATGATTTTTATTGTATTGTTCTTTTAAATTGTGAGCTGCTTTGAGTCCTATGGGGGGAAGTGGAATCATTATCATCATCATCCCCCTTCATCCTCAGCTTGATTCAATTGTAGCAAACTGAGTTCAATGTGCAAAAATAGTATGCAATGAGTTAACTCAGCATGGAAAAAAGAGACTAGGGGTAGATTTTGCCTTTCTCAGTAGGCTCAGACAAAAGCAAACTGCTGCAGCCTCTCTTACCCTGTGTGTTTTCCCTGATTAATAACTTTTGGCATCTCAGCCCCATTCTGACATTGCTTGACCACATGTGTCCCAATTTTCATCTGTGAAATGTTGGCGGGTATACATGGTTGTTAGTAGTAGTTTAGAAGCATCTCATAATCTAAAGCTTTAACTGCAATTTACATATAAATTCAGCAATGGACCCACAGTGGAGAAAGGAATGGTTAAAGTCTGCCTCCTAAATTACTGAGATCCCAATAATGTTAAGCCTTCCCACATGATGCAATCTGCATTTTTCCAAAACCTTCATAATAATATTGAGCTTGGCCCTGAGTCTGCTACACAGAGCCTACAGTAGACAACCCAGAATCAAATCAGTGATCTTTGACTTTTAGCTCTTAAGACCTAAGAGTGCCACTAATTAGTAAATTCCACCCTTTTTGCCATCTGGACTAAAAGATATCAAAGGTGTATTTATTATTTGTATTGGTTATTACATTGGAAAATCACTGACTGGGGGAAGAGAAGGAGATCTGTTTCTCTCTGGGACAAATGAAGTCAGTGGGGGGGCTTAGGCCAAAAGAAGAAAATATTAGATCCTCTTGTAACTATGCAGTCAATTATACAATAAAGCAACCAAAAAAATCCTTAGAGAAGACATTGCACAAAAAAGAGTCAGTATAGTAATTATTAAAAGTACCTTAGGGCCTTTACAGACTGCCAGAAATAGTGCAACTTGAAGCCACTTTAACTGTCCTGGCTCAGTGCTAAGGAATCATGGGAACTGTAGTTTATTGTGGCACCAGAGTGCTCTGACAGAGAAGGCTCAATGTCCCAGAAAAAAATACAGTTCCCATGACTCCCTAGCACTGAGCCAGGACAGTTAAAATGGCCTCAAGTTGCACTATTCCTGACAGTCTGTAAAGGCTTTTAGTTTACATTCAAATATTTTCAAAGTGTATTATTTGTGCCACTAATAGAAAAGGTATTTGATAGTAACTCAAAATATTGTGACAATGAGTTTTTTTCTTCTTTAACTCAGTCCTTTGGAATAACCAACCACACTTCATATCATGTTTGGAAAGTTCAATGAACTTGTGGCAGCATCCTTAAGGATGTTGCCAAAATTTGTAACTGCCTCCCTTTGAATGTGAATTTGTCTGACTTGTAATGCTCAGATATATTACCAGTCAGATTTCTTCAGAAGCAAAATGAAATTCTGCACGTGTCTTCCCACCAATTTCAACACTAATCCCAGTTTAGACAGGCTAAATCAAAATCCTGAAAAAAAAAAATGTTTTTAAAGGCTCAAGGACGTGTGAGCCTGGGACATCTCCTAAACATAGAGGGAAAGGAGCCATGGAGTTCCTAAGGGGGGATGCAGATGGGCAGCCCTGGGCCACCCCCGGAAGCAGAGGATCGAGGCCAAGGCTGCCGGACACCTCGGCCCTGATCCTCCCTTTTGCCGCCTGTGAAAGGAGCACTAAAATAGCGCTCCTTCCACAAGCCGCGAAAGGGGCACCGTAAGAGGCGGTGTGCCTCTTTGGCATCTCTTCTGGCTCAGCATGTCTGGACGCTGAGCCAGAAGGACGTCATCGAAGCGCCTGTTGTGCGGATGGGCTGTCGCTCCGATGACGTCCTCAGGAAGGGGATGGGGCACCCAGCGTCCGGCTGCCCCTCCCCTTCCTGGGATTGAGGACGGCATTTTTCACCGTCTGCATCCCCCCTAAATTTGTCTCACCAGTATTTCTGGAACACTTTATCTTTTGAAGTTAGGCTCCATATATTCTCAGGTGGGGGCTTTTTTTAAAGTTTGGAACTTGGTCATATGAATTGAGGGAACACTTCTTACTGAATGCTCAGAACTTTCCTGGGCTCTCCTGGTATTTTCTGGTGGGATATCTGTTTTTCTCTGAAGATGCTAGCCACAGATGCTGGCGAAACATCAGAAAGAAACTCTTTCAGAACATGGCCACACAGCCCGAAAAAACCCACAAAAAAACTATGTTTCCCTTTTTGCCTGAATTGGGATTAGTATGCCCAGTTTGGCTTTTAAAAACAACAAAAAAGCAACATGTATATTGAGAGAGAGTAGACAGGTGGGAAATGTAAGGGCAAAATGATAAAGGTTACCCAACCATAGATATAACTTTAGGCAATTCTGACCCCTACCATGGGTTATAATGACCACAGAAGTTCTACACAAATTCAACAAAGACAACGAGGAAATCAAAATAGTAAGAGTTTCCATACTTTGGATCAAACATTGATCAGAATGGGGACTGAAGTCAAGAGATAAGAAGAAGACTGGGGATGGGCAGGGCAGCTATGAAACAACTAAAAAAAGATTCTAAAATGTAAAGATATACAATTGAGTATGAAAGTTACAATAGTATGAGCTATTGTATTCCCTACTACTATGTACAAATGTGAAAGCTAGATAGTGAGGAAAGTGGATAAGAGGAAAATCAATTCATTTGAAATGTAGTGCTGGAGAAGAGTGCTGAGAATACTGTGGACAGCTAAAAAGACAAACAAATGGGTCCTAGAACAAATGAAGCCTGAACCTTCCCTGGAAGCCAAGATGATAAAGTTGAGGTTGTACTTTGGCAACATAATGAGAAAGCACAACTCATTGGAAAAGAGAATAATGCTAGAAAAGGTAGAGGGATGCAGAAAGAGAGGAAGACCACATGGATGGACTCTATTAAGGAGGTCACAGGTATGAGTTTGTAGGAAATTAATAATAATAATAATAATAATAATAATAATAATAATAATTTATATGTATCCCGCCTCTCTGTGTAACACAACTGGGGTGGCTTACATGCAACTAAGCAGAGCAGTGGAGAATAAGGAGTCTTGGAGATGTCTCATCCATAAGTCGGGATCAACTTGAAGGCAGTTAACAACCACCCCTACTCTCAACAACTAACTTAGGGCTAATCAACACATTTAAAAAAACTCCTCATTCCACTAAAATAGAATGTGACCTGGCGACATGCAATTTGCAGGAGTTTGGGCATTTTGAAATCACTACCACCCCAAAAAAATCCTCCTTAAACTTTGCAATTCGTACTGGAGTATCTGCTGAAATCCACTATAATGTTCATTATTGCACATGTGGCTATTGATCTGTTTCACTTTGCAGAGGAGAGTGAATAAATGTGAACAGATGTGAATTTGTACAGGGAACTGAAGAAATTAACCATCAATGTGAATGTACAAAAATGTGCACCAATTCTCATAGTAAACTTAAGTGCAGACTAGCCCTTGGTCTCTACCCCAGTTAATTGTGGATTCAGTTAATTAGAAGGAAGGTTCGCAACTATTGCTGCTCTTCCTATTGTCACAACCATACCATTGCTTTCTGGTTGAAATGATTTGAGGAGTCTGGTTCCTTATAATGCCAAATCTAGTTGGGTAACTCCACATTTGTTGCTGTTGAGTGCCTTCAAGTCATTTCTGACTTATGGCAACCCTATCATGGGGTTCTCTTGGCAAGTTCCTTCAGAGGGGGTTTGCCATTGCAACTCCACATTGCAACTCTACATAATGGAAGGCATTTCATCAGTAGGCCACTTTTGTATGCAGTTTAACCCTCAGGGAATACAAATTGCTGTTGGTGTGTGTGTGGTGGAGGAAGCTTCCTTAACTCAGATCCAAGATATTCTGGCAAGCATAAAAGGATTTTTGTTTGTTTTGTTAATGTTGCCTGCTTGTACTTAGTTGGTTTCTCTCTGTGGCAGTCTGCATTTTATCCTTTTGATTGTTTTTAGCTATGTTGTTGCTTTGATTTTATTGGTCTGCTTGCTGTCTGAGCTGCCCTGAATGCTGCAAAATACCTTGGAAGTGTGAGCTATAAATTTCCTAATAAAACCAGCAAATAAATATCCCTATCTGCTCTTGAGCTGAGAAGGAGTGTCACTTTTTTAAAAAAAAATCCACAAACATCCCCATAACACAATTGACAAATATACAAACACAAACAATTGTTCATCAAGTATGACACTTTGGGTTCAGGGTACTTTGCTGTTTCCAAAACACCACAGAAAATAAGCAGTAAAACCTTGATACGTGTAAACATTTTTTCCAGCTGACAAATTTCCTCTTTTAAACAGCATGAAACTTTTGCAGCTGTTGCTTATTTAATTTTACCAACCTCTTGACCTATCCTTGATGATCTTTAGATGACCGGCATCACCCATCATGCACATCTTCATTACCAAAGGATGAACTGTGCACACACCCTAGGATAGTTCACATGACTCTGACATATACACTTAAAGGACAAATGAAATGGGTGGGTCACAGGACCAGGTCAGTTAGCTCTGCCTCAGTCACCTTCATCTGTAGTCTCTCCACCAGCAATCATCACTTTTGGTGGAAATGTCTTCTTGCCTTCTGTGTAAGGGGAAGGGTTCACTATGAGTGTACTTGCTCTAAACATTTACAACACTTGGATGCTACTTTGATTGCACCGTTCTTTGGAAACTTGGGGTTTGTAACTTGGTGAGATGCTAGAATTCTATGCTAGAAAGCTTTAGTGCTGGAATTCAGGATTTCTCTAGTAGGAAATGTGAATGCCTCTTTCAAAATACAAATCCCAGTATACCGTAGAATGGCACCATGACGAGAAGCATAGATTCCAGTCTGTGTGTTGAAGTACGCACCTAGAATTTCTTCACATGAGACATGAGAAAAGATTTCATAAGGTCAGGGTCTCTCTGGAGATGAGGGAAAAGGGCTGAATTGAGGGTGACTGACAGGCGTGGTCTTTAGACGACGCACAGCCAAAAAGTGCCCCCTACCTGCCTCTTCCTCTGAAAGGGTGCTCCAAAAAGGAGCCCCATTTTTTAGCTTCTTCCAAAAACATGCGTACCTTCAAAGGGACATCTGTTTGCAGCGACGGAGGGGCGGCGGGAAAAAGGGCAAACCCACCCTTGTGCAGGCACCAGTACAGCTGTGCCGTATTGTGAGTCGCCCATTGAGAGCATGTGCCCTGTGAAAAAATGATCAGTTTGAGGCGTTTCAATGGCCCAGGTATGGCTACATTGCCACAGGTCCGTGTGCACAAGAATCCTAGCCCTAATCCTAATTTTCACAGTGCGCATGTGCCAGAGCAGGAAGGTGAAACTGTTGCAGCTGGATGTTACATTGTGTGAAAGTGATAAAGGGAAAGTTTCACTTTTAAGCTGGCCCCCACACACATTCCAGTGCCATTTTCACAGTGGACCTTTGTAGCTGCTGACCTCCACAGCTGTCCACTTCGAGGCTCATCTTGTCCACAGCGGGAACAATGGCAGAGTGATCCACAAGTGGAGAGCCAAAAAGAGGGAGAGGGACGTCATGGTCCCTTGCGGAGACAGCTGACAACATAGCTCTGTGGTCGCAGTCACACATTCTGGACAAATTGAGAAATTCTTTCTTGAATGCTAATACATTTAAGGAGTTGGCAGGAGCCATGAGGGCAAAGGGCCACCAACACACCTGGGAGGAGTGTCGTTGGAAGACCAAAAACCTCAGGTCCGATTACAAGAAGTTTAGGGATCACAAGGCCAAAAGCGGATGGGGTCCCTCCACCATGGCCTTCTTCAAAGAACTCCATGCCTTCCTCACCAGGGACGGTAGCATACAGCCCAGCAGAATATGTACCAGCAGTGAAGTTGTGAGGGTCCCAGTGGGCCAGCCAGCCAGGGGGGTAGGTACAATGGGGGAAGAAGGAGAGGGGGAGGATGGAAATATGTACAAGGGGAAAGGAAGGGGAAGGTGCTTCAGGGATGGGGAGGGGTGGGTGGGGGTGGGGATGGGGGTAGATCAAGATGGTCCATGGTGGCTGCCATGGAGTCAATGAGACGTTTCACTTGGTCCTCCATGGCAGCCATCCTTTCCTTCATCCGTCGATCTGCAAGGGAAAAGAATAGAAAAAAGTGTGATCAGGAGGCTGCTCTGCACCCCATTACCCAATGCTACAGCCAGGGTTCCTGCCCCCCCCTCCTTCCCTCTGTGTCTCTGCCACTCTTACCCCGCTGACAGTCCTGCTCCCAGCTCTCTTGTAGCACTGCCAGGCAGGCAACACCAAGGGGCCCCTGCCTTTCTCCTCCTGGCAGGCAGCAGCTCGGCCCAGACTGTTCCTCCTTAGCAGGTCCGCCTGTGAAAGGAAAAAATACACCATTAAGGAAACCAGTATGGAAAGTGGGGGGGAGGGGAGGAAAAGGAATGCCTTGGAGGCTGCAGTCATGCAGCCATTACCCCTCCCTGCAGGGACTTACCTTGTGGCATGGGAGGGTGGCGTAGTTGCAGAGGGACAGCACAGGCTACCTCTGTCTGGCCCTCCCTACCTGGCCCAGCTTCCCTGTCTGAGGAGGAGGCGGGGGAACCAACAGGGTCCCTCCTCCATCCCTGTTGCCACCTCCGCTGCACGCCTGCATTTGGGGACAAGAGGGACACCATTAACACCCATGGGCCTGGGAAATGAGGGAGGGGAGGGATAGGGATCGGATGTATTGTATTTTTATTACTTGTAAGCTGCCCCAATTAAACTCAGAGGGGTGGGGTATAAATAAATTTTATTATTATTATTTATTGGGGAAGGGTGAGGAGAAGGTAGGGATGGACATGAGGGACCATGGCATGGGCCCAACACTTACCCGGAGGACAACGATCCTGCCATCTCGGGCTGCCTGCCCTCACCCATAGGTCATGCAGCCGGTCATAGAAGGGTGGCCATTTTCTGAGGGGGGGTACTCCCCATAATCCTCAAGGGCTTCAGAGAAGACCCCCTTCAGTGCCTTGAACTTTGTTTAGCCCTGTTGGGGGGGTCCTCCTGAAGCCCTGCCGGTGGAGGGCCTGGCAAGCCTGGGAAAAGTACCCCCGGTTCGGCCTGTTGCTGCTTGTCACAGCTGCCTTGGGGGTGAGGGCATGAAGGAGAATGCCCACCTCCTCATTGGTCCAGTATCCAATCCAGACGGGCACTCTCCTTCTGACTGCCACCGTTGTCCTGGGAGGTCCGTAGGAGCATTTATGGGCAACTGTTGCTGGGGCAGATGGCCTTACCTGGCTCCTGGCCAACGGGGACTCTCTGAAGAGCAGTTTGTCTGTAGCCCCCAATTGTAGCCCTCTGGGCTACCAATTGTTACAATCAAATGGGCCATTAGAAAAGCTGACTGTTGGGAATTCTGATACATTGTCAGGGATTTCAGTTGGTGGTTTTTGCACTGTATCTTTCTCTTGCCAGGAAATCTGGCACCAGGTGATCCCCCCCCATGCCCTTTTGTGTGTGTGTTTCTGTGTGTCTGTGTGTGACTCCCTTAGGCTCATGTTCAAGGACAACTGCATAAGAGCATGAATGCTACTCATACACAGAGTGTGGACCATAGGATATATTTATTGAGGTGCTCATTATCATGGCATAGTACAGAGGTGCCCTACATAAATGCTAAGTCCACACAGAGTGTGAATCATAGGATATGTGTCCTGAGGTGCGCATTATCATGGCATAGTACAGTGGTGCCCTAGGATTACAGATGGAGGAGAGTGGATACTTCAGATCCTCCTGGTCTCAAAGAACTCTGCCAGGGCCTCCCTCACAGCCTCCCCTTCTCTCTGCTTCACAAGGTCATTGTCCTCCATGGGTGCCCCCAGGGTGGGCAGCACAAAGCGGCGCCTGTAGTGCCCTCTCTCATCGAGCATCCTTCCCTTCATCTTGCAGATATTGTGGAGGATGATACATGAGGCGATGATGGGGACGACATTTTCCTCTGCCACAAGGAGTTGGCCAGTGAGGCACCTCCACTGAGCCTTCAGCCACCCAAAGGCCCTTTCCACCACATTACTGGTGCGATTCAGCTTCCTGTTGAATCCTTTCTGCCTGGCATTATGAGCCAATTCCGAATAGGGTAGGTGCTGTCAGCGAGCAGGAGGGGGCCAATCTGCTGGTCCCTCAGGGTGACAGTGGGGTTCCCTGGCACGTAGATGCCAGCCTCCATGGCCTGAAAGATAATGGAGTTTCTTGCCACCCTCATGTCATGAGTCGCCCCAGACCAGCCCAATTCCAAATCGAGAAACCATCCTCAGTGATCCGTGGTCCCCTGGAGGATGACAGAGTAGCTGTCTTTTCAGTTGACAAACTCGTTCCTCCTCCCCAAGGGTGGCACGATCAGACAGTGGCACCCGTCTACAGTGCCCACTACTTGGGGAAAGCGAATCCTTGCATGATCTGTGGGTGACATGAAAGGGGAGAAGCAGAGGATTAAAGTAAAAAAGTCAGGGCACCTACCAACTCATAACGTTTTTCACGTATCTGCGCAGGTTCAACGCTCGATCCTTCAATCCTATACAGTGACAGCTCTACTGTATGCCAGGTCATGACAATTTTGACATATCTGTGCAGGCTCAACACCATAGCCCCCAATCCTATGCAGTGACAGCTCTACTGTATGCTGGGTCATGACAATTTTGATGTACCTGTGCAAGTTCAATGCCCGAGCCCCCAATCCTATGCAGTGACAGCTCTACTGTATTCCGGGTCATAAGGCTTTTTGCACAGGAGGTGAAGGGGACAAGTGTGTGCGACTGTCCTTACCTGAGCGGCATCCCCTAGGTACACTGTCTGTGTGAGCAGCAGCTTCTCCATGGTGAGGGAGAACTCCACCAACACTTCCTCCACACTGGTTTGGCTGACCCCAAACTACTCTGACACCTGCTTGTAGCTGGCTTTGCAGGCGATGACCCAGATGGCCATGGCAACCCTCTTCTCCACGAGGATGGCTTTCCTCATCATAGTGTCAGACTGTTCCATTTCTGGACTCAGGATTTCTACTATCTTGTGGAAGAGAGCACGGGGCATTTGGAAGAACATCCTCCATTGCTCATCAGACCAGATGTATGTGACGAACCCGTCCCACCAGTTGGTGCTTCTGGGGAACATCCACCAGCGGCACGGGGCTCTCTTTGGGGGAATCAGAGCAGCGGCAGCAGGAATACACCATGCAATGCTTGTTGCGGCACCCAGTTTACTAGTTCTCACTTCTCTGTCATCCGAGTCATCACTGCAGTCTTGTGTGCATACAGCTGTGGCAGTGGCCATGGCGGAGGCTCCTGTGGCCATGCATTGCAGGCTGACTACCAGTGCGGAGCACTCGGCTGCCATAGCATCCATTGTTCTCTCTGCCTCGCACACTGCGCAAGTGCATAGCAATGCCAACATTGCTGTTAAAGGGGCTGTGTTATTCCGGCACATGTGAACATGAGACTGAGAGACCGCAAAAATAAAATAAAGTAAAATAAAGTAAAATAAATAAAGCCGCTGATGCTGGTCCATGCGGTTACTCCATTCCCAGTGTGCTTACTGGGGCTTCAATGCAGCTTTGAATGGAGCAGGTCTTTAGGCAACAGTGCTCATGGAAAAATCTTTCCCATGAAATTCAAATGTTTGGGTTATATGGAGCCATTTCCATCAGCTGTACAGGAGAGGAAGGGAGAGATCTAGTTCTACAGCATCCATCCAATTCATTCATTCATTCATTCATTTTCTACCTCTCTTCAACACTCAAGACAGGGTGCAGGATGTTAAAATAAAAAACACAATTTAACTACCAACAAAACCAAGATAATATAACAATTTTGTTCACTATTGTTTCTAATTTTTGTGATTTTTTTTCCTAAATGAAATAAGCTGTTTAGTATATGTTTGGTATTTATCTGATGGTTTGTCTGTTGAATAAAAATGATAAAATAACACATTTAAAAACACGTAAACCCACAGTTTATCGTTTCATAAAATGCTTTCAGTGTATGTGTATATGTCTGTGTGAACCTCCCTTCTGAAAATGCTTAGTGAATAAGTATTGTGTCACGCCTGGCCCCTGACCTTTCCTATGACTCTGAGATATATCTATGTCTGTCGGTATATCTTATTATTTAGGTGGACCCTAGACCTCTTAACTCAGTCTTTACTATTAAGTCTAACTGCTGATGAAGTGCTGAACAATGTATGGGAACCCAATGGCTAAAGGAAACAATAATGACTTATCTATTTTACAAGATAAAGTGGTTTAGATATCACGATAGCCTGTTTAAAATGTTTCTGGTTTGTTTAAAAAAATACAGGATTCATTTTAAAGTGTTCAGTATTCTGTAACTTTTCCAGAAGCATAGCCTTAAAAACAAAAGGGTGACCTTTCCCATGAAATGGCAAAGGAAAGGATTAGCTAGAAGACAATAAAGAGACTTTGAAGCCTAAGAAGAAGTCAATGCTAATACAACCCAGAGAACGGCTTTTTCCCAGCTAGCTATTTGCAGTGAATAGGAAAGAGGACATGATACATTTTATGATATTGTCAGAAGTGTAAGAATTTTATGTGGCCATTTTATTATTATTATTATTATTATTATTATTATTATTATTATTATTATTCTCCCAGTAATGGCCTTGCTTATCTGTAAATACAAGCAATACAAAACTCTTTAGGGCTAGTTAGCGTCAGTGAGAGAGATGAGTGTATCATGTAATACTGTCACCAAAACTATTACACAAATTAATAGGACAAACAATCTGGAAAGTTTAACTATTACACAAATTAATGGGATTTATCCCATTAATGCTCAGATGATGCCAGTGAGTAAGATGCAAGACTGAAAACAGCCAAAGCACAAAGAAATAACTGAGCAAAAAGCAAATGTTCCAACTAGAGATAGAGTTAATATTGATAAAAAGCCACAGATATGATAATGGGGTGGTGTTCTTTATCTAACAGAGCATTAAAGGAGGACATCAATGGAGCTACTACATTAGGGCTTCCTTGCCCAGGTTTGACCAAGATTCTAAGCATACTAAAGTATTTTACAAACACTGTTCTTGCATTAGCTCAATAATCTTTATCACAAACCAAACACGTAAGCATGATTCTTCCTATTTTGCAGATGGGATGCAAGCCTGAAATTGAGAGCAGGCATTGTTAACTAATTTTAGACTCTACTTACTTGTCATACAGGACTGGGTGCATAGACTCATTAATATACGTACCCTCATTCAGTCTGAAATGTTTTAGCAACTCTTTCTTGATTGATGGGGCATGCAACTGTCCTCTGCACTGAAAATTTTCTGTGCTGTGAAAGGGGAGTCTGCAACAAGTTTTTTTTTGGGGGGGGGGATTGTTTGTTTGTTTTGCTTTTGTCATATACCTGCTTGAAAAGTCTGTTTGACCTGGATATGCTGGAAGTCTGTAAGTTTGGAAATATTTTTCAGATTTGCAATGGGTGTTTTCAGTTTTTTAAACAAATGATTCTATCACTTATATATTCTGTAGGTGTACTGAACCTACTGTGTGTGTGTCTGAGGCTGCATCTACACTGCATAATTAGTACAGTTTGACACCACTTTAACTGCCATGGCTCAATGCTATGGAATTCTGGGATTTGTAGTTATGTGAGATCTTTAGCCTTCTTTGGCAGAGAGCTCTGGTGCCCCCCAACAAATTACAAATCCCAGAATTCCATAGGATGGAGCCCTGATAGTTAAAGTGGTATCAAACTGCATTAATTCTAGTGTGGCAGCAGCCTGAGTCTCATCATTTTACCTATTCCTAAATGAGTGTTTGGAACTGGGTTTTTGGGAAAGGAGGAGTAACTTCTGTTGCAGATTCATCCAATGTTGATTTTGATGCCCTATGCAAAATCCTGAAATTTATGGACTCCCTGTTATTGAAAAAACTACACTGTTTAAATTTCTTTACCCTCTGCACTTATTTAGGTCACAAGAGTGTTGTAAAGAGGAAGGGGAGTGAAAATGTGGTAAGGAGAAGGGGTCATGGAGGGACACATATCCCTTGGAAGGGACACCAGTTGCCGACAGTCCACAAGTTGTGCACCTCTGCATTACATGCAAAAAAAAAAAAAAAAAAAAAAATTAAAAAGAAACCCTCAATCTTCATTTTCCTAACAATACAGTTGGAGTAATTTTGAGTGGGAATTTGAGGAGCAGGGGGCTGGGCAACCTTAGCTCATCCTACCACATGATTTGTATAATGAGCCAATGATTTGCTTGGCATGGATTTACAGAAATAGACTGTGGCAGACTAAATGACAACAAATGAGAAAAACAACAATAAAGAAGTATGTTTATTTTTTAAAAAATGTTCAGTTTTTTGTATACAGAACAATTCTCCATTACAGAAGAATTCAGTACTATGCCAAGCTTAAAGAAGTAGCTCAAGGCATAGTGTAGTCTGTAGAGAATGTTGCTATACATCAGAGTGTTATTTTCAGGAAAAAATCTGTAAATAGTTTAATAAGGCCATTTTTGTAACAAGGGCCTAAACAGCAAGGCAGAGCCTATAACCATTGGAAGAATTTCCTTTGGTAGATGGTTTCATTGTGTAATACTGACCATTTAAAAATATCACCCTTGTCCATGTTATCTGATGCTGACATATGAATTAGTCTGTAATTTGACTTCACCCAGTTTCAAAACATTTACAGCAGTCCTTGTGCTGTTGTAAACTCAGTGAAGGATGAAATTCCAACATGAAATGAAACACTATCCTGGTCTTTTGGTCAGAAGAGTGTGTAAGGCCATAGTCCTGTGCTCAGTTTCCCAAGAGTAAAGGCCTATGCAGACTGCCAGAAATAGTGCACATTAAATTGAGGCACTGCCCTGGCTCAGTGCTAGGGAATCATGGGAACTGTAATTTATTGTGGCACCAGAGCTCTCTGACAGAGAAGGCTTAATGTCCCCCCCAAAAAAAATTACAATTCCCATGACTCCCTAGCACTGAGCCAGGGCAGTGCCTCAATTTAATGTGCACTATTTCTGGCAGTCTGCATAGGCCCTAAATCCTACTGAAGTCATGAGGCTTGCTTTTGAGAAAATATATATTGCACTGTAAGAGTATCAAGACAGGCGATCATTGGCACAACAATTGGAATTGTGTGATTGTTCCACAATCCAGAGCACACATATACAGACAATTACGTTTCTTGGCATATACAAAGATCTCTGAACTGTGAGGGATGCATAAAATTTTAAGGGGTAGAAGTCATTATAAATGTGCATTTATATATTATAGGATTTATAAACAGCTCTGAATCAAAAAGATTTGGGAATGGTATACAAGTAAAAATGCAAACACAAAAGATGATAATAAAATCAAATAACAGTAATGTTACTTTTCAGGCTTGTTTCAGAGAAATAGCTGTGTTAGTCTCTTGTAGCATAAAAGGGATTAAGGACGTTATCACACGGGGGCAAATCTGCTGGTTAATCCACACAAATCCCAAACAGAAACTGGATTTGTGCCTCGCGTTTTCACACGATGTTGCACAGAAACTGGACAGAAAGTGGACAGAAACTTGTGTTAACCGAGATCTTTTGAAATTCGGTTGTTTGGAGGAAATGCAAATGCGAAATTAAGGTAATTTTGCATTTACCATAATGTGAAAAGCAAATGTGCATTTGGAAGCATTTCCCTGCTGTTCCCATGGTTCCAGCGAGCATTCCTCTATCTGCGCATGTGCAAGAAGCTCATTTCTAGTACATTTACGGGCTTTTCTCGCTTGTGTGTGAACGTTAAATGCACTTACTTTAATTTCGCAATTAATGTAATTACGTGTGAAAGCCATTTGCGGAATCAAGGTTTATTTTCTGTTTATTTTCGGAATGCCTTATTTCCACTTTATTATCGCTTTCTGGCCCACATGTGATAACGTCCTAAGAGAGGGAAGGAATGTAGCGGCACCTTTAAGTTCTGTGCCTTTGAGTTGTTTCTGATTTACAGGGACCCCAAGATCATGGGGTTTACTTTGCAAGATTTGTTCAGAGGGGCTTCTGCCATTGTCTTCTCCTGAGGCCATGAGTGTGTGACTTGCCCAAGGCCATCCAGCAGGTTTCCATCATTCATTGGGGATTCAAACCCTGGTCTCCAGGTTCCTAGTCCAGTGCTCAAAGCACTACACAACACTCACTGTCATCACCTTTAAGACTAACTGGTTTGTACTTTTGCATTACCTTTCGTGGATATAAACCCACTTCTTTGGATGCAGTACAGAGTGATAATAAATACTCATGTATAAAGCATATTTACACAGATGTGGGCGTGAGATGGAATGCAATAGGATCCAGAAGAATGCAAATCATGACCCTTGCCTTTAAATTTTCAAAGACCTTAATAAGATGATACATGTCTTTCAGATCTTTACAGGTGGCTCTGGTGTTGATTTGTGAAAGCAATAAATCTTGTCATCAAAGGTCAGTTTCCTTGGGTTCAAAATGAGAAGATTCCTTTTGTTATATGTGTAGTAGTAAGGACTCTTGTATAATATATGTAGTGTGTCATGAAACCATTGTCTTTTTTCATATCTCTGTTCATGGATTTGAATTTGTAAACAGAATTCAGTTCAGCTTTCTAGTCTTGTTTTGGAATTTCCTTGTTTAAGGACCACAGCCTTTAAATCCCATGCTGTTATATCCAGGAAGGTTGAAATATTCTACAACTGGTTTAAGGGTGTTGCCATTTCTAGTGTCAGATTTGTGTCCACTTATCCTTTTGGATTGAGGCTGTCCCTGTTTGTCCAATGTAGTGTAGAGGGTAATTGCTAGCATAGGGTGACATATGGTATATCATATTGGAGAAAGAACAAGTGAATGATATTGTGGATGATGTTGTTGTTCCCTGTAATATTCCTCCTAGAGTAGATGTGGGGACAGAGTTAGCATCTAGGTTTATGGCAGGGTCTTGTCCCTGTTTTACCATCAGGCAGAAAATATTTGTTTAAAATTAAAAGCCTTCATCAGGTTCTGAAAACAAAATAATACAGTTGCATTATAAATCTCTGTTGGAGGTGTTACATCCTGTTAAGTAATGATGGATCATTTTCTTCAGCTCATTTTAGAACAGGCTCAGTATTTATGAGCTTGATCCTTGAACAGTTCCAAAGAGTTGTTTTTAAGCCACACAAGATGCAATACACCAATAAGCATTAATGCATTGCTAGTTGGGAATTGTACTTTGCATTAACCCAGCCCATACCCATGACTTTAGAACCAGTTACTTTAAAGTAGCAAATGAGATCCTATGCTTCAGATTATTACAAATTATAAAGAAGATGACAACAATGGCAATGAGAACAGCAACACACTGAAAGAAAATGAAATAAATTATTTCATTAATAAGTAACCATTTGCTAGTAACTAATATAACACTACAAATGTAACTAAGGGGCAAAACAGACCACCCTGAAGGAGTGGATTTGTGCTGCCCCTTTCAGCACCGGATCGGGGCTGCAGCAACCACATACTGCAGCCCCGATCTGGCATTTTTCCAGCCTAAAAAGGAGTGGTCTGGTTGGGTAGCCGGTGTGATGATGGTTTGGGGCCAGAGTTGGGGTCTGCAGCTTGGTCATCACACCCTCATTCCACTCCAACACCAGCCCTTTTGGCCAGTCTGTTCAGTCCCTAACTGACCAACACCTCACAGAATGGCATAGGCTTGTCTGCACACACCAAAAGGCCCATCTCTCTCTCCCCCACTGCCTTATTCTGGCAGCATCCTGTTGAGAGGACACATGGTCCAAACCCAGTTGTGGAGTGAACAATCTGGATGATGTCCAGGACATTCAGCACCAGAAGCATGGTATAGCATGCTTGAAACAAATTCTAAAAACTTACTTCTTGCTCTAGATCTTTCAGGAAGATCCAGAGCCCTCTGTTCCTGCACTGGGGTGATTGTCTGCACAGGTGTCCCAGTGAACCACCTGGTGCATCTGCCACCATGTGGGTCACTTGCTTTGAAGTCAGAATGAGGCACCCAGTCATGATAACATAGCTAAACACCTCATTCTGATGTCAGAGCAAGTGACCCACTGTGGTGGCAGACACACCAGAAGGCTCAGCAGGACACCTGTTCAGACAGCTACCCTGAGACAGAAATGGAGGGCCAGGTAAAAAAAGGTTGAGGCAGCTCCAATGTCAGGATACTCTGGGCTGCCTCCAGAATATTGTGGTCCATGAAGAGAGGGCCTGAAATGGCAGAAGTATTTGTATGGACTGTTTTTCCCTTCCATGAGGCTTGTCACTTTATATACAGTGTTAAAAGAAAAGAAAATCACACACATATTCATTTACAAGGGGTGAGTTTCTAACTATGGTTAGATGTTCCAAGTACATTGAGAGAGAGCAATCTCTCATTTCAATAGCAAAGAAAACATTGCCTTTGAGAATTAGAACAGGGGTAAATACAGGCATTAAATTTTACTCCTGACTTGAGTCAAATACAAGAAAAATGAGCTTGAGGGTATTTTGCTCCTGACTTGAGTCAAAAAGGAGTCTTTCTTATGGTATGAGCAAGCTCAGTATGAACCAGGCCTAGCTTCAAAGAGACTAACAGATTCATAACTGCTTGAAGATTTCCTTGCTAGTGAAGTTCTTACTCTGATCTTCTGCAATTCTAAATTCATGACAGATTTGCACCAAATCTGCTGCTGCTGTTGTTCCTCTTGTTATTGTGCACCTTCAAGACATCTCTGAGATATGGTGACCCTAAGATGAGCCTATCATGGGATTTCCTCAGCAAGATTTATGCCAATGATTTTTCCATTACCTTCCTCTAAGGCTGAGAGTGTTTCTTTCCCAAGGTTACCCAACAGGTGCTGAGTAAGCATTCAAGCATTGGTCTCCAGAGTCCTAATGCAACACTCAAACCACTACAGCACACTGGCTCTCAAGTAGTTTACTCCAGGCATATTTATTGCTTTTATAATAGAATGCAGGAGTGGGAACATGGGGCTTGCAGGTAACATTCAGGCTCTAAAACCTTTTGTGCACCTATACTTTTCTTGCCTTTGTTGCAACTGTATTAACTGTGGGTGGGTATACACTGGCCAGAATATTCTGGGCTGCTCCCAAAGTATACCAGCCTTGAAACTGCCCAAAATTCCCCTGTTATCTCTGCACTCTGTAATGATGCTGGGTAGCTGTCTAGACACATGTCCTCACTATTGCTCAGCACTGCTGCCACTGGCACGAGTTGCTCCCTATGGGATAGAAAACAAGGTGCCCAGCATTCATCACATGGCTGAGCACTTCACTGTGACCTCAGAGGGAGTGACTCATGCCAGCAGGAAGAATACTGGGTGGCACAGCAGGATGCTATATAAACAGCTGCCTGGCATCACTCTGGACTAGAGTGCTCTAGACTTTTCTGTTAGATCCAGAGCAAAAGATATTTTAAAAAAACAGTTTAAGGGAGAGGTGGCCAAGATTTGATGTGGAACTGGCCTTCCCTCTTGAAGACAATCTGCAGTCAAATTGGAGCTTTGACCCTGTGCCGTGATGACAAGTCACAGTGAAGGCAGCTCAAAACCAGTTTTTATGGCCCATGAAGACATGTCCTGTGTCCCCCAAATCAGAAGCAATGTTGTTGCCAACAAAAGGGACCATCAAAGTACATCCAGGACACTTTGGTTTTGTTTTACATTCTCTTATGGAAGGGAAGGAGATGCTCTGCCCTGTGGATTGGTAGGGGGGTGTTCAGCCACTACTTTGAGACACTCCTATTGCTGCTGAATTTTGGTGGCAATTGCAACTAAAATGGTAACCTCAGTGATGTGCTGGTTTTATGGATTTCTCCATGGGACAATGTTTTCCTTTGAACATCTCTGACTTAATATAACAATTGGGAGTCAAGAAGAGTTCAGTTTCTGGTAAGCAGAAAATGGAAGCAGCAAGCTTGCTTTGTATCTCTGATCTCTGTGCTATGTTATAAGGTGAGCAACTTTTGTTTTAGCTGATTAGACATTTTTAATATATATATATATATATATATATATATATTAACAGTAGGACTGATTGAATTGCAACTGGGACAGTGTCTTCCATCATTCCCAATTCCTGGCTTTCGAGCTATTGTTATGAGCCACAATGCCTTCTGGGTATTTGGAGGTGCCTGAATTCCTTAAATACCCTTTCCCCATTGCCAGCATTGTGTACATTCCCCTCCCATAATTACCAGTATTGTCAACAGGTTCCATCCTGATGATGGTGGATGAGGTGAATATACCTCTTTTTCATTTAGAAAGTTCTGGAATGCATAGAGTTAATCCAGTTTTAAGAAACACTTGTGAAATATATAAGAATTAACTTTACAAACACATAGCTATGTTTGACACTGCAGAGGCATTCCTGTTACACAGCACATCTTCAACAAGTTCATGAAGAAGACCATTATTCTTATAAAACAGTTTATAGCTTAATGGTGTCTGGAGCAATTTCAGTACTCCATGTTTGTTTATGTGTGTCTCTTTTATCTAACAATTTGATGGGAAACTCCTCAAACATACTTTTGCAATCTTTTTATCATTGGCAAACATTCTGTAGCACATTTTTAAGTCTTGGAGGGGCAGTTGTACTGATGTGTACCTGGAATAACTTTTTACACATTGGCCACAACCCAATACCATAGATTTTCAACACACTAAAGAAAGTTTAATTCTGTAATGGATTGGGTAGCCTTTAACTTCATTAATTTCCTTTTTTAGCATTTTCTGCCAGCCTTCAATAAAATATAAACATTTTAGATGCTTAAAACTTTAAATAGAGACAGCTAGAATCTAAATATTGTATTAAAGTATCTCATAAATAAATAAATAAATAAATAAATAAATAAATAAGGGATGCAGTGGCTCAAGCTTGTTGAAAATGTGCTGTGTAACAGGAATGCCTCTGCAGTGTCAAACATAGCTATGTGTTTGTAAAGTTAATTCTTATATATTTCACAAGTGTTTCTTAAAACTGCTGATTGCAAGATAGGCCAGTTGGCAGTTCAAGGCCCAGGTGCTGCATGATGGGGTGAGCTCCTGTCACTAGTCTCAGCTTCTGCCAACCCAGCAGTTTGAAAGCATGCAAATGCAAGCAGATTAATAGTTACCATTTCTCAGTGGGAAGGTAAACACGTTCTGTGCAATCATGCTGGCCACATGATCACAGAGTAGTCTCTTCGGCTTAGTAAAGATGAGCACTGCCACCTATGATTGGACATGACTTGACAACCTTGTCAATGGGGGATACCTTTACCTTTACCTTTATCTCATAAATATCTCCATGGGTACAGGGGACTTTGGGATAGGCTTATATGTGGTACAAAATGTATATGCTCCTCTCTTGGACTCTTTGAAGTTTATCTAGGAGGGTTCAAGAAATATGATAATTCATTATTCCAGTCATTTTCATTTGTGTCATTATACAGTCATTGAGATTGCTAATTCCTATGTTTCTTTCTCTTCCTTACATTTGGGCTTTTCAGTTTGTCCCTTTCTCCCTTCCTTTTAGATTTTTGCTGTGGTCTGTGGCAAAATGGCAGCCAACTGTCATCTCATCATTTTACATTCCCAGAATGCCCCAAATGTTGAGTAATTCTGGGGCAAAATGAGAGCCATCACTGAGGATTTCTGCTGCCTGAAGAGAAAATATTTGCTTCCCAAAATTGTTGATGAATGGGCATGGCTGGAATAATGAAAATGAATGCCATTTCTCACTGTTGGTGTTCATTTCAGAATGACAATAGAATAAAATATTTCCAGTTCAATGGTTAATTCATCACAATAGAAATGCACACCCCTAATATCTATGCAGACCCAAGATGCCTTCTTCTATACTATTGTAATTTCAGTCGTAACAAACAGAGCATGGAGATTGAATTAGGGATGATGAGCCAGCACCACACAGTTCCTCAGCTTATTCTTGGCTTCAAGAACAGCACAAAAGGGTTAAGGGAGGAAGGCATGATTTCCCCCAACTTTTCTAATTAGATATTTTGGAATGCATGACACCTGCCATTGCTAGTTTGTGAAGCCATGACTAGTGCAAAGCAGGGATGTAAGCCATGTGCAGGGTAGGTAAAATGAGGACATTGCTCCCATCAATAAAAATTCTGCCCATCAAATGAAACTTTCCTTCAGCCTCCAAATTTTGTAGCAAAATCATTCACACTTTGAACTCTTCCATTTGCTGTGTTTGCATTCCCTTGGTAACATTCCCTAACTCTTCTCTTTGGATGCTTACATTATATTTCTAAATGCTCAACTAAACTTTTAAGTTACTAAAACACTAGAAATGTTGTGATTGAAGGAAAAGTTCATTGTGAGGAATGATTTTTCATTTGCAAGGGCAATGCTCTTATTTTGTCTCCCCCTATAGTTACACCTTTGTGCAAAGCCATTATGAGTATTGAGTCATAATTAGCACAATCACTCTTAGCATAATTAGTATATTCAGAGCACCAGTTTACCCCCTGCCTTGTGTACCAGTCCACCTCTCTCTCTCTCTCTCTCCCCTCTTTGTCTCCTCACCCCCCCCTCACAATTTTTAGTGTCTCTGAATTAATCTACCAGCAAATTAGCTTTTGCTTCTCAAATGGCTAATTTAAATTTACATACTTGCAAGGTAAGGCCATACAGTCTTCATAGCCATAAAGATTAATGCCCATGTAAACCTTTCTAAATGCACCAGTTCTGTGATAGATCAGATATAATGGCCAAGATTCTGTAGAGAGCTGGATTTTAGAAGAGAAATGCACTGGAAGGAACCAAAGGAATGCTTCAGAAAAGCATATGAAGCTGCATCTACTACAAATTCTTAGGAGAAATTTAGACATGACTCATGCTGCTCTTTAAACAGTTGATTAACAAAGACTGCTGAAAATAGTGTATTACATTCTGATAAGTTCCTTCTGTATCACCTTCTCTAGCCACTGTAATTGAAAGTAAAAAATAAAAATGAAGAGACTTCTAAAAGTGCTTACTGGATTGGAAGCAAGAACTATCAATCACAGAACTGTACCATCACCTCTTCCCCATTTCTCAAGGCATTTGTTTTTAGGGAGCCCTGGTAGTGCAGTGGTTAAATGCCAGTACTGCAGCCACAAAGTGTGAGTTTGATCCCAGGCAGGGCTCTAGGGTCCACTCAGCCTTCCATCCTTCTGTATGTCAATAAAATGAGTACCCAGCTTGATGGGAGCAATTGGCTTACATATTGTAAACTGCTTAGGGAGTGCTAGTTCACTGATAAGCAGTATAGAAATGTACTTGCTATTGCTATTATGTGGAGTGCTTGCAGGAGGGACAAAAAGTATCTAATTGGGTGTGTGCTTCTGAATGTTTTTTATTTATTGGATTTATATCTCACCTTTCTTCAAAAATGGGATTCAAGGTGGCTGAAGCCTTGAGAACCAGTCTACTTTGGACCAGTTTGGGCCAACAGTGCTTCAGACTTAAAGTGTTTGGATTTGAGCTTCATTTGAGAAAAAAAATGCATTGCTCCAGTGTGCATGTACAGACATGTACAGACATTACAAGTTGCATGGAAATAGATAAGCATTAAATATCCAATTAATTTATTCAATTTATATTCAACTTTTCTTCCAAAGATTTAAAGGCAGTGGACTCTCTTTCTAGACTCTTACTCTCAAAAACAGGGGTAGGCAACCTTTCCCCTTTAAGGGCCGAGGGACTTCAGCTCCCAGAAGCCTCAGCCATGTTGGCCAATAGTCCCATGTTGGCCAATAGCTCCTGGGATTCTGGGAGCTGAAGTCCCTCAGCCTTTAAAGGGGAAAGGATGCCTACCCCTGCTCAAAAAGAATGGGGTAAGGCTTTTTTTTTTCAGAAATGGAGACTATAGTCAAGAAAACAGACAAAGACTAATGTTGCTGCCACATTGCAGAAATAAAGCAGTTTGACACCACTTTAACTTCTGTGGCTTAATGCTGGGAACTGTGGTTTTGTGAAATATTTAGCCTTCCCTGTCAGAGAGCTCCAATGCCCCACCAAACTACAAATTCCAGAGTTCCATAGCATTGAGCCATGGAAGTTAAAGTGGTGTCAAATTGCTTTATTTCTGCAGTGTGGCAGCAGCCTAAGACTTAGAAAGGCATCAATGAAGGCATTAGATCAGGATCATCTATACCAGGGGTAGGCAACCTTTCCCCTTTAAGGGCCGAAGGACTTCAGCTCCCAGAAGCCCAGGAGCTATTGGCCAACATGGGACTATTGGCCAACATGGCTGAGGCTTCTGGGAGCTGAAGTCCCTCGGCCCTTAAAGGGGAAAGGTTGCCTACCCCTGATCTATACCATTGTATTTTCTTTCTGAAAGCTGAACAGTGGACTAAAATGAAAGGAAGAAAAGCAAGTCATTTGAAGTGTGGTGCTGGGAAAAGAGTTTTGTGAATATCATAGACTTCCAAAAAGATAAATTATTGTGTCTTAAAGCATATCAAGCTAGAACTCTCACTAGAAGCAAACATGACTAAACTAAGGTTGTCATATCTTGGACACATCATGAGACTATGCATTCACTGGAAAAGACAATAATGCTTGGTAATATGGAAGGCTTTAGGAGAAAAGCAAGAATACATTACAGATGGATTGATTCAATCAAGGAAATCACATCCTGAGACTGCAAGATCTGAGCAGTGCTGGTAATAACATGGTGCCTTGGAGGTCTCTCATTCATAGTATCACTGTAAGTCACAGCAATGGGACATCTGCACAGTGATATCATAAGTGAGATAAGACACCCATTCATAGGATCATCATAAGTTAAAGATGAGTTGAGAGCAATTAACCACAACAGCATACTGTTTGTAAAAATATTCTGAAAAGAATATAATCCAAGTTCCATCTCTAAAGGGTTAAACAATTCAAATTCAAAATCTAAGATGCCTTTCATGGCCGCAGATGTTTTAGCTAAGGTGGTTCCAAGTAAGTGACAACAAGCCAAAGGACAGGAGGTTATGTGCAGTGAATCCAAGTCATATATAACTGCTTTATTTCACACTGCCAACAAGCCAGCAAAAGAGCTGCCTTCCAAAAACACTGATATTTTTAAAGTTCTCTTTTCTTATCTGGAGAAGAAATAATAATAGGGAAGGGAAGGTTATAACTCCCCAGGCGTAGAATATCCAGATCTACATAGGACTATTGGCAAACTCAAATGTGCTGTAAAAGCAATGTGTTGGAACCATGCTGGTGTCAAACATTGACATAATCTCCTGTTATACCACATTTTTCCTTAAGGACTCATTATGGAAAGAGGTATCCGACACACAACACATACCACAGTGCAACATCAGATTGCAGGTGCCAGAGCAAAGCACCACTGCCAATTTGTGGCTGGTGAGAGCATAAGGATCCTGGGCATCATCTGGCTTCAGATTTGTAACAAGGCAAAAGAAGAAGATTTGTTCTCCTACATCCCTAGTCTCCTATAATGGAACCCTAGGCAGATGATGGATTTTTCTTTCTCTTGGTAGCAAAACTAAAGATAGATGAGACTGAGGGGCCTCTTGCCCCAACTGGCTATGGGAGTGCACCCTAGTGCATTTAAACTGATATTGTTCAGCCAGAAGCATCAGAAGCCGAGGAGAAGCACACTGACGTAGATTTCTGATATGCTGGCACAATAAAGGTTTTTGGCTAAAGTGCGTAAGGTTCAGACACCTGATAACTTTTAATTTTGTGCTTGCTGATTTAATTTCTGTATCTTGTTTTGGTTTTCTTTCAACTAATCTCTCATATCAGGATTCAGTTCGTGTTACCGTATGTAGTGAATATGGCTGGGGCTACCCATTTTAACACCAAAGGCTGAAAGGCTGCAAAAAGGCAGGACCAAATGTATCCTCTTGAGAAACATAATCTATCCTGTACTAGAAAGCTGTGAATATGGAGTTTTGAAGGGTGATACAGTATTAACAACTGAGAAAGCTCTAAATTTGGTTTGCAGTGATATCACTGTACAGATGTTCCATTGCTAAAAAAAATAAATCTGTTTGCTCCAAAAGTGTCCAAAGTGTAGTTCTTCTGATTCACAGTGTTTATGTAACAATTGCAGTGATCCTCCAATGAACAATAACAGACATTTGGTAAGATCTTGCTATTCTTCTTATTCTATTTTTTCATGCATGGCTGAGATATTGACACCTTTACTTTTGAATGGTTCAGTGTACACAAACTTTGTTTCATACACAAAATTATTTTAAAATATTGTATAAAATTACCTTCAGGCTATGTGTATAAGGTGTATATGAAACATAAATGAATTTTGTATTTAGACTTGGGCCCCATCTTCAGGATATCTCACTATGTAAGTTTATGCAAATACAGATCTTCCAAAATAATAAAAAAAAATCCAACATTTAAAACACTTCTGATCCAAAGTGTTTTGGATAAAGGTGACTCAACCTGTATCTCTCTCTGTGTGTGTGTGTGTGTGTGTCCTTGGAGAAAGAAGAATTCACTAAACCCCTCAAAACACATCTGGCTGCTAGACCCCTCTTGACACAGTCATTTAGAGGATGCTTGTTGGAGGAACTGTGGAAAACCTTCTAGGTATGTCCTATGGTCAGATGCACAATGACAACATCATCCCTTAGGAGCTTTGGGAGATGCCTGAGAGGTCCTAGATGATTTGGTCATGTTGTATCTTCCTATAGATCCATGGGTGGGTGCTTCTCCATTGCCCCAATTCTCCACCAGTCACTAAATGGCCCTTGGGGTAACTGGTGAGTCCTGCCAGAGAGGAGAGTCCTGCCAGAGGGAAATAGAAAAGAGTTTTGCTAGGGCAGAAGTTTAATCTCCATCTCCTCATGAAGGATCTCAGTCTTCATTTGTATTTCACATTGATTTTAATGAAGAAATGACAGTCTCACTATGATTAATACATTGCAAAGAACAGCATTTGGTGACCTTTGCATGGGGGATAGCCCTTCCATCCTGAGCCCTGACTAATTTGAGAAAAATAGCAATACCATTGGGTGTGTGTTTGTGCATGTTTCTAAGATCCAACTTTCAAGTTGGAGACCTTTTTTAAAAAAAAGGTTGCTGTTCCACATGTTATTTTTATAGTAAAGCACCACAGGCAACATCAGGCATTATTCCATCAACCGAATTCTCAGGAGGGCTTACTTTCAGTCATTTCCCCTCACCGGTTTCTGGCAATTTCCTCATAAGGAAAGGGTTCCAGAGTTGGTTGGAAAGTCTTATAAAGTTAGGCACACTCAGAGCGAAGAACAGCTTTCAAAATGTGTCTGGTCAGAGGCATTTTGCTGCCAGAGGCAAAACAGGATATGGACTGTCCACCCTGGTCAAAGATGTCTAGACTTCAATCCAGCTGTTAGTCCCAACTAGAGGAGACCTCATTAAACCACCAGAATTCAAGTTCCCATTGCTTTATTTGCAAGTTACAATTGAATTTAGGCCATAGTGCCCATGGTTGGCCAAGTTATTTTAGCATCCAAGGAAGAACATTCCACCACTGTTTCTTCCTGGGAGTAAAAAATGGAATAATAAAAAATTGCTAAAAATATTCTGCCCTTTCATAACACCCCAAATCAGCTTATTTACTCTCCCTAATGACAGGGCTGGCCTTGATGAAGACTTCAGCTCCTTGACACACACACATTTTCCTTCCACTTCAATATAAACAAAGAGGTACCCCAAAATTATTTTGGAGTAGAACTAGATCTGAAGAATTTGAACCCACAATCCTAAAAAATGGGGTGTTTGTAAACAGGAGGGATTGGGCTGAATAGTCTTTTGATCTTCTTCACTCTTTGAATTCCAATATTGTTTTGTGAAATTCATATACATGTTTTCAAGTTTGTGCATATCACACCAACACAAGAAGCTGCATTGTCTCCACAAAATTCTTATCACTGACATCCCCATGGGCATACTGACAAGCATTTGACTATTTAGGGTAGAGCTTAGAAAAATTACTTTGGACGTTATCACACGGGGAGTCGCGGGGAGAAAGTGGAAATAAACCAGACAAGCGGAAGACTTTAATTTACGGGATTTGTCCTGTTCCGCCTTGTCTGATAACTAAATTTGAATTTAAAAGGGGATTAATTCAACGAAAACCTGATCTTTTCATTTTTGAGGAAATGAAAAGATCAGGTTTTTGTTCAAATTAACCCCCTTTTAAATTCGAATTTAGTTATCAGACAAGGCGGAAGAGGACAAATCCCGTAAATTAAAGTCTTCCGCTTGTCCGGTTTATTTCCACTTTCTCCCTGCAACTCCCTGTGTGATAACGTCCTTTGTGTTACAACTCCCAGAATCCCCCAGCCATTGGTCAATAAAGTAAGCTTTCCAGATTTTGATCCAGAATTTCATTTATTGTAGACATACTTGGGAGCATTCACAGCAATATTGAGTATAAAGCTCTGATGTACAGGGGAAACGGGTTGTGAATATGATGAGATGTGGATATGTTAGACTGCAGGAGAGGTCTGCCAAGCACTAAGCCTTTCACAATGGGAGAGACAAACATGTTGCAAACTTCTTGCAGTGCAGCTGCTTGACCTGAATTAACATGGTGGGATGACAGGTTGAGAGAAAACAGAAGACACGCCTCTGGAGAAAAGGCAAAGTAAAAGCATATTCACAAACCAACTTTTGCAGGTCCTCGGAGTCTGGAGAAAGAAAATGAGTACTTATTTGTAAATATATTGTTTGTTTGCTTCCTTGCTTTTTTGCTTGTCTGTTGTGGCCTACATTTCTATGGTAAGAGGTTTGTGAATACAGTATATAAATCAAGACCAAAACTTTCTAAAGAATATAGCAATAAACCAAATAGTAACACATCCTCCTCATCAAACATGAGGTGTTTAGAGTATAAAAAACATTTTATTTTTAGGCTATTTAAATTAGGTTGTTTTAATAGTACATTGATAATTGCACACTGATAGTGAATGTGGGGGGTATAAATATTTAAATAAATATAATATTAAAAATGGAATGGATCCAGCAAAAGTTTCTTGCAGACAATCAGAGGGCTCCGTCCACAGTGGATTTTGATCCTGTGGATTTTTTTCTTCTTTGAACAAATGGAGAAGTTATCCTTGCACACACCCCAGTCCCTGGGTGTTACCAAAGAGTTTATTACATGGGGAAAATTAGAAGTGTAGGAGCCTGCAGTTATCCAGCATATTAGGCTCAATTGCACAAGTGGTTTTCACACGATGTTGTATGCAAACCACTTGGAATCCAACAGGAACGTGACATGAACCAGCAAATAGGCATTTTCGGGGAAATACCATAAATTCATTTCCATTTCATTCATGAATTCACTTTTTTGTGCAATTGCTCCAGTGTGAAAGCCATTTGTGGGATTCTCCCCGTTTCTCTACTTGTTTCCAGATTTCCCATGGTTCTTTGGAGCGGGTAGCCAGGGCTCTTAAAGGAACAGTTGCTGAGGCAAAGGCAGGGACACAGAGAACATTTTTTTCTTCTCTGTCTGTGTGAATGTCTCTTCTCCCTCACCCTTCCCCATTAGACAGGGCTATTAAAGGAACAGCCACCCAGGGAAGGCAGAGACACCGATTGCCCAGAGGAACGCAGCTTATGCCTTTTATGCTGTTTTTCTACCTTTCCTACTTCTTTGGGTAATGTTTTCTTCTTGTTACGTAGGTTGGATACCACTTCTTGGAAAGTAAGGGAAAGTACAGTATAATCTTATAAAGAATTTTTTAAAATAAAATTGTTTATTTCTCTAGGTGATTTCTGGTGATGCAACTACTTCTTGCGCATGCACAAAAAAGTGATTCCCAAATTATCAGGATTTACATGCATCTGTGTGAAAACCAAATGCATGTTCTACCCTCTTTCTTGCTTTGGTAATGAGCTTCTAATGCATTATTGTGTTCTGCGTGTGAAAATCATTTGCACATTGCACGCTTTTGCTGGTTGTGGCCGCTTTAATCATTATCGAGATGGAGGTACATATGGTCCCCGTGTGATAAACTAAAAAAAAAAAAGGCTGAGAGGCCCTCCAAATGGGGAAGGGGTGGAATTGGAGTGTGCAGGTGGACAGAAATTACAAAAATAATCTCCCACTCCCCTGTTGCACAAGCAGCCACTTTATCCACTTAAGGATTTTCCTCCTGGTGTCACAAAAACTCTGGATCCAGCCCGTATAAAAAACAACAACAGGAGAGACTAAAAAGTCCTGTCACAGTGAGAGGCAGTCTGACAACATATGAAGATTCTCAGCGGTCAGCCTGTAGTCAATAGCACCTCTGCTTATACAGTTGGTTCTTAATATCTGCTGGGGTTTGGTTCCAGACCTCCTGTGGATACCAGAATCCGTGGATGCTCAAGTCCCATTAAATACAATGGCAAAGTAAAATAGTGTCCCTTATATAAAATAGCAACATTAAGGTTTGTTTGGAGAAGGATTCTGGCAGACCAGGGTTCAAATCCCCACTCGGCCATGGAAATATACTGGATGACTTTGCTCAAGTCACAGTCTCTCAGCCTCAGAGGAAGGCAAAGGCAAACCCCTTCTGAACAAATCTTCCCAAGAAAACTTTGTGATAGGCTCGCTTTAGCAGAAAACAATGACGACAAAGCAAACACCTATTATACAAATATATTACAAACATCACCTCTGGTCATTGCATGCAACCAAAGCCAAGAATTTAGTAATTCTAAAAGTTACATGTTTGTTACGATCACAAAATAAAAAGCTTAGATTTGCAGAGGTAACCAACCTGTCATCCTAGTCAACAATAGGGAAGTATCTCTTTCTCTAATATGGGAATAATCGCTATACTCTAAAACAAAATGGGCAATATCCTCCACAATTAAGGAATTATGAAAGCAAACTCTAGTTTCCTTAGGATTTTCCTGAATGTGCCCCATAAAATCTGCCTGGGGAAGGACATTTAGCCTTGCATATGCAAACACAAGTGTGATATAGTGCTTTGAACATTGAACTATCACTCTGGGTTTGATTCCGTGCTCAGTCCCAGAAAACTCCATGAGGGCAGACAGAAATTATTTGAAGGCATAAAATAGCATGCAAATGCAAATCTAATTATAGTGGAGGATAGATCAATCAGATATTTTGGAAGATTAAGGAGGAGGGCACAAAATGCACAGATAATTTGTTCAATAAATAGCTTGCTATATCAGATATCTGGGACTGCAATTCAATATATTTAAGGTTTTGCATGTTTGCACAACAGTATATGTTCTGAATAGGCTCTTAATTAATGTCCAAAATAAAAATAAAATAATGCCCAGAATAAAATATAATTGGGAATGGCAAAGTGAAAATGCCCATTATTTATAAAAAAACAAACAAAACCCACACACATTTTTTCTTCTCTCTTTTTTTCATGGCACTGTGGGACATTGAATTGATAACTGAGAAGATGCAGCCATATGAAAGGCGTCAAATCACAAAGCACTCTGATTTCTGATTGCTTGTCTTTCAACAGATTTCCACCTCAATTAAAATACACTATTTACAACTTATTAAGTACACATGTGTTGTGGTCATAAGGCTATTGTGAAATGACAGAGTGACTCTGCTATTTACTCTCTTGTGAGGGTTGAAATAACAAGCCAAGACAAGTTCAACAAACTTGTGCATTTGAGACATGAAAGTGTTTATCTACCTGCCTGACCATCAAGACCAATTTGAGAGATTATTGGACACTCACCAAGGCCCACTCAAAACTTGGAAAAGTGATATATGGGCCTCTACAGCCAGGTGGCCATGGGCCGCCCTGAGAAGCTGCAGATTGGGACCAAGGCTGCCCCATGCCTCGGCCCCGATCCACCCTTATGGTGCCTTCTTTCAGAGAAGCCAAAAGGGGCACCGGAAGAGGCGCAGGGCACCTCTTCTGCACTCCTTCCAGCTCAGTGTGTCCGGACGCTGAGCTGAAAGGACGTCATCAGGGCAGCCGCCGTGTGCAATAGCGGGCACTCCGATGACGTCCTCAGGAAGGGGTTGAGGCATTTGGCATCCAGCTGCCCCTCCCCTTCCTGGGCTTGAAGATGGCGCTTTTCGCTGTCTGCATCCCCCCATATATCTCTGTTCTGATCAATGTTTGATCCAAGGTATGGGAAATCTTTAACTATTTTGATTTTCTCATTATCTAGGTTGAATTTATGTAAATCCACTGTGGTCATTATTTTTGTTTTCTTTAAGTTTAACACTAGGCCTGCCTTTGTACTTTCTTCTTTGACTTTTGTTAATGATTGCTCCAAGTCTATGATGTTTTTTGCTAGTAGCATGGTGTTGTTTGCATATATTAGGTTGTTGATATTCCTTTCTCCTATCTTCACTCCTTCTTCTGTGTCCAAGCCTGCTCTTCATATGATATTTTTTTCATACAAGTTGAACAGAAAGAGTGATAAAATGCAGCTTTGCCTGACCCTTTTGGCAGCCAGGAACCATTCTGTTTCTTGGTATTCTGTTCTTACAATAGCCTCTTGTCCTAAGTACAGATTCCTAATCAGAACTATCAGATGTAGTGGCATTCCCATTTCTTTAAGAGCATTCCATTACTTTTCGTGATCTATGCCTTGCTATAGTCCGGGGGTAGGCAACCTTTCCCCTTTAAGGGCCGAGGGACTTCAGCTCCCAGAAGCCTCAGCCATGTTGGCCAATAGTCCCATGTTGGCCAATAGCTCCTGGGATTCTGGGAGCTGAAGTCCCTCGGCCCTTAAAGGGGAAAGGTTGCCTACCCCTGCTATAGTCTATAAAGCACATGGTAATTTTCCTCTGGAATTCTGTGGCTCACTCCATTATCCACTGTATGTTTGCCATATGGTCCCTAGTGCCTCTTCCTTTCCTGAACCTTGCTTGGACATCTGGCAATTCTCTCTCCATATATGATTGGAGTGTGTGCTGCAGAATTTTGAGCATAATTTTGCTTGTGTAGGAATAGCTCATGATCTGTGCCACAGTCAGCATCTAGTCTAGTTTTGGCCACAAGAATGGAACTCCTCCATCTTCTGCTTCCAATTATGCACTCTATTGATTTTTGTATTGACCACCTGGTAATGTTGATGTGTATAGTCTCCTCTCTGGCCTCCTGCAATAGATTGGTCACTCTAAGACTATATTTCTTGTTCTTAGTCCAAATCATCCTACAGTTTTCGAGTCCTCTTTGTTTACTAGTTTACCATTCCAGTCACCATTATCAAGCAATTCTGTTTTTGTGTATTGTCAATTTCTTCTTGGACTGCATCATAGAATCTCTCAATTTCTTCTTCTTCCTCTGAGGCTAGTGCATATATATATATTATATTTATATGCTTTCCCTGAAGTCTTATTGATATGATTTGGCCTGATTTTGCATTGTATCCTTTGACTGCTTTTGTTACATCTCTCCTAATTATGAAAGCCACTCCATTTCTTTTCTTTTCATTTCCTGAGTAGAAACTGTGTAGTTATCAGAGTCAGAAATAACCCATTCCTGCCCATTTTAGCTCACTTACCCCTAGTATTGCTATGTTTGTGTGTTTCATTTCCGTTTTTACTATTTCTAGTTTCCCTTGGCTCATGCGTCTCACATTCCATGTTCCTACAATATGTATAGTGCTGCTTTGAATGTTCTTTACTTTGTTTTTTACTTTGTTAGGTGTGTCTGCTGCTTGGATTCCTGCCTTTTGTGTTCTTTTGTGCCATTGTTTAGTTCTCTCTTTGTGATTATTCTCTGTGGGGGGAAGCAGATGGGCGGCATGGGGCCACCCCAGGAAGCTGCGGATCGGGGCTGAGGCATCTGAATTCCTCGGCCCCATGGCGCAGCATCCCTGCTCCAGGAAGGAGCGCTAAAATAGCGCTCCTTCAGCAAGACACCGAAGGTGCGCCGCAAAAGGCGTCCGGCGCACCTTCGGCGCCTCTTCCTCTGCAGTGTGTGTGGACGCTGCAGCGGAAGTGCATCGTCGGAGCACTGGCCGTGCGGAGGGCTGGCTGCTCCGATGACATTTTGGGGAAGGGGTTGGGGTGCCCAGCGTGAGGCTGCCCCTCCCCTTCCTGGCCTCGAAGACGGCGCTTTGCGCCGTCTGCTTAGGCCCTGTGTTTCTTTTTTTGCTCTTGTTTATGTCCTGGTCCTGCCATTTCTTCCATTGTGGGCTCTCTCGTCATAGGATTTTCTTGGTGAGAGGTTTCTGAAAGGAGGTTCACCATTGCCTTCCTCTGCACAGCACTAACGTGTCAGCTATGATGTCAATGCTGTTCTTGCTGTCAGCTTCTCTGTCAGTATCACCCACCACTTCTGCTGCGGCCCAATAGTTGTTTATCCCTCTATACCTTTCCTCCCCATCAATTCTGGGTTTTTGCCCTTGTGCTACTGGCTGCTAGGTCTGGCCAGTTACTCGTACAAAGACACACATATGAAAATGTGTGCATATTATTATGTGGAGTTTTTCAAATTGTAAGCATGTTGGTACTCATTTTTCCCATGTACACATTTTTGTATGCATTTTCCCCATTGACAAAAGTGTGTTTGTTCATATTCTTCCAATATGTACATTTTTATTGTGTATATCTTTCAAATTGATGCTTAGTTCTGTGTGCATTTTTCTTCACTGAACTGTATCACAGGCCTCAGAAATGTATGGATTTTTCCAAGGCAAGATGTAGTCCATCTTATTGTCATTTGTCTTACAGGCAAAATAAATATTTTCATATGAAAATGCAAAGCTAGTTATTTTCTTCTTCATCCCTAGCAAGACATGGTAAAACATTTCTGGATGCTTCTAATGTAGGACTGGATTCAGTCATGTTCTGGCTAACATTAGTGTGTACATAAGTAAGATACATTTGGAATGTTTCTCAGCAGTTGTATGAAGCTCCACCAAAATGAATCACCTTGTCAGAAAATCAAGTCTTTGAATACTTTTCCAGGCCAGAGGCTGATTTTTATGTTATTTCATTTTTTGCTGTTAAAAACTGAGTCCCCATTTTGAACTTGTTCTTAGAACAGATTTCTGCCTTACCCAGAACATATGTGAAGATTTAGCATCTTAGGCCTAGAGTCAACCATTCTAGTCTTAAAGCTGTTGAAACTCTTGGGGAAATGTGTTTTTTTTTTAATTTATGGGGGGAGGGGGGTATTAAGAGCTGTAATAGAGCAGAATACACTTTCCTTGCTTTAAGGATCGCTTACCCCACAATATGCTGGGCAGAAAATTTTGTTTTAGAGAGAAATTGGTCAGTGATTTTTATAGGTCTGCAAATACACATGTAGGCCAGAAATCTATTGGTGCACTGTACTAGCTGATCCACTTTTTCTGGTATACTTCAGTGGTAATGAGGGAAGAAAGACAAAATTCACCATCCTGAGAAACCTCTCTGCTTAACTTCCTTCATAGGAGCTATACACTGCCCAGAGAGAGAGAGAGAGAGAGACAGGGGTCACCATTCATATATAAGAGAAGCAAAAGAAAAAAGGAGATAGGAACAAAGTCAGTACCATGAATGCAACTGTTCAGTTACTAGTACGCAGGCACAAAGAGGACTACTATAATAATCAATGCAGAGAAATAGAAGACAATAACAAAAAAGGAAGAACATGGGACCTCTTGCACAAGATCTGGGAATGCAAACAGAAGTTCAAACCAAGGGCCAGAATGCTCTATGATAGGAAAAGAAACACACTACAAGATCAAGAAGAGATAAAAAGACGTTGATGCAATACACAATAAAGTTATATAAAAAAGATGAAAAAATGAATGACAGATGGAAGGATGAATCATATGATGATAAACTCCAAATTTTACAAAACAAGGTGAAAGCTGCAAAAACAGAATTTTGGAAGAATAAATCACCAGGAACATATGATATTCCAATTAAACTGCTACAGTCTACAAAGACAGAATCAACTCTCTCTGTTGTTAATTGCTCTCAAGTAGACCTGAACTCATGGTGACCTTGTGGATAGACAACTCCAAGACCCCCTATTCTCCACTGGTCTCCTTAGGGCCTGAAAATTCATGACCTCCCTGATTGACTCTATCCATCTGGCTTGTGGTCTTCCCCTCTATCTACTACTCTCTACCTTTCATAGCATTATTGTTTTTTCTAATTAATCATGTCTTCTCATGATGTGGCCAAAGTACAACAGCCTCAATTTCATCATCTTGGCTTCCAAGGAGATTTCAGGCTTGATCCATTCTGAGACCTATTTGTTTTTTCGTTTTTTTCATTTTGGTTGTCCATGGTATCCTCAACACTCTTCTTCAGCACCATATCTCAAATGAGTTGATTTTCCTATCTGCATTCACTGTCCAGCTCTCACATGTACAGAAATGCTGGGTAAAGTCTTGACTTCAGACCTTGAAAAGCCACTGCTCAGTGGAACAGACATCACTTGACCCAATGAACTCAGGCAATTCCTTTTACACTACTACTTCTACACTTTTAAACTGAAGAAATAGAGACATATATATTCCAGTCATTTTCTGGTGGAGGATTCAAGAGTCAAGTTTTCTATTTGTGCTCAGGAAGTGAAGATGAAGATGACCAGTTCAGTTGCTGGTCAAATAAAAATTATTCTCTTAAGAGAGCACACTGCATTATTTTTAGGCACACGTAAAACTGTGGCTCTTTGTTTTCTATACTGGTATGGTCCTACAATTGGCAACACTTTTAAACCATAGATCTGTAGGAGTATTACCCCCCCCCCAAAAAAAACCCAGCGAGAACTGGAGAAGCATTTGCTTCCTCTGATATAAAGATATCATTCCTCTTCAAAAAGAGTTGATGATCATATGACAATGCACTGATGACAATAAAACTTTCCACTGCTCCAGACACTGGGTAGCCCTGACTACACTGATATACCACAAGGATTGTACAAATGCACCTTCATCTAAATCCCAGAGTTAGGTGATATCATGACCTCTAGAACGGGGTAGGCAACCTTTCCCCTTTAAGGGCCGAGGGACTTCAGTTCCCAGAAGCCTCAGCCATGTTGTCCAATAGTCCCATTTTGGCCAATAGCTCCTGGGATTCTGGGAGCTGAATTCCCTCGGCCCTTAAAGGGGAAGGGTTGCCTACCCTGCTCTAGAAGGGTGATAATGCTTTGAGTGATGCTGAGCCATCCAAGGACTTGGGTCATAATATGGAAAGATTTATTTATTTATTTATTTATTTATGGATACAGGGAAACCTGAACTAGTTTTCAGAGTTCTGGTTTTGAAAGTAAAAATTCAGTACTCAGAATTCAGAAATTAGTTATTTTTACACATCCTGTTCAGACCTATATGTTAATCCAAAATGTAATCAATTAATCAGTTGACTTTAGTTGCATTGTTGTGCCGAGAGGATAGAGGATGGCTGCAGAGGCTTTAAGAACACCTCCCCCACCACCCTCCACCAGTGCTGAGAGGATAGAGGATGGCTGCGGAGGTTATAAACCATCTGCCCCACTGCCCTCCACCAGTGCTGAGGGGATAGAGGATGGCTGAGGGGGCTTTAAGAACACCTGCACCACCACCCTCCACCAGTGCTGAGGGTATAGAGGACAGCTGTGGAGGCTTTAAAACATCTGCCCCACTGCCCTCCACCAGTGCTGAGGGGATAGAGGATGGCTGCGGAGGCTTTAAGAACACCTGTCCCACTGCCCTCCACCAGTGCTGAGGGTATAGAGGACAGCTGTGGAGGCTTTAAAACATCTGCCCGACCGCCCTCCACCAGTGCTGAGGGGATAGAGGATGGCTGCGGAGGCTTTAAGAACACCTGCCCCACCGCCCTCCACCAGTGCTGAGGGGATAGAGGACAGCTGTGGAGGCTCTAAAACACTTGTCCCACCACCCTCCACTGAGAGCCAGGCTGGGAATTTCCATCAAGCTGCCCAGCTGAGAACAAGCTGACCTTTTCATCAAGCTGCCCAGCTTTCTCTGAGGGAAGCCCAGCTCTCTTATCACCTGGGTCGTCATGGGAGTTGGGTTAGAGTGTTGGGTCCAGGTGGGGTATTAGTTACCCCAAGTCCTCCTTTCCACCAGCGTTGGTGGTGAGGATTACGTGGCCCTTTTGTTCCCTCTATTAGCTGAGGCTGGGAATGATTTGGGGGCGGAAATCAGAGTTGTGCTGGGGAAAGGGAGGTATGGTCGGAAGGGAGTGAAAAGATGTTACAAAAGAAGGTGGGATCACTGTTTGAAAGCTATCCCACCTTCAGTTCACTCTGTTCCCCAGAATGGATTGGAGAGTGTACCAACCATTCCACAGAACCTCACTTTGCTCCTCTGTAATGCCAGGTCAGTCAAAAATAAAACTCATATCATCTATGATCTTCTTTTAGATGAGGATGCTGACCTTGCTTGCTTCACAGAAACCTGGCTGAGAGAGGATAGCACCACCACTTGGGCGCAAGCCCTCCCAGCCAGGTATTCTGTGAGTGAGCAGGTAAGGGGAATTGGGGGGGGGGGGGCAGAGTGGCTCTGGTTTATAAGAACAATCTGACTCTGGCCAGGATACCTGTCCAGAACACAGTCCACGTCGAGTGTATGTACCTTAGCCTGAGGACCAGGGCTCTGCTTTGGGGATTCTGCTAGTATACCGACCTCCCCGTTGTCTAGCAGACTCCCTAACCAAGCTGACACAACTGGTCTCAGAGTTGCTGTTGGAATCACCCAGACTTTTAGTTCTGGGTGACTTCAACATTCCACTCGAGACCAGCCTATCACCAGCTCAGGAGTTCATGGAAACCATGACAAACATGGGCCTATCCCAATTGGTCATCGGGCCCACACATTGTGCAGGTCATACCCTCAATGTGGTCTTTAGTACGAAACAGGAATATCTGTGGGTGGAGGTTATTAAAACAACCCCTTGGTCATGGACAGATCATTTCCTGGTTAAGACTGAAATAAGAGCCTCTATCCACCCCACCATTAGACCATTAGAATGGTCCATCCTCGAAGGCTAATGGAACAAATAGGAACCAATAGGATTCCAGAAAGCCTTGGAAGGGTTAATGATTGGTAACGCCAATGACCCTGTCGAAGCTTTGGTTAATACTTGGAATACCGATCTCACCAAGGCTATCAACACAATCACTCCCAGGCATCCTTTCCAACCTGCTCCAAATTGGAAGCAATGGTATGCACCAGAGCTTAGAAAAATGAAACGGGTTGGACAACGGCTAGAGCGCACCTGGAGGAAACTCAACTCTTATCTGACCAGACTCGTCATAGGAACTTTTTTTGGTCCTATCGAGAGGCAATACGTGCAGCACAGAGATCTTTCTGTTCTGCATGTATTGCGTCTGTAGAGTCCTGTCCAGCAGAGCTGTTTAGGGTGGGGGGGGGGGGAGCTGACTCAGGTACCTCCTGCTCAGAACCCATTACTTACCCCTACAACAGCTTGCTGTGATGTGTTTAACAACTTTTTTGCAGATAAAATCTCTCAGATAAGAGCTGACTTAGACACCAGTGTTTTGACAGAAACAATTGACAAGGTGTTCAACGACTCCGTTAATGGAATTATCCTGGATCAGTTTCAATCTGTGAGTACCGATTACATGGACAAGCTCCTTGGTAGAGTGAGGGAAATGACCTGCTCTCTCAATCCTTGCCCATCATGGCTGGCTGTCCAGGGGGGAATGCATTGAGGATGTTCCTTATGGACATCATCAATGCATCCCCCAGGGAAGGTCATATTCCATCCTGTTTGAAGGAAGCAGCTGCTAGGCTGCTTCTGAAAAAACCTTCCCTGGACCCCCTGGATATGAACAACTACAGGCCAGTCTCCTTGTTACCATTTCTGAGCAAGGTAATCGAGAGGGCGGTTGCTCTTCCACTCCAAGCTGTCTTGGATGAAACCGATTATCTAGACCCATTTCAAACTGGCTTTAGGACAGGATTTGGAGTTGAGACTGTCATGGTTGCCTTGACCGACAACCTGCATCTGAGCATTGACAAGGGTAGTGTGACCCCATTGGTGCTTTTAGACCTCTCAGCAGTTTTTGATACGATGGATCATGGCATCCTCTTAGATCGCCTGAGTGGGTTAGGAATTGGAGGCACTGCACTGCAGTGGTTCCGTTCCTTCCTCTCAGGCAGGTCCCAGACGGTGCTGCTCAGGGACAATCGCTCCAGTATAAAGGAACTTACTTGCGGCGTCCCTCAAGGTGCCATTCTGTCCCTGATGCTGTTTAACATCTACATGAAGCCGCTGGGTGAGATCATTTAGAGTCATGGAGCTGGGTATTATCAGTACGCTGATGACACCCAGATCTATTTCTCCATGTCTCGATCGTTGGCCTTGAATCCCGATGATGTCTCTTCCCTCAATGAGTGTCTTAAGGCAGTAATGGGCTGGATGAGGAAAAACAGATTGAGAGTGAAGCCAGAAAAAATGGAGGTGCTCACAGTAGCGGCCCCGAAACCTAGAATTGGGTTGTAACCTCCGGTCCTGGACGGGGTCACATTCTCTGTAAAGGACTGTGTTCACAGTCTGGGGGTGCTCCTTGACTCGTCGCTCCTGATAACAAATTAGGTAAATGTGATAGTCAGGAGTGCCTGTTATCAGCTTCGGCTGATACGCCAGCTGCACCCTTTTCTGGAAGTAAGGGACCTCGAAACTGTCGGGCACATGCTGGTAACCTTTCATCTGGATTTTTGTAATGCACTCTACATGGGGCTACCCTCGTGCTTGGTCCGGAAACTTCAATTAGTACAAAACATGGCAGCCAGAGTGGTCTCTGGAACATCTAGGAGGGACCACATAACTCCGATGTTAAAGTCCCTTCACTGGCTGCCTATTAGTTTTCGGACCCAGTATAAGGTGTTGGTTATTATCTTTAAAGCCCTAAATGGCTTGGGTCCAACCTATCCTCCCCGCACACTCTGGTCCTCTGGGAGGAACTTGCTCCAGCCATTAAAATCTAGGCTGTCTGAAACCTCCCATTTTCGGTAGTCACCTCCAGATTATGGAACGGCCTGCTGGATAAGATCCATCAGATTACAACGCTAAACAGCTTTAAAAAGGCTGTTAAGACGGATATCTTCCAGCAGGCCTTTCCAGAATACCCGGCCTTAGGAACCTTCTTATTTTGCCCTCTCCCAATTTGATTGCCGCCACTACTCCGCTACTCAGTTTGCTATTAGATTTTGTTGTTTATGGTTTTATTTTATTTCATGTTTTAGCCAAAGATGTTTTAATCAGTGTCTGATTTAATACTTTTTTAAGGGGGGATGGGTATTGAGTTTTTTGGATTTGTACTCTGTATTTTTAATTGTTGTTAGCCACCCTGATTGTGCACAGAGGGGCGGGGTATAAATAAATTTATTATTATTATTATTATTATTATTATTATTATTATTATTTGGAAGTCAGCCAGTCACCTGCCTATTTTTAAAAGTGAAACTTCAGATTAAATAGGATTTGCACAGCACAATTTCTAAGTTTTCTTCAACTGGATACTTGGCGTAGTTACTGGAGCATTATGGGAAATGTAGAAAGAATTCTGTGGGTTGATAATTTCAGCATCCTAATTTGTCCTAGGCACTACATTTTCTTAGGGTATTGATCCACAACTACATTCTTTTCTTTGCTATCAGCTGTCCTGCCTTTTAGACAAGGGGTTTTCCTAGTTGTAACTGCAGCTGCCTAGGAACTGAATCTGACATATTTTGTATTAATTGTGCATGCTCTACCACCAAACTGTGACCCATCTACTTATTATTTATCTGAATTCTGTTGTTGTTTGCTGTAAATATTACCCATATCACCTGGGATCCAATGATGGGGACAACAGGATCCCCATCCAAGTGTTTTTACATAGGAACAAGAGTGAGTGCCTCTTGTATTTCTGCCAGTGCAGAATGCAATGAAGAATTAAGAAACAAAGCAGGTATATGACCCTGTCCTAACACTGCCAAGATAACCTGAAGTCAGCCCTGCCATTAGGCAGAATGAGCCAGTCACTTTAGGCAGAAGACCTGAAACGTCATTAATTATCTTCTTCTTTCTTCTTGCATATTTTCAGGACAAGGGAAAAAGGAGAAGTACTAGTGGGATTTTCCACTTCATATAGCAAAATAACTTGTGTTGTTTTGGGTGCCCTGTACCTTGATTTGGCTAGGCACATGTTATGTGTGGCTAGGTGAGGAAATTATCTTTTCTACTCTACCTTGGGCAGAAAAGTGTCTTGGGACAGCAATAAGAGAACATTAAAACTTGATCTAGTCAAGGACAGTCGCCTATTTCTGAAAGTGTGTGTCTGTGTGTGTTCACACAGGCCAAATAAAATGGTCTCACCTAGTTTTCACTATTGGGGATGAATCTGGGATTTTACATCACCCCAGGGCTTTAATCCAGAGGGGAAAAAGTGGTAATGTATCCTGGTTTTGAGTGAAAATCCAGATATTTGTGCTTGTGTGCAGACCATATTTGATTGCAACATTAATATGAAGCCAGGGGGAAGAGCTCAAAAATACGTACACTTGAGCAAAAAGTGGCCACAGCCTTGTGTTCAAAAGGGAGAACTGTGTGGACAGGTCTTCTGAATTCATCTCAGTGAGTGTAGACACGTCCATAGTTACTGTGGATTGGGATAACCTGAAGGTAAACTGGATTCTCCTGTCAGATGCACCCAAAGAGAGAGAGAGAGAGAGAGAGATGCTAAACAAAGGCTACCAGTCATGGATGGGAGTTTATCATGCCAATTGCTTGATTTTCTTTTAACTCATTCAAATGACCATTCAAAGTGGCTCCATCATGACCATGACAGAAACTACATACAAAATTCCCTTTCTTTCTGCTTAACTTGTGTATTACTGTCTTTCTCATCCCATTATGTACTACTCCCCCCCCTTCTCCATCTGTAACATTTTTTGCAGATAACATTGCTTGAGAGACATTTTAATTGAAACCATTCTTTCTGGAAAGTCTCCATTTTGGAAAAGAGGATTTTTGGGCTTTTTTAGTCAAGTTTGAGTTCACTAATTAGGCTCAGATATATATATTTTTTTCTTCTGGGAAGATGGAAATTCTTACAGCTGTTGATGTCATTTTGATAGAGTAACACATTTTCCAGCTCAAGGAGGATAAAATGTCTGGGAAGTATGCAATATTGTACTTGTTTTAATTGCTAAAGTTAGATGTTTTCCTCTGCAAAGAATAAAAAAGCAGTTTAAATTATGAGGGTTAGGAAGAGGATGAAAAAACAAGCTGGCATCTATAAATCTTTAAAGCCTAACGTGAGCTTTAAACACTATTTTAGCCAGTCAATGGTAGTAACTGATTGAAAAACCTTCCACTTGGTTTGGAAAGTGATTCCTTTTAGTTTATATTAGGCTGTGTGTAATGAAACAATATAGTTGAATCCATTAAGCTTTGGTGTCAAGAAGGATGAAAAATAGAATTTGGACTGATGTACATTTTTTGGCTATCCGTTTATTTTTCTTGATTCACTTCACTGGAGAAATTAGTTAGAGGAGGAAAAGAAGGCAAGAAAGAAAAACCACACATAATTTTAAAGAGGGGAAATCACCCTAGTAAGCATTCGAAAATTTAAAATATGCAACAGGTCTTTATGTGACACTTAGGTTGCTGCCAACTGCAAAAGTAAAACAGTTTGACACCACTTTAACAGTCATGGCTCAATGCTATGGAATTCTGGGATTTGTTGTTTGGTGGGGCACCAGAGCTCTCTGACAGAGAAGGCTTAAACATCTCACAAAACTACAAAACCCAGAATTCCAGAGCATTTAGCCATGGCAGTTAAAGTGGTATTAGTTTTACTTATGCAGTGTAGCAACTGTCCCAGTCTTTTGATTGATGATCAAGTATTATCTAATTTTTAAAATTGTTCCTTTGATTTTATAAGCAGAAGAAAGTTGGGACAAATGACAATTCTTCAACAGCAAAATCAACAAAGAGTTCTGTGGCACCATGACTAATAGTTTATTATGGCATATGATTTTGGTAATGACAACCCACTGTGTCAAAGGCATGAATTATTGGCAGATAAATGCATATTATTGATACATGTTCAAACATTTGTAAACAGTGGATCAAGCAGGTAGCCATTTCTTTGTAGAGCCTCAAAGCACAGTGAGTAAGGCATTCAGAACAGCAATCTCTGATGATAATATCAGTGGTGAATCAACCTAATTTCACCAGCAGATAAGTTAGGGTCATTTCAATTATTTTGGGGTGATGGGTGAAAATCAACTAACTTTCCACTGATGGCACTCTCCTGGTAGTTGGCATCTCTCTCTCTCTCTCTCTCTCTCTCTCTTAGTCCTTTTTCAACATTGCTTTTGCAGATGCTGAATTATGGGACATTTTGTTCCTTTTGTGGGTCAAATGAAATGCAGTGAATTGTGGAAATTGCTTGATGGTAGCAGTAGTAATCAGTTTTCCAGGCAGCTGCCAACTAGAAACAGCCATTTTAATTTTCTATAATTCATCTGATAACAATATCATTGTGTTGCTTCCATAGGACAAGAAGACCAGAGGTGGCCAATTGAGTCTGTTAACAATTCTGACCACTGTTGGGAAATGTGCAGGAGTAGTAGTAAATTTTGAATTGCTGATACTCATCATGCTGTGATGTACTGCTGTTGTGAAAAATCTCTCTCCCTGACTGTCCTACCTCTGATACTGTGAAGCTAAGCTCAGAGGGAACAGGGAAACTTGATGAGATGACAAAAGATGGCATCATTCCTGCTAATCAAAACATCCCAGTGCTTTGCTCTTATAAGTCCTGTCTCTACTGCACTATCTGCAAGTGATGGTAATGATAGATGGAGCAGAGCTTGGGAGCTGGAGTCCAATAAAGTAATTTTTCCAGAATGTGGCACACACACCCTCCTCAATCTGAACACATTCTCGATTGAGAAATTTTGGCTCATCCCTAGCAAGACCATGAGTTAGCAGTGAACAAAGATGTGTGTGTATATGCCTTGAAATCTCCTGTCAACTTATGGTGATTCCACCAATTCCATAGGGTATTTTTAGGCAAGGAATACTCAGAGGTGGTTTTGCCAGGTCCTTCATCTAAAATACAGCCTAAGCACCTGGTATTCATTGATAGTCTCATCCAAGTACTAACCAGGGCTGGCTCTACTTAGCTTCCAAGATCAGATAAGATCTGGTGCCTTTAGGGTATTTATTTGGCCTTGAACAAGAATACTCCTTATCTTTTCTTGTGGCATTCCAGTCTGAGTGCTGGCACTGAATAAATGGAGTCCTTGGTTCTATCCCAAGGGCATTTGACTCTAATTAAAGCCTGATCGGGAAAGAAAAATAGATTCTCTATCTTCCATCCAGATTTCTGGGAGCACTCAGGGTAGATCTGGAGCAAATTTTCCAACTCTCCACCCCCAAAGAAATTCAACAATAACAATTCAGCTACCTCCATGTGCATTAACAAGCAAAGTTAGAAACACCACCTTTTTTTAAAATACCTCATATGTATTTCTTTCAGTAGGGTCCTACATGAAAAATATACATTAGCCCCTACCCCACCTCCTGTCAAGGAGAGATTTGTTACCTACCTTAAGCCCATACATAAACTGAAGACCTAAACACACATTGCAAGTAACTGGCCTATCAGTTTGGAAGGCACAATTCCATCTTTTTTCAGTTAACATGTTGTTTTCTCACTATGTCTGCATCTGCACTGCAAAAATAATCCTGTTTGACACCACTTTAACTGCCATGGCTCAATGCTATGGAATTCTGGGAACTGTAGTTTGTTGTGGCATTAAGGGCCTCTGCAGACTGGCCCAAAGACCCAGCCTGGAGGTAGAGTTGGGGTGAAGCAGCTGCATGCCGGCCATCCCAACCCCATGCTGACGCCATCCTGACACCGCATGCCACTACACACAGCATGCAGCATCAGGATTCCCTTCCAATGCAGTGTTCAAACACACTGCACCGAAAGGGCTCTGAAGAACATTTTGCTATTCTTTTCGGGATGGCAAAAGAGAGGATCGGGGCCATGGCAGGAGGTTGCCAAAGCCCTGATCCGCCACTTCCCAGGGCGGCCCAGAGCCTCCCATCTGCAGAGGCCCTAAATCAAGAAAGCTTCTACTTCACAAGCAAGGTCCGTCACTAAAGACAAAAAAAGGTGTCATGACAGCTGGCAAGGTGGACACCAGGAGTGCTGTGATGCCTGAAGTGGGAAAGGAAAATTCCAATTCATATTTTGATATACTGGGGTTGACTGTGTATGCATGTGCCACAGCAAAGCGCAGTTTGTTGACTGTAGTATGGACACAGATCTCTGTTATCAGTAGAGCATCAATCCAACCAGCAACTATGTTTTTGGCAGGATACTGGTTGACGTATACTTTACTTTCACCACTACTTGGTAGCATTGCTATAAACAATACTGCAGAGGGCTTCTGCAACTTTGCGGTTGCATAAAAGAGGGAATTTCAGCAGGTATCAAGCAACCAGGTATCAAGCAACACCTGCTGAAATTCTGTCTTCTATTTGTATGTGTATATCTCTTCCAATTGCTTGTCAACTTTTGGTGGCCCTATGAATTTCAAAGGGTTTTCTTAGGCAAGAAATTTTCATAGGTGGTTTTGCCAGTTCCTTTCTTTGAAATATAGCCTATGCCTTCTACATAACCATTGAAGATACAGGAGCCCAATCAAGTTTTCACTCTGGTAACTCTACTTCATGGTGCTTTAAAGTATGGATGGGAATTTCCCTCCCACTATAATTGTCAAGGATGCTGATGGTTTCTCATAAGAAACGACATCACTAACTGTTGGTGTAATACATCTAATGTTATGAAAACCCTTCTTGTGTTTTAAAAGGCTAACCTCAGTTATTTACTGGTCTTTCATCTCTATCTCCTGGCACATTGTTTTCAACTCTCTTCTGCTCTATAGCCATTTGTTTGTCTAAAATGTGTATTTCTGAGATGCAAATATTTGAAAAAAGTTGTGATAGACTAGCTTTCTCTAAAGGAGGGGTAGGAATCATAGAGTCCTTTCAAGAATCATAGATCTCTTTCAGTGTTGGAACACAGCTCCCTGCATTCCTCACCATTAGCTATACATGCTGGAATTGCTGGGATGTGTGATTTCATCCCTTCTCTAAAGTAACTCTGTCTGCATCTATACTGCAGAAGTAATGTAGTTTGACACCTCTTTAACTGCCATGACTCAATAATTTGGAATTCTGGGATTTGTAGTTTTGTGAGATCTTTAGCCTTCTTTACCAGAGAGCTCTAGTGCCACAACAAACTACAAATCCTAGGATTCTATATAGGATGGAACTATGAGAGTTAAAGTGGTGTCAAACTGCATTAAATCAGCAGTGTGACCTGTGTCTTAAACAGATGACCCAGGTGCTTTATTTAAACTGAACTATGGCTTTTCATATACTATGGAGAAGTTACATAAGTGGAAGATGGGCACAACAAACTCCTCTTTTTTACTGACAACAAATTGTAAGTCTGTTTGGCTGAATGCAGTTACAGTCTTCTTCATGCCTAGAATTTGCAATCATACTCTAGTGGCTGATTCAATCAAACTCAGGACTTTATCACACCAGGCTTGGTAAGTGGAATTACAGCAGGATAGCAGTGTCTATGGCCATACTTTATCACATGATACTGTGTCTACCCAGTAGCTGATCTGTAGTCCATCCGTTGCTGGATTGCTCCTTTTCATTGATGGGTAAAACCCATAAGTGCCCAAATCATGCTGCTTTTCACTATTGAGGGAGTGTGATAAGTTCCTCCTGAAACAGTCCCAATAAGCAGACAGTCACACGGTGCAAGTGGGCATGGTTATGCTCCTCCTCCTCTTCCTCCTCCCCCTCACTGTACCTAAGCAGTCTGTTTATCTTTCTTTCTTTCTTTTTCAATTTCTTTTCTTTTATTTATTTTAACCAAATTGATTGCCACGGCCATGCAATTGCACTAAAAATAAACAAAAATAAATCCAGATAGAAAGGCATGCTAGGAAGGGGATAGGGCAAGGAGGTGAAGCTATGGATGCCTGCATGAAGAAGGCAGAGGCCAGGACAAAAGCAGCACCATTACACTTTTGAAGAGCTGTGAGATAATGCCTGTCCCTTAACCCAGTATGTGTGCATTTTCTAGGGGCTAAGCAGGCAGCCCTAGAAAGTATGGCTGAGCCCATGCTTTCCTGGCCTGGGGTTCAACCTGGATCAGTCTCCATGCTCATGTGGTGATAGGCAGCTGTTTGTATGCCCATCCATCCCCGTGCCATGAATTTGGTACTGCTGTATGCCCCTTACCTCCAACCATCATTGCTCCACATAGATAGACCCCTGTTGCCAAGTCTGATGTGAAATTGGGTGCCTGGCTGCAATCACATAGCCAGGGGCCCCATTTCTGCATCAGTCATGATGATGTGGGTCTACTCATGTGCAGCAATGATGGACAGAGATAAGGGACATGCAGGGCAATCTGGTCAGCCAGGGATTGCTGCAGAGTTTCCAAGAAGGGCCCACATTAAGGTCCTTTTGCCCCAGGATCCAGATCTGGTCTGGCAGGAACAAGCCTGATACTGCCCCCAGGTTTTTGGCCTGCATCATCCAGACATGAGGCCAGGAGGAAACTGAGCCTTTTGGCCTGTGTGGACAACCTCCTAGACTAACAGGATCATAATGCATGATCAGCCTGGTGTGATAAAGCCCTATGTTATATATTTCCTTCTTCAGACTTCCCCAGTCAATACAATACAATACATTTACTTGCATAGGGAGTGTCCGTTTGCCTTATATATCCTTTAAATACCACATTAACATTTTAATATTTTCAATTCTGAATGGTAATGTCTCCCCAGGTTTGAGAAAGTGCTCTTTATCATCACCTGTTACCTGTTTTTTGAATGAGTGAAGGATGTTTGAGGAATCCAGCCTTTGGGAGCACTGATAGAAATAGACCTGATCTACTCACTGGATTAATATGCAAACTGTGATTTAGTAATCTCCCAGTTTTTACACATCCTGAATTTCTGTTGCAATTTTCAAAAAAAATTACAAAAAATATAAAAATATACTTCACAATGGCTCTTTGTTCAGTATGCTTAATCCTCTCCTAATCAGACTCAAAAAAAAAAAAAGAGTCATTCAACTGTACTCCAGTCATCAGCAAAATGAGCCTCCTTCTCATGCAGCTGATGCACAATAAAACAGGTTGGGAGGGATTTAAAATTGTGGAAAATCATGTCACAATCATAACTATGTAGCAATCATGAATATGAAATAGTTACCTAGACTTACTCTACCATAACTATTCCATATTCATGAGCATTACTTAATTAAGTAGCCAATGCAGAATACTGGACAATATTTTTGAAATGAATAATTTGTCAGTAAACACTTTTAGAGGGGTGTCTGGAAACACGTAAATATTTAAATCCAAAATGCACATCAGTGTGATACCTTCATTTGACCAACTCAAAAGTACAAAATTCATCACACAAGTTTTTGCATTTTCACAGGCTTCTTCATTAGACAAAGATGTTTTCAAAATCATATATGTGAATCATATTAGGGGAAAATATTTAAATGTGAGTAGTTAAATGTGATTTTTCACCCAGATTTCTTTTTTAAAAAATGCAGAAATGGGATGTAATCATGTGTGTCTTAACACATGTAAAAATGACAGAAGATGGTAATAATGATTCATCCATCCTTAGAAAAGTGTGACACTGGAAACAGAAGTGGGAACATGTGTGTGCCAAGCGTTTGATCTATCACTGAACTATAAACTCAATCTATATGGGATTTAAAGTCCAGGGTCCCTTTCACACTACACAATCATAGCACTATGATTGCATCTGGTTACATCCTATGGGATCCCTGGAATGCTAATTTTATCATCTGTAAAAGAGGAGTTCCCTGGCTGAGGTCCCTCTCTAAACTACAAATCCCAAGATTCCATAGGATGTTGACATATCAGCTAAAGGGGAATCATTGTGCTATAAGTGTGTAGTAGGAAAGGGTCTCCTGCCTTACCCTGTTAAGAGATATATGTGTACCATAAACAGAACATAGAAAAGAATCATCTTGTTTAATTTAACCAGCATGGAGAAAGAATGGTGTAAATAAGGCTGATTATTTTGTTTATTCTAACTTCAAAGATTTTTTAATAGCATGGTCAGAAACCACTCACTGACCCTCCAGATTTTTGGGACTACATCTTCCCCAATTCTTTTGCCATGTCAATCCTACAAAGGGTCATGGAAAACGAAGGGCAAAACAGCTAGAGGACTAAAATTGATGACGAACTTTCACAAAAGCATGGCACTGGATTTGATATGCCATACATTCAAATATGTGAAGACTGAGAAGTGCTAGAGAAATATGGAAAATTACTCCCTGTCAAACTAACAATATACGGTAGTATGTCCCCAATGAGCAGTTTTATATTTTTGAATAGCCAGACATATGCCACTTGTTCCACTCAGGACATATTTGGTGCTCATTTTAAGTTTCCATAGCAGTTTCATTAACATTCCAGTAATAAAAATGATATCTTTCATTAACTCCTAAGACTCCACTGAACGATGAATGGATGAACAATGAGTATCAGACAAGCATTTATAGCAGTTGCTCAGCAGATGAAATATGTATGTCTACAGCTATGTCAGAGTGTGATCATTCCTAAAGGAGTTCCAACTCCATTAGAAATCTTGATACAAGCTTGTGCAATGCAGTGTGGCCTAGGCCACTAACAACACTGGGGTGAGGGAGGGATAGACAAAAATCTTTGCAAAATGTTTAAATGTGATGATTAAGTTCAACGTGTTAGGAGGTACATGGCATTTCTCAGGTATTTATTCATTTCTCTGATGTGTGTATCTGTCTTTGCAATAGGAAAAGTAGAAAGAAGATGATACTCCTCCAAGGTTCTTATCTGAGGATCCTCTCAAAGGACAACAACCCATATCCAACCTATCCAACAAATGTTAGAGAATATCAGCTGTACCTCCTCATAAATCTTGGATCCTTGACCCTCATCATTCTGTCTCTCCAGAAATCTTCAACTCCTGCCAACTTTTGCATGCCATAAATTCCAGCCTTGCTATCCAGTTTATGTAATTCTGAGGTAGAGGTTGAGGAAAATTACTTTTTTGGGACTATGGCATCCAAAACTCCCCAGACAACATGGCCAGTGGAGCCTTTGCTCATTTCAAAGGTTTTGACTCACAGTACAGTCTAATGAATCCTTATATATACAAACAAATTAAAGACTGAGGAACTGATATTACAAGATAACCACTTGTTTGAATAGGCCCATAATCTTTGTTATCCATAGGGGTTTGGTTCCAGGATCCCCCATGGATACCAAAATCTGTGGATGCTCAAGTCCCATTAAATATAATGGCTTAGCAAAATGGTATCCCTTATATAATATGGAAAATCAAGGTTTGCTATTTGGAATTCATACTTGTTTGGGAATATTTTGAAGCTGTGGATGCTTGAATCCGTGGATAAAAAAAAATCCATGGATAAGGAGGGCTGACTGTATTATCTAATTTTTAAAATGTCTTTGTTTATGTGATTGTATATCTTTCAGGTCAGGATGGGTGAGAACTATATGTTGTGTGTTGAAACTGAGGTTTTTTTAAAAAACAAACAAACAAACAAACAAATTAATTCAGTAGGTACTGAAATTGGCAGATTGGTCTGTCCAGGCAAAGCATCAAGTGCTTAGCTCTTTTTTTTTTTTTTAACTGTTTTGAAATGCCTGTGTTTGTGCCACCTACATTTCCCCACTGAAAGGCTCCTCACCTTTAACAGCTGCATGGGAGGCAGCTATAACATTGTTATCTCCTTGCTGGGAAACCTTACTTTCTTAGATTTAAGAGGAGAAGCAGGGAGAAAGTAGAACCAACAGATTTGCCCACTCCTGTTTTAACTTGTCTTCAAATATAGCAATAGTAGCTTCATTTATATACTGCTTCATACCACTCTAAGCAGTCTCTAAGTGGTTTACAACTGTAAGCTAATTGCCCCCATTAAGCTGGGTACTCATTTTAGTGATCTTGGAAGGATGCAAGGCTGAGTCGACCCTGAGCCCCTGGCTGGCATTGAACCCACAACCTTATGGTTTGTGAGTGAGTGGCTGAAGTACAGGCATTTAACCACTGCACCACCAGGGCTCTATGTCAAACCACAGAACCACACAGAACCACACAGTTAGAACAGATCCCAAGGAAAATCCAGTCCAATGTCACCAAATACAGTAAACCACAATTAAAGTATAACGTAGAGGCATCCATTCATTTGCCTGTTTTCACCACCTTCTAAGACAGTCTGTCCCACTGTTAAACAGCTATTATCATCAGGAATTTCTTCTTAATGTTTTGTTAGGATCTCCTTTCTTGTAATTTGAATCCATTGATTTGGGCTCTATCCCTTGGAGGCATAAAAAACACATTCACTCCATCTTTGATATGACAGTATTTAAGATATGTATAGATGGCTATAATAATCTTCTGTTCTTTTGGATAAACATACCAAACTTCCTCAACTGCTCCTCTTAGGGTTTGCTTCTAGACATTTCACTGCCTTGGTTGTTCCTCCTCCAGACATATTTCAGCTTGTCAAACATCCTTAACCTGTGGTACTCTATGACAGGTGAGGAATGAGCAAAGCAGAATAGAATGGCACTACTACTTCCCTTGATTTGGATACTACAGTGCTTTTCAGGCAGCCTTGGCTATGTTTGCCACTGCATCATACTGCTCACATGGGCTACCAAGAGTTTTTCACATGTACTGTTGTCAAGCCAGATGTAACCCATCCTATATTTGTGCACTTTATTCTTGCCAAAATGTAGTAATTATATTAATCCCTATAGAAATTATTTTTAAATAAAGGTTAGCCCTAACCCTCTAATCCAGGGGTAGGCAACCTTTCCCCTTTAAGGGCCGAGGGACTTCAGCTCCCAGAAGCCTCAGCCATGTTGGCCAATAGTCCCATGTTGGCCAATAGCTCCTGGGATTCTGGGAGCTGAAGTCCTTTGGCCCTTAAAGGGGACAGGTTGCCTACCCCTGCTCTAATCTGTTAGGGACATTTTGAATCCTTATCCTTTGTTCCAAGGTACTAGTCATCCCTCCCAGTCATCTACAGATTTCATATGCATGCACTCTATTCCATCAACCATTTCATTCACAAAGATGTTGAACAAATTTGCTCGCAGGTTTGATAAAAACAAACCTGGTCCCCTCAGAATAAATAGTGAATATTCTTTGGGTTCCATCAATCAGCTAGCTACAAAGCAACCTAACTGAGATATTTTACCAGTTGGTCAGCCACAAAGTTATACAGATCCTTGCCAAAAGCCTTATATTTGACAAACAGACACACACAGAAAATTACCCACCAAACTCTTGATAAAGAAAAGCTTTATATATACTCAGTATGGGGGTGTGCAGACGGGCGGCTCTGGGCTGCCCTGGGAAATGATGGATTAGGGCCACGGCTACCTCATGCTATGGCCCCGATTCTCCCTTTTGCTGCCCCAAAAAGAGTGGTGAGCCGTTACACATGGCATGCGGCTCCTCTTCGCCCTTTCTGGCTCACGGCGTCAGGACGGTGTGCAGCTGCCCCGCCCCAAATGTGCCTCCAGGCCAGCCCTTTGGGCTGGTCTGCAGAGGCCCTATAACAGCAAAGCCATCCAAGCAATCAATCTAAAGTGTTTCACTCTCACACTAAATAATGTAGGGCCAGTTTTATGCTAACCATGTTAGCAGTAATACATGAGGTAATGATTTCCTCTAATCATTTTAACTGTGTTTAATTGACAAGGAACACAAAACTTACACATGAGCAACATAGCATCCCAGTACAGCCCTGCTGCAGAGAGAAAAAGGGTCCAGAGCAAGCATGGCTGACATAGCAAGAGGAAACCATTGTGTCATATTTTTTGAATGGAAGCCCCTTGGCCAAAAGTGTGACCAATTGGAAGCAATTGTTACAGCTGCACTTGCTTATACACATTGTGAAGTTAGATGACTTAGTACTAGATTTTTATGCAATTTCCAGCAAGGTCATTGAGAATACAAAGTGGGGGTTTAGTTCTTTTTGGCATTAAAACTGGGATCTGGGACATTTTGTCCTAACTTTACCATCACGTATAACTCTGATGGTAAGGCCATTAACATGAAACCTAATTATTGTCACCCATTAGTTCAGATCAAGCTGACAAATCAAATCCAGAACTAACTTTCACAATCCATAACAGCAAGCTTAACATGTGGGACCTCTCAAGAAGTGCAATCCACATGTCTACATGTTGATATAAACCATATATAGTACACTCCATGTGGAATATCTTGTGTGGCCACTGTGAGGTTTCTATTAACAAATTTACAGTTCTGATCTGCTAGAAAAGTAGCTAGATGTGGAATATCAGTGTTATGAATGAAAAACCATGAAGATGGAAAACTGAGATCCATTTAAAATAGTGAAAAACCTTTGGAAACCAGCCATTTGACAGAGACCTCAGGATTCTGGATGGCACCATTTCATTGTAGCCCTCGTTCTGACAAAGTTGTTTTTCTAAATATGAGAGACTTTTTGCTAGGTCAAGCATTCAGAAATATAATACTGGTTGCACTATGAAGTGGTATAGTCCAGAATTCTACCTTACTTCTCTGCCACATTAGTCTACAATGTGCAGACTTCTCTTTAAGAAGAGAAACCAATTTTAAGTAATTGCATTCTCTGTTGGTTATCAGATGCATTCTGATTCCATTCCCAAAATATTGTTTAGTTTACATCTCCCCAAATTCCAATCACTGCAATTGATTGTTTTAAAATATAGAACATTCTTATTGTTCCCTGCCCCCAAAGATACAAATGAACTTTTCACTTATTTCTGAACCATTTCCTTTGGTTTTGTTTAAGATTAATGACTGTAACTTCTAGAAGTAGAATCACATCTAGACCTCCCTGTCAGTCTATCCTCACAGCATCATGCTGAACTCTTCATACAATTCTTCTTCTTTTAGTCTTTGTAATTTTCCAAAGCATTTAAGAACACTGGCCAAATATTTCTCCCATTGGGGTTCTATAGGAGTAAACATGGGGAGGGCTGAGGGATTTGCAATAGTCCCATCAATGTTCTACTTAGAGGCTATTTGTTTAATTTTCTGTGAGGAAAGCATTGATTAAAATTAGCTTTTGCTGGGTTAAAAAATAGCAACCAAATACCCCTCATAGAGGTTCCTTCTGTCCATTCCTTTTACTCTCCATGGGGTGGGAAGAACATATCATAGCTCTCAGCTTCCATGGCTATCAAATGAGATGTGTACAAGCATTCTGATTCCACCAAACTTTCTTGGCAGCAATTCCACACCCATCATGGGAGTCCTGGATAGTCATCCCAACACCCTCTCAGCCAGGCCTCTCCCAAAGGTTGTCTTGCAGTAGCCAGTACATCATAGCACATCTTAGCCTCAATCATATTGTTAGTCCCAATTAGAGTAAATTCATTGAATGAACGAGATTTATCTGGCTCACCAGTCATCAATTGATTCAGTGAATTTACAGCACACGGGTTAACTAATAGGATTCAGACCCCCAAGTGTAGATTGGATTAGGTCCTCCTTGTAAGTATGTAGCATTAGGATCTGAGCCATGGAGGACTATGCTATATACTTACATAGTCAGGCCCAGTTCAGCAGTAAGTACTGTCAGGTCTAGACCCTAGAAGGATCACAATCTAGTTCTTCAACAATGAGTCTTGCCCAAGGCCAGATCAGAAATCAGGTAGATGGGCAGTGTGGCTAACACTCTTAAACAACTAACAAAATCTGGGGTATAAAGGCTAGAAAATCTGAAAGTCTCACTGGGCAAGATAGACTAGTTATCTCCCTTATGGGGCAAAAGAGTTTTCACAGCAATAGGCATAACTCTCTGAGCTCTGTCGGGTTTTCAAAATTCCTTTTGGAACTATTCTGAGGAAGGAGTTTCTTTGAGTGGAAGGAGAGTCTAGAAGGAATTATGTTCAGCCTTTGGGGAGGACTTCATGAGAAGGTCCTTTTTAACTTTTCCTTCTTTCTTCCTCTGACAAAGGCTTTAGCTTCTCCACAGTTTGTACTGTGAACCTTTTAGAGACCAAGTGCCCAAATTCAATGGTGTTCCTGCACTGGGTGTCACCTGATGATGGGGGGGTGGAATTTGGGGAGTCAGGACTTCCATCTTGCTGGGGCAGGACTTCAGAGGATGGGCCTTCTGGGAGAAAAACCCAAGGCACACTCTTTCAGCCTCAGGCTAGCAATAGCAACCCCCCCCAAGAAAACACTATGATAGTTTCACCTTAGGGTCAGCATAAGTTGGAAACGACTTGAAGGCACTACACACACAAGTCACACTATCTCAGCCTCAGAGAATGGCAATGGAAATCCCCCTCTGACAAAGCTTGCCCCATGATAGTTTCACCTTAGGGTCACCAGGAACTGGCACTTGAAAGGAAGGGAGGATGCTCTGAGCACATAAGTTGGAAATGACTTGGTGGCACACAACAACAACAACAACAACAAGGATACTAAAGCACAGAAGGCACAGCACAAAAACAAGAGCAAAGAGATCTAGCAGGTTTGAGCATGCAACTCTGGAGACCAGGGCTTGAATCTGAGCTCAGTCATGAAACCCACTACATTTTGGCCTTTGCTACATTTAGGCCTTCAAGGCAACGGCATACCATAATTTTTAAAAGATTAAGCTAAAATATTAGTTTCCTGTTGTTATATACAAATCTTTTAAAGCTCTTATTATGTATATAATGTTGGTGTTCCAATCAGCAATCTAGCTACTGTACTTGCTGGAAGTTGTAAGTCAAGGGGAGCCCCAATTACTGCCCATTGCAGTAGTCTACATAGGAAGTTAGTAATGCATGAACTACTGTAGCTAAATTATCCCTATCCAGGAAAGTCCATAGCTGGTAGATCGGTTAAAATATCCCCCAAACACTCTTAGCCAAGTAACCTCTTAAGAGTAACAACTGATCCTGGGCCACCAGTCCACAAGATTTTCTGTGAAACTGTCATTGTGATGTAAAATACTATACTTCCCATTGTAACACTTAATGCTGCTACTACTACTACTAGCAATAGCAATAAAAATGGCCATAAGCATTTACCTTCCTATGCTACTTCACAGTAAACTAAGCATTCTCATTTTACCCATCTACGAAAGGATAGAATGCTGAATGTGCCTTGGGGCCCTCAGGACGAAACTCATAATGTTATACAAATGCACATCTATCAGGAGGTGCAGCATGCAGGAAAATGTATCTTAGAGGGAATTTCTTAGAGGAATGTCTACATTCTGGGAAATGTATACAGAACAGTATAATTTCCATGTCCCTGAAAATGAACAAAATACATGCCCATACAATATCATGAAAAACTTGTCATTCATTTAATGCAATCTGACAGAGAAATGAGACGGAGCAGCATTTTCCTTGTGATTAAAAAATATGGACTGGATTTCTGTGTTGCAGTTTATGTTGGGTAATTTTATGCATACTAAGTATGTTCAACTTTAACCAAACGTCACAGTCAAGGACCTAGAGATTCCTACAGAGAATCTACACTCCACTAGGCATTTGTAGCTCCACCAGCATGATTCTCCGGTCAATATCTGAGAGATGTTGATCACAGAGTTGCACTGCAGAACCTAGAGCAGGGGTAGGCAACCTTTTTGAGACCTGGGCCAGTCTCCAATAGCCCAGGTCTCGGCTGGGCTGGGGGGGATGGCGGCGCGCGCGCGTGCACGCACAACCCAATGCACATGTTGCCACCACCACTGTGTATGGCGTGGCGGCGGCTGCATGTACGGGGGGGCACGCGCATTGGTGGAGGGTGCGCGCGGGGAGGCTTCCCTCGGCAGCGATGGGCCTCCTGGAAGCCCGTCACCACTGAGGGTCCCCCCGGGGAGGCTTCCCTCAGCGGCGACGGGCCTCCTGGAAGCCCGTCGCCACCGAGGGTCCCCCCGGGGAGGCCTCCCTTGGCGGCGACAGGCTTCCTGGAAGCCCATCGCCACCGAGGGCACCCCCGGGTAGGCTTCCCTCGGTGGCGACAGGCCTGCTGGAAGCCCGTCGCCACCGAGGGTCTCCCCGGGGAGTAATGCTGCGCATGCGCAAACATGTTGTGGCCACGGCCACGTGGTGACCAAAACGGGCGGCGGCGGCAGGGGTCCACCTGAGCCGGTAAGTCCGGCGACCTGGGCCGGAACCGGCCTGGGGGCCGTGGGTTGCCGACCCCTGACCTAGAGATTCCTGGAGAGGTGTTTTCTCAAGCAAAAACATAGATTTTTTTTTATTTGCAGTTTTCCACTTTCATGGGGTTCCAGTGCCACAAACTCCAGTGAACATGGAGGAAAGCATGTATTATCTTCATAGCTGATCAATAATAAACTAGTAGTAAAGCCATACTAAACCAGTAGAAAATCAGTTGTTGATTAGTATTCAATCAATAAAAATTGGTAGTAAATGAATGATACATTGGTAGTAGATAAATTGGGAATGGATAGTATATTCAGAGTAAGCTAATAGTAAATGAATGGTATTGTTTGACGCTGTCTGGAAGACCTAAATGCTCAGCTTTGCTACATTAAGGCCTTACAATAATTTTTAAAAGATTAAGCTAAAACAATAGTTTCCTGTTGTTATGTACAAATCTTTTAAAGCTAGTATTATGTATAAACTTTTGATGTTCCAGTCAACAATCTGGCTACTGTACTTGCTGCAACTTGTAAGTCAAGGACCTTGGGCAAGTCATGCTCTCTCAGCTTCAGAGGCAGGGAATGGCAAAAATCCCCTCTGAAGAAATCTTGCCAAGAAAACCTCATGATAGATTCACTTTAAGGTCACCATAAGTTGGAAACAACTTGCAGGCACACAACAACAACAAGCATAATAAAGCCTAGTAGGCAAAACACAAGAACAAGAACAAAGAGAGTCAGTGGTATGAGCGTGCGACTCTGGTGACAAGGGCTCGAATCCAAGCTTCACCATGAAATCCACTGGGAGACCTTGGGCAAGTCACACTCAGCCTCAGAGAAAGGCAATGGCAAACCTCCTCTGAAGAAATTTTGCCAAGAAACCCCCATGATAGATCCTCCTTAAAGTCAGCATAAGTTGGAAATAACTTGGAGAAGGCTTCAGGGGTGGAGTCTGAAGCTCCATCAGCAAGAGGGAACCAGGGCTGAGGCTTGAGTCTTGAAGCCTTCGTCCCTGGGCCCAATGTCCAGAACAGAGCTCCAAGACCCAAGTCCCTGCCATGGCACTGGCATTGGCGCTGGCTCATTTTTGGCCAATGGGGCTCCAAAGCCAAGCACCGCCCCCAAAGCCAAGCACAGTCAGCTGGAGGGAGCCAGTGCCAGTGCCAATGCCAGGGCAGAGACCTGGATCTCAGAGCCCAGAAGCTCCATTCTTGATGTTGAGCCTGGGGATGGAGGCTCTGAGACTCAAGCCTCATGCCTGGCCCTGGCTGCCTCGGAGGGAGGGAGGGGGACTTCAGTCCCATTCTCCCTAATGGCAATGTGACAAGCCCATGAAGGGGATGGCAAACGGGGAGGAGAAGGAGGAAGAGGCAGGAAGAGGAGGAAGGAGCACAAGGAAGGAAGAGGCAGAGGAAGGGGGAGGAAGGAAGAGGAGGGAAGCAGCAGCTGCACTGCAGCAGGAATAGAGGAAGAGGAGGAAGGCCACGTGCCCACAGAGAGGGTTCTGTGTGCCCCCATGGCACACGTGCCATAGGTTCGTCAGTACTGGCTTAGCCCTTGTCTCCCTCTCAAAAGGACTCTGAGTTCACACTAAACCCAAAATTCTTCCCACACTCAGATAACTACTTCCTCCTGACTGGCTGCAGTTGCAGCAGTTCTTATTTCTATGCCATCCCACCCTTGCCCCCGAGTATCTGGTGTCTCCGTTTTTGCCAGGCAACTATTTTGTGCACATAACTGCCAACAGTTTATTCATCACTGGTTGCTGCAGAACCCATACAACTCTGCTGCCATGGCTGGTAGAACAGCTGAGATGCAAATCTCTTGAACCTTAATTCTAAATGTTTCATGCTAACAAGACACAATGTAGAAATCCTTGGCTTTGACTCTGGCACAGTAAATTAGGTCACCCTGTTTGCAGAGAAAAGAGAACCCTTGATAAATCTTAAAGCTTTTGCTATGTGAGGAAAGGATCATTAAAATGAATGTGTTTACAGCTGGTTGTAGTAACATGATAAAAAAAATAATAATAGGAGTGAACTATGCACCAGGAACTTCATTGTTTGAATTACATATAGGTGAGCTCATTTTGATAGGAATTTCTCCAAATAAATTGCCTTGATATTCAATGAGAACAGAATTTAAGTTGTGTGAAATAACTGTGGAAGAAGGAATAATTGAAAGATTAATTCATCCAGGCCAATGCTTGAGTGTTTTACTCTAACGCATTGGTTTAATTCTTTTGGGATTCAACCATATTTTTTTCAAGGAGACTCTTCACCTTTAACACTTACATAAAATGTTGGGGAGAACTGCATCTGTCAAATTTGGCTGATGCAGATGTGGAAATTTTTTATCTTAGTTTATTTTCAAGACTTTACTCATAAATTTCTTCATATCTGGGACAAAAAGCTTAGGGGGCTTGTTTTGTTTTTTAAATTGAATGCAGGCGAGTACAAACTGAGAGGCTTTTCTCATCCATCTTTAATTTTTAAAAAATCACACTTCAGCCATGAGATCCTTAGATGCCCTTAGGTAAACTATGTTCTGTTACCCTGAGTCCACACCATCTGCTGTAGGGGAATTAACAATACTCACTTCTATTACAAGATGGTTATATTTATTATAGCTAGGTAATGGACGTGAAGCTATTGAAAGGCTATGTGGTCTTTCTCCTCTCAGGAACCTAACCCCCTCAGTGAAATTCTAGCTATCACACATAAGTATTTAGGAAAATCTTGTAAACTGTCTAGAGCACTGGCTTAAAATATGAGAATGATTAAAGTGAGAAATAATTGAAATCAACAAGGCACAATGATATATTCAGCATGAACTTGCTGGCTCCATGCAAATTTTGTTGTTTTTAATATGTTTGAACACTTGAGTTGTGACCATAAGCAAAAATGCTTAATTCAGTGCATGCATTGAGGAAGTAAAAATGCAAAATACCTGTATGGGGTCTGACTCTAATGAACCGTTTCCAAATTATTTTCAGTTTTGAAATCATCTGATAATATGAAACATGACTATGAGTAGTCTCATGAGTGCAGGCTGTTAAAATTGTTGTAAGCTCATGTGCTCAGTTTGCAGTTCAAGATAAAACAGTGATATGTACACCTACCTTAACAGGAACAAATCTCACTGACCTAATGAGTCTATTTCCTTTGCACAGATGTGCATAGAATTGTAATGTACAGTCCAAAATGCATAGGTGCTCTATGTTACTATAGAATATGCCCACAGAAGACCAGCAATTCTGTATTAAAAGCTCAAGAGCAGTTTTTAAAAGGTTTGTGCAATTTTCTTGGTTTGGTTGTTAACAAAATAGCTGGACTGGCACAGATTCTATTTTATGACATCATGGAATGGCTCTATGGGGGGGGGGGAGGAGCTAATGACCTATTAACTACTAAATCATACTCTGTCAGCCCTAGACAAAAACAATGGTAACCCTTTCTAGACCTCTGGATGAACCTTGCCATGAACCCATGATAGGGTCACCATAAGTTGGAAACAACTAGAAGGCACATAACCACAAAGTCAATGGACAGAATACCCACATTGGCTACTGCCCAATTGTGCTTACACACAAACACACACCACATGTCAGGATATTGATGGGATATATAGTCAATGTTGAAATGTAAAGATGTGTGTGTCTGTATTTTTCTATGATGAGAACATGCTTCTACGCCAAACACAACAACTCAGTCCAGGTGTTCGAAGAGACAAAACAAATAGAAAACACAAGTTGGAATAGATGGGAAAGTGTTCTTGTTTATACAGTGAAGAGAATAATAAAACTTGTTATGGGAAAGTAGATCACATGGTAAAAGATGAACAACAAGAGGTTTGGTCAACATACGTCATGTACACATCAACCAATTAAACTGAGGTTAACACCCAAGAGGTGGAGAAAGGTTGGGCTGAGAAATTGTGTTTCAGGCATAGAAGTCAGTCTGTTCTTGAACTTTCATTAGTATGGATTAAGTTTTCTGTAGCATGACTAATTTTTCACAATGTAGCACTAAGGATTTGTAGTTTTGTTCCTGTTAGCCACGTCTGGCTAAAGTGATGTTTTATTGGACTTTATAGTTTTTACTTTGCATATGCTTTTCTATAATAAAGCCTTCTACTAGAACCTTGGAGTGTGCCCTGCGTGGTGGTGTCTTCTCTGCTACAAATTACTCTGTTGAATGGATTTTATCCACACTTACACAAAACCTGCTCCTCCAACAATTCCTAACACCACAATGACATTTGCTGCTCCCTAAGAACTTTGCACCAATGATTTCAAATATTATATCTGGGGATTTGCTTCTCAAAACAAATATTCAAGAAAATCCTCCTCATACACTGAGAAGAGAAGCAAAGTTGTATCTCTCCATCCAGATTTCCCTCTTCATGGCTCCATGTGCTAGCTCTTACCCACTGCATGTTCAGATAGTGTGAGAAGGACTCTTAGACATATACCAACATATACTTGTACAGTTTCTACAGACAAGAGGGGAGACCCTTAACAGGGCCTTGTATGGGAAGAACTCCATGAAGACATTTTATGGTGTGCATAGGGATGACTCTCATGGCGGGCAAATGTGTGGCCACCAGAGTCCTGGCCTGTCTGCAGCCCCTTCATACATGCTTTGAATGTGTGAAGAATTCCTTTGGATTCATCTAAACTGATTACTTCATGAAAGGTTATTTAAGCATGGGAACAACTGTCAGTTTTGCTTTCTGCCACAACTTTTTTTAAAATCTTATGTTCTTTCCATGCTGGATATTGAAGATGTTGGAAAATGTTGGTAAACACTTGAAAAACCGACCTCTCATTAATTTTTCCCAACATAACTGGTTAGTTACGGATATTTCCAGTGGCGAGGATCTTGTTGTACTTATGCCTGCCAGGTGGATGTTACAAAGAGGTCGCAATCCTTGTTCAGTACCAGACACATGACTAGCAGGGATCTGAAAAAATCTTAAATTCCATGTTTTTGATACATTGAGATAAGCTTCCAGGAGTTTGTTAACCATCTGTTATATAACTTGGAAACAACTTGAAGGGATACTACAACAGAGTCTAAAAATGTATCTAACTTTGTTTTCACCATGTCTGAGACAAATATATCTATTTTAGACTTAAGGCTGATTAGAATTGTTTTTAAATGTTTCCCTGCATTTCACCAATAAGCAAGAGTGGCAGTCAGTTCTACTAAAGAAGGAAATAAAATAATGTTAATGTTTTTGAATGTAAATAGTGTCTGTATAAGAGAGAGAGAAAGAAAGGTCTACATGAATGTGTTGTTTTTGTGCACCTTCAAGTCATTTTCAACTTATGGTGACTATAAGGCGGCACACAACCTGTTTAGCTGACTAACTGATGCATGCACATCTACAGGGAGAATGGGTTTTTAAGAGTTGCCCCAAGTAGAGGATTGTTGTCTGCCTTATTTCTGACTAATGGCAACCCTAAGGCAAACCTGTCACAGGATTTTCTTGCCTTTGCCTATTCTGAGGCTGAAAGAGTGTAACTTGCCCAGTCTCCCAGTGAGTTTTTATGGTCAAGCAGGGATTCAAACTCTGTTCTCCAGAACTGAAGTCCAACACTTAAGCCACTACACCACACTGGCTGTCTGAATGTAGTTCACTATTAAACAAACTGACCACAATCCAATCAGCATCAGACTCTGTCAATTTCTGTTGACTTCAGTGAGAGAGTTAAGCACATAGAACGAATCTAAAAGTAAGGCCTACTGGAAGCATTTGCTCAAAAAACTGTTTTCTGATAGTAATATTTTGGAAGAGTGTGGATGGAGAGGTTAGCTCTCTACTGAAATCAGACACTTAACAACCACATTTTAAATAAATAATCAGAAGATAGATATATTTTCACCTCTGAAATGCTCAAATGTAAAGGAAAACAGTAACAGAAAAAAGGAATCTTTTCCAATGATTCATGTCTTCTCATGAGGTGTCCAAAGTACATTGCAGACCAGCCTAAAGGGCCAGCCTGGGGCTGGAGTTGGGGTGGGGCAGCAGCATGCTGGCTGCCCCAACCCAACCATGACACTGTCCTGATGCTGCGTGCCCATCCGCACAGTGTTAGGACGCCCTCCTGGTGCATAGTGTACACACACTGCACCAAAAGGGCATGGAAGAGCTGCAGTGCCAGCTCTTAGGGCAGCCTTTTGCAGCCCCTAAAAGGAGAGGCATTTTGCTGCTCTTTGGGGGGCAGCAAAAGGGAGGATCAGGGCCATGGCATGCGGTTGCTGTGGCCCCAATCTGCCGCTCCCAGGGGTGGCTCTGTAAAGGCCCTAAGTCATGTCATCTTGGCTTCTAGGGATATCTCTGGCTTGATCTGCTCTAGGACCCTTTTGTTTGTCCTTTTAGCTGTCCATGAAATCCTCAGCACTCTTCTCCAGCACTACATCTCAAATGTATTGATTTTTCTCCTTCGGTCCAGCTCTCACATCCATATATGGTAACAGGGAGTATGATGGCTTGTATGATTCTGACTTTTGTGCTGAGTTGTATGTTTTGCATTTTAGGATCTTTTCTAGTTCTTTCATAGCCTCCCTCCCCATTCTTTTGCACTTTTTTCTTTGATCTTCCTTAGTAGTTGTTCCAGGTCTGTGAGGTTTTCTGGTAGTATTATGCTACTCACCCACAGGAAGACACATGACACAGATAGGGACACAAGTACTAAGCCTTGTCACAAACCTAGATGCCAACTCTGCCCACATATTTATTCAAGAAATGTTCTGGTATTCCTCTGTGGGATTGCTAGATAGGATTCTGTAAAATGTGGTGTTGGACAGTTGCCTCTCAGCCTCCTGTATGTAGATAGATCTGTCCATGATGACTACCGCTCCTCCTTTGTCAGCCTCTTTGATGACAATATTGGGGTTGTTCCTGAAACTGTGTATGCTATCTTTTTTTCTTGCAACTTAGATTATGTTTTAAGTTGCACCTCTTGTTGATTATTTATGTTTGGGCATGGCAGCGGAAAAATTCTATGTAAAAATCTAATTCCATGCATTGGCCATCAGGAGGAGTCCATGTGGAGTTCTTCTTTTTCTGGGTCTGAGATATATTGCTGTAATTTCTACAATTGTGTTGTGGAGACAGGGGTGACAGGGGTAATTAAAATGTTAACACTTTTCAAATAACTATTTCTTGCCCCAGGCCATATAAGTCTTAGAATTATGCTTGGATATCTTGATTTGCATCCAGAAGTTTATAGGCAGCAAATGTAGTTGCCACAAGATTGACTGAACATGTTCTGACTGCCCAGTATTTACCAGGTGCCAGGACTAACTCAACCATTATGCAGTGAGATAAATGCCTCAGGTGACAGTTGCTGGCACTTGGAGAGCAGAAAAATATGTGCCACTCAGGCTGCTTTATGCCCCCCTAATCTGGACTCTTACCTTGAGGATATGCCTCAGGCAGCAAAATGTTTTGGACATACCTTCCAAGGAGGCAAGCTGAAGCTTGTAGATACTTTGAGACAAAGCACTTTTCAAACACATCACAATGGTTAGCATTATCGGAAACTATGGAGATTATTGCATTAGGTTATAAACTGGCTTACCTGAGCCGGCTTAGAATTAGAAGCGAGTGGTGTCCTGATAGTATCAGGCCTCATTCCCACTTACATTTAAAGCAGTTTGTGATTCGCCTTCACTCCATGTCAGTGAATTGGTTCCAAAAGGTCTGTTTTGCTTTCTATGAAAGTGGGTCTTTTCATTATTTAAAAAAAAGAAGCAATTACAAGGGAATAATGAAACAAACCAAGGTTTGTTCTGTATAGCCTTATATGTAGTTACAAAAAAATGGGGGAAAGACTGCAGAAGGTTTATTGTCCCAAGCTGCAACAAATCAAAAGCACCTTGGTTTATTTAGCCCCCAACTGACACATCCAAACTCATATAAGAATCATCAGCTAATTTATATTTTGAGGGTGGGAATACAGGGATGTGGATTAATGAAAAGGATACAAACACAAATTGTGTGGTAATGGCTATGCCAGACATGGAAATGTAAATTGCCAGCCAAGTGTGAACTGGGACAGGAAGAGAACTGAAATGTACAAGGATAAATATAGCATTACATTGGCTTTCTCCATTGGAAGAATGACCAAAATGTGTGGCTTGTAAAACATGTTGTTCTCAGTTTGGTCATGAGCTGCTCTTGGATGGTGCTAGAATATGAATTAAAAACATATCCAGGAGTAGAGATGTGAAGCACAATAAAGATCTCTTTTTGTGGTCCACCTCCAAGAAACCAAATTATTATGGAATATCTATATATTAGGCAAACAAATAAAAGTCATATGCCACCCATTGGTGTGAGATCATTAGACATTATGGTGCTAGGAACTGTAGAGAAACACAGCTTCACAGCAAATGTATGTACAGCTATTTCACTCTGGTTTGCCTACTGTCAATTGGCAATTCATAGTAATCAAAATCTGTTCCATACAAATATGATACATGCCTGCTCAGAAGTATCCATCACTAAGTAAAATGGAAAATGTAGGTAAATATGAATAAGAGTACAGCATTACTTGAAAATAACATGGATGTTCTAAACTCAGCTGCGCTGGGCAACTGAAAGGATTGGCAAACTGGCTACAATCTGAGAGCAAAGGATAAAATGGAGGTGTAGGAGGTGTTGGGTTCTGCAGAAAGTGCTACTAGGAAGGGGCGGGTTATAAATAAAAATTTATTATTATTATTATTATTATTATTATTATTATTATTATTACTCTAGGAACCACTAGGAATGGATAACAAACTGGAGTGAGGTGTTTAGCAGTACCGAAGGCATGAGAAAAATATATTGGGGAAGAGGAGCATGGAAGTGTCAAAAAGTAGTTTGGCAGTGAGCTAGCTTTGACACTCACATTAGATTTCTGCAAGAGAAAATAGTGGTATACTTCACAACAGGACTTCCATCCTAAACATATTTCTCTGGATTTAATTAATTAATTAATTAATTGGATTATACCCTGTCTTTCTGCTGGGATGGGGTGCAAAGTCTGATGGCATGAAATTTAAGTTCTAATGGTGTGACCTTTCTAGTAACATACCATCCAGCTGTCCCAATTTTAGGTAAGAACAGTCCCAGTGAATCCATAGTGGTCCCACTATTTCAGCTGCTTTTAAAATGTTTAGTTTCTCTCTCCTCCCACTTTCCCCTTTTGTCTTCATCTTATTTCAGTTGTTGCCAACTGAGCTCAAAGTGCAAATGTAGTTTATACTCAGTTAACTCTGTGTAGCAAGAGGAGAAGAGAGGAGTGAGTGGAAACATGCCTTTCCCAGTAGATACAGGCAAAATTCCACTGTAGTCTGTCCATGCCTGACTGTTGTTGCTCATTAATAACTTTTGCCATCTTAAACATCCTCTGATGTTGCTTGGCCACACGTGTCCTGATTTTCAACTGTGAAATGTTGGACGGTATGCAGGAAGCACGCCTAGGCCTTCAGCTTTATTTAATTTTCAGTTTATGAGTCATTTACAATTTATATGAGACATAAGTGACTCTCCTTTGGGTAACCACAGGCTCCAGCTGTGGAAAGTGGTGGTGAAGGAAAGGGACGTGCCTTGGGGAAGCCATTTACCCCCTCACCCTCCATCTGCCATAACTTATGACTGACCACAATAACAGAAAGAGGCCAAGATTCAAATTATACATGATGACAGCAGACTAGTGGTGGTTATGGATCTGATCCAGGTCTCAATCCATACTTTAAAGGAGCTCTCCAAGGGGTTGAAACTATGGGGGATAGGGTTCATCAGCATGGATAGGTCCTCCAATGTTTGGACTAAAATCTGGAGCGGCTTCACTAGCACACTGACCTTGGAATCACAAGCCACCTCTGTAATGGACCACCACTGCACAAGTCACTACTGCTTCACACTGTTGGGCAAGCTAAAATGTTCATGTATGGGAGAAAATAACAAAGTCTGTAATCAAGATATCAAAAGACTGGGAGTAGGAAGGGCAGCTACAGAGGAACTAGACAAGATGTTCTAATGTAAAGATATATCATTGAATACCAAAGTCAAAATTGTCCATGCCATCATATTTCTGATTTCTATGTATGAGTGTGAAAACTGAACAGTGATGAAAACTGACAGAAATAAAATGAACTAATTTGAGATGTGGTGCTGGAGAAGAGTTATATGGATACCATGAACTGCTAAAAAGACAAAGAGGTTCTACAACAAATCAAGCCTAAACTCTCCCTAGAAGCCAAGATTACTAAACTAAAGGCTGATGCAGACCAGCCATTTGGGGTGGCACAAAGCTGTTCTGGGAAGCGGCGGATTGGGGCCGCAGCAACCCCACGCCATGGCACCGATCCTCCCTTTTGCTGCCCCCAAAAGAGCAGCAAAATGCTGCTCCTTTTAGGGGTGGCAAAAGGCCACCCTCAGAGCCAGCACCGCAGCTTTTCAGTGCCCTTTCAGTGCAGTGTGTTTAAACTGTGCACCAGGAGGGTGTCCTGATGCCGCATGCCATGCGTATGGCTGTGCGGCATCAGGGTGGTGTCAGGGTGGGATTGGGGCAGCCAGCGTGCAGCTGCCCCTCCCTAACTCCACCCCCAGTCCAGCCCTTTGGGTCAGTCTGCAATGACCCTAAGACTGTCATACTTTGGTCATATCATGACAGGACATCATTCCCTAGAAAAGACAGTAATGCTTGGTAAGGTAGAAGGCAGCAGGAAAAGACATAACTGAATTACAAGTGGATAAACTCAATCAGGGAAGCCACAGCCTTGAGTTTGCAAGACCTGAGCAGATCTGTTGGTGATAGGATGACCTGGAGGTCTATCGTTCATAGGGTCACCATAAACTGAAGTTGACTTGATGGTCATTGCAACAAAAACATGGGAAGAAAAGAGACAGAGGACAAGGATACTGCTAAACTATATCTCCACCTGTCAGTTGCCTCTCCACAGTTTCCCTCTTTGGGAGGTCTTATTTTTGACCAAAATCTAGTACCATAAGTGAGCTACACTGATGTTAGGGGTAGGGGCACTTGTGGGAAGAAGAGTCCAATGGGAAATAAATAGTGAACAGAGGCCCAAAACACACTGCAGAAATAATCCAGTTTGCTACCACTTTAACTCCTCTGGCTCAATGCTAGAGAATTCTGGGAACTGTAGTTTTGTGAGATGTTTAGCTTTCTCTGTCAGAGTGCTGTGTTGCCACAATAAACTACAGTTCCCAGGATTTCCTAGCGCTGAACCAGGACCATTAAAGTGGTCTCAAACTGGATAATTTTTTTCAATGTGTTTTGGACCAGAGAAAATCAGACTCGAGCAAATTCAGAAACTCTGTGTATCAATAAGCCCAGCAAGTTGATCAAACAAAAGGTTTATTGAGAACACACTGTCAGAAATTCACTAGTCAATGTTTAAGCCAGAACTGCCCCCTCAAAGCCCAATGATATCTTAAAACCCAAAAACCATCAAACTCCAGCCAACACCCTTGGTGCCAAAACCAGCACCCACCTCCCATTACCATAGCTTTCCCCCTATCAAGCCAGTCCCCCTTTCCAAACTTTCTCACCAGTGCTATCTTTCTCCAGCCCAGGCATTTCACCCAACACCACTCCTTCCAGTTACATTCAGATACCAGCTCTTCACATCGCACATCTTACACATTCCAAAGGCCTAGCTTTCTTAAAATTATTCTAGCCCAGTAGCAATAGTCCCAATGCCCCCCATCCCAGCTAATCTATTTTCTACGACTACTAACATGCCCACAATCCCCTATCAATTATAACTATTAAAATATTAAAACCCAACAAAAAACCCGATAGAATCCATGCATGCAGGCATGGTTCTGACAGGTGTTCAGCTCCACTCACCCATGCAACCATTGTCCTAAAATAAGTGTTCCCTGCTTTATATGTGATTAAAACAAATGCAGATTAAACAAATGAGGCTGCTGTCATGAGCATTAGCATTAATAGCAGCATATGTCCATGTCATGAATGTGTTCTAGTTCTCATCTGTATGAAGCCACAGTATACAGTGGGCCCTTGATATCCCCTGGGGTTTGGTTCTAGGCCCACATCCCATGGAAATCAAAATCCATGAATGCTCATTATATACAATGGCATAGTAAAATGCTGTTCCTTACATAAAATGGCAAAAACAAAGAATATTTTCAAGCCATGGATAGCTAAATCCATGATATGGAAGGCCAACTGTATTTTTGTGACATTTACAAAGTTCAGCTGTCAATCTATTGATCAGTGGGAGAACGAAAACCCAGCTCAGTTTATAGTTACTTTATCTTCAGCTTAAAACAGTGTATTGCATCCAAGTAAAGAGAGTAAAACTTCATTCCATTTGAAATATTGGACGTTATCACACCAGCGGCAAGAAAAGCGGCAAGGAATCAATCCAGAGCCATACCGGAATGATTCTGGTCGCGCAGCCGTAATTCCTCTTTGAAAGAGGAATTCAAAAGAGCTGGAATGATGCAGCGATGGCGCAAGGATGATGCAGGGATGGGCGGGGTTTGCCGCGATGTCGTCTGATCATGGGGCAAAGGATCCAGAATGATGCAGCAATGGTGCAGGGATGATGCAGGGATGGGCGGGGTTTCCCGCGACGTCGTCTGATCACGGGGCAAAGGATCCAGAATGATGCAGCGATGGCGCAGGGATGATGCAGGGATGGACAGGGTTTGCCGCGACGTCGTCTGATCACGGAGGCAAAGGAACCGGAATGATGCAGCGATGGTGCAAGGATGATGCAGGGATGGGCGGGGTTTGCCGTGACGTTGTCTGATCACGGAGGCAAAGGAACCGGAATGATGCAGCGATGGTGCAAGGATGATGCAGGGATGGGCGGGGTTTGCCGCGACGTCGTCTGATCACGGAGGCAAAGGAACCGGAATGATGCAGCGATGGCGAAGGGATGGGGCTGCTTTAGACCCGGTGTGATAACGTCCTATGACTGACTTGTCCCATCAATTTCAATGGAGTCTTTATCTGAATCCAGCCAATGATTGCCCTCTTATTCTGTTCTACGTAGGTTAATCAATAGGTACTGCTGTATTTGTCACAGGGTAGCAGGAGTGGCATACATTGCAATCCACAATCCTCTAAAACTGACGAGAAACTATCAATTCATTTTATTTTGTTGGTCACAAAGTCAATCTAGATTTCCTCTGCTTTTGTAGAATCTCACTCAGTTCAATGCAATCCAGTTGGATTCAGTGTCCAATTGGTTATGTACAGAGGCAGCATAGCTTGAGTGGTTCGTGGTTCATAGCTAAAGTAAATTAGATCAACACACTTCATGAAGAGATATTGCAAAATTCCCAAATTCTCAAAAGAAAATGGTTGTGGATTTGTACAGCATAAGTGCTCTTTGTTATTGTCGTGTGCCTTCAAGTTGTTTCTGACTTATGGTGACTCTAAGGCAAACCTATCATGGGGTTTTCTTGGCAAGATTTGTTCAGAGGAGATTTGCATTGCTTTCTCCTGAGGCTGAGACAGTGTAACTAGCCCAAGATCATCTAGTCAATTTCATGGCCAAGCAGGGAATTGAACCCTGGTCTCCAGAGTCATAGTCAACACTCAAACCACTATGCCATGGTGGGTCTCAGGTTCTTTTATGCCAGAGCCATAAGTGATCAACTCTACAAATTTTGCCTGCCTAGCATTTGGAAAACAAATTGCTCCTGCTTTTCATGTAGCAGCTTGCTTATCAGCAAAATAATCATGCTGCAGTGCAATCCAAACTGAATACTAAAAGCAGCCCAAGCAATTCAGATGGTTTGGCCTGGAAATGAAGGACTTTCCCAGAAAATTGTCTGGGGATATAATGGTGTCATTCTCTGGTAACCTGGGGAAGACACTGTGTAAATGAAAAAAGAGTGATTATGTTTCAAATAGTTATTTACTGAAATAAAAGTTAAAAAATGTGGATTAATGTATTTTGTGTGTGTGATGCATATGTTGTATTTATTTCTGATTGAAAGGCAGAGAAAGAGAGCAAAAGAAAGATGGTGCAGAGCATGCCACCTCACTCCAGCAAGGAGGTTCTCTTCCATGTATTACATGAATGGCTGTGCAAAAATCACATAACAAGCACATTTCTTCCATCTTTCTTGCCGTTGTTTCATAACATGCACAGACTAAATTATGAACCTGTGATAATCTCCTGGTGCATACATTTAAATTTAATTTGCAGACTGCTTTTGTGGTTTCACTTTATAACCTCAAATAATAATTTTCTAATAATAATAATAATAATAATAATAATAATAATAATATCCCGCCTCTCTGCGTAATGCAACCAGGGTGGCTTACAACATTAAAATATACATTTTATATCCCACAATCCCACTCACTCCTTAAAATACTATTAAACAATTGACAATTAAAACATACTTAAAATAATAACACCAATAGACTATAGTTGCTACAGAATCAGGGACAAGCAGATTGGGCTATCTTTTGGTGGCTGGGATATCTATTCAGGAAAGGCCTGCCAGAAGAGATCTGTCTTAACAGCTTTTTAAAAGCTATTTAAGGTGGTAATATGACGGATCTCATCTGGCAGGCCATTCCATAATCTGGGAGTGGTTGCCAAAAAGGTCCTGTGGGCGGTTGCAGACAGCCTAGTTTTTATAGGCTGCAGCAGATTCCTCCCAGAGGACTCAAGTGCATGGGGTGGATTATTCAGGAGGAGGCAGTCACAAAGATAGGTTGGACCTAAGCAATTTAGGGCTTTAAAGGTGATAACCAACACCTTGTACTGGGCTCAGAAACTAATGGGCAGCCAGTGAAGTGATCTTAAGATTGGAGTTATGTGGTCTCTTCTCGTTGTTCCTGAGACCAGCCTGGCTGCCATATTCTGTAGTAGTTGAAGTTTCCGGACCAAGTACGAGGGTAGCCCCATGTAGAGTGCATTACAGAAATCGAGACAAGAGGTTACCAGCGCATGCACCACAGTTTCAAGGTCTCTAACTTCCAGGAAAGGGCACAGTTTTTCAAATGCTAAAATATGTTAACTATAATTATTGAAGAAATGAAATATAAAGACAATAAAATAAGTCAGGAACGGTTCTGTGTAGAACTCACTGAGGTGGAAGAATTTTACCTGCAACTACTGTTGTGATATATGGTGTACATTTTCTCAGTAATATTAAGGCTTTTTAAAATTCATCTTCAGTATCATAACATCAGCATCACAACACTGGTTTTGAAACTATTATTTTAGGAAACCAAACATAATTCAATATAACTAAAGTATGATGAATTGGAAATTATTATTATTTTGTTGCTCCTGTTTGCCATCATGTTGACTTCAACTAATAGTAACCGTAAGAATGAAAGATCTCCAATAGCCCCAGTCATCAGATGTCCTGTTCAGGTCTTGCAAATTCAGGGATGTGGATTCCTTGATTGAATCAGGCCACCTGTACTGTACTCTCCCTCTTTTCCTACTTCCTTCCACTTTACCTAGGATCATATTCTTTTCCAATGACTTGTGTCATCACATAGTATGTCCAAAGTATGTCAGCCTCAGTTTAGTCACCTTTGTTTCTAGTGAAACTTCTGGTTTAATTTTCTCTAAGACCTTTTCATTTCTCTTTTTTGCAATCCATGATGTCCATAGAACTCTACTGAAGCAATTCATTTTAAATCACCTGCTTTTCTTCCTATCACCCTTCTTCACTGTCCGGCTTTCACAACCATATAGAGAAATCAGAAATACTATGCCTGGATGATTCTAATTGTTGGTATTTAATTATACATCTTTACACTTGAGAATCTTATGTAGTTCCTTCATGGCTCAAAAAGTCTTCTCATTTCTTGACTATGCCTACTTCCTCTAAGTCTAATCCTGATTTTCATATGCTTGTTCTGCAGATAAATTAAACAGGTAGGATGATAAAACGCAGACTCATCTGACTCCCTTGCCAATGGGAAATCATTCTGTTCCTCCATATTCAAGAGTAGCTTAGAGTATAGATTACACTTCAAGACAATCAGATTTTGTGGCACACTATAGATAGATAGATAGATAGATAGATAGATAGAGATATATAGATATAAAGAGAAAGCCATAATTTTTCATGATCTACACAGTCAAAGACTTTGCTGCAATCTATGAAGCACAGGTTAATTTTCTTCTGGATTTTTTTTTTTTTTTGGCTGTGTCCAACATATGTTTGTAGTATTACCTTTAGTGTTCTTCCCTTTTTGAATCCAGATTTGATATCTGGTATTTCTTTTTCTGTGTATGGTAAAAGCCTGTTTTGGTAAGATCTTGAGCATCACTTTGCTTGTATGGGAGATCGGTGCAAGACTCCAATGGTTACTATAATCCCTTGTGCTCATTCTTTGGCCCATTTTGGCCCATTTTTTCATATATCTTGACAGATTTCTGTTAGAAGTTGAATGGATTCTGGGCCTTTGCAGACTGCCAGAAATAGTGCACATTAAATTGAGGCACTGCTCTGGCTCAGTGCTAGGGAATCATGGGAACTGTAATTTATTGTGGCACCAGAGCTCTCTGACAGAGAAGGCTCAATGTCCCAGAAAAAAATACAATTCCCATGACTCCCTAGCACTGAGCCAGGGCAGTGCCTCAATTTAATGTGCACTATTTCTGGCAGTCTGCAAAGGCCCTCTGTCTCTACAGCTTAAAACAGATGTATTGGCATGTCACTTTTTCCTGGTGATTTATTTCTCCCATGTGCTTTGACAGGCCTTTTTCACTTCAGTTTCTAAAACTGTGGGTTCATCTTCAGATGTTTGTTCTTTGAGAGAATCTGTCATCCTTTCACAGTTTTATATAGTGCCTTGGTGTACTGCTTTTCTCATCTTTATATTTTGTCTTGACTGCATAATGTGTTCACTGTTAGTCATATGACATCCTTATTCTTGTTTGAATTCCCCTTTAATTTCATGGATCACTAGGTTTCTTGTTTTATCTAGCTGTTGTGTTCTTCTATTTCTTTGCATTGACTTCTTTTTGTCCTTATGCACAAGTCACAGAACAGTTTCATTCAGGATTATGATCCTGGACCAAAATATAGTGCAGAAATAATCCAGTTTGGGACTGCTTTATCTGCCCTGGTTCAATGCTAGGGAATTCTGGGAACTAGTTTTGTGAGGCATTTAGCCGCCTCTCTCAGAGAGTTCTGGTGCCACAATAAACTACAATTCCCAGGATTCCCTAGCACTGAGCCAAGGCAGTTAAAGTGGTCTCAAACTGGTTTATTTCTGCAGTGTGCCTTGGATCTCTGTTTCTATCTCCTTTTACCTTTGCTTTTCATCTATTCTTAACCATTTCAAGATTTTCATCTCTCATGTAATGAGATTTTTCCTTTTCTTTTGTTGGTTACAGATTGTGTCTTTTTGTGTTCTTCCATGATAATTCCTTTGGTTTCAATCCAGAGATTTTCTGGTTCCCTGGCAATTAGTCTTGACGTAAAAGAGAAGTCAGGATGGCTCTTTCTTTGTTTTCATTTTGATGGCAGATAAAGACCTCTCTCTCTTTTTAAATCTGTTTTGAAGTCAGATAATAATTGGTTTTAAATTGTGCTGTTGTCTGATACTGTTTTAATATTAATTTTGTATGTTTTTAACTATATGTGTTTTAGTGTATTCTCTGCCTTTTGGAAACCCTTCAGTTTCAAACTGGGAGTAAAATGAGTGGATGGGTGGATGGATGGATGGGAATCTGTTCTTTACATGGTCTTTAAATCCTACAGGGATGTGCTTCAGAGTGTATGTTGGCACAATGATGGACAGTGTATTTCTTTACCTTTACTCTAATTTTTGTTATAATCTGATATGGGCAGGCTTCACATTTCCGAGATTTATGTTGGTTTTCACTTGAGCCTCAAGATCCACCCAAGTGACATGAAAAATAAGATAGAAATGACAATAATGCATTTAATAGAGTGGCTTTCCACCACCACCACCACCCCACAGTTCCAAGAAAATTCCAATTCTTTCACACAAAAATCAGCTAGTGGGAAGAGACTCATACTGTTGTTCCTACTATTAAAAGAACTGTGAGGCTGAAACTTTGCTAATTAGCCACAATTCACCCCAGAGATCTTCTTGTAGTTCCCAAACTACCTTCTCCCCAGCCCTGCTTCAGTACACACAGGTGTATCTGCAGAGACTTTATTTCAAGCATTCAATGAACACCCCTTGGTAGAGGGCATCAGACTGCATATGGGAAAAAAAACAATTTGTACAAAATGTCTGCTCCCCACCACCTCCTCCAATCATTTTTCCCCTGGCTGACAGGAAAAGTTTTCTCTGAGTAAGGAGGGAAGCACACGAATGCTTCCAGGATGCCACGGGACAGTGCGCCGCGGGACTGCGGCATCTGCACCGCGACGCACCATCGGCGCCTCTGAAAGGAGCGCTAAATCAGCGCTCCTTTCAGATGTCAGTGAAAGTGCACCCCAAAAGCGTAGGGCGCACTTTCACTGACTTTTCCGCTGCAGTGTGTGCGGACGCTGCGGCGGGAGGTTGCCCTGGGAGCGCCGGCCGTGCGGAGGGCCGGCAGCTCCGAGAGCAACCTCGGGAGGAGGAAGGAGCGCCGAGCGTGCGGCTGCCCCTCCTCTTCCCTACCTCGGAGACGACTCTATTAGTCGTCTGCCGAGGCCTTTAGTTGGGAGAGGGGTGAATATCAGGAAGAGGGTGCAATTATAGAGGAAATGTTAGGTAGAGAGGTGTTACACAAAATTTCTTACCCTTCCACCAGAAATGCAAAGCAGCTTCATTTATATATCGCTTCATACCGCACTATGGGGTGTCTAAGCGGTTTACAACTATAAGCTCATTGCCCCTCAACAGTTGGGTACTAATTTTAGCGACCTTGGAAGGATGCGGGCCTGAGTCTAGCTTGAGCCCTGGCTAGTATTGAACTCGCAACCTTATGGTCTATGAGTGATTGGCTGCAGTACAGGCATTTAACCACTGTGCCACCAGGGCTCCTGTAATGTCCCAGAACCCAGAAGTTACTTTAAAATAATTAATAAAAGATATAGTTTCAAGTCCCTGAAAGGATAAGCTGTCATTACAGTTACATTTTTTTTCAAAAGTAACTCCTCACTTTCCTATTTTTCAAGCATGTCTAAAATTGTTACTTTTAGATATTGTGCTATTTTAAATAAAAATCAAAAATGCTACAAGCAGCTGGTGTGTTGTACAAAACACACCGTCCTCATCTCTGTCATGTGAACACCCACAACAGAGTATGAGGCAGAAGCATGAAGGACCTGCACCACAGGATGTTCCTCTTCCACCATTTAATGAAGTTACACTCTTGGAACCATAAAAGTGATACACTGCAAAACAAATATAGCTATGCTTTATTAAGTTACAGGCAGAATGTAACCTAGGTGTTGTCTGCATGGATAAAAAAACCCATGCTCACCTAGACACTGGTGCTATCTGTTATCACAACACAACAACTTCTGGTGAAATTCCATAGGTTTCCGTCATTAACCCAACTTTACCTCAGAGTTAACAATGGGAAGCCCTGGTGTTTCCCTGAAACCCCTAGGTTAGCATGGGGTTTTGTGGTTTGTGAACAGTTGGATTTGGCCCAATTTGGGCTGGCTCACTCTTCACACACTAGGCCCTGTGCCATTCCCCTTCCCCAGGGGTAGGCAACCTTTCCCCTTTAAGGGCCGAGGGACTTCAGCTCCCAGAAGCCTCAGCATGTTGGCCAATAGTCCCATGTTGGCCAATAGCTCCTGGGATTCTGGGAGCTGAAGTCCCTCGGCCCTTAAAGGGGAAAGGTTGCCTACCCCTGCCCTTCCCTGTACCAAGCAACATGGGGAAAGGGATTGGTCTATCCACAGTGGACAGTGGACAAGTCTCTGCAGACAGGGCTTCCAGTGCACCACCACTCCAGAGGGTGAGCTCTCTTGTGTGACCAATGAGGAGATGTGGCAGAGGGACAACCCAATCTTATAACAGAAGCCTCTGGGAACCATAGCCATGCAATCAGGGGATCCCTCTACTCTCTCCTTTCATTGGTTGCATAGTTGGACCCCTCTTCCAGAGAAGCTGTGACATGAGGCCTGTCCATAGCAGTTCTGCAGGTAAAGGACATGGTGAAGGTGGCTCAAGGGACAGAGGACAAGCCAGTCATGTCGAAGTGGTGTTGGCCCAGCTTAGACATACAAACAATGCTGCACCAGGTTTGGATCTGTGCGTACAGTCACCATTGTGGCCAATCTGGGTGAATGGCCCTGGAATTACCAGCCAGTGCAGACAAGACCTAGTTAGACTGCATTGTAACTACTTGCTCTCAAACTCTGAGATGTCCCCCTGCCACCTGTTGCACATTGGAGGTGAACATATGATTCAGAAATCCAAGTTTGTTGACAAATAGCTCTCATCAGTGTTTGATGATAAGCAAAGTTTCCTTGTGTGTCTGGTACAGAGTCAGATGATATCTGTGGATAAGATAAATTGGATATCAGATGGAATGTTTCTGAATCTATCACTCTACAAGTGTTGTTTCAAAACAATTGCAGAAAAACAACAAAATGCTTTATTAGGATTTGTTTTATTTTATAAAGTTTATTTTACAGTTTATAAAGATTTCATAGGACATTTGCAACAGATCTGGTCAAATGGTGTTCATCTCAACCAAATCAATAAGCAAATTTATATAAGTCCTAGCAATCCTGTTCATGTCTGAATGAAGAATTCTGGGTACTTAGAATCCTTGCAATATGAACAAGCAGATATTTTCTAAAGGTCGGAGAGAACCAGAATTTGGAAGCAAGAAAACTTTGCATAGTTTATTCTGTGTGGTGTAGAGAGGGCAAGAATTTCATTTTTCATAACTTACCAGAAATTCACACATTTCTTCACAAGCTGGCAAAAAATTAATTCTTTTGACAACTTTTTGGAAACAGAAAAGATATTGCTGAATAGTGAGAAAAAAGGGATTGCCTCCTCCTCCTTGAATGTCTAGTTTCTGCAAAAAACAGGCTTGGGGCACTTTTAAGATATTTCCTCTTTCTATAGTATTCATTTTATCCCACTATATACAATTGTATCTCACTATGTGCAATTATATAGTATGCTAGGTTTCCACAGGGCAGAATTCCTTTCACCAGATGCACATCTGGCTTGCCAAAGCTTATGACACCACACATTTATTAGACTTTAGGGTGCCACAAGTCTCTTCCTTGTTATTCCAGATTACCATGGTTACCCCTCTAGAATTTCAATTTATAAGCAAGTTTAGCAATTTTGTGAAAATAAATCTGGACTAGACCCAGATAGGGCTGGATGAGGCCTCAGCTTGAAAGTCAAGAGAGTTTCTGTCATACAGTACAATGAGCAGGGTGGGCGAATGGTCTGAGTTAATGTAAGGCATGCTCCTAGGTTCCTATATACTATCCTTATGTCTGCCATGTGCCCATGAAGCCTCTGCTCAATTTTACACACTGGAGACCTTCTCTGGATGGCTGTGTTTCTGGAGCATGCTTGCAGTTCTTAATATGAATACATTTTGTTGTTGTTGTTGTGAAACATAATATGAGATTTAGCTTTCCAATTTTCTGTTATGCCATAGCCCATTTGGAACAAACTTTTATACTCAGCAGTTTTGAAGGCATGTATAAATCTACAATAAGAAAGACTCTGCAATTACTTTGAAGTAAAAATTCATTGATGGACTGAAGAGTTTTTGAACTTCAGTTTCCCGTTATGATGTGGACCTGCTCTATATATGAAAGTGTTGTGATGAAATAATGCTCTCCATATCACAACTGATTAGAAAATGGAAATAAATGTCATCCATTGGGCAGTCAACCACAAATACAGAATCTATGCATTGATGGAAACCTGAAATGGCCTGGTTCTGCTTCAAAGGAGATCAACAGAGTGCATGAGAAGTGCCCTGAGGAAATGCCTGTAAAGAAAGGAAACAAGCAATGAAAACACCCAAGGCCTCCTCTGAAAATGGATGTTTCTACTTATTGTTCATTTGATACACTGGGAACTAAAACTAGGAAATGCTTCCCATCAAAAGGGCCTGTCAGATTTAGATGATGTCCTTGGTAGAGGGGGAAAGGCAAAGATGTAAAAAAAGAAAAAGAAAAGAACAAAATTTAAAAAAAACTGACAAGGATAACAAAGCATTGTGTTACATATAGCTGATGGGTGAGCAGTTTTCCTCCACTCTGATCCTTCACTTTAGTAATTGGCTTGGTCTTTTCTAAACTTTTCTCAGAAAACTTGTTAGAGAAAGTTCTCTCCCAGCTTGCAATGCTACTGTATTACAAGCACAGGGAACAACTTTGACATTCCTTTCTTTCTCCAAAATTACAGAGGAGGAAGAGGAGACGGTAGATGGGAGAGGCTGGTGACAGAAAAGTCGAACCCTCATCATCAGGTGTAGGTACTACATGGAGCTTCCCTAACCACCATAATATAAGTTTACTTTCTCCTGCAGCAGATGTGAGGGTAGTGCTTATATTTCTGGCAAAGCTTCTCATCACTTAAAGCAATGGGAGAGCTTGGGTTTGGGATACTAACATGATGTGTCATATGTCAGGAAATATAGGCCATGATCATATTTAAGCAACAGAAGGATGGAAATTCACCCCTCTGTACCTTCTTCTGCCTTTGGTTCCTTGAAGACACTGAGGCATACTCCTACAGCCATTCCATAGCCAGAGCAGTCTACCATTCAGCTGTAAGACACAGTTAGGGGAAAGGAATAGTGGTCACCTCCAGTCCTCTAGTGAGTATGCTGGATGTCTGAGAAGGCAATGACTGTTTCCTTTTTCCTGGGTGAGCAAATGCTGCCAGAAGGTGTGTGGATGGCTGCTGCCACCCTGGCTGCTGACTGGCCATGGGGAATGGCAACTTGGTACCTTCAAGCTTATTTTACACATTTTTATTGTTGTTGTATGCCTTCAAGTCATTTTTGACGTATGGTGACTCTAAGGTAAACCTGTCAAGGGGTTTTCTTAGCAAGATTTGTTCAGAGGAGGTTTGCCTTTGTCTTCCTCTGAGGCTGAGAGCACATGACCTTCCCAAGATCACCCAGTGGGTTTCATGGCCAAGTGGAAAATCAAACCCTGGTCTCCAGAGTTGTAGTCCAACACTCAAACCACTATGCCACACTTGTGCATGGTGGTGGGGGGCATAATCAAGGAAGTACTGTTTACCTCCTTTCATGACAGCTCTCACTCTTCCCAAGGGCCTATCATGGCCCTGTCCCATGTGAGTGCTGATGCTATGCAGATGAGCCTGTGCTTCAGTTGCCACTAGCCATCACAGCCAACACTCACACATACCCTTGCAAGAAGAAACAGTGTTGAAGGAGGGGAACTTGCAAACAGGTTAGGGTTGGATATTCCCATTATGAGATAGCATTTAACTTCCTGTCTCATAAAAAAATGGGCTTGATTTAACAATGGAACTCATGTTCCATCCCTTCCCATAATTTGAACTTTGGCTTCACTATTGGTTATATAAAATATACAGGGACCTGAGTTTTACTACAACTACTTTTACCTACTACTACTACTACTAATTATTATTATTATTATTATTATTATTATCATCATTATTTTGACTATGATTTTTTCAGAAGCACTACAAACAAAATAATAATAATAATAATAATAATAATAATAATAATAATAATATCATCACAAGGAATCCGGGCATGTTACAGCAATAAAAATAGATAGAATACTATAAAATTAAAAAATTAGTCCCTTCCCAACCCCAACACCCCAACTCAATGCTAAAATTACAATTAAACAAACATAAGAACAGAGGAAAACATGCTCAATAATGTTAGCACTGATCCATCAGTAATGTCAGTACTGACTGGCCACTACTTTCAAGGGTTTCAGGTATAAAAAAAATTCAGTCCTCACTGTAGATGCCAGGGACCTGAACGTAGGACTATCTAGATGCCAAAAATTTATGTCCCTTCTCCTAACAAAATCAGAAGTATTCAAAGGACAATAACTCCTGCCCTTACTCTGAACTGTCTACGTAGTGACATGTATTAATGTAACCATTTTTTTAAATTGAGCTAGGCTAATGGTCCCAAGAGTAAGAACACTCAGATCCATGGTAGTAGAGTGGCACCTGAGTAGACCTAATAATAGCTGCAAGCCTGTGTGAAAGAAGGCGAATGCTGGTCTGTAGGGTCTGAGAATATTGCATGTTCTCTTTGCTAACTCCACTCTTGAACATTTGGCACTGCTCTCGCTTTCACAAAACATTTCTCAGAAACTCTGCAATGTGTCTTCAATTAATGAAGAAAAGCTGACTCACAACTGGGGCACCCTGGAGGTCTCTATTTATCCTCTTCTAAATCACTTCCAGATCAATGTTACTCCTTTTACAAGTGGCATTATTTATTATCCTAACATGAGAGCCTTCCGTTGTGAATTTTAATTTGTCCTGTTAGGCTACAGGAAATCAAGGTTGGTGAGACAGGAGGGGTGAAAAATTTGAATTGAATTGCTGAATATATACATTGCTGTTGCAAGTGATGAAGTGCAGCAAAAGGTGTGTCCAGTATGTTCAAAACTATTCAGTATTTTTTGGTGCTGACTGATGCAAATATATTTTATTGGCTCTTTGTGCATGGGTCGAATAAGGAATTACTCAAGATGCTAAAGTTCCATTAAATACAATGACACAGTAAAATGGTGTCCCATATATAAAAAGTCAAAATCAAGGTTTGCCTTTTGGAATTTATATATATTTGGAACATTTTCAACCCATGGACGGTTGAATCTGTGGATGAAGAATCCATAGATATGGAGGGCCAATTGTATTATCGTAATACGTAATGCATAATGCGTTATGTAACACAATAATTAATAAAATATGTTGAGGGGGATGGGAGGTCAGCAAAAAACAGATTATCAAAGTTGCTGCAAGGGGAGCACTTTATATCCTCTCTGGGTAAACCGAAATGAATCCTACAGCTTAATTCACAGCTGGGAGAAGGACCCACTTCATTCACATGCCAACCAGTCACAAGATGGATGATATCTCTGAAGCCTGCAAAAAGTACATGGGCTTTTGGGAAGGAGATTGGCACATAATGGAGGAAGATATTGGTCCCTTGTTACTCCATGCCACTCTGCTGCCCTGCAAAATTAGCTTTCCAGTAAACTGGGACAGGAGCTTAAGTATGAGGAGAAATTAGACCTATGCAGTTACATATAGATATATCACAGTGAAGATGTGTACACATCAATTACTATTACTAGTTTAGATACAATGTGAAAGTATCAAAAGAAGAATTACATGATCTTGTCGTCCTTTGTTTCTTTAGACAAATAAGTGGGCCTCAGAAAAAAGTGCCAGGAAGGAGATAAATCTGGCCATTTTCCTGACAGCTTCAATGGACAATGTAATTGGTTCCTTTAAGTAGACTTGATGGTGTTCACCTCCACCATGTGAGCTACAAAAATGATACGGGCACATTCAATTTGGTCTCCTTGGTTGCCTTCAGTCACATTAAGTTTGGAGGCGAGGCAGGTTATTTTAACTAGTTGTCTCTTATGGTACTGCAGGCACCAGACCAGATTCATTTTAGAGTGGAGTAGAAAAGTGTCATCCTGTTCCACCAAAGGGGAGGTCTCCATAAGGGACTGTGGAACAGTTCACAAGGTTCTACCCTATCTCAGAAATTGACATGCCCATCACACTTGCACACACTCATCACACTGGCACATACAACACTTGAGTTCTCATAACATGTTTGCTCCATATTTGATGAATCTCTGAATAATGTTAGGACCTATTGATTACAAAGCATCCATTCCTAATTATTGCTTGCAAGGTGATAAAAAGCCTCAAATGTATCTGTGTGACTTGTGATATTTATTCATACACATGCATAATATTACTTTGTTCAAATGATTAATATATAAATGTGAATAGTTGTCATGGCAAGTGTTAATGTCTCCAGTATATTTAATCAACAGGATTGTTTTGGGTATGGATGAGGACAGAGTTGTGTCCATATGCCATATTTTTTTTCAGCTTCATTTATACCACTTCATATCGTGCTATGGGATGTCTAAGTGGTATACAACTGTAAGCTCATTGCCCCCCAACAGTTGGGTACTCATTTTAGCGACCTTAGAAGGATGCAGGCCTGAGTCTAGCCTGAGCCCTGGCTAGTATTGAACTGGCAACCTTGTGGTCTATGAGTGAGTGACTACAGTACAGGCACTGCGCCACCAGGGCTCCTCCATATGCAAATTACACTGTGAGAAAATGGAAAGTGCTTGTGCAAGGGGGTATTGGGTGCCTCCTTAAGCAAATATATAAAAGGTACTTCCACTAGCATAACCCAGAGTTATTCTAGGCTAATGCTCCAACAAGGTTCTGGCTTTATTCTGCAACTATTCTTTGAAGAATTTGCAACACATTAGTTTGGTTTGAGACAGGAATATACAGGTGGAGTGGGAGGTCCTGCACCCCCACCCCTCTCCAAAGATCATTCCCAGCCTTTTTGTTGTTGTTGTGTGCCTTCAGTTAATTTCTAGTTTATGGCAACCCAAATAGAAATCTGTCACAAGGTTATCTTGCCATGGTTTATTCAAAGAAGGCCTTCCTTTGAGAGAGTATGACTTGCTCAGGTTAATCCAATGAGTTTCCATTGCCAAGCAGGGATTTGAACCCTAGTCTCCAGAGACCTAGTCCAGCATTCAAACCACTACACCATGCAGATACTTATTTCCAGACTAGTCATTCCTTATAGGAGCTGTTTCTGCCCATTTTTGCATGAGGGATGGTGAAACTGATAGTAAACAGTACACTGCTTTCTCTGACAGCTTCCTAACCAATCATACAAGGGTTTTTTAAAGGGCCTATCAGACAAGCGGCTTAAATTCTTTTTTAAGAATTAGCCCTGACCAAGGCAGACCAGGTAGGCAATTGCAGGTTCCAGGCTATGACAGCAAAAACATGGAGCAGACAATGGTTGCCTAGGTGGCAGGCTGCAGCAATATCAGCAACTGATGTAGGAACAAGCAGGTGTACATATCCAAGAGACAGACACGACTAGCAACAGTCTGGTATGCAGGAAGAGAAGAAGTTGTAAAAGTTAATTTTTTTGAACTACAGGCATTTAAGGAGAACTGACATCCAAAAAAGGAACTTTTCTATGCTCTGGTAGAGTGTTGTTGTTGTTTTAAAAAATGAATACAGTGAAATAATTCTTTTCAGATCATTGGATTTGTAAACTGAGTTTAAGTCTGGAAAGTTGAATACTGGAGAGCCATAGTATCACATTTTCCTTGCATTTTCTCTCTCCCTCTCTCCCTCCTTTTCTCTTTCTCTCTGTAAGTCAGACTTAGTAATTATTCTATTACTGGCAAGTGAATCAAAATGGGGTGGGGGGGTTAAGAGAAAGTGAAATGCTGCCAAAATTACAGCTTCTAAAGCAAGAATCCATTGTGTCTGACATTTGGCTTGTGAAGAATGACAAATAGACCCAAATGGTCTCATTCATCCCATTACCTAGTTCCTTCCACAATATATGCACAGCCCCAGTGGCTGCTACTCTAGTGCATGGTTCAATAATACAACATCACACTCATGCTACAGGGATTTACATTGATCCTTTGGGCAATGTTTAGGATTGGCCAGCTACCACCAGGCAGATAAGAGAATGCTACAATAGGATTTCATAATGTTGATGTGGTTTGTTCAGCAACACAGAAAATGCTTTTGTTAAGGAGCAGCTAAACCTTAGATCCAAAGGAATCAAGGTCATAGGAGTATTTCCAGTCTGGTGGAAAGTAAAGGAAACAATTCCAGAGACAGAAGTGGGGGACTTCAAAGGGAGCCAAAATTAAATGGAAAATCAAATAGAAGGTAGGACCAAATTCATAGCTGAAAAGGAAGATAAATTAGTTAAGGGAAAGGGTTTTTCTTAAAAGCAAATTAACAGAGAGGTTGGGTGGGTTTTAAATCTACTTAACTTTCATTTGAAGAATCTCTGAGTTGCAACCTTATGAATTTGCATCAAAACATTCTACTGCTACAAAGCAAACTTATTCCAAAAAAATGGGTACATAGAAAATGTTCTTGTAGCAATAGCATTTACATTTCTATACCACTTAATAGTAAACTCTCTTAGTAGTTTGCAATCTGTAAGCCAATTGCCCCCAACAAGCTGGGTACTCATTTTACTGGCTTATGAAAGGATGGAAGACTGAGGGGGGAAGAAGACGGGCGGCCATGGGCCGCCCCAGGAAGCTGCGCCGCGGGGCCGAGGTATCCCCACACCTCGGCCCCATGGTGCAGCTTCGCCGCCCCTGGAAGAAGCGCTAAATTGGCGTTCCTTCCACAAGTCGCCGAAGGTGTGTCACAGAAGGCTGCCAGTGCACCTTCGGCGACTCTTCTGCTGCAGCGTGTGCAAACGCTGCAGTGGGAGGTCCTCCTCGGAGCACCAGCAATGCGGAGGGCCGGCTGCTCAGAGGACGACCTGGGGAAGGGGTTGGGGCGCCCACCGTGCAGCTGCCCCTCCCCTTGCCTGCCTCCAAAACGGCTCTTTAAGCCGTCTGCTTCCCCCCTGAGTCAACCTTGGTGTCCTGGAATCAAAATCACAATCTTGTGGCTGCAGTACCAGCATTTAACCACTGCATCACCAGAGCTCCTTGTAAACCTAGGCCCAAACCATATTCTTTCCAGTTTAAATCAAAACATCAAATTAATTGATGTTGGATCATCCTAAATTATATTGGCTTCATCTTATATTTTAAGATTCAGTGTTTATAACTGTATAATAAACTGTAGAGATAATGTACAGTTAATGTGGAAACGATCTTATTGTCCTGAATACAAGGCGGAAATGTTACAGTGACAGACAAACAAGGGGTATGAGCAGGGAGAATAAACTTTCTGCTGGTAATATACAGCCTAGTGTTAGGAAGGTTTACTTTGAGGCAAGTCCCATTCAGTTCCATGTCTACATAAGTCATTTATGTCCAAGAACCAGCTTTGACATACACCCAGCACATGTAAAATATATGTGTTTGAGATCATAATACCTGCATTAAACCTATGCATTCAGTTCCCAGCCTTACCATCATTGCACACTCCCCCACCACCCTGATTAAAACTGCATGTTTGCAGCAGCTAGGAGTTCTGATTAAGGAGTAAAGATACTAATGGCTAAAGAAACAAACTAGTTTTATTTTAAGACCTTCACTGATGATAGGAAATTTCTTTAAGAGAGCTAAACTGAACAGTGAACTAAGGGGGGTTGCAGACTGTCAAAAATAGTGTGAATTCAGTCCACTTTTAGGGTTAGGGTTAAGGTTAGGGAATCATGGGAACTGAATTTTATTGTGGCACTAGAGTTCTCTGACAAAGAAGGTTCAATGTCTCAGAAAAATAACAATTCCCATGATTCCCTAGCACTAACCCTAACCCTAAAAGTGAACTGAATTCACACTATTTTTGACAGTCTGCAACCCCCCTTTGCTAGTTTCAATTTTAATGGAAGTGAAAGGATGAGGCAGGAAGAGAGGAAGTGGAAAGAACCCTAAGATTATCAGTTTCCATCTCAAGAAAAGTTAGGATAGATGGATATGAGATGAGTAGACTTTGGGTCATTGAAAACTAACCCTTATCACTGCTATTCTCTTTAAGACATTATGGACTTTATAACATAAAGCCAGAAAGGAATTTTAACAGGATAAAAGTGTATCTGGGCAAAACATATCAGATGATCATGTGTCCGTCCTGCTCCTGCTTTGTTACTGTAGTGCACCTTTTCAATGATGTGCAACCTGTCAATGAGAGCTCTCAGTCTCACTATTATAGCACAGGTGTTATAGTGCAAAATGCCTCTTCACTCCCGTTGTGGCATTACAGAACTCATGTGGCAGTATGGGTGTGAGTCTCCTCCTTTCTTCCCCTCCCCCTCACTATTTCAAAGCAAGTTGACTCCATGCCTGTCAAGGTTTTGCTTGTTTTTTTTTAATTTATCTTTGTTATTGTTGTGTGGCTTTGTTTCTGACTTATGACAGCCCTAAGGCAAACCTATAGTGGGCTTTCCTTGGCAAGGTTCTTCAGAAGGGTTTGCCATTGCCATCCTCTGAGGCTGGGGTGGCATTCTAAGCACTGCAGTCATGCAAAAGAAGAGAGGTGTTATAGGAAACAAGGTGGTTTGAGTGTTTCAGTGTTGGATTACAACTCTGGAGACCAGGATTCAAATCTCTGCTGAGCCATGACACCCACTGAGTGCCCTTGGGCAAGTCACACTCTCTCAACCTCAGAGGATGGCAATGGCAAACCCCGTCTGAAGAATTTTTCCATGAAAACCCCATTATAGGTTTGCCTTAGGGTCACCGTAAGTAAAAAAATGACTTGAAGGCACACAACAATAACAATTTCCTCTTTCCTTTCTCATGGCAACGTGAGGCTGGTGTGGTAATGTCCTAACTCTTTAAGATCTGAGTGTTGTTGCACTTTCAACACATAGAGAATACATAGGACAAGGGCTATGGACCCCCATCAATACTGCCACCACTTCCCCGCATTGCCATAGTTACCCACTCTCTGCCCCACTCACAGTAAGATAGAAATAGAGTGGACTCCATGGAGAACAGAGACAACTACAAGAAGCAAATGGTTTTAAGAGAGGCTTCCCTTGGCTGGAATTGAACCTTCATCAGAGTCAAATATTGAGGACAGATAACTCTAGGTCAGGGGGGGGGGGCGCGAGGCTCCATAAAGGGGGGCCTGTTACAGCTGGAGAGAGGGAGATTGTCCCAGCACAGCCCCAGTAGCAGCCCACCGTGCTGTATCCTGATTGGTCAAACCCCCCTATGTGACTATTAACAGTCACGCGGGGGGGGCGCAAAATGTTTTCTTCTTTCCTAGGTGGGGCGTGACAGAAAATAATGGAGAAGCACTGCTCTAGGTTATCACCTGCGATATCCCATGACAACCTACCTTAGTTGCATAGCTAAGTAGTATCACCTGGCCCAACTCACTGGGAAACAACCACTTTGAGCTACAGGGGGTCTATTCTTGGGATGCAGCAAACTGTTTTCACCACCTCTCACATGTGTTCTCTTTAAGAAAGTCAGAAGCAAGATTCCTGACTCAATTCCTCTTCACACCAAAGATCATTCATGGGAGGAGTGTAGATTGTTCACTGTGACTGCAGCCTGGAAAGTCAGGATTGGGAGATTTTTACAATCCCTGTGTATTCCCTACACTACTGAATACACTGGGATCATGAATATGAATCTGTTACAAATGTCTAATTCTAGGTTGTGCATTCAAACAAAACACTCATTCTGGGACAATATGGAAATCCCATAAAAAGTAGAACATATACATGCAAAACTAAATGTTAACACACTATCACTACAGACCAACACTGACAATGGCAACTCTGGGCTGATGCAAATGGCCCATTTGGGGTGGCAGAGAGTGGCCCCAGGGAGTGGCGAATCAGGGCCTCAGCAACCCCCGCCATAGCCCCAATCCTTCCTTTTGCCGACCCTAAAAGAGTGGTGAAATGCTGCTCCTTTTAGGGGCGGCAAAAGGCTGCCCTAAGAGCCGGTGCTGCAGTTCTTCTGTGCCCTTTCAGTGCAGTGTGTCTGCACGCTGCACCTGAAGGGAGTCCTGATGCTGCGCCATGAGTACAGACATATAGCATCAGGACGGTGTTGAGGTGGGGTTGGGGTGGCCGGTGTGAGGCTGCCCCACCCCAACTCTACCACCAGGCTGGCCCTTTGGGCTGGTCTGCAATGGCCCTAAGACAACCCATCCCTTATACATGCACTCTGCTGCTAATATCTTTGCCAATTTGCAGTGGATCTTTTGGGCAAGTTTCATTAATAAGTATGACTTAATCTGAACCACTAATTACCTACCAGGAAAAAATGTCCTAGTCAAAGTGACTGAAACTATTCAACAGATAGTGAATTATCTAACTTTAATTGTGCAGGCCATGGAGGAACTAGATACTGCTGGCATGAAAGAAATGCTAGTTTCTATTTCATTATAAAACATCTGCATATGGAATGAAACTTGTGTCTCCCAAAGGAGAAGCAAATTGTGTAGTCTGCTTTAATGCTATTCAGCCTGAACAGGATATTCCATGTGTGAGAATGGGTTCAAGACTGCTAATTTTGGTACTTTCATCAAGGTATTCCAGCCCCTTCAGTATAGACCAGAGGTAGGCAACCTAAGCCCCCCCGCCGCCATGTTCTAGAAGGTTTTCTTTCTGATGTTTCGCCAGCATCTGTGGCTGGCATCTTCTCTGAAGTTTCTCTGAAGAACTATTGGAGAATTAAAAGGTGGTGTCAGGTCTATCCAACATCATCACTAAAAAGGAGACATGGTAAAATGTACAGGTTATTATTTTCTTCATCATTAATCATTACTTATTTGTCAAAGCTCCAGCTCTAATATGCATACTATTAGTTGGGTATTAATCGGAATGGCTTAGCTATTTTTGTTCTGTCTAGTCAATCACAAAAAACTCTGTCAATTAATCAAATCAAATGTGGCCAAGAATTCCACAAAAGCCACCAAAACCCTCTTTGTAATGACTTCAGTTTTATTGATTGGATTTCCTGCCTTTCTACTGAAGTATGACACTTAGAGAAGTTGACAATCAGTATATCAATAAAGCATGCACAATTAATATGAAAAACAACCTGCCTTACCCAATTAAGAACGCATTATTAAAAGAAAGTCCAGCACCTGCTCAATTAAAAGTCATACACACTCTTTAAGTCACCCAGGGGCCCTGTTAGCAGTATCAGCTGAATTTTCCAAACACTTTTCAAAGGCAGTCCCTCACAGAATGTATTATAACAAAATAAACGGGAGATGTGGTGTTTTTAAAAAATTATTTTAAATATTTTAATATTTTATTTTTTAATTTTTGTAAGAAAAATGGAATTTTAAAATACCCACATAACCCCAAACATTCAATTAACAATCACATATTTGATAAACGCTACCTCTATCAACCTACTTATCTTTACCTATTATATTTATTATATATTAATCTATTATATCTTCTGGTTTAAGAAAAAACTAAAACAATCATACTACCAACAGTGATGTTGTTTGAGTGTTGGGACTATGGAGATTATCACACATGCATTTCAGAACATTATGTGTTCTAAACGTGAATGGAATGAAATGGGTTTTATCACACATCCCAGATTCCATACAGTACCTCAGCAGCATTCAGGCCAGCCTTCTCCCAAAATATTGGTGGTACAGTTGAAATCTGTACCAAAGCTTCCCAGATTGGTTTGAGGGTGTTCTACCCACTGTGTGCAATAATCCATGCGTCCTGATCTCATCCAGTGCTGTATGATTGCATGGTTCCTGATTAGTGTGGAATCCCTCTTCCTGCTCCTATTCCTGTTGTCCCATCAACCTGTCATAATTCTATTCTTCCAGTAAAGATGAGAGAATGAGAGAACAGGTATGTTTATACTTTTAATGTTTCATCAGTGTCATGGAAGAAAATATATTCTCATTATTGCGAGATTGTATAGCTGGCAAGCTATTGGTTATCGGTAACACCATAATTTATTTATTTTTTTGCAGTATTTCATATGTTAGATTATTTCCAGTGTTTGTGACATTAATGTTTCCTCTCAAATTAGTTTGCGTATAGTGTTTCAAGTGCATTAGCCTCGGAAATATGGATGCAGTGGGTCCTTGTTATCCTCTGAGGTTTTGTTCCAGGTCCCCCCATGGATAACAAAATCTATGGCTGCTCAGGTCCCATTAAATACAATGGCAAAGTAAAATGCTGTCCCTTATATAAAATGGAAAATCAAGGTTTGCTATTTGGAATTTATCCTTCTTTGGAATATTTTCAAGAAGTGGATGTTTAACTCCATGGATTAAAATTCCATGGATAAGGAGGGCTGACTGTATATACTGTACTGCCAATTACACTTCTATATTTGAAAAATTGGTAAAAAATAAACAAATGTGTTGGTATATACTGCGATTCCCATGCTTACAATAACCTCTTTTGTGTACTGTATCCATGTGAAGACTTCTTCATTGCACATTTCATTCATTTTTTTCTTTTTTATTAGGGGGCACCATGTGCAAATTGCAATAAATAAAGGATGGGGAAAAAACATTCAGCATCTTTCATGATATTTTTTCTGCACTACAGTATGTTTTCCCATAAATTATTTGTTCAACCCTTTGCATTTATAAGAATATCTGTAACATGAATAGTGAAGCATAAGTTAGGATTTGAAATATTTCTGTCAAGGCTACCTGTACTCTGTAATGTCTGTTTATTTTTTAAGTTTAAGGCATAATGTCTGTTTATTTTTTATTGATGTATCAGGTATTTCATAAGTCTACCCAAAATATATTCTTGTCCATTATAATTTTAAAAATTGTGAATAACTTAATAAGGCAGAGGCAGAGATTAAAACTAATATTATTTCATTTTCTTTTTTAGAAATATTTGCAATGCTGTGTACTTGTAGGGTGCTTCTACATTTTTAATGTTTCCCTACATCTTCCTCCTTGGTGATGACATCATCATACCACTGAACAGTTGTCAGGACCATAGCTAGATATTTAAATATCAATGGAAAAATTTTGACACTACATGCTGTTCTTGGTATTAGATACACATTATTAATGCTAACACTTCTTTTCCACAGTGCATTAGTAGTCCTGTGTTAGTTTTACCCCACTGTTATGGATTTACATAATGTTGTACTTGGGAGGATATTTATTCCTTTGAAATACATATCGCAATATTGTGTGAATAATCAACTCTGCAATAAAAATAGTAGCAAATGTTGAGAAACTGAATAGTAAATTGAGTTACTATAGTAATCTGGTACAGGACTGGTTTTGTATGAGGAATAATACAAAATAGACATGTGGTTTATGCAGGGGAAAAAATTAACACTGTTTTCATATAAAGCTCTGTTTCATAAAAATATTACTAGATTACTTCTCTAGTATAACAAAACAAATTGTTGTCTCACATTGAAAACATTAACACTCTTTGGAAAAAAATAATAGGAATCTTATTTAATATCCCTTTCTAAAATAAATTAATTTCCATCAGCCCTGGTGGCGCAGTGGTTAAATGCCTGTACTGCAGCCACTCACTCATAAACCACAAGGTTGCGAGTTCAATACCAGACAGGGCTGAGGCTCGACTCAGGCTGCATCCTTCCGAGGTTGCTAAAATGAGTACCCAACTGTTGGGGGGCAATGAGCTTACAGTTGTAAACCGCTTAGACATCCCATAGCATGATATGAAGCGGTATATAAATGAAGCTGCTTTGCTTTTGCTTTGCCGTTATATTCCCTTATTACTTATCTTGCATACAACAACAAAAAATTACCTAAATTGGACAATCTTACATTACTTCAATATGGAAATGAACGTTATCCAAACAAGCAAGAATTACATATGTTTTATGAAGAAATACTTTGTTTAGATATTAAAACAATGCATTATTTGCAAACAAAAAATAAATTGTTCTGTAAATATGGCAAGATAACTTCTCTCACATAAAAAAATAAAACATATGTATAAGACAAGATAAATTATCTTTTACACAGTCATAACATGTGGATGCTTACAGCAGTAAGCATTATTATTAATGAACATAAAGATCTTGGTATGCAAAATAACAAGCTTGGAATATCAAGCATCTACTAGGCAGATTAGGGATTGTCACTGTATTCAGTAATCTAGGTCTCAGTTTTGGAAATGCAAAGCTCCATTGCTTGCTGCTGCATTTTAATCGACTCAATTATACTTTCCTACTTCTGAACATCATCTATGACTTTTGTGATTTCAAATTAGAAAGAGAAAGATAATCTTATTAGTAAGAAATTGAAAACTGGAAATAATTAGCAAATCCGAACTGTCTCATAATAATGAAATTAGGTAGTGATGGTAATATGGTTACTGTTAACAATGTTCAAAAACATCCAAACAGTGGGCCAACCAAAATGCATAACTACCTGTTGCAAGCTTTCGAAGTCACACTGGCTTCTTCATCAGGCAAACAGGAGAAAAAAATTGAAGATGTTAGTCTTGGGCTGGCATTTTCTCTTTCTGTTTTCAGTTCAGATGTTAGGAGAGGACTATCTGCAGGCTGGCCATACAGTCGCTGGAAAATTTTGTAAGCCAAAGAAATTTAATGTCCATTTGCAATCGAAAGATGTTTCCTTGGAATCCAGTGTGTCTCTTTCCTTTGTGAAGCCTCAGGCTCCTATGCAGGAAGAGAATGCTGAATTTCTCAAGAAGTCTTCATGTTTTGCAACAGGAAAATTTTAGGTGATGTAGCTTTAGGTGACAAGTCACTTTATTACATATATATATATATATATATATATATATATATATATGATAATATTTATTTATTTACTTATTTATTGGATGGATGATGTAGAGAAATAGAGAGGATTTTTAGGAGTAACTGGAAAAGGAATTATGTTGTGGATATGTAGCATGCTGATATTAATAAATCAATAGAAACAATTCTAGTCTCTTTCAATAGGGGATTAAAAGTTTTCTTGAAATTTAATTTGCATGTTTTGCAGAGTCAGGTTAAGACGCTGACTCTGTTGATTGCAAGGTCGGCAAGTTGGCAGTTCAAGACCCAGGAGTTGTATGATGGGGTGAGCTCCCATCACTAGACCCAGCTTCTGCCAACCTAACAGTTCAGAAGCATGAAAATGCGAGTAGATAAATAGGTACCACTTTGGTGGGAAGGTAAACAGCGTTCTGTGCAATCATGTTCCCCACATGATCACAGAGTAGTCTCTGACAATGCTGGCTCTTTGGCTAAGTAACAGAGATGAGCACCACCCTCTATGGTTGGACACGACTTAACAATCTTGTCAATGGGGAATACATTTACCTTTTACCTTTTACAGATGTAGAGAAAGAAAGAAGCAATTTTTCTTTTAAAGTTGCAATAGAGTTATGTTGCAGGTGCAATACAAGTTATTTATATGCATATATTGGAAAACATGGGCACTTTATTTGTAATTAAAATATTGTCCTTTTTTATATGTGAATTGATAGACATAGAGGGGGAAATGTGGCTTGTAGTGTATGGAATTGACTTTTTCCTTGCATATTCTGTTTTTTTATTTAAAGACATGAAGACACAAACAGTGGCACTGTCAGGAGCGCCTGCTATCAGCTTCGGCTGATATGCCAGCTGCGCCCCTTTCTGGAAGTAAGGGATCTTGAGACTGTTGTGCATGTGCTGGTAGCCTCACATCTGGACTTCTGCAATGCACTCTACATGGGGCTACCCTTGTGCTTGGTTCAGAAACTGCAGTTAGTTCAGAATATGGCAGCCAGAATCGCGTTGGGAACATCTAGGAGGGACCATATTACGCAAGTACTAAGATTCCCTCCACTGGCTGCCTATTAGTTTCTGGGCCCAGTACAAAGTATTGGTTATCACCTATAAAGCCCTAAATGGCTTGGGTCCAAACTATCTCCAGGACCGCCTTCTCCCCTACAATCCTCCCCGCGCACTCTGGTCCTCTGGGAGGAATTTGTTGCAGCCACAAAGATCTAGGTTTTCGACTACCTCCCAGAGGGCTTTTTCTGTTGTCACCCCCAGATTGTGGAATGGCCTGCCGGATGAGATCTGCCAACTGACATCTTTAGACAGCTTTAAAAAAGCTGTTAAGACAGATCTCTTCCGGCAGGCCTTTCCAGAATAGTTTACGCGGCCTCAGGAATTCTCAGGAATTCTCAGTTTTTTTCTGGGAATTCCTCCTAGAGATTCCCATTAAAGTTTCATGTAAGTGGCACGTCGCTGTTTTCTGCCCCCTCTTCCTGTTATTAATACTTGCTGTATTTTATTCTATTGATTTTTAATTCTATTTGATTTAATATTTTTATGGGGTTAGGGAGTGGGTTGGGATGGGATTGGAATGTAATGTATTTTTAACTTGTTAGCCGTCCTGATTGTTCTCAGAGGGGTAGGGTAATAATAATAATAATAATAATAAATTATTATTATTATTATTATTATTATTATTATTATTATTATTATGAAACATGCTAAGAAAAACCCATGATAGGTTGCCTTAGGGTTGCCATAAGTCACAAACAGCTTGAAAGCACCAAACAACAACAAAGACATGCATTATCCTGGTCACATCTGGAATGGACACAGGCTCACCTGTACAAGAATTGTCCTGCCCACTGCTGGAATTTGGGCATGTAAGGTCAGGACTGAATCTAGGAGTGCACCTAGACTATGAACCTGAATCTTTCAGGTAACACCATTTGCAACCGGTTCAATCATTCCTTGATTCATTGTCAGCAGACCCCAAACACCTCTCTGTCTTGTCTGCATCAAGGTTCAGTTTGTTTGCCTCTGTCCAGTTCACTACCAGCATTAGAGACTGATTTAGAACCAAATCAGCTCCCCAGCATTTAGATGGAAAGGACAGAGGGAGTTCAGCATCATCACCAGGGTTCAGCTCTATGATGCAGAAGCAATTGTGCTTTTGAACTCTGATAGAGAGCAGCTACCATTAGCAAAAGATGACACTGATGAAGTGAACCAAGGACACTTCCTCTTTCTTAGCTATATGGTCAATATGAACTGCTATTTATGCAATTGCTGAAAAGTCCCATTTATGCAACTGCTGAAAAGCCCTACTTTCTTGTCCCTCCATCACCCAAGTAACTTAGGTTACCTCTATTCCTATCTCCAACTCACAAAATCACGTGGACATATCTTTAGATATGACACAGGCCTCAAGCCACAAGAGCCATAAGGCAAACAAGACTCCTTTGTCTTTTACCCTTCAACTCTTATTGGAGGCTTTATATTACTTTTAATAATGGAAAAGGAAGAAATTCAAGCTAGTATTGGGCAGAGCCATTTTATTTAGTTCAGTCCAGAAAACAAATATTCTCTGCCTCCCCTCCAGCAAGCAGGAGACTTTCTATTGTGGTATCTGTAATAGGAGAAAAGACAGAAACTCTAGCTCAGGGGAGGCAACCTTTCCCCTTTAAGGGCCGAGGGACTTCAGCTCCCAGAAGCCTCAGCCATGTTGGCCAATAGTCCCATGTTGGCCAATAGCTCCTGGGATTCTGGGAGCTGAAGTCCTTCGGCCCTTAAAGGGGAAAGGTTGCCTACCCCTGCTCTAGCTGGTACCAACCGAAAGCAATTCAGCCACCAAGGTTGTGACATATACTCCCTTCATCCAGAGCAGACAGTCCTGGACTAGTTGGCTAACTGATCTTTCCATGGTAAGGCAACTTCAGCTGACAGACAAGGGCAATATTGGACATGGCCTCATCTGTTAATTAAGAAATTAATTAGTTAAGAAATTAATACTAATTAGAATTATGACAAGATAGAAATAGTGTGTTAAAACACAATTAGAGTGCGCATTTGGTTTGTAATCAATTTTATAGATATCTCTTGTGTGTGTATAGGACTCTGTGTGTGTGTTTGTATGTGATTAGAGAGCGAGAGAGAATTCTTTACTACATAAACTGTGGTTGAAGCCATCTAGGAAGTTCTGTAACAGGAACTGGAGGTTTCTGAGGAATTATATACATCAGTCAAAATGCCTTTATCTTTGTACTGACAAGGAGAAGTGATTTATCAGGTATGAGATCACTGTCACATTCTGAGAGCTCTCCCTTTTCACAGTGCTCATTTCAGGCAAGCACCAATTTGTCGATTTATGTGTTTTTTGGCAGTTCTATTTCCTTTTGCCCCAGGTCCTGAAATTCCATTTTGTGGGAACTGAAAAACATACAAAATAGAATGAGATTATTCTTTCTTTTGACATTGTTCAGGAAGAGCTTTAACAACATGCCAATTAAGGTGTGCCCAGCCCAGCTTCCAAAATACACAGTTTCTTCTTCCACCCTGAGACACTTGCAAAAAGGAGTTTGCGGAGAGGGGGATGCCCTATTTTTCAACTGCCTATGACCCAATTGTTCCAGTTTAGCAGGGACAGTTTCTGGGTTTTGATTTATCAAACTGGTTCATCACCACCCACATTTTAACCCTATGTTGATTTTGGAAATGTGTTGGCAATGTCTCTTAATTTGTTGCTGTTGTTACTGTTTGTAACTAAGCTGACATTCATGTTAGAGCCTTATTTTCCTCAAGACATTTTTCTGATAAAATATTTGAGGTTTTTCTTTTGCTCACCCTCAGAGAAAAATACAGCTTTGCAGACATTTCTTCAAATAGTCTCCACTGATTTGGAGAAAGAGAGTGACAGCTGCCTAATGGAACGGAGGGCTAACAGCCAGTGGCTATGCTGGCTGAGAAATGTGAGAAGCTGAAGTCCAAAAAATGTAACTTTTCCAAGCTCTGCTCCCAGCACAATGTCTGTACAACTTGTAGAGTTCCAAATTATCATATTCCTAAAATTAGACCAACACATTATCGATTCATGGTCATCTAATCTTTAGCATCGCCAAATTTTCTTCCACTAATGGAGAGCATTTCTCTAATGTTCATTTATTCTATTTGTGTGTGTGTGTATCTGGCTGTCTATGTATGTCTGTGTGTGTCCCTGCTAGGGGTGTAGTGACACTGGACTGACATCACCTGCCCAACCCGCATTCCCATTCAGTGATTCCTCCAACAGTGCTGTCTGTCCTGTCACATCACCTGCGATTCCTGATATGGTCCACACTGGTGTCACTAGACAGGGTGTCAACCAGTGCAGAGGGTGTCACTCAGGAAGGGTGTGCATTTGCCCCTCCTCTCCTCCATCACTTGTCTTTCTTCTTAGGGAGAAAGCTTGGCAACAGAGCAGCTGGGAAGGGTGCATATTCAACCTCCTTGCACCAAAAGGGGAGGATAGCCCAACCTGGTGTCACCCCTTTTCTGGGGTATCACTTGGTGTGGTCAGCTTCCCAGTGACACCACTGGTGGTCCTTCCTCCTGGACTGCTTTCCCCTCCTCCCTCAGAGGCCTTGCCCTTTCTTTTGCCCATATTTCAGCAACAGCAAGGGAGTCTCTTCAGGGGTCTCCAGCAGTCCAGTTGCTTCCTTTCTTAAGAAAGGACACACACATACAAAAAAATGCATAAATTGGAGGACCTGTGGAACAAAAAGAAGTCACAATTTCCACCTACCCCTTCTTTAGCATGAAGTTACATCATTATGCCCACAACAATTTCTCTCTCTCTCTCTTTCACTCACTCTTGCTCTTGCTCTTGCTCTTGCTCTCGCTCACACACACACACACACACACACACGTGAGCACAAGCACAGGCAGCACTGGAAGTCAACATCACTGGATTCTTTATTTCAGCTAATGACAAACTAGAAGATAAATAGAATTTTTTGTTTGTTTGTTTGAACTGATAATCATTGACACCTCCAGAAAGAGTGTTTCTAAATTTTGGCAACAATTTTGGGGCCTGCAAGGGAAGGCTATGGGGCCTGAAGGATTGCCACCTCCAACCTCAAAATGAGGGCTGATTTTAAAAGTATGTGTTCCAAACTCTGAAGACAGCACATTCCTTTCAACAAGTATAGGAGGCCATGAAATGCAAACATGTAGAAATTCTGGATTGCAGCGTAGTTTGTACGTTCATGACATTGGAGTGATGCCTCCTGGTTATCCTGCAGCTTCCCCAGTGCCTCTCTGTACTAAAGAAAAAGGTGTGCATGAGTCAGCTGGAGTTGAATCCAATTATGGCTGAAGCCATTAAGAGGTATTACCTATGAAAGTAACAGATTTGTGATACTTATAGTTGCATTAAAGTTGTGGCCCATTAAACACAACATGATGCTGCTCAGAGCAAGGCTGTTGTTGTGTTGAGCCTTCATCATCTGCTCATCATGATTACTGCAGGTTCCAAGTGGCTACTTGGAGCTGGCATTGGTTGAAGTCTTGCAGTGGTGGTGCCATTGCAGGACTTCGAGTGGGATCTGGCATGAATGTTGTACTAGATCTTGAGGAAATCTCATGGGACCAGAAATCCTATGAGACTTTGAAATAAATTATACAGGGATATATATGTCTGCATGTGTGGCAGCTGGCCATTGTCAGTTGGACCTTCCATGTAACCTGCCCTCCTGACATTTGTTGCATTATTCTTTGTAACTCCCCTAGGCTTCAGCTGGTTATCTTCAGGGGTCAGGAAGGAATTTGCCCATATTATTGGAGCACAGGTTTTTGCGCCTTCCCTGGGGAAGGGCTCTTTTCTTTACACTACTTGTTGTTCATTTCTTGTAGTTCATGTGTTACATTGTAGACATGATTGTTACTATGCTGATTCCCTCATTTGTTTTTACCTTGTATCTATTATTATCTTGTCATGACCATCTTGATTGCTTATTTGCTTTGCCAAAACTGGCAGAAGAGGGGATTTAGGGCACATGCTAAATGGGGGGGGGGGGGGGGGGAGGAAAAGCCCATGGGGGTCTAGGCAACCTTTCCCCTTTAAGGGCCGAGGGACTTCAGCTCCCAGAATCCCAGGAGCTATTGGCCAACATGGGACTATTGGCCAACAAGGCTGAGGCTTCTGGGAGCTGAAGTCCCTCGGCCCTTAAAGGGGAAAGGTTGCCTACCCCTGGTCTAGAGGATCAACAGAGGAGAACCTCCAGTTTGGGCAGATCACCCTGATTGCAAGGTACAAAAGCCCAGTCCAGATGCTTACTAGACAGTGCATCAGGCATCCCTGCTTGGGAATTTGCTGGTCTTCAAGTCATCAGGCTATGTGTCCTCTCAAAATCAATGTGCCTATACTTTGTCAGTCTAAGAATGATATTACCTATGGATGTAGCAGATTTGTGATACGTGTAGTTGCATTAAAGTTGTGACCAAACTTTAGCCCATAATAAAATGTTCAGCCCTTTGTCTCAGCTCAACAAGCTTTGTGTGAGTCATCTGAAGCTGAATCCAATCATGACTGATGTCACTACTGTTGGCATGGTATTTAACCACAGAGGATGTGCACATTGGTAACTTGTGTGTGTGTATCTGTCTGTCTATGTGTGTGTGTAATGAAGGCCTCTCTGGTTGGAAACTTTGGAGTTCTTAGGTTATAAGAGTGTTTCAGTTGAAAGATCTCAAGTTTTGTGAAGGGTAAGAGATCTAAGATCTGACCCAAGTCAGTTTCACTGTAGCAATTTCATAGCTCCTAGGGGGAGAAGAAAGAAGTCATAGAAAGAGACAATCAAGAAGTAATTTGTGATATTAATTTGAAGGAACCACTACATCTTTCAGACACCACCATAAAACATGAATGGTAGCCACTAAATATCTATGGATAGTCAAGCTACATGTAATGAGACAGATTTGCAAATGAATTTGCATAGATTCCAAACCAGAGCCTTTAATAGTTAGATTTTAGGAATGCAGCTTCCAGAAACCCCATCCAGATTCCAGAACACCCAATGGCTGAGGTATTCTGGAAAATGGAATCAAAAAGGGTGGTTTATCCAATCTCTGTTCCAAACAGCAATTGTAGAAATCAGGATGAGTAATCCAAATGAGAAATACAATGGTTTTCCAGACTTAAATCCTCTTAAATACCCCTCCCCCATTGTTCACAGCTGCTGTTAATCACAAAGGTGAAAACATACAGCAGGGGTTGGCAACCTTTCCCCTTTAAGGGCCGAGGGACTTCAGCTCCCAGAATCCCAGGAGCTATTGGCAAACATGGGACTATTGGCCAACAAGGCTGAGGCTTCTGGGAGCTGAAGTCCCTCGGCCCTTAAATGGGAAAGGTTGCCTACCCCTGACATACAGCTACACTGTTCCAGCTCCTTCAATTAATAGATGGTTTGGAGCAGGGGTAGGCAACCTTTCCCCTTTAAGGGCCAAGGGACTTCAGCTCCCAGAATTCCAGGAGCTATTGGCCAACATGGGACTATTGGCCAACATGGCTGAGGCTTCTGGGAGCTGAAGTCCCTCGGCCCTTAAAGGGGAAAGGTTGCCTACCCCTGGTTTGGAGGAACATTTTTATTCCAGAAATTAATATGGAGGACAAAAAGAAAATGCCTGTCCCTTACTCTGTTCCTATGGCTACTACCTGATTTCCTTTTTTAATGACAGAAGCACATCATGACACCATCACAATGTGCAGTTTATCTCTTACAATCTCATTAAAACAAATTTTCCCTCTTAACATTGTCAACATAATTATAAATAAAGCACAGCTCAGAGAAACTGTGGGGTGAAGCACATAGAAGAAAAAGATAAATGGTCACACTGGGACCACAGTGACCACATGGCTTGGCTCCAAAGTGGGCTGCTGCAGCATTCCCAAACCAGACGCCATCAGGAGCCGGATTATTTCTGCTCCCTTTTGTTTGAACTCCACACCCCCACAGCAGCCAGAAGCTGCTTTTTTTGGCCCATGTATTTTGGGCTTCTGTTAGGCATACTGAAATGATAAAGTTTTTTTCTAATGTAATGAAACGTGAAATTCAGTTTCACATACCTACCAAAACACCATTCTTCACTCAGGTTTCCATGAAAGCTAACTGGAATTTATTTTAAACCAGATCTTTCTACTACTTTTTCTAGGTAATCTTTAAGGACCACAGAGAGAGAGAGAGAGAGAGAGAGAGAGTTGGCCCACCACATACCGGCTTTGACTTTTGCAGATTTGATTATTCATTGATTTGATTCTCTCTATGGAGTTTATCACATGAGGGAAATCCCATGCAGAAACGGGATTTAAAAGGTGGGGGAAACCCACAAAGTGGGCAGATTTTCACACACATTGCTGTTAAAATGAGGTTAACCTGAACGGAAAGTAGTCAGAAACTGCTTCTTTTTACTTTCGGGATTTTCATCTGAAAATCTGCCCGCTTTTGCAGGGTTTTTTTCAATTTAAAACCCCGTTTCTGCACGGGATTAACCCCATATGATAAACTCCTAGGAATCTCTAAGTCCTCCAGCATGATTCTGCCAGATTTTGTCACACTGGAAGACCTAGAGATTCTTAGAAAAAACACCTCTAGGCATTTGTTAGTCCTCCAGCATGATTGTATGGTCAACTTCTGCTGGATTTGACCATAGAGTTGCCTAGATGGAGCTAGCAATTCCTAGAGAGGTATTCTTGCTGGGGTTTTTTTTAAGTGTTGTTTTTATTTGCTATTTTTCCACTTTCACAGGAGTCCTAAGCCCCTAACCCCAGTGGATATGGAGGGCCCACTCTGTGTGTGTGTGTGTGTGTGTGTAGGAATGGGAGATCCATGATTACATCTCTCACTTATTTAAAAAGGCCAAATTCAACATATTTCAAAGGGCTCCTGTGTAGATCACAGAGTTTAGGGAGCCAACCCTTTCTTTTCTGGCATTTCCCACTATTCATATCCCCCCAGAAGACCAAAAAGTAGATCTTTCCTTACAGTGCAAACATCAGATCCTCTCCCAACCTGGGTAGGGATTGTTATCAGAGGTGTGGTTCTCTCACCCATCAGGATCCTGAAACAAATTGTTACACACACATGACTGTTATTTACACTTTACATTTGTTCATTTGTTTAAATATTTCTATCCTTCTCTATAGCAAAAGATCATTGGCCAGGGTATGATCAAATCCATTTAAACAATTTAAATATATATATAAAATTCAAAAAAAAATAAAAGTTAAATTAAACCACTGAAAACCCCATTAAACAATCTAACAATTGAAAGCAGGCCAAAACAGTTTAAAGCTGTGTAAAAACTGCACAAAACAATCAGACTCCAAAGACATTAATAAAAATCCATGTTTTAGCCTTTTACAAAAAAGACACCCATGCCTTTATTTCATTCCTGATTGTATGAGTGATGTCAACATTAACCTGGACCTTAATTGTTGTTATATTCCTGGTGTAAAACTGTTTTACATGTTTCCCACATAGTATAATTGTTGGAGCATCCCCCCCCCCCCTTTTATGTGCACTTCCATGCTGGCTGAAATGGCAAATATTTCTGAGTTCATTCATCAGGTCTCCAGTCCCTCCTGCAACTGAAAAATGGACACATCTTTTGAGTTTTCTCCCCAGCTTTTCTCTTGATAAAACTTAAGCATTCCTCTCCACCCTAAAACATCTCTTTAGAAAATTCTGCCAAACTCAATAGATTAATTTGAATAATCATGTAGGATTGACAATAAATATTCATGTCAAAAAGCACATTTTTACTTGTCATGTACTTGCAAGTCTCAATAGTACTGAACTGATTTCGGAGTTCCCCAGCCAATAATAAATCTAAATAAATGCTGAAGAAGAGGTCCAGCTGTGCACATCCAGGGAATATGATATGATTCATCTCCTGTCATTCTATAGAGTAAAAATGGTCATTGCCACACATAATTTTTCTGGACCAGGGACAAACTTATGTCATGACCCACACCTCCGTCTCCTATCCCGTACATAAAAAAAACATTATGCGTCGTACCCTTGCTGCCATCAAATTTATAGCTAGCATTCTCTTGGGCCTTGATGGCATTATTAGCCAATTTGCAATTGAGCATTTTAGAACTGCAGCATTAAGCAACAGTCATATTCTCAGGAGGAGAGTGCTGTTGTGGCTACACCATCAAAACCATTGCACAAGTGGAGTGAGCAGTGTGGGCATTATACAACCATCATGATGCACAACAGTATAGCACTTTGTGGGACAGGCTAACCTTGTCCTTGACCTTGACATTGATAACAGAAGGAGAGGAGGACAATGCCCCCCCCCCCGCCCCAATATAGCCCCAATTCACTGATAATCTAGAAGGTAGGGCAGTGGAAAGTCATAGCTGCCTTGTACCAGGCCAGAAAAATGTCTCCACTTTTTGCAGTGCCTTTTGTTTAGTGGGAGCCCCATTGCATGATTGGATATCATGCACCATGTTCCATTGTTCTATAGGAGTTCCTGTCACACAGTGGGATACATTGTATGGTTCACCATTGCACATCACCTCAGTTCCTTAACATGGTTGCATCTCAGGTACGGTGGTTATATCATCATAAACTTATGCATTTCAGCCTTACATCTATAAATTATATAAATAGCCAAAATCACTTTAAATCTTTTGTGCTGTCACATTCTCCCATTAGTGCATTTTCTGCATTTGACTATAGAAAGGCCTTATTATCTTAAAACAACAACAACAACAACAACAACAACAGGCATGTTTGGCATCCTGTAGTTGGTTTCACTTCCCTTTATGTTCCTTATCTGTATATGTATATATGCAAATATAAAAAAAATACATTTTTATGTAGGCAGACTTTTGAATTTTAATTATGGAGTTGCAGTATGTGAAGTGTTGTGCGGTATATACATATATATTAATATTTTATTGAAATTGTGTTTTAAGTGTGTTTTAGGTGTATAATCAGGTTTTTAAAAATAATAATGATATTTTATTCACTTTCAACTTTGTAAATTAATGTTTTAGTTGGACCTTTTTAATTATTGTAATTAGACTTGGATACAATTTTGGGAGAAAGGCAGGACAGAAGTGCAATAAATAAAATAAAATAAAAACTGCCTCATCCATATTTATAGCTAGGAATGGCAATGTAGCAGATCTGCATGTTAAATACACACATGTATGACAAACCTCTTTTTAGACATTGATTCCTCTAATTGAGGTCTACAGTCAATTATTCTTTGTTCTCTGAACTTATTTCCCTCAATTCTGGGATCTGTGAAACCTAGCAACCACACGGGCTCTGCTGCCCATTTCACTGCCTCTTTCCTGCTAGAGGCAGTGTAGCACTCTGCCAACACAGCCCAGCCCAGGAGTGGTCTCAAGTCAATACTAGACTGTAGTGCCAAATGCTGCTCAGCCTTAGAGATAAGAAATGACAGAGGAAAGCATTTCCACCTCCTTGCATCGGTTGTAGGGCCCTGCTCCTCCCCCTAACATTTCCAGGTGAGGCACTACCGCTACCTCATTCCTACTCAGTCCATGAGACACCACTGACGGGCCTTTCTTTAGTTCCCAAACAGGCCCAGAACTTCCCAGAATGCATCCAATCCTGGTCTTTCTTTAGAAATAACTGCTTCCTCCTTGGAGCCAGGATTTCAACTCAGATGCTGACTTTGGAAAAGCTTTTGCACCCTCTCTGTTTATGACTGTGCTTCACTGTAGACGCTGCAGACAACTGGGCAATGTTCTGTTCTTTCCAGCACATTTTGACTATCTCAGCTGAAGAAACCGTGCACAACAGAGTGTGATTAATCCTCCCTTAGAACCATTCTTCAGTGCAAGCAAACACTACAGACACAGCTGGGTATATTCTTTTCTGAAGAATCCACTAGATAGGTACTTCTCCAGCAGCAAATGGAAAAGCATAGTTAATCAAGAATGGGGTGATTCATTGACCCTATTCTAAGAGACAAGCAGAAAAAGAGAAAGCCATTTCCTGATAAGAAGCAGACCATGGGCTCATTCCCACTATGATTTACATCGATTTGCTGATTGCTTTAAATGTGCCTCGTCCCCATTTGAAATGGTTTCAGATGCAATTGTGATCATTTGAACTCACTTTGAAGTGAGACAAATGCAAAAAAAAAAAAAAAAATTGCTCTTTCCAGACACTAATTTTTTTGCTGGTCCTTTTGAAAAGAAGCAATTAGCAAGCATGTTCAGCAAGTGGGAATAACAGACCTAAGTTACATCAAACTGAAGGGGAGGGATTACTGTGGAAGAGGGTTGGCAAAGGGGCACACATCCCTCACCAGTTTTTAGGAAATCCACCATTTCCCCCCCCCCCCCGAGATGCCTTTGTGCTTTGTGATGTGATCTATGGGCGCTATAATAAAAAATTGACAGTATATGTGCTCCATTGTATTTGCAATTACTTGTGGGCAGCGAGACAAATGAGCGGACCAAGTGTGGCTCAGTGAGACAAGTAATTGCAAAAACAATGGAGTGCATATGCTGTCATTTTTTTAAAAAAAGTGCATGCATCCTGGTGGAGAATCCTCCATAACACCCATGGATGCATGCATCCCGGGGAGAGTCCTCCATGACACCCATGGATGCATGCATCCCGGGGGAGAGTCCTCCATTGATGCATACATCCCAGGGGAGAATTCTGGCCATGGCACCCATGACTCCCTTCCGTGTTTTCTTGAATGTGTCGCTTGTGTTGCTCATGATGCATAGATGATTGACAGGCATTTTGAAGTGGCACAAACTAGTGGGAATGACAATCATGCCAAAAAAGAAGCAAATAAAGAAAAGAGCCACTTCCATAGTGGGAACGACACATCGACTACGATTGATTCACTGACCCAGAGCAAAAGCGAATCGCAAACTAGTTTAAATGTAAGTGAGAATGAACCCTATGACTCAGAGGGCTTTTTCTTTTTTCTTCACTGAGTATTCATTTCCTTCAATTGGAGTGCAGCTGAATGAATTCCCTTATGACAGCTGAACTGTGTACCAAACTTGTACATGGGAGGCACTTTCCAATAGGTTCTTCTTGTGCTGCTTCAACATAATTTAAGTTGGGGTGAGCAGCTTCCCTGCTTGCACCAATCGACCACAGACTACACTGATGCAGGTTCTACAGTTGCCACTGTGACTGTAATTACCAATGAAACAAAGTACTCAGGCAAACAACAAGCATCACCAATGCAAGGGCGTCAGTACAAGTGTTGTGTTGTTAACTGACCTTGGGTCAGCCTCGACTCAGGGTGATCCTGCAGATGACACATCTCCAAGCCCCCCATCCTTCACTGCTCTGCTCAGGTCCTGCAGGCTGAGGCCTCATGCCTCCCTAATTGAGGGGCATTGCAGATGGGCAGCCATGGGCCGCCCTGAAAAGTGGAGGATTGAGGCCAAAGCTGCCCCACGTCTCAGCCCCAATCCACCCTTTGAGCAGCCCTGGAAGGAGTGCCAAAATGCCACTCCTTCCAGAGCCATAGAAAAGGGCGCCAGAAGAACCGTCATGCGGCTCTTCCACATCTCTTCCAGCACAGCACGTGCAGAGGCTGCGCCGGGAGGACATCATTAGGGCGCTCGCCATGTGTAAGGGAGTGCACTCTGATGACATCCTCAGGAAAGAGTTCAGGCGGCTGCCATGCGGCTGCCCCTCCCCTTCCCTGCCCCTAAGATGGTGCTTTGCGCCGTCTGCATCCCATGTCTAGCCATCTGGTATGTGGTCTTCTTTTCTTTCTACTGCCTTCTACCTTTTCTAGCATTATTGTCTTTTCCAAAGAGCCATGCCTTCTCATGATGTGGCTAAAGTACAGCTGCCTCAATTGAGGGCCTCGGCAGATGACTAAAAGAGTCGTCTGCGAGACCCGGAAGAGGAGGAGCCACCGCACGAGCGGCGCTCCTTCCTCTTCCTGAGGTCGCCCTGGGAGCTGCCGGCCCTCCGCATGGCCGGCGCTTCCGGGGCAACCTCCCGCCACAGCGACCGGATGCACTGCGGCGGAAAAGGCAGGGAAAGTGCGTCCTACGCGTTTAGGGCGCACTTTCCCTGTCTTGTGGAAGGAGCACTGATTTAGCGCTCCTTCCAGGGACGCCGCAGGAGCGCCGGGATGTGGAGGCTGCGTTCCCGCGGCGCTCTGTCCGGCTGCATCTCCGGCGCCTCCGTCTGCTTCCCCCTTCAATCATCTTGGCTTCTAGGGAGAGTTTAAGCTTGATCTGTTCAAGGACCCATTTGTTTGTGTTTTTGGCTATCCACAGTATTCTCAGCACTCTTCGCCAGCATCACATCTCAAAAGAGTTGATTTTCTTTCTGTCATCTTTCTTCACTGTTCACCTCTCATATCCTTACATGGTGATGAGGAATACAATAGCTTGGACAATTCAAACTTTAGTGCTCAGTTGTATATCTTTGCTTTTTAGGATCTTGTCTAGTTCTTCAACAGTTGCCTTTCTCATTCCAATACTTCTTATTTCTTGACTGCAGTCTCCTTTCTGACCAATGTTTGATCTAAGGTACAGGAAATCTTTGACGATTATGGAAGATCTACTTAAATTCAACCTATATAGGACAAGAGGTTTCAAGAAGCAATGGCTAAGTTTCTTTTGCCTACCCAAGCCCAGCATCTTCTTCCATGGAATAACGATATTCTGTTTCCCTATTCATGTATTCACTGGGACATAACTTTATATATGCCTTCAAGTTGTTTGTTTTGCTGGTGAACTCATGAATTTCTTAGGGTTTTCTTGGGCAATGAGTACTCAGAGGTGCTTTGCCATTGCCTTCCTCTGAATATAATCTATAGCACCTGGTGCTCCTTGGCAATTTCCCTTCCAGGTGGTAACCAAATAGGTTGGAAAGCATATTTGAAGAAGATTTGGAAAATGTGTTTTTGTCAAATACCAGGAAACTCAAACAAAGAGAAACCTGATACTATGTGCAAAATTTGCCCAAAGTCTTTTGGACAGGAAACAGCATGCTCTGTACATGATGCAGAATTTTTTGCACAGTAGTGTTCTATTCTGTACATAAAGTCCTGTTTCCTGGACAATGTATGAATTCTGTGCAGCATGAGTCTACAGCAAATGCAACATTTTCTGGACAGAATTAACACAGACATTTCATGTTTCCTGTGCACAAAATGCTGTTTTCGGTGCAAAAATACCACATATACATTTTGCACGCCATAAGTACTAAACTGTGATATATTCAAATATATCCTTGCAGCAGAAAGAAAATTGCTCAAAGTACTTGTTTCATTTGAGAGTGAAATTAGCAAAGAATTACCGTACATCCCTAGGCCTGGTTCTGAAGTTAGATAGAATCTGGTGCCTTCAGGGGATTTAGGCTATTTACTTACTTATTACTAAAAGTACTTTTCTCCCCAAGATTCTCTCTAAACAATAAAGTGATGGTTTTATTATCATTTTTGAAGGACCTTTGTCATGCACACCCAACTAATGTGATTCATTAAATGTCACTGTAGCACAAAACATGGCAAAATGACACTTCACCCCAACAGACCAAGTTTTGTCATACATAAAACTCTTTAAAAAAAAAATGGGCTGTGCATTTTGAAAGTGAGGTGTGTTTACATGTGTATTTACCTTCATATACTGTACAGCTCAGTGACCTGAACATAAAACAATGTCATCATGAATAGGGGGGGAAAACACTTCTCTTATTTCATTCAGGGGGAAAAATACAAAGAACAAATGTGAGGAATAAACAACACCATGTAGGAGTGGAGGATCCATTAAACTATGTTTTGGACTGATAAGACATGTTAGTTGCAACTCCTTAACAATAGAAATGTTTTACCATGGTTCATTTATAAGACTTTCTAATCTTTTTAGCACAATATTTCAACAGAGTGCATTTTTTTTTGTTTTCAAAGAGATGAGTGATCTTCTGAAAATACAAGAACTATTTCACACTTTCACAGGAGGAGGTGGGGGAGGAAGAAAGTTCAAACAAGAGGGCTGTTTCTTTAATGGGTCCAGAGCTTATAGTCAGTCTAGTGCTGAACCAAAGCAAACCTACCATAGGGTTTTGTTAGCAAGTTTCTTCAGAGAGGGTTTGCCACTGCTATCCTCTGAAGCTGAGAACATGTGACTTGTCCAAAGTCACCCAGTGGGTTTACATGGTCGAGCTGAGATTCGAACTCTGGTCTACAGAGTCATAGTCCAATGCTCAGACCATTAAACCACACCAGCTCTCTTTTTCACTGATTAGAGACAGGCATATGTAGGGATGAACAAGACTCTCTTTTTAAACAAACAAACACACAAAAACCCCAATTATTTTCACCCATTCTTTACCAGAAATTCAGCAATGTTATCTGGTTTTTACTAAGGACAGCCACAGACTCTTAGGAAGAAATTCAAATTGTTTATTTTTGTATGAAATGTGATTGAGGCCTAGGAAGTCACCATCTACATCAACCAGCCATTTTAACAGTAATAACTACAATGCAGACAGGTCTCCCACAAATATTAATTCTGCCTTCACTGCATTATGGTGGCATGCATTTTATCACACCCAGCCATCCATTATGAAACATAATGTGATTTTTAAAAAGGCACCCACACTTTCCTAGATTTTATTCTGATTCCCCCCAAAAAATATTTGTGAGTTGCTTTCCCAATGTTTTGAATTACCTTTATTATTTTGGAATTGTTTTCATTGGGCAAGTCACTCATATGAACTCATCAGAAAACTCACACTGGGAAACAATAAGAAAAGATTGCAAATATCCCATTACCAATAATAGGATAGCTGCTATAATATGCTATATCACCATCATTATCATTACCATTACTGCTCTATACAATACTGAAACAAATGTTGTCTTAAAGTGTGAGCAGCTATAATTTAGACTGTCTTCTAAATTAGAGGACATATTTCATTTTTTTTTCTAAATTTCCACACACAGAAAAAAAGATTACATTTTGTGTCAATATAAAAATAGGGAAAACTCCAGGCTAAATTGAGATCTTCTTTCCTGTCATGATCTCACAGTAAAAAATGCAATTGTACCACATGAAGATTCAGAGTTAACAATGGCTAAAACATATTTAAACATTGCTGTTTGAAAATGCATTTATGAGTAATTTTGCCCTACACCAGGGAGGTTCCCTCACAGACAAAATGGTGGGTGGTCCCAGATTAAAAAAATAAACACCATTCAATTTGAGTCCCCCCCCCTTAATTGCAATGTTATGTTTGTAAATGAAGCCTGAGAAAAGATAAACAGGCCTAAAATACTGAGCAGGAATAACCTTTCTGCTAATCTATGAAGGATTTATCTGTCTCAAACATCATTTGGTTAGTTTATAGAATAATAATACACACCATCACAGGTTCTATAACAAATGATTGAAGTGTCTTTTCATGATAAATATGTTTTTGGATCTTTATAATTTCAAATGTTCTTGTTCAAACTTTCTCCAAAGAACCATTCCTGATGTAATTTAAAATGAAAGAAACCATAAGTAGCAGGAACTCCAGAGTCTGAGTCAGAAACCTCATCCTCATTGCATCTTCTGGTCAATATCCAAATAGTCTCCTTCTAAGAATAGAAAGAGACTATCCAAACAGCAAAGAGACTTGTGCCCTATGGAATTCTGGAATATATAGTTAAGTGATGTACTAAAGGATCTTTTGGGCTAGGAATTCTAAATGCCCATCCCTAAACTGCAAATTCCAAGAGTCCATAAAATATTGCCATAGTAGTAAGAGTGGTAGTCATAATGCTACAATTGTACAATGTGAAAGGGAATCCTGTAACTGACAGGAAGGATGACATCTCTACAGGATTTTTTTTTTTTAAAAAAAAATGTTATTAAAAGTGCGACTGACTTTTGGTGGAAACAACTAAAGGTTTCCAAGCCACTAGACCCAGAGTCCAGTTGTACTCATAGAAACAAGATGGAAGGGATGGAAGGATAGTTTCCACAAAGAGAAACACTTGAAAAGGGCAATTGAAGTCAGATCTCCCCTTATATGGCTGTATCCCTATTTCTGTCCTTGTTGCTAGAATTCCAAATCTATCCTATGGCTCCTAGGACCAAGGACCAAGTCCTAATGCAGTTTGCCATCCAAATATTCAGTTGTCTCTTTCTTAGGCAGAGCACAATGTTGAACAAAGATAGATCTCTAAAAATATGTCCATCTTGCCCATTTCATTCATTCGTATTCCACATGGCACTTACAACAAGAGTGGGGAAACTCTTTCAGAGGAGGTCTTGGAGGCCACAGTCATTGCTGTGGAAGAATTAACGCAAAGGATGAGACACCACCATATTACACTTAAAACATTTTAGCACCAGGAGCAAAGCCTGGGGAGAGACATTTCAATCTTTTAGAATGGAGGAAAAACCATATAAAAGCTGACAAACTACATCAGGGTTACCTTACTGGGTGTGGAATATAGAAGACCCTAGAAAGTCTCAGCTTCCTCATACAAATCAGTGAGGGATGTTTTCTAAAGGTAAAATGGCTCCATGTGTTATATGTCAAGAATTGACATTATTTTTACAACACTCTTGTTCATAAGTTAAAACCTGTTTTGCTTCAAAAGAGAAGTATTAATCATTTTAGTGTTTCAGTGTTTGGAGTTTCAGTGACAATTTTTACTTGACAATATTGCCCACAAATGCATACAATTGGGTGTGATCTCAGTGTTATGTGATTGTTGCTTTCAAAACTAGATGCCACACTTCCTCAAATATGAAGGGTAAAGCTCATGTTTCCTGAGCCACACAGCAAAATAATGGGCACAGCCATGGAGAGCAAGGTCTATATCCATTTACTAGTCCCAGCTAGAGTACACTGTCAAAATAAATTGCTCAATGGCAGGGATATAATTCTTTACTACATTCCTTCTCAAATGTAGCAATGAGTCATTTCAGCCATTTTCTTCCCACTGCAAGAAAGTCTTTGAAAACCATGCAGTTTTAGAAAGCATTTCACAATTCAGGACTTGTCTATGCCAAATTTGCATGTGATTGTTTCCCACAGAAAACAGCATTTTCTGTGAAAGAAACTGCATTTTTTGTATGGAAAATATTTCAACACAGAAACATTATCTCCTTTGCATAATACACTATTGTATGTGCAGAAAATGCTATTTTCTATACTAATCAACCATGTGTGAATTTTACTCAGAATGAATCTCCAATTACAGGATTTGCTGCACAGGAATGAATATTGAATCAAGCTAAGGACAAAGGAGGAAGGAAAAGGAAGAGAAACTTGGGCAGTTTAAAAGGTGGGACAACAAAGGATTAATCTTGGACTTTCTTGCCAAATCAGGACAACTGGAGGGTATGGTTGGCCAATACTAATTTAGAACATAACAAATGAAGTGTGTTCAATCTGTTTACCTTTTAAAAAACTTCACATTTGATTATATATTCTTTTGTTCCTTTGAAGATGTAAAAGGATACAGTCCTCCCCACCTGGCAAAGAAAGTTGCAAAAATATTTAACAAGCTGGAGGTGGAAACTTTCTAGTCAAAAAGTCAGGCCATAAGCCAGCTTTCTCTCAATGAAGTACTTTCCATATGTGCTTGACTACAACTCCCACCGTTCCCAGCTGTCTTGGAGGTTATAGTCCAGTGTATATGGAAGACTAGGAAAGGCTACTGTAAGACATCTTTCCATTATTAATAGAATCTTTGACCTGACAACTGGGCCAGATGTGCTTATGCTATATTGGGCAGCAGAATTTACATGGCTTTTATATCTCCACCTTTTAGCTACAAACATACCAGTGAAGACTGTCCATCTGAGAATAAGAGAAATGAGTCGTGACATTTTTATTTAATTTTTATTTATGTTCTGATAGAGCTTCCCTTCCCACCCCACCCCATTATAGTTTTCCCTGTGCAAGAACATGGCGCTATACATATACCACACCTTCACTTGGCTCTTTGTCTTCCCAGAGCCGATTGAATTCCCTCTGCATGACAGCAACTGAAAAGTGAATTGAGGGCAATGTCTGCAGAATATCAGCATGTTAAAACATAACACTGACAAGAGAGAATTTTAACCCTCCTGTCTTGTGTGAGTTTGAAAGCTCAGACTGTGCAGTGGGGAGAAGCAGCTGCAGATTGCCTTCTCAACTGTCAGCCTTGTTCTTTTCATGCTGCTTCCTCTGTCCTTCTCATTTTATAAATATTCTGGATGGTTCTTCCCCCACCCCCCACAAAATAATAACCAGAAACACAATGAGAACAGTTGTCTACCTCATGTGCCCTGCTTTAAGTAAGCAGTAGACCCATAACATTTCTGCTTTCATATTGACAGTTATACTGTTGAATAGCCATTTCCCTTGCTTTTTCACTTGCTACTAACAAGCTCAGATACATTCTTAGTAGAAACTAATTGTTAGGAGACAGGTGAAAATCTCCCTGTGCTTTCTGAAGGAATTTTCTAATAGAACAGAGAATCTGGTGTTGGTAGTGTCAGTCATGACTGCATTCCCTTTGAGATAATGGGTCACATCCTTCATGATGTAAGTCTTAATGCTAAGCTGGATCAAAGTTAGAGGACGACAATCCTTTCTTTCTCTTTCGTGCCTCTTTCCTCTTTTTCCTCCTCTGCCTTCTACATTCCCCTTCAGGACTGCTAAGGAAGGGCCACATCATATTAGCCAAATATTTCAGCTATTCATTTGCAAAGGACTGAGCATGTAAATCTTCTCTTATTTTGTTCTTCTGCACATGAACAACCACGTGAACAAAAATCAAAAGTATTTGTCCTGGTGAGTAAAGAATAGAAGAGTTTCTAAGCTTCTTTCAATGATTTTTTTCCCATGATCTTGGGAAAGTCACAGAAAATAGTGTATTTTGCAAAAAATATATTGGCTTTCTTATTATTTAATGCATTAAATTATTACATTAAAAAACATAACTTTTTAAAAGTAAAAATCCAAAGAGTTTATTATGCTTCCTTGCTCAAATGAATGTTTTACCCCCACCAAAAAGAGTCAAAATATCACCACAGTTTCCTACAGTTGACTTCAGGGATGTTTATACAGGCCATTTGCATCAGTTTCCCCCTGCCCTTGCATCACCCTGTCCACACGGGGCAGGACCAAAAGCCTGATTCAAATGTGGACTATCTTCACATGGGAAGGGCAATTCTGCAGCAAATCCAGGCCATCCTTCCCTTAAAGCCAATTTTAAAAACTTCAACACTTCCCAAAATATCTGAAGCATTTTGGAGCAATGATGGGCAGCTGTTTACACAGTGCCTCACTCTGTCACCTGCTATCAGTGCCACTGGTGTGAGTCATTCCCTCTGAAGTCACAATGAGGCACTCAGTCATGTGATCAACACTGTGTGCCTCCGTTTTTGACTTCAGAGCTAGCGACCCATGGTGGCGGTGGGCAGCACAGTAGGATGTGTGTGCGTAGACAACTGCCTGGCATTGCTCCAGAGTGCCCAGGTAATGAGGAGAATTCAGGGCAGCTTCAGGACCAAAATACCCCTCAACAAAATGTTGTTCATCTTCTCTATCAAGTATAAAGAATCTTTTCTATGACTTGGATTCTGTTACTGATTTTTGTGTTAAACACCAGGACAGGCAACAGCACATGTGGCTGGAGCAGTTGCTGACTCCAATCCTGACACAAACCAATGCTCCCTGGCCATCTATCTGGAACTAATGACCCCTTATATATATTTCTACAATACAATACAATACAATACAATACAATACAATACAATAATGGGCCCCTGTTATATCATTTTTGACAGCACAGAGTACCTTGACTGCCTCCTTTTCAGCCAGATAGAAAGTAAAGGAGACAGGGATTGGGGATTGGAACTCCCAAAGCCTCTTAGGAAGACCTGGGCCCCTGGGAGCTGGACTGTGGAAAAGCAAATGATGCATTACAAAATAAATATTGCCATCTCAGCAGCCCAGAGAGTGGCTATGATGTCTGTTGCTAAATTTAAAGTTTGGCCCAGATGCCTTTGGCAGCCCTGGGAAGAGAAGCTTGAACTCAGGTTGAGGGAACTCAGTGTAATTCCTCATCCCTGCTTCTTCTACAAGGTGCCTTGGGTCCCACTCTGGGAGAAAGGCAGCATATAAATGAAATAAACAAATAAATATCCTTCGTCTAAGGCTAATAAAAATTGCCTATAGCCACCCATTAGGTTTCCATGGCTGAGTGAGGATTTTAAACCTGGCTTCCAGCAGTGTAGTCCAACACTCCAATGACTTCATCATGCTTTCTCTCAGACTGCTAAATCAGTATCCTGGCATGATGATTAATCTGGAAGAACTAGGTTATAGTTTTGCCTGGAACAAACCACAAGCCACACAATTTGAAAAGTCTCTATATTTTATAATTTCTATACTGGCTTGCCTTTGATGACTGTTGCAATGTCAGTCTTCTATTTTAATGTAAACAACATCTGTCATCCTAAGGTTTGTACTCTTCTGTTCAACAGGAGCCCTTGTGGCGCAGTGGTTAAATGCCTGTCCTGCAGCCACTCGCTCATAAACCACAAGGTTGAGAGTTCAATACTAGCCAGGCCTCAGGCTTGACTCAGGCCTGCATCCTTCCGAGGTTGCTAAAATGAGTACCCAGCTTGATGGGGGACAATGAGCTTACAGTTGTAAACCTTAGACACTGCATAGCATGGTATGAAGTGGTATATAAATGAAGCTGCTTTTGCTTTCATTCTCTCAGTATAATCTCAGAAGTAATGATCATGCAATTTTTGTTGGTTTGGATCCAGATTTCAATGTATGCAACTGGGTTAGTAGAAGTGGCCTTTCTTGTCCTTCACTGCCACTATCCAGTTCCTAAAAACATGGTCAGATGATTGTGCTGAATGGAGTGGCCCATGAAGTGAGGGAAAAGCAGGAATCCAAAAACCATCCCAAGTTGTGTTCCACAAGCAAAGGAACTATAGTGACAGAAGACAGAATTTTGTGCATTTCATCTGTAGTAATGAGGAGGTTACAAAGATATTTCAAAGATGTGATTTCAGACCAAGGATGGGCAACATATTGCTGGACTGCAACTCCCAGTAGATACAAGCTGCTGGCACACTGCATAATTAATGCAGTTTGACACTGCTTTACCTGCCATGGCTCAATACTATGGAATTCTGCCATTCATAATTTTGTGAGAGCTGTCAGAAAGTTCTGGTGTCATAATAAACTACAAATCCCAGCATTCCGTAGAATGAAGCCATGTTTGTTAAAGCAGTGTCAAACTGCATTAATTATGCAGTGTAGTGCATCCTCAGTCAATATAGCCAATGGTGAGGAATTCTGGGAGTTGAAGCCAAAAACTTCTGGAAGACTATAAGTTGCCCATCCCTGATCTGGGCTGTCACGAGCAGTCTTGGGTTAGTTCTTCACCCTCCATTTGAACCAGGAGACATTACCTATCCTTCCTTCTTAATTCATTTATACTGTGAGGAAGGAAATCTACCTTGGCATGCTTCCTCTCCCTCCTCCCTAACAATAAAGTTACATGAGCCTTGATCCAAAGAAATCCAAACAGGAGCCAGTTTCTCCTTTCATGGGTTTTCAATTCAAATATTAAAAACAACTTAGGGCCTTTACAGACTGCCAGAAATAATGCAACTTGAGGCCACTTCAACTGTCCTGTCTCAGTGCTAGGGAATCATGGGAACTGTAGTTTATTGTGGCACCAGAGCTATCTGACAGAGAAGACTCAATGTCCCAGAAAAAAAAAATACAATTCCCATGATTCCCTAGCACTGAGCCAGGATAGTTAAAGTGGCCTCAAGCTGCATTATTTCTGGCAGTCTGTAAAGGCCCTTACTGTGTAATACAGGAATAGGTAATGGGAAGAGAACACACCCAAGCTATAGCTTTCAAAACTGTGCATGTATATGGAATGTATATGCAATATTTGTCAGTGCATTTTGTAAAAAAAAAAAAATCAATGAAATCTGACAGCTGAGTTGTGTCAACAAATAATGTCTGCTGAGTGAGACTCTGAGTCAAGGGCTTCTTTTGGTGTAGAAGGGAAAAAATGTCTGTGTGTTTGGTCTGGAGGAAGAAATAACACCCTTTGACTATGTTATATCTGTGTCACCCTTTTTCCTGACAGGGTGATAGTTTTGATTTGTTTTAAAATGTTAAAAGCATAGTCCACCAATTCATTTTCAACATGTTATATAGCTGGAAAAACAAAGATGGAAAGTGTTTTAAAGATCATGGTGCTTTTGAGTTTCAAACTTTTTTATTCCTGAGTCACACAGCTTGAACAGAAGGAAAGGCTCCCTGAGTGCTGAAGATTGTTCCTTGCACAATACATCCTCTAAGAGACAGTAACAAAATGCCTGTTGTATTCATAGAAGACTTTTACATGTGAAGTTGAAGGCTTTCACAGCCGTCATCCATGGGTTTTTGGGCGCTTTTCAGTCTGCGAGGCTATGTTCTAGAAGAATTTCTTCCTGTTTCATCTGCAACTGTGGCTGGCATCTTCAGAGAATGGTGCCATGGAAGTGAGTGGGGTATATATATACTTTATGATCCTTGGTTGAGAGGATGTGATTTGCATGTTAATCTGTGTATAGCTCTGTTGTTGAATGGCAAGGCCTCAGGGTGGGAGGATATGTGAGAAAAGCCCACAAATCCCCAATACTTTTACAGTGTGACCACCTTGTGCAGTTTTGTGCAAATCACAGAATTTTACAGGAAGGAAAGCAGGCCCATCCATTACTGTCTTCCATTTGTAGTCCTTCTGTGTTTTCCCTCCATTCTTTCCAACATTTTTCATAGCAGAATAAGATGTTATTGTGGAAAAGATAGAATATTAACTGCACAATGACCAATATCTCTTGATTGGTGGCATTGAGAGCTCTTTGCATGGAAGCACTGCAGGGCATAGAACAGAGACATCAAACAAATACTGTCTTTTACAATTGTCATGCATTCACAGTGAGCCTGACTTCAGTCAAACTAATGTAGCTGTTTTATTTGGTCCTTTATCCCTAAGGACTTGGTCTAATATCTCTAAGTGCGGCAACGTCTGGGCAGATTGATAGTTAAGAGTCATGGGAAGGTTATATAGCATGCACAGCTCTGCCATCCAATGTGACCTTTACAAAGCAAGAGGAAGAAACATTGATCATCTGCTTCTTGAGACAGTAGCCCAGTCTGCTTAATGACAGGGCCACCTCTACATATAATTTTTATAAATGTAAGGCTGAGCATTAGAATTTCCAGGACAGAGCTATTCTAAGCCCTAAGATTTCCAGGTCAAAACATGAAACCTAGGGATGGCCCCTGGTGAAGTCAAAGGGATGCAGGTTCTGGTGATGTTTCAAGGGGCAGTCTCTGGGGATGTCACATGCAGGCTTTGTCTGCATTGGTTAGGATACTCCAGGGGAAGGTGAGAGTATCCTGGCCTCACATCTGTCCTGACCTGCCCCCATTACCAAGCCCTCTGTTCTCATGCCACAGTGGCTGTCCGCATTGGCTTCTTGCTGGGCAGCCCAGCACAGGTCACTTGCTTCTGAGGTCAGAACGAGGCACGCAGTGATGGGCACAAAGCTGAATGTCTTGTTCTGACCTCAGAATGATTGAACTGTGGCAGCAGCAAATGCACCAGGCAGCCCAGTGGGAAGCCTGTGCATAGTTGCTGAGGTATGGGAATGGAGGGCTCCAAATCTTGCCAAAAGATCCAGAGCAACAGGTAGGGTTTTTTAAACTATATGAAGTGTGTTATACCCTGGTTGTGGTGTGGAACATGTTGGACTGCTTGCACCAGAACTGGGATTTGGGCTGTCCATCATCCAAACAAGATAATGCTAGAACAGGGAGGGGGAAACAGGTCTTTTTACTCATACAAACAAGGTCACAGTGGACCCTGGTGATGTTTTAAGCATATATATAAGCTACTCAAAGTAGTAATTCAAAAAAAAAAAATACCAAATCTAACAATTGAGAACACACACACATTTCAAGGCAGTGTCCTCACTCAAAGATCTCTGCCACTCCATTTGGTCTGAAGACTAGAGAAGATAGACCAGCCCTTGGGACTCTACTGAGTCTATAAATGTATTCCAAGTATATCTCTACTTCTAAAATAGGGGTGGGAATCACACAGCCCTCCAAACATTGTTGAACTGCAACTCCCAGCAGCCCCAGGTATCACAATCAATAGTGAGTTGGAGTTAAAGTAAACAGAGAGTTAAAGATCAACAACATCTAGAGGGCCACATCATTCCCATCCCCCTCTAGAATGTGAATGACTCTTTACTTCTTGCTCTGATGACTCTTGGTTGCAACAGTCCTTTTTCCTAGCCAATTTCAAAAGAAAGCTGGGTCTCTAGCATGTTCAAGAAAGAACATATGGCCTGCAGTATGTTAAATGGAACTGGACCAAAACACCACTGGAAGGAGCTCAAGTTATTGTTTGAAACCGTGACACTCAAAAGTCAGCTGGGTTTGTGAGTCACAGGGGAAAATGAAAAACTAAATCCCAGAAAGAGAGACAGAATGGCCTGGGAAAAAAATCATCCAGCAATTGCCACAGTATCATTTTTTAAAGGAATGTAATGGCCATGGATGAAAGGTAAACACAGAACTAGCACCTAAAATTAAATACTATTTGCATTCTATTGCAGGAATTCTTTCACAGAATGTAAGGAATTTAGAGTTCCAGCTCATGTTTTAAAACAGCTAAAAAAAAAACTGTAATTCTGTTATTGGTGTGCAAGCATCTTTGAACCAACTCTGAAAATTCTGCTCTGTGTTATGACAATAGCAAAATAATTGCAAATGTGCATTGCCAAAATCAATGGTGGAAGGCTAACATTTATCTGTTGAAATATTCATCTGCCCAAATATTGCTCCTACTAGGTACAAACAGCTCAGTAAAATCAAGCCTATACCAGTTTTGTATACATTCAGTTCATTCATAATTTATTTCTGCCTTATGTCAGCACAAATTTGCAGTTTTTAAAATCTACAAAAATTAAATAGTTCAGTTCAGTTCATCTTTATTATGATCATAGACCAGGACAGGTAAAAGAGGGATAAAGAATAAAACAAGGTAAAAACAAGGTAAAAACACAGGCTAAATATCCTTTTAAAGTCCAGTGAGGCAGGGCAAGATTGGTACTAGCCTACTGCAGAGGTCATTGCCTGATAGATCTTAAATACAGCTGCACAGAATCTGGCAAGTTTATATGTTATATCATGGTTGGTGTCTGAAAGGAACAAAGTGTAAAATTGACTGGTGTGTCCTTGATATTTATATAATGAAGGTGAAATAAGGCTGAGGCAGATGTAAGAACACTGGAGTAGTACATGCTCTGTTGTCTCTATTTGGCCAGAGTCACATAATCTGTCTGAGAAGGGGATCCTTCACTCATTGTGATGTCTCTGCCACCATCTCTGGTGCCAAGAAAAGTGAGTCTGCCTTCATCTGTTTCTGTGCTTTAAAGGCTCTCCGGTCTTCAGAATTGATGTGAGGGCTGATCGGGGTCCTTTTTTGCCTTGGGTGGCATTTTAAGTTGTATGGAGGTGACAAGGCCATATAATGATGGGAGGCTAATTCAGCAGTTGTTAGTCCGTCACCATCTTCCAAAAATCAAATTGAAATAAATATTTTTGAAAATATTTCCTCCCCAAAATATGTATTACTCACTGTCAAGTATGAATATCTAAATAAAATTATCTTACCCTGAAGTACACCTTTCCATAAGAATTTTGGTGGGTGTATTTGTTTGTTTGTTTTTTGAGCCAAGAACAGCATCAAAAATAGAGACAACAATTTTAGCATTGGGAGGGGGGGTTGGGAAGGGATTAATTTTTTTAATTTTATTGTACTCTATGTATTTTTATTGTTGTAACCTGCCCAGATTCTTTGTGATTGGGCGGGCTATAAATAAATAATTTATTATTATTATTATTATTATTATTATTATTATTATTATTATTAAAACATGGAGGACAAAATCCAAAGGATAACTACATCCTGGACTGCGTATTATTCCTGGATGTATGAATCTGGTTGGATTGCTGATGCATACACAATATTTGGTAGGTTTGAGTTTCTGTAGTGCAACAAGAGACAGCCAGCATGGCAGTGGTTGGAGTACTGGACTATGATTCTAGAGACCAAAGTTCAATTCCTCACTTGTCCATGAAACCCACTGGGTGACCTTGGGCAGGTCATATGCTCTCAGTCTCAAGGGAAGGTAATGGCAAACCTCGTCTGTACAAATGTGGCCAAGAAAACCTAATGATAGGTTTGCCTTAGGATCACCATAAGTCAGAAATGACTTGAAGGCACAGAACAATAACAACAGTGCAACAAGAAAATTATTTCTTATGATTAGCACCATAGAGAATGTACTGTGGACGCAACATTCTTCACCAGGGATCTATAAAAGTGAGAAAACTGTTGGAAGTGGTCTCATAACCAGTAGATAAAGTCCTGCCATTAGCATGGGTGGTCCATGGTCAGAGTAGAAGCATTTCCTCACTCCCACTGGCTGCTTAAGGTGTCCATCCCTACTTTAAAATACGAGGTACCGGTGGCTATTTGGGGAAAATAAAATATGCCCTGTCAGAACAGAAGACTTTGGGCTTACATTTAAAAGCAGAAAGCTGTTAAATATGGGGTGAAACAGAGTGCTCCTTTGTGCTGGCATGGGGGCGGCATCTAAGCATGGTGTTTAGACACTGTATGCTCTAATGCCACTCCCAAGCTGGCATCACACTGCCTGCCTGACCACATGGCGGGCAGCTTTTCAGTGCTCTGGCGGTGCGGTGTTTAGATGCCTCACACTGCAGGAGCACTGAAAAGCTGTGGCAGCAGCAGAAAAGCCAGCTTTTTCTGGCACAAAAAGGAGTGGCATTTTGCCACTTCTTTTTGCGCCAGAAAAAGATGGAGTGGGGCTGCGATGTGCAAGAGCCTGGCTTTTTCAGGGGGCATGTAATGCTGCCCCTTCGGGGCAGTCTGCTTCACCCCCGCATTGCATTTTTAATAAAAATGGGGCAACCATGTCGTTTTAATAGTTCTGACACTAACGTATTTTATGCCATGTCTGCTATTGATCAGTAGATATAATATTCCATTCTCAGCTTGACAGGGCAATCAATATGCAGGAAAAAGTGACAAATGGTGGCTGACCCATTTGTTAGAGCTTTTGTGATTCATGTTTAGAATTCTAAGAAATTCCAGTTTGTTCCCAGATGTGATTCAGCAACATGTGCACATCAGTTTACAAGCTGTGTACCAAATAAACAGTTTGCTAAAGTATGTACACCTGTTTTAAATTGATGTTAAATTTCAGATAGATCAATCTATTCAGTTTAGATCTGTGTCTAGCTGCTCTTAACAACATTCTACATTAATTTGACAATGCCATGGCCTCTCCCTGCTCCCTGCTCCATATTTCATGAACAAGTTAATGATATAACATCTCTGGACACATTTACACTGTAGAAATAATGCAGTTTGACCCCACTTTAACTGCTATGGATCATCCCTACAGAATCCTGGTATTTGTAGTTTTGTGAGGCACCAGCACTCTTTGGTAGAGAAGGCTAAAGACTTTGTAAAACTACCAAATCACAGGGTTCCATAAAATGGAGCTACAGCACTTAAAGTGGTGTTAAACTTTATTATTTCTACAGTATAGATGCATCCTCTGGCTTAAAAGATTCACAGGCTGTCCTTGAAGCTTCACCTAAGAGAAATGCCCCAGGACAAGTCGTCATATTCCTTAGATAATAGGAATCCTTTCACCATTTATTGCCACCTTTCAGGGTTCATGTAGAGGTCCCTCAAAGGTCAACCCATGTCTTAGAGCAGGGGTAGGCAACCTTTCCCCTTTAAGGGCCGAGGGACTTCATCTCCCAGAATCCCAGGAGCTATTGGCCAACATGGGACTATTGGCCAACATGGCTGAGGCTTCTGGGAGCTGAAGTCCCTCGGCCCTTAAAGAGGAAAGGTTGCCTGCCCCTGTCTTAGAGCCTTGTTCTTAGGCCCTTTGCAACTGAATGGGTGTTCAAACAAATTCTGGAGGGGAACTCTCCAGGTGTATGAGGGCACTTAAGGAGAAACACTTGACATGTTTGCTGGATGTATGGCTAGGGGAGGGTTTTTGCTATTAGATATATCTGTGATGGAGAAAGTGTCTGACCTGTGATTCTCCTCATGCATGCTTTAAGCACTTGAGGGAATTCATTTGCAATTAACCCTGCAATAAGCCTGGTACAGCATAAAATATAATATTCACTTAATGACAAAGGCTCTGCTTGTTCAACAAATAGGCCAAAAGGCCCATCCCCCTCCCTCCCCATTCTGGAACCATCCTGTTTAGACATACATCCTGAAACCCAGTTATAGTGTGAGCAGTGTTAGCAGACATCCTCCATTTTTTCTTATATATTTTAGCCATGTGAAGTTCCCTATGACCCCAGCCTGACCCTTGGGAAATGGCAGCCATAATCCCCTAAATGTAAGGTCAGGTAAGCAAGCTGAAGTTGCTCAAGACCACTAAAGATTTCCTGGACAGGCAGGTTTTGGGAGTTGCCCTTGGGAATATCCCATTATATTGGAAAATATACATAATGGAGTTTGTTTGTCTTAGTCTCACACTTAATGGGACAGTGATCAGATTTGATTGCACCCCTTTTCTCTAGCTTCCTTTCCATGATAGTTTTGAAACCCAAATGCATTGTTTAGACCAGGGGTAGGCAACCTTTCCCCTTTAAGGGCCGAGGGACTTCAGCTCCCAGAATCCGAGGAGCTATTGGCCAACATAGGACTATTGGCCAACATGGCTGAGGCTTCTGGGAGCTGAAGTCCCTCGGCCCTTAAAGGGGAAAGGTTGCCTACCCCTGGTTTAGACTATGCCCAGACTTAGGGCCTAAGCAGACGGGCGGCCATGGGCCGCCCTGGGAAGGTGCGCCGCGGGATCGAGGCATCCCCATGCCTCGATCCAGTGGCGCACCGTTGGTGCCCCTGAAAAGGAGCGCTAAAATAGCGCTCCTTTCATATGTCACCGAAAGTGCACCGCAAAAGGTTGCGGCGCACTTTTGGTGTCCTTTCTGCCGCAGCATGTCCGAACGCTGCGGCGGGAGGTCCTCCTCAGAGCGCCAGCCGTGCGGAGGGCCGGCAGCTCCGAGGACAACCTCGGGAGGGGGAGGGGGCGCCGAGCGTGCGGCTGCCCCTTCCTTGTGCCAAGGACAGCCTATTAAACCGTCTGCTTAGACCCTTAGGTAAACAATGCTAAACCCATCAAGCCTTTTGTCCACCTATTGTTTGGCTCATGGCCAGGAGGCAGAAATTCTCTATAAGAACCCCTAGATTTTAGCAGACCTTGTGCTACCTTGGATGTGCATGCTGAATCTCTGTCGGTCTATGCTCTGAGATAGTTCCTGTGACTCCCTCTCTTGCCGGTCGTGCCCCTTCCATGGAACTCATCCTCATTCACCGCCAGAAGTCCAGAGGAGTCTCTCGGGCGTGAGTATATCCCCCTCTATCTCTTTGTCTCCCTCTTTGTCTCCCCCGCTCTCGCTCTTTCCCACTTGTGTCTAGTGTGTGTGTGTGTGTGTGTGTGTGTGTGCCACATTGGATGTTTGCTTACTGTATTAATAAATATTTTCAGACTTTAATTGGAGTTTGGTCTGTTTCAGTGTCATTCCTTGCCAGAACTCTTACATCTCTGGTATACAATTGGATAAGATCTCTGAAGCGAAGTTGGGTGCTTCACTCTCACATTTGAGCTAATTATAAATTCCCCAAAATTAGGCATGTTTCCCAACAGCAGTCCATACAATGTCTGGCATATTCTGCACCAGAACTGGCTTTATCCCTCTTAACACACATTGCAAAAAGTTACCAGTGACCAAAAGTTATATGTTACCTTCTGTTATCATGTTGCAGTGGCTGAGCTGCGCAATGTGTCTGCTGCCACTGTGGGCTGTATGCTTATTTCTTTAATTTAATTTCTTTTTAAACAATGCTACTTTGATATAAATAGATACATATAAATAAACATGAGTATATATGCATTTGTGCATATACTTTTGTTGTTGTTGTTAACTGCCTTTGTGTCTTGACCCATGGTGACCCTATGGATGAGACATCTCCAGGCCTCCCTGCCCTCTACTGCTCTGCCCAGGTCCTGCAAACTCATGTTTGTGGTCTCCTTAATAAAGTCCATCCATCTAGCATGTGACCTACCTCTCTTTCTACTTCCCTCTACCTTTCCTAACATTATTGTCTTTTCCAACAATTCATGCCTTCTCATGATGTGTCCAAAGTATGACAGTCCAAGTCTTGTCATCTTGGCTTCTAGGGATATCTCTGCCTTGATCTGCTCCTATTAGTCTCTTTTTAAAATATCCACAAGATTCTGGAGTCCCATATTGCAGAGCATACTTCTATACTTTAGGTTTAGGCAAGGGCAGGCAACCTAAGGCCCAGGGGCCGGATGCGGTCCCCTGAGGTCTTTGGACCGGCCCCTGGCCGGTCCTGCCACCGCCACCGCTGCCGCCTGCCATGATGATATTGATTATTATTGTTATTACTTGTTCTTGGGGTTTTCTTGGCAAAATCTCCACAGGGGTTTTGTCATGGCTTTTCTGGGGCTGAGAGAGTGCACATGCATTTTTTTATTTTTTATTTATTTATTTATTTTTGGTGCTTCAGCCCCCCAATTGTCTGAGGGACAGCAACCCAGCCCCTGCCTCAAAAAGGTTGCCTACCCCTGGGTTTAGGTGTTAGTTTGGTGCCATGGGAATCCAGGGACAAATACTACAATGCTTTTGCTGCTCCTTCTTTTTTATTGAAACTGTTGAGCATTTTATCATTTACATAAATGAAAGATGTTAGTTGTACTCAAAGGAATACATCAAAATGTACTGCTTGACAAGTGATATTTAGTAGTAGTAGCTGAAATTATTTGGCTTATAGGTCAGCATTATAGTATGTGGAGTTAAATATGGAAAGTTTATTCATATTTAGATCCCAAGGAGACAATAAACTGATCTATAGTTCTGCTAATGGGTTTATGATAACATCTTTTTACTGTATATGGAATACTGTTTGATATAAAGTGATTCTGAGTCTTGTGGTGGTTAGGCTGTGAATAGTCAACATTCTTGCAGCTGCAAACATTGCTTTTGTTTTATAGCAAAGTAACAGATACTGTGATCTGAAGAGCTGAAAATTTTAGATTTTCCCCATCAGATCAAAATGTATCTGTAATTACACATTGCGAATCAATAGTTTCTGAGTATAGATATCATTGTTGAACTGAGACCATTTATTTTAGCTTCAGGTGAAGTTTGGTTTTGTTGTTTGAAAAGAATGTTCCAAAATTCCATTGATCTTGTAATTTTCATGAGGTATCTTTTTTTAAAAAAGCAAAACAATTTTTAAAATTAACTCACAGCATAAAAACATATATACATTACAGGACCAAAAAAACCTTCCCACCCCCACCCCCCAAAAAGGGGAGTGGGGCTGTAACATAGCACATAACACAAAAACAATTAAACCTTACAGTATTAATGTTAAAATGTTTTACACCTTCTACACATTCATACAAATCCAACATTTAATTTAGTAAATATCCTTTCTCCATACGTTACTTTCCTTTCTTCAGCTATTGACATATTACTGTTAGCTTTAAGGGTTTGCAATCTCTTTAACATAAAATTTAATGCTTATCCAACAGTTTTAGGTATATATTCCACTGTATTTTCCTATTTGATTCTAGACTCAAGTACTAACTTATCTAGACAAATTACATTAATTGAATTATACCTCTACCTATAACAGTGGTTCTTAACCTGGGTTCGATCGAACACCAGGGGTTTGGTGAGTCAGTCTCGTGGGTTCGGCGGAAGTCAAGACACACATCCGATTCATATGATTCGTGATGACACGCCCCGCTCGTCCATCATTGGCTGCAGGTGATAACCTGTATATGTTTTATATTTATATGCCCCATCCAACCAAACCAGCTTGCCCCGCCTCCACTGACAGAAGTGGTCCTCTGATTGGCCGTGTGGTGTGATTGACAGCGCGGCGGCCCACTCCCCTCACCGGATGCCACTGACGGTCCGTATTGGCGGTAGAAGGGTTCAGTGAATGCGTAAGAATCGTAAGAAGGGTTCAGTGAATGCGCATATGAAACTGGTGGGGGTCAGTACCTCCAACAAGGTTAAGAACCACTGACCTATAATAAAGCGTTGCTTTTATCAGCTTTTATATGCATATTAGTATATCTATCCATCAAGGACAGCCTCCAAAACACAGCTCATCTTCTGCTAGCTCCTCAAAGACGGAGCTCCATCTTCAAACTGATCAATCATTCAGCAAAAGCCCTGCACTCTTAGACCATGTGCTGAGGCCAAAAACAAACAAAAGTCCCCATACAAGCCTTCAGAGAATTAAGGATGACCACCAAAATACTGTTCACATTCTGCTCTCTCCTCAGAGACAGAAGTCGTATAGAAAGTCTATTTTCTTTGTATCTTACAACTGTGTGTATTTGGTATACAACTGCTCTGGTTATGATAAATACTAACATACATGTTTTTTTAATAAATAAAACAACAGTGATTGGGAGAGAGAGGAGTGGGCGGGTTAGGGAATTGAGTTGATTGATGTGTTTTATTCTTGTATTGTTTTAATCTGTTGTACGCCGCCCCGGTTGCCTAGCAGAGGGGCGGGTTAAAAATTATTATTATTATTATTATTATTATTAGAAATTTTTTATCATTCACTATCAGGCAACGAAACCCCATGGTCAACTGGTACAGGGTATGTATGAGCAAGACAGTAAGTTGGGAATGACAGCAACAGATACTAGGAGCCTTTACAGACTGCCAGAAATAATGCAGTTTGAGGCCACTTTAACTGTCTTGGCTCAGTGCTAAGGAATCATGGGAACTATAGTTTATTGTGGCACCAGAGCCCTCTGACAGAGAAGGCTCAATGTCCCAGAAAAAAATACAATTCCCATGATTCCTTAGCACTGAGCCAGGACAGTTAAAGTGGCCTCAAGCTGCATTATTTCTGGCAGTCTGTAAAGGCCCTAGGTTCTGCTGGCAGACAGGCCAATTTGTGATGGAAACACTTTACAAAGATGGTGATGGGGAGCTGACACCAAGTGAGTGTAATATAAACTGGATCCAATCTGTGTAAACAAAGGTTACCATGACAGAAATGGAATTCACAGCTATATTTGGCAAACCTTTAGGTTCTTGCTTAGAGAAGAGGCTAAGAGCAGTCAGGCTCTGTTCTGAACAGTTCTTCTTTGGCACTGTATTTTCTTTACTTGTGTTGTGTTGTCATTATTTGATAAAGTAACTCAGGCAAAATTCCATGAGCTCAAGCATGACTCTGTGTAACATGTTTTGTTTTTATTTTTTTAAAAAATATCATATTGCTTAGCCAAGCATGTCTCTTATATTTGGGAACTTAGCCATTACCAACAGTGCTGGCAAACATGTGGCCCTCCAGATGTTGCTGGTTTCCAGTTTTCATCTGGACCATCCAGCCTAGACACTGGTAAGACATGATGTGGAACAGTAATTCATCAACATGAGAGTCAAAGATGCTCAGATCTATAATAACACAAAGGCACAGTAACCTGGCACAAATGTGGGGCCCTGCACCAATTATTAGCACTGTCAATTTTCCAGTTAAAATGGAAAGTCCCATTGGTATAGTAATGGGAGATCACAATTGCTTGCTCTTGTGCATGCACAGTCCCCATTTAGAAGACATAACCTTTACTGGGTAACAAGAATCAGGATGCTGTGTTGCAGGGGTGGTCAGACTACTCACACTACTTTCTGTCAAGTGAGTGGCTGATTCAATATAATCCACACAGGATAGGTCCGTCATGGCGAACCTATGGTACGCGTTCCAGAGATGACATGCAAAGCCATTTTCCCCATCATGCAGAGGGCAGCAAGGAGGAGGAAGCGTCGTGCACCTGTTCCTTCTCCTTCCAGACCCTCCCTGGCCTTCAGCTGCCTCTCCAGAGACAGCTGAAGGCTGGGGATGGTGCAGGGAAAGGAAGAACAAGCAAGTGCATGTTCCTCTTCTTTTTCCCCTAGACCCACCCCCCAGGCTTTCAGCTGTCTCTAGAGAGGCAGATGAAGGCGTGGGAGGGTAGGGGGAAGAAGTCACACCCTGGAAGTCCCACCAAAAGAGGGCAGAAGTCCTGCCCCCAGCACCGGGTAACAGTCAGTGCCAGAAGGCCTTTTAGTTTGGGCACTCAGCCCCTAAAAGGTTCGCCATCACTGGGATAGGTCCGCCTCAATTACTGCTTCTAAGCTTTGGAACTCCCTTCCTAAATAGGTTCAGATGGCTCCCTCTTTGTTTTCCTTATGCTAACAGGTGAAAACTTTTCTATTCCAACAGGAATTTGGAAATTGACTTCAAGGGCCTTTAAAACTTTTTGCTGTCTTGTTAAACTTCGCCCTTTGCCCATTTAATGAGTTTGTTTTACATGGTTTTAATTCTCAAGATAGTTAATCACATGTAAACAATGGGTGTATCCACATTGTAGAATTAAAGCAGTTTGATACCACTTTAACTGCCATAATGCTATACTACAGAATCCTGGGGTAGAATAGACTCATAGCAATTAAAGTGGTGTAAAACTGCTTTAATTCTTCAAGTTTTTTACTCCAAGTCTCTACCTTCACATCAAAAGTCCTTGCAAGATACTTTCAAGTCAAGCCTCAAGTTGAGTCTGGGAGCTTGAGTCAAGGCTTGAGACAGAAGGATCATTCTAAAACTTTTCAAAAGCTTTAGAATCTCCTCCAATGTGCAGAGGGAACATGCTGCTGAGTAGACCTCAAGCCCATTGCCTAACACATTTGCTGTTTCTGAATGAAGTTAGACCAGCATGTCAGTTGCTAAATATATAAAAACCTCAAGTTGAGTCAGTGCATCCTTTATTGCCAAATTGAGTCCAAGGGCCTTTGCAGACTGCCAGAAATAGTTCAAATTGAGTCCACTTTAACTGCCCTGACTCAGTGCTAGGGAATCATGGGAACTGTAGTTTATTGTGGCACCAGAGCTCTCTAACAGAGAAGGCTCAGTGTCTCAGAAAAATACAATTCCTATGATTCCCTAGCACTGAGCCAGGGCAGTTAAAGTGGACTCAGTTTGCACTATTTCTAGAAGTCTGATTTGAGTCTGAATCAATAGATTCAAGTCTACATCACTGCCAATAACTGTATATTTTACTTATATTTGCCTGTATGTGTTTTAATTTTTGTAAGCCACCTTGAGTCCCAGTTCAGGTGAAGAGGGGGGATATAGTTAAATAATCATCACATTGTTGTTGAATCCTGGCCCAAGGATGCTGTGTACTATTGGTGGTACTCACCATTCTGCCCCCTAATTCTTTTCCTTGTTAATCTTGATTGAAATTATTAGTGCTCTGAATCACCCATGCAATGTGTCATCCAAGGGTTTGCTTGTGATTCTCTCAAGTACTAGAATTTTTAGCTTATCCAACCCCCCCCCTTTTTTTTAATAAGTATGTACAGATAACAAATAGACTAGATTCAATTTGTCAGCCACTTACTAGTCTCCAATTGTGTGAAGGACTCTATGGATTTTATAGAACAAAGCAAAAAATCTGTCAAGATTGCCCCATTGTTGAGCCTGTTATTTCACAGATAGCACATTTATATTAGTCTTAAAGTGCCTTCTTCATAAAATTGTCATTGGATGAAACATGCTGTCTAAAGCTTAACAGTATAGCCTCCATTTCAAGATTGTACTAACTTAAGTGAAAGAAATGGGAAGAAGTCCATGCTATGAGCAGAATCCTGATTATATATATTCCAGTTAAAGTCAATAGCTTGGAAAAGGCCCTCTCTTTCTATAAAGTTTACAATTATGACAGCATCTTCAGACAGAAGTACTGCTCACGTTTTATGGATTTGGTCATTTTCATTTTAATTTAATTTATTTTATTTTTTTATTTTATTTTTTGCTTTATAGGAAATTGATTGGATAATGATTAGTGGAAGACTATAAAGGGGCCATCCTTGTCTGCAATATACCTAATAAGATTTCTTCTTTAAAAGGCTTTCTAAGGATCTCTACAGCTTATTTCAATCCACCAGGTTTCAGACATCTATAACTCCTCCACTATACAAGTCTGTCATCATAACCTTCATTGCAAGGGCTAGAGCATTGTGCCTTATACCCAACATGACACTCATTAACTATTATTAAGGGATATACAAATATATAAAACATTTATTAATCAACTTTCTGAAACATACATAGTTCTGAAACATTTGACTATGGCTCTGTACTTACGGTACATAATGGGAAAATATTACAATAAATGTTACATGTGTTTATGATCATAATATTTTGTTTGTCCTTTTCTCCAGTCTAAAACAGAGCCATATAAGGAAAATATCTGAACTCTAAGGATGTGTCTGCAGCACACTGTTCTGTCAGTTTGGCACTACATTATAAAGAAGCAAGAAATGGAAAAGGGGAAAACCAAAAGGAAATATGACAGCATCTTTAAGACTATTACACTCTATTCCACTTCCAAATTTGTGTAAATATGCATATACCTAAGCATTTATTGCCACTCTGTACTTCATCCAAAGAAGTGAATTTATATCCATGAAAGCTCATGTGAAAATAAAAACTAGTTAGTTTTAAAGGAGCTGCCATGTTTCTTTTCTTTTCCTTCCTTCCTTCCTTTCTTTCTTTCTTTCTTTCTTTCTTTCCTCTCCCCCTTCCTTCTTCCTTTTTATGCTACAAGAGACTAACACAGCTACTTCTTTGAAAATTATCTCTGTCTTGTAAGACTAAGGTTTTCTACAGGAGAATCTGAATTAATTTCTTAAACTACAGATCCCAAGATGCCTTATGATGGAACCATAACAGTTAAAGTGATATGAAACCAATAATACTGTGTAGTGCAGACACACCCTAATAGTGTAAGTGTTAGAGTTAGAGTAGTTTGATGCCCCATTTAACTGTCATGGCTCTGTCCTATGGAATCCTGGGATCTGTACTTCAGTGAGGTACTTAGAATTCTCTGCTAGAAATCTCTAGTGTACACTCACCTGGACCACAGCACTATTGCTCTCTAGCAGAAGATTCTGAGATGTGTTTTTTTAAGAAACAAAAAATGAATGTCACTAAGCAATGTAATAAGTTATATTAAGCTATTCCAATAGCAGTAATGGTAACCAATTACTTTGGGAGCCTTTGTAATGAATTGACTCATTAGTCACTTTTTAAAGGTAATTTTTTCAGAATATGGATTAGACTTTTCTCTGCTTTGTGTTGTGCCTTATATCAGGTTACCTAGCCGAGCACTGTAATTTGACAGGAGCTCTCCAGGGATTTAGGAAAAGGTCTTTTCTATGACCAGCAGTCTAATCTCCCTTTTAAAAAAAACTATAGATGACAGAAATTTATCTGGGAATCTTCTATATGCAAAGCACATCCTCTGCCACTGAACTGTTTCACCAGAAAGTCACAGATCTCACTTTCTTACTACTTTTGGTTAGTTTCACACACACACGCACACCCTTCCAATTACTTTCTTCGCTCCTTGTCCCTGGTTTCCCTCACTTAAGACTCAGTTTCTGACCTAGGAAGGTCTATCCTGTTCAAGCTTCATCAGAAAATAAACATATGGAGCAGGAAACAAAGAACATCTGTTGTGCACTAATAATATTGAGGCAACTGATGGTTTCAGGCAAAGGACAATCAGCAGGGCATAACAACTGCCAGTACAGATGAGGCCACCACTTTATCCTCTTGACCAGTTACCAGAACTAGAGCATGCAAAGCCAGCAGAGAGATGTTTGTTTGTTTGCTGTTGATTGTGCATGCATCAACTCATGTGTGGGACCCAGCTAAACTCTGTGACTGCAACTTTGCACATATGCTGTATGCACAAGAAAATCTGGAGAGTAATAATGATGGGCAGAGATATGAATGCATATAGCCAGCCTGCAAGGTAAATTTGGATTATGCTGCCAATCCTCCATATGTTTATGTTGGCAACCAAAGCTATAAGCCAGCCCAAATCAAAGCCTTCTTGAGGACCACTCCAAAAATCTGGAACTTACTGCAAAGGGAGGCTAGGTTGGTTCTCATTGTCCTTTTGCTGACAGACAAATACTTTTTTTTCCAAAATGAAACTCATGCAAACCTTTGGCATATAATCTGGGTTCCACTACAGGAGGGATGTAGCTGCTTTGATGCTGTTCTGTCTTTTATTGTTGCCTATTTAATTGTGCTTCAGTGGTTTTGCTTTAATAATAATAATAATAATAATAATAATAATAATAATAATGTTTATTTATATACCGCCCTAGTGGAAGACCAATCTAGGCGGTGAACAATAGAATTTAGAAATTACAACAAGTTAAAATAACAACAATCCCTCCTCCCCCCCTAAAACATTATTAAAACAACCGCAATTAAGCAGTACTTAATTAAAACCAATTATAATAACAGTTACAACTACGACTAATACACACAGCACAGCAACTATGGAACAATACAACAGTCCCTAATCTCCCATGAATCTGCATAAGGGAAGAGGAAGGGTCCTATAAGTGTCCAGCTTCGGAAAGTCTCCGAATTAACTATCTAGTCCGGAAAGGCCTGCCGGAAGAGATCCGTCTTGACAGCCTTTTTAAAGCTGTATAAGGATGTTAATTGACGGATCTCATCCGGCAGGCCGTTCCAGAGTCTGGGAGCGACGATAGAAAAGGCCCTCTGGGAGGTCGCCGCAAGCCTGGCTCTTTGGGGCTGCAGCAAGTTCCTCCCAGAGGATCGGAGGGCACGGGGAGGATTATATGGGAGGAGGCGGTCTCTGAGATAGTTTGGGCCCAAGCCATTTAGGGCTTTAAAGGTAATAACCAACACCTTGTACTGGGCCCGGAAACCAATAGGCAGCCAGTGGAGGGACCTCAGCACCGGAGTGATGTGATCCCTCCTAGATGTCCCAGATAACAGCCTGGCCGCCATATTCTGCACTAACTGCAGTTTCCGAGTCAGGTACAAGGGTAGCCCCATGTAGAGCGCATTACAGAAGTCCAGGCGTGAGGTTACCAGTGCGTGCACAACAGTCTCAAGGTCCCTTACTTCCAAGAAAGGGCGCAGTTGGCGTATCAGCCGAAGCTGATAACAGGCACTCCTGACCGTCGCATTTACCTGCTTTACCATTTGGAGCGACGAGTCAAGGAGCACCCCCAAACTGCGAACACAGTCACTGGAGGAGAGTGTGACCCCATCCAGGACTGGAGGTTGCAACCCAATTCCTGGTTTCGGGGCCGAGACCGTGAGCACCTCTGTCTTGTCTGGATTCAGCTTCAATCTATTTTTCCTCATCCAGCCCATTACCGCCTCAAGACATTCATTGAGAGAAGATATGCCATTGGAATTCGAGGCCGACGAACGAGATATGGAGAAATAGATTTGGGTGTCATCAGCGTACTGATAACACCCAGCACCATAACTCCGTATTATCTCACCCAGCGGCTTCATATAGATGTTAAACAATATCGGGGACAAAATAGCTCCCTGAGGGACCCCACAAGTGAGGTCCCTCTTACTCGAGCTACAGTCCCCGATCAGCACCCTCTGGGACCGACCCGAGAGGAAGGACCGGAACCACTGCAAAGCAGTGCCCCCGATACCTAACCCCTTCAGGCGGTCCAAGAGGATGCCGTGATCTATCGTATCAAAAGCCGCTGAGAGGTCTAGGAGCACCAACAGGGTCACACTACCCCTGTCGATGCTCAGACGCAGATCGTCGGTCAAGGCAACCATGGCAGTCTCAACCCCAAATCCTGTCCTGAAACCGGTTTGAAATGGGTCTAGATAATCGGTTTCATCCAAGACAGCTTGGAGCTGAAGAGCAACCGCCCTTTCGATCACCTTGCTCAAAAATGGCAGTAATGACACAGGCCTATAGTTTTTCATTTCCAGGGGGTCCAGGGAAGGCTTTTTCAGAAGCGGCTTAACCGCCGCCTCCTTCAGACATGATGGAACATGTCCTTCCCTGAAGGATGCATTGATGATATCCGTAAGGAAGCACACCAATGCATCCCCCCCCTGGACGGCCAGCCATGATGGGCAAGGGTCGAGAGGGCATGTTGTCTTCCTCACCTTACCAAGCAGCTTGTCCACGTCATCGGTACTCACAGATTGCCACTGATCCAGTATAACTACATCGGCAGAGTCACTGGACACCTCGCCTATCGACTCTGTTCCAATGGCGGCATCTAAGTCGGCTCTTATCTGAGAGATTTTGTCTGCGAAAAAGTTGTTAAAAGCGTCACAGCAGGCCGTTGTCGGGTTAAGCAAGGGATTTGGCGCAGGAGGAACCTGCGTCATCTCCCTCACCACCCTAAACAGCTCTGCTGGACGAGACTCTGCAGACGCAATACGTGCCAAGGAGAAAGCTCTCCTCGTAGCACGTACCGCCTCCCGATAAGAATAAAAAAATTTCTTATGGCGAGTTCTGTCAGATAAGAGCTGAGTCTTCTGCCACCTGCGCTCTAGTCGTTGTCCAGCCCGCTTCATTTGCCTAAGCTCAGGCGTATACCAAGGCCTGCGGTTAGAAGCGGGCTGGCAAGGACGCTTGGGAGCGATTGTGTCGACAGCTCTGGTAAGCTCGATATTCCAGGTATCAACCAGGGCGTCGACAGAATCACCAGCATTCCCAACCAATGAACCCCCCAAGGCTTTCCGGAATCCAGTAGGCTCCATTAGCCTTCGAGGGCGGACCATTCTAATGGGTCCTCCACCCCCGGCAGGGCAGATATTGGCTCTCAGTTTCAACTTAACCAGGAAATGATGCTTTAACATAATGCTTTAATTAAAGTTTTCTTTATAATTCTGTTTTTCAGTATTATGTGCTGCCTTGATGGAAAGGTGCAATATAACTTTAATAAATAAACAGACTGAACCCCAATCCTCTTTTCCTTAGTTCAACTAACTGCCCACCTCTCTCATATCTACTGGCCTCATACATAAGTTAGAGAGAAAGAAACCCAATTCCATAGCCCACTTTGATAGACTTAAGATAGATGTTGTTGGAGTTTATTGCACTTTCTTTAAAAGATCTCATCACCAACGAGATAAAGGTGCATTTAATTTTCAAAACAGGTGTTATCACATTCACCTGTGGTAGGATGAATGCAGCCTGGATACAGCCTGGATGCCAGCTGGGCTTATCCTGTGGCTGTTCAAAAACTGGAAAATTCGGCTATACAGCTAGCCGGGCTGTATACTGGCTGCATGCACACTGCCATGGACGAATGCAATAACACCCATTCTGAAAATTAGATGTGCCTTTATCCCATCAAAGATAAGACACTTTAAAGAGAGCATGATAAACTCTGTCTAAAGCTACATGGGCCAAATAAAATGTCTCTCCTGGAAAGCATTCCTGCCAATGCAGGGCCCAATCCCTGGTTTTAGTGTGAACTATCCAGATAATGTCCAGACAATTCAGCACCAAACCTGAAATATAACACCACCATCCCCCAAACACAACAGTTTAAAATAAATCACCTTTTGCTATGGATCTTCCCAGAAGATCTGAAGCCCTCCCTCATAATGCCAGGTAGCTGTTTACAATGTGCTCCACTGTGTCAGCCAGCACTGCCACCGCTGGTGCAAGCTGCTCATTCTGAGGTCAGAATGAGACACCCAGCCATGTGATCAATGCTGGCCACCTTGTTTTCAATCTCAGAGGCCATCGGTGGCAGTGGCCGGCACAGTGGGACACACATTCATACTGCCACCTGGTATTGCAACTGAGTGCCCAGGTACCAGGGAGGAGGGAATCAGGGCAGCTCCAGTAATAGAATGCTCCAAGCTGCCCTGGAGAATTCTCCCCCTTGCACACCCAGTCACAGATAATAGTGTGGTTTATGTGTCCTATCTTAAAGAGGACAACCTCCTGTTTCAATCAGTTCTCTGTCTGAAGGGATGTCCAGACCAAGCCAACTTACAACTCAAGAATCAAAATCAGGGATAGTTCACAGGGGCCTTGAAGTGAGTGCCAGACAGCAGACCAAGCAGCCAGGCACATAGTTCACCTAGTCCTAGTCTTCCTTGATACAGTAATATTAATTGTATTTCTGTTAAACTGCAATAAATATTTGTATATTTGACATGGTAGCTAGGACTTGGGAGATCAGGTTGAAGCCCTCACTGAACAATTGAATTCACTAAGGTGACCTTGGACTAGTTGATCTCTCTTGGCATGTCTCCACACTATTATTATTCTATTTCTTCTATTTATTTATATCCCACCTTCCTTCCGGTACAGGGACTCAAGGCAGCTTGATATAACTATAGCATTATATCAGTTTGATCTGATTTTAACAATCATGGTTCCATCCTATGGAATCCTGGGAACTGTGGTTTGAGGAGGGGTTTCAGATTTTCTACTACAGAGCTCTAGTGCTATGGTTTATATTGTTATTTATTAAGAGCCTGCTTCCCCCCCACAAAAAAAAAATTGAGACTCAAAGCAGCTCACAATTTAAAAGAACAATATAATTAAAAATGTACAAAAAGTGAGCATTAAAATGGAATCAAACTATTATAATATTAAAACAAATCACATAATAAAATAATAAAATGAAAATTTAAAAACCCCACACTCGAAAAACAGTTCAGTTAAAACAATACAACACTGCCTAGCATGTTTAAAAACTTTCTGGTTTAAAAACCTGTCTGAATAAATTTAGCCTGCCAAGAGAAGACCAATAAGGAGGGGGCTATTCTTGCCTCCCTGGGAAGGAAGTCCCAGGTTTTCGGAGCAGCCATCAAAATGGCCCTCCCTCATGTTCCCAACAACTATGCTTGGTGATTGATTTTTCTGAAGAAAATAACTTTTCAAATATAAAAGCTCAGGAGGCCTCTATCATCATCATCATCATCATCATCATCATCATCATCATCATCTATTTTTGAAGGAGATAATGCAAATGCTATGCATAAATAACTTACTATTATTATACTGGGGTCTGCATGGTTAGAAATTACACAAATTTGAAAAACCCTGAAAAATGTTTTATCTTTCCTTTTATATGTCATTTGTTTCTTACCCTCCATTCTTCTAGTTTATCAGCAGTGGAGACACCACAAAGTATGGATGGTCTGCTTTCAAGCAACATTGTTGGATGTCTGAGGTCCCTGGATCTGGTGATTCCTAGCCAATTGCTTCTGACAACTGTAACCCCCAAAAAACCTGATTTATACAAGAAAATAAAATTCTTGTGCTAGCAATTTTCTCCAAGACGCTATACATAATTACAGTGCTTGTCTTTTTCTGTTTATTAACATTTTTGGTCTTTTTCTTCAGCTAATCGTACATTATAATTTAAAATCACTCAGAATATGATTCAAAGGGGAAGATATCCAGATATACTTCTAGACAAAACCAACCACAGCTCTGGTATAAAAATATCAACTTCTGTTTTTCTTCTATTATTTAAATGCTTTTTAAAAAAGGAATTCTCTTTTGTAACTGAATCAATAGTTGGAAAATTTCAGCATTTTCATTCTAACAGCGCTATAAAATAAGTGACTTTATCAAATCTTATCCTCAAAGTAGAGACCTCTTCTTCTTTTTTTCTTTTTTTTTACATACAGTTCCTCCATCTTCCTCATCCTCCAAGCAGTTTGATGTCAGCCTTTCCCTCACCACAAAAAAAAGTTGACAGCTATAACTTTCCCAGGACAGAAATGGCATGATGGGGAAGGCTACACCTGTTCAATTTCTGACTTTCATGCACTTCTTTAAAGGCCCATGAGAACCCTGACAGAAAAATAATGTTGGATTGAGCCTCCCTGAGTCAAGCTCCTTTCTGGTGTTGCTGCTGCCCATATCCTCCTCTGGCTTTCTGAGTCCCGCCAGCACCACTTCCTGAAGGTAACTGATGTCACTGTGTCTTCACCTTGTTGTCCTTACTTCTCACTTGCCTGATAATAATAATAATAGACAGGGCAGCTAAAGAGGCTTCATTCATGGGAGTATGTTGTGGCTTGCTGTGTATTGTTTGGCAAAAGAAGAGGCCAGTTGTCTCTTCTCCCAGAGGGTTCTTCTCATACATTCTATGTGAAATTCAGGTTTGTGTTCTAGAAAAATCTCAGGTTTACACCAAACCTGAAGTGCCTTCAAACATCATTAGCGATGTTATGGCAGCAGCACACTTGGGCAGCCAAAGCTTCATAAAACACACAGTCAGGTCCAAGATAGATAAGTATGTGCAGTGTCCAGATAAATTACAGTTGCCCCTCCATTTTTGCAGACTTGGAATCCACATCCCTTGCCTGTTTGCGGGCAGCAAATGGAGGGGGATAAAATGGGGTGCATGCCTGTGGGCACCCATGGGTGTGCACCACCATTCAAGCCAATGGGGCTTTAATATTGGCGATTTTCCATTTTCGGGGTGGGGGGTGGGGTGGAACGGATACCTCCCAAAAATGGAGGGCCGACTGTAATCTCTGTAAAACTGAGCCAATGAAACAGAAGCCACAAGACTGAACAAGATCAGGGTACACTGTCACTGCTGGCAAGCCAGTCCAAAAAGAAGCAGCAAATGAGAAATGCATAGTGAGGGGAGTAAAGCACAAAAGCAAAGCTCAGAAAAGAATGGTGTACAACCAGAGCTGGCTGAGTGAAGTACCTGAAGAACATCAGACAATGGTGGCAGCCTCCTTGCTTTTCTTCCTAAATTCCAAAACTATTTTCTTCTCTTGGGGGATAGCACTGTGTGTACACCATATAACCGTACAGCTCCCCCCCAAAAAAACAAACTCGCTTGCTGCATCATGGTGCAATGGTGGAGACCACTGCAGTGCTGCTGTTAAAGGACTTCATAACAGGCTAGTAGGGTGCCACAATTACATTCATCTAGAAAACACAAACATACCAGGTTGGGGACAGTAATTATTGCACACCTCTTCCAAATCAGCATTGTGTTGTTTCTGTTCCAGCCTCTGTCTCTCATACACAGAGGCCTCTATAGTCCTGCCTTCCTGCCCTATGCCTCTCCCAGCATGTCTTTCAGTCTCTGTTTATTTTTATTTATTTTTATTTTTAACACAATTGTATAATCATGGCAATCTAAGAATAAATAAATAAATAAATAAATAAATAGATTGTTGGGGGGACGACAGCCTACTTTGAATAGCAAAGGGGAGAGTAGGAGGAGTGAGAGGGGGAAGTTGATCAGAATCATGCCCACATTGACCTACATGACTGCCCATATATCAGAACTTATCACATGTACATCAACAGTGGAAAAGCAGTGTGATTGGGAAGTACTGATAGGTATTGCCCATCAGTGAGAAGGAGCACTCCAGCAATAAAGAGATTACAGACTACAGACCAGCTACTAGGCAGACAGTGCTGTGTGATAAAGTATGGCCACAGACACTGCTATCCTGCTCTATTTCCACTTTTCAACACTCATGTGATATACGATTCAGCTCAGTCCAGTCAATATCTTTACATTGTCCTTCACTTCAGATAGCAAAATGTCTTGGGCCGACCCAACATATGGTAGGGTAAAACAGAGGCTGGCACAAGATGAAAATAGGCCAGGAGTTCAAAAGACAAGATAGCCGTGACCATGGATGTCCTGGCAAGACAGGACTGTAATTTTCCAGCAGTGCTTCAGTGAGCCCATTTTATTTACTCCTGTCCCTATGAACAACTCCATCAGACTAAAGAGTTGGGAAGTGACACTAACTGGAGAATCTGTGGGATAATTTAAGTTTCCCAGGGATTCACTCCTTTTTTAAAGGAAACAAAAAGATATGAAAGCTAAACCTGTTAGTCTGGCTTTCATTAGCAGAATAGCAGAAATGTGACTTTGCCTAACTATGGGGGTAAGCAGACGGTGCAAAGCGCCGTCTTCAGGACAAGGAAGGGGAGGGGCAGCCACACACTGGGCGCCTCAACCCCTTCCCGAAAACATCCTCGGAGCAGCCGGCCCTCCGCATGGCCGGCGCTCCGAGGATGCCTTTCCGCTGCAGCGTCCACACACGCTACAACGGAAAAGCCGCCGAAGGTGCACTGGCAGCCTTTTGCGGCGCACCTTCAGCGATTTGCAGAAGGAGCGCTATTTTAGTGCTCCTTCCTGGGGTGGCGAAGCTGCGCCGCGGGGCCAAGAAATGCGGACACCTCGGCCGTGATCCGCAGCTTCCTGGGGCAGCCCCGTGCCGCCCGTCTGCTTCCCCCCAATGCTTCCCTAAAGAACTAAGACTGACTTAAAAACAACAAGCATGTATAATTTTTTTGGGGGGTTTTTCAGGCTGTGTGGCCATGTTCTAGAAGGGTTTCTTTCTAACGTTTCGCCAGCATCTGTGGCTAGCATCTTCAGAGAAAACTGGAATGGAAGGGAATGGGTTTATATATACTGTGAGACCCTGAGTAGGGAGGAGTGGTTCCCAGGTGAACTGTGTGTTGTTCTGTGTTGAATAGGTATTGTTCTGTTGTTGATGACATGGCTTCAGGGTATTCAATCAAGGATATTGTCTGCTGTTCCCATGTAACCTGTGTGTTGTTCTGTGTTGAATAGGTATTGTTCTGTTGTTAATGGCATGGCTTCCAGGTGAGGATATGCAATCAAGGATATTGTCTGCTATTGTCTGCTGGGGAAGCCCCTGACCCTGGTTGGTTTCCCATTTGCACTTGCAAATTTTCTTATTTTGTAGGACTGGTAGCCATATCTTGTTTATTTTAAGGGTTTCTTCTTTCCTGTTGAAGATAACTTCAACAGGAAAGAAGAAACCCTTAAAATAAACAAGATATGGCTACCAGTCCTACAAAATAAGAAAATCAGCACTTAGCAAGTGCAAATGGGAAACCAACCAGGGTCAGGGGCTTTCCCAGCAGACAATAGCATTTTCATTCATTTAACCTTTATTAGGCATACAAGAATAGGATTTACAATAGAATTTACAATAAATAAATATGTTTACAATATAACTTCAGGATCATTATTATAAAATTTAAGCCATAATCTTGAAGCTTCCAGCAGGAAATTGGCCATTAGCCTGGTAATATGTGGATTACGATCTTCCAATAAAAATTCCACTGATAACCCATCCAAACAGATGTTCATTTCCAATAGCCTCCTTAACAGTTTCCCCCTAGGAATTATATACAATGGACACACCAATACAATATGATGAAGAACATCAGGAGCTTGATCACAGTGGCATTTACATTACAAAAATGGGGTCTGTAAATATCTACCCCTTGTCACATTTGAGGGGTGCACATTTAACCTTGCTAATAAAAATGCCTTCCTCAACGCCAACAATGAAAGGGTTTGAAAATAATCAGGAATCCTACCGTACTGCAAGGGGGGGATACCGAGCATTGCTGGAGAACAAACCCTAGGGGGTGCTGGATATGACAGTTGATAATCTCTCTCTGCAAGGCAGACCCTGATAGATTCAAGACACTCCTTTTTGGTTAGCAAAAGGAGAGAATCAAAATTTAAGCCCATGGAAATTACTTTATTTTCATAAAGTTTAGCCAATCTAGCATAATAAATGTCTGATAGTAAGAACCATAAAAGACTAGATCTATTTGGCCTAAAATGTATCTTAAACCAAAACCTATAAGTCATCATCCAGGCTTCGGTTTCAAGGGCATTCAATCCCAGTTCCGCATAGAGAGTCAGATGGTGTACACATGGGGGTACAGATAATAATCTCCTGAAAGGCTAGAATCCAGGTAAATATGCTATAAAGTAATTGAGGTCTTAATTTGGCTTTATATATTTTTAAGGCCGCTAGGATATCCTGGTTGCCTTTTTTATAATAAAAAGATTGTATAGCCACCAAGGATCTTTTCCCTGTTTGTATTACTTTATCTCTCTGTTTTCTCCACTGCCCATTAAAATGAAAAAGGACACCAAGATAAACATACTTTTTGACCTGCTCAATTATTTGATTTCCAACCTTCCATGTTCTCGGTACAAATCTCTTAGAAAATACCAATATTTTGGTTTTCTCAAAATTTATCAGTAGATGAAATTTTTCACAATATTCCGAGAACCTTTTAAGGGCTCTTGCCAATCCCACCTGAGATAAAGACAGTAACAGAGTGTCATCGGCATATTGGAGTACAAAAAGTGGACGATTTCCCAGATAAGGGGGATGAGAATCTACTGTGGTCATAAAGGCAGGTAAATCAGCCACGAATAGATTAAATAGATGAGGAGCTAACACACAACCCTGTCTCACTCCTATACTAGAGTAGATAGGGTCTGTTAAATGGCCTGATTCAGAAAATTTCACTCTACATTGATTATTTGTATGAAGTTGGCTTAAAAGAAACAACAACCGAGGATCTATATTAAGTCTACCCAACTTTTCCCATAGTAAAGACCGGTGAATTGAATCAAAAGCAGCTTTCAAATCAATAAAAGCTGCATATAATTTACCTTTGGGTCTCGACAAATATTTATTCACAAGAAATGAAAGCACAGTTATGTGATCCACAGTGGACATATATCTTCTAAAACCTGCTTGCTCCGGACCTAGTAAAGCTTGAACATTCATCCAACTCTGCAATTTCAAACCCAAATAACTGCCATATAGTTTGCCCACTATAGATAACAAACTTATTGGGTGATAGTTACCAGGGTCCTGTCTATCTCCTTTTTTAAAGATTGGAATTATAATGGAATCCTTCCAATCAGCTGGAATATCTCCAGAGTTATTTATAAGAGTAAATACATTTGCCAATGCTGTTGTCCAATTCTCTCGGCAAAATTTCAAAATTTCTGCTGGGAGGCCATCATAGCCAGGAGATTTACCAGTTTTTAGTTTTAGGATCAACTGATGCACCTCCTCCACTGAAACTGGACTCCATAAATTAGGAGGGGTTTTTATTAATGAATTTTTATCTAATGTTTGGATTCCCATTTTATCGGTAAAATATGAAAACCATGTCTGAGGAAGTATAGTAGGAAGGACCATAGAATTATCATTGGTCATATATTTCCTAACTGCCACCCAAAAGGTTTTAGCATTGTTGGATTTTAGAGCGTTGTCCAGAGAAGCCTAATTTTGTTGGAAAAATACCTTCCTTTTGCATTCCACCAGATTCAAATATTCTTTACGGGCCTTATAAAAAGGCCCGAATTTAACCATCAGATTGGCCAAAGCCTGCTGGAACATTTGTCTTAATTTCCTTTTCCATATAAGACAACTCTTATCAAACCAAGTTCTTCTATCTTTTATGTGACTGTGGGGATGGAAGGCCTCATTTTGAAGGATACTCACAATATCCATATATGATGATAAAGCATCGTCTATCCTAGTGCTAGTAGTTAAAACACTAAACCCATTTAAATCCTTACATCCTTAAAACTATTGCTAATAATGTCTTCCATTTTAGGATCCCAATGAATACGCTTCAGTCTCTCATATCTATATTCTCTTAAGTCGCTCCTAAAAGAAGAAAAAACTGGCTCTGATAAATTGAGGGAGATATACAAAGGCAAATGGTCACTTTCAGTCCTGTGACATATATTGAAATCAACAACTAAACTCAACAAATCAGGACTGATTATCACATAATCGATAGTACTTCTCCCTGTGGGTGAATTATATGTAAAACCGTCAGTTTTTGGAATCCTTTCAGAGCCATTTAGTATTAAAAAAAGTGTGGCTAATACAAAGATTAACCAGGAATGACCCATTATTATTGACTTTTAAATCCTTTCCTATACAAGGGAGATTTAAAGGAAAGGGTGACAAACTTGGATCAATCATGAGATGCTCACAAAGGAAATCATTTGAGGGCCCAATTCTTGCATTAAAATCACCCATTAAAATACAACTTGAAGAAACAAACCTATTAGTAATATCTTCAACATAGCTAGACAATTGGTCCCAGCAAGTAGCTAAATTAGGCTCGTTTGAGGTAGGGGGAATATAAATATTAAACAAAAATATCTTAACATTTGTTAATTGTAAAGAAATAACTTGTGCTAATGATCCACATGGTGTCAGTACCGTATACTTAAGACCACTAGAAAGTTTTAGAAGGACGGACAGTCCACCCTTATATCTACCCCTATTAGAGGATCTACATGCAGGCACACACAAGGATACAAATCCTGGGAGAAGGATATCATATGGGCACCAGGTTTCTTGCAGACATACAATGTCAAATTTACCAATATAGTCGATAAAATCCATGTCGGAGTTTTTATTCAGCCAGCCTGCTATATTCCATGAAAGGAGTGACAGACCAGCACTGCCCTCTTCTAGTCACTGAACCGGATCTGATGAAATTGTAGAGAAAAGGGTTTCTTCAGTTTGGACACAACCGTTCGTACTAGAGTGGGCAAGGCCTTTAACTGATGAAGAAGTAGATGGATCAATTTCTAACTGGGATTGAATTATCCTTCGAAGTTCGGTTGTTGTATCCTCCAGTTGTGCAGTTACTATTATTTGATTGGCCACTGAAAGATCCTGAAACCCCTGCAAAGCCTGCTCCTCCACAACCTTAAACTCAGGAACAGCATCAGTGATCTGGTAAGCATCCATTGGTGATGTTTCATCTTGCGGGGTATCAGTAGTATGCGGGTACACAGAAGTTAATTCTCTCAATTCCCTAGCCCAGGATTTCCCCTGTACTTGATCAACAGGTACATGCTCAGTTCCAGCTCTCATGTCCAGCTCAAAATCAAGTAAAAGTGGGGAATCTTCAACAACAGATTTTACCTTAGAAACAAAGCAATCACTAGATGGCAAGTTTGCTGTATCAATCTGGGCAGGATTCATAGAGAGCAAAGGCATATCAATATTCAGTGCATCCTCCTTTGCACCTTCATCCTCTAATGGTACAGGTGTCTGGATTGAACAATCCAAAAGATGGCCTTTGATAGCAAGAGCTGGTTTAGAGGGCGCACCAAAATCAGCAATTAATTGCTTAGATGACTCTACTCCAAAGGAGGCTGCTGTTAAATGTTGACTGTTATTAATCCTTTCAATTGCCTGCTTCAAATCATTCCATTCCTCTTTAAGTTGAGTAAGTTCGACTACATTGTTTGGCTTACTCCAGATTGAAGGTCCATGCTGATCTAAGCCTACTCCAGCAGGTTCTCCTTTCTTATAGGCCACCAAGGTGTTAATCACTTTATTTTTAAAGACCCTAGAGCAATGGATATCATAATTTTTGCCAAGAAATTCTTTTTAGCAAACAACAAGTCAGGGCCTGAGGAAGATTCAAAAAACAAAACAAGTCTTTGATAATGGCCCCAATTCGGGAGAAAATGAAAGGATTTTAACATGATCCTTCTCTGCTCTTGCCTCAACAATTTACTTAAAGAGACCTTAATATTGTAGAAGTTTGACCACTTGCCTTTATTAATAGGGTTATTCCCAACAGCTATCATCACCTGAGATGCTTGTAAAGTCAAATCCACAGGATATTCAATAGGATTAGAATAAACAAATAATGGAACTTCCTGAGAAACTGTCTTATTATTGGGATAATTAAAAGCCTCCTTATTGTAAAGTTGCTCTGTTAATACCTCTAATCTGTTGCTGATAGAGGTACAGTTAGTCAGCAGCGATTCAAAAGTCTTAGAGATTAGAAATGCCTCCGTTGCCAGAAGATCCTTCCAAGGACATTTTGCTGGCAAATCCTCAGAGCAACCACCATTATTAAGAGAAGAATCTGGGACTCTCACATTCACCATACAATCAACATTATCATTGGCCGAGGCAAGTTCTTCAGCCTGCAAGGAATCCAAAATTGAATATCTGTTGTTTAGTTCTAAATCAGTCTGTAATACTGGGGACTCTTGCCTGTTTGTGAAAATGGAGTCTATCTTTGTCTGTTTCGAAGGTTTGTTGCCTGAGTCAGTAGTAGCCTTGGAACGCCGACGCTTCCGTATCTTCATATTGCAAACAGACTTTAGAGGATAAAATGCTCAAAATAAAAGGGAGGTTGACAAAAATAAAATTAAACAGCATTTAAATCAATAAGAAAGTTAGCAGCCCAGCTGTTTAAGTTTTAAATATGCTGATAAAACCTTATAAAAATTAAAGCAATGGAGCTCTAGAGCAGCGTCTTATCCCAGACAATAGCAGACAATATCCTTGATTGCATATCCCCATCTGGAAGCCATGCCATTAACAACAGAACAATACCTATTCAACACAGAACAACACACAGGTTACATGGGAACAGCAGACAATATCCTTGATTGAATACCCTGAAGCCATGCCATCAACAACAGAACAATACCTATTCAACACAGAACAACACACAGTTCACCTGGGAACCACTCCTCCCTACCCAGGGTCTCACAGTATATATAGACCCATTCCCTTCCATTCTAGTTTTCTCTGAAGATGCTAGCCACAGATGCTGGCAAAACGTCAGAAAGAAACTCTTCTAAAACATGGCCACACAGCCCGAAAAACCCACAAAAAACTATGGATGCCGGCCATGAAAGCCAACAAGCATGTAGCTTGTAGTTTAACAAACAATCTATATTTACATAAAAGGCTATATCCTAATCTAACTAGTGAATAATTCAGGTAAAGAGAAATATTTATCTCACTATCTTTCAAAAGAAAATTGAGAGAGCAGGAAGATGGAGGACCAACAGTTCAGGAGGAAATCATTAGAGAGAAAAGACTTTTAATCTCAAAGAGGGAGTGACCTAAATCACATGGTTAGTTTGAATGAGAGCGAGAGAAGGAAGGAGTTTCTAAGCAGGAATCCCTATCTATGTAAGGAGGGGAAAGGGAAATTCAAAGATCTTCCAACAGAATCTTGTAAAGGATGAGCAGTGCAGGAAGATAGATTTGGACTCAAGAAAATAAAGACGTAGAACTCCTTTTGTTCATACAGCTGTGTGAATTTGAGACTGTGTGTAGCAGAAACTTCTGTTAAAACCTCCTGGCACTTATTTAATATAACTTCTATAGCTCTCTAATAGGGTTGCCACATGTTCATAATGTTGATGGATTGTTCCTATTTAGGGAACTCTGCCAATAGAAAAGAGAGGGAGAATGTTGTATAGATTATTCTTGTCTTTATGTATTGCTAACAGACAATCGTGAGTCCAAACAAATGTCTGTCAGTTCTATCTTCATTTGCTAACATCCCACTGGAGAATCATACCAGCAAGAATCCTTTTGATGGCATATGCTGGTGCAATCACCCATGCAATGGCATGGTTCAAAGTCTGGCTCAAAGCTGATCTGATCAGCACAGCTCAGTTGGAAAGGCTGAGATAACCATGACTGAGATACAACAATGCTGCTGATGCAATATTACTATGCAGGTCTGAAAAGGTTATGGCTGTTCGTTTCTCCTGGCTGCATGAGTGCAGACAGATGATGCCCAAGAGCCACTCACCCCCTAATGATTGGGCATGGGGGTGCACTGCAAGGTAATCAAACTATGTTGCACAGCCAACAACAGCAGAAACACAGCAGAAGGTCACCAGTAGAACTTTATGCTCTTCCAGCAGTATTGGTGTGTGTGTGTGTGTGTGTGTGTGTGTGCTTTCAAGCTACCTGTTGACTTATGGCAACCCCATGAGTTTCACAGAGTTTTCTTAGGCAAGGAATACTTAGAGGTGGTTTTACCAGTTCTTTTTCTGAAATATAGCCTACAGCACCTGGTATCCCAGAGGCAGAGGGACCAGGTTGCTGGCTCACAACTCCTTCCCTGCCTTTCTCCACCTGTGGCGGGGTGGAGCAGAGCCTTGAAGAGCTCCCTTCTCGCCCTTCTCGCCCCTCAATTCCACCAGTGCGCCAGCGGCAGAGGGACCAAGTTGCTGGCTCAGAACTCCTTCCCTGCCTTTCTCCACCTGTGGCGGGGTGGAGCAGAGCCTTGAAGAGCTCCCTTCTCGCCCTTCTCGCCCCTCAATTCCACCAGTGCGCCAGCAGCAGAGGGACCAGGCTGCCGGCTCAGAATTCCTTCCCGAGGCGTGGCAGCGGCGGTGCTTGAGCCGCTTGAAGGACTCCCCAGCCCAGCCAGCCCTCGCTAACACCGGCACCAGGCAGCAAGAGGTGGCAGGCCATGGCCGCGGAGGACTGTTTTGCCATCCGCAGTCCTTGAAGCATTATAATAATAAGAATTTTTGTATTTTTAAATTTGTATATTTTTATTATTGTTATTGATTTTATTATTGTAATTGATTTTGTTTAATATGTTGAGGGATGGGTGGGTGGGTAAAGGAGGGATGGAATTTCAAGTTGATTGTTGTTTGTAATTTTATAATGTTGTACGCCGCCCCGATTGCTTGGCAGAGGGGCGGGATATAAATAAAAATTATTATTATTATTATTATTATTATTGACTGTTTTCCCATAGTGTCCATTGCACATACCTGATTAAACTGCCCTGGATGAAAGGGGGAAAATCAGTCAAGAGGTTTAACCATAACCATTTGTAAGTCCAAAAATGCAAAAAGGAGGAGGAGGGGGAGGAGAAGGAGGAAAGAAAGAAAGAAAGAGTACCTCCCAGTTCTCATAGATATTGATCAGCTAAACCTTTCCTAAGGAGCTGGGATAATCAGGGAGCTAGGTTTCAACCATGTCATTGTTTTTTGGTTTTTTCCCAGCCTTGTACTGCCATCTTAGAAATATTATTCTAAAGGGGAAGACATGATGGCCTGAATTCTCTTTCTCCTATGTAGTTATATAACCACCATAGTTACATAACTAAGTAGTGTCACTAAAATTGACACACACACACCATCCTCATTTACCAAACAGTAGTATCGTGAGTGACAAGGGGCTATTCCACTGTCAATCAGGAAGCAATTGGCTGATGTTTTCATCCCCTCCCATGAATAATCTCTGGTGCAACATCCAGAAGCAGTGTCCCTGTTGCAATTTCCCATTGCATTGGAGATAACTTGTGGGAGAACGGTTGGAAACATTAGACAGCAGATTCCTGATTGGTAGGGGGGAACAGACCCCTGCTGTCCAGTAAATGAGGATTAGGGGATTCTCGTGTCCCTTGGTATTCCATAAATTCTAGTAAATACATAGTGATCATAAATATGAACCAGTAATGAATGCATGTCTCGATGACATATTCATAACTAATTTAGGGGCTTTGCAGACGGCGCAAAGCGCCATCTTCAAAGCCAAGAAGGGGAGGGGCAGCTGGACTCCGGGCGCCCCAACCCCTTCCTGAGGACATCATCGGAGCACCTGCCGTTGCACACGGCAGGTGCTCCGATCACATCGTTCTGTCACAGCATCTGGAAAAGCTGCAACGGAAGAGGCACGGAAGAGGCGTGCACTGCCTCTTCTGGCACCCTTTCCGCAGCTTGAGGAAGGAGTGCTATTTTAGCGCTCTTTCCAGGGCCGCTCAAAGAGTTGATTGGGGCTGAGGTGTGGGGCAGCCTCGGCTCCAATCCTCTCCTTCCCAGGGCGGCCCACAGCCACCCATCTGCATCCCCCCTTAGTGAATTCTGACCAAGAATGGGATACACATCCAATCATGTCTCTTGAGGTCTCTTTCACTCTGTTATTTTATTGTGAATAAACAAACAAACAAATTGGCCAGAGTGAAGCAATCTTGGCTAGCAGCAGATACTGAGAAGTGGGCAGAAACTGCTCCTCACCATTCTCTTAAATTCCCTGACTATTCTCTTGCACTGGAAGGCATACCTGTGTGTGCCATAAAGCCTGTCTGTCCAACCTAAACTCCTAAACTACTCTGTTGTCTTCAGCTGATGTAGAAGACATTGTCCATCACTAGTTAAGAAGTAGAAGGCAACTACAAGTTGTGTTCACTTCTGGATGTGGAATAGGGGCCGTCTCTCCAGTCCATCTGCCATGGTCCTGGCCTCGGTGGGAGAGAGGAGTGGGCCAGGCTCCACTAGGCCTAGCCAGATAAAGAAAGAGAGCCCTCTCTCCAGTCCACCTGCCATGGTCCAAGCCTCAGAGGGAGGGAAGAGCCACTGGACTTGATCCCTTCCCATTGTCATTCCCTTCTCCTTTTGTGTCATGTCTTTTTAGATTGTAAGCCTAAGGGCAGGGAATTGTCTAATTAATAATTTGTAAGCTGCTGAGAGCCTTTGTGGCTGAAGAGTGGGGTATAAATACTCCAAATAAATAAACAGGGGAAGGGGCACCAACTCTTCATTCAACTTAGGCAGAAGAACCTCTTGCACCAGTCCTGTAAGCAAACAAAATACTTGACAGCAAGCCATGGGTAAATGTAGGAAGCAACACAGTGCTATTATCAGAAGAACATGAAAAGCTTGGGGGAAATTATTTTGTCTATGTCAATAGTATTATCAGCTATCCAGCCCTTCAAGATCTAACAGTGGTTATTCTGAATTGCTTTGATGAATCTCCAGTCCCAGGGAGCCAAAAGGGTATAATGCTGACGGTCCATTGATAGCAGTAGCTAACACTACATTTGGAAGCAAGTGGCATTACTGTAAGTATTCCCAGTGGAATGCCCCTTCTTGTCAAGTGAATAAGAACTGTTCTTTATAGAGCAAAGAAATACCTGAGCTGCTGTTAAGACAATGAAACCACATAGGTGTTATAGAATCCTGAAATCTATTTATTGCAGGGGTCGGCAACTTTTTTTTACTGGGGGCTGGGAGGGGAGGGGGAAATGGCAGTGGGGGGCAGCACGCTTTCCCCCACGTGCGCGCATGTGCACAATGCCCACCGCCATGCACATGTGCATGATGCAGGGCGCCATTTTGGAAGGCCCAATGGCGCCGGCGTCGGTGCCGTGCAAATACGTACAACGGCAGCACCGTTGGGCATTCCAAAATGGCGCCTGCCACTGCGCACATGCGTGTGCAAGCGCGGACGCCATTTTGGCTGCCAAAATGGTGTCTGCACTCGCGTGTGGTGCATGCGCGGTGGCAGCAGCAGTGGCAGCAGGGGTGGCAGGACTGGCCAGGGGCCGGTCCCAAGGCCTCCGTGGGCCAGATCCAGCCCACGGGCCGTAGGTTGCCGACCCCTGATTTATTGCTTAAACAGATGAAAAGGAGGCATAGATAAAGAGAACAAAAATATCTAATTCCAGTTAGAATGACAGGATATAAATAATACTCTTCCCTACTCCATATCTGGTAAACTTGTATAGTGACCATATAACATGTGGAGGAATATTTGGTATCTATATCAGTCAGAGTGCAGTGAAGCCAGTGCAATTCAAGCTTGTGTTAGAAACAGGAGAAAAACTCAGGATGCTCTTGTCAGCTAAAAAAAGAAAAGAAAAAGAAAGAAAAATGCATTTGTTGTTTCAGGAAATTTGTTTTGGGATAGGAAAGGAGATAGACAAAAGAAGATTACCTAAACTTTAACAGAAGAGCCGAGCCCCTAAGGCTGGTTCTCATGTGTGGAAGTTGGCTAGCATCCATCATGAAGTGGGTACCTCATGGTCACTCCTTTCCCAGTTCCAGGAGACAAAGGATTAATAAACATTTGAGAGAAGGGGGGAGTGGCCTCTGCACAAAGTAAGGAAGAAGAAAAGCCTTCAGTACATAGATCAAAGAAATTAAGAGACAGGTGAAACAAAAGGGCAGGCATGGTCTCTGGAGTTCCCTCTCACTAATCACTTTACAACTATTGATGCCTTTTTGGTTCCAAGAACACGAACACCTTAGGTATGAAGTGGGGACTCTAACACTCATCAGCCATCCCAAGCATAGCTAGTGGTCAGTAACAATAGGCATTGTAGCCCCAACCAAAAAAAAAACATAGGTCTCCCACTCCTATTTTACACCATTAACACATTAGGCCATTTGTTTCCATCTTTACTTTTGATCTTTTCATATTCTTGTACATTACTGAAAGAGCATTCTTGACAATGCTAGTCAAATTTTTGAACCCCCTTTCCCAAGACCTGGCTAAATGACATTTTAAAAACATAGAACAGAATTCTTCTGATGACCTACCAGACATTGCACAAGCACACATGTAAATTATTTTTGAATGTTTTGCCAGGAGGTATCCAATACCTCCTTGTGTATTACTTATGCCTCAGATGCACAATGGCATCTAGATGGCACCTGGGTGCAGCTCTGCCTCCGATCCAAATAGCCATTGAATGGCTGTGGAAGGTGCTGGGAAAGTGCCTTCATCCAAAACCATCACCCAAATGGCTGCCACTGAATTCCCCTACTTTAAGTATGACAAAACTTATCAATTGTTTTAATCTGCTTATATTGCTCTTGTGTGTATGCCACCCTGAGATGTTCGGCTATGGTGTGGGACATTAGTCATCATCATCGTCATCATCATAAATTAAAGAAAGAAAAAAGCTTCTAGCTACATTTTTCAAGGCACACGTTTCTTCCTCGGTCATCTCTTTATGGCACACAATTTTATTCCATCAGCTCTTAATAATTAACTGTCTGCATTTGGTTTGATCTTTTATTTGCCTTTGAACTTCATTTTCATTTGATCTGTCTGGTTTTAAGAATTGACTTCTGACAGGATTTTAATCATAAAATTTGGTGTTTTTTGTTTTCTTCTCTTTTTATTATATCACACTGTTTGGAAACCTTGGGTCGTTTACATTAGCAAAGTGCATAAAAATAAACTAATTATTTAAAAAATGATGGCAACAATAATGGCAACAAGCAACATAAACTAAGTTCTGGTGTCTTTATATCTGGGTCAACTTATTCTATATTATTATTATTATTATTATTATTATTATTAAAACATTGTTAAAAATCCACAAAATACAGAACCCTTGATAAAGGATTGTGGTCTTATTTTCATGATTTTAGGATGTACAACGATCTGGGCGCAGGCTCTCCCAGCTGGGTACTCAGTTATTGAGCAGGTGAGGGAAAGTGGGCGGGGGGGTGGTATAGCCTTGGTCCATAGGAACACCTTGACCTTGATCAGGAAACCTATCCGGAAAATGACACATATCGAGTGTATGTACCTTAGCCTGAAGACCAGGGATAGTTTGGGGATCCTGTTGGTGTACCGGCCACCCCGTTGCTTAACAGACTCCCTGACCGAGCTGACGGCCCTGGTTTCTGAGCTGCTGTTGGAATCGCCCAGACTTTTGGTTCTGGGCGATTTCAACATCCCACTCGAAATCAGTTTGCAAGATCTAACTGGCGCGGCTCGGGAGTTCATGGATACCATGACTAACATGGGCCTATCCCAATTGGTTGACGGGCCCACACATTGTGCTGGTCATACACTCGATGCGGTCTTTAGTACGGAGCAGGAGCATCCGTGGGCGGAGATCAAAAATATCTCCGCCCTGTCATGGACGGATCATTTTCTGATCAGGGCAGAACTAAAGGCTATTACTCACCCCCTCGGGGGTGGCGGACCCATTAGAATGGTCCGCCCTCGAAGGCTAATGGAACCAATTGGTTTCCAGAAAGCCTTAGAGGGTTTAATGGTTGGCAACGCCGGTGATTCTGTTGAAGCCCTGGTGGACACGTGGAACATCGATCTCACCAGGGCTATTGACACAATCGCTCCCAAGCGTCCTTTCCAGCCCGCTTCGAATCGTAAGCCCTGGTATACCGAGGAGCTTAGGAAGATGAAGCGTGTTGGACAACGACTAGAGTGCGAATGGCGGAAGACTCGTCTCCTATCCGACAGAACTCGCCTTGGGAAACATCTTGATTCCTACAGGGAGGCTTTGCGTGCAGCGCAGAAATCTTTCTGTTCTGCACGCATTGCGTCTGCAGAGTCTCGCCCGGCAGAGCTGTTTAGGGTGGTGGGGGAGTTGACGAAGGTATCTCCTGCGCCAAACCCCCTACTTAACCCAACGACAGCCTGCTGTGAGGCCTTTAATATTCACTTTGCAGACAAAATCTCTCGGATAAGAGCCGACTTGGATGCCATTGTTTTGGCAGAATCCGTAGATGAGGTATCCAGGAACTCCGTTGATGGCACTTTACTGGATCAATTACAATCTGTGAGTACCGATGACGTGGACAAGCTGCTTGGAAGTGTGAGGAAGACAACCTGCCCCCTCGATCCTTGTCCATCATGGCTGGTCGTCCGGGGGGGGACGCGTTGAGGGTGTTCCTCCGGGACACAATCAACGCGTCATTCAGGGAAGGCAAGGTACCATCTTGCTTAAAGGAGGCGGCGGTTAAGCCAATCCTGAAAAAGCCTTCCCTGGATCCCCTGGATAGAAACAACTATAGACCAGTCTCCTTGCTCCCTTTCTTGAGCAAGGTGATCGAGAGGGCAGTTGCTTCCCAACTTCAAGCAGTCTTGGATGAAACCGATTATCTCGACCCATTTCAAACCGGCTTTAGGACAGGATATGGAGTGGAGACTGCCATGGTTGCTCTGACCGATGACCTCCGCCTGAGTATCGACAGGGGTAGTGTGACCTTGTTGGTGCTCTTGGATCTCTCAGCGGCCTTTGACACCATAGATCATGCCATCCTCTTAGATCATCTGAGGGAGTTAGGAATTGGAGGCACTGCTCTGCACTGGTTCCGTTCCTTCCTCTCGGACAGATCTCAGAGGGTGAGGCTTGGGGACAGTTGCTCATCCAAAATTGAGCTTAATTGTGGCGTCCCTCAGGGTGCCATCCTGTCCCCAATGCTATTTAATATTTACATGAAGCCGCTTGGTGAGATCATTCGGAGGCATGGAGCTCGGTGTCTTCAGTACGCTGATGACACCCAGATATATCTCTCCATGACCAGATCATCGACTCAGACTTCAGACGGCGCCTCTCCTCTTGATGACTGTCTTAGAGCGGTAATGGGTTGGATGAGGAAAAACAGATTGAAGTTGAATCCAGACAAAACGGAGGTACTTGCAGTCACGGGCCCGAAACCAGATCTGGGAATACAGTCTCCAGTCCTGGACGGGGTCACACTCTCCGTAAAGGACTGTGTTCGCAGTCTGGGGGTTCTCCTTGACTCATCGCTTCACATGACTAGTCAGGTGAACGCGGTGGTCAGGAGCGCCTGTTATCAGCTTCGGCTGATACGCCAGCTGCGCCCTTATCTGGATAGTAAGGATCTGGAAGCTGTGGTACACGCCCTGGTAACCTCACGTCTGGATTTCTGCAATGCACTCTACATGGGGCTACCCTTGTGCCTAACCCGGAAACTTCAACTGGTACAGAATATGGCAGCCAGGCTAATTACGGGAACATCTAGGAGGGAGCACATAACACCTGTGCTTAAATCCCTCCACTGGCTGCCAATTAGTTTCCGGGCGCAGTACAAGGTGTTGGTTTTGACCTTTAAAGCCCTACATGGCTTGGGCCCATCTTATCTTAGGGACCGCCTCTCCCCATATGAACCCCCCCGCACCCTGCGGTCCTCTGGGAGGAATCTGTTACAGCCAATAAAAACTAGGCTGTCCCAGACCTCCCAGAGGGCCTTCTCCGCAACCGCTCCCAGACTTTGGAATGGCCTGCCGGACGAGATCCGTCTTACTACCACTCTTGCTGCTTTCAAGAAAGCAGTAAAGACGGATCTCTTTCGGCAGGCCTTCCCGGAATAACGGTCGGCCCTTAAAGGGGTCTCCATTTGTCTGTCTCCTTGGAAAATCTCGTTTTTAATTTATTGATTTAATTAATATTGTATTTTAATTATTCTTCGGTTTAATTCTATTTTAAGGGGATGGGGAGGGGGGAGGTAGGGGTTAAGGGGAGAGGGGAGAGGGAATGTTCTAACGTTGTTCTGTTTTAATTATTGCTGTCCCCCGCCCCGATTGCCTAGCAGAGGGGCGGGCTACAAATAAAAATTTATTATTATTATTATTATTATAGATATGATTATTGTTATAAAGATTACTTTAAAGGATATACAGGATCTCAAGATATAAGAACAGGACTAAGTAACAGGAGATGAAGATAAACTGAAGAAAGACTGCTCCAGAGTGAGGAATCAAGGAAGTCAATAAGAAGATGAGTTAAGGAAACAGGAAGAAGAAACATAAGAAGAAAAACTAGGATGTTGTTGTTGTTGTTGTTGTTATATGGAATAGATGTAACAAACTTTTTCAAAAAAGATGTAATGATAATGATAAAAAATAAATTTTAAAAAATGCACAAAATACAAAAGTTAAAAGCAATTAAACAATCAGGAAAAATTAAAACAGGTTAAAACATATATTAAAACACACATACAAACCAGCATGGTGATTAGCAATAATACTCATCAAATGCCTAACAGAATAGAAAAGTGTTTGCTTGTCCATGGCAAAACTTGGAAACACTATATTCCTACACTAGCTGGGGATTTGAGGAATTATAGTCCAAAAAGTTATCTTTACCAATTTCTTTCCCATCATAGATCCCTGCAAACTGATGCTTAACAGAACAAGACTCTATGGGACAGGCAGAAGATGCACATTTTTATAGTGGACCTTCTGATCATTCATGATTCCTTAATTCTATTTGCACTCTTGAACATGCTGGTAAATTTGCTAATCTATAGTAATGATTAGCACTGTGCCCCATCCCAACTTGATTAGTTCTCCTCTGGAATGATTATCCATTTTTTGTCAATTATATCTTCAAACAATGCAACTAACCATCAAATAGTATATATCTCAAGCTTTGGAGGAGAAATGATTTAGGATTAGTATCAACAGTGGAAAAACTACCGGCAAATCACAAGACAAATGCATGTAAGATGATCTTTCCCCTGAGAGAACATCCACATTGTCTTATTTTTTTTTAAAGCTGTTTTTCATGGCTTGCATTCACAGCATGATTCCAGGAACATTATTGAAAATTAGACTAAGCCAAGTTTCCACTCATGAGCAGAACCACTGGAGAAGAGTTCCCCAAGGACCCATTCTCATGCTGAGGGAAGAATAATTTTGAGAAACAAGAAATATTATCTTGTCTTTTTTAAAAGGCATTTGTTACATTTTCTATATCTATCTCATCTTGTTCTGAGCATGCAAGACACCATGAATTCTAAAGATAAATGCTAGAAAAATATTGGACCATCATGATGCAGAATCAAAATGGTACTTTTGATACAATTGCATAAGGAGGCAATGACTATGTCCTTACGCAAGCAGTTTCTTACCCATAGTACAACTGGCCAGCTTAAAGGCTGTGCATTGGGTAGGCATAGTTTTGCACCTGCCAACCAGTGGAGGTATATTGGAGAAGGAGACAAAATGAGTACATTGTCCCCCAGTGTAGACTTCTGTCCCCTTCAAATGAAGTTTTCCTTCAGTTCTCAAATTTCCAGCACTGCTGAGAGATCTTTTCTGTTTGTTGTGTACACATTCCCTTGGTAACTTTGCTTGCACCTTTTCTTTGGATGCTTAAAATCTGTATTAATGCTCAACTAAAGTTTTAAGTTGCTATAATTTTAGAAATGGGGGAAATGAAAAGAAACTGCAGTTGGGAAAGAATTCTTATTTGAGAGACAGTGTTCTAATTTTGCCCCCTTCCCCCAGTTACACCCTTGACCTCCAAGCATGAACAGAGACTAGAAGAGTCAATGAAATGGGCCAGTAGGGCCAATGAACATAGCTAAAATATTTATGTTCTATTAGACAGGGTGCTGGCCACAGTATATAAAATATATTAACTGCCAGACTCCTAAAATGACAATAACTTTGAACAGGAATGGAAAATGTGTTCTAATCTATTGTTGTTGTTGTTGTTGTTGTTAAAAAAGTCATATCACTTTCAACCTAACTTTGATCCTGCTGGCTGGGGGAACACTGGGAACTGTCATCCAAAATAACTTCTCTAGGCTCTGATTTTACCTAGGGTTTGATTCCATGGGTGGTGATGGAGTTGCATTGGCAGGGAGGGCATTGCTGAGCTTTGTTTGCAGTCCTTTCCAGCCACCAGTCCCCCACCCCCATCTGCTGCATAGGGTTAGGAGTCCATCTGGAACAGCATGAGAAATGATGAAGTCCTTTTGCAAACAGAAGGAATTATTGCAATCACAGAAGGACCCCTCAGGATCCATGCCATTTGCTTTTTGTCTTTTATTCAGAGCTTACAAGTAACAGTTACAAGCAAACTTGTCTATCTGACACTAGTTGCCTTTAAGAGTAACCTGACAGGATAGCCTAGATTCTAAAAGCAACACATTGAGAAAAAGTGAAGATATAGTAGCCCCTCCCAATTCACAGGGGATCAGTTCTGGACACACACACCCCACAAAAATAGTGTCTCGCAAATATTCAATCCTCATTGAAAATAATGATGTGTGCACCCATGGCGCATGTGCAGGGCCACACATGGGCACACACCATCATTTTATCCCTACCTGCTTGTCCCTCCTGCAAAGAGTGAGACCACGGACTCAATGTCTGCAAACAAGAAGGGACAACTGTATGTTATTGGTGTAATGTGTAACAGTTTCTATTTAAATGTAAAAGTTAATTTTAAAGGGTAATTTTAGAGCCATTTTACTGGGTATTTTAAAGGTTTATACTCTATCTTAAAGGTTGTTCCCCACCCCTAAAAAATTTAAAACAAACATGCCTCTTAACCAGTAATGTAGCAACTTACTTTTTCATCATTGTATCAATAGCAACAGTTAATTTTCATACATTTTAATTACTTTTTAAAAAGTAATTTTCCAAACTGCTATATTTATGTCATACTGTCCAAAATACACTAAAGCAATATATTGTGGTTTCAGAAAGCAATGCAAAGTACAATCTGAAAATAGTTTCCAATAAAATATACATTGCAATTTTTTTTAAAAAAAAAAAAATCTCATTTGCAACTAATTTGTGCAGAAACTTAATTTATTTATTTACTTATTTCCATAACCCTCCAAGGTTCTCTCAAGGACTGGAAACACATTAAATCATCACATATACTATGAAAATAACCTACATGAGTGAAACAAAGTTCATATGCTACTTCAAATATGCCATCTCTTAATACTAGCCTGAAAATTGAACAAACTTCATTTGTCCTCACCCTAGTCCAGTCTCCCAGCCTGATAGCAGAGTTGCCTTAGTGTAGGGAAAGACTTTCAGGACTCCCAGCTTTGACTTGCTTCTCTGCTTCAGCTGATTTATGAGTTCTTTCTTTGAGAGTTCTTCTTCTGGAGGTCTTCACTTGGGACCCATTCACACTACACTGTCAGGTTTTGATGGGATATATAGTCAATGTTAAAATGTTGAAATGTAAAGATGTGTGTCTGTAGTTTTTCTATGATAAGAAAACTGCTTTTTGTGTCTAGATTTACAACATCCAGCCCAGGTGTGTGATAGTCAAAACAAAAGCTAGTTAATGAGCTAAAATTCTGTGAGAAAGAGTTTTGTTTATAGAAGTGTTTTCAATAACAAGATTGTTTTGAGAATATCAGTCACATGAACAGCAAGGGGTTTGGTTTCCACACGTCATGAAAAATCATCCAATTAGCCTGAGAGGGCTACACCCAAAGAGGTGGAGAAATGGGGGCTGGAATTGTGTCTTTGGAAAAGAAGTCAGTTCTATTTTAACCTCCAAGCTGTATGGATTAATTAATAATAGTTTTGCAAATGCTGTAGCTTGACTAATCTTTTAAAATGTAGCTGTTATAGTTTTGTTCCTGTTAGCCATTCTGGCTAAAGCAAAATGTTATTGGACTTTATTGTTGTTATTTTACTTTTGTTCATGCTGTTTGCAATAAAAGAAGAAGCTTGCTGAAGCTGCCTGCGTGTTGGTGACTGGTCTTATGGACTGTTTTTCCTGTACATTCATCATCATTAAAATTCAACAAGTGGTAGCAGAGGATGGTTCCAACACACCGAGCTCTGAGTGCAAGCTGCTTTGGATTTTAAAAGCCGAAGAAAGTTTTTCTTCTCTCTCACTCTGTTTGCTGAAGCTCAAGCTGTTTACAAAAGCAGGGAGTGTCCAGAGGGTGGCTGAGAGAAATCCAAGCCTGATTTATGGACAGCAAGAAGCAGACGAGCTGTAAATAAACTGATCTTCTCTGGAAGCAATAAATTTTAAAAGACTGTCTCAATTTAAAGCTGTTTAGCAGAAAGAAAAGCAGCACTAATTTAACTGGATGGTTTGGGCTGCATTTTAAAGAGACAGCATCCTGGAAAAGGCAGCTGGGAGGGGCAAGCAGTTTTCAATGCTTGTGCCTAAATAAAAGGGGAAAATTAAAAATGGATATGATGAAATTCCCCAAATTGACTGCTGACAACTATCCGTCCTGGAACATCTATGCAAAAGCCCTTTTGACCAGAGAGAATTTGTGGCGGATTACAGAGACAGGGGTGACCCCCATTTCAACTCTAGCTGAGATAGAGAGCAACGCCAGAGCTGTGACAACTCTCCACCTCCTCCTTTCGGAGGGGCAATTAAACCATGTGAAGGATTTAGAGTCTGGAAAAGAAATTTGGGACACTTTGAGACAGATACATCAGTCTTCGACAGATTTAGCCCGCATGATGTGGACAAAGAGGCTTTTTTCGTCTAAGATGAAAGAGAAAGAATCAGCTGAAGGTCACTTGGACCGAATGAGAGAACTGTTTGCTCAGGTTCAAGCAAGGGACATAAATCTGAAAGAAAGTTTAAAAGTTTACATTTTGTTGGGATCTCTAAATGAGAGTTATGATAACATCCTTTTGGGCTTACAAGGTCTACCGGGTGCTCAATTGACTATGGAATTAGTTCATAGTAGAATTTTAGAGGAGTCCCAGAGAAGGAGATTTGAAGCAGAGCAGCGAAAGCAGGGACCTGCATCTACAAAACCTCCAAATGCCACAAAAGGAGTTCCCAGGGAGATGATGACTGAGAAAGCAACAGTTTCAAAAGGCAAAATGTGCTACTATTACAAGAAAATGGGACATTTAAGAAAAGACTATAGAAAGCTGGCAGCAGATAGCAAGAGAGGACATCAGCAACAATAGCAGCCACGTCCCCCTGGTGGCCACAAAGGAAACAGTGCTAACAAAGGAACTGTTGCTGTGACCAGAGGCTGTGACAGTATGACTCAAATTCAACAACCCAGCACCTGGCTTCTTGATTCTGGGTGTTCCACCCATATGGCAAACAAAATTGAACTGTTCCAGAGCAGTAAGCCCTCAACTGTGACTTCTGTTGCTCTGGCAGATGGGGCAGCCAGACAGATTCAAGAGATGGGAACTGTTTACATTCCTGGTTTTGGTAAAAATTTTGAAAATGTTTTGTATGTACCTAATTTGCAAAATTGTTTAGTTAGTGTGTCTGCATTGACCACAGAAGGGTACAAATTGAGTTTTGAGGGGGATGAATGCTTAATCTTTAAAGATGGTGAGATTTGTGCTAAAGCCATTAAAAAAGACAGGTTGTACTACGTGGCTGATGAAGAAAGTTGTGCAATTGCACAAAATGAGCCTTTACATTCAAATTACATTCACTATTTCCACAGAGTGTTGGGTCATGTTGGTTTTCTAAATCTTTTAAAATTGGAAAAAATGTGTCCTGAGTTTAAAATGTCACCATGCTCAAATCACTTAGAGTGCTCAGTTTGCAGCAGGATTAAGCTAAAGCAGGGGTAGGCAACCTTTCCCCTTTAAGGGCCGAGGGACTTCAGCTCCCAGAAGCCTCAGCCATGTTGGCCAATTGTCCCACATTGGCCAATAGCTCCGGGATTCTGAGAGCTGAAGTCCCTCGGCCCTTAAAGGGGAAAGGTTGCCTACCCCTGAGCTAAAGGCTTATCCTGTGGCAAAACGAACCAAATTTAAAGCAAAAAGACCATTTAAAGCTTTGCATTGCAATATAGCTGGGCCAATGTCTCCGACACTAGGAGACAGCAAATACTTCATGGTGATTGTAGATCGCTTCACAAGATTTTCTGAAAGAAAAGAGTGAAGCAGGAGAGAGATTCAAGGAATGGGTAAACATGATAGAGAGACAGTTTGTCTACAAAGTGGAAACTCTGGTCACAGACAGGGGAGGAGAATTCTTGTCTCACAACTTGAACAAGCAAAAAGACCATTTAAAGCTTTGCATTGCAATATAGCTGGGCCAATGTCTCCGACACTAGGAGACAGCAAATACTTCATGGTGATTGTAGATCGCTTCACAAGATTTTCCTATGTGATTCTTCTGAAAGAAAAGAGTGAAGCAGGAGAGAGATTCAAGGAATGGGTAAACATGATAGAGAGACAGTTTGACTACAAAGTGGAAACTCTGGTCACAGACAGGGGAGGAGAATTCTTGTCTCACAACTTGAACACTTGGTTTTCAGAGTTTGATAGAAAAGTATAGATTACATGATACAAAGACAGTGAAGAGTCCAATGTCAGTTGGTTATGTGAATAATAAAGGGACTAGAGAGTTTAAAAATCCAGAGCTGTATAAGAGCTTTGTTAAAAGTCTGATGTTTATCGCTAATAACTCCAGGCCAGACATTTCTTTTGCCATCGGGATACTTAAAAAAAAGCAAATTGTCCTACAGTAGAGGATTGGACAGCAGTGAAACATTTGTTGAGGTATTTAAAGTTGAGGTATTTGTTGATGTATAGACAAAAAATTGAAGTTACAAAACAGTCGAGCTGGACTTGAATGTTTTGTTGACAGTTCATTTGCTTCTGAGCTACAAGATAAAAAGTCAGTGACAGGATTGTTGATTAAGTTTGGAGAAAGCACAATTATTTAAAAAAGTAAAAAACAGAGATACATAACACAAAATACAAGAAAAGCTGAATTCGGTGCATTATCTGAGTTAGTTAATGAGATTAAATGGATTAGACAGTTGTTGAAAGATCTAAATAAAGAGTGTGTTGATCCAGTGGTGATAAATGAGGATTCTCAATTTTACATTACAATGGCTAAAGCTAAAAACCTGAAGTACAGAACAAAATACATTGGTGTGAGATATCAAAATGTCAGAGAAATGATACAGAATAGAATTGTGAGTCTGCAATACATTGAATCAAAACACAATCAAATAAACATCTTGACAAAGACATTGACCATTGATAGACACGACCAGATGTCACGTCTACTTGACATGTCTTAAGTTTAGGCCTAGCCATCGAGCTAAGTTAGTTTTATAACAGTTTTAGTTTAGTGTACAACATACACACATCATACATTTCAGGAGGAGATTGTCAGGTTTTGATGGGATACATAGTCAATGTTAAAATGCTGAAATGTCAAGATGTGTGTCTGTAGTTTTTCCATGATGAGAAAACTGCTTCTTGTGCCCAGAGTCACAACATCCAGCCCAGGTGTGTGATAGTCAAAACAAAGGCTAGTTAACGAGCTAAAATTCTGTGAGAAAGAGTTTTCTTTACAGAAGGGTTTTCAATAACAAGATTGTTTTGAGAATATCAGTCACATGAACAGCAAGGGGTTTGGTTTCCACACGTCATGAAAAATTATCCAATTAGCCTGAGAGGGCTACACCCAAAGAGGTGGAGAAATGGGGGCTGGAATTGTGTCTTTGGAAAAGAAGTCAGTTCTATTTTAACCTCCAAGCTGTATGGATTAATTAATAATAGTTTTGCAAATGCTGTAGCTTGACTAATCTTTCAAAATGTAGCAGTTATAGTTTTGTTCCTGTTAGCCATTCTGGCTAAAGCAAAATGCTATTGGACTTTATTGTTGTTATTTTACTTTTGCTCATGCTGTTTGCAATAAAAGAAGAAGCTTGCTGAAGCTGCCTGCGTGTTGGTGACTGGTCTTATGGACTGTTTTTCCTATACATTCATCATCATTAAAATTCAACATACATAGTTGTAGCACTATCAGTCATCTTTAACTGCCATGGCAACATCCTATGTGATCCTGGGGTTTGGAGTTTGTTGAGGCACAAAAATCCTTTGGTTGATTATTCTAAATGTCCCTCCCTAAACTGCCAGTCCCAACATTTCATAGGATGGAAATATGGTAGTTGAAATGAAATAATAGTACTTTAATTATGTAGTGTGCCAGGGCGGTGGCACCTTATACACACCTAGAAGCACCATCCTGCTACTGCTCCATTATAATTTTCACATGTCTTTATATTAATTCTTCTTCAAATATTTTAATGCTTTGTTCAGTAGAGGACCATAAAGGGAACTTTCTCTTCCAAGTTTATTCTAATCCTTACCCAGAAACCAACTGTTGTCGCTGATTGGCCACTGAGGGCACTCCCAGAATACAGTTGCATACTGCCCCATCCAAATTGGCTGGCTATGCCACAGGAAGGGAATTTGGGCTGCCCTGCAGACATGTGACAGCACAAAGGTGTTCTCACTGGTCACAACTGATGTAGGACACTCAGAGCTTTATAGAAGGTGACAGCAATTCCTACCAACACTAACCAGATGGTCAAGTCTGAGGACTATTGGGAGTGGCAGTCCAACAATATTTAGAGGCAGTTGCCAACTTATGTCTCCTAGGTTGAATTGTGCTCAGAAGAGTACACAAACTAGCACAGACTCGTTGTTAATTAGATTTCCTTTCAAATGAAGACAGAATTCACAGGGAAAGTGCTTAAGATTGCTGATTATATGCATTCTGAAATAAGCTCTCATTTTGTCACATTCTTCATTTCAAGAAGTCTCAAATTTGAAAAGTCAAAAATTATAGAGAGAAGATCTGCAGCTCTTTTCCTGACCCACAGAATAATCACAAGTTTGATATATGTATAAATTATTAGCTGTCAACATTTTTTCCTGGTTGGAGAAAATCTTTCTAGAGCTGCTTTCTTTTCTTTTCTTTTCTTTTTTTTCTTTTCTCTTTTCTTCTCTTCTTTTCCAAATGGCCTTTAAAATTGTTTCTCACAAACCATGAGGACAGCCACCTTTTCTTTCCCTTTTGTTTTTCAAACAGAATGCCATTTTGTCCAGGTACTTTTTCTGTCAGGTCCATTTCAGTTTTCATTTGTAGTCTTCATGCAGTTCATTTGCAATGAAAAACACTACTGCTGTGGAGCTGTGAAAGGAGAGTTTCCAACCAAATGTAAACTAGACATTTTCTGCAAATGTACAAATGTAATCCAAAAGGTTTATGAGGCTAGGGAAAAACTAGGCTAATGGGAGTGCCAAAATCCTGTGCCACTGACCCAGAAAAGAAAGGCCTTCCTCTATTATTTTAGCTGGGCATGGAGGAAAATATGCATGGTTTTCTGTAGCAGTTGTAGTCAACAGCTTTCTCTGGTTTGACCTAAACTAGTAATCAATGTTGTATGTATGCCTGGACAATCATTTCTTTAGTCTACTAAAACAGGTCATTGTTCAAATAAACTCATCCTCAGATGGCATGTTTGGAGAACTACAGGAAACTGGGGATGGAATATACCTATGGGATCATAGAGTTGATCCATGCTGCCAGCAATTGATTGGTTCTTCTTATGCAGTGTCTTGAATTACTGGACAGTCTACTTTTATAGCTATGTGTGATTTTATATCCTAGGGAACTCTATTATTATTTTCTTTCTGGGCCAACATTTCCCAGGGATTAATCATTTGAAAGGAGCTGACACCACTTTCATAGGCAATACCATTTTGTTAGACCCGATAGATTTTGGGGGATGGATTGAGCATACAAAGTGTATCTAGTGATGAATTTGCACTAATTGAAAGTATTCTTGTGATTACCTGTGTGGGGTGATCATGATTTTTTTGCATCTATTATAGTGCTCCATGCCAAATCCTACAGAGGGCCTCCTAACCTTCTGCAACTGATAGTATCGACAAAATGAGTTGTCCAACATTGCATAGACAACAGTGCTTTACACTTGTGTGATACCATCACTGAATGGAAAACAGCATGCTTTATGAAATTTTCAACATGACCTGAACTTTTGCTGACTTTGTTCCACAAAGTAACCTATAGCAAATCAAGCCTTGCTTCCTTAGGGTAGTACAACAATCCCATTGATTTCCTCCATCCATTATTAATTCCTTACTTCACATCACTGGACAAAATAATGAGTAATGGCTTTGGGAGCACTACAGAAATTAGCGAAGCAAATCTATGTCTAAATACTCCCAGATAGCTGCCTGAAATACCTCCTTATAGAGCATTAGCAGCCATATATGTCCTAAATTTAGATGAGCAGTCCAGTAGACTGTAAAATCATAATTACTTAGGACTTCCTAAAGGGCTGGTACAAGGGGTGAGGAGGATCAGCTTAGGGGACAGGGCTGACTTCACCATTTGGCAGAATGAGGCATTTGTCTCAAGCAGCAAATGCTGGTAGCAGCAATAGTAGCTTCCTAGCCATTTGTCTGGAAACCTGGAACCATTCCCCTATCTTGGAGCACAGAGCTGTGTGTGTGCCCCAAAACCTAGCCTGCATCCTATAAACTAGCTTGCTGTCATCAACTGTGGTAGAAAATCCAATGATGAAGTACTGATGAAGATGCACATCCCCAAAGCAGCTGGAAGCCGCTCCAAAGTCATGCCAAGGAGGTAGGAGCCAGACTTTTCAAGAGTGGTTTAAATCCACTCCTGCTTGTGGCCCATTTGGGACCATGATGGCAGCCTGCTTCAGGAGTGGGCCATCTGGTCACTATGGCCCCGGTGCGATCAGCACTGAAGTGGCCAAAGGTTGCTCCTTCTGGGCCGTCTGCTTCATCCCTCTGCTAATGTCTCAGGCATTAACTGGCATTTCTAATTCCCTAACTGGTTCCCTAACAGAACAAGCTTTCTGTTGACCACAATGGAAATACAATGGACATCTATTAAAATTAGATAATGTTAGGTACCACTAAGAATCCAACTGAGGTTGGACCATGGAGGCAATATTTCAATACCTCATCCAAAATTTGTAGACCCTCCTCTAGACAAAAGCATAGAAAAGACTTGTGAATATATTCAGTAATCATTTTACTGCCTTTTACATTTTATGTTTTGCTTCTTTCTCACAGCAGAATAAAAATCATTCTGGCTTTTACACTCCTCTTTGAATCTTATGGTTTCCACACTCCTCTATGAATCTTTTTTATTTTAACACTCTAAATGAACACTTATTTATTGCCATCCATTTCTCAGAGTCTTTTTTACCCACTTGCTTTGCTTCACATATCTATATCAGTCTGACCTAGTGAAAACATGTTTCTAAAATTTAAGTAGAAAATATAAATATTAACTAGTGGCAGGTTCAACACTATCACAGAAGCCAATGACATCACTAGGGTTGTTGTCACCCAGTGTGGTGCAGACATCACCCCCTGTTGCCTCTTGGAATCTTATGGTCACACAGTGTGATGCAGTTGTCACCCCCATACCCTACACTCTCAGCAGCTCCTCCACATTCTGGTGGTTACCTGCCATTGCAGAAGTTCTGTTGCTATTGCTGGCTGCAGCATTTGGAGAGAGAGCCCAGATCCAGCAGAGGCTGGCAGTAGACTCTGTCTAGTGTTGTACCAGATAGGCATCATGGCATCCTGTGCTCTCCCATGGCCCCGATGCAGCCTCAGTCCACCAGTCAGGGAAAGTAGCAAGTGTATGAGATTCTAGTTGGAGAAAGGGATGGGTGGGGAGAGTGAGCGTGGTCCCTGAATCACTTTTCTCATTGATCCTTTCAAACTAATCTCCTACCAATACCAAGTGCTGGAGAGGTGAAGAAGGAAACTGTTTTATAGACAGTCATTTTGGTGCCAGGTCACCCTTTCTAATGCTGCACACAAACACACACCCTAGTTATGTCACTGACAGGAACTAAGAGAAAGCTTTCTTTATTTGAATTTTGTTTGTTATGACTTTGACTTCAGCCATAAAGTTGACAAAGATGATGGTAGTGATGATAATGGATGCTTTCCAAAGGTAACCTCTAGTTCTTCTTCACTTGTGTCCATAAGAAAAGCCAGAAAGAAAAATAAAAGAAGCTGCTTCAACTGTATGTACGTACTAGAATGAATATTCTAGAATGTCAACACCAAATGCATGTACTGGTACAGAGATTCTAGAGCATTAACACTAATGATAAATTCCTTCTTGGGATGACAAAGCTATCGTACAGAAGAAGGTTATGTTCCAGTTGAATTTTCTATTTCTACCTTTCATTTGCACCTGCCCACCACACTTCCCACCTTCTGGACCAGGCTTGGGAAATGCACAAGAGGCTGCAAAAAAGGATCTGGGAAAATCCTCTATCTTAACCTTACATTCATTAAAATTTCTGGTGGGTCAAATAGCCCTTCTGCAAACAGAAGGAGATTGTAGAAGAGAATCCAGAATACAATTATTTCTTTAAACATTACAAAACAAAGAAGAAGGGACTGTATTGGGAATAGCAACCTAAAGGTAAAGGTAAAGGTAAAGGTTTTCCCTGACAAGAATGTCTAGTTGTAACCAACTGTAGGGGCAGTGCTCGTCTCCATTACTAAACTGAAGAGCCAGTGTTATCTGAAGACTACTCTGGTGGTCATGTGGCCAGCATGACTGCACCAAACACTGTTTACCTTCCCACCAAAGTGGTACCTATTTATCTACTTCCATTTGCATGCTTTCGAACTGCTAGGTTGGCAGAAGCTGGGACTAGTGCCAGGAGCTCACCCCATCATGCAGCACTTGGGCCTTGAACTGCCAGCCTTTCAATCTTCCAATCAGAACTGGCATCTTAACCACTAAGCTACCACATCCCACCATCCTACCATCTCTTTAAATACTGAAGGCTAAAATGAATTTAATCTCCAAATCTGAAATAATGATTATTATGATTAAGAATGATTAGAGAATGCTAACTTTTTAAATGAAAAATAGCTCAGAGAACGCAACTAAAACTTTTTAAAATGACATAAGTAGTTTGATCAGTGAATTATAAGGACAGCCTATTGTAAAGACCCAAAATAATAAAAACTGGAAAAGTCCAAGTGAATGCATTTTTCTTTGATGGATTCATTTCCCATTGCAAGTTACACCACCTCTTTCCCAAAAGGCAAAGTATTCAACCACAGAGATATGATGGTAAGACCAAATAGAAGATGCCAAATGGCTGAATTAATTTCTTTCAGAATAACCCAACTCTGAACAAATCTTGCCAAGCAAACCCCATAATAGGTTTGTTTTGGGGTCAGCATATGTTGGAAATTACTTGAAAGCACACAACAACAAAATTTCTTGAATACACATTAGATTCAGGCTGCATCTGTACTGCAGAAATAATGCGGCTTAGCACAGATTTAACTGTCATGGTTAATATCTGGAATTCTGGGATCTGTAGTATTGTGAGATATTTAACCTTCTTTGTCAGAGATGTCATGTGCCACAACAAACTACAAATCCCAGGATTCCATAGATTTGAGCCATGGCAATTAAACAGTGTCAAGCTGCATTATTTTTGCAGTGCAGATGCAGCCTAAACTATGGGAGAAGAGGAAGACTTGTTAATGCTACCTTTTAAAAACATTAAAAGATGGGATAGAATTTTTAAAAAAGTATTCACATTTACACAAGCTCTTACACTGCCTTTTATAGGCTTAATGCCAAATGTCTTAGCTCTTATTGTTGGGTAGCAGCTTGAAATAATTAACAAATAATTTTGTATCTGTTGAACTTAATATCAATATCAAAAGCCTTCTGTGCTCCAGAACTGAGCTCTCTTCATCAACAGAGAAGCCCTTTCTCAGACTGTTGTATGTGTATATACTTTGCTGGTAAATTCCAGAAGACTTGCAGAATCATTATAACTTTTAAAAAGCAATATCATCATTTATTTATATATAATTTGTGTAATTTAAACTGATGAGGCCTCATGGCTTTCCTAGTGCTACTTGAGAAGAAGGGTCCATAGAGAAAGGAGAAGCTTTCAGCCTGGAGCCAGACTTTCATCACCAGGCGAATATTAGAACAGTCATACACACACCAGCTAGCATGGTATAGTGGTCTGCGTGTTTGGTTAGGATGCTGGAAGATCAGAGTTTAAATCCCTTGTCAGCCCTGGAAACCCACATTCTCTCAGCCTAACAGGAAGTACCAGATGTCCTCTGAATCAATTTTCCCAATTAATCCTACTAATAGAATCACTGTAAGTCAAACTCATCTTGAAAAGCCACATAACAACAATGTACCACCCACCCATCTGCTCTTGTGCATTAAAATTTGCACATGAGCCTGGCCTTTTCCTAACAAGTTAGTTATGTTTGCTTTAATATGTTATGTGGACTATCATTCAAATCCTTTAGTCTCCTCCTCTCTACAGTCTGAAACAGTTCTGCTCAGCAACACATGCATTGTGTGTAGCCTTTGTGCATCTGGTTTTTCTCTAAGAGAATGAGAATCTCTTTGATCAGTTAATAGCATTTGAACATTTTACAGGGAAATTGCAAAGGCTTTTGAGTGCTGCTCAGCAGTGGTACAGCAAAATAGCAACAAATCCAAATGTGAGTGCCTCATCAAGCTCATGACTGCTTCAGTCAGGAAACAAGACTTGCCTATCAACGGATCTTATCAAACACTGGCCACGAAGCGAAAAGTAAGGGAAAAGTAACCGAAGTAAGAATAAATTCAGTTCTATACCGAAACGAACTGAATTTTGCCCGCGCGGCCATTGCGCAATGAATACGAAGGCTCCCTTTTTCTCTCTTTCTCTCTCTCTCTCTCCCGTCGCCCAAAAAGCCGGCGTCACAGAAGGCGCTTCTGTGGATGGCAAGGATGGGAGGAAGGAGTCGGGAGGAAAGGCAGCCAAGGAGACCGAGGAGGAGGAGGAGGACTGGAGGAGGGAAGGCAGCCCAGCAAGCCCCGGTTGGCGAGAGCTCCGAGTGGCGTGTGTCGGGGAGGAAAAATGCGAGAGAGATGGAGAGAGAGATCGCCTCCCTCTTCCCTCTTCCCTCCTCCTCTCCTTCTCCTCCTCTTTCTTTTCTCACCCAGCCCTGCCAATCCGGTTTGCCTTTCGCCAATCCCTTCCCCTCGCTGGGATTTTCTGCTTGGGATATGTAGAGCTCTCCTGCTTCCCCTCCCCACCCACCATTGCACAAGGAATACGAAGGCTCCCTTGTACTTCCTCGAAAAACCGAATGTCAAAAGCTCTCAATTCCTTACGGATTAGCTCCGGGTTCTGTGAGTTTCGGGGCAGCGTCGTGTGTACACGTGAGGAAACAATACAGATTAGCTCCAAGTTCTGTCGAGTTTCGGGTGCAACGTCGTGTGTACACGCGGGGGAACAATACGGATTAGCTCCAGGCTCTGTCGAGTTTCGGGTGCAACGTCATGTGTACACTCGGGGAAATAATATGTATTAGGTACGGATACCCTTTGGATTAGGGCTGCTTTAGACCCCGTGTGATAAGGTCCATCACCGTTTCAGCCCTAGTTATTCTCAAACTCTGGCTTTTCAGATTCAACTTCTAGAAGCTGCACCCAGCATTGGCAGTGGTTAAGGATACTAGGAGATGAAGTCCAAAACCTCTGGAAGGGACTTGTTGGGCCCAATATCTGCTACATGTCAGCACAAGCACTACAGAAGGTTAAGATGTAATGCTGTATTTTCTCACCCAGCAGGAATCAGGTAACACAATGAATTAGTAGTGTCTCAAACAGGATCAAGCCAAATGCTGTTGGTGTGTGCCTTCAAATATTTTTTTACTTATGGAGACCCTAAAGTGAACCTAATGTGGAGTTTTCTTGGCAAGATTTATTCAGAGGGGTTTGCCTTTGCCTTTCTCTGATGCTGAGAGTGTGTGACTTACCCAAGGTCACCTAGTGGGTTTCAATGGCCTAGCGGGGATTTGAACCCTGGTCTCCAGAGTCCTTGTCCAACACTCAATCCACTACAACATGCTGGCTTACTAAGCCAAAATTTTCCCTTTTGATTTTGTTTTCCCATCCATGGTAAAACGGGGTCTCACCAGCAGTAGCGTGAAAGAGAAGTCTTCTTCATGGCTTACAAGCATCATCATCACCCTAAAGAAGAAATAAAGTTGATGTTACAAAAGTACCCTAAACAATAAATTCAAGTATTCAAGTGTACCTTTCACCATTTACAAAATTTGCCCTGCAACACCCAGAATTCCCCAGCCAGTAGCCATGTTGGTCGGGGGATTCTGGAAATAGAATAAAAAGTAACTTTGGTAAGTTGTAGAATTCAAAGACATACCGTAGTTGTGTTAGTCTGGAAAATAAGTACGCAAAGAGATCTTGTAGAACTTTTGAGACTAAGGAGCTGAACAGATGGTCCCTAAGGTCTTGCCACCCCTTTCCTTGCCAGATCAGGGCCACAGCAACCGCATGCCATGGCCCTGATCCAGTGGTTTGCTGCTCTAAACAGTCCTCTTTTCAGCACTCCTTTGGTGCAGCATGTGTGAACACTGCACCAAGGGCTGCCCACCATCTGTTGGGTGGGCAGCGTGACAACGGCATCAGGGTGGAGTCAGGGCAGCCGGCATGCAGTTGCCATGTCCCCACTCCACCCCCAGGCCAGCCCTTTTGGCTGGTTTGGACAGCCCCTCACTAAAAGAAAGAAGTCAATAGCATGAGCTTTCATAGATTTGAGCCTACGAAAACTCATGCTACTGATGTCTTCAAGTCTTCAAGATTCTACAAGATCTTTTTGGTAAATTGTGAAAATATGTTATGTAATTTAAATTTTGGGAGATTAAACATGTGGACAAATTGTGCAACACACTTCTATCCACCTCAGATGGGTTATAGGCAACTGGCCATGGTATGTCATTTCAGTCACACATCTCAGAATGGTTGCTGCACCACTTCAGCCCTTTAGAAATATTATTTCTGTTCTTTCTGTTGTCACCAAGGCAGTTCCTGTTTTATTTTGGCTCATTCTAATAATTTTTTATTGCTTAATCTTGTTTTAACTTTTGTATCTTATGGATTTTGAACCATGTCTTTTCTAATTGTTGTAAGCCACTTTGAATCACAATCTTGGGAAAAGGTGAGATAGAAGTACTAACACTAATACGAATGGTGGTGGTGGTAATGATGATGATGTCTTGTTCATGATGACAGGTGCACCTTCTAATCCTTGTTTCACCAGTGCTTTGTGTGTGCATGCATGCAAGTGATTGTAACTCTCTCTCTCTCTCTCTCTCTCTCACACACACACACACACACTATAATATTGCTGCTGCTACCAGATTGTTTTGTTCATTTGCTAAGTTATTCTGTAGTAAATAAAACTCTGCAAATTTATTGTCATCCAGTTCTGACAAATGAAAAACAAACAAAAAGTATTGTGTGTGTTTTTTTAAAAAAAAAATCTCAATGTGGGTTCAATACTTATTTTAGTTCTGAGTTGAACTGGAGAGGTTTCTGAGTCACCAGGTCAGAATCCAAGCTGTCACTTGAACATACCTGTCTGACACATTTTTCTTTTGGTTCAGTTCTTCCAAAATGCCATTTTGCCTCCAACAATCTGAGTAAGAGGACTGGAGCAAAAAGATAAAGGATGTTAGTGCATGAAGTCCTTGCAGCAAACAAACACTACCAAAACTTTAAACATATACTTTTTGGAGCAGAACCCCAAGGATTCCCAGCTAGCATGATCAAAAAAGTAACTTTTCCTAGCTCTAAATACAATGACCATGATCCTCCCATCTAAACCTTCCAAAATCCACCTTTTCTCTGCTCTATTCCTCCTACAAGATGGCCCAAGTCAGAGGAGGGTGGGGAAACAACAGAAATGCCTATTTTTCTATAGCTGAACACACATTAATTACATCATCCCCAGGGATCTCTGGGGGACTCCCTGTGAGGTTCCGGAGGATGCCTGCTACTGTGTGTCCAGTTCTAGAAAAACATCTGGATGCTTCTCTGCCGCTCCCCTTACTTTCCACCAGCTGGAATACAGCTTTGGCTGTGCAGTAAATGACTGGAGCAGAGACAAGATGGGTTGGGGGGATTTTGGTTGCTGTGCAATTCTGCCCTTGATAGGAACCAAAAAAGAAAATCCCCAAACTTTAGTTATGATGGTGTAAATTGGATTTGTGCCATCCTAACTCATGGATTATCACTCTGAAAACCAAGATTCAATCCCCTGCTCAGTTATGAAAGCCACTGGGTGACCTTGGGCAAGTCACACACTCTCAGCCTCAGGGGAAGGCAATGGAAAACCTCTTCTGAACAAATCTTGCCAAGAAAACCCCATGATAGGTTCGCCTGAGGGTTTGAAATGACTTGAAGACACACCACAGCAACAACAACTCATTAACAAGATGCCAAGTCTTTATGTGAAGTTTAACATTTCTCTTTGACTACACATTGCTGGACCTTAGAACACTGTCTTCATATCAGCAGTTTTTAAATGCAATGGATCACACTTCCACTGTGGGATAGGGGTTTGAGCATTCAGGTATGGCTCTAGAGACCAGGGTTTGAATCCCCACTCAGCCATAGAAACCCAGTGAGTGACATTGGGCAAGTCACACTCTCTCAGCCTTAGAGGAAGACAAGGCCCAAACCTCTCTGAACAAATTGTGCAGGAGGGGGGGTTAACTCAGATAGATTTGCCTTAGGGTCGCCATAAGTTGGAAACAACTTGAAGGTAAACAACAACAACAATCCTTTGCATAAAATATCTGATCTTCCTTAGTGACCATAATTTAAGAGAATGTGGAACACCCATGTAACAGCCTTCCCATTAATGAAATAATGGATTATAGATTTTCATATATACTGCTTCAAGAATAAGTAGATCAGAATCTGTATTTGTTTGCTACATTCCCAGTCTATCATAGTGATGATGATGATGATGGTCATTATGATGATTTATATGCTATTCTTGGACATGGAAGAGAGAGTGAAAATAGGAGAAAGAAATATCAACAATCTGAGATACGCTGACGACACCATAATACTAGCAAAGAACCTCACAGACCTGGAACAACTACTAAGGAAGATAAAAGAAGAAAGTGCAAAGGCAGGCTTAATGTTGGACATAAAGAAAACAAAAATAATGACCACAGAAAACTTACACACATTCAAACTAGATAATGGGGAAATAGAAATAGTAAAAGAGTTCTCATATCTGGGATCAAACATAGATCAGAATGGGGACTGCGGCCAGGAAATCAGAAGAAGATTAAGAATGGGAAGAGAGGCTATGAAAGAACTAGAAAAGATCCTAAAATGCAAAGACATACAACTCAGCACAAAAGTCAGAATCATACAAGCCATCGTATTTCCTATTTCCATGTATGGATGTGAGCGCTAGACAGTCAAGAAAGAAGATAGGAGGAAAATCAACGCATTTGAGATGTGGAGTTGGAGAAGAGTGCTGAGGATTCCATGGACAGCCAAAAAGACAAACAAATGAGTCCTAGAGCAGATCAATCCAGAAGTATCCCTGGAGGCCAAGATGACAAAAATATAGGTAGACTGTCAAAGAGACTAATAGGAACAGATCAAGCCAGAGATATCCATAGAAGCCAAGATGACAAGACTTGGACTGTCGTACTTTGGACACATCATGAGAAGGCATGAATCTTGGGGAAAAAACAATAATGTTGGGAAAGGTAGAAGGAAGTAGAAAGAGAGGAAGGCCACATGCTAGATGGATGGACTTTATTAAAGAGACCACGAATCTGAGTTTGCAGGAGCTGGGTAGAGCAGTAGAAGACAAGGGGGCCTGGAGACTAAAAGAGTCGTCTTCCGGGCAGGGAAGAGGAGGGGCAGCCGCATGAGCGGCACCCCTTCCTCTCCCCGAGGTCGCCCCCAGAAGCTCCAGCCGTCCGCACGGCCGGCGCACCGGGGATGACCTCACGGCGCAGCGCCCACATGCGCTGCGCCATTTGAGCCAGGGAAAGTGCGCCCGCCACTTTTAGGGTGCACTTTCCCTTAAATCTAAAAGGAGCGCCAATTTGGTGCTCCTTTTAGATGCGCCGCAGGAGCGCCGCGGTCCGGAGGCTGAACTCCGGCGGCGCTCCGGACCAGGGCGTCTCCGACGCCCTGGTCTGCATCCCCCCATAGGGTAACCATGAGTCGAGATTGACGTGAAGGGAGTTAACAACAACAACAAAAATTATGTGAATGGTCTTTTTGTAGAGTACATATGCTAGAGGACAGACAGCAGAACAAGATGGGAGAAATGGAGGTACTCACAAACTGAGGACAGAATGCTTGTAAACCACCTACATAGCCCAGTTTGGAACAGGACTTTAGTGGGGAGGGTTCCCATTTCTGAGAGATCACTTAATTATCTCATGGACAAACTCACTACATATCTTCCCTGTCAAAATGAGCTTATATAAATACAGACATAATTTTATTTAACAGATCCTTGCAAACAGAGAGAATTTTGAGTATCATTCCTACTGACCCAATTCATGCCAAATACAATAAATACAAATGGATAAACAAAGAAAAATAGATGCTTAATATAGCTCTAATAGTTGACATTATCTAAACAACTACAGATACGTCCAGATTTTTGAAAATTAGGAATCCCATCAAACCCAGGCAACCTAGAAATAGGTCAAAATATCTGGAGATACCATTATGGAAAACACTTATCTAAACCTTTAAAAAAAATGTTTTCTTTCAATGTAATTTCATACAACCCAGAGATCAAGGTCTATGCATTCCATTCCATATCAGTTCCTCAATTCAAGTGTGTGTGTGTGTGTGTGTGTGTGCGCACACGCGCACACACTCACATAATTGTTTCTGTGTATGTTGATGGACCTACATCATTTTTTCTGTGCAATCTAGGGAAAGGAGGGAAACAGATGGGATGGAAAGGGTGGCTTGAAATTGCCCCTTCTGAAGACAGATTGGGGCTATGGCAAACACATGGCAGAGCCCCAATTCACCTTGAACCTGGCTGAAAAGGGAGCGGGTAAGATCTGCTCACTTTTCAGCTGGGGAAAAACTGGCTTTGCCAGCTCCACTGTGGCCCCATGGTGGCTTCATGATGCTCCAGCAGCATGCAGCATGTAAACATCACACCACTTCATCAACCATCATCAAGCCAGCCATATTGGGGTAGCCAGGCAGCTTCAAGCTGGCTTTCCAGTGTCATTGGGACATGTGCCATCTAAACACTGAGCTCTGCTGTTCTGAAGAATGCGCATCTTTCTTGGAAGTGGGCTTTTGGGGGGCATCTGTTCTGGCCCTATACCTCTCAGTTCCTGAAAGTCCTTGGCAAACAGTGCTTCCACTGCACTCAGTGCTAGAATCTGAAAGCTCAACTCTTTTGTTTAGCAGTCCCTTTTCCAGTTAGTCTTGTTTGAATTATAATAGTGGGTCCAGATTCTGCAAATGCCAGGCAAAGGTTCCTTCTGTCTGTGAAGATTTTTGAGCTGAGAAGATCATTTCCATTGGTGGAATGGAGGAGGCGGTGTCGGGTTTTTAATTATTCCATCTCCCCCTGTGCCCTTGTCTCCAAATTCCCCCCACAGTGTTTAGAGGACCATCTGGAAGAACAGGCAAGGTGGTCAGGGTTGCAGAGGAAAGGGAAATCCGTAAAAACTTGACTCTCCCTTGTCCTCCCTTGACCACCAGGAGCACCTTGAACAGAGTGCTCATGGTAGTAGGAACAACATCTAGATCCAGCTCTGTGGCTTCATCCTAGAGTGCTGCTTGGTTGCATTAAAGCAACTCCTAATAGGATATTCACTAACCTCTTTTGGGAGGAGGATCCCAAAAAGTTAGGATTTAGTTTTTGATTTTTGTTTTTAGCAGTAATAAAACATATGGTGTCTGTATGGGTCATTCCCAAAGAAGGATAACTCAGAGAAATTCAGGGCCACACATTCAGCTTGAAAGATGCGCATTCTTCAGAACAGCAGTTTGAAGTAATGTTCCAAATTATCTGATTCATCACTGGCTAATACCTTAGCTGCAAACAAATACAACTCCACCCTGCCTACAGCTCTGTTTCCCAAGGGTCAAGAATCTGTACACTTCCCAAATACATCTCCAACTACAGCTTTCTCCTGCCCCCGCTTTCAGACAAGTGATTGTTGGTCTTCTCTGGTTCGTTCGTTTATAGTCATAATTTTGGCTGTGTTTTAGGAGTCATTACAGCTGTGCTGGACACTACTTTAAGTCTTCCACATGATTCAGATGAATAATTGCATTCCATATTATCTTCATTAGCTGTTTCTTTTCTCAAATACCAGTGCTTTAGTATTTGATACGCTGAGCCTCATCACATAATGAGTAAGGGGAATTATTTTTATTTGGGTGGGTTCAGTGCATGCAGATGGAGAGAGCCTCCCCAGGGCAAAGCAGAACCCTGTTCTCCTCATTGCCCCATCCATGAATGCACAAGCACTGTGCCAAGGTATTGTAGCCGATGCGAGCCTTCTGAGCATTTCTCAAATCCCCATTCATCCCATGCCCTCCCCCTGGTCCAAAAATCACAAGCTCTCATCTCTCAACCATGGGAAGGTTGGGAATATCACCACTGAGAATGTTCTATTCCACTAGTAGTTCCTCCAGAGTGGGAAATGAAGAAGTGTGTTGAGAGAGAAATGACTGAATTATTTGCTGGCAGTTGTTTCTACAGTATTAATTTGCTAGACTAGAGCTGAACATTTTAATTGATTTTGCTTCACCTCCACCTTAATTATAATGAAGGTGTTATCATTAACACATCTGCAGACATGTTCTGAGTCTCAGTCATGCTCCATAAAGATTTAAGTTCATACCTTCCTACCAGCACCTGTCCCTGTGGGCTAGAACCAAATTCAGTCCTACAAAAAAGAGATCCATTTAGATCAGTGGAACCCAAGTTATATCCATTGCAGTAGGTCAATTCTACATATAATGAAATCTGGATCTAACTCTAGATGAGCCAAGGTGTCTCAATGCGTTTAACTGAACTCTTGGGATGAACACCATGCTAGGCTGCAACCACATGTACAGTTTGCCTGATGGTCCCCTTTTGTTTGTAGCAGAATTAACATGATGGTGCTCACTCTGAAATCAATTCCATCTATTAAGTCGTTTGCTTTGAAAGAAACTATTCTATCTGTTGCTTCCAATGGACCTCTTCTTGGTTGTACATTCCTCTGGTAGTGACATTTTCAACTGGGGATCATGGGAAATTGCACCTCAAGTCCCATGATCCCAAAGAACTTCACAAGCTCCTTCACATACTGTCAATATAGGAAAGATGAGAAACATGTGAGAAATGTGCGCTGTTGCATTTTGAATTGCCTGATTTAATCTGATGAGAAACCTCATAGAAAGAACTGGGAACCAGATGCCATTTGCAATCTGTGTGTTTGTGTATATTGGAAATCTACATTTACAAGCTTGTTATGTTTCCTATGAAAGAAAAAGCAATGTTTTTATGACAGTACATGCCTGCTTGAAAGTTGTACATAAAACTATTCTCACATTTCTGATATGTGTACATCCACATACCTTAGCAAATAGGGTACATATCATTGTTGGGGTATAAAAAAAAACTATATTCTATTTTTTCCCATTTAAAGCAGATGCACATACACAGAAAAGTACTTGCTTGGAGTTGAGAAAAGGAATACATAGAATTGGCCTTGACCAATTTGACCAGGACTAAAATACAATATTCACAATTCTAAATAGAAATTAATTTTGTGGCACTATCACAGTCATGCAGATTTCTAATTATGCATAGCTGGTCTCCTAACAAAATTAAACATAACTGTTCAACTAAGGGGGGTTGCAGACTGCCAGAAATAGTGCAAATTGAGTCCACTTTTAGGGTTAGGGTTAGTGCTAGGGAATCATGGGAATTGGTTTTTTTCCTGAGACATTGAGCCTTCTCTGTCAGAGAGCTCTGGTGCCACAATAAACTACAGTTCCCATGATACCCTAACCGTAACCCTAAAAGTGGACTCAATTTGCACTATTTCTGGCAGTCTGCAACCCCCCTAATATTAGTTTAATTGTGTGCTATTTGATCGTAGGAACAGTGAACACTAGCAAGTTATACATAATATTAGTAGCATATACATATAAAATACTATGTTAAAAGACATATTATAATACATTGATAAATACTAACTGATCAAATATGGGAGAGGCTTGTATTCATTTATATGGCATCAATATCAATTTCATCTGTCTAGTCTTAAGTGTTTTATGATCAAACTCTTAAGAACAGTATCAGTACTGAACAGTGACTATCACGTCACTGGGCTTGTAAATCCACTCCAAGCTTAGTGTGAACCTGAAACTATCCCCGAAATAGATTCATCACCTTGGACAGCTTCTTTGAGGTTCATACTAAACCAGGAGCATTCAATATTTAACAACACTACCACAGTCCCTGGGGAGCATTCAATGGAGTCACCAGCTATCACTGGTTTATCCTGAAGTTTAACTAGAAATAAATCCATTGAAACAATTGCTGCATGGTAGGTCAACACTTATGTAAATCCTATTGTTTCAATGGGCTTCCTCTAGTTGGAATTAGTAATTGGATATTGGTGATGAAGATCATCTCACTTCAGCATTATCAAAACATTTTAGGAATTTAATCTATTTGTTCCATCTACAGGGCCCCAACTGACCTGAGTAGGTCAAGAGCATGTTTTAAATGAAAATGGATTTCATATAACTGCTGGAATAGGAGATCCATGACCCCCTACTGAGCTCATATTAACTCAAATGGCATGGGTCATATAATGCTTTTAAGAACAAAACATTCACTGTAAATTTATCTCATACTGATAGCAATGTTGTCATGGTATGAATGATGACCCTACCGAAGTATTTAATGGTAAACAATGCTTAGGAGTCAGAGGTGACTATAAACAAGCAACAGTTCAGTTTTGAAAAGGAAACTAAATGCATTTCTTTGTATACTTAGATGGACGGGATTCCATTCTCCATGAGCAACATGTATTCAGAGCTTTGTTTTGCCACCCAGGAAGCTTACTGTTGAGTAGACATGGTTAAAATTAAGCTGTCTTTGACTGGCTGGTGGGAAAATATCCAAATAGGTAAGAAGTATACCAGGTTCTGACCACTATACTTTCATCCTACCTTGTGGAATTCTGACTGAGGAACCTTCTCAAATTGGAATTTGGCCCTTAGATCTAACATGTTTTTCTAATGTTTTTAGATGTAACATTTGATCAAATATTCTTCCAAGACCTCATATCAATAGAACACGAAAGAATGAGGATATGTATGGGGCTGATAAAGTTCAGGAATGCTTGTTTCATCTTAAATATGTGGTAGTGAAGTACCACATGTTAATAGTGTTGGGGGGGGAGGACCCTGTAACAGAAGCAACAGCAAAAGTAGTCTTATCTTTCCTAGTCACATTCCTAGGTCATAATGCTTTATAGGAATTGTGTTACATTCTCTTTATGCTGTATTCTTTCCAGAAGTGTTCTTGAGTAGGGGGAAATGAGTGTTCTCCCTCACCAATAGTGGCTCCATCAATAGTGGCTAACATTATTTGAAATAATAGAAACACTAAAAAAGAAGCTATATGGAATAATGCTTGAGGACTCAGGCTGAATCATAGTTTGTTTCCTCATGTGGAGAAAAAAATGTTCAATCTCTTAAGGGATTCATAACTAGGATTCAGTGATGTACTGTCAATTGATCCCACTTCTTTCACCAGAAATGGCAGACTCCTCCCTCCTTGCAGCTCCTGTCCCTTCTGCACCCAAAACTCTGGGCTTGGGAAAATCTGAGCTGGTAAAATCTCTGGAGCAGGTTTTTTTTGGCCCCACAGAAGGCTGCAATAAAGATGGAGGAAAGGAAAGTCCCATCTCCATTGGTGCTGAATACTGAATACTTCCTGACAGTAAGAGCTGTCCAACAGTGGAACACACTCCCTCAGATAATGGTGGAGTCTCCTTCTTTGGAGGTCTTTAAACAGAGGCTGGATACCATCTATCAAGGGTGCTTTGATTATGAGTTCCTGCATGACAGGTGGTTGGACTGGATGACCCTTGTGGTCTCTTCCAACTCTATAATTCTCAGTAAACTACTGGATCTTGCTATCAGTCTCCAAGAGAATGCTGAAACTCTCCAAAGGAACCACCAAAGGAAGTACATAGATCAATCTGTGCAACGGAATGAAGTGGTAGTATTTCCCAGTGGTAGAGCAGATCATAATACTATGAATTCCATGTGTGGGATGCCATTTTATTGCTGCTTCATAAAACAACTTGTTTTAAAACCATATAAAATAAAAATTAACACTGTAAGGAAAAGTTCTGGTGCAACCTGCAACCTGTCATGCTATATACCTTCTAGATAGATGTGGATTTTTATAAGATGTTCAACTGAGGCATGCAGTCTAAAGTGGTACAATCCAAAGTGGTACAATCCATGGTATCAAGCCAGAAGTCTACCAGTTAATTCTCCCATCAGCATTGCACAAGCCACAAGTTTTGGATGGGCAGGAAGGAGGCAAGTTTTTTCTTATCTGCTCAGAAGCTACTTAATCACTTGCAGAACTAGATTTCCAGAGCAAACAGATTCAATGTAATATTTAATTACACCACTTTCTGCATTTTCTTGGCTTATCAAAGAAAATATGTTGTCTTGATAGTTTCCCACATCTGTCAAAGCACTTACTAACCTGGCTAAGGGAGGTAAAGAACAAACTCACTTTCCCCACAAGTATTACTTGTATCTACATTGGAGCACAGATACTCTAAAAGCTATGAATTGATGATAAGGAATTAGGACCCTCCACATCTTTCACCTCCAGCTTCCATCATTCTCACCCAGCATGACCAAGGGATTATGGAAACCTTAGTCCAAAGCAAAACATCTGGATGACCAAAGGTTTACCAGCTGTGCTGTAGATTCAGGTCAAGGTGGCATGGCAGGTTCATGTTAAACCATGTGTGTGTCTATCATTTTCTGACATCTATCCATTAAAGTATGAGTATGGGAGATAAAGGGGAGTTGCAGGTTTTTAACCTTGCAGTTCAACTCTCTTCTCATAGTGATCCTTCTGATTAAGAAGCAAGGGGGGAGTAAAGAGAAGACCCTACGTCAAAGAAAAACATTTCCTTTCCCACTGATATGCAGGGAAAATGGGGAGAAATCAGTTCACACATTCTAGTATACATGTGGATGGTTATGTTCCATACACACCCAGAGCCTTGCAGCCACAAGCACTCCAGATGTGTTATGTATCTGCTTCAGCTGGCTGTTTCTTCTGCAAGGCCAAAAGAAATATTAATCATCCTGCTTCATGTGAAGGGGATGGGATCTCCTCTCATGTTTCAGAAAGGGGCTGGAAAGTAAAGGAAGCCAGCGATTTCCCTATTTAAGGCCAAAGCAAAGGAATGTCTGTGGCTGAGTTCTGTGCAGGGGCCCAGTGGCTGACAGACAGGGCAGGAAGCAGTTGATGGTGCTCTCTTGATTTTTCTTCCCCCTTCTTTTTTTGCCTTCTCTTTTGCACACAGAGTCTCATGTCTAATATCATTTAGACATGATGAGCTGTGTGCAGGGAGTCTTTTTGCTCTTCCTTGCTGTGTGGCAATCGTCAGTTATTTTGGCACAACAAGATGGTGAGTAATTCCCACTTAAAATAATTTTCATGGATTTTAACCACATTTTTCTCTCCATCAGTTTTATTTCTGGGACAATCCATTTGCCTTTTTGCCAGTTCAACTTTGGGAGCTACCTTCAAGGACCCTGCTCAGTTCTGCTGTGTGAAGTGGGAGCAACCTGCAAAGGAAAGAAACTTTCTATGGGGCTTAGTTATATTCCTCAGTTTTGTGTCTTTGGTTTGCATTGTTCAACAAGTGCTGGAAACTTTTTAGTGTTTGAGCGCTTGGGATAAGATCTGTGAGTCTGAGTTCAACAAAATCTGGAAGTGATTTGTTATATGTAATAAGGTTATATGTTCAACCATTTGCAACATAACTGTTCTTTGTTTTATAGGAAGCACTGCTTTGGTACTGCAGGGATATGCATCTTGTAAAAAAAAAAAGGATACTTGCATGTAAAAGCAAGCATTTATGCAACCCAGAATAGTATTATTCAGCTATAGAGAAAGATTTTTCAGCTCTCTCACTCTCTCTGGGTGTGTATGTATGTTTACTACTGAGAATTAAGCTGAAAGGTTGATGAATCCATACAGCCCAAAGCTTGTTCCATCACTCATCAGAGGATGTTGCAAGCTTCTACATGACCTACTAACAACAAATAAGGCTGAATTCCTATTCATGTAGACCTGGGAGGAAGCCCAGTGAGGGACAGTGGTATTTACATCTGAGTCAATATGCATTGGAGTAGGCTGTATATGACACACAAAATGCAAAAGAGATCACTTGAAAATGAATTTATATCAAATTACCTCTTCATTGGTGCAGCAAATCTGTTCCAGGTTTCAATGTGGACATTAAATAAGTGATCCAAGGTTATGAACATTCTCTCCAAAATATCAAGGACTTTGGAACACTCCTTTAAAGTTTATCATAAAATCTAGAGTGGATTTATTGCACAAATGATGAGGGAACTACCAGCCACCATGCAAGGCACAGTTGGATTGATTAAACAAATTAATGGCAAGCTTACTACATAACCAAACATACATAGTCCATACACATAGTTATAGGAAAGGATCGCTTACATTAATGGACAGCAAAACACATGTCTGAAAAATGGTATAAAATACAAGGTTAATTTCTTAAAAAAGCCAGGATACAGAATGCAAGAAGATGAACTACAGTTATCCGGTTCTGTGTGTATCATTCTGCAAGGACTGCATGTGAAATATATAATTTCATACCTGAAGTGTTTCAGATACTTACATCATACCACTCTGAGAAAACACATGCTCAGATTTCATGGCATAATTCCAGTCTGAAAGGCACTGCTTGGATTCGAAACCCTCTTGAGTTTATCGATTTAGATTTTTCCATAGATGTTTCATCTTTCATGTAGCAAACAGAGTATGGATCTATGTTTTTGGCTATTTGACACTGGACCATGAGTGGAGACATGCAGTCCCCAGATGTTAATTAACTCCCCCCTCCCCCCGCATCAACCCTCAGCATTGGCCACATACTGTCTGGAACTGATGGGAGTTTGATAGCTTCTGAAGGACCAGTTTTCCCCACCTTTCATTAATGATTACAGTACCATCAACCACTATTTATTCACTGATGAACAATCATACATCATTCAAAATAAAGGAAATAGAGAACCATTTCGGTATACTGGCCTTCAATGTTATCTGAAGTAGCAATATTCTCCTCTAGTTTGCTTTCCACATTTTATTGGATTCAACTGCCTATGTCCCACCACAAATTGTAGTGGATATGGATGTACTCAGTTATCACTGTCCATTTAGGTAGGCTGTTTATTTCTGGAATAAGTTCTGGTCATGAGTAACAAAGAAGCCAAAGGCATATTAAAAACTATCCCTATTGCAGATATGTGTGTGTTTCCCCTTGCGATTTTTTTAGTGCAAAGTTAGGTCCTGTAAGAAAGCAACTTATTTACCATAATACTTGTGGGAATATTTTTTTGTAAAAAAATTTTTTGAAGAAATTGCACAACATTTCCCATTTTCCCAGGTAATATACTTTCTTTGGCATTCAAATTTCCCTAAGATGCAAATCATGATGCTTGTATTTTGCAACCAATCTCACTTCTTTATTATTTATTTACTTCCCACAATGGACATGATTTTCAGCAGTTGAGGCTGTTCATAGTGTTGAGAGATATAAAACAGCAGTAGACTGGGATTAACATAGATGACTATGGAGTCTCCAGATATTTTAAATTGTTATGTGTTGACAATAGTGTTTATATGGTTAGTATCAAATGAATGTCAATGTATAGTTTTTCTTAGCATGTCTTGCCAAAAGGTTTTGGCAAGTCTTCAAGGAAGCTGCTGAGTATACACTGAACATAGAATAGAATAATCATACAAAAATCAGCTTGTAGTGCTCAGCAATATTATTTTTGTTGTCTGACTGGTCTATAGGTAAAGATCAAATTGTAGCATCCTGTTTCTGAGATGCCTTGTCTTGTATCCTTATGTGCCAAAACTGCTCCTCTTATAATCAGGCTATAACATCCTTTTCCCCTCTGAATCTTGGTATAGATCGATATTGGGACAAGAACTCACATTAGTAGATGGTTGTTGCCAGGTGTTGTCTTGCTAGGCTTCTTTCTAACTTGTAAACTTTACTTGCCTTGAGTTCAAGTAAGCTGAAATTTTCTGGATTGTTCCTCTGAATCAAGTCTTCTCTCCTGGCACCCAGCTCCAACTTAACATGAAGCTGAAACAATGAAGGGCCATCTAGTGGGTGATCATGTTCCTTCTTATTCCCAGTATACCTACATCCTAGTCTTCATCTCCCCATTACTACTGCAGTTGCTATCCACTTCATCTTATGATCTGAACTCTCTATTTCCTAGAAATTGTTAACATTTCCATTAATTTGACAATTACACTTGGAATATTTAGTAGCATATATCCTTATCATGCTGATAAATAAAGAATTTATTAGGTTGTTCTGCCCATTCCCCTGAGCAATGACATAGTATTATATAAACAAGGCCTCCACCAAAATAAAAATAAAAAGATACAACATATAATAACTGGACTGAATCTGTGTTAGGTGGGATTTGGGATACCATGTGCTTCTCTCTACATGTTTCATAACTCTTTGTGTGATTTTGAATTGATTAATATGATAGATTAGATTTTAATATGATGCTTCCTTCTATTCAAAACTTTCTTGATAGAATGGGCAAACAAGGTAATGTTTGGCATTTGTTAGCTCTTTTTCTAAATGCCCTTAACAGGGCTGTTGGCATTATACAAAAGCATGATACAAGTATACTACCTATTAAATTATTATTTTAAAATAGCACAAAATCATTTGAGGCTTCAGTTATTTCCTCTAGAACCCAATTTATATGCTACTCCTATGTTATAGTTGCCACTTCCTTATAGCTGGATCTCTCATCACAGCAATGATGTCTAAATCTGATAATTATTCTTTTATATTGGAAGGCCATGTGGGATTCGTTGCCAGCACTGTACCTTCCTGTGGGGATGGTGGCACTGGGTGAATAATGTTTTACATGACCCACCCATCCTGTGTGTATTAGATTCAGATGTTCATGTTGGAGTTTATCCATGGTGAAGTAGCAATTACATGTGACAGAGGTAATGTAAAAATCAGCTTTAAATTTCCACTCCTGCAGAGAAGCTTTGAACAGATGGAATGATGTGTCATCTACAATAAGGATTTATGCATGGATTAAAAAAAAATAGTAATTATCTTCTGGTTTTTCAATTACAATATAGTTTTACTGACCTCTGCAAACAGCTGATATTGGCTTGAATACTATTGAGTTAGTCCCAACTAACCCATTGAATCAATTGTTGAACCATGAATTAACACATAGGTAAAACCATTTGTTCAATGGGTCTACTTTAGTTGTAACTAAGGATAGGATTGGCTTGTTGAGTTCTTTTCTTGGTATTTAAGCATTAATATGAATAAATCAGTGGACCAGGGACAAATGCAAAATTGTCCTTCATGATATATACTAGTAGGGGGCAAACTCATTCATTAAACTTACCTAAGTCTGTGTCTTCAAACTGTTTCTTGATCTGGCTTCACATTTTATACAAATTTTTAAAAAATGGGGTTTTTTAGACTAATCAAATGTAAGACTGGAAAACTTCACAATATTCACAATACAATGAAATTAAGTTTAGGGAAATGTGAAACTGAGACAAACTGAATTTGACATATTCTATCAGGAATAAGTTTTCAAGTGCAAAATGTAGCATATGAAGTAGTCAAAGCGTCTACTGATACAATTTTTAAAAGTATTTGCATTATATTCCAAACTATCCCAAAGTTGACATAACTTGGAGTCATTTGTTTATTTTGGGGGTGAGGGAGGGGGAATCCCTTTAAAACAGCCATGGAAAATGTGAGATCCTTTGGGTGTTGTTTGATTTCACCTCCCATCACCCTTCACTGATAGCTGTGCTGTAGGACTGCCTCTTTCAAAAACGTTCATGTGAGTATGGATTGAGCCAGGAACAAGCAACATATTCCCCATTTCTTGTGCTTGTATTCATGTGGTGCTGAAGGTCATTAGGGCAAGCATTAGCCTGCATGTGTTGCTTGATTTCCAAACCAGAGATGGAAAGGAAAGCTGCCAGTTCAGTTTCATATGTACTTATTTGGAATTTTGGTTTCCTGCAGAACAGCATTTCCCAAAGTCAGGCATAAAAGGCTCTTATTAGTCCAGCAGGGATGTGGGGATAGTTGTTTGTGGAAGATGGCTCTTTCCCTAGAGTGGTGATGGTAACTTTTCTCTTTGCCTTCACAGTTCATGTGGTTAATTCTCTTGCCCTTTCTTCTACAGCCCAACTCTTTCTCATCCTCCTCCAGCAATCTGTTCCCCCATTACCACTCCTCCACCCAGCCTAATGGATGACTTGGCTCTTCTTTCTGTTTAGAAAGGGAGTTTTGCTTGGAAGGGAATCACTGCAAGAGTACAGACCAAGAATGGCTTGAAAAATCCCTTCTGTAAAGATTCCTGAGAGAGAAACACAGCTGTGCATAGCTGGGTTTGTGCAATTCTGATTGCCACATTTAAGATGAGAGCATTCTCAAAAGTGAGTGTCTGGGGATTAAAGTGTTGCAAAATCCAATCTTCAGTAAAGAAAATTATCTGTAACTTCCTGTGATTTAGAAAAGCCCACATCTAAATTAAGTTCTTGGGAATCCACATCCTCTAGGTGAGTAGGTGTTCTTGGAAATTAAGCCAGTTTCATAAGTTTGAGGAGACTGGTGGCTTGATGAAAATTAGATGATTGCCTTTTGCTTTGCATGACTTTCCATATGTGCTTTTTGACTTGAGACCAAGCTCCAGCACAGATTTTCTTGCAGAAAAGGACAGAGCTGCAGAGGAGTGCCCCCCCTCCCCGCAGTACTTTATTACAGGAAAGACAAAAGTAGGGTGATGTTTCTTTTCCAATAGCAGTGGTTTATTCCACTTATTTTTAAAGCTGCTGCATCAATATCTCTTCATTTATGATAGTCTTTTGTGTTCCCACTATCCCTTTCCAACTCTTGATAAAGCATAAAGCACCAGTCCTTAATTCATTCATGAGAAATTGTGATGTCAAGTCCACTGCTCCCAATATCCCTCACCACTGGCTATACTGGCTGGAGCTGATGGCAGTTTCACTCTAGAGCCAATGTTCCCTTTCCTTGCTGGAATCTTTTACTTCTGTCTTCAGTAGTTGACACAGAAGACTGAACTATAATTCAAATGAAGGAGATATCTCTTTTTTTTTTTATCTGCTCTTTTCAAAGAAGGGCTTCTTGTCTCATTCTTGTGATAACATGGACCTTTAAGCACCTGATCCATGCATAAGTTATTGTTACCAGGACATGGGGCACTTTTGTGCATTTTTTTTTCTCCTGTATTGTCGCAAAAGCAGGCGAGGTGATTCTCTGAATGTGGCAAGACCTTGGAAACAAAAAATGGCCCTGACCCTGAAGGCCTTCCATAGTTTGAACACTTTGCTAACATAGGTTCTAGGTTTGTGGAGGATCCTGTTGTTATGTGTTACCTGCCTGTACTCTACCTTGATCTGGATCAGTAGTTCCCAAAAAATTGTTGCACTTCATTCATTTCCCAGAATCCCCAGGCACTGATCATGCTTGTTGGGGATGATGGGAAGGCCAAATTCTGAGAATCCAAGTTTGGGAATCACTGATCTAGACCACTGGTCTTCAAGTCTAATATCATGACCCATAACCATATTTTGGAGATAGTGCCCCATAACCATCTTTTGGAGAAAAGGAAGGAGAATAATGAACAGAGTGGAGATCTGTATAGGTAGCATTAAGGGATAAATAATATATAATATAAACAAGTAAAAGTTGATACTGCCCACTGATCTAGATAATGCATTAAGCTTCAACAGATATATCCCAAGTATTAGCTTGCATTGCCTTTCAAGCTGCTAAAATGTAGCCTAAGACTTCTTTATTCCTGTGAAATTTGATTTAGCAGCAGGCTTCCAAAGCTGGCATGATTGCTCAGGCTGTGCAGCAGTGTGAATGACAGATATCTTCTCTGGCCAAGTTATTACCAAGGGACATTGAACAGAACAATGATGGAACAAAATGTTTCCAATCAGGGCTTATAAAACTCAGTGAGCCTCAGCCCACTTGCTCTTGAGCAGTCTCTGCATTCAAGTGGTCTATTCAGAATATGAAGGGCTGAGGACTTCCAGACACACTCTAGTTCTAAACAAATGCTTGGAAGCCCCTTCAGATCCATAGGCTCCACTTCCAAATAAATAAGAGTAGGAGTCCTGCCTAACGGGGAGATTGACAGTGCCAGACTGATGAGCAAACTAAATAAACTACTGCTTAGGGCAAAACTAGTAGCGGTGCAGCCCTCTACATGTTGTTGTACAGTTTGCAATTCAAAAACATTGTGAGGGTCACATGATTTAGGTTCAGGTACTCCAGTTGTAAGTGTCTTAAGCAATTCTCTGTGCTTTTTTTAAAAAAAGTGCATTGGGGGATGATGTTATGGAGCCTTTTAAACATTTGCAGTGCTCATGGGTCTCAACATGTCCCCAGTCTGGGCTGTTGATTAATTCTCTGAACTGTATTGAAAAAATAGATTATAAGATCCAGTGAAAGAACTGTAGATCTGGTGCAAAGACACCCTCATGCCAACTCCAAGCCTCATGTTGATGCATCCAGCTGCCACTGCAGAGGTTGCATTGTTGCTCCTCATTGTCATACACCCAGCTTTGTCAAGTCTGGGGGACTTTATACAAATCTGATGGGAATCAGAAAGGATCATATCTGGGCATGTCTAAGTATAAGAGAGAAATGGCCACATATCTGACATCTGACACAGAGCCACCCTTCAGCTTCTGCAATAAAAATTATTGTTACTTCTACAGCTCCAGATAACAAATCATCCACACTGTGGATGAAGCTTCTCTTCCTCAAAATGTTGCACAAATGCTTTTAATTACAATCTTTCAATCTCCACAAGCCAAGATAATTATGTGACTTACTAAAACATTTCCTGTGATCAACAAATTAGAATCTTAACTAAGTGACAACAACCATTTCATGGGTTTCATTCCATGTCACCCAAGAAATGGAACTTTTTCATATACAGCATGATTTTACAGTCCTTTAAACTTTAAAAAAATGCGCAACATTAAGGCAGAATTAGAATCATCAGTGCACAGTAATTTTGTTTTCTTTTGCAACTCCATTTTTTTTTTACAACAAGCTTTATTAGTTGCATAGTTAATTTAAAATCACATTTGGTCTTGCTGCTCTCACTAATTTTTATTCTCTTTTTTTTTCTTTGGGACAAACAGCAGAACTTATTTTGGTGGCTGCCTCCTACTGGCTATTTTATTTTCCCACAATGTCCAGGGTTGTATTATTATGGGGCAATTGGGGACAAAACTATGTTTTCCTCAGAATGCTCCAGAATCAATCCAGTATTTGAGGGGACCATTGCTACTGCAGAAGAATCATAAACCCTCACCTATGAATGGTGAATGGGGTCTGATGGGATAATGAATAGAACCCATTCATTATTCTTTGTGGCATTCATTTTATAATTCATGACACTGGAACCCATTGAAGCATTTGCTATGAAATGAATGCTTATTCCTTGAAAGAATTCAACACTAGTAACTATCAAGGAATGGTTGTTGAAGCTGATGAAATAGTAGAAATGGACCAATTGTTTGATCTGATTTGAGAATGGTTGTTACTGACATTTCTTAAAGATCTTAATCCCTTATGAACTTTTTGTGGAAAAGAAAGAAAGAAAATGAATTGGTAATTTTTGGTTTTGATTATTAAAGAGAATAGGTTATTGAAAGAACAGAATGGATAACCATATGCATATATAACTATCAAAAGGAAGATTAGAAATAATCTCTTTCTTCTTTTTTCTTGGGTTTTTTATTGTTTTATTTTCTTCTAATTTCTGTAATTTTTAAACTAAAGTTTTAAATAAAAATGTTGGGGGGGGGGGAATAAATGCACCTCCCTATTTGCTTTTACACATTGCCTCTTTCATCATAATATCAGTATAACACAGATCAGCCTGTATCCTATTATTAGTCCTAACTTGAGTCAATCCACCGAATCAATGGATTTGCCTTAGTGTTGATGCTCCACTCAACAGTTGACTCAAGTCTAGCAGGGACTAGCCCATAGGATTCAGGCCATCATCTGCTACCTGTATGAATTTCCTCAACCTCACAATCAACAGAAAAAGATACCTTCATATTATGCATTTTGTTCAAAGAAAGGTGAAGGAAAAAGACATAGAATGGACTTGTAATGCTAGTTTCATCTTTCATCTCAGAGTACAAACATCTTCTTCAGAGAGGAGATAAAGCACAGGATCAGGGCTGCTGGAATGGTCGACTTTTCAGTTGGATGGGGGATAGCAAGGATTTCCTGCTCACCTTATCTCACCTCTTCCCCTCTGCCTCTAGTTTCCTTTACATTTCAATACATTTACATTTATATTTCAATCACAGTCTATGATCCAGCTGAAATGGGGGGTGTGTGTTTTTGTGTGTCTATTTTGTGATCTGGCATATATTGTGGCTCAACTATACTTGTCAGTTTTTTTAAAAAAAATGCCGAGGTGATAATATAATGCAATCTATTCCCTTTTCTTCGAGTGTAGATTAACGGATAAAAGATTTGGTTTTTAAAAGTGAAGAATAACTGTTTTGCACAATAATTTCAGAGCACTGTAGAAGTTAATATCTAACATTAATGAAATAAGTAAACAGAAACAATTTTATTTATATGCTGTTCTTCACCAACAGTTAAACAGAAAATTATATATACCCTGTTCCTGATTTCAAGCTGGGCCTGATTTCTGGTATTTGGAAACTCTGCCTGCTTTATGTCAAGATGACAATGGAAAACATGACATAACCCTTCAAACAACAGTCATTGGTTAGATTTATTTTGGATGCTCTTCAAGCTCTGGGGCTTTTTGGCTGCATTTAATGAAACACAGCAAAAGAGATTCCTTTCTTATTAGCTAATAAACCACTTCCATTTTCCAAGATTTTATACTCAGCCAACACTATAATTTCAAAAAAGAGAAAATAACATAAATGTAAGAGAATGGGAAATAATATCTCTGCCCTTTAGTAATGCCTAACAGCTCTCTCCTTAGCTTCAAGTATCTCCACAGAATGTCAGCTGAGAAAGAGAAGTGATCAGGTTAGGAGGAACCATGTCCTTAGTAGTTTTCTCATCATCCAAACCCATAGCAACACAACTTTCATAACAATTGCAATGATCCTGCATTGTCAACAGACTATGACAGCAGAACTCTGCTACTGTAGTTATTTCTGACTGTGTTATTGTTGTATTTCTTCAAGTCATTACTGATTTATGGTGATCCTAAGGTGAACCTATCAAAGGGCTTTCTTAGAAGAATTTGTTCAAAGGGATTTCAGCACAAAAATCCATTCCTGTATACTGACAAACATACCTTTTGTAATGGTACAATTCTTGGAGGGGTTTCTCACAGTAGTCAATGGGTCAGAAGGATATGGTGTGTTATACTTTATTTCACTCCTTTCTCCATAAATTGCACATGACCTACAACAAGAAGCTATCTGTACAGTTTTCCCAGCTACCTCTGTACAATTATGTCACTAATAATGAGAATCAATCAAAGCTATCAACTGATTGGTAAGCTTCTATCATTTGTGGTTTATGTGACCAAAATGAACAATTACCAGAAAGTATACCAACTCTCTGTAGTTTAATGATGTGGGTAGGGTTCCCCCATTAAAAGAAGCATGCTAGCTCAGTGGTAGAGCAACTGATTTGTATGCATAAACCCCTAAATCCAATTTATGGCATCTCCAGCTTTAAAAAATGGCCAGCAAAAAGATGGCGTGAATGCCCTGTGGGACTGCTGTCAGTTATTGGGCTAGATGGACCTACAGTTTGACCTGGTGTAAGGCAGTTTCACAGCAAACTGTTGTATAAAATACCAGAGCAGAAGAACCAAAAGCAGAGAGGAAGCACCACTCACAGCACCTGTTTGGCATGATGCTGTGGTATCGAACCTGAAGCACAGAACTATCTAAGGGAAAACTAGCCATATAAAATTCACCACTTACATGTTTTTTACAGCCACACTGTAAGGCAGAAATCAGGATAGACTAAAGCTCAGAAGCACTGAAATAACATTTTCTTTTAGCATCATTCAATATTCCAAAACCACCCATTGATTATTATTTTTCTTAAGAAATCAGCACCCAAGGCCTTTCTTTTCTACAGCTGCTACACTTCTGCCTCTGCCTCCTAAAAAAGTGGGAAAGACAAATTGTCAAATCATATCCCAGAAGTTTCTGGGGATATGACAGGCCATTTGGGGCCATGTTCTACATTCAGTTTGACATGCTTCTTAATTTTTTTATTTTAAATCACTCAAATGGTGGAGGGGGATCCTCTCCAATGCACCATACACATCTGATCAGGAAGTCTAGAATAGATGCAGAAAGAAATGTAAAGAGAAAGCTAATAATGTAAACTGTACATGAAGATTTATCATCTGAGTGGTGTGTCATTGTAATAGAATACTTCCACATACTTTCATTTTACTTTGTAGCTATTCATTTTAGATAGTAAGCACGATTGCTTTAACATTCATCAAAATGAATTACCTTTGCTGAATTTTCACGGTCTCATAAATCTTGAAATCATTTATAAATTACTACAAAATTAGTCTTATGTAACTGATGAAATAGTACCACAGTCTGAGGGAGACCAGAAATTGATTTTATTTTTACACACACGTGTGTAAAATTTATATTTCAGTACATAATAATCTTGGTATTTTAGAAGTATAGTGTTCTCTAAAGCAAGTTTATTCCATAGAACTAGAGCTTGAAAATGTTGTAGGGTTTTTTTAAACTCACAGAAGCCTCTGACTAGTTTGAAATAGTAACTTTTCCAAGCTCTATATATAGCTCATGTAAAACTCTACTGCATAAAATATGTAACTCTCCCACTTGCCAAGAAAAAAAAATATTATTCCTCCACTCTTGACATTGCTCTCTTGGTTCCTCTGGCCAAGTAGGAAACACCTTTGGCCAAAAGAGACTCTGAGCAACTCATATTTCTTATGTCAGCTTTCATATATATGTTTCCAGGTTTCTCAAATGGAAACATGTATTGTAGATCAAGAACATAAGAAGACGTCTGCTGGGTCAGACAAAAGTAATCTAAGGCAGCATCCTGTTTCCAATAGTGGCCAGCCAGATGCTTCTGAGAAGCTTACCAGCAGGCAAGAAATCTACCAAGTCTAAAAAAAGAAGAGGGGGGGAGCCTGTTTCCCAGATAGGTTACTCAGAAGTGAACTGCCTCTAGAATCATAGAATTGGAAGAGACCACAAGGGCTGTCCAGTCCAGCCCCCTGCCATGCAGGAACACACAATCAAAGCATTCCCAACAGATGGTCATCCAGCTTCTATTTAAAAACTTCCAAAGGAGGAGAGCCTACCAGACTCTGAGGCAGTGTATTCCACTGTCAAACAGCTCTTACTAGTGTTGAGAAAGTCTTCCTAGTGTTAAAGTGGAATCTCTTTTCCTGTAGTTTGAATGCATTGTTTATGTTCTGTGTCCTAGTCTCTGGAGTATTCCTTCTAATATTTAAACATAGCTACCATGTCACCTTTTAAGCTTCTCTTCCCCAACCTAAGCATACCCAGCTCCCTATGCTGCTCCTCATAGGGCATGGTTTCCAGACCTTTCACCACTTTGGTTGCCCTCCTCTGGACACGCTCCAGATTTTCAACAACCTATTTGAATAGTGGGGCCCAGACTGGACACAATATTCCAGGTGAGGTCTGACCAAAGCAGAATAGCAGTACAATTACTTCCCTAAAAGTAAACACTAGACAATATACTCCTATTGATCTAAACACTATACTCTAAACCAGGGGTCCCCAAACTACAGCCCGCGGGCCGGACCTGGCCCGTCGAGGCCTTCTTACTGGCCCATAGCCGGCCCTGCCACTCGCGCACACTGCCGAACGCCATTTTGTCTCCCATAATGGCATCCGGAGTCGCGCGCATGCACGTGACTCCGGGTGCCATTTTGGAAGATAAAATGGTGCTGGAGTAGTGTGCATGCGCGCATGATGCAGGATGCCATTTTGTATTCCAAAATGGTGTCCGGAGTTGTGCGCATACGGCCGGCATTGCATGCACATGCGCATGACTCTGGGCACCATTTTGGAATACAAAATGGCACCCGGCATCGCGCATGCACGCACACGACTCCGGGTGCCATTTTGTCTTCCTGCATTTTGGAAGACAAAATGGTGCCCGAGTCGTGTGCATGCATGCGCGTGCATGCGTGCACACCTCCAGCCCCCCGAAGATCTGGGGGCTAGCAAACCAGCCCCCAGATCAAAAAGTGTAGGGACCCCCTGTCAGTGTCCCTTGTGCTTTGATAAAAGCACAGGAATATAAAGGGCAATCTTTGCTGGTACGCATCATCACATTTTGGGGGCTGAATTCCACAATATGTGTTGCCTTTTGCAATATTTCTAAAAATTATGAAATGCTCTCACAAATTTCATACATTAAGAGAGGTGTTGGCTTTAGTGGTTCCACTGGGAACCACTCCTCCCTACCCAGGGTCTCACAGTATATATAGACCCATGCTCTTCCATTTCAGTTTTCTCTGAAGATGCTAGCCACAGATGCTGGCGAAACGTCAGAAAGAAACTCTTCTAGAACATGGCCACACAGCCCGAAAAAACCCACAAAAACTATGGATGCCGGCCATGAAAACCTACGACTTCACAGTGTTGGCTTTCTCTTTCTAAAGGGAAATCACCATCACGTGGCTACACAGCAAGTACTTTTGCGTACTTTTGCAGAGTATGGAAAATACATCACTGATATTGCTATCTATATCTATATCTTTAAATAATGTTAATTTAATACTTCTCTGTTACCTTACATATAACTCTGCACACATTTAGTTTTTCTCTCTCTCTCAATCTCTTTTACAAATGGCCTACTAAACCAAATGGCAATTGGTCCATCTCCATTTAAAAAAAACAAAACTACTTATATGTGACAGCTTATTACTTTTCTGCCATTTCTCTGTACTATACAATAGTGACATTAATGGCTTAAACTTTTCCAGATATTGAAAGTGCACATAGCAAAATGCATAGGAGATGAGAGAGAGATCAAAGCAACACACCGAGCATATGACTCATAAGTTTGTTTTAACATCTGAAGCAAGCCTATACACATAGCTCCTGATAATATGGAGAGGTCTCTAGGCACACTTCAAGAACTAAAACAAACATGTATAGCTCAGGAGTGGTGATGGCTGCATTTTCATAAGCAACACAATAAATTACTTGTTATGCCAATACTAACTATGCAATATCCAAAACTATTCAGCTTTTGCAAATGCTAATTACTCAATTTACTTTTAACAAGCCTGGAGTTGGAAATTCAGGAAACCTTTGGGGCAGGGGGAAGCACATAATTCCGCGAGCAATGTAGTAGAAAATTGATGTCACTCATATTAGCTCTAAATCATAAATCAAGTGCAGAGGTGCATAGCAAAGAAACATCATATGTATTTGAAGTTCCTTGCTCAGCCTGCCAACTGTACAAGAGAGGTTTTCCTTGAACATGCAGCTGTGACAGCTTCTGCAAGTTGGGGAATTGTGCAACCAAAGTGTACAGGAAAGAATCTAATATTATTTCACAGTCTGCAGGGCCTTTTATCCACTCTCCTGATTCTCGGGGCACTACTGCTCACACTGAATTCTGAACTATACCCAAAGGAGCCAATGCCAATAAGAAGGTGGCGGTTCCAGTTAGTCAATTAAACTCATATTTAATTTGTCTCTGCCACTGTGTGCTTCAGTTTTAAACATTTGCATGACAGAAAGTGGATCCAGGAGAAAGGAAGTGATGTATGCCTTTGCAGAATAGGTAGAGACATCTACCATCTGAATTCTTCATTTCATGATGCTATTCCGCCACCCCCTTTACTTTTAAAAGGAAGGTGATAGTAAGGAAATGGTCCAGTACTGGTAACAGCGTTTTCATTTCGTAAGCAAAAGATAAAAATAAAATACCTATGGTGTGACTGTACAATTCTAGTTTTGACAGAGAAGAACTACCATTGCATTTTAAAAAAACATCAGTGGGTTTGATGAGGTAATGCTGAAATAGCTATGGAGAGAAAACTGTTATTATCTCTCCTCTAGGTATAGTTAGTTGGAAGGAAATTGTACTGAAATCAACAGGATTTCCAATAAAAGTATTTATCCAAGTCTTGGGCAGAGATCCAAATGCCAGGCTTTGTTTGAATTCTGGTATGTAGACACGGTGGGTCAGGCTGTAATGGAAAGAATAATGTATCACTGCAGGAAAGATTCCAGGAAAAAGCCTGAAAAGGTAGGGAGTGCTTTATTAGAGGCATTCTATGAACAGTTATAAAAGTGTCAAACTTGCTTTCTCCAGCTGATTTACTTTTATTACATTTTGTCTTCCACATACACATGCAACCCCTCTACTCTTTTTTGGCAGGCGTGGGAAATGGCCTGAGGGCCAGGGACTACTTTCCCCCTCAAATCCCTCTGCAGACTTCATCCTCCCCCACAGAAACACTAAAAACCTCAATTTTCCTCTGGAGTCCCTCTAAACGGTGACAGAGCACACAGAAGTGGGGTCCAATTCTCCAGACATTGTTGGATTGCAACTTCCAGCAGTTTTTACTTTGGGACCTAGTGGCTAAGGCTGCTGGGACTTGCAGTCCAATAAGATCTGGAGTACCACATCCTCCCTACCTCAATTCTGTGGAGAAGTGTACATGTCACATACCTTTCAATTGTTCTTATTTGGCAGCAATAGTCCTGACTAATCTCTGTCATCCCAACTTTTCAACTGCTTTAAAAATGTCTGTTTTTCTCTTCTCCTTTCACTTTCCCCCTTTGTCCTCAGCTTACTTCTATTGCTGCAAAATGAGTTCTAAGTGCAAAAGTAGATTGCACTCATGCTGTGTCTCTAATCCTGGAAATAGTAAATACCCAACATGATTCATAGTGTAATGTGTCTAATCAGCTTTTAAGGCAGTCAAAACTGGTGATCGCCACCTTGTTTGATTTTGTCCTCACTGTATAAAGAAAGATTTGTATTAATCTACCAACAAAAGCTGGAGGCCCAACTATTGCCTATTAATCCAAAGTCAAACAACTGAAGTTGAAGTTTTAAATTTCTTTGCTGCCAAAGAGAAGAAACAACTCGGACACATATGTCTTCATCACTGGCATAGGAGCTGTGATGTCATGTCCCATGATGCTGTGATATAATCTCCAATATTTCCCAGTTAAAACATGGGATACATGTGGCCAAAAAACAGCAAAGTATGGTCATGATGTTAAAAGATATTAATTAAGAAGAACACACAAGCTTGGAGAGGGTACAGCAGTTTGCTTTTGTCTCCTCCTCCTGGGAAGGGCAAAATTCTGTCCCTTTGTCTCTTCTTCCCCCCCCCCCATGAGGGGCTTGACAGATGGCAGCAAAGGGGCAGCTTGCCACCGCCATTGCCCCTTTGAGCGCTGGATCAGGGCCATAGCAACCACACGCTGCGGCCCCAATCTGGCAATTTGCCAGCTCTAAAAGAGTTTCATTTATAGAAATATTTATAGTAAGTTTCATTTATAGAAATAAGTATCACTAGGTCAGTTAGGTGCCCGCGTATATGACTGCAGCCTTAGACTATAATCCAATGTTTACTTATCTGAAACTAAACCCAGTTGTAGTCAAAGAAACTTATCAGAGCACATGAAGGATTGCATTGTCATTAAAATTCAAAACGTGATCTTAAATTTAGGGCCTTTGCAGACTGCCAGAAATAGTGCAAATTGAGTCCACTTTTAAGGTTAGAGTTAGTGCTAGGGAATCATGGGAATTGGGTTTTTTTCCTGAGACATTGAGCCTTCTCTGTCAGAGAGCTCTGCTGCCACAATAAAATACAGTTCCCATGATTCCCTAACCCTAACCCTTAAAGTGGACTCAATTTGCACTATTTCTAGCAGTCTGCAAAGGCCCATAGTTACCCAAACTGAGGGCCTCGGCAGACGGCTTATTGAGCCGTCTTGGAGGCCCGGAAGAGGAGGAGCAACCGCACGCGCGGCACTCCTTCCTCTTCTTGAGGTCGTTCTCGGAGCTGCCGGCCCTCCGCACAGCCGACGCTTCCGGGGCAACCTCCCACCGCAGCGACCACACGCGCTGCAGTGGAAAAGGCAGGGAAAGTGCGCCCTACGCTTTTAGGGCGCACTTTCCCTGTCTTGTGCGGAGGCTGCGGTCCCGTGGCGCTCTGTCCAGCGGCATCTCCGGCGCCTCCGTCTGCTTCCCCCCTGAGTCCTACTGAAACTAAAGGGGCTCACTTTCAGTATCTGAGTATGTTTCACATGCACATCCTAAAATTATCTCATTGATAATTAGAAGAATGAATCTGAATGCCCTTTTGGAATTCTCTGAGCTTCACAATGTTTCCAGAAGGGAATCCAGTAGGTCACGAAGGGAACAGAAGGCTCTCTTAAGATTGTTTCCAGTCTAGAGCCCCATATGCTCTCCATCTTATATATGAAGCTTCTTAAAGGGAAAGCACAACACAGGCTCCATCCTGGACATTCAGTATTTTCACTTTCCCTACTAAAATGAGTGAGAAAGCAATTAGAAAGAAGAAACAATTAGCAATTGTGAATTGCTAGGTTCCTTGAAGGGAGCCAATGTAGTGTAGTGGTTTTCAGTGTTGGCTCTGGAGTTCAAATTCTCATTTGACCATGGAAACCTACTGGGCAAGTCACACTATCACAGCCTCAGAGGAGGGCAACTCAACTCTTAACAAATCTTTGCCAAGAAAACCCATGATAGGTTTGTCTTAGGGTCAGCATAAGTTGGAAATGACTTGACACAACAACAAAAATTCTTGAATATATACAAGACTAATAAGGCTGCATCTACACTGCAGAATTAGTGCAGTTTGCCACTGCTTTAATGCTATGGAATTCTGGGATTTGTAATTTTGTGAAATATTTAGCTTTCCCTGTCAGAGAGCTCTGGTGCCAAAACAAACTAAAAATTCCAGGATTCCATAGCATGGAGCCACGACAGTTGAAGTGGTGTAAAACTGTATTAATTCTGCAGTGTGGCAGCAGCCTCAGTACCCTGCTGTCACTCAGATACACTGACCCTTGCCAGTTATTGTATTCTTGGACAGAGTTCACTAAAAAGAAATCCTATTTAGCTAAAATATCCATATATATATATATATATATATAGGCACTTCAGAAGAACTAAAGCACTCCACATGATATAAAACAAGAGTTATCCACAGAAGAGTGTAAAGATGCCCTTCTCAGACGTTCTTACATTACACTTATATCTTCATATCTAGTGATGATGTTGTTAGTTCTTCATGCTCACATCTTATGAGCAAAATCTTTCCATTTTCCTGCATTCAAGCACTTATCTAATTGCCCAATACTGAAAACACTCTGCATTTTGGCTCAGCAACTCAATGAGTTCATTTTGAGAGAATGTTTTGCTGTTACTTTGAAACTTAGTATGGAATAACTGTGTTAGCATTTCTTGTAAACATTGCCATAATAACAGACATACATTTTTTACTGCTCACTCCAAGGGAAAAAATATATTTTAATCTTGTCACTTTGTTTGGTAAATGAAAAGAGACACTGTTTATAATGATCCCATAAATCTCTTCCACGGTAGAAGTGGAAATCCACACAGAGCCATGGAAGGGTTCTTAAATACTCTTTGTGCTTTTCTCTCTTTTATACACGTATTACTAGTCCACATTCAGTCACTCTCATTAGTAGTTCCTCAAAGGCTGGAGAAGGTCTGTTTTGGTTTCTTTTGCTTCTTTGGTCTAACAGTCCAGGATCCCCCAACCAATATGGCCATGCTAGGTGGAGGTTTCTGGGAGTGTTAATCCAAAACATAACTTTTTCCAATATCTGATTCAATTTCATTCACACATTTTATTAGTGTGTAAGCCTTCCAAATGTTGATGGGCTGCAATTCCCATAAACACTAATCAGTACAGGACATTATGCTGGATCATAGATGTTGTAGTCCAACAGCATCCAGAGGGCCATGTGATCCATTGTCTTGGAATGATATATCTCTGGTGGTGATACCATTAGTATCCTGTCTACCAACTATACCCCAGAACTGTAGTTCTTGCATCAGTACAATCTTTTTCAAGGGCACCCATGTGGCAGGGTGGGCTAAAGCTCATCCCACTATCCTACATGAAATGGAGGAGCAGAGCAAGAGACCATCAGTGCCCTCAAAAGTTATAAGTAACTCAAAGAAACAAGCTGAGCCATGCTGAGCCATATTAGGCCAAAAATCTTTCAGCAGTACTTAGCATGGCAAGACAGAAATGCTCTATTGACATCCAGAAAGGCAGAATGGTGTTTCTCGACCCGTGGGACTCAAAATGCAGCATAAAATACCAATCAGCTGGTATGTGTAGTTTTTGCTTTCTATTAAACAGAAAGGGGCCTGGTTCTCATTTTTTGACAGAAACAAATCCTATTTACTAACTAGAGCAGCATCAGGACTTTGTCAATTGCTCTGAAGTGAAGAAAGACTGTGAGTTCTAGATCAGGACCCACATTTAACTATTCTATTGTCCTGAGGGTGCAGTAAACACACAGGACTGTTCCAAACTACACGTTCCAAGGACTCCTGCATATAATTGCCTCCTGACTCTGCCTTTTTCCTCAGCTGCTGCTGTTGTGAAGGTAGTGGGAGTAAGGTTGGAAATGGTTTATTTATACATTTCCACACTGGGTTTCCTTTTGGTTAATCTTATCTCATCTCTTCAGTGGCTTTCTTTTCTCTCTTCCTGCTCTACCATCAGGCAGAATGAGGTGGCAAATTAAGTGTCATGAAAGTGCAGCAAGTGTGTTGCTTTACTGGACAAAATGGGTGATTTTGTGAAATTTTCTACCTAATGTGCCAGAATACCTTTTCTGGCCTTGGATAGAATATACCTTGGCTTGTATAACTAAAAGGCGCCATTTGTTGCTTTGCCCCAGGGTGAAAAATATCTTGCGCTGGATCGACATAATATTTGCACAATCTCTTCTACAGACCCAAGGAATATGCTGAGGAAATGGGGGGGGGGGCAGCAGGCAGCCAAACTGCTCTTCCCTGTCTTTCCCCAGTCAAATAGATACTTTTCCTTGCAGGCAAAGGTGGAGAAAAGTGACAGAAAGAAGGCCTCATCAGACAGATGAGGTTTAGCAGATGGCTTGACCATGTTGGTCCCTGGCACTAGCCCCGATTGCACAGAACTCCAAGTATCATCCAGGTTTTGCCTAGTTATGTGTAAAGACAAACATATTAATCAATGGGTCAACTCCTCAGGATAGTATATACAGTAATTAAACAACCAGATCTAGACTTAAGCTTGGGTTCAAATCTTACCTATGAAAGTATTTGATTGCCCATGGACCTGTCAGGCTAATCTACTTCACAAAGTTGTGAGGAGGAGATAGGCTTTAAGAACCAACATATGCCAACTTGGGGCCCTTGAAAGAAGAGCAAAACTGAACAATGATATTTAAACACAATCTTGTGCATGTCTATTCAATAGTAAGCTCCTGATTTTACTAGACTTTAATCTATTACCTTAGTACACCAGGATTAGCTCATACCAGCCAACTGGACTCTTTCTTCCCAGAACATACTAATTGCTGTTTCCTAATGCAATTCCATTGCTCCATGAATAGCTAAATGAAATGTGCCTTTTGAAAAAATGACACAAATGCTTCCCTTTGCCCCTTGTGGAAAATATGTGCTTATTCTATTTCCTTAATGGCACACATGAAAATCATGGCACTGGTTCAAAACCAAAGCCTGGTAAAGAGTTTTTGGGCTTTTTTAAAACTATAATTTCTAGAATCCCCAAGCCAGCATTCTGGGAGTTGTAGTGCAAAAATGTAACTTTCCCAAACTTTAGTCGAAATATACTTCTTACTTCTTTTCTGACTCTGCTTGCTCAGCTCAAGGCAAACTCAATTGCCAGAGACAACCAACCAAGCTTAAGACTTGAAAACATATGCAGTTTTAATGCTGTTTTAATGTGCTACATAAATTTTCCAATGCTTAAAAAAATCCACCCACTTTATATTTTATAAAATGACTTCCAGATGTTCAATAACTTGTAATTTACATTTTACACAATTGCTGGCAAGCTATCTCAATAATTATTTAAAAGTAAAATTATACACAGTAACCCTCATAGATGATGCATTGTGGGTTTGGTAAAAGCTCAGTGTGGGCAGATAACAAGCTCTTTATCCCCGACAGTTTATAAAATCTCCATGTTTGGGCAGACACAAGAGCTTCAGTCTAGCCCAGAGTTGGGTATAACAGAGTTTCCTGGGATAAGCTGGGTTAGAAATACCAAATTCTTCATTGGCCCATCACCAGAAGGTGTTCATTGGTGAGGAAGTTGGGGAGAGAGGGAAGGAGAGACATTGATCTTCAAGTTTTCTTTGTGTACTTATTGCACCAGAAATAGTAGCCAATTTTGGATTAATGAAACTCATGGGAATGAACAATTGGCAAGTTGGGATATCTAATAATAATAATAATAATAATAATAATAATAATAATAATTTATTTTTATCCTGCCCCTCTGTGTAATGCAACTGGGGCGGCTTACAACTTTAAAATATAAATTCATATCCCACAATCCCACCCACTCCTTAAAATGCAATTAACTAATGACAAGTCTTAGAGGCCATACGTTATAAATTATCACACCAGCTACCATATAAAGCAGAAGAGGGAAACCTGTGACCCTCCAAAGGTTGTTGGATTGCAACTCCCATCTGCCCCAGTCAGGATAGCCAATGGTCAGGGATGATGGGAGTGGCACTTTAAGAACATCTGGAGGGCCACTCACCTCACACCCTTGATTCAAAAGGAAATTGGTTGCCATCACAGAGGTCTTAACATTTTGGATCTTGGAATTTACTTGCATTCTTCTACACTGGAGGGACATCATCTTCCAACACATTCTTCCCTCTGATTAATGGGATCTAGCCACTAATTAGAGAAAAGCTTGCTTTTATCCAGCTGCAAATACAGTTAAGACATCTTGGTCTAGTAACATAAGATAAAGTGCAAGCTATAGCTACAGAATGCGAAAAGATGTGCCTAATGATTGATTTTGTTCCCTTTCTTTTTTTTCCTTCCTTCCTTCTTTCTTTTTTCAGCCAGACGTCTAGGGGGAAAAAAACAGGCTTCTCAGTCTGTAGTGTTGACTTCCCATTATTAATATTTAATTCACTTTTTTTTTTTTTTTTTTGGCCAGGATATGTGCAGAATTTAGCTTTGCAGAAGTTTTTTTTTTTTTTTTACCCTCTCCAAAAAAAAATCTTTATATATAGTACATAGGGTATTATGTCATAGCAAGCTGACACACAGATCTATATCTTAACCTAGCAGGAGTTTCTTGAACTGGCAGATCAACCCCGATAAAAGGTTCCCTTGAGGAAAAAATGTTTAATACCTTCATTCTGCCAAGTCTCACAAAGGGCTGTAGTGCAACATTTCCAGTTTGGTCCCTAATATCCAGAAAGTTAGAAAGGCAGCTGAAAGTCATTATAACCAGATGGCTATAGAACATTGCATTCTGTTTAGTCAATATTGCCACCTACTGAATAGTAAAAGAATGACAGTGCTCTCTGTTTATTAATCAACCAGGCAATCAGTTTGTATGTTTCTTTTCACAGACAGTAACTTTATGTGCATTTCTATTCATTTAGTTATTTTTTAAAAAAAAAATTAGGCCAACTTAAGTAGTTTTTCTAAGTCTGAAGACCTTCTTGTCTTAATTCTCCCTGTTCCAGCATATGTATATGTGCCTTCAAATCTCCTGTTGACTTACTGTGACTCCATTAATTGCAGGGTTTCCTTAGTCAAGGAGTACTCAAAAATGGTTTGTCATTACCTTCCTCTGAAATGCCTACTTCCCATTATTTCCAGTGGCAATAACGACGCAAAGAATGTAAAGGATAACAAAATGATCCATTAATTTTATAACCCCTTTCACTGTATATTTTGTATAATGAGATAAAAGTTTAAGGAAGTGATGGGAATACATGGGAGGGTTGCATGTTGGAGGCTACAACATCTGGATCCCTCTTCCATAAACATCTTGGAATATGCAGGGCAATGGAGTATTTTTTAAAAAAAAAACTCATCTGAAAGTACTAGATGCATTGATTTTATGGACTAGAACTAGACCTGCATCTGCACTGCAGAGATAATCCAGTATGTCACCACTTTAACTGCCATGGCTCAGTGCTGTGGAATTCTGGGAACTGTAGTTTGTTGTGGCACTAGAGATCTGCTCTGGTGCCACTATAAACTACAGTGCCCAGAATTCCATAACACTGAGCCTCGGCACTTAAAGTGGTGTCCAACCAGATTATCTCAGCAGTATGGATGCAGCCTTGGGTTCATATCCTCACTTAACCATGGAAACCCACTGGATGACCTTGGGCAAATCACATTCTCTCAGCCTCAGAGGAAGACAATGGCAAATCTTCTCTGAGTCAATCTTCCCAAGAAAACCATAGGAGAGGGTCACCATAGGTCAGAATGGATTTGAAGGCAAACAACAAGAGTTTGGTTTTATGTCATTGTTTGCATTCTCTTTTCTGTATTTTTTTTAGCAGAGTTTATAAATATGACTTTTTTGGTCCGCAGCTCTTAGAATCCAGGGGGTCTCGGGCTTGTAGCCCAAGGAAGTATTCTCTCCCCCCCCCCACCAGCTCTATGTTTTGTTCTGGTAGCCAGAGGTTCTTAGGAGGGAGCAAAAGGATAGGTAGAATTTTTCCAAGACTAAAAAAAATAGCAGTAGAGCTACTGCTTCAAGTGAGGAGAGGTTATTGGAGTTCTATGTATGTCGAAAAATGTGTATGGTATAGTTGAGTCAGTGCAATAGTATACAGAAGGTATTTTAATAGGATACACTGTGTGTCCTGCACCAATTTTGATTTTATACTATGTCTATGTCCATTTCAATTACATGTGGTGCTACCCTGAACCATGTTTATTCCCAAGTAAATCTCACAGATTTCCTAGGATTTTGTTTTCTTAATGTAGCTTTTATACATCTCTTTGTCCTTCTCTGTCCTTCCTTCCTTCCTTCTTCCCACTTTTCCCCCATTTTATAGCTGGGGAATGGAAGTTATGAGACAATAATTGTTTAGTTAAGCTTACGATTTGGCTGAGATTTGCACCAGGAAGGGATCTACTAATTCTGAGTCTAGCATGCTATCTCTACTGGATGACAATGTCTTAACTCACAGAGTGTACTGGGAACTTTGCCATGAATCTCTGAGGAAGGGAGGTGTGCCTCTATTGTTTCCTGCAAAGAATGTAATAAAATAGTGGTGTTGTTATTTTCTTTTTAAAGGCCATAAAATAGTTTGCAAGAAGATGGAGCTAAAACCACAGTCCTGTGTGTAACACAGCTTGTGTATCTGTGTGCATGTGTGTATAAGCAGAAACATCTGTATCAGGCAGTACTTAAATGTATGTCAGGATTGGAACAGAGGTTTTTCTGTAGTAAGATCATAATTGAGATAGTTTTTATGCTCCTTTTTTTCTTTAGTTCAATCAATACATAGTCCATTTCATTAACTTATTTTCTGAACATTCCTATTTGATTTCTGTCCCTTCATTGTTGACTTCTACGTACCATGTACTTTTCTAAAATCGTGTGTGTGTGTGTGTGTGTGAACGTTTTCACACTTGGGGTCTCAAAGCCGCCTGGAGCCATTCCAGAATGGATCCTGCAGCTTCAGACCTGTGAAAGCAGCATTATTCCGGAATGGCTCCGGCAGCGGCAACTTAATTCCTTTTTGAAAAAGGAATTACAAAGGACGTTTTCACATTACCCTCCCTAAAGCCGGGTGGAGCCATTCCGGAACGGGTCGTGCCGCCGATTCCGGAATGGCTCCGCCGCCGGCAGGCTAATTCCTTTTGACACCCGGAATTACCTTTAAGCCGCAGAAGCCGGAGTTACAGGTCTTTTGGCTGGAGTGAGGCCGGACTTACGGCTGCGTGCGTCTGAACACACGGAGCAAGAAGCCGGACGGACGCAGGGATGGCACCGGAAGGGGCGGCGTTTGCCGCCGCGCGTGTGTGAACACGCTGGAAATGGAGCCGGAGTGGGGCCGGACGGAGGTAGGATTGAGTCCTCCTAAAGCCCCGTGTGAAAACGTCCAAAGACCGGGGATGATGCCGCCCAGCGCCGGGGATGGCGCTGGATGGGGCGGGGCGGGGCGGGGCTTGCTGCGACGTAAGTGTGAACACTCGGAGCAAGGACCCGGACTGATGCCGGCTAGCGCTGGGGATGGCACTGGATGGGGCGGGGCTTGCTGCGACGTCATGTGAAAACTTTGCAAAGGAGCCGGAGTGGGGCCGGACGGAGGTAGGATAGCGTCTGCCTTAAGCCCTGTGTGAAAATGCCCTGTGTGTGTACACTCATCTATTGCCAGGTGTAATATGAAAATGACTGCTGTTGAACGTGAAAAATTACAAGATGATTACATTCAAGAGCCAGAATCCCACTGATGTTCTCTGTAAGTGGCTGCACTTTTGCCAGGGTCATATGAAGGTGGCAAAAAATACTAAACAAAATCTGAAAGCTGGAAGCTATTTGTCCAGTGCCTTCCTGCCTTTGCTGTCCCAATGTCTGCATTCTTTGTGTACCAACAGGATTCTTGCCACTGGTCATACATTTCCTCCATGATCCATGCACCTTAAATAATCACACTGCAGACACAAATGTACACATGTTAATCTCAGAGAGCCTCCATGCATGTGTGTGGGCCTCCATTTATGGCCAGACTCTCATATATATATATATATATATATATATATTCATATGGCTGTCTATTTCTGATCAAAACAAAACATCTGTGCAGCAGATTTGCCATCAGGAAGTCCTTATCCTGACAATTAAAAGATAATTGCTATGTTGGAAATAATTAGGAGTGACGCATGTAAAATTTCTACTTTGAGCCTGTAAATAAAGGTGGGGGAAGATTGAATCGTCAGCATTCTTAGGAATTTGGCTGCTGTAGTACAGCTGCAAGATTGTCAGTGGCTGGATCTACATTGAGGCCTGTGCAATTGGACTGGGGGATTTCACATGACAGTCCCTCAGTCCCTGAAATGATACACAGAGAGTCTGGACACTCTGCTGAATGAGAGTGTGTTGTTGGGTGGGATGGATGGATGGATTCTAACACCAAAAGTGGGGAAGATGAGCAGAGACATCTCCTGTAAGCAGAGTACTTTCCATGGTTGTTGGATAAATCTATGTGGAAAGAATAAGTCTCACTACACAAAAACTGTAAGATTGTTCTGAGAACCAAGCTGTACTTCCTCATCTCTCTGCTGCCTAAAATTGTGCCATGCCATCAATTTCCATAATGGGTTGGCAGCAGAGTTTGCAACTAGCTTGCTGCTGATGGTGGTAAGAACACAAGTGCAGAGAGAACAGTATTATTATGTTTGGATCTGGGTTAGGCCCCGGTTTTGAAAGCCAGAAGAAGGCAGGCTTTTGAAGACCTACAGCACACTTTGATGTATGCCACTGAGTTCAGTGGTGAATTTGGATCTGGGATGAAAAAAACTCCAGGAGCCATGTTTTGGCCCATAAACACTTTTGAAGAAAGGTATCAGTAGTGATTCTCTAGTTGCCTGAAATATCACTTCTGGTAGCCACCAACTACTGTTTCTTTGATTTCATGTTGAAATGTTGGGGGAAGGTGCATGTAGCAATGTTCCATTCTATCCATGCTTCACCATTTTGTCCCACTTAAAAGTATATGTTATGTTCTCTGAAGCAGATCTATCACAAGCCATTTTACACACTATGAGCCAGGGCAGTTAAAGTGGACTCAATTTGCACTATTTCTGGCAGTCTGCAAAGACCCTATAACACCTTATGATGGATGAGGAAAGAGTGGTACTTCGGCTGCACATAATTCCTAAGGCAGCTTTTGTGGTGCTCAGCTCCACTTATTCTGGCCAAAACCGGGGGGGGGGGGGTTCTCTTGGAAACCACAGAGACTGTCAATACCCTTTGAAATACATTACAGTCCCTCCTGCACAACTTATCAAAAAATGAAGGGTTGTTTTTATTTTTCAATCAGCAGTGAACTTCTGGCCACTTCCTCCAGGCTTGTTTGTTTGGTCATGGGTTGAAAATTGCCTCCAGAAGCATTGCAGTTGCACACTCCTGCATTGTAACAGCTTTTGAAAATCTTTTGTGGGGTGGGGCGGTATACAAGCAATGTATAGACCGTTTTTAATACTAGCAGTTGAAATGACTTTAACTTCTTACAACAGTTAAGGTCACTTTAAACTTACTTTTAAACTTACTTATTTCAAAATGTAATTTAAATAAACACATAAATTTAAAAAGACTGCATTATTTATTTAGATTCCTATTTCGAGAATCACTATTTCTTCTTTTCCCAAAACACCAGCATCCTACTAGCATTATTTATAATAGCAGAATATGAATGAATGAGTTTGCTGCTGATGCTAAGAAGATTGGAATGCTGTTAGTAAATTTTATCTATATTTTTAAAAACTGGTTTGTTTGTTTTCAACAAGGTACTTTCCTGTTACAATAAACTATGTTTCCTTTCAATTAAGTGAAATGAGAACCAGGCCCAGGACCGGCTCCAAGTCTGAGGAGAGCTGTCAGCAAACTGTCCTCTTGTTCTTGAGCTTATAGAGCAGAGATGGGTAGCCATAAAGCATTGGGACAATTCATGGTCTAAAGATGCCAAATTTTGATGCTGGGCTTAACACCATCGTGAACAATAACTACCAAAAGCATAATATTTTTATTATATGCCATTTTCAGTTTGTATGTGAATAAATGGATGGGTTTTTTCCCCCCTCTGATATTTTGCAAGTCTTTCTACATTCCTGCCTAGTTGCTTATCACCAGCGCTTTCACATTCTTCTCTTAAGGAATGTCTTCCTAAAAGTTGTCACCACTTTCTACTTTGTGAAAACTTACTCTGTTTCTAATTAAAAAATAATCATCATTGAATCTCACCATACTTTAACTTCTTATATCCAGTGACCACCTTAGTTCTTGTCATAGGCTTCATTTGCACTGCAGAAATGATGCAGTTTGACACAGCTTTAACTGCCATAGCACCATCCTATGGGACCCTGGGATTTATATTTTGTTCTGGCATCAGAGCTCCCTGACAGAGAAGGCTAAATAGTGCACAAAAGTACGAATGCTAGAATTCCATAGCATTGAGCCATGGCAGTTAAAGTGGTGTCAAACTGCATTATTTCTGCAGTGTAGATGCAGCCATAGACCATGGACAACATTCATTTGAAACTCTGCCAGTGATAAAATCTATATAATGCAGTTGATCAGAGGTTCTCTGCAAATGGGAAAACTACAAATGAAAGTAATAATCTGAAAGTTGGTTCAATCAAGGCTTTGTCGCTGGTAAAATACAATTTTAAACCTTTGTTTTGCTAACAAGGCATTTTAATGAAGTTCATCAGAAAAAATATGATTGAGTACATATTAAAATACAATGTAATGTAGCTGTATATAAACCATATGAAATGAATTTATATCTATATTAGTGTTTTTAGCTTTCATTTGGTAATCTACATTTTTGTTGAATGCCCTACATTTTGTGGTGTCTTGTTCTCCTTTGTGGTTATGACATCTGGTCACCCTAGTATAAAGTGATGAACATCTGGGATGTATTTTTCATTTCTATTAAAACTTCCTCTTTATTCCTCCCCACCCCACCTGTTGTTGTTTTTTTTTTCCTCCTTTCTTCTCTAGTTGTCCTAGGAGCGTGTACTCACCTTGGCCAAGTGTATGCTGATAGGGATGTGTGGAAACCAGAGCCATGCCAAATCTGTGTCTGCGACCAGGGAGCTGTGCTTTGTGATGACATCGTCTGTGATGAACAGGAATTAGACTGTGTCAATCCAGAGATTCCATTTGGAGAATGTTGCCCAGTTTGTCCTCAGCCGACGTCTCCAACAGTAAGACCTTTGTTCAAATGTATTCTGTCTTGGTGCAGCCAGAATACACAGTATCCATTAAGCCTCAACACTTGTATTTAAACTGGTTGCCTCCCAAACTTAAATACAATTATTTGAAGCTTAATTGTTTTCCTGATCAAGCTGTCAGATGTTGCTGTCGATCAGCACATGCTCAGAAGTCTTGTGTGATTTATTCAAAGTACTTAGGTATTGATTTAACATTTGTACTATTAAGTTGTAGGAAGAGACAGACTAAATGAATGGAGAATGGTTTTCCTGATGTGGAATTATCCTTCTTTTGTGCACCACAAACCAACAGTGGATTGAGTTGGAGCCCACTCATTTTCTCCTTACCAGACCTTATTTCTCTCTCCTCCTTTTGGTCCCTCTTCTCCTTCTTCTCTCTGGTAAGCTTCATTCTCTCAGTCTGTCTCAATCCTAAGGGAGCAACAGATTATTCTTGCCAAATGAACATCTTCCTAAGGGCTTTTGAAACTAAACCAAAGGCTGCATGAGAACTGCACATCACGCATCCCTTTTATAAAACCATTCCCCACTCTCATAGAGGTCCTAGGAGATTCATTTCCTTCTTTTTCATATTTAACAGGGAGCCTTTGTACTTCCTGGGCTGATAAAGGGTTAGAATTCAACTTCCCAGAATATGGAGTAAAAGATTATTTTTGTAATGCCTTCCAGCCAAATGTCAGCAAGAATGTCTCACAGCAATTTCCCAATTGCTAGAAATGGAGAGATGCTGCAGAACTGTTCAACATTTTGAAACAGGGTTGGGCTTGTTATTCACTTGAATACAAATGGAGCCTGGCAAGCACCAGGAATATCTTCTGAGGCCAAAACCATTAGATCCAAGGAACACTAAACACTGTCCCAAGAGAATGTCCATTTTGTCCACAACTGACATTGCCAATTGTGAATTTCAGCTGGAACTTTCCCATTGTGTATGGATGCTTGGAATGAAGTGCATGTTAAAGACCTGAGTTCTGCTAGCTAGACCACATTCAAAGATTGATCTGGCTCAAGATGGAAAATTTCTTAAAATGGAGTCCTCTCCATTTGCCTTCAAGTGCTGTTTTAATAACTTGAAAGTTCAGTGATTAAAGTGGCAGTCAAACTGCCTGATGTAGTTTTCAGTGATGGGCCATGCAGAGGCTCTTGCATCTATCTAGAGCCACCAGGTGCTGAACGCACCTATGATAGACAAATAAAAGCAAAAGTGCTGTCAATTGGGCTTGGCTGACAACAGTTCTATGAACAGTAAGGGTGCAATTCAGCTACATTTGGTCCATAATTAACATGGGAACATTGGCTCTTAAATAATGCAAAATGCAGGTGTAGTGAACTTGCTTGATGGGGTGGTGGTGGTGGTGGTGGTGGTGGTGGTGGTGATGATGGCAAGCTACTGCTCTTGATCTATGTGCATTCAGTGGACAATTTGTACCAGTTCATAATGAACAGTGGCATCACTAGCTAGGGTGTCACCCAGTACAGTGGGTGTCACCTAGGAAGAGTGCATATTTGCCCCTCCTGCTTCTCCATTGTGGTCTCTTCCAACTCTGTGATTCTATGATGCTATGATTCCATTGTTCCCCAGGGAGAAAGCCTGGTGGTGGAGCATCTGGGAAGGGCATACATTCACTCTTCCTACAGTGTAGGGGGTGGAGGGCCCAACTGGGTGTCACCCCTCCTCTGGGGTGTCACCTGGTTTGCTCTACACTCCCTGCAAACATGCACCCCAGTGATGCCACTGAACATGAATATAAATTGTGCACATGCCTAGGCTCTGTGTGCAAAATTCTAAATCTGGACAGTGCCTAATGTTTACAATTTGCATGCACATAGGAACATTTCTCCATAGATTGAGGGAAGCAGCTTTCCCAGACATGGTGTTTTTTGTCCTCCCCAGACCTTGGTTGGATGCACTACCTTCAAATCTCTCTAACCACCCACATCCTGAAATAAAAAAAGCAGTCACTTCCAATTTCTTTAAAATGCACTCCTTTTAATCTTAAAGCAGACATGTGGGGGCAAATTACCCTCCCCAGAGGTTTATGAGGAAGTATTTTTCCATTTTGAAAGGGTGATTTTTCTCCCCCACTGTTCAGTGTTTTGAAAGGTTTCTCAGGGATCCACTGAGGCTACATGTGGCCTGTAGATTGTCCACTTGTGCCATAGCAGTGTTGATATTAAGACAAATTCAAGCAGTTCCATAGATTTGAATGGGAAATAAACCCTCTTTTCTCATTTCTCCTGGCCAATTTATTTCCATTTCCTGTGGGGAAGAGTACGGATGAAACTGCTGGCCCTTTCCCTTTCTAGTATGTCCATCAACACCAAAACATCTACACTGGGAAGAGCTTGTTCTACACATTTTGTAGGCTCCTCACATGATTTAGATCTTTTACATCAGGATTATACAAACAGAGCAGGCTCCCTGGTGCAGATATTTACCTTCCAGCTTAAGGAAAGTGATGGAACAATTGATGAGGACATGGAGGGAGGCCAATAAACCCTTATTCACCCTCCTCCCCAGACTGAAGAGGACATTAGCATAACTAGTTTTCACTGGCTCAAATTTCGAAAAGAAACCAAATTTCACTGTTTCAGCTTGTAACCAGGGCAGAAAACAATGTGACAATCTGTAAACATCTTACCACCATTTACAGTAGGCATGCCAACTTAGAGGTAATTATAATTGCCAGCCATATCCTCTTCAACAGTATTCCAAGTCAACCATACTCCTTCTCTGGAAAATATTGTTTAAAAATCATCACAAAGAGAACATTTTCATAACAAGCTAATCTTCTATTTACCACTTAATTATCTTCTTATGATGTAAACTAAAAGCAGGGAAAGCTATTTGGAATGAAATAGCCAAAGACACCCCCCTTTTTCCCCCTAAATGTGTATACCTGGTTGCCTATCTTCTATCCATGTGGTTAGGGTAGATTGTAGGATGATGCTTGCCTCACTCTATATAATCATTGCTAACAGAAAATACAGCATATACATTCCTGGAGCAGCAGAGCTAAAAGCATTGAGAAAGAAAACATCCCACTAAATACCTTGCACAAACCAGGGCAATTTATCCATTACCTGTCAATAAAAGGCCAACTTATATAACACCAAATGACTACCTATCATCCTCAGTTAAGACTTGGTGAGTTTAGAACTGCAGAACTAGAATTCTTCTTCCCACGATGTTATAATACTTTGGGGCAACTGATTACCCTTATTTAAAAACTAATAAGCTCCATTTGATATACAAGGTGACATGAGTATTAAGGCACATGTGGGCAAAAGTAAATGTACTAGTAGATCTACTAGTAGATCTGTAGAATAACTGTCTGCCAATTAAAACTCTATTCTATTTCCCCTACATTAGATTGCTGAAAAAGAATGCTTGGAAAAAAACAGAAATGGATTTAGTTTGAAAGGATTCTGAACTTGGTTCTGGTACAGATCACAAATTCCTGCACTGAGAACATATTCAGAGGCATCTTGTTCCTTAGTTTTTGATGTGTGTCAGGTTTATTTTTCAAAGTGGATGTGGATGTATATTCACTGACTTGTCTGAAATTTTGAACCATTCCTTCTTTATATTCTTTATGTTTGTTCTACTTGTAGTGAATTTTACAGCTCAATCTGACTTGATTTTTGATGTCTTTTCTGCTTCTAGCCTTCTGGTCCATCTGTAGCTGGTCCCCAAGGCCCCAGGGGAGATCCTGTAAGTTCAATAAATGTGTACATAAATGTGCATATCTTTTTTTCCCCCAAAACAAAGCAAAATACAACAGGGTCTGAATAGCCAATAACAGTAATATTAGAATGAGAGATTCTCACCACTTGCTTCTGTTCTTACATTGCAACTCAATTCAGCTCATCCTTTGGCTTCAATGATCCAATTCTTTTCACTGAGAGAAGGCAGTACCATTTCAGCCATCTGATAGAGACTGGGATAATTTAATAGTCCATCATGCAGAACATGCCTTGTTTCTACACCCCATACTTGTGTTATCTTTGGCCTATAGATGGGGAATAAATTAGTTTGGTTCAAAATTTAATGTGAATTTGTCTGCTTTTCTATGTTCAAACCAATTCATCAACTAAAATTCTTGTGCCCATCACAATTTGTACTTTTGTGAATTTTAGAATGGAGTTCCATTTTAAAAAAGCACAAACATTAATATATTAGGGAAATGTGCATGATAAATGTATATCTTTGAAAAATATTATTCAAAGATCCATTGTGTTAGAAAAGTTCTTGTAAAAATCTATTCACATGGCAAAATTGCACACAAAACTCCATGTATTTGGAGAAATGCACACAAAAGTGTAAACAATATTAATGCAATACAGAAAAATCCCATTGCCTTGGACAAACCAAACTTTACATTAATACAGTTTTCACAGTTCAATTGGACCTAAACCAAAGATTGCAAAAATTCTAAACTGGAATGAAACCAAAATTGACCAATCCATCCATCCTTCCTTGGGCTACATTAAACATCATGTAACAGAACTTTTTCTCAGCAAGGGGCTTATTCTTTCTTTCCACCCAAATGTATCATCAGCAAATCTGTTCTGGTGGTTCCCCCAACCCTTAGGAGCAGATTTAGAGGAGGAAAAGGCTTTCTGGGTAGAGCAGATGTATTCCATCAGCTGTGCTTTTTCATCAGTGAATGTAAGTGACCTATAGTGAACCTTTTGGGGCACTTATAGGTAGGGATGAAGAGATCATTTTGTTTCTAGTACATGTCAGCTTTGCACATATTTATTGACGAGCTGTGGGGCACCCCAAAGATTTGAGTTTTACATAGTATACGTTTTTTGTTGACTGTAGCTCACTTCTTCATCAGACTATTTTTAATGTATTTTCCCAAAATTATAGAAGGTTGCTGAAAAAATATGCTCTGGAACCTAAAACACACCTTTTTATATGCAAGATATTTTTGAATGAGAAATATCACCAATATAAAAGTTTTAAAAATCACATCAAAGAACAACAACATTTTTCTATTCTGCATCTTATTCTGGGAAGGATGGATCAAATCAGTTTACTTCAAAATGTGGACTGAACAAAATCTTCAAGCACTTGTATTTACAAGAACTTTCTCTGTATATGTAGCCAATACCTATATAGTATAGCCAATCTAGGGAGTGAGCAATTAGGCCATAGCCATTGGTTCAGGCTCTAGTAATTCCCTACCAACAGTTCTCTACCACCAACACTAACAGCAAAGAGGTCTATTAACCCAAAGCTTAATATGCAGACATTTCAGCAAGGCCATGAGGTATGTGAATGTTGAGGAAAAAGCTGGCAAACATGAAATCCAATGAATCTTCATATCTATATACATGTATGCTCTGAATGGTATATGCTATATATGATATATAGGCAGAAAGATGTTTAACGTAACACAGGTGTTGGTCATGGAAACACCATGACCACTTGATTCAAGACAAGGAAATGAAGGCTACCAATCAAGTATAGAATCATGCAGCCCTCCAGATGTTGTTGAACTGCAACTCCCATCATTCCTCTGCATTGGTTAGATTGGGAAAGGCCATTGGAACTTGCAGTCTAACAATGTTGGAAGAGCCACATGATTCCATTTGGGCTAAATAAAGCATTATTCCTATATAGAACGGGCCCATTGAAATTGTTAAATTAACTGGAGTCCCATTGATTTCAGTGGATATGTTCTATGTAGGTCTAAGTGTGGATTATACCTAAGATTAAGGAAATGTTACATATGCTACACCAAGAGCAAGTGTGGTGTAGTGGTTTGACTATTGGACTAGGGCTCTGGAGACTAGGGCTCAAATCCCTGCTTGGCCATGGAAACCCACTGGTGACCTTGGATGAATCGCACACTCTCAGCCTCAGAGAAAGGCAAAGAAAAACTTCATTTGAACAAATCTTACCTATCCTGTGATAGGTTTGCCTTGGCATCACCATAAACCAGAAATGACTTCAAAGGACACAACAACAATATGCATGGGGGGGGGGGGGGGGGACAAAGAAACTAGAATGATTTGTTTAAGTGATGATATTATTTGTTTGTTTATTAATAAAAGCATTTCTGAGCTAGATCTCAGCTCAAAAGGGGCTCTCAGTGTGACTTAAATGTTTTAAATAACTGTTTGAAAGACAATTGTAAAATGTCTTTTTAAATTAGCATATGATTAGAGAGAGAGAGACTCAGTTTTATTTTGGTCACTTGCCTCCTCAGTTTGCTTCTAATATCAAGACAGGATTTTTCATCCAGTCTTCTTCTTCTTTTCTCGAAGGAGAATTTAGTCAGAACAAAGTTTGCCTTGAGGGGTGTTTTTACTGATATGCGCTGGAAGGAAAAGAGAAGTGGGGAGAGGAATGCCAATTAAATCTCCAGTGGGCTATGAAAACCTTCTCAAGAGCAAAGGGTCAAGTACATTTATTGTACCTTTGCTGCCTCATATTTAGTATAAGGCAGAAGTTAGTAGTGCCAGTGCTATTCCCCAAATTACCAGAAAGAAGATGGGAATATACAGCAGATAAATTTTAGCTGGCTGTTATCAAAATGCATGGATCAATCCACTGTGAAAGACAAGGTGAAAGTCTAGTGGGACTCATAGCTAACATAATTGTGTTTGTACTTGCAGTGCATACACTTAAAAAAAAAAAAAAACACAACTTACCTTACTGCTTTCAGTGAACCAGAGTAAATATTTTTTTCTCCTTCTCCCATAAAATAATGTTCAGGGTCCACCTGGCACTCCTGGAAGAAATGGCGCACCTGGTCCACCTGGCCAGCCAGGAACTCCTGGTACTCCTGGAGCCCCCGGAGTCTGCCCAGATTGCCCCAGTTTTAATGGAGGAATAGTAAGTCAAAATAAAATGCTTGTTTTAATTTTACTCTGAATGTATTGCATATGAAGTTGTATTTTGTCAATGTATACTGCCAACGTGGAGAAATTCATGTTTCCTTATTGTTTCATTAAATAGCATTCAGTCAAAGGTCAGTGTACAGAATGAAGATGGATGCCACCAAGGGAGCAATGGGTCACTTCATGGAAGAGACAGAATGACTTTTTGCTAATGCTCTCCATTTTCATCCCATCTCATGAGGATTGATACAGGGAGTGAACATTGTCTTCAATGCTAGCACAGCAGCCCAGTATCAATTACAAGGAGCAAGGGTCTCTTTGAATTTATTGGAACTTCCAAGTAAACATGTGAAAGGCTACACTGTTAGGCATAAAAACTATACACACATACTTGGGAGAGGCTAGAAGTACTCCAAGAAGGCTTATGCTTAGCAGATACACAAAGGATTGAATTGTAAGATGCTCATAATTATAAATGTTCTCTCCCGGGAATCCTGTTCTTCATTCTGTATTTTCTTGTGCTCTTCTTCTTGAAATCTCATCTATCCTTTCTCCACATCCAAGAGCATTTAAGAGCCTGTCTAGCTGTTTCTGTATTCTGTTCTTCACACTCTTTCTACAAGGACTGCAGCCTTGCAATGAGGATATGAAGCTACAATGGTGTTTGTTCATTTAAGGAGAGCTTATTTCCACTTATTTCACTATTTGGTGGTTCCAGGATCATGCACCCAAATTTGCATATAGATGCTGCATGTCCACAGTGCATTCTTCATTTGCCAAAAGAGAGCATGCCAATCTGCAAATGCATTCTTGTGAATGTATGAGGACTCACCAAGTTCACAAGACATTCATGTGCACACAGATGTGATTACGCTAAATGTCAAGTAGGGCTTTCATGGTTGGAGCAAATACTGGTCACAGCAGACAGTGGGAATCTTCAGTCATCTGATGAACTACAACTCTCAAAGAGCCTCACCAAGGGCCAGCTGGCTAGGGCAGATGGGAAGAGAAGTTTAGTAACATTTGGAGAATTACTGCAAAGGCTTTATCATCTATTTGCAGTGCAGATGGATCATCCTTCATAAATCTTATAGAGATCCTTCACAATCCTAGACAGAAAGTTCAGATATGCCAAGCTCTCTGAGAAAATAACATTACACTTCCACTACATTTTATTTTGGGGACTATTTATTCTTTCTATCCAACACCAGCAAAAAGCATTCAAAATTTCAGTAAACTGACATGAGTCTTTCTAAGCAATAAAACAGAGATTATACTTTGCATTGCAGAGTGCATATACACCTTTGCTTTGCTTTCACAAAATCTATAGGTAACATTTTATTTTCTGCCACCCTTCAATCAATGCTAAATTGAACATGCTATCAAAGAACCAATCTAGACAATGTAAATCTATATAATGCTCCAGAAATTATGGACTAGGAGAAAAGAGCTCGCAGCAATTTTTATTTTTATTTTTTATTGGAAAGGAAAGGAACCATTTTTGAGCACTTGAAGAACAACCACCCTGCCCAAATTCTGTGATTTAGACATTGAAATCACCTACATTTTCTGGTTACTTCACTGGTTCCACATAAAGAAGGGCTGCTGCTATAATTACAGATCTATACATGAGGCTGTGGCATTGTAGAGTTATAATGAAATATGAAAATAGCCAGAATAAAATATTATTTAAATATATTACCTTTTCAACAAATGAATGTTGAATATATCCAAAACAGGGCTGTGAACCTAGTAAAATCCTTCCTGTCCTTGTTGAAAACTGTTCTATAATCTTCCCTTCATGAATGTGAAATTGTACTTGCCGACAGGAGTCAGAGTACAGAACTTGAAAAAATGTTTCCCTGCCTATGAACAACTCTATCAGCAGACTTGCCATCCATGGATTTAACTATCTGCAGATGGCAAGCCCTCATTTTTCTTAATGGTAGTGCATGCCATGCTGCCATTACAAAAACAGGACTTGAGCATATGCAGATGTTGGTATTGGTGTGTGGGGTGGTGGTGGTTCCAGAATGGATCTCCATGGATATAGAAGTCTGACCATATTCTCCTTTCCAGTCAATCCTTCCATTAGTTTTCCTGGTTACCCAAGCTTTCAGCCACTTCAAAGATTTGGTGTTGATTTGCTCTCCCCAACAAATCAGTACATGATCTGTTGACAACACTTATTTAAGGGCCTTAAAATGTTCTTTCTCTATCACTTACTTCTCTTTAGCCATCTTTTTCCTAATACAAGGAACAGTATTAGGCTAAAGTTACCAGATTCTATCTGATCTTGGAAGCTAAGCTGAGACAGTCCTGGTTTGTCCTTGAATAGCAGACCACCAGCAAATGCCAAGTGCTCTAGGCCAAATTTCAGAGGAAGTAGCTGACAAAACCACCTCTTGAGTATTCCTTGCTTAAGAAAACCCTGTGAAATTGATGGGGTTTCCATAGGAAACAAGCGACTTGAAGGCACATAAACACACACATTAGGCATAGTAGAACAACAGGAAAGGCAATGAGGAGGAGAATGCTGAAGAGAATGGTAAAATTGAAAAAGAACTTTATCATCAGTTGCCCAGGAGCTGAACTTTAGATATAATTTTGGTCAGTCTTGCCAGAATGATTTGACAGCACTTATGTATCTATTTTAAAAGAAATAAACCATATCTTCTAAACTCAGCATGGATTCAGCAGGAAGCAGGAAGACATGTCTTTTGGGCTTCAAGATGAGATAATTCTGGGGCATAGGTGCTTAAATCTGTCCATTGTATACACTGTTCCAAGTTTATGTTTAGCTTATGCCTTCATTTGTAATGGCTACATCACCTTTCTTTTCCATTGCAGAACTATTCTCCTCAGTATGATGAGAAGGCTGGTGGTGGAGGAATATACCCTGGCTCAATTGTAAGGCAACAACACTGCCTCTCCTCTGTTTGTGTGTCATTTTAAATTACCAATTTTCTTCTCCTTTTCTACAGATTATTGAACAAATACTGAACAAATATTGTACTGTTACTACCTAGGAATGTAACAGATTGGAAGCAGTATTTTTCCAGGAAATATTACTCTGGCTTCTAATCCTCCCAAATGGTTGAGTGATTAGCATATTCAGATACTTCCATGATGTATCTGACTCACTTCTATATGTTCTTCCTTTCTTCCTTTCCCATCGTTGCTCTTGTTTTTACCCTCCTGTTGCCTTGCTCCCATATTTGATGCTCTACTGCTTCCTTCTCTTTCACCTTTGTCTTTTCACACTTTCATTTTTTTGTTCATTACTTGCTCCATTCATTTCTTTTCTGCAGTTGTTTCTTGTTCCCTTCCTTTCCTTCCCCTCAGTAACAACTTCCCAGGCCATTCATTGTACTTCATTTTCTGTTTCCAGAATCCAAATATCAGCTGATAACAAATCAATACATTCACTGTTTATAGTTCATATGTAGCGTTTTATTACATTTTTCTTATCTTCAGTTGCTCAGGCTTCCCCAGCAAGGATGTTGAAATCATTAATTGGACCTGGTACTCTTTTCTGTGCTGGCTTGCTGGGGCTCTGCTCATAAATTATTCTCATATAATAAAAATCTACATGCACTTTTCTCAATAAAATCTTATCAAAGAATGTAATTTCCCCTTTTTATGAACAGTATATAATTTCCTCTTTATATGTAAATTGTGGCAGTTATTCATTTTCCCATAAGTAGGCAAATTGTATTTATTCAAATGGGTACATGTTTTTGAAGACTGATGTAAATTTAGCAATCACGTGCCAACTCAAGACATGTTGCTGCCTGAGGCAGATCTCATGTGCCTCCCTCCACCACTAGCTGCTGCACCTTTCAGACACCATTTCCTATCAATGCAAGCACCCCCACCTCACTCCCCAACAGAGTGCATCATACTGCTACATGGTATTGTTTAGCCCCATTTGAATTAGGTTATGGAATTGATATAGTCCATGTGAAGAGCTGGTCACCTCACACTGGACTGTTGAAAGTGCTCTCAACACACATAATCTGTATCATGACTCTTTTCTATATCTTACCTGCTTTGTCCATTTGTTAGTGTTTTCATTAATCATCATATTCATTCATCTTCTATTCTACACAGGTTTTTCTCTTTTCAGTGTATTTGTTCATTGATCCATCCATCAATTCGACCATCCATCCATTTGTCTGTTCGTCCGTCCATCCATCCATCCATCCATCCATCCTCTAATTTATTCATCCATTCCCAGCTGCTAACCATTTTTCTCTCCTTTACAGTTTGTATCATTTACATTATGCTGCTTTGGATTTCTCATCTGAGATGTGCTGAATTGGTTGCTAAACTGCTTATGAGATTTTTACTTGGGCTAATTGAGGTTTGGGCAAGTATTGCAGAAATGGCAAGGGCTTCTTTGAACACAGTGCTGTTTTACAGGCATAGAGCTACTTCTTCCATTGACATGAATGGAGCTTCCCATGTGTGCAAAAGTTCCGTGTGTGTAACACTATGTATACAGGGCTTTGCTTTCAGATTAACGTGCTTGGTATCCACTTGCTACCACAGCAGCATCTGGGTGGTTCTGCACAGTTAATGTTGTGTCACCCAGAGAATCTCAGCATTTTATTAGATCTTCATATTATCTTGTCTCCCTTCTGATAAATACAGACAATGGTTACTCCAAAATGTCATAAAGGAATCCAGTGCCTATGCATCTGATGAAGAGGACTGAGTTGACAAAATCTTATGCCTGATTTTTTTTTTCTCCCCAATTAGTCTCAAAAGTAGCTTTTTTAATAGGAAAACAGACCAACATGACTATCTCTTGCAATGATTAACCCAGATAGCCTGAAGTGGTCTGAAACAAATTGAATTATAGTACTTAACCACAACAATTATTTGTTTATCAATATATCTCTACATCATTGATTTATTTGTGTGACAGCTCAATTTTTATGACTTTTCACTTTGCATTTTCTTTAAAACATGCTGTATCTTGCAAATAAAATTAATGAGCTATTTTTTTTAAAAAAATGAAACATGTCATCCACCTCCCTCCTCAGAGCTAGTGAAAAAGTGAGCACATAAATGCACCTACTAGCTTGCTCATCTCTTTATCATTCACTTTGTGACATATAGTATTAGATTCTAATGTACAAATAGAGCAATACCAGCACAGTTAGTCTAAAGGTTTGAATACAATTACTGAACACAAGGGAACTGCATATACCAGCTAGAAGGCAAGTTTTCTGTCATCTGCAAACAATGATAAATGAACCACATATATGATTGGCAAAGTGCATTGCAGTTCATGCCACTTATTGTCCAGTACACTTATTATTGTCTCTGCTACATTAATAAAACTGTATCAAACGCCAATTAATAGCTACCAAACCCAATGTCATCTTGTCATGTTTTGTCATACTTGCCAGGCTTCATCTTGAGCCCCATGCCATATAAAGTATTGTGCTCACAATGAAATAAGCAACTTAGCTTTGTGGTTTGTGGATTAGGCTGCCTTTTACCACAACACATTTTTTAATGCTGGTCCAGTGTGGCTATGGATGTAATGCAACTCCACAATTCTAATTCTTATATACTTAAGTCCATTTTCAAAGATGCAAGGCCCTAACAGGATTTTGATCAAAATTGATATTTGTCTTAACAAACTGTAGTCATAAAGTGGGAAAGCTGCTGAATACATGAACTGTGGTATATCAGAGGATATTTTAACTCTATTTTGTAATGAAATGGAATTCTGGATTATCTCAGTAAAGGCCAATTGCAACATGTTTCCTATGCTGCTGCAATTTACTACTTATTATATAGGTAATATTTAGAAAGCATGATATATCCCATTTTCTAAACATTACTTATGAAATAAGTCATGCATAATAAGTAGTAAGTATTGTTTGTGCTTTTGCTTATAAAAGCCAATAGGGTTTCATCTCCTTTCTCAGAGCAATTAAAAGGCTTTTAGTGCTCCTAAAATAGACAAATAAAAGTACAATTGGCTAACAATTTAGTTGGTAAAGTGTGAGATGAGGTCAAAATATTAAATAGACAATGTACAGATTTCTTCATTTTTCACTGGAATCTTTTGCAAAGGACAGGATTATGTATGTATCTTAATTCATATGACTGAACATCTGACAATCCTATTTAGGTTAGCACAGGCCTCCTTGATTCCATCTGTATCAAAGAAAGGATTAATACATCCCACTTTTTGGAAATGAGACATTCAAGCCAAAAATCCATGAATGCAAAAATAGTTTTGCATAGATTTTTTTTTCTGTGCATGAAACAGGGAAAGCCCTCCCAGCACAGTTAGTTATATTATTTATTTACAAAAACATTTATATCTCATCCTATATCACAGCTCTGAGGTCAGCTTACACATAAAATTAATTTACACAGTTTAAAGCAATTTAGAATTTAAAACAATAGGAGATAATCTAAACAGACTAAAAATACTTTAAACAGACTAATAAGTGAAAAAGGGTTACAAAGTTAAAACAATTTAAAACAATATACATATACTTTGGAAGAAAGTATTAGACTTCAAAAGCTTGAGCCCAATGATGCTGGATTACACTTTGTGAAAGTGGTTGTACAAAGAAGTTCCATAAGAGGTTTTAAAGCCAACTGTTTGCAAAATTGGTTTTGAAACCACATGTGCAATATTTTGTGCCTTTGGTGTGTACAAGTGCTATCTCAATAGTAGGAATTGTAAGAATTTTCCAAAGTAATTGAAAAAATGTTTTAAAATGTTTTTAAGTATTTAGAAATTTAGAAATCCTGCTGAGAAGAATCTTGAACTGACAATAATCTTTGCAGTTGACAATAATCTTTGCAGACCTATTCTGCACAAAGAAATGCTGTAGTTGGGGTCTTAATCTACACAAAATTATTGTCTGTACATTGTCCGTAGTGAGATATCTCCTACATGGAAAATGCTGTTTTTTGTGCAAAACAACCACATGTAAATTGTGTAGATGATAAGTCCGAAATTGTGAATAGACTGTGAAAATGACACCATTTTCAAACACTTTCTCAAAGCAGGAAGAAAATTTCTAAAATTTCTCATAACTTCCTTTGAGGAAAAGATATAGCGAAGAATTCTGCCCCAATCAATAAAAAGCTGTATTGGTTCCACTGTTGCAGTAACTCAGAAAATACACAGCCACTATGCTCTTGTGCTACTAAATGGCACAATTGAATACAGGCCTCAGAGACTGTACTTCTGTATTTATGCATAAATAATTTCTAGATTTAATTTACATTCCACTCTCTGCAAAAATCAAAACAAAACAACATGAAAATATTCCAAACCATGAGAGTGGCCAAGCCCTTTCTCACATCCCCACAAAACATGTCTTTGTGAAGGCAGAACAGAAAGTTCTCTCTAAGATCTTAATACCCAGAGCAACACATTAGGGAGCATAGATTCTTTGAGATGTTAAATGAAACCCTGATTTGTTTGCCAAATTGTTCAGCTAAAGCACTTTTGGTTTTTCACTAATCTTATCCAATGCCGATTAGCTCTTTTTTCCCCTACAGCTTACGTTTGACATCTATACTCTGCTTCACTAGGGGATTCTACATTCATTTTACCTGGCAATAATTGTGTTATCTTTCAAATGTTCTCCATAGTCTGCACCTGGAGCTCCTGGCCCACCTGGCCTCCCTGGTCCTGTTGGTCAGCCAGGTCCACCTGTAAGTACAAGAGATTATTTTATTATATAATTGGTTTTGTTGTGGTTGAACTGAATCATTCTCCATGAAGAAGGGCATGTTATATGGTACACAGAAGACTAGTATAGCATCCTCTCACTTTTAGAAATTTAGCCTAGTTTTTAAAAAACCCTGAAAACCAGTCATGTATGACTGCAAGCAAGGGTGGGGAAACAGTTTGGGAGAAGGGTATTTTGAATGAAAATTGAACCAGATGGCAAAGGGTTAAGCAGATACTTTACATGCACCATTTCTCCACCCCAATTACAGTGTAGCCCCCATGGCTGTCTTTCACTAAAATACATTTGCATGCAAACACACATTCACAGAGAAAGCATTACCTGTGCATCTCTGCTTTGACCCTAACTCGGTAGCAGTTCACATTAGGGATCTATTCCAATTCACAATACATACCTACTTTACCCCTGATTCAGAGATGCTCACATCCAGATATTCTTATCCTGGGATGCTCATGTGTAAGAAAGCATTCTGTTGTGTCATGCCTTCAAAATGCATTCAAAGTATAGAGTGCCCTGCATGGAAAAGCAATGCACAATTACACAAACAAAGAAACAAACTTTCATTCATCTTGAACAGGGGACTCAAGTTGCACTGAAGCAACCATACTGGGAGAATTTGCATGGCTGGATACAGATGCAGATGCCCCAGATGATCAAGGCCTCCTAGAATGCATATTGGCTATGTGTGTTGTAGTGCTCATATGTTGGCTTGCATATCCTAGGAAACTTCAAATAATTCTGAGCCTAGGAGCACATATTGCAGATGAAGGAAAAGATAAACAGACAGAAAGAAATGGGAATTAGATGCTGCTTTCCCATCCAAGATGTAATTACTGTTCACATGAGGTTCTTATTTCACATTAAGTTCTCATTTCTACTTCTTTAGTAATGTCTCCCAGTGCAATATCAGCAAGAGAATAGATTGCCGTCTTGCATATTGGATAATCAGTTCATCTGAAGTATTAATAGACATATTTATCTTTACTTATTGAGGAAAAAATGAGCATAGTCTATAAAACCAGTGGCTACATCCTCCAAGTTTAAATGTCCTGTTTTATTTTTAAAGTTATTTTTAAAAAACTTTTGATAGTATTACTATTACTACTACTAGGAATACAAACTAAGGAACATTGCTCAGGCAAATAACTCGGCATCTACCCAACAGGATGCAGCTGGGACACATGAGGCAGGCGGGAATTATCGCATTGTAATTTGCCACCAATTCTGCCAGATGACAGCATCCCAGATCCAAGCAGTGCTGAGCCCACTGGTTTTTGAAAATGAAAGCTCCCCAAGTTTTAAAACTAGTAGGCTCAACACAGCTGGGACTCAGGATGCTGTCGCCCAGAGATATGTGACAATGTGATAATTCCCGTCTGCATCACGTGTCCTGCCTGCATCCCATTGGGCTGATGCCAGGTTATTTGCCTGAACGATAAGCTCCTAAGTGAACTACCCCAAGCTCTTTCACCCTGGAACCCCTCAGATGCAATTTTAAGGTTTACTATAAAAATTATAGTTTAATGCAGGGAGACAATCAAATGTTGTTGGAATGCAGATCTCAGCAGCATTACCCAGTATAGCCTATAGTGAGGAATGCTGGAAGCTGTAGTCCAGGAGGACTGCATGATTCCATACCATGGAGTATGAATGGATCATATACCAGTGTTGGGCTCATGGATTCCTCACCTTCCACTCCTCCCAGCACACATCAGAAAGAGAGACTGGATGCAACTCTTTCCAAATGTAACTTACGTAGAACTCTCTGTTATGTCCAAACTCTGGGATTTCTGGTTAATTTAAATCACAATCAAATGTGGCTTGTTAATAAACCTCATTTTCCCCATGCTAACCAGAATTCAAACATAAAGGGGATTTCTAGTTTTAAAATGACAGTGTCTGCTTCCAGTCTACTTCTTGGCTAGAGAAGGATGAATGCATACTATGGTGCAACAGCACTTCCTTCAACTACAAACCAAATGCAATCATGGTTTTACAAAAATGCAAATATGATTAAGAACTGCATGTTGAAGATGCACTTCCATTATGTCATCTTAATAGCTTAGAATAACTGTATGGTCCTTACTTTCCTTTTGAAGTCTCAGATGCTGATTGCTTACAAGTTGATGATTTGTTCTGTTCAGTTTTGAGTATGGAATGTAATGAACTGACAAAAAAATCAACCCATAGTTTCTAAAATGTGCAACTTATTTTACCTATTAGGGGCCTCATGGATACCAAGGCCCTCCTGGTGAACCTGGACAAGCTGGCACTCCGGTAAGTACAGTGTGCATTATTACAAAACAGAAAATATCATAACTTTCCTATAGACTTTCCTATAAACAGATTAATTATATCCAGCATTAATTGGCTAGAATCACTCATCAGCAACATCCCTCACAGAAACATCTCCCTTACCTTTTGCACTCAATCCTTTGCTGGTCTGAGAAATCCTTTGAGGAGATTTTTTTGGCAATTTGGACTCCAGACTGCAGAGGAAAGGGGACAGGAAGAAAGTTATAATTTTGCTGGCACTGGATATTGAAGTACAGCAGTGGATCGTGTTCGTTATGACCAGCAATTTTGATTAGACAATTGACAACAATATATTGGGAATAAAAGTGAGATTAGATAGAAAGTAATCATTTTTTAAAAGTTCACTAGAGATTTGCAGCCAAACATTTGGGGTGTCCATATCGAAAAGCAGCTTGCCTTTGGGACTGCTGAATTAGCTGAGGCTAAGATGTCCATTAAATGTTTTGATAAAACCATGGTTTGAAAAGCCCTAGCTGTGCCCACTATAGACATTGATCACATGTACTTATGACCACTTGTGTCTTAAAGGCAATATTAAATTGATGGTAAAAATACAATACAGTTGGGTAGATCTAGACTTGGTTAGAAGAGAATTCCATTAACTGAACAATATTACAGATGAAAGTTTCTGCTCTCCTTGAAACCACTTATTTCTCTGAATATCTGCTGGGGAGGATTGAAGGACCCTCCAGAAGACTATGTAAGATAGTCCTGGTTGCTGCAAGGAGAAGAGAAATTGATACAAGCCATGGCCCATTCCCCTCACCTTCCTCCAGTTAGGAGGCTCCACCAGATCCTGGTTCCATCTGCCAATGAAAGGAGTACTTCCATTTGTGAAATATAAGTTCTATATACATTCCAGTAATTATATCTTGTTTATTTGCAATATGCAGCTTTAGGATAAATGGGCTAAATCCTATTGTTAGTCTCAACCAGTGTAGACACATTAAACCAATGGGAATTTGGTAAATCACCACTTAATTTAAGTTCCATTGATTCAGTGAGTTTATTTTAGCTAGGCCTGTGTCAACATAAATTGATAAATAGTAACCAGTAATGTGCAAATACATATGATATTCTCTTTTCTGTAGTTGCATACAATAAATGCAATTATGGCTCGACAATACTCTGAACATTTTTAACTTTTAATTCCCATTTTCATTCACAAGTATGAAATGTATATTATCCAAAGCCTGAGAATATAAATGAGTGAAATAATGTCTTGCAGACTCATCAAGAGTTAATGTTTTGCCAGACATGCTAAATCTCAAAAGAGACATTCACCCTTGATGTCTTTGCCAGGGCTGTATCTCATTTAAGATCAGTCTTATGTGACTAGACTTTTCCACTAAGAAGTTTTTGGAATCACTGTATGCTGCAAATCCCTCTGGAATTCTCCTTTCTGAAGAAGTCCATTACAGGTGGATTTCACAGCTATTATGTTTCAAACAAAGCATCTTCTCAATAACTACTGTCAGAGATGCCACTGTCTAAAGCTGCAACATTTTCCTGCAATGTAGGGGGAAGTGTCTACATTCGGATATTCTCCTGCTTTATTTAATTGGAAGCTATGGGTTTCTCCAATCATTCTAGTTATTCCTTTCCCATCAAATATAAACAGATTTCTGTTGGCTTCATTTTTCTGTCAGAAAATAATTTAATTCTCAAGGAGTCTTAGAAATAAATGAATGATTTCATCTCATTGTGCTTAATGTCTTTTTAGTGAGTTGGTTTTAGGAAAAAAATAATCTTTGATTATTATTTTTTCCTCAGGGACCCCCTGGTCCACCAGGAATGATTGGTCCACCTGGTCCATCTGGAAAAGACGTAAGTTTTTGTATAGTGATATGTTAATAATATTGCATAAATTTATCAGAAAGAAATCATGAGGAGATACAGTATTGTATCCAGTGTGGTGTAATGGTTTTAGCACTGGTGTAACTCTGGAGACCAGGATTCAATTCCCTCTTGGCCATGGAAACTCAGAAAACCCCATGATAATTTACCTTAGGGTTGCCTTACACTGGAAATGACTTGGAGGGACACTACTACTACTTCTACTACTACTACTACAATATTGTTTCTTCAAAGGTGTATTGTAGATGTGAAAATCAGCTAATACACAGAGGTACTATTTTCTACTCATTTCCCTCCCAGTACAACACTCAGTGCCACATTCATCCTGGGATATCCTGACCCTTAGGAGTGGAGTTTTAGGGGACACAGAGGGCTATTCTAAGGAGGAGGAGTGGTAGGAGCTCCCCACATTATGCAAGTGCTATCCTGCTCACACTTCATTGGATCTACGTGAAGAGCCCTGGTGGCGCAGTGGTTAAATGCCTATGCTGCAGCCACTCACTCATAGACCACAAGGTTGCGAGTTCAGTACTAGCCAGGGCTCAGGCTAGACTCAGGCCTGCATCCTTCCAAGGTCGCTAAAATGAGTACCCAGCTGTTGGGGGGCAATGAGCTTGCAGTTGTAAAACGCTTAGACATCCCATAGCGCGATATGAAGCGGTATATAAATGAAGTTGCTTTAAGCTATTGTTACTTGATTTCTAATGACCTTGCCAGGACTCTTCCAATACAAACTCTTCAGTCCAAAAGGTCATGGAGGGCATGTGGTACATCACCTACTTTGTCAAACCAGAATTCAGATGGTCAGTGGCACTATTAGGGGGTGCAGTGGTGTGGACTGCATGGGGTGACACCCAGAAGAGGGATGTCACCCAACTGGGCCCTCCCCAAATGGGGGTGGGGACCATTACAGTCGGTGCCTCCACTGCACCCTTCTTGATCTTGCTGCCACATGCTGCTCTTCTCCTGAGGAGAGCAACTCACAGCAGCAGCAGCAGCAGCAAAGAAGGGGCAAACATGCTCTTCCCCCATAAAGCCCCACCCCCACTTGGAGCCCCGTCGCTGCTCGGAAGCCCCACCCCTGCACCGGATGACCACAGGAGCAGGGAGACCACTGCAGATGGTAGTGGCTGAATTCACATGGTAATAGCTGAAGTGCCCCTAAGCCAGTCTCAGATATCTTCTAATGTTTGTCTATTATCAGACAAATGGTTGTACCTTGCCTCATTACTGCTGCCAGGGAGGAAATGTTAGAAAAATTATTTATTTTCTCCTTGGCATAATTATTCTTGCCTAGATCATGAGTTTCTCTTCCCCAAGCAGAAGGGCCCTTTCCATTTTTAGAAAGTTGTTTAATCCAAGAAAGATATATCTTGAAGAAGTGTGGGAAGTGATCATTTGACCATTCTGCCTTCCTACTACAATCTTCCTTTACTGCCTTTTGCTCTAAACCAGAAGATTCTCAAACCCCCACAGCTGATTTTCAAGGGCAGTAAAATGGTTAGACTCAATCAGGGAGGATGCAGGCCTGGGCTTGCAGGACCTGAGCAGAAAGTTTGAGGAGAGGAGGTCTTGGAACTACCTCATTCACGTGATCTCCATGAGTTGAAGTTGACTTGAGGGCAGTTAATAACAACAAGAAGAATGAAATAAACCTGAAAAAAAAATCCCTCCTCCATCCCTTAGCAAATTTGGGATGAACTTTACTCCTGGGAACACAAAAGCCAACAAACATACATGTCTATAATTTGTTTGTTTTTTGTTTAAATTAGATATTTCAATTAGGCCAGAATCCTGTACACAGCTGCACATATCTATTTAAATTCAATGGGGCCTATCTAAACATGACTTAGTACAAAGTTTCAATCATATAGAACAGCTTGATCTGTTATTGAATATTTGATATGAGAACCTTAGATAATGATTTGAAAGACTCCCAGTTCCAAAACATATAAATTCAACTAAATTCAAAATTCACCAAAAATAGGGGGGAGCACCTTTATTGGATCAACTAAAAAGCAAAAGATACATCATACGAGCTTTCAAAGCTTCAGTGGCTTCTTCATCAGGCAAAGATGTTTAAAATCATACAGAAGAAGAAAAGTCACAGGCCTACATTATGGGCCTTTGCAGACTGCCAGAAATAGTGCAAATTGAGTCCACTTTAAGGGTTAGGGTTAGGGTTAGGGAATCATGGGAACTGTATTTTATTGTGGCACCAGAGCTCTCTGACAGAGAAGGCTCAATGTCTCAGAAAAAAAACCAATTCCCATGATTCCCTAGCACTAACCCTAACCCTTAAAGTGGACTCAATTTGCGCTATTTCTGGCAGTCTGCAAAGGCTATATGTCTCAGAGGTTACTGAGTTGTCAGTTAAGATGGTATTGAAGGATATCAATGCAGACAGAGGCTGCTCCCCTTCCTGGTCTTATGGGGACCAGGGACAAACAGCACTAAAACACAGGCAATAAAATTTCAATTATATTAGCAGCAGCAAAGTAACTTTCCTTGAGATCTGGTCTATCTCTGTCCTGTGTGAGCCTATCTGCCCCTTTCTTAGGCAGAGAACATTGAACTGAACATATAAAGTTGCTCTATAGGATCCTGGAGCACCTCAGACATGAAGGAAAGGGCAGCCATTGACTTTCCCTCAGTATTCCTCCCCCAGACTCCTCCTGCATCTTCCTCTTCCATCTAAATGAGCACCTATCTTATTTTGACTCACATTGAGTAGGAGTAAGAGGTGAGAAGAGCTGGGGGCAGGGGAGGAAAATCATGTGACAATTTCTCCCTTGCAGATGCAGGAGTATTAGAGAAACTCATAGATTATCTGGATTTGATCTTGGCTGCACTACAAATATAGTGTAAATATTTATGTCAATGCAAACAATGGGTCTACATAATCTACATGCTTCAGCATGCACAAAACATCCACTTATGTGGTGGCAACAGGTATGAACAAGCTTGTTCTCATTACTTTCCATCATTAGATTAAATTTTTCAACATTCCACTAGCATTCTTGTTCTGCCCTATTTCCATTTTCGGTCAGTGCATTGTTTTTCCTTCTTGTATGAAAATTTCTTTGTATTTTTGCACATTGGCTGTTTCTGCACTGCAGAAACAATCCAGTTTGAAACCACTTTAATCCAGTTTGACACCACTTTAACTAGCATGGCTCAATGCTATGGAATCCTGGGGTTTGTAATTTGTTCTAGCACCAGAGCTTTCTGGCAGAAAAGCTTAAGTATCTCACAAAACTACAAATCCTATAATCCTATTGCATTGAACCATGACAGTTAAAGCAGTGTCAAGCTACATTATTTTTGCAGTGTAGATGAGACTTTTGTTTATATATTTTGAATGTCTTTTTCTTTTCTTTTTTCAAATTTTCCATTGACTCATTGGAACTTGTCTGTGGGTATTTTTTCAAATGTGCACATTTTTATTTGTGTGCATTTTTCAGAAATACGTATATTTTTGGGAACACTGAATTTATATGCCCTGCAAGTATATGCTTTGTTGTATTACCAGTCATGAGAGATCTGAAAGGGATACTGTATTTCCATAAGAAAATGTGAATCCACTGAAATTCTTTCCCATCTCTACTGCGAGCAGAACTTATCCAAAAGCACTCATTGTAATTATTATGTGTTGGCAGATCCTAAGTCCCATTGTTTGCAATGCCACACATTATATTAGGGATTAAAGCTAGGTAGGAAAGGATGAAAGCAGAGGAAAGAGTGAAAGAATGAAAACTACTCTAGATTCAAGAACCACTTTCGACTGAAGAGCAATAAAAAAAAACCTTATAGGAGGAATATGCTAAAATGCTGGTTTGCCATTCAATATGATAATCCCTGATTCCATTTATCCACTAGCCATGTTTACAGCATCTATCTGGGATCAAAAACAGAGGGTCCCACATAAGATGTCATCTCATCATACAGACACTGAATAGCCACTTCAAAGGCCAACACAGGGTCTTGGTAAAACAAATGCATTCATACATTCTGAATTATTTTGCACTAAAAATTCATGAGAATTCATCACTTACATGTAACACCAATGAGAAATTGCTAGGTTGTTGGCTGGTTGGTTTTTTGCTTGTTTCTTTTGTTTGTCTGTTTGTTTTTTCCATACAGCACTGAGCTATTGTAGTTTGATCCTGTTTTTCAGCTCCTTTGGGAAGCTGAATGATATACTAGTACAAAATAAACTAAACATGCTTATTTTATTTTATCTTTTTAACACACTGTAGGGAGAATCTGGAAGACCCGGTAGACCTGGTGAACGTGGATTGCCTGGACCTCCTGTGAGTTGAAATAATATCCATTATTTTGGTTTTCAGTATGCCTAAGGTGAATTTTAAAACACAGTCCAATTTGAATGTGCTTGAGCAAAACCTAGATGTGCCCACTGTCATTAGAAGCTGTGCATTTCCTAGCTTACAAAAAGCCCCCTTCACCAGTTTAGTGATCTACTTCCACAGAAACAGGTTGTAGAATTAGTGCCATAAGAAAGCTTTCCCTCTTCATTCCTCTTGAGCACCTTTCGCCAATCTGGTGACTGCAATTTCCAATAAACAGGGAGGGGGGAGAGAAAGAAAGGGAAACAACTCAAAACAATATGATCTATGCCTTTCTCCAGCTCAGAGGTGTCACCAGGGGGTTCAAAGAGTGCAGTCCACACCAAGTGACACACAAGAGGGAAATGTACACCCGGGGGGCTGTATGACTAAAGGGACTGGTGTGACTATTGGACAAGCAAGAAAGGGGGTAAATCTCTTTCTCACTCACACAGCAGCCATGACAGACCCTGAACAGGCCCTCTGGAGGCTACAGCACCACCCCCTTCGGCACCCACCATAACAAAGCAACTCTCCCAGCTACTGTGAAAGTATTGTATATACTCATGTATTAAGTTTAGAAAATGGTCAAAAATTGACCCAAAAACCTGAGTCAACTTATACATGGGTCAATGTAGGTACTGTACTCTAACTCTCATTTTTAAAAAGGGAACCATCCCCTGGTGAAAGGCAAGAGTGTCATCTGCCCTGGAATCACTGAACTCCCTCTATTTTCTCATCCATCCAGCCTTTAGTATGACCACAAACAGTTATGTGTGCTGGAAATTTGTAAGTTCTTTGGCATTGTTTTCCTTTGCTTCATCCTTTATATCCTTTATTAGATGCCCCTAAGTTTTATCCTCAATTTATCCATGGGTCATATCAATTTTGGTCCACAAACCTACCCTCAACTTATACATGAAGTTGACTTATAGTCGAGTATATACAGTAAGTTATTTTCTGCCAGGAAACTTATTTTCTGCACAAAAAAAATATGTTTTCTCCACACAATTTCCACATGCCCATTTTTGTACACAATAAGTCTCAAACTTTGAGTAATCTCTGAAAACTGAACAATTTTTGGTGACTTTCTTACAGTAAGGTAGAAAATGGTAACATTATTTCTTGCTTGTGAGAATAAATGCACAAACACATCATTTAGTTTTGTAGCAATTCAATTTTTAGAAGAACAAAGAGTGGAAGAAAGAGGGCAACCTCCATAGAAATCTGCACCACCCCACCAAAATACCTGAAATTTATCCCTTTCCTCCTGGGAAAAAAAATGTCCAAAGGCCTTCCCTCATTTGTAGCCTGTGGAGGGGGCTACAGAATTTAGAAAGGGCTTTTTGGCTCAGTAACACTGGAATTTACCCAGGCATATTCAAAGGAACTGAGGTTTGGGGAAATTTATGACTGCCAACCAATAGTACCAACTGCTGTATATTAAGATTTCTTGTCTACCTATGAGTGGGTGTGTATGTGTGAAGGGGGCCTCTCATTTTCACAGAGCTTCAAGCACTACCAAGTGAGAGTTTGCTAGAATAGGTTTGTCAATTAAATTATGCACAAAATCAAAATCATGTGAACCCATATAAGCAATCAGATCAAACCGAAGTGATGGCAAATTAAGCTGAGGAACAAAATGGCATAGACCATAACCAACATGAATGTGAAGATCATTGTGCTTCCAGTGATCACAATCATGGAGATTTCTACCAATGACCTAATGCATACAAACTAATGGGCATTTCTTTGTCACTGAAAGTATTTGTTTATGGATATGAAGTCTTCATCAGCGTTGTAATTCGTGAAAAAGATGTATCTTTCCAAATGATTGTTATAACTGAACATTACCGGATTACTATAAAACTCAGACTTTCAATTATTGGATCAGATCTGTGAATTCCAAATAACTATATGTTGAGAGCTAATCTTTTTAAACAGTGCCTTTCTTGTTGGAAAGCTTTGGAATATTTGTTTTCACTATGAATTTAGAAAAATTTAGATTTTCAATTAGTTTGGTTCTGGCTTAATTTGGTAATCCTTCATTTATCAATGTGATATTTCATTCACAGCACCCAACCCTTCAGTCTAATTCATCCTTACTTGGAAAGAAGTTTAATAGGATACAATGTGCTAAATTTAGTTGCTATTTCCAACTAGTATGGACTCCTTGAATGAATAGGACTGTTTAAGTTGATACTTACATCAGTACCACTGATTCAATGAGTGAGAGTTACAGAATTACACATGCACAGAATTAGATTCATCTTCCATATGGATGCAAACAGGAATCGTGATCTGTTCCCCCCTTAACAATACCTTTTCTCTTTTGCAACATCTGGACCTATACATTGTTTTGTGAGGTTTTCAAAAATGGCACCTGAAAGACAAAACTTTTCCTCATTAATACAGAATTTAAAAAGAGGACAGCTATGAAAGAACTAGAAAAATTTCTAAAATGCAAAGACATACAACTCACCACAAAATCAGAATCATACAAGCCATTGTATTCCCTATTACCATGCATGGATGTGAGAACTGGACAGTTAAGAAAGACGATAGGAAGAAAACCAATGCATTTGAGATGTGGTACTGGAGAAGAGTGCTGAGGATTCCATGGACAGCCAAAAAGACAAAGAAATGGGTCCTAGAGCAGATCAAGCCAGAAATATCCCTAGAGGCCAAGATGACAAAAATATAGGTAGACTGTCATACTTTAGGCACATCATGAGAAGGCATGAATCATTCAAAAAAACAATAATGTTGGGAAAGGTAGAAGGAAGTAGAAAGAAAGGAAGGCCACATGCTAGATGGATGAGCTTTATGAAATAGACCATGAATATGAGTTTGCAGGAGCTGGGCAGAGCGGTAGAGAAACGAGGACCTGGAGATGTCTCATCAGCAGGGTTGCCATGAGTTGAGATCAACGTGAAGGCAGTTAACAACAACAACAAAAATTGACAATGCTGTCTCTCATGTTTATTTAGGGTCACAAAGGTCCCTCTGGCATGCCTGGACTTCCTGGAATGAAAGGCCATAGAGTAAGTACTGTATCATTTTGTGGCAGTAACTGTGGGGAATGTATCAACAGGCAATCATTTTCCAGGGTCTAGTGTGAAGGTGGCTCTTGAGTATTCACTCAAACATTTTCCTGATTGTCATGCTTGTAATTATTTAAGCCCAAAGGATCAAGACTCATAACTAGTCCATAGGGGAAAATAGTTGCTGCAGATAACATTTGTTAGATTTGGGACCAGGTGTATTAGTTGATTGTGCAAACCGGGCCCCAAATTGAAGGAAGTGGCATAGACAGGGGATTGAGGAGATATCCTAAGATGAGTACTATTTTGGACTGTTTACATTAAAAATGGATCTCTCTCTCTCTCTCTCTCTCTCTCTCTCTCTCTCTCTCACACACACACACACACACACATTAATTTTTGAGAACTATGAGGCCATTTCTAGATTCTTGACATTTCCTTCAGAGGTAGTCAAAAAAGAGGAAAGCACACATAACTATTTAAGATTTTCAAAATAAGAAATTTCGATTGAGTTGCACTCATATTCTTCTTTTCTTTTCATGAAAGGGCTTCGATGGAAGAGATGGTGCAAAAGGTGATACAGGTGCTCCTGGTTTAAAGGTAAGGTTTAGAAATAACACCCATACCAACAAATAACAAAATGAAGCCTGGAACCACCTGCTCCCACCAAGGCTGTTTCTGCAGCACCCTTAACCTTTCCAGTTACCTCAGGCTGCCCCCACCCACAGTGAATTGCCTCTCTCTTTAGAAATATATAGACATATTTAAAACCAGATGTTGTCTTTTGGGTTCTCCCACCCCCCCCCTTTTTTTTTTTCATTTTGCACAGTCTGCGCAGTCCTCAGGGGACCTCAGGGACCCCTGAACTTGCTGAGGTTTTTTGTTTTGTTTTGTTTTTTACTACATACTGCATCTACCAGATGAATTCTAGATAAAATCCAGTTTACTATAATAAAGGAATGCGCTTGCTTAATTAGCAAATTGGTTTTACCCCAAATATTCCTTCAAGTGTCATTTTTTCTGAACCCTTTTATAAAATTGCTTTCAGCTAACTGAGCTGCATATTTTTCATCCCACACTAAGTTTGTTCATTTATCAGTTACATTCATATCACAACTTTTCCTCTTTTGAGCTCATGGTAACATGAGTCACACTCTTCCTTCCCATATTTTGCCCTGGTTCAGAGACAGCAACTATCCTAATGAGGTTGCCTAATGAGTTTTCATTTTCACAGTGGGGACTTAAACCCCCAAACCTCCCAGTTTCTAGTCCAGCACTTTAATTAGTACACCAAGTTGGCTCCTACTCCAGAGATTGTATACAGCAAAGGCCTGCAAGTATCCTACTAAATATAAGTGTCTCTTTTCATATGAACCCACTGAACAGATGTTCATTATTATCATCTTTGGCATTGTTGGTCATCTCTTCTGGGGAGAGAGAAGGGAAAAAATGTATTCAGTGCCCCATCTTTATCAAACAAACAACAATGACCAAGCTGTTGGAAAATGGATGTGGGCCAAATCCGTCAACTCCACTGCAGGGAAGCTTATCATATGGATCAGTTTTATCATGCTTATAGTTTCTGCTCTGGAAAGGGATCCACATATGGAAGCCAATGTCTGTGTACTTGTAGTTCTTGTTGGATTTGGGTAAATATATTTAAGAAGAAGATGGCTTGTGCACACCAGACAAATATGGACAATGCATACTGTGTATTTAACAGGTGTTCTCTTTATTAAATAGGGCGAAAATGGCCTTCCTGGAGAAAATGGATCTCCTGGACCAATGGTAATTTATTCTATCTTGAAAGACAATTTGACAGGAAGGGGGGGAAGCAAGATATTCAGCTGTTCCTTGACTATAAACCCACGGTCCCTGTTGTCCATTTAATTTAAGTTCATTATAGTCTGGGACGTTTCTAGCACTTGGAGAGACATTTCCTTCATAGTGATCTCAGAGATGTCATTCAATCAGGAATACCTCTGAACAAAATGTGTTTGATTGCTATTTCTCTTCTAAATATGATATGTGTTAATTAGGGTCCAAGAGGTCAGCCAGGTGAAAGAGGAAGACCAGGACTTCCAGGAACTGCTGTAAGTAACTGGACCAAAACCTCATATTGCATGTCATTTTCTGTCCCAGATTAGAGAAAGCATTTTCAGTGGGGCCAACTAGCAGTGGTGCAGTTAGATCAGGGGTAGGCAACCTTTTTGAGCCGGGGGCCGGGTTGCTGTTCCTCAGACAGCTGGGGGGCCAAAGCACCAAAAATAAATAAATAAAAATAAAAATTTAAAAAAATTAAAAAAATTAAAAAATTAAAAATATGCATGCACACTCCCCAGAAAAGCCATGGCAAAACCCCTGTGGAGATTTTGCCAAGAAAACCCCAAGAACAAGTAATAACAACAATAATCAATATTATCATGGCAGCGGCAGCGGCGGCGGTGGCAGGACCGACCTGGGGCCAGTCCAAAGGCCTCGAGGGGCCGCATCCAGCCCCCAGGCCTTAGGTTGCCTACTCCTGAGTTAGATCATTTTAGGCTCTGGATCTTAATGGCCTTATGAGTTCCCATCCCTTAGAGAGTACAGTATATTCTTCAATTTACTTTAGAATGTGATAAGCCACCTGTGGCATGCACAAGATCGTATATGGCTCTTTCTGCCATGTCTGAATATCTGTCATCAAGTGTTACTCTTAACAGCACTATTGTCTTCAGAAACCTTAAAATGAATGAGACATGGAAACCAGAAACTCTCATTTTCTCATGGATGCTGTGGGTAAAGTAAATCAGTGGCATTTCTGGGCTGGTGCTTTGAAGTCACCAGCCACTATCCAGTCTTTCCCGTCTCTGATACCATAAGTGATTATCTTTATCTATGCATTGCCCTTCATTGTTAGAAATTGTATGGGGCTATAAATTGCAAAGTGGAAAGGCCTTATATGGGACAAAGGGTTGCTGTTCGTTCCTAAATGAATTACAAACAATGGTATGTATCTTCATGTACACATTTAGGTGCAACATTTGTGCCACATGTGGCTCAAAAAGTGGCCAACGAGCAATAATATTTAAAAATATAATTAATATTTTTAAAATAACATAAATAACATTTTAAAAATGCCAGTAATGTCAGAGTAAATTCAGTGTACACTGAAAGATACAGCTTATGTTGTGCTTTCTTGATTTATTTCAAAAGCACAAATATAGTAATATTATTCATTGGTAAAATTCATTTATTTCTAAATATATTTCATTTTTTAAAAGGGTGCTCGTGGTAATGATGGATCTCCTGGATCAGCTGGGCAACCTGTAAGTTGGATTGCACTGTATGATTACTTATTTTTCTCTTGGTCATTCCAAGTATACTCAAATGCTGACCAATTTGTGTCATAGTTAACATCTGGTGCCTATATTATTTCAATTGTAGCTAAGGCAGAAATGCAAATGCTTCTCTCTTCTAATTTCCCATTATGAAAGTACAAAGTAAAGTGCAAGTAATGGCTTTCAAATCAAGTTAAATCATCCAAAATCCATTTCAATTTTTGTCCTTGTTAACATGTCATAATAAGCTATGGATTGCCTTAACCATAATTTGTTGTTAAATTCCAAATTGTTTACTGCTGACAATCAAATTGTGACCTACTATCCCCATTTTTGGTTTCTTTCTCTCCCCACTCTTTTATCAGCTAGAGAATAAAGTCACCGTCCCAAGTTTTGATATCACAACAATGTTAAAACATGCTTATGTCCAAAGCCCAACAATAAACCTAGACTTCAGATTGTGGTTTGTGACTGGTTAACAAACTATAGGTTGTTATTAAAGGCTAGTTCACACATCCAAATGAGCTAGAGTTCAACAAAATATGACATGGCTAAATATGACGTGCCACTGGCATGTTTATTGTAGAGAAAAAGAACAGAAAATCAGTTAGCATTGTTAAAACAAGATATGAAACTACAATTATTCAATGGCATCTTTCACTTCTACATATGCATTTTCCACACCTCTGTGATTTTGGCTAAAGCAAATAGAAGACTGCTAAGAATGGTGTGAACATGTTTAGTTCCATCTCCAGATCTAAGCAAGTCTGAAGCTCCTCAATAGTTGGATATGGAGACCAGTTAGTAATCTAATATTGGGGCAGTGAAGAACAGCAGGATACAGATACAACAAAACTGAAGAAAAAATATTGCTAATTTATCTCTAAATAGAATGTCTATCCAAATTATCTTCAGAGTATTGATGAAATATCAGATTGGTTTTTTAAACAAGAGCATAGTTATTGCACATACTGGATGCAAATCAATTAATAATAGGCAAATCTAGGTACAGTTGTAGTCATGAGTTTCAAATGCTTAACTCTAAATTTAAATTATATTTAAATCACATTGATTTCAAACAGGATCTTTTGTGTGATTAGGATCTGAAGTATGTGCTGGTGTGAGGAATAAACACCCATTCTTTCAGCATATACAGAATTACTGCCAGTAACTTGTGATCTCATGTTCAGTCCACTTGTAGTGGGGCAGATCTCCCTGAAAGCCCAACTCTACGCCACCCTTTTAAGTGCTGGATCAGGGCTGTGGAAACTGCACACTGTGGCCCAAATTTGGTGTTTTCTGGCCCAAAAAGAAGTGGCAAAATGCCACTCCTTTTGGGGGTGAAAAAAGGGCGCCCTTTCTGCCACGGCGATGGCTTTTCAGCATTTCTGCAGCACTGCATGTGTATACACCACACCACTGGAATGCTGTGATACCGGCCACTGTGTGGTCAGTAGGGCAACATGATGCCAGCTTGGGGATGGTGTTGGGGCATGCGGCGTGTGTGTGCCACACTCCCATGCCACCCCAAAGCCAGTGTTTTTTGCCAATCTGCTTCACCTCTTAGTTAAGTTACTAAGGGATAGATTATGATCCAGCCTAGGATCTAATAAAAAAAACTTATAAAAACAGTTGTATATAATAGAGTTGTTGTATATAATAGAGCAATAGATAATAGATGGAAGGATACATTTCAGTGGTCACAAAGTCATTCAGATAGGAATTCAGATTTCCAATAAATAAGGCACATGTTGTGTATCAGAAAGACGATATCTGAAACCTCCCAGAGTTTTAAGATGTACAGGGGAATGCTTCCGCTTGGTTCCACCACCATCACAGGCTGGCTTGGTGAGGACATGAGAGAGGGTCTTCTAGGCGACTGCTCCCACCCTCTGGAGCTCCCTACTCCAGGAGGCTAGGATGGCCCTCTCCCTGCTTTCCTTTTGTTGACAGGCAAAGTACTTTTTGTTTATGCAGGTGTTTAATGTGTAAGCAGTGGAACTTCTTATTAGGGTATTTATTCATCTTTTTAAAGAAACTTTTTTATGTTTTTAAATGATTTTAAACTGTTTATGTAGTGATTTTAGTTGTTTTTAAATTTATTGTGAAAGCTTTTGAATTAATTCACTCTGGGATTCACCTTGGGTCCCACTCTGGGAGAAAGGCAGCATACAAATTAATTAAATAAATAAATAAATAAATAAATAAATAAGGCCTATTCTGTAGTATAAGTCTGGGTGGGCTGGTGGGTGCATGCACACACATAGACAACACGTTCATTTACTATTTGATCCTTCTTATAAGAACATGATGTAACGCAACCAACAATCTTCTTTATAATCTTTTATAATTTTTTTTAAATAGTGACACTTGCCTATTTACTGATATTTTTACGGTTGAATTTTTTCAGGGTCCCCCAGGCCCCCCAGGCCCCTCAGGATTTCCAGGTTCTCCTGGTTTTAAGGTAACATACTTTACATATTTATCTAAGTTTCTTTACAACAACATATTGGTCTAGGTTTCATTACAAGAACTAATGATGGATGTACTTCTGTTTATTTGTTGTTGTTTTTAAAGATTTTTTTAGCCTATCTCTTCAATAACTCATGTATTGTGGGTGGAGTACAATCCATTATCGAGTGTAGTTTTAAGGTGTACATTTTTTACTTTTTCCTATCTGTCAATAGCATATTTTCTTACTAGTGATTTTCTTCTCTGCATCCAATGGTATTTTTTTCAATTGTTCATACCTGTACGTTCAAATAGCTTGTCTCTAAATTCAACATCGTCTTTAGTGGGACAAGCTGGTCTAATATGCTAAATGAAGGAGGCAAACCTAACATCCAATGAAACAAAACTTCTAAATATCTCAATGAAAATATACTGGAAAATATACTGTTGTGTAATTATGTATGTATGTTATGTAGGTTATGTGAGTAGTTATGTTATGTATTTATGTCAATGATGTTTTAAATTAATAATAAAAAAAGAAAATATACTGGAATCTCAATTCTATTCTGTTACAAAGTGTTTTCTGCATTAATTATCATCATCATTATAATTATTGCCACTATCATTTTCTTCATGTACCTGAGGCAATAATTCTTATGATGCTTTTTTGAATATGTATTGTATGATTGACTATGAGGGCTTGTTAAATATTATATCTGCAATTTATTTGTGGACACACAGCTTTCATATTGTGCTGAGGTTACTTTTTGTATTACTATTCTTAATTCTGTATGTAGTCATTGGTTTGTGTCCAGCATTCTTGGACAGAGAGGGACAGAATTAGTTAAAATGGTAGAAAACCAGTTTAAATTAGTTATGTTGATAATGTCCTTGTAGAAAACTGTTTCATGAAATCTTTCTCTTGAGCTCTCAATAGCACTTTGGAGATCATGGCACATGCTGGGGAAAACATTTGTGTGGAAGAAAGACACTCATCAGCAGATTGCCATGTTCTCTCTGAGTGATGATTTTTTTTCTCCTTGATATACAAGCCAGGCTACCAAATCACATTAATTTTAAGAATTTCATACTCTGTTTTACAGGGTGAAGCTGGTCCTGCTGGCCCTCCAGGCTCCAGTGGTTCTCCTGGGCCAAGAGGAGAACCTGGTCCTCAAGGTTCCCCTGGTGGTCCTGGTCCCCCTGTAAGTGTCAAGTGTCCTTTACAAAACTGTACATATTTGGTAACATACTAGTATCTGCTTGATTGAAATGGCAACCTTTCAAAAATGCAAGCACAAACTATATCATGGATGTCAACATTATCACTTATACTCTGCAGGGTCCTGGAGGTCGAGATGGAAACCCAGGTGCAAAAGGTCTCCCAGTGAGTATCCCAAAGCAAAGCCATATTTGCAGTGGCAATGATCAGTTTACTCACCAGTGCTTAGGGATGCTTATGCAACCATTCTTTGTTTCTGTGAAGGGAGCAGCTGGCATTTCTGGACCTCCTGGACTGAGTGGAGCTCGTGGTCCTCCTGGTCCCCCTGGTACTAATGGGATCCCTGGACAAAGAGGTCCAGCGGTAAGTCACTGGCGGGTTCTTCTTTGTCAAGGTTGATGGACAAATCTTAGTCTTGCTTTCTCTTGCATTCAATTTGGTTTTTCAATACAAAGTGAAAATGCCATACTGTTTTCTGCATCAGTTACCATCCTTATTATGGTGATTATGTAAACAAGTGAAGAAATTTGATTTTTCTTTACTTACTTACTTAATAGAGAGCGTGCTATCTCTGAATGTGTGGCTCAGGCTCAATGAAAAACATTATATTTGAGGTTAAGTAAAATGACACAAAAATTCCAGTGATGTAGTCAAGTCTTTTACTCCAAGTATCAAATCAAGTTTCAAGTCTCTACCTCGAAGTCTCAAGTCAAGTCTCAAGACTGGGAGCCAACATCAACAGAAAAAAAGGAAGCAGGATGCATTTCTTGGAGGGGAACAGCAAATGCGTTAGGCAACTTGCTTGAGACAGAAGCCCATTGCATAATGCATTTGGTGTCCCCCTTCAAGAAATGTGCCCCACACTCTGAAGGCAGGTCTTGCCTGCTGCTTGAAGTGAATAACACCAGTAGGTCGGTCAATAAAAATATACAAGTTGTGAGTCAAGTCAGTAGGTCAAGTCCGAGTCTTTAAAGCAACTTGAGTCTGACTTGAGTCCAAGTCAATCAATTCAAGCCTGGATCACTGAAAAATTCTAACTTCAGAGTATGATCTCTGATGGCCTTAGAGAAGTAACACTAGGCCAAAGTCCCTTTCCTTGGTTAAAGAACACTGTATGACAACATTCTTCCATTTGGATTTGTATGTTACTGCTGTAACTTCCTTACTCATCATCATTCTCATATCATTGAGCCCCAATATATTGCATACTATACCATGACAGATCTTTCTTCTGTGTGTGCTCAAGAATTCAAGGAACAGCACTAATATATTTCTCCTATTGCAAAATCTTTTATTAAACCAAGGGAAGGAAACCACACATAAGATTGTTATTATATCTCTAAAACACTAACAGGATCTGTGTTTGATCTGCCTGAACAATTTTTCTTTCATAAGCCTACAGGTCAAATTTTAATAGCACAAACCAATAAATTTGTACAAAAACAGAGCCTTTTTATATCATTCTAGATTAATAGAATTCAGAATGCAGTTAACCTGAACCTGTCCTTTCAGATACTTTATTAGACACAATTTAATATGTTGGGGAAAATAAATAGTTCGAAATGAATGCATAGTTAGCATTATTGATACTGGCATTATATTATGTTTATTATTGGATGTATTGTTTTGTTGTTGTTGTCGTTGTTGTTGTTGTTTATATCCCACTTTCCTCCTAGTACAGGGATACAAGATGACTAACAAATTTAATGCAATCTAAGTTAAAACAGTATAAAACATTAAAAATACAAAGTTTAAAAACAATTAAATAATTCAAATGATTAAAAACATTATTAAAATGTAAACATTTAAAAACTCTTTAAAACAAAAACAAAACAGCACCCAAACCAATATGCAAAGGCCTGGTGGCATAAAAAATGTTTTTATCAGCCCTCAAAAAGAAAGCAAAGATGGAGCCAGTAATGCATCATTACTTATCACATCATGAAAAACTGAATTAAAATGAGTTATTTATTAGGGTGAACCTGGTAATTTATTTATGTTATTTATTAGGGTTATGTTATTTATTATGTTATTTATTAGGGTGTTATTTATTAGGGTGAACCTAATATTGTTATTTATTAGGGTGTTATTTATTAGGGTGTTATTTATGTTATTTTATTATGTTATTTATTAGGGTGAACCTGGTAAGAATGGTGCAAAAGGAGAGACAGGACCAAGAGGTGAACGTGTAAGTATATGGACATACTATCCTGATAGATTTGGGTGGGACAAATGTGCAAATCATACCCAAGAAGAATTTATTAACGTTGTTCTCAAAAGATCTATTTATCTTGTGTTTCTTTTCCTCCTTTGGGAGTTCATTAGTGTTATCAATTAATCGTTTTATGATATTTTGTTATAAGGGTGAAAATGGTATTCCTGGTGCTGCTGGTCCCCCAGGGGAAGAAGGCAAGGCAGGAGCACCTGGTCAGCCTGGCACAAATGGTATACCTGGAAGTCCTGGAGAAAGGGCAAGTTCTCAGTACCACACTTTTTACACCCTTGGGAGCATAGGCATTCCTATGGTAGGATAAGAATTCTATAGCCCAAATGGAATTCTAAAACTAAAGGTTTGCTTCTTTGCTTGGTTGTAATTTAATATACGGTACTTACCAACATATCAATACCTTTCCCCAGCTATTTCTTAGCCCATAGAATGAGCATTTCTGTTTTTCTCCTTTTCAGGGTGCCCCGGGTTTCCGTGGTCCTGCTGGTAGCAACGGGCCTCCTGGTGAAAAGGTATACACTTCCTTTCTTAGAACATTCATTTTCTCTAATATTTATGAGATTTTTCTACAGATTGCAGTGCAAATGCTTTCCCCCCCTACATTTCATCCATAAACTTATATTGAAATTTGTTTGCTTTCAGGGTGCTCCCGGTGAACGAGGAGGCCCAGGAAGTCCTGGGCCAAGAGGTATCCAGGGTGAATCAGGTCGTGATGGGAGCCCTGGTCTACCAGGAATGAGAGTAAGTGGAAACCTCTACTGGGTGGGGAACAGAAAATAATGTAATCATGATTAGGGATAAGTGAGTTGGCTAGATATAGTTAACTTTAAATCCAAATACCAGCACAATCTTGGACTGATAATCAACCCAGCCCACATTGTTGAGATTTTACACATTTATTATACTTAATAAAGTATTTAGAAATCATGTTCTAGGAAACACAATGGGCTGTAGAAATCAGGGGTTTTTGTGATTGACAATTTCTATTGTTTTCAAGTCTTTGAAAATCCAGTTACAGATTTGGTGTTTAGTGTTTATAAAGAGTTGTGCTTTCTTGAACAGAGGAAATGATAGATCTACTTTTTGACTGCACATATGAGCCCACATGATATATACCTTCTCATATGGGGTATAGATAAACATTTAGTCAACAGAGACCTAACCTGCAATCTGACAAAGCACTGCCCAGATACAAGTTGATTACCTCATGTGCTCTTTGTGGCTTTTTCCATGTGGAGGATCCAGTTCATTAGAGAAGTCAAAATATGATCCAAGCCATTTTTAAAAACAGACAAAGATGAGCATTCAGCTAGTAGGAAAACTTGTTTGCCTCAACACTAGAAGTGGAATGAATATTTGAAAATATTTTACAAATAGTTGGAAATGTGTTTCTCAAGTATCAGGAAATACTGAGAATCTTTGTTACTGCAAAATTTGCACTTTTTTTCTCTCAGAAAACAGTATTCCTGTGCAGAAATATTATTTTCTGTGCAGAAAATGTTTTCTGCACAAAAATACCATATGCTAATTTTATACAAAAGAAGTGTCCCACTTTAATATTTTCTGCCTTCATAGAAAATGATGTTGAAGTTTTTGTCATTGTTATGCAGACTTTATATGTTCTAATGCAAAAACTCAATAAAATTAATTTAAAAATGTATGACACAGAAAGAATCTTGAACTACAAGTAGTCATCAGCAAGTATGGAGTTTTTAAAAAATTTCTCTCAGCAGAAAAACTGCAAAAATTGCTCATTTCTTCCTTTGAAAATGAAATTCATGAAGAATGATATCACTACTCAACACTCAGCTTAAATAACTGTCATGCAATATCAATGTAAAGCATTGCATGGTTTAGTTAAGTCTCCTAGTTGCTACTCCCAACAGAGTAGAACTCCTGAATAAATTGTTGAATGTAAGTCAGCATTTCTAGAAACCACATTAACTGGTCTGTTTCACATAATTTAGCCCAGGTCTGTTTCCTTTTCAAAAGCATGGGCATTCCTTTTAATGTCTTAACCTATTTGTTCAAATATAATTGCCACATAAATCAGGAATACGCATCAAGTAGCCCTCCAGATGTCACTGGATTGCAGGTCCCAGCATCCTTGGCTAACCTAGCCAAAGCTGAGGAATGTTGGCAGTTAACGTCCAACAACTTCTGGAGAGTCCCTAGATTCCCATTCCCCTTGACCTATTAGTTCCTGGTCCCTCAGTTTAATCCTAAATTGCAATATCCTTAAGAAATGTTAAGCCTAATGCAGTAGTATATGGAAAATTAAACTGCATCTCTAAAATGTCCTCAAATAAGATGTAATTCTTATGCAAATATTATTTTTGTTTTCTCATGCAGGGATTAACAGGAAGTCCAGGAGCCCCAGGATCAGATGGAAAACCAGGCCCATCAGTATGTAATTAATATTGCTCTCCTCTCACTCCTTTCTCTATACCTGAACTTTATATCAGATACACTGATATGCAGTGGCTCATTTCAATGGATAAATTGGCCAAAACCTTCTTGATACTCTTAGCGTAATTGCATCTACAATGGAGGAGAAGGAAATTGTACTATTCAAAGCCTTTCCTTATTTCTTCATGTTTTATGCAATTTTAACAATATTTGTCATATCTTTTATAGCTTTAAAAATATCTTTATATTTTTAATTTTCTTTTGTTTACACCAGGGTCCACCAGGAGAATCTGGGCGAAGTGGCCCTCCAGGTCCAGCAGGTCCACGGGGGCAACCAGGCGTGATGGGTTTTCCTGGTCCAAAGGGTAATGAGGTCAGTAAAAGCAAAAGAGCATGTGCTTCCTTTGTGAATGACATGTTTACCTTCTATAATTTGTGGTGACTTGAAGCTTTTTGGCACAGTGTATTCAAACATGTCTGTGAGGAACACATGAACCCTAAGAATGGGGCCTTGATAATGAAATATCCACATCTAATGTTGTTATAATCTAGCCAAAGTGTTCAGCTGGTGTATGCAGGCTATAATTATAGTTCCATCATAGTACTTTGATAGTTCTATCAAGTTCTAGTTCATTTTACAATAATAGTTGTATCACATAGGTTTAAGCACATTACTTTCATAACAATACTTTAAAATACTTTACTTTGAAGTAACTTATTATTTTGCCAATTGTAGGGTTCACCTGGTAAAAATGGAGAAAGAGGTGCTGCTGGACCTCCTGGTGGACAGGTCAGTAGAATTAACCACACGGTTTCCCTTCTATTTTTAAATTGGTGTAAGCATGATTCAGACTCATAACTAGTAGGTTGTTGTTGTCATTGTTATTATCATCATCATTATCATTATTATTTAACAGGGACCACCTGGAAAGGACGGTGAAGCAGGAGCTCAAGGCCCCCCAGGACCTGGTGTAAGTCAGAAAAATGAAATAGTCTCAGAAACATAAAAGCCTTTTGATACCATGTGTGCAAAGTAATGGAGTATAAAAAAAATTATTAAACCAAGACCCTCATTTCACCCCCTCCTATCTGGCATGCTGGTTAAAGGGAGTCACTCAAGCCCCATTGTTGGACAAGAGGCCCCAAACTTCCTTTGGCATGAAAAAGTTTTCTCATTATTGTGCAGTAAATTAACTGTGCAAGACAAATTACTGGAAGTGAAATTACTGTGTGCAAAATTTGAGATGAGTAGTTGGCTAGGGAAGCATCTATGACTAATTTAATTATGTGACAATACTATTGTGACTGTTGCCTTTTATTTTATTTTGTTTTATTTGTATTATTACAATGGCTATAATCCTGTTGGTTAGTCCCAGCTAAAGTAGACTCAGGTCAACCTTAGTCAGATCTAACAATAGGGCTGAGGCTAACTATAGGATTGGTATCATACACTTTTTGTTTCTTAAATGCTCTGCGTCAGGGAAGGTGTTACAACAGAATATAGATGTGCAAAGGGTAGAATAGCATTGTGATAACAACACTGAAAGACTCTGATTGGTTTCCTTTGCTGTTTTCTCAGGGTCCTCCTGGTGAAAGAGGAGAGCCTGGAGCAACTGGGCCACCTGGATTCCAGGTATTTTGATAATCATGCAGTCACTGTGTTCATAGTGAGATTCAAATGTTAATGGGAAAACTGAATTTTAATTTGGTTGTATTTAGGACTTTGAATTTAGACACTGCAATCTGAACTCTTTGTATGTGAGATCACATACAAATCAATGGGATCTGAGCGGTCTATCTTTAAGTAGGATTTCACCTTGAAATAATGATGCTATGTTGACTGATCCTACAGCCCATTCTGTATAATTATCCCAATGTTCCCTGGTCTGCACTCCCAGTCCTACCAGGCATAAAGGAGATCCACAATTTATCTGAGTGGCTCCTGAACATTTACAAGACAGTACCATGTTAGGGTAATGTAAAAAGATGATGAATACCTTCCCTTTTCCCAATAATTTTTTCCAGTCTTAAGAAATTTGTTTTAAGTTCCCTCAGTAGTTCGAGAGTGGTTGCACTTGAGCTGGGCCTTCCACATTTTCATCAATCACTAAATGCAAAAACTTCTGTAACATAACATTCCACTATGTTCTCTGTAACAGTGCATGATTATGCTTCGATTTGAAAGAGAAAATGTCTTAGCTCATAGATGGAATCCCAGTTTTCCAACCTAATTATGCATGAATTCCAAGTCACTGGGAAAGATCTCTGCCAGAGAAGCCCAGTGACAATCAGACCTGCATGTAACTGAATGGATGGGTTAGCCACTGCACAGCTCTCAAAATATAGAACACATATGGATATCTCCAGATCTTAAAATGGTATCTGAAATAAACTACTCTCTGAACAATTCTTACCTTTTAAGAAATGTGTAGTCCCATAGGTTATATGATTAGTGTTGAAAAAGCATATCAGAATATATATCAAATAACAATTCATGTATGATTAGTGTTGAAAAAGCATATCAGAATGTGTATCAAGTAATAGTTCTGCTTCCTTTAGGGACTGCCTGGATCTTCAGGACCACCGGGAGAGAATGGGAAGCCAGGAGAAGCTGTAAGTTCAATTTTCTTTTGCTCTTCCTCCCCTTCAACCTCCTCTTTTTTCCTCCTTGCCCCTCCTTTCTCCTCAAAAAACAACAACATGCAGCCTCCTTCAGACACTATTGCAAGTATGTACTCTTCAAAATGGATGCTAAAATGTGGAATAGTCTTAATAATATCCTGAATTGACAGGATATATTCTCAGCAGTGAGATAAGCCCCAGAAACTAAAGGGCTGAACAGATGGCCCCTAAGGGGCAGCGTCCCGCCGCCCCTTTCCATGCTGGATCAGGGGCCACGGCAACTGCATGCCACACCCCAATCTGGTGGTTTGCCGCTCTATAAAGAACTGGCAAATGCCGCTTCTTTTTAAAGCAGCAAAAAAGTACCCTTGCCACTGTGGCGGTGGCTTTTCAGTGCTCCTTTGGCACAGTGTAAGTGAACGCTGCACCAAGGGAGCACCCTGACACCACTCGCGGGATGTGATTCTCTTTTCCTTTCTCTCTCTTATATGTGACCCTTATACCATCAGTGTGACACTGGTTATTTTAGGTCATTAATGACTTGTTGGATGAAAACAAGTCCAGTTAGCTGGGTCATAAACTGCATAGATCACTGAAGAGAAAATGTTTGGACATGTGTGATGCATTAGTGGTTATTAGGGCTTTCCCAAGATATCTTGCAGGCTAAGGCAAAGGACAAGATGATGCTCTTTCCCCCAACTATGTTCTGAAGCTGGCTAGACTGGCAGTTGAGCCTTACTTCAACACTAGTTACGAGACAGAATAATATCATCCATTGCATCTGGTACACAACTATCATCCAAGAGTGGAAAATTCTGATCACTCAGGAGGACTACCTGGTGGGCTGCTGTTGCTCTCTTCAAGCAGCTGCTTGATGAAGCAGTTGCCTCCTTCTGCCTGATGTTAGTGAACGTTCTACTGTAGATATAACCCATGAGACATATAGGTAATCTTTTTGTCTTTGATTCATAACAGGGGCCAAGAGGTGAAAATGGAGTTCCAGGACTCCCAGGGTCCAAGGTAAATGTTGCATCAACCACTGCATAATTCCCAAAAATAAAGGGTTAAATAAAAGTATGGAATGTACTTTGGAGACTACAAAGATGGCTTTTAAAATCTATCCTAGGGTGAAAATGGCATCCCAGGTGAACGAGGTGCACAGGGGCCCCCAGGTCCCCCAGGAGCTAGAGGTGGAGTTGGCCCTGCTGGACCAGAGGGTGGAAAAGTGAGTAGAGATTATGTTGTTTTGTGCATACTTTAAATTATATTTTACATCTGTCTCTTTGGTTCTCATAATTACTGCTCTTTACATTTTTTAGGGACCTGCTGGCCCACCAGGTCCTCCGGGCAATATGGGATCACCAGGTTTGCAAGGAATGCCTGGAGAGAGAGGAGGTCCTGGAAGCCCTGGACCCAAGGGAGAAAAGGTAGGCCTTTGTGTACAGAGTTTCCAAACAAAGTAGTTTTGGATTTGATGATAATCACAATAGTTATATTATGGAAGCAACTTTAGAATTAGAATTAGTTTAGTTTTAACTCTTTATCTTTGAATGTACTGAAGACATTCGCACTTCATTATTGTGACCATCCCCACACACATTCTGATTGTGGTTGGTCAACAAACCATCATTTGTTAGAATGAGCTACAGATCACTTTTAAACAATGCACACTATGGCTTGTTGTGATAAACAGACACAGTAATTGTCACCTTCCAGCACTTCCCTATTCTTGTAATTTAAATTAAGGCTGGGTACTTATACCCTTTTGATTTTTTGTGAGCTGTTAATTTCTGGGGATGCAGTGTCTCAAGTGGCTAAGATGCTGACTCTGTTGACTGCAAGATTGGCAGGTTGACAGTTCGAGGCCCAGGTGCCACATGATGGGGTGAGCTCCCATCACTAGTCCCAGATTGTGCCAACCTAGCAGTTCAAAAGCATGCAAATGAAAGTAGATAAATAGATACCACTTCAGTGGGAAGGTAAACAGTGTTCTGTGCAATCATACTGGCCAGATGATCACAGAGTAATCTCTGACAACTCTGGCTTTTCAGCTTACTAACAGAGATGAGCACAGCCCCCGGTCGGACATGACTTGACAACCTTGTCAATGGGGAATACCTTCACCTTTACCTAATTTCTGACAGCATTTTTCTACTTATCCCAGTCCAACAAAACACAGTCCTGTGATATGTTAATAGTAGGCATGTGATCAGAAATTATGTGGAATAACCAGCTTTTATATGCACTTTCATATACACTTTTATACACAGCAGGATAACCACTCTTACAAATTGGGTGTACATGAACAGTAAACATATACAGGGGTTGGCCATACAGCAAAGTACAATGACATCTCAAATCCACAAAACAAGTATACCTTTTTTAGACCAACCAAAATGCACAGAATACATATTGCAAGCTTCTGAATCTCCACTGGCTTCTTCATCAGGTAAAAATGTTAGAAATCATACAGAAGAAATTTTAAAAAATGATGATGTTAGAGTCACAGTCTTACTAAATATGTTGTTGTTCACAGTTACAATGATACGGGAGGATATTCGTGTAGGCAGGGCACTCCTCCTTACAACGATGTGGGTTCAGGAGTGGTCTGCATGCTTACATGAATATCCCTCTATACCATCTTAACTGTGAATACCAGCAATATTTTTTACAGAATGTAGGCCTGAGACTCTGACATCATCATAATTTTTTATTTCTCCTGTATAATTTTTAACACCTTTGCCTGAATTAGAAGCCTATAGACCTTTGAAAGCTTGCAATGTGTATTTTGTGCATTTTTGTTGCCTCAAAAAGCTATCACTGATTTGCAAATTTTGGACATTATTGGACTTTGCTCTGGTGAGTCAGAGGATACTTCTGAGGAAACTAATTTCATTTTGGAGGGGAGGGGGGAAGAGAAACTTGTGTACTCTTTATTTTGCATTAGCACTAATCATTGGGATCACAGCTAAGTATTACTGCATATGCTTTGCATGATGAAAGTTATAAGTCCTGTCTTGTACATCTCAAGTTCAAAGATACAAATGTGATGTAAAGACATCTGCCTGAGACTCTAAAGAATCAGTGCCTGTCAGAGTAGACAACAATTAGGTGTATTGACCAAGACCATGTCTTGGTATAAGGCAGTTGTGAATGACATCATATAAAAGCCAGTTCATGGTGCGTCTCTGTTACATTCTAGGATGAACAAATATTACAGCACTGGATCAAGTGTATTCAGACAAGAGTGTCAGATTAGGCACTTTATTTGTTGGCTTTGTTCCACACACTTCTTTTAACTACTTAGTCTTTGAAACATGAACAGTTCCGACTCTTCCTCAGTAAGTTTTTACATTCAGAACATAATAGATCCCAACTATCTCTGCTGTTTCTACTTACTTCATTCAACTTACTTCCAAGCCTCTTGTATACGTAAATGGACAAAAAGTGGACAGACTCTATCTGTCAGGATCATTGTGTGGAGTAAAATCTGCCACCTTCACTCCTCATCAGAGGACAGCAGAAACTCTCATCCAATAGTGTTCATGAGTTCTTCCTTTTCTTACTACAGCTGCCATGAGGAAAGGAAAAACTCTGCAATTGGGGGACGCTCTTGTGGTGGGGATGAAAGCTTTCCCCTTCTCCCAGGTATAAGTTGGCCTGGGATGTGCTGACACTAACTCCACAGGAAGGGTTATTTTATGTTGAATATAGGCCCTATTGTGTTTGTTCCCTTCCATATAACAATGTAACAGTGCAAACTGCAACTTCATGTGTGAACAGAGTTCAATTCATGCTGTGGATCCTCCGCCCTGCACACCACAATATCTGGAAGAGAGTTTGGGGCAGGTTTTGAGGTCTATGGTAGGAAAGAGAATCCTTTCCATCAGTGTTGTTCATAACATAACATATGGGTTGATTTCACCCATAACTGAATACAACTAGCAGACTGCTGGTACTTTAAAAAAATGATGTAGTAACAAGGATGCCCTTCCAATTTTTATAACATTTTGCTTTGTCCCCAACATTTTATAATCAAATTTGCCTTTTGTTTGACAGGGGGAACCTGGTAGCAGAGGTGGAGATGGCTTACCTGGTAAAGATGGAATGCGAGTGAGTAAAACCTCCTAAGCCATTTGAATATGTACATATCTCGAGAATGTGTATACCACACCTTATTTGTAACAACATTCATTAAAATTGGCAGAAACCGTATTAAAGTTAAAATAGGAAGGAACTGGTTGAGAAAGACATCTCCATCAGCAAACCTTTCTTCCTCATGGCCAAAGACCTTTGCAAATATGCAAAAAGAAATAGTAGAACAAAACACATTTGAAAATTGCACTTACTAGAAATGCTAAAAAGATATGGGAGTGAAATAGGTACTGATTTCTCCCTTCCCCCATAGGTTCAAGAACATTTTACAATGAATGAAGTCAATGAAGAGTGAACTGTCTCCTAAAGGAAAATTCCAGGAACTGTAGATAAATTAATCTCTGCCCCACTTGATTCATAATTGACTTGGTCTTTCCAAGCTTTCTTAAATTATTTTGTAGGAGGATTCCCACAAGAGTTCTCCATCAACTCATTAGATGGGGGACAAGATGGCATTGTTCCATCCCTGTCCCATTCTTCCCATGTGATCGCGAGAAGGACGTTCACATGACTTCACACTTATCCAGACATTATCCCATCTGGAAAGCATGAGTGACAGCAGTCACACAAAAGTTTCGGATGACATCGTGCTAATCCTGTCATCATCCCATGAGTGAAACCTTATTAAAGTTATTCTTATTAGAATTGTCCCATCATTTGCAGGTATTTTGTATTAATGGGAGCACCCTTTAATACAATTTCACTTCACTGATGGAACATGACCAGATCAGCATAACATGTTTGAATTTCTTCTGCATGACCACAGTCATGATCAAGTAAAAGATAAGGAGGGGGGTGATCCCCTCCCTATTCCATCCCCATGTAATAATCTCAAGATGTATCTACCAGCTTTCTTTACCAGCAACACTCCCTTTTCCCAATTTTACTCTTTTAAAGAAGGAATCAGGAACATAGCAGACTAGAAGCAGCAGTATGGGGCCTAGCAGGGAGGTGCCTCATCTTAGGCCTAGAAATTTCTATTGTTGCCTCATATTAGCCACTGAAACATGGGCAGGAACATCAATTGCGGCTAAGAAACACAGTGAATATATTTTTCCCATGGCTTCAGTTCAATAAATTGAGTCAGGAGGTTTTCTAAACTATATTTCCCATGCCATTAACTGAAAAAAAGAAGTTGGTAGCATGAGTTTTTTGTATACTTGAGCTCATGCTACCAACTTCTTTCGTTCAATTAGTCTCAAAGGCACTATATGATCCCTTTGCATACTAATTTTCCAGATTAACATGGCTATGTCTTTGAATTTTATATTTCTCATGTTCTCCTGGAGCAGTGGATTCTTCTGAACTGGAAACACTTTGTAAACAATATATTCCACATTTCCCACCATTAATATATAGATGTTTCTGGGTCATAATGATGAAGAATGAGCTGCTGCCATGAGCCTTGATAGCCAACAGTCTGTTCCTAGTTTGGTTGGGATAAATTGTGATAAAAGTGAGGATGATCAGCTGGAACATCTGGTACTGGGTGAATCTATTTTGAAATGAGATTAAATTTTGGAGATTTTTAGGCTAATTTCAACATTCCTTGGTGTTTTCCAAACTGGAATTTTAAGACACTGTCACTGCAAGATATATATTCATTTTATTATTTGTTAAGAAACACTTGCAAGGCTTGTTCAGAATTCACCCTCCAGAAAGAAATGTTCACCTACTTGCAAAAAGTCCCAAACTTCCTCAAACTCTGAAATATTTTCTTATGAGCCCATACAACTCAGAGGGTGTTACTATTTGAAAACTGGATTACTCATGAATGGAGCAGTACTTGGTGCTAGACCCTTAAGTGTTTCTTTTCTCAAATCTTCTCTACAAAGAGAAAGTGTTTATAATCCAGCCTGTTTATTTGATATGGCCAACCCCACCACTATCATTTGTCAGAAAAAAAAAGTGGGGGCTTTAAGTCATGGCCTCATGACGACACAGCTTTCACATAAACACAGTATATTCTGTGTCAAATCTTACGTTATTCAATGACAGCATCTTATTGTACCCCATGAATAACGAAGATTGGTTAGAGATTTATTTCTGGTATGAAAGCTATGGCCAAGAGCACCTCAGAAGTATCTATAAACAATCTGTTATAAGTGTCCTTAAGTTCATTGTTTATATTTCAAAGAGTTAGAAAAGAATCTACAGAACAGGAATATGAAAAATATGCTATTGATAGAAACTAGGCTGATGTTTCTGACTCATTGAATGTATAGTATAAAAAAGTTAGTAAATTGCAATTATAAGTTTTTCATTTAATGACATGATTTACAACTATAAGATGGATGTCTTCAATCAACCTGCAAGCACCCATGACATATTCTGATTATTATCAGGTTGTAATGTTCAGTATGACCCTGTCTGCATGAGCCAGTATAGTCCAGGGGGAGCCCAGATTATCCTGGCCTCATAATTGCCCCAATCTCTCCCCATTACCTGGCCCTCCATTTCTGCACTACAGCAGCTGTCTGCACTTGGTTTGTTCACTGCCACTATGGTCACTCACTTTTGAAGTCAGAATGAGGCAGACAGCCTGGCTCACATGGCTGGGTGCCTTGTTCTGACTCATAGCAAGTGACCTGTGGTTGAGGAGGACATGCCAGGTGATCAAGAGCAAGATTCATATTCTTTTCATCCATTGTAAGGTTGTTATTCCCCAGTTCTGGTGTGGAACATGCCAGATATTGTCTGGACTGCTCACACCAGAATTGGGTTTTGGGATGTGCATTGCCTAAACAGGATGATGCCATAATGGAAGAGAGGAATAGGACTTTTGGCCCATGCAGACTGGGCCTTTGTCTCTCTTGGAAATGATGGGGCTAGCTACTGAACTTTCAGGCAACAGATTACCTGATACAATTAGGCAACAGGCTGCATTCAGACATGCAAGAACAATCTGTCTAGTTGTCAATGATAGAAAATGTTTTCACAACAGTTTTTGAATGCACACTTTGTTGACAGATATCTCCAGGATTTCAATGGTTGATAATACTAACTATGTATTTCTTAACTTTCCAGGGTCCTGTAGGATCAATTGGACCCCCTGGACCAGCTGGCCAACCTGGTGACAAGGTATTGGTGGTCTCATTCTAACATAATGACAATTATATAATAACTGTGCTCATTTTGAAGAGTCAAATTCTGAAATAAAATTATTATTATTTTCCTTTAGGGAGAGCCTGGTACAGCTGGACCTCATGGCCCAACAGGTCCCCGTGGTGGTCCCGTAAGATATTTATTTATTTATTTATTTATTTGCAGTCGTAATGCAAACCTAGATTACTTTCCACTGTTTCTAAAATATTTCTTAGGAAGAAAAGTAGCCTGGCAGAACCCATCCATTTTACAGGGTTATAGTAGATTTTGAAAGTCAGGATACTTGTCAATGCTCTGATGCTTTGGTAGAGGAAATAGAGATGTGAAAGTACTAAAATACCTTTTATTTTTGGAACATTTTTCATAATACTTTAAAATAAACTAATATAGTCTCCTATATTTAGTTATGTGATTATTTTGCTATAAATATCAACACTTAGGTATGTATACACATTTTAAGAACATTATAAGCAAGCATCATATTTCTTTCCCTTTTCCCTTTCATTTTGCACTTTAGTAAATTTAAAGATATATTAATTCAACTTTTACTTACTAATTTTTCTTAGTAAAGATTCAGATGCTGATTTTTATCATAAGATTTTAAATGCTTAACTCCTCTGATAGCATAAATTCACTTGATTAAAATCTACTTCTAGTATACAATATTGTAAGTTGTTAAAACTGGTATCATCAAGAAGATAGTCAGAGGTCATGTATGAGGTTTTGTTCCAAGGCAACACAATCAACATGCCTCTTATTTTTTTCTTCCCTCTGACAAATATTCGCTTTGCTTTTCTATACTATATACTGCATTATTGTTAATACAAATGTCAAAAATGTCTTATCTTTCAAAACAGATTAAGCAAAAGTGCCTTATCTCTCAAAAATATGAGAGCATTCCTTGTGAATTTATGTCACTATCTTGCTGTCATGGGACACTTTTGGATCCCTGGCTGATTAAAACATAGCAAATTCTGAGGGAGGGAAGCTTCATCCTTTTGTGGTGAAAAGTGGAAATAGTAAAAACAGGAAGGAAATAAACAATGCTACTGCAGGTTGAAAGGGGAGTTAATGTGTAAGACAGCAATGGGGAAACCTTTGGCCCTCCAAATATTTTGGACTACAGCTCCTAAAGTTATTTGCCATTGGCCATGCTATCTGAGGCTTCTGGGAGACGAAAACATTTGGAAAGTCAAAGAATCAATTTGGAGTGGTAGTTCACAATAGTCTGGCACTGGGCTTTTGCAGCCCTTGCCCAAGCCCTTCTCTAAGGAGCTGCTTGCCTAACAATACAAAGCCATGTGCAAAGGGCATCTGTTTCTCAAAATTTCATAGATGTTGTAAATTGTTTAAAACTTGGGCAGAGAAATTAAGTAGGATGTTGAAAATGCTGACTTAGGGTGCATCTGCGCTGGGAAAATAATCCAGTTTGACATCACTTTACCTGCCGTGGTTCAATGCTATGGGTTTTGGGAATTGCTGTTTGTTGTGGCACAAGAACTCTCTGACATAGAAGGCTAGATGTCTCACAAAGCTACCAATCCCAGAATTCCATAGCCTTGAGCCATGGCAGTTAAAGTGGAGTTGAACTGGATTATTTCTGCAGTGCAGAAGCAGCCTATATGAAAGAAATACAGACAGGTGAGAGAGATAAGAAACAAGAAAAATAATTTTCTGGCACATGGCACATAGCTATGGGCTAGTCTACACAATTAAAATACTCCTCATTCCAGTCAAATCAAATGTGATCTAGCCACATTTGGAGGGTTTTTTTGGGGGGGAGGGGAACAATCCTTAAACTACATAAAAAGTCATTGCAGACTTTTTATGGGAGTATCTGGGGAAATCTGTAGAAATGTTCACTGTTGCATGTGTGACTGTCCATCTGCTTCACATAAATTTGGGTGTCTGTATATTTTTGGCAGAAGGAGGGTGAATAGATGTGAAATTGTGCAAGAAAGTGAAGACAATTAACCATCAATGCACATGTGCAAAAATCCTCAGCAATTCACATAGTAAACTTACATATAGACTAGCCTCATGTTAATCTATTGCAGGGATGTGTGTGGAAATAGCAAAGAGGCTATGGGACACCTTAAGAAATAATACTTTTTATTTGTCATATATTTTCATAGGCAATACAGTGAGCCCTTTACATTCATGAGGATGGGGGTACAGGACCTCCATGAAAGTGTGGAGAAAACACAAATAAAAAACCAGTTTTTTACCCAAGAGAACACCTCCCCAGTACTTTTTAGGTTCTCCAGCACAACTCTATGGTCACCATCCACCAGACGTTGACCATAGAATCATGCTGGAAGAATCATGCTGGAAGTGTTTTCTCTAGGAATCTCTAGGTCCTCCATGACTCTGTGACTCTATGGTCAATGTCTGGCAGAGTTAGATCTAGAGATTCCTAGAGAGAACATATTAATCAAATCTGTGAATAATAAAATCTGAAAAAGTCAGAGCTGCAAATGTGGAGAGCTGGCTATAATGTAGTAGTCCACAAAGCATGTGCCAAATTCAGCACATTAACCTTTAAAGGTGGCACAAGATCTTCAGTGTAAGGCAGGTACTTCTAATCCTGGAGGGTTGTTTGTGTTTATTCTCCTCTTTCTCTGTCACTTGCAGGGTGATCGTGGTGAACCAGGACCCCCTGGTCCCGCTGGCTTCCCTGGAGCACCTGTGAGTATGGAAACTGGACAGGATGGGGGCAGTGTCTTTTCAGCATATTACTTCTTCCTATTTTGCTTAGATGTAGACTCTGAAATTTACATATATAGTCAGAAGATAATGATTACACCACATTCACATAAGGCCTTGTCACTAAATCCTGCACTATGCAGCTGTCTTGCTATTCAAAACTGTTATTCCTAAAGATTTTTCTAAAGGCAAGAGGTGCAAAGCTACCACTGTTGTCACACTGCAGATTCTCCCTTCTCTTTCTTTGTTCCATTATCATCCATTCATAGAAAAACAGAGGCTGTAGATTCATATAAAAATAATTCCTTCTAATAACACACTCAGAGCTGAATTTGACAGGGTGATTGGCAAAATGGTACAACTGGGGGGGGGGGGGAGACTCATGCTTGATAGAATCCCAAGGTTTGCAGAAGTGCAACACTTTTATTTTTTTTAAAAAAAAACTGTCTCAAAAAAGAAACAGCCAAATGAAAACTGAACCTCTTCAGTTGACATGGAATATAGAGTAACAATGGGAAATGAAAAGAAGAAGTTGGGAGAATGGGATGTTTTACTTTTAAGCAGTTGACTTTTTTGGAACCCAAAGAGGTGTTAGAAAGAAGGATAAACTACAACCTTTTGTTGCAGGCCTCTTTTATCTATCAGTCATTCAGAAATTCTGCTTCTTATTCAAAGACAACGGAGGCCCCACAATTATAGCACTTCAGTTCCCCTTTAACTCCTATGACAATATCATGGGTGTTTTAATTTGGTCAGAGGTACCAGAGGAGCTCCCTGGGTAAGGATTTAAAAGCCCCTCCCTCGATGGCCAATCCTAGGATTCCACAGGAATAAGTGGAATCATACTGCTATAATTGTGTTGTGTGAAAGAGCTGCAGATCAGAAGCAGAAATTTCATAGGGGTAAAACTGTTGTGACATCTAAATTGCAATAATCCCCATTATGAGGTGCTTAGTTGACACATAGTTTGAGAGCCCCTCCATTCATAATAACTCTCAGACTTTGTATGGTCCAATCAATCAGTATTCAGGCAGATCTGCTCTAATTTCACTAAGATTTTCTGTGGTCATTCACACTACATAATTATAGTGATGCATGCCACTTTAACTGCCATGACAACAGCCCATGGAATTCAGGTATTGGCTGTTTAGGCAAAGCAAAGCAAAGCAGCTTCATTTATATACCGCTTCATATCGCGCTATGGGATGTCTAAGCGGTTTACAACTGTAAGCTCATTGCCCCCCAACAGCTAGGTACTCATTTTAGCGACCTCGGAAGGATGCAGGCCTGAGTCTAGCCTGAGCCCTGGCTAGTATTGAACTCGCAATCTTGTCGTCTATGAGTGAGTGGCTGCAGTACAGGCATTTAACCACTGCACCACCAGGGCTCCTTTAGGGAGAATCATTTACAAATTTCTAGTGCCCAGTTCTCTAATGACCAACCACAAACTCAGGATTCCATGGGACACTCATGTTGCAATTAAAGTGAAATGTAGTGCTACACTTTTGTTATGTGAATGGCCCCTGTGGCTTTTAAAAGATGAAATAAATGTTTGAGTGAGGGGAAGAGTAGAGGAGGAAAGAGATATATAAAACAGTAACTTTTATGACAGATACTGATAAGATAATTAACAATGAATTAGTGTGACACCTGCTTTGTGATAAGAAATGTCAATGGTCTTTCTTTGTAATATGAAACAGATACTATAGTGACTTTCACCCTGTCTGCACAAGCCAAATAAACTGGCCACCACCACCCCTGTCCTCTTGGCAGGGAGTCTGGACAATGCAGGGCCCAATCCCCAAATCTGGTGTGAAAAGTCCAGATGACATCCAACCCAATAATTGGTATTGATGTCCTTGACAAAACTAACTAAAACAAGTTTCTTAGGTCTTGTTCAATATTCTCAAGTTGCACATGCATAATAACTTATTTGTGTACAGGGCCAAAATGGAGAACCTGGAGGAAAAGGAGAGAAAGGTCCTGCTGGTGAAAGAGGAGAATCTGGACCTGCAGGGCCAGCTGGCCCACCAGGAGGCCCTGGTGCACCAGTGAGTATTCATTACTGTCGATATTCTAATGGCTTGGGTTGGATCCATGACCTGCCTTCTACAGCCAGAAGGACACCACTCCTAGAGGGGTGCCTCATCCAATTTGGGAAAGGTCCCCCCCCCTGCACCACAGATAATCATAATCAGCAGCCCCTCCCTTGGAGGAGAAGGAACTCCACTTCCTTCTAAATCCAGCCTGCTCATTCTGGCACACCATTTTCCTTTTATCGTTTTATCTGACAACAGCAACAACAAAAACCCCTTTCAAATTCTAATGCCATAGGTCTCCTCTTACTGTTTTTGTAAATGTGGACATAGCTATATTATTTTAAATTATTAATTCTGAAGTTTTGATTAATTAAACAGATTGTTTAATTTGTTGTTATTTCCTGCTTTGATCTATAGGGAAAGGTGGGTAAGATATTATTATTGTTTTGTTGTTGTTGTTAGTAGTAGTAGTATATATTATATAAATATTGTATTGATGATGATGATGATGGTGATGATGATGATGATGCATTCTTCCTTCATCCTGTTTAGGGTCCTTCTGGTCCACAAGGAGGAAAAGGAGAGCGAGGTTCTCCAGGTCCCCCAGTGAGTTTTACTTTTTCAGTCTAGCCATAGACTATAGACAAACATACTGCATGCTCCAACTCTACCAAGATGCAAGACACTATGGCTTCTGAACTAGGACTAACCCAAGATGAGTTATTTCTAGATGCAAAAGAAAAAATAGCATTTCCCCACCTCCCGGTCCAAATGCAAAATATCCAACTGCCCTTATTATTTTGGAATTGGATGCAAAAAAGAAAGAAAGAAACACAATTCTCTTCCTGATAATAAAAATACAATAATTATAAAATAGGTGACAAGTTGCTGCCTGAGACCACTATCTTGGTATAGTTAATTGTAGTACTAAGCCTGCTAAACTATACTGGGATCTGGAAACAATCCATCAAATTATATTAACAAAGAACATGAATAAAATAAAAGAGTGCTGGGTGTTTGTAAGGTGTACTCCAATCCACCTGGTATTTGGGTTCTGAAAACTCACTTTGATGATGTGCTATATCTTTGGGTATTATGGATATGCTTGCAGAAGATGCCTGCAGAATCCATCTTTGAATATATCTATCCCAAATAAAAATACTACTTCATGCATCTGGTGAAGTAGATTCTAGTCAGTGAAAGAATCTTTCACTATAAATCTATTCATCTTTAATATTTCTCAAACCTCTTTGCTGTGTTACTGGCCATTTTCAAGTTTTCACTGAGTAACTTATTCAACATTATGCTAGTGTCATGTCAAATGTTTGAGTTAAATATCATAGAAAAGATGTCATACTTTATCACACTTGCTTGGTACCTTTGAATACAGATGGTTTGCTTTCATATTTAGGGTCATTTAATTTTTTCCCCTTTTTTACATTTTGTTTTATAGCATCATGTTGACTTTAACATTACTCATTTGTTTTCAGGGTCAGGCTGGCTTTCCTGGTGGCCGTGGTTTACCTGGTCCTCCTGGTAACAATGTAAGACTCACTACCATTTTTTGAAATCCTTCTGGTGCCTCTGTGTTTTCAAGTTCCTTTGCACTAATCCAAAACTCTAGCAGTCCATTCCACTGAAAAGAATGGAAAGAAAAATCTTCTGTTATTTCTAGAGGCAAAAGGGAAAATAGCATTTCCCCACCTCCAGGTCCAAAGAAGCTCCATCAGCACATTGGAGCCTATATGTCATGATTGCAATTAGGTCTCTTGAATTATTAATCAACAAATTCATTTTCATAAAATATTAAATGTGTTTTCACTGAAGAAACTCTGTCCTAGTGCAAATTACTGCATGTTTATCATTTTAACTTAAGTCCAGGAGTATAAGAAGAAAATGTGTATCCCTAGATTATGCTTACTCCTAACCCTTCCCTCCAAAAACACCTTTTGTCCAATAGCAGCATTTACAATCTGCTTAATTTACAAATCATAGGAAACCCTTTACAGTGTAGTCCCTATCATCCCTGCTATGGTTATCTAGAAACACAAATTAAAAGTTATCAATGTACATTGTACTGGAGACATCATACAGTTGAAAGGGACCTTGGAGGTCATATTTTATTTACCTATTACATTTATATTGTACTGTAACTTCAGTGAGCTCAAGGAGGTCTGCTTGGATCTCCTACTGTGAAGTAGCTGGGGCTGAGATAAAGTGAATGGACCAAAGTCACCCACTAAATTTCATCTTTCAGAAGCCAGAGTCCATCCCTTTAATCAGTATGCTACACTAACTCACCAGTCATCAATCTAGTCTCTGTTCCCTTGCTCAATGCAGGATCTGTAATGCATAATGCAACTGCAGCATCCCTGGCATTCAAACATCAGTAAAGGAATTCATATGACAGAGTTGTTGTTTTTTTGGAAACTAGATTGTGTATCTAGAATTTCAAGCCACATTTACTGTTATCCTCTCCTTGTAGTTATCATGAAGAATGTATTTTGTGAATTATTTTTTAGTGAATTTACATAGTAGCATCATTTATGTATTGAAGTTTATGTACTGTAAATTATTGTAAATACAGGTTGAGTCTCCCCTATCTGGAATTTCAAAATCTGAAATACTCAAAAAACCAAAACCTTTTTCATGAGTGGCTGAGATAGTGTCACCTTTGGTTTCTGATGGTTCAGCTTACACATACTTTTAAAAATGTTTTATAAAAATACTTTCCGACTATATATATATATATATATACGTATATATATAAGGTGTATAGGAAACATACATGATTTTTGTGCTTAGACAAAGATATCACCAAGATATCTCATTATGTACACATATACAAATCGAGTTTTCCAAAGTCCCAAAAAATCCAAGATCCAAAACATTTCTGGTACCAAGCATTTCAGCTAAAGGAGACTTGACTTGAACTCCATTGTTTTGTGATTCCACTAGAATGGTCAACTACAGTATTTCAAACTTCATTTCTCAATCTTGATTTATAGGGTAACCCCGGACAGCCTGGCAATGCAGGCCCTCCAGGCAAGGATGGACCTCCTGGTCCATCTGGTTCTACTGGACCCCCTGGTAGCCCTGGAGGTGTAGGTCCAAAAGGTGAACCTGGCACTCCAGGTGAAAAAGGTCCATCAGGTGCAAGAGGAGAGCCAGTAAGTACATTATTTGAAAGTCAAAAATAAAAATAGGAATTAACCTTCAATGATTATTATAATGTCCCTGTAAGTCTCCTGATGCTTCAGCCTGGCAAATACATTGACTGTTAGACGGGCTTGACTGAATGTTATCTATGTGCATAGGTAATAAATTAAGATAAACTTTTATAGCTTCTTTTGAATAACTGCATCCTTTTCCATGTTACAGAAGTTACACTGAAGTCGTGGGAAAAGTTACCAAAATTAGATTTATTTAAAATATTTATTTTATCTTGTGAGCTGCCTTGGGTCCCTTTTTTGGGAGAAAGGCTGCATAAAAGTGATAAGAAACAAAGGTTTTCTCTTACTTTATTTACACAAAAAGTGATGATCCTGGACCTAGTTTGCTGAATGTGCTCAAACCATAGTTTGTTTGTTCAGATGAAACAGTGAACTATGGTTGGCTTCAGACCAGGAGGAATTCACTTCACTCAGAGGAACAGGGATTGTACAGTTTCAGTGATCTTGCCAGGCTCTTCCACATAGCACCAAACCATGATTTGGCACTACACCTAAAAGTCCTCTTTTTCTGATAGTATGAATCTTTTCAAGGTTTACAACTGTTGCCTCTTTCCCTGCAAGGAGACTTTTCTTATTGGTCATATTTTGTTTTTTTGCCCCGTAAATTGTTATGGTCATTAGGATCAGATAAACTCTTTAAGAAGACATGTGCTACTACTATAAATATTCATCTTACCTTAATATCCCTAACTACTTTGTAAAGCATGGGAAGGATATTTCTTGAAATAAGTATAAGAAGGGTATGTGCTGAAATAATCTCAAAATAGAGCCGAAAATCTCCTTTATGATATGAGATTCCTTGTGGACATTTTCATCTGCTCAGCTGAACATGGTCAGAAGCATAGAAGCAGGGTTTGTTCTCAAAGTTCCTAAATCTCAGTAATTATAGATAGTATCAGCACCTCCAAACCACTTTCTAAGTCTGCTGCTAAGTACTTCTTACCCCTAACTATTCTGTCTCCCACAGGGGTCACCTGGTCCTGCAGGAATTTTGGGCCCACCTGGACAGCGTGGTATTGTAGGATTGCCCGGCATGAGAGGTTTACCAGGCCCCTCTGGTCTCGCTGGTCCAAGGGTAAGGATTTATCCCATTCTTTAAATCATGTAAAGTATTTAATAGAACAAGAGCTAAGCCAAAAACTGGGAGTGGGTAAAATCTTTGCTTACGGTGATATCTGTTTGCATGTAATAGAGGCAAAGGTGCTACTACTGGAAGTAGGGCAGTAGAAGTCATTTATCTTTCTTTCAAACTTCAAAGGAGGAACTTTTTTAATTAAAAATGACTTCCACTTTAATAAAAAGTATGTCAGAACAATTTAATTTCATAAGTTAGCTTTCATAATTGTAATAGATATCTGTAGAACTTCTCCACCATTCCATAACACCTTCACAGCAATTCCCTGTATTTCATACTGGTCTAAGTCCCCTGCTCCCCAACACTCTATCATGTTTAGCTACAGTTTAATAACTTCAGATGCACCTGGATTGTAGTTGGTGTTAATTGACGTTGTTGTTGTTATGTGCCTTCAAGTTATTTCCATCTTATGGTGACCCTAAGGCGAACATATCATGGGGTTTTCTTGACAGGTTTCTTCAGAGGGGGTTTACCATTTCCATCCTCTGAAGCTGAGAGTGTGTGGCTTGCCCAAAGTCACCCAGTAGGTTTACATGGCTGAGAAAGTTTTCAAACCTTGGCTTCCAGAATCATAGCCCAAAGCTCAAACCACTACACCACAAATTGACTTTAGCAGTTGGCTTTTTGCTATGCCCTGGAAGATGGCAGATTATATACCTGCCATTTCAAATGCTTTTCCACCCAACTTTATGTGATGCCCTTGATCAGGTATCAAACAGATATATTTGTCTTGGCAAAAAAGGAGGCAATCCCAATGTGAGGAATATATATGTGGAAATATATTTAAGTAATAACCAGTAATTATATTGTTTAAGTTTACCTTGACAGTTGGGAGTAGACAGGTCTGCAAAAATTCAGCAATCTGTAAAAATTGCCTATATTGGGACTTTTTTAACCCCCATTTTAGTACACCACCACTAGCAAGTATAAAATAGCATTTTAACACCATATGTTTGTGGCCATCCACTAGATACTTAAGCATATTTTCTGATATAATTTAACTTTGGAATGACTACTTACCAACATACCATGATCCAGAAATGCCAGCATGTCATCAGTCAAATTTTCTCCCAACATAGGGTGAAGATGGCAAACCAGGATCCAATGGTAGTCCAGGAGAACGTGGACCTCCTGGCGCACAAGGCCCTCCTGGCATTAGTGGAACAGCTGGAGAACCAGGCAGAGATGTAAGTAAATCTTCTCCTATTAATGGCTGGGGTCTGGAAATAAACACTTACCACACCTTGGAGGGATACACAATACTGAACAACTGAAAGGAGATTTTTTTAAAAATGATTTCATTCATATACCCTGTCCAGAGTGGGAAAATTGTATAGAAATGTCCTCCTGACTTTGAGGGATGCTACATTTGATCACTGTGTAAGACTTATACTTATACACCTGTAAGTCCTCTTAGTGACTTACAGGTGTATAAGTGCACTTCATACACATAAATCCCTTTTTGAATGAGACACAGAGGGCTAGTCTCTTGACCTTGTGCTCCATCCAAAAATCTCCCTCTACACACTTCTTACCAGAGGGAAGAGGAGATGGGCCAGTGATTCTGACCTTGAAAACTGGCTGCTCTGAACTGATGAAAAGAAAGGGTGGGTATTTTCCATTTCAGAGTGCACCTTAATTTCTTGCTTCCAGTTGAGCTTAAACCAACTTCTTCTCTATAGTCTGAATCAGCTGCCGCTTCTCTTTCCCATCAGTAAGCAACAGCTTCAGGGACCTTTCCTGGGTTGTGACATCTGCCAGGTAGTGAGAGGACATGAAACTGTTAATGCCAAGCTATGTATACATACAGGATTTTGGCCATCGGTCTCTCTCTGCTTGTTAGATGGATGGGGATTTGTTCCTGCTACAGGAGATGGGAAAGCTGGAGGAGCTCCCTCCCAGAGAGTTTGACCAGGGCATAGAGAAGTTAGTTTTCCAAGCTATGGAGCTGGCATCCTACTTGGCGGAGTTTTGGATCACATTCCACGTCTTGGGCTGATTGGTTGGCATCCTGGAGAAATGGCCTTTGTACAGAGTGGAAAGGAAACTGCTTGCTTTTGGTCCATAACTGTGGTTCTTACACATGTATATATATCACTCAATTCCTCTGCATTTGAGTATTGTATAACCTAGATTTATAGCTGAATGAGGAAATGTCTCCATTCAAAAGCACTATGTCTTAGGTAATATGAAAGTTGTTTGTCTTATATCTGTGATGGCTCCTTCACACATAAAAATCATCACTTGATATTACATTTAGCCTAGTGAATGTACATGACTGAACCAGCCCTGGATGTGTGAGTGCTCTTTGATAAGCCTTTAGAAAAATGATAACTTCAAGAATGAAATTCTTAATCATTAAATTCTTAGTAGAAACCCCACACCAAATCCAACTTATTTAATGGTTAGGTTTTTAGCTTCTTGTTCTGTTTCTCCCATTGGTTTCTTTGCTTACATTTAAACACACTGCTTTGCATTTTTTAGGGTAACCCTGGTTCAGATGGCTTGCCAGGTCGTGATGGATCTCCAGGACCAAAGGTGAGAAGCTACGTAATCAATATGTTCTTCTTGCCATTTGAAAAGCCATTGATTGCAGCTGCTATTGCTAGATTCTAATCAATTTTAGAGTTTATCTGTGCTTAATTGATGGGTCAATTACTAAATAAATGCACTGCTGACTCTGGCTGTGATTTTTTTTTTCTCCCAAGGGTGATCGTGGTGAAAATGGTTCTCCTGGTCTACCAGGTGCTCCAGGTCATCTTGGTCCCCCAGGTAATCCTGGTGCTGCTGGGAAACCAGGTGACAGAGGACATCCAGTAAGTATGAAAAGAGTATTGAAGCAACCCAGTATGTTACTGGGATCTCTCTCTCTCTGCAATAATAAATTAGGAGAATATTATCAACAAGCATTTCATAATGGATGAGCATTGTACTTCATTATTAATATTAAAAAAACATGTAACTGAATAGTCTTAAACAATCAGAGAGGCCATGTTCACTGGCAGAATAGTCAAAATAAAATCAAGTGAGAAACACTCAATTATCTAAGTGAACATTCTTGTACAAATCCATGGTTTATCACTGACACAACACTGTACATGTTGTGCAGTGGTATATTTGGGGACATTATATTATTGGTTTTAGTATGACAAAATGCCTAATTTATATCTTGAATGTTCATGCAGGACATACATGTCATCCTTATGCATCTCCATTTCTCTTTTCCTACAGGGACCCGCTGGTCCAGTTGGTCCTGCAGGTCCTGCCGGTACACGGGGTGCTCCTGTAAGTCTCCACTCCCAAATTCCAGCCTTTTGTATGTTGCTCATTCTCTTTAACTTTAAGCCTTTTTAAAAAAACACTGTTCATCAATTTATTCATAAAGGGTCCTGCTGGTCCACGTGGTGATAAAGGTGAAGCTGGTGAACGTGGCCTCAATGGAATAAAGGGTCATCGAGGATTCCCTGGTAACCCAGGGCCCCCTGGTCCAGCGGTAAGTTCTTTGAACTCTTTAGACATTAATAAATGGAAACAAAATGGCTGGATTCTCTGTATGATCTGCATGGCAACCATAATCACTAATGTTGACATGCTAAGGGAAAGAACACAAACATCTCTTGTATAAAATAGCTGCATTTGATCCCATCCACACCTAGATTATATAGTTTGGGAGATTAAAATAGACATTTCTTTATGACCAGGCTATTAATTTGCCACTGGAGTAGAAAACAAAGCGGTGTGTCACAGAAAAATTGGTTGAATATTAGAGTCTCATTTATTGACCCAATTTGTTGAGACTGCCAGCTAAACTGGATGGACAATTGCCCATTTCTCCATCTGTTCTGTTACATTTGATATACCAGTGTACTCTGATTTGTACCTCTAAGTGTAAAGCTCTTCTCTCTGTATCCTATCTTTGACTGCCTTTTGCAGAGACAGGTCTAAGGATTAGTGTTGGGTTTGAACAATGATTAAGACAATTGGCATTCTCCAGTGTCTGTGTGTTTGTATGCATGTTAAGCAAATGGTTCATTGGAAGTTGAGAGTGCCTAAAACAAATCAAAGATGCAAGGTTTTCCATGTCTTATGGAGCTCATAGCTGTTAATTGACACATAGCTGATGTAGAGTCTAAGGAGATTATTGTAGCGCTAATAAAACCGGCTTACCTGAGCCGGCTTAAAATTTTAAACAGGCAGCATCCTGATGTTATCAGAAGGATTTAGCAGCCAAAATCACTGCCCAGATCCATCCTGGGTCCATCCCTGCTCCCAGGGTCACTCCGATGGCCATTTCCTTAAGCAGGAGTACTCCCAGTTTCGAAAAAAGCCATGCTGAGCAACTCTGGAAGCAGGAATGGACCCGGGCAATTATTTTGGTGGCTAAATCCTTTTGATAATATCAGGATGCCACCTGTTTTAAATTTTAAGCTGGCTCAGGTAAGCCAGTTTTATTAATGCTGTGATAATCTCCTAAGAGTCTATACTAATCTCCTAAGAGTCTATACCAACCTCCAAAGCAATGTTTGTAACCCTGAGATCCTCCAGAATCCCTGGACTGAACTGCCCTTTTTCTGGCTCCAGGAAATTGGAGTTAATTTTTTTCTCCAAGAAACCTCTAAGACTAGCAACTCAGCTTTTAAATAGGTTGCATGGGGCCCCATATTTGCTGCTGCTGCTGCTGCTGCTGTTGTGTGCCTTCAAGTCTTTTTTTTAACTTACGGCAATTGCAAGGTGAACCTAATACTACTTAATATAAAAAAAAATACAGTTTTCCCACCCAAAACTAGTAGTGGACTTGCAACTGCTTTCCTTTTTGTTTGTGTCTGGGACATTTTTGGCAGTTCATGAGCTTTCTCCTTGAATACAGCTGTAGTATGTGGCAGAACACTGACCTTGAGACCTTTCCCAGTTGTCCATCCCTGACACAGGCCCTTCCCTTCCCTTCCCTTCCCTTCCCTTCCCCCCTCCTCCTCCTCTTCTCCTCCTCCTCCTCCTTCTTCTTCTAATCCCACCTTCCCTCCCAATTGGGACTCAAAGTGGCTTATAGTGTAGAGAACAATACAGTCAAAAGTGTAATGCAATACAGTTAAAACAGGCTAGAGCATGCTGTCTTGTTTTAAATGTTTTAAAAACAATATAGTATCCCTAGTCTGTTCTTTTAAAACTTTCATAATAAAAGCCTGTCATAATTAATAATAATAATAATAATAATAATAATAATAATTGTTTTTGCTTGCTAACGGAAGGATAGCAGGAAGGGAGGCTTTTTGGCCTGCCTCCCTGGGAGTTCCAGAGTCTAGGGGCCACCACCAAGAAGGCCCTTTCTCACATCCCCACCAACCCATGTGTCTGAAGAGCTTCTGATAATTTCCTTTGCCTTGCCTCCCTCCCTCCCTTCTATCCCTCCTTTCTCCCAACAAGGGACCAGATATGTCTTACAACAAAGTTAAAATAACAACTAAAAACCTGATGACAGAAACATGTATTTTAAAAAAATCAAGTTAGCTATCATATAAAACACCCATCATCTAAAACATCACAAAATCATTTATGAGGCATAGCAATGAAATAAAAAAAAGTGACACAGCCCGTTAAAAGTCTTTTTGCACAATTTACACTGTATAAAGAACCTATGTGGCTTTATCTTTTTAAAAAACATCTATGCTAGTGGTCACTGCCTGAGCTTATAATAATGAAAAGCACAGCTTGAGTTGCAAGGAGACCAGGCTGAATTTGGATTTTACTACCTCTGTTATATCATTCTTGTCTTAACAGGGTGCACTGGGTCCCCAAGGTCCGAATGGAAGCCCAGGACCTGCAGGTGCTAGAGTAAGTAACTTCCCCTGTTGCTTCCCTATTATTCAATCTCAGCTGAAGGTTGGGAATTGATGGATTTTGAGTCCATGTTACTTCATATCAATTATTCACAACACATGCATAGTGCAGATAATGGCTGATTTCCTGTGTTGTTTAGGGTCCTCCTGGACCAAATGGTCCACCTGGAAAAGATGGTACAAGTGGTTACCCTGGTCCCATCGGCCCACCAGGTCCTCGTGGAAGTCGGGGTGAAGCCGGAACTGCGGTAAGGGATTAAGCATATTTTCTTCTTCTTTTCTTTTGTCTTTTTTGGACACTAAAAATTTCATTCTCATGCCCCACTCTTAAGAAACATTAACTTGAAAGCTATGCTCCATGCACTAAAGCTAGTCAGCGAACTTACAGCAAGATATAACAAGCAAAAGAAGACAAATCAGGCAAAAAATAAAAAGGTGAGATCAAGTCCATATTAACCAAGATCCGAGCAAGTCAGATAGTTGGATGCTCTTTTGTTTCATCATACTTGTGAAGTAGGAAGCTATTCATATCCTATCTCCTGTTTCCACTGGAAGAGGATGAAGAAACTTTGCACATACACAACCCAATGTACAAGATATATAAAATACTTCTTAGCTAAGTAACTACATCCAGTTTCAGGTGATGGTGATGATGAACCTGTGGAAATAACTGGTGTCTGGTTTTGTACAAAAAGGCTATACATACTGTTGACATTTTAATATCCATTTCCTTTGTGCTGAGTACTAGCAAACTAGATTCTGAATCATTCAGGATATTTGTTTACTATTTATTTTATAGGGTCCACCTGGTCATAGTGGCCCTCCAGGACCTCCTGGTCAACCTGGACCTCCTGGTCCATGTTGTGGTGATGGTGCTGGTATGCTGGGCCCAAGTGGTGAAAAAGGACCAAGCTACTACCGAGATCAGCCATCTGAGGACAGAGTTGCCATGACTGATGTTTTAACTTCACTAAAATCCATCAATAGCCAGATTGAAAACATCATCAGCCCAGATGGCTCACGAAAGAACCCAGCCCGTAACTGCAGAGATCTCAAGTTCTGTCATCCTGACCTTAAGAGTGGTATGTTCCAGTTTGTCCCTACCTAAATTAGAGTAAAGGAAAAGGTCCTCAAGAAATGCAGAGCTCAAGAGAAGAAACTTTTCCTGGAAGAGTAGCAGCTCTGCCATCACTCCATATCCTTTTCTCTCTTCTATGGGTTGTGTCACCACATTTTCTTGCCAATGGATAGCTAATGATGTATCTGAGTCTATATTCAGGTGTATAATCAGGTATTTTTTTGTTGTTCTGTGCCTTCAAGTCATTTCTAATTTATGGGATTTTCTGGGAGTGTGTGACATTCCCAAGTAGGTTTCCATGGCTGTGCAGGGAATTGAACCCTGGTCTCCAGAGTCGTTCATTTGCTCAAACCACTGCACAACCCTGGCTCTCTATATTCAGGTACAGAAAGTAGCATTAGATCTAGCATTATAATGATTTGATGTGGTAAAGTAATTTGAACATTGGACTAGGATTTTAGAAGGTCAGAGTTTGACTTACAACTTAGCCATGGAAACTCACTGGGTGAACTTGGCCAAACCCGACTTTCTCAGCATTAGAAGATGACAAAGGCAGACTTTGTCTCAATGAATCTTGCCAAGAAAATCTTAAGGATAGGGTCACCATAAATAAGTCAGCTTGAAGGCACATAACAAGAACAAGCAGCATTAAAATCAAAGGTTCAACCAATATAGTAGAACTTAATGGGTTAACTTCTTAACTGATTGATAGTCTTGGGGATTTTGTGTGCTTCCCCACTCACAGTGTTTATAATGAATATATTTATAGATACTGAATGTGACTGAGTGTGATAAATTCTTCACCTTTTCTCTCTTTTGTTATAAACTTTTTCTGCATTATCTCATAGGGTTATTCACAAAGAGACAAGAACATGGGGGGAGCATTACTGTTACTGTTTAAGTGTGTTTTAAATAATTAGTGTTTAATAGTATTTTAAGGAGCAGGTGGGATTGTGGGATATGTCATGTCTTTTTTTAATGTTGTAAGCTGCCCCGGTTGCATTACACAGAGGGGCGGGATAAAATTATTATTATTATTATTATTATTATTATTATTATTATTATCCAAGGTGTTCTATATATCTGAGTCTTTTTTAAAAAGTGTAGGTGGAAGGGGTTGGTTATCATTCTATATGGCAGAGAAAATATTATTGTAAAGATTTGTTTTATTCCTAAAATGTCAATCAGCAGCAATAGATATAGCAAAGAATCAAACTCCTATGTAGATTGGGTAAAAGTATCTATCTATCTATCTATCTATCTATCTATCTATCTATCTATTTTGCTATGTCATTGTAGGAGAGTATTGGATTGATCCTAACCAAGGTTGCAAATTGGATGCTATCAAAGTATTCTGCAATATGGAAACTGGAGAGACATGTATCAATGCCAGTCCTGCAACTGTTCCAAAGAAGAACTGGTGGGCAAGTCCAGGACCTGAAAAGAAACACATTTGGTTTGGAGAGTCTATGAATGGAGGCTTCCAGGTAAGAACCTTATCATTTGAAAGAATAAGTGCTCTTCACTAGAGTGAGGAGCTAGTTCTATTATTAAGCAAAAAAAAAAGACAAGCAATCACCTCAGAGGCAGTATGACAGATTCCCAAATGCTTCTCCTGAACTCCCTGGCTGTTCCTGTCTCTGAAGAGTGGGGCTATATATGCTATGCAACCTTTCCTGGGCCCCTAACTAGCTTGCTGTCTCAAATGTAATGGAAGGCAATATTTCATTCCCATTGTGGAACTAAGATTCAACTGTCTTGCTGGCTTCTGTTACATGGATTTGGTGGAACATGGAGGACAGCCATCTTGTTCATCATCCAAAGGAACAAAATGTCATGGAGGTGGTCCTGAGAAAATCTGGACTTCAATTGCTTGTCATTAAATCTAAGTTTCAGCTAGTGTGGTTTAGTAATTTAGTATTGGACTAGGACTCTGGGAAATGAGGACATAGTGTTGGACTAGGACTCCAGGAGATGAGGGCTCAAATCCCCATTTGGTCATGGAAATCCATTGTGTGACCTTGGACAAGTCACACTTTCCCTGCCTCACAGAAGGGTAATGGCAAACTTCCTCTGAATAAATGTTGCCAGTAAAACCCTGTGATAGGGTCACCATAATTTAGAGTTGATGTGAAGGCACATAGCAACAACAGCAAATGCTATGTTTGTTGCATAAAGTGTTCAGTCTAGCAGATCAAACGATGAGCCAAAAGCAGGGGTGGACAAGTACAACTTTGTCAAACAACAATGAGCCCTTTGTCTTTAAACTACAGTTCAACTACGGAGATCCAGATCTTCCAGAAGACGTTGCAGATGTTCAACTAGCATTCCTTAGAATTCTTTCTAGTCGAGCCTCACAGAATATCACCTATCACTGCAAGAACAGTATTGCTTACATGGATGAGGCCAGTGGAAATGTAAAGAGAGCACTTAAGCTAATGAGTTCTACTGACAGTGAAATCAAGGCAGAAGGAAACAGCAAATTCACATATACTGTTCTGGAAGATAGCTGCACTGTAAGTAAAGGAAAAAAATCAGCACTGCTAAATATGTTGTGTATTTCCTTTTTGATAGAGATAAATTTGGTACATTTTGCTATTATACAATCTCAATTTTTCACATGTACACAAACACCTAAACAGTGCACATTTTCAAACAGTGTTAACTTGATGAGTATCCCATAGCAATTCCATGGTCTGAATGTCTTGAACTTCTATTAATTTATTATCTATGAATTTTCAGTCCTACTACATGATTAAATAAGTAATACAGTGGTATTTGAATGGATCCAAACTAAATGATTTAAATTCATATTGAAACATGAAAAGGCCATCATGGTTAATTTAGGTGGAACTAATTTAGTCTGCGTCCAGCCCTTTAACATGCCCTTTATAGACTTTAGCCGAGATGGGCCCATGAGTCAGAATCAGAATAGCAAAAGTAAAATTTTAGAGCTGCATTTGGTAGGAGAGACACAAGATTTTTTTCATTAAAATCTCCCTTGTAGGTAATTGTTGCAAATGCTTTATCTTCTGGAGTGCTTTTGTGGGAATGTTTCAAAGTGTATTGGGCTAAATGTAAGCTGAGTTATTTCTTCCTCCAAAAGATGGGAAATGAAGCTTTTAAGATACCACATGAAATACCCTTTCCCAACTATTGCATGTCCCAGCCCTTCATCTCCTATTTTCTCCCACTCTACTTTCTGCATAACTGCTAATATTCCAGCAATGGTGATGAATGCATGAGTAGTACTTGCAACCACTAGTAATGGCATAGCAGCAGTCCTTAGCCCTCCTGTGCTGATTTGGGAATAAAAGGTTAAAGGGTGCATGGTTCTCAGAAAAACATTTGGCCTAATTTTTGCACTGAAAAACTATCCTTTAAAAAGCAGTTTCCAGGAGGGTCCCCACATTAGTCTTTTGCAACCAAAACCTCACTAGATTGTCATTTGTATATGGACTATGGATGAAAAATAAGGGAGATAGGAAATGTATTAAATATATATAATTAAATATATATAAACACAATTGATATTCTGGCCAGAGTCCTACAGGTTAGTCCCAACTAGAGCAGAACAGAGCCATTGATATCAATTCAGTGGGTCTAATAACATGAAAATATTTGGGATGGTGATCTCACCTTAAATCTGAGATGGATAAGGGTTGTGGTAGTTTGTGTTTTACTTTTCTTTCCCTTTAAAAGTACTTTTTCCTTTGCATTTTACAGAAACACACCGATGAATGGGGTAAAACAGTCTTCGAGTACAGAACACGCAAGACAATGAGGTTGCCCATAGTAGATATTGCACCCTTCGATATTGGCGCTCCCAATCAGGAATTTGGTGTGGACATTGGCCCCGTTTGCTTCTTATAAACAAAGAGTAGTGCTCATTCTGAACCCCAACAAATTCACACTCCATCTTTGCTCTTGTTTTAACATTGTCAACTATTAGAGTCAAATCAACTGTATCCCAGCTATTTATTTGCCAAAATTCTGGAGAAAGAAAAGGGGGGAATCAAAAGGAATAAATTGACAAAAAGGGTTAGCATTTTCTTATTTTGCTCATACACAAAACACAACAAAATGTCTTTTGCTCTATATTCTTTCACCAAAAATCCCATCTTCAAACAATATCTCCATGGTGCTACATTACAACTTCAACACTCAGTACATCAAAACTGTATGATTTTAGTTGAATTCTTGCCCACCCATCAAGCACTGACGGATTCCAGCATCCAAGTTTACCTTTCATGATTTAATGCAGTTCATAAAGCTAGAGAGAATTCCCTGTTTCAACTACCTCAACATGGACAGAAACTGGGATGAGTTTGATGATTCACACCGAGAAAGCCAAAGCCACATATGTTGGAGTCAATTAATCCATCTGGTCAGATTGTTTGTTTGTTTCTGTATTCTGTGGTGACCAGAGTCCATCAGAAGAAGTGAATGCCCAAATGTCAACAGACTAATATGACTGCGTTGCTGGACTGCATTGCATTTTTAAAAGGTGCTCCTATGCTTTCCTGTCATTGCTGGTCAAGACCACTAAAATTAGGGAAGTGTAAAAGATTGAAGTGATGGTGCTAGTTGTGTATTTTTCACTTCTAAATCTGCAAGCCAGATTTATTGACTTGCATTAAAACATCAAGGCTTGACAACAATTGTAAATGTCTCTCATCGAAAGTCGTACTGTTGGTAGGCCGTTTCTGAAGACTTTTCTTCCTTCACTCTGTAAAAGTCAATAAAGATGCAGAATCATGAGCTTGTTTTGTCACATTAACACATTTATAAGTGTTGGAGGTTAACCATCTTTATAAGCTTTTATATGGTCGTTGGTCTTTTTCCTTACAGAGACACATAATAAAATCTTGTAATAAAATTCCGAATTGTCATTTATGTGCTTCACCAGTTATATCTCTTTTTAGAGATTTCATGAAGGCTTTCTCAGTTTTAAAATAATTATTTGTTTATTTCTTTATTTAAAATAATGGTGGTAATATACTTCTGCCATACTATCCTAGAATAAAGTGGCATAACAAATTAAACATGTCAGTTTATAAAGAGATACCAGAAAAGGGGGAGGATAATATGGAAGGAGGTTGATCAAATACAGCTACATATATTTTAGACAATCAATGAATTAAGACAAAAAAACAAGCTATGTCAGAAAGATTAGTTATTATTTTTCAAAGCACCAGCACTCTTGTATGTTGATAAACATCCAAGCCTAAATCTAGTTTATAGTCCCAACTACAGATCTACTATATCACCAGTGTCGATTTATGATCTAACAATTCATCTATAACAATTCAACAGTAACAACTCTTATTGGGAATAGTAATTGGATCTGTGTGTGTATGTGTGTTCCATTTTTATGCCATCTTTCCTCCAGAAAGGGTCCCAGGGTGACTCACAAGATAAAACATATTAAAAACTTTACAATACCCTTGACTGAAGAATGGTACGCTCCTTCCATCTGTGATGGTCGTCCTCTTCCACCAAGCATGCAGCTTCAGAAGGGACACACATGGAGCATTGAGGGAGGAAGGGAACACCTGTCTAGCCAGCCAGATCAGCTGAATCAACCCTGCTGATCAGCGGGGTGACAGATGTCGCAGCCAGATCACCCTCACATCCAAAGACAATTAAAACCATCTACCGTATTTTCCGGCGTATAAGACAGCCCGCGTATAAGATGACCCCACCATTTTTCCAGTCAAAATATAGAGTTTTAGCACATCTACCCTCATTATCCTCATATCCGGCGTATAAGACGACCCCCCCCCACTTTAGCCACAGATTTTGCAGGTAAAAAAGTAGTCTTATAAGCAGGAAAATAAAAAAATAGTATAAAATTAACATAAAAACATACAAAAGTTAAAAACATAACCAAAATACACACCCTTTTAAGCCTCAGTTGCCATCCATTTCCTCTAAGTAAACACATGTATTGCAGGGCCAGTGAGGTGTAATAGTTTGAGAACTGGACTATGATGAGATCAGGGATTGATTCCCCACTCAACCATGGAAGCCCACTAGGTAACTTTGGGCAAGTCACATAGTTTCACCCCCCCCAGAAAACCCTGTGAGAAGTTTGCCTTAGAGACATCACAAGTCAGAAACAACTTGAAGGTACACAACATCTATTGAACCAGAAGCTTAACAGCCTAGACTTACAGAATGAATGACAAGCCTGCACCACAGGCAGTTGGCATATGCAGCATTTCAGACCACAGATAGGAAGGCCTAGCTAAAGTCAGTTGTGCCTGCCTTCTTCCCCAGTGCTGCATCTCTACCTGCTATCTGCCTCATTGGACTAGAGACAAAACAGCCTTCCTGATAGAAGGCTTCCTGTTTACTCTAATATGCATTAGAGTGGCCCTTTCTCCACCTCTGGTCAGCTTGCAGTACATCTGAAAAAGATGTAGGCTGTCATCTGTACAGCCTTTACTAGATTGTAAAATGGATTTATTCTCATAATTGCTGGGGATTCATATTTATAGTTGTTAATATTCAAATGTGACCTCTAAAACATACCACTGCAGCATGGCAGCAACGTGACCAAACATTCTGAAGCACTGAAATTTGGGGAGCAGGGGAGTGACATCTAGAGTCCTCTCCCAGTGACAAAGTGCATTGAGAACAGGCAGCTGGAGAGAGTCCTTGGGGTCCTGCCACAACTGCTTGTCTCAATGTGTGCTGCAACCAGAAGTGTGATGTAGATGTTATCCCTCAGTGCCACAATCTATAGCTCATCAGATTGGGATGCTGCCAGGCTGCAAAGTTAGATTTTGGGGGTTAGGTTCAGTCATTCACAACTGTAAAATGGATCCCCAACATTTGCTTCTGGGCCCAGAAAATAGCAAGACTGAACACTTGCTGGTGCCCATAAAGCACTAAACTATCTAGGAAATGGCATCTGAAGCAATCTTTTAGTCATGGAGCACCCTGAGGCAAGAAGTTATGGCAAGACCCTAAGGGGTTTTGTCATCTGCCTATTCCCAATGCATCCTACAACTGGTAGAGTACTACAGATACATACATATCTTTATTATGGTCAAAGGCCAGCATAAAATGTCATTTAGAATTCTAGAATCATAGAGTTGGAAGAGACTACAAGAGCCATCCACTCCAATCCCCTGCCATGCAGGAACACACCATCAAGCACTCCTGATAGATGGGCATCCAGCCTCTGTTTGTAAACCTCCCAAGAAGCAGACTCCACCACACTCTGAAGCAGTGTATTCCAGTGTCCTGGTGTCCAGCACTTCAGAAATGCTTCATTCAGGGCACTAGCAGCTGCAAAGGTAGGGTGCTTTGTGGGGTGGTGGTGGTGGTGACATCACCATATATAGCTACAATGGTGGTTTTCCATCATTGTAGCTATGATAATGCAGGATTTCAAATCCCATAATCTCTTAATATTAATGACACTGGGTGGGATTGATGGAAGCTAAAGTCCAAAACTCGTGGAGATCCAAAGATTCCACTCCTCTGATATAGATGCCATGCTCAGTTGTCAGCTACATTGTGCAAGCTGAGAATGTTTGTACAGCTAAGTTGAGAAAAGCAAGATTTCACTGCCTTTGAATAAGTGGTTAAGATTTGAAGAGTATGGAGAGTGGCAGCAACATCAGTGCATGTCTACTCAGACTTACAAAGAAGTCAACACTATTGAGTTCAATAGGTTTTGCTCCTGGGTAAATGTAACCTAAAGGGAAGAGCCTAAAGAAAGAAAGGAAGCATCCACATCTGCAACTGACAGAAGACTAAATGTTTTTCTTCTTGGCTGTGTTGAATAGTGAAAGACTGAGCAAAGGAGATAGTTGGGGGTAGTACAGGGGATGAGTACTTAGGTCTTCAGTGAAAGAACAGATAAGCAGTGACAGAGAGGTGGTTGTTAGGGAATTAGAAGAGGTGATAAAGGAGCTAGAAAAGGTGAGAGAGGACTTTTGGCTTTTTTACTAACTTGAAACTATATATTTTATTTATGAGTAGCAAAATTGTCATTTCCTTCCTTTACTGTCTATTGTCTTCCCCCCCCCCCCCCCCATCAGTTCTTAATCAATATATGCCATCATCAGAATGTACTATGTTGAGTAAGAACATCTGATATTGTCTATTTTGGCAGCTAAGCAAGGCTGGGCCTGATTAATGCTTGGATGGGAGACCACCAGGGGATACCTGGGATCTCCAGGAAGAGCAAGGGAAGAATTCTGCCTGAAAGGTTGGAGAGCTGCTGCCACTCAGAACTGAGAGTACTTGGCTAGAGGGGCCAATGATCTGAAGCAGGTTAGGTCAGCTCCATGTGTTCCTTTGAGTATTTGCTGAACTATTTGCTGAGCTGTTTGCTGAGCTATTGTCCACACCCCCTAGTTCCCAAGGCTTTTGCCAGCTGCCCCTGGCCAAGTAGTTGAGTGCTGGCAGTTTATTTTACTTATTGTACTGAACAGCAATCTTTCCACTTTGAGGCACGACCATTATGGCCTAAAAACCTAAGAAGTATCTCTAGGGCACTTACACTTGTCTTACTGATGTCACCAAATGTGGGGACCTCTACTTATCCCACTTTCTCACTACTACCAAATATGTGGTCTTTTAAAAACTTCTGCTTGACTTGCTGCCATCACTTATGGAGGTCTTTGAATTGTACTCATGTCCCCTGTATGGGAGACTTTATTATTTTAATCCCACCACCAGACACCATTTGTGAAGCATCCTTACAGTCATGCAGGCTACTGCCACATTCTGTGACATCTCACTTTGTGACCCTTTATGTGAACAGCTGTTGCCACCACAGACACATACCAATATTCTTCAGAGGGTACTTGAAGGAGCTTATTGCAGCAATAATAAAACTGTCTTACCTCAGCTGGCTTAAAATTTAAAACAGGTGACATCCTGATGTTATCAGAAGGATTTAGTCACCAAAATCACTGCCCGGATCCATCCTGTGTCCATCTTCACTCACAGGGGTGCCCAGCTGCCATTTCCTTAAGCCAGAAAACTCCCGGCTTTAAAAAGAGGCATGCGGAGTGCCCCTGTGAGTGGGGATGGACCCAGGATGGACCTAGGCAGCAATTTCAGTAGCTAAATCCTTCTGATAATATCAGGATGCCATCCATTTTAAATTTTAAGCTGACTCAGGTAAGCCAGTTTTATTATCACTGTGATAATCTCCATAGTTACATATTTCTAAATAAGTAACACCTCCTGGCCTGACTCCACCCTCACCCCCAGCCTACCTTAACAGTCAGCAGCCACATTGGGAGAAGAAGGTGCCAATCTGGGGCACAAGGAGGATGACAGCCCCATCCCACCAGTGAATGAGCCTGCAACCATCAGAAGCAGGACCACAATTCCTCATTGTAGGCTTGGAAGGGGCTGGAAATGGCCTTCTTTGCCTAATGTGGCTACTGGTCATTAAGATGGGCTGGAGGGGCATTCATGATCATGGCAATAGTGCCACAATCTTGACTACACAGTGTTACAGAGCATTTCTGGATCCATAACTCTAGGTTGTGAATCTGTAACTGCCATACAGAATGCCAGCCATCTTGCATCTGATCTATTACCAATCCTTGGTAATATTATTATAGCATTCCAAGAGGCATGTGTATACTGTTGTTGTGGTTATGTACTTTCAAGTCATTTCTTTATGGAGACCCTAAGGCCACCTTCATGTTTTTTTCTTGGCAAGATTTGTTCAAAGGTCTATTATTGTTTTCCTGCCAGGCTGAGAGAGTGTGACTTCCCAAGGTTACTCAGTGGGTTTCATGGCTGTGCTGGCAATCAAACACTGGTCTCCAGAATCATAGGAAATTATAAAATGGGGGGAAATGCGGGGGAGTCATACTCCCAGCAAAGTAGCGTGATCACACTGAAGATTTTTAGATGATATTGTGCTTATCCAGGACTTAACCCATCAAGAACCAACAATGCTCCAGCAACAAACCATTCACGGGACTTCCCCATGACTGGTTTGTTGCTGGAGCATTGCTGTTTCTTCATGGGTTACGTCCTGGATAAATGCAATGTGTCTGAAAAGCTTCAACGTGATCATGCTACTTTGCTGGGAGTATGCCTTTTACTCCTGGCTTTTTTCCTATCTGATCATCTCCACAGTTCAAAACTCAAACCACTATGCCATACTGGCTCCCCATGTGTATATTACTAAATATTTATTAAACAGATAACATAATGTACAGGTTAAGATTATTTTGTTTGCTGAAATATACTGTTACAAGATTATTACTTGTACACTTGCCTTTTCAAATCACAAACTCACAAGCAATCATAATTCACCTCCAATGTTCCATGCTCTCACCCTTTCCAATAGAACATTTAATATAGTAGCTGCACTATACATACAATGCAAGACAATGCTTTACTTTATCTTCTTTAACATAATTACAGAGGTTCAGAACATCACACTCTCCTGTTGCATCATGTCAAGTCTGCATCAAAGTCTAGTATCAAAAATGAAACACTGACAGCCAGCTGTGGTGAAGTGCATGCTCCACATGAAAAAGGTCTGTCTGAAACCCTCTTCTCTGCCAACAATGTGACAGTAGTTGTCTTCTAGATTTAAGTTTATGTTTAATTAATTCTATATCATGCAAAGAAGTATTTTTAAAAAAAACTTCCTTTAAACTACTAACAATAAATTTAACTCAAGTTTACAACACACAAACTCTCCAGTTTTATCATGATACACAACTGTGGTTATGAGTGGCTAGTACTTGCTCTCTTGTAGAAACTGGAAAGAGATTGGAGTTAAAAGAATCAATTTCCCAACATTTCAGACCTGCTAAGCTCCCTTAGCCATGGAAATGTACAGATATGTAAGGTGGGAAAAAAGTGCAGGTCAAATTCCCCAATAAACTCCCACTGAGATATTGGCCCAAGGGTGGTAGCTGCTAGATGATCTCAAGATGTGCCCTCTCCTACTCAAGAGCGAGAGGGTAGGGGTACCATTTATAGAGCCATAGAATTTTTCGATGTTCAACATTGCCAGTTTTCTCCATGAGGCTGTAGGAAGGTTTACAGTTGGCTCTTCTCTGATGGCAGAACACACAGTGTTGGACAACACAAAAAGGAGGTGTTCCTAGTGCAGGGTGACCAGATGACTTAACTGCAAAGGAGGACAAAGCACTTCAAATGTAGGACATTCAAGAAAAATGTAGGATGTTACCAAATAAAAGCTAAAAACACTAACATAAACATAAATTCATTTCATATGGTTTATTTACACCTATATTGCATACACTGCATTTTATTGTGTACCCAACCATATTTTTCTGATGAACTTGTTAAAATGCTCTGTTGGCTTGCAATATACTTATAGAACTCTGAGCAAGACAAAGGCCTAAAATTGTACTTTAGTAGCAACAAACCCTTGACTGAATCTATATTTAAATTATTATTTCCATTTCTCCATTGTGCTGAGATTAAAGGGGGGGGGACTTTCAACATTTGTATTGTGTCCTCAGGCAGCCCATTGCCTAACACATTTGCTGTCTTTTTCCCCTCTGAGAAAGAAACATGTCTTGAGGTCTTGGGGCAAGTCTTCTCTGCTGCTGCTCCTAGGAAAAAAGAACATGAGAAGGGTCCATCCTATCTCCCTTTTTGCAGCAAAGATAGGCTGCCAAGTAGATGCATTTCTCAAAGGGGAACAGCAAATGTGGTCTTACTCTTAATCATTCATGCTCAAAATGGAGGACATTTTGGAATTCCTCCTAGACAGGAGGTTGAGATGTAGGACATGTCCAAGAAAAGGAGGATGTCTGGTCATCCTGTCCCAGCAGTTTCTGTGAATATATGAGAAGAGCACCCAAAATACTCCTATACCCCAATATGCCACTAGAATAGAGGCAGTACATATACCAGCTTTATAACAATCAGAACTCATTCCTTTTTCATTGGAATTAGTGGGAGGGAGACTGTTTGGAAAAAAGGCAGTGGACAAGACAAACACTTGCCTTTTCAAGCATGAGGTCAGGAGGCCTTTGACAGCCATTCTATATTTAAACCTCTTTCCTCAACAGGACTGCTCAGTGAAGTACCTTTTAAATATATTATCTCTGAAAACACTCATCTCTACATGAAGCAGATATTTTGATCAGGTTGACTTATTTTAAACACCCTGAGTCCAAATTCCCCAGACATTTGTATTTTCTTTACTATTTTAGGCCTAAATCCTATTCTTTTTCCTTCATTCAATCAATGGATTTAGCTATGTGTTAAACAATTGTTTGAATAGAACTATTTTAGCTAAGCCTAACCATTAGGATGCCAGCCTTAGTTTAGAGCTATTTTAAGGAATAATCCCAGCCAGCATGGTGTAGTGTCTTGGTTGTTGAACTAGGATTCTGGAGAACAGAGTTCAATTCCTTGCTCTGCAATGGAAACCCAGTGGGTCATCTTGGGCAAGTCAGACTATCAGTCTCAGAGGAAGGCAATAGCAAACCACTTCTGAATAAATCTTGCCAAGAAAACCTCATGATAGGCTAGAGTCACTGTAGGTCAGAAATTACTTGAAGGCACCCAACAACAACAAAGTATAATCCACACACCTCTTTTTCATGATCCTATGATCATTTTTACAAGCTGTTACTAAATCCATTCCTTGAAATGAAAACCATAAATATTCAGAAATATAAGGGGTCAAGCTACTGTTCAGCCTGGCCAAGTAATACTTTGTAAACTCTTTCCCCTTTGGAAGTATCCAGGTATCTTTTTGTTACATAACTAAGACCAGAGTGTTACAGGAAGGAATGCAAAGTGAACGTGTGGTTATGGCATCCATGTCATGAACAACAGCATAGCAATCCTAACACCAGCATTTCATATCACATTGGTGTGGATCCAGATTTAGGCATATGCAACTGGAATGATGGAAGATTTCTCTGTTGCCTTCTCCTCAAGGCAACCTCTCTTTCAGCCTCCTAAGCAGTGGACAAGGGCATCTCACTAAAAGGCATGAAGTTGGGGTGGGGTGGAAGGATCCCTGATGATCAGATAATCACCTTCCTTAAGCAAAACACTTCCAACTCCATTGTCTATTTCGACTTTGTATTATTCACCTAAAAGAGCATGATGAACTTTCAGATATTTTTCCTTCTAGCATGTAACTTAGGTGAGTGCATGCATGCACTCAAATCTAGTATAATAAATGAATTGATTTTGAAATAACAACAAATTATGTCAAACCATTCACTTGCCACTCTGTGACATCTCATTTTGTGATCCTTTATGTGAGAACCTTTATCTTAACACACCAGTTGCTTTTTTGCTGCTGCAGGACTGGCCATTACATCTTATTGTGTTCCCAGATAACTTGTATAATTTAAACTGACACACTTATTTTTATCATAATATTTTATTCAACAATTTAAAATCTTGAATTTCTGGAGTTTCAAAACCAGCGTTGCCAAATCTTGAGTGTCCCAATTTGCATTCCATGAAAATCATTTTGGTTCCTTTGCACTGAGAAGTATGGTCATAAACACATATCACTCAAAAATGCCACCATAACTTAATTTAAAATATACTTGTATTTGGTGTGCTACATTTTATTTTAAAAGATAGCAAACATACTCTCTACCTCACATGTACATGCCCACCTACACATACACACAACACACACACATTTCCTTCCCCCAGAAATGGCCTGATATTGTCAGAAGGACTCTGGACAAAGGAAGCCAGTACTCAGCGAGAAACTTATATTTAATTAAATGCTTTGCAAAGATACATGAATAAAGCTATGCGTATGGCTTTTTCTTTCTTTTTTGTGTTTATTTTTTTAAAAGAAACAGATGAGAAACAGTTCTTCAACAAAGAAACAGACCATAGAAAAGTAGGTTTGTACCACATATTCTATGGAAGGGGAAAGAGTATGCTGGTATACCCAGCATTCGGTATATGGCATAACCATAAGGGGAAAATGTACTGTAAAACATTCCCCCCAGACACCGGAATCTAATATCTAAATTCTATTTTTTTAAAGCAATATTTTATTTTCTCAGGATTTTACAGAAACCATTTTAGCACCATTCCCTTAAAAAAATCTATTATTATTGTTATTATTACTATTTTAATATGATATTGCCCTGCCTATCTCCATTCTTGGAATTACAACAGAAGCATAGCACCTTGTCATTATCTAGAACAAACACTAGATTATTAAATGCATCCCAGCTTCTAGAGATGAGGTAGCTCATGCTAAGAAATGATGGACCATTTGTGTGCCCTGGTAAAGCAAGGTAGGCAAGTCACAATCGCTGGTGATACATGACCAGTTGTTGAGTGAAAGTTTACTTCAGCAACAATGAATCACTCTAATCTTTATAATTAATACTTGGTTTTGGCTTAATAAATGGAAATAAATGACAGCACACATACTTGGACAATATACTTGAAGGAGAAGGGAAATCTTGATGTTCACTGAAATCATTCAGATATTTTGATACTGACCACAGTGGGAGGGAAAAGGTCATATCTAACTCTATTAATGAGGTAATGGCTCATTAGACATTTTTTATTAGTTGACAGCCAGTCTTCTCCCCAGTCAAAATCCCTTTAGCACTGAATTTAAGATTTGGTTTTGGGGTAACATATTTTAAGATGATTGACTTATGAGTAGCAATTGGGTACTGTTCAATGAAAGCACTGCATTGAGATAGCATACATTAAACCACAGAAGGTCTTAAATGGTAGAAAGCAAAGCCAGATTCAACTTTCGGTGTTGTGAAAAGGTGTGTAAATACAGTTCACAAATTAGCCCCAATAATAGACTATCCCAAATAGAGTGCAGATCAGTTCACATATTATGACCAGTATGCAAAGAAGGGATGTGTGTGCACATTTAAAAACAGTGCTAAACACAAATCTAGCTGACAAATCTAAAAGCACCAATTTTCCCACTTGTGAAGCCTATGTCACTTTCTTGCAATTAATACTGTAGTATGCTGAAAGAGCTGTTGGCGATAACAGTAGTAACAGCTTTGACAGTGTTTTGTTGAGCTTTGAAATTATTGTGTGTTTATGAACCATTGCAACAGAATATTTATGAACATTCCAGATATTGTGAGAAAGTGAAATGTCTGTTTGGCTTGGGAAAGTCCTCACATGATTCCTAGGGAAAAGAATACGTAAGTGGCAATGTATGGGGATCAAAAACTGGAAAGCCCAGAAGCAGGAGTAGAGTTTGGTAGTGGTTTGAAAAGAAAGAAAGGAAAGAAGGAAAAATCTAAAGGGCGAATAAGAATGTTAAACAGTATATGAAATATGATAAAAAGTAAGAGCTTGAAGGAAAGCAAGATGGTGGAGACGTGAAGCTAAATGAAAGATATCCAAAAGAAAGAAGACCATGAGGAAAACCTCATGCTAATGACAGAAGTAATGTGCTATTAGTAAGGAAATGGAAAGGTAAGGGAGCTTTGGAGACTTTGGGACTATGGGCCCAGGGGCCTTAAAGGTTCCCATGTCTAGACCCTGAGCGGGCTCCTGTACCTTTAAGAGTTGCATAGAAGGGAGAATTAAGTCAAATGTGGCTTCTTTACCAGTCGGGGTCAGTCATGAGCAAATAATAAATTTAACTAACTACTTCTTGGGCTATGGCCTTCTAATACCACTGAGGCTGCAATCCTATATTTACCTGGTAGAGAATAAATCCCACTGGATTAAACGGGAGTTACATTGGATTGGAAATGTATAGAATTGCACTGTTACTGTCACAATCTATGATACTGCACTGGTACAATAGTGACTTGAATGTTTTATATTACTTGTATCATCTGAATTATACTGGGCAGAAGCCCCAAATAAAAGACATCATTCTGATTATCACTTATAATTAGGAAACATACGTTATTTTTGCATCAAAGCGTGGTCACGTGTGTTCTAAAGTCCTATTACTTCATTAAAATGTTGACTTGGGACAATTAGACTGAAGGTTTGTACGTAAATAAAATAAATATTCTAAAGAAGGCCAGGGAATTATTAAAGAATGGTTATATACAATGCTGATCCCAATATCAGCTATCACTTCAAGAGTCTCAGGATTAACTTCACTCAGTCTAAGTTCTTGTGGTTTGTTGCTGTTGCTGTTGATCCTAATGCTTTTGAATAGGTAAGCTTTTCCCTTTTGTATTCATTTACTTTTTTCCCTTGTTTACACAAAACAAACTGGCCCAATCTCTATTCCAAATTCTTGGTCTGCACTTCCAATGTCCACAGGAGCAATGTCAATAATAGGTAAGCGTGCCACATTCTGTGTTTTGTATTCAAAGACAGTGCTGCCCACGTTCCCATCACGTTTCTAGAAGGAGAGAAAGGAACATATAGGTTATTCGTTCAATTCCTTGTATACCATTCAGAAAACTTGGCCTAGATAACAAATAAAGGTATGCTAAGCTTAAATTCAGGACTAGTGATCATGTGACCCTTTGATTGCTTCCTATCTCCTTTGCCAACCTAACTAATGGAAAAAGAGGAAGGGAATGGCAGATAATCAGCCATTCCTTCCCTTGACCCAATTAATAAACACTATCTAGTCCAACTCCATTGCATACAGCAGCTGCAATTGCATGCTGCTCTGATTAGATACCCTGAATACACCATTCAGTGAGGAGAAAGTAAATTCATTTTCTGTCTCCCTCAGCAAGTGATTTTGGCCTGAAACAGATCAGCCAAAAGTTCCTTCTTTGGGCTGATCTGGGGGCATGGGGTTCAGATTATGCATGCCCTGAATCAGGCCAAAGCCAGCTGCAAAAGGAGCGCACCCCAAGTGATCCTGGCTGGTGGTCCATTGCAGACTGCCGTGGCGGCTGACCTCAAGACCATGGTGTCTGCTCGCCGTGGTCCTGTGCCACTCAACTGCCCATCTGCTTGAGGCCTTAGATCACAATACCATGAGCAGTTACCTGGGAATAAGCCCCATTGTAGTCAAAGAAGCTTACTTCTGAGTATCTCCACATGCGTTTGTACTGTAATTTCACCAAGGCAATGTGAGTACTGCCCCAGATCAGTGATTGTTATTTCATACATAAAATCCATTACAATTATATTTTATGCCTGAGAAAGGGGGCAGCCTTGTCTGTTTGGTAATGGTACATGTGTGGAAAGATCTCTATCAGGCAATGCAGACTTATCACAAAGCTAGTGCTTTTTCTCTGCACAACATAAATTAGACTACCCTGCCTCTCAACTGTTAGTTGTCTCTGGTGACCAGGACCCTCGCTTTATTCCCTTTAGATCAGGGTTGTTGAACCTGATGCTTTGGACTTTAGCTCTCATCAGCCACATCCAGCATGGCAGTGGTCTGAGAGCTAAAGTTGCAATAATTAAGTCCACATTGTTTCTGTGGCCCAACATTTCAAACTGTGAGCAGTTTAACCTGTATGTAGAAGATATTGTCTTTGGGGTAAATATCCAAATATGGCTGAATAAGCATTAACCCTTGCCTTAGGGTCTACTTGACTGTGATTGGGAATTAGAGCATGTGACCAATGGCAATTCTGCTTTTTTTCTGCCATTGTACTCTGCACAGCTGTGAGTTCTTCTCCCCTAAAACTTGTGCTGCTGGAATTTTTTTATTACTATTTTTGACAAGCCTAAAAATAATATCAACTTTTCTTGGTGTGCCTCATGATTAATTTCATGTAGAAAAAAGCAGCAACAAAGAACTTACAGAGCAGCTGTCCTGAAGGACAGTGTATCGAAACCGGCTGTTTCCTTCAGCTTTAATCTCAAGGTCGTTTGCTCCCTTCAGAATCACAGCTTTTTTCAGGTTCTTGGCTTGGTCATCCATATAACCTATACTGTTCTTGCAATGGTAGGTGATATTCTGAGAAGCTTCTTTGGACAGTAAGCGCAGGAAGGTCATTTGAGTTACAGCAGTGTTGGGTGATTGACTATCACCATAGACAAACTAGAACAGCATGAAGGAGTGTAAATTAATTTATACAATCGTAACACTTTAAATATGCAAGCATATACATGCAGACTGAAATATAACTAATAGTTTCATACAATAATAGTTCATTGCCATAACTTTAAATGGCCTCCTCCCATATAATCCACTCCACACACTCAGGTCCTCTGGGAAGAATCTGTTGCAACCTATAAAAACTAGACTATCTGCAACCACCCAGAGGTCCTTTTCGGCAACCACTCCCAGATTATAAAATGGTCTGCCAGATGAGATCCATCATATTACCACCTTAAACAGCTTTAAAAAGGCTGCTAAGATGGATCTCTTCTGGCAGGCCTTTCCTGAATAGATATCCCAGTCACCAAAAGATAGCCCAACCTTCTTATCCCTGATTCTGCTGTAGTTACTGTTTATCTGTGTTATTATTTTAAGTGTGTTTTAAACTGTCAACTGTTTAATAGTATTTTAAGGGGGGTGAGATTGTGGGATATGTAATGTATATTTTAATGCTGTAAGCCACCCAAGTTGCGTTGTGCAGAGGGGCAAGATAAAAAATAAATTTTATTATTATTATTAAATTGGGAAACAAATTATGTTGAGTCTCTATATGTGCTTTCTTTCCCCATATTAGTGTTTACTTCTGTGTTTTGTATCTTGGTTTTATTGGTTTGAAGCCAGATTTACATCATGCTGAATCACCAAAATCAGCAGAATAAGTTACTCCTGACTAATATGTCACACTAATTTCAGTGGATCTACAGCTAAATTCCAAGTCACTTCCTGGACAGAAAACCTGGAAGTGAAATGGAAATATGGAAAAACTGAATTGTCCCCAACCCTTAGAGACATTTGAGTACAAACAAGGGGGGAGGGGACTGGGAGGTAACAAAACCAGCTTTGGGGGTGAGAACTTCCCCCAACCCTGCTCTACCTGAAGCAATTTTACAAATATAAATCATTGCTTGTCTTGTCATGTGGTACAAAAATGAAAAAAAAATCACAAATTTTCTTCCTGCTGGATGGGATGGTGAGACTTTGGACCCATTTTTGAAGATTTTTGTATTCACACCCACCCATCCCAAAACTGTGTGAATGATATTTTGCACAAACTACTATTTCTGCTGCCTTGTTTCATGGGCTTATTAAAAACAGAAGTATTGAGTGGGTGGTTCACATCTTTTTTATTAATAATTATGTTCTCTGCTTTTCTTAACAAATGGGGAAACAGTCAGGTTTTACCCAAAGGCTTGTTATACCTTTGTTACACCAGAAGATACACTGTCAAGAAGTCTTGATGGGGGGCGGGGAGCACTTATCTTTCTACTTTCATGAAAGAGTGAATAATTTAATAGTGATAGCAATAGCAATTTCAGGACACAAGTGACTGTTCTTACTAAGGATTAGAAGACTGGGTAGTATTCTTTACATCTTTATTATGCCTTGATACAATCCATTGTATAGGATTCAATTGTATTTTTGGTTCTAATTTGTAAGCCACTCCAAGAGCACTGTCTGAAGAACAGCCAATAAATAAACACTGTGCTAAAACAGCTGCCTAAATGTATACTATTTTTCAGTTCATCTATATTTTCAAATACTCATTTCATTAGGGAATTTATTAAAAAGAAAATGTCTGAAATTCTCCAGTAGAAAATAATAAGATGAATGACCTCAAAAATAAATTTAGTTACCTGTGAGCCCCTATTCATATCAAGTCCATACCACACAGGCTTTAGGTCGGATGACCTACTAGTCCACCATGTTTTACGTGGAATAGTAGATGGATTTGCAGATATACACGTTTCTCCTGTTTCCATATTGCAGAATACTTTGATGGCATCTTCCACACAACCCTGGTTAGGATCAATCCAGTATTCTCCTGCAAATGCCAAACAGGAAAGCTTGAAGAGAAATAAACAGCTTTATGGGTCCAGGTTGTGTTCCTATTTAGGTTTTCTGGGAAGAACATCCAGAGTTTCTTCCAAATCAAGGCTAAAATTGAGTAAATTGGACTTCTAAAGCTGCAGTCATTAAATCCACTTGGTTTCTGTGGTCCAACATTTCAAACCAGAGGCAGTTTAACTTGTACATATAAGATGCTGTATTTGGGGTAAATATCAAAATATGGCTGCATAAACAGTGATATTTATTTTGTTAAATATTCTTATTTCTAACTTATCCTGTCCCCCTCCTATTTACATTTTCAAGGCAGACAACAATAAAGCTGGCTGTAAATGTTTAATAAACTCATCATCTCTGGTCTGTTATTCTTAATTTGTATGGTCAAGTGTCAGAAAAAGGAATTTCCTTCCTTAGAGGAAAGCATTATATAAAAGCTCTTTAACAGATGTTTTAGAGTTTTTGCAGGGGAAGGTTAAGAGATCTAGATTTCTACTATTTCTGCTATTACTGTATGCAATAGAAAGTCTTCAATTTTCTCTTCTTATGGACTACTACTCCAGTTTCCTTTTTTAAAAAAAAATATGTTATCACTATCATGTAGGAGGAGGCTGATACTTTGATGCAGATGTATTGAACCACAAAGGGGGGGGGGAGAGAAAAGAGAAGCACTGAGAAGTAGAGTAGTGGCCTTGCTTAGTTTGCAATTCTATTTAAGACACATTGGGAGCTGTTCTGGACTGAAAAAGAAACTGATTTAATTTTACATCAGTTATTATATCTGTCTTCAGCAACATATGCCTATATATTTACATGCTGCATTCAGCTGGATAGGAGAATGTGTGAAAAAGAGTTTTTAAACATGATGAAAGCTGTCTATAGAAAACCCACAGGGAGTCTATATAGGAACTAAAACGTGTGTGTGTGTTTGTGTGTGTGTGTGTTGATTTAGTATACCTACCACTCTTTTTGGATGGGTGGCACAGTCTCAGATCATCACAAGTACGGGCCGGGTGCTTCTTGGAGCCATCAGGGCTGCGCATGGTTTCAATCTGGCTGCTCAGTGACTTTAAGGTAGCATGGACCCCTGGGTCTGTTTTATTGCTGTCATCTGGGGCAGCCTCATCTTCAGTGAACTCAGGTAGGGCATCTGCTAGACCATCATCATAATGTCCCATGATATCACCAATTGCAGCAGTGAGGTGGCCTGGGGGACCTGGTGGGCCTGGAGGACCAGGATCCCCTGGTGGACCCTAAGGCAAAAGTGGCAAGGCAGAAACCACACCCATGGTTACACAATTAAATATCTAAGAAACAAAGTGCAATGGATCCCAGCTAGCTATCATTAGTAATATACAACTCTGACAGTGTTTATAAATATCTACAACTGAGTGAGTATTTGGCTCCAGATCTCCAAACTAAAATGGATTCTCAGCAATGCACTGACAACTCAACAACATCTGGACAAAATTTATGATGTAGTATGCTTTTCTGAATGATTCCTAATAATACAATCCTGTATACCAGCAGTAGGCAACCTTTCCCCTTTAAGGGCCGAGGGACTTCAGCTCCCAGAATCCCAGGAGCTATTGGCCAACATGGGACTATTGGCTAACATGGATGAGGCTTCTAGGAGCTGAAGTCCCTCGGCCCTTAAAGGGGAAAGGTTGCCTACCCCTGCTGTATACTCTTTCCTGGGACTAATTCCCACTTAATTGAATTGGGTGTACTTCTGCAGAGAGAGAGTGTGAGGGGCTGAACAGACCAGTATAAAGAGCTGGCCTGGGGACAGAGTGGGGGCATGGCAACCGCATGCCAGCCACCCTCACTCCAGCTTCACGCTGCACGCCCACTGCATGGCGGGAGGCATCAGGGCACTCCCTTGGCACAGCATCCACACACACACACACACCGCGCCAAAGGAGCACAGAAACCCTGCCTCCGCCATGGCAAGGGCAGCTTTTTGCCACTCTAAAAAGGAAAGGCATTTGCCAGCTCTTTTTACAGTGGCAAAGCAATGGATCAGGGCCGTGGCATGCAGTTGCAGCAGCCCCAATTCAGCGAGCAAAGGCACTGTGCCAAAGAAGTGCAGAAAAGCCACTGCAACAGCGGCAATGGCACCCTTTCTGTGGCACAAAAAAGAGCCACTTTTTATGGCTTCTTTTTGCACTTAGGAAAGGCCAGATTGGGGCCACAGCATGCGGTGCTGCAGCCCTGATCCAATAAGGAAAGAGGCGGCATCTCACCGCCCCTTAGGGGCACCTTAGTCTCAAGAATTTTTCATGGAAGCATGGGTGTGAGGCAAAAAAATAAAAATAAACAGTAACAACAGATTTATTGGCTTGCTTGAATTAAATGTACAGGTCGTTTTCCTGCTCGCTTTCAAAGCAATTCATATAAAAGGAATCCAATTTAATATGACTTTTGAAAGTCTTAAAACCATAAAAACAAATACTTTCATGCATTAATTTCTTCTGCTCAGGGTAAACCAGAGTTAGTCATCCTTTGAAGAGAGCTGCAGAGCAACAATAAATCCCCACCACTACAAATTATTGTCTTTACTTCCCCCAGCATTTAGCTCCAGTAGTGTGTTAAAAGCTATATGAGAAAACTAAACTGATTCATGCACCCACATCTCACAATCCAATTCCCATTATTTACCTCAGGTCCTGCTTCTCCTAAAGTTCCTCTTACACCAGGAGGTCCAACTGGCCCAAGAGGGCCAGGATTTCCTTCTTTACCTGAAGGCCCAACTGGACCTGGAGGGCCCTGCATTATCAGAGAATTTTCGCATTAATCATGTAACAAATTGACTACATTCATTCATAGCGTTTTCCTCCCATCAGCTGAAAAAATGATACTTGACAGCCTCCCACATGATGACTTTTGGGCCCAATCTGGCTCTAGAGTAATTTTCTGGAAGGAATCGGCTGCTGAAGATAGGAAAATTGGTCAATCTTACTTTTTCTACTTTTTTTTAACCTCATGGTCTTTCTGTCCCACAGGGGACAAAAGCAAGATGGAAAAATATTTCCATTTGTATGAGCTTCGTTTACATTGCTCCCCAGGACTAAATGCACTGCAAGCCAATGTAGCGATTACTGGTTACAAATTGTGCCTTTTTCCATATTTGATTCAGAAGACACAGAGACCTTGGGTCTCACTAGAGGAGAAGAAGAAAAATTGGATAAATCCATTTTTAAAAAAAATTGACAGACCATTTCTTCTCCTTCATATCCCTAATCTCCACTAGCTTGTAGTCCATTTCTAAGCCCAATTCACAATGATGGTTTTGACCTTTTAAGTGTTGAAAACAGAGTACCTGAAGGAAGACATTTTCCTACGTGGATGTCAATTCCTCCACAAGACCTGTTGTAAGTACATCTACATGTAGGTATGGTGGACAGCTACCAGTGGAAGGATAATTTCAGTAGTATTACTCCATTTATGAAATACTATCCTCCTCCCAAAGCTTATCTGACACCTACTTGTAACCATTTCAACACCAGACTTTTAAAAATTCACTGAAGCCTTGAAGATTCCCTAAGCCTTATGTTTAGTCCACATTTTCCTCTCCATTTTTGAAGTTGTATGCAGCAGCTGCTGCTGCTGCTAATTATGATTATTGCTATATTACTGGTTTTTTTAGTTTTTTTCAGGGTTTTTTTAATTACAATGTTTGCAGACTTTTTTTGTTTTTATTTTATATTGTAAGCCTTCTTAAGAGATTCTTGTTTTAGTGAGGCCATGTTACCAGTTAGAAATCTAATATGGAAGTGCCTAAGGCATGGATTACTTAAATCAGAACACATGATGTATTCTCCAACAACCATTTTAGGAGTGATCATGTGGGGGGAAAACACAGATTTTTTTCCCCCCAAGGAATGGGGAGACACCAAAAATTATATACATAGTTATGTAGCTAACTAGTATCTACTGACACCAGCCCAATCCCCACTAACTAGGCTGCAGCCACTGAACAACAGGAGTCTGTTCCCTGGGAAGCAGCTGAGTGACATCCTCACTTGCTCCCATGATTGATCTCCAGTGTGACAGTCAGAAGTAGGATCCTAGTCATGATTTCCCCTCACAACAGAAAGATCATTCAAACAAGGGAGTGAGGTGGGAACATCAGTCAGCTGCTTCCCAAGTGGCAGGGTAACAGATTCCTGTTGTTTGCAGTAGCTGCTGCCCAGTAATTGGGAACTGGAGGACACTTATGGTCCCTACATGTCCTCTAAACTAGTGAATACACAAGGATCATGAACACAAACCAGTCACAGATCTTTCACTCTTGGTTACACATTTGCAACTGTCTTAGTGAATCCCAGCTGACATAGGCATACAAAATATTTGTGAACACTGGAAGCAATGAAAGGAAAATAACTAAAGGACATTAGGGAAGCATATATTAACATATCAGATGCAATCAGTCTAGCCTCTCAATTTTATTAAACTTGTATTTGCAAATTTTAGCTTATACTTGCAGCCCAACCACCCTGAGGGATAGAAACTTGTTATTTAGGATTGAAAGCTGAGGTCCTCTGTAGAGCTGATACCCTTGTCAAATACTAGATTTCATTTGGAATCCCACATTGTAAGAAAATTGAACAGGTCAAACAGCTTCAAGCTTAACCTTGCTTAATAAAAGTACACCATAATCCTCACGCAACATTCATTTGCTCTGGAATCAACAAACACCATCTGTACAAAAGCAAATCTAATTGTTTCCACATTGGTGGTTGTTTTCTTTTGTTTTTTAAATCTGTTATACTTACTCTTGGGCCAAATGGACCTGGAATCCCAGGGCTGCCTTGTTCCCCAATAGGACCCTACAGAAAAGTATACAAGGAGAATTTCTACACTATTTGAAAATAACATTATATTTTTATCTTTAAAGTGAAAAATATGCTTGTTTAGACAACAGTGTGTGTAAATTTATGAAAATTTCCAAAAGAGTCACAATTGTGCATTATCTTCACTTTCAGCATATGACATGATCTCAACATGTTCCATCATTGTGAAGTTAATAGGAAAGAAATGTTTTTAAAAAGAAACAAAATGTTAAGTTTATATAAAAATGTGAGGTCAAAATAATGTATCAGCAAAACCACTAGCCACTTTCAAATGATCTAATCCCTCATATAAGCAGAGGTTAGAAAAGTTACTTTTGAGGCTACAACTCCTAGAATCCCCATTGGCAGAATCTCTTGGTATTCCAAAAAAAGCAATTCTTTGAAGTTCTGCACATGAGTAGCACTGGATCCCTCTCCACAATTCCACTGTCCTCCACAAGTTGAATAGCAAATGTTTGAACGGAGGAGCCTGCTTTACTCAGATATGTTCCTTCTATGATTGAGAACAGAAGTGGGCAACTGTGGAAGGGTAGGGGTCTGCATTGGCTCCTTGGGAGACCTTGGACAGCTGCACTGCTCACCCCACCCACTCCTGCAACTAAAACAACAATAATGTTTTTTTGTCTCCAAATGCCTCTAAATACCCTGTAGGGGACATGGAGGAATTTTCACCATATTTTTGATCTTCCTGGACCATTTTAGGAAAATGGGGAAGAGATTGACCTGAATGGGGGCATTGCTTTGCCCATCCCTGACTTAGAACTGTCAGACCAGGATTCAAAAGGAAAGTTTCATGTTACTTCTCAAATTAGGAGGAGCTACAGTGGAAGTGGAGGGAAGAAAACAGTGTATATCTTCTCACTCTCCCTCACACATTGTTTCTGGAACAAGGGATTAAAGTGTCTAAAGGGTTATAATGTTATGAAAAAGAATGGCATTAATACACAGCTAAACATAAATAGGAAATGGTTTGGACATGTCCATGTTACAGTTGTATCCAACTTTCTACCATTTATTGCATTTATATCCTGCCAAAAATGTGCTCAAGAAGGTGAGAAATAATATTCAAAATTTACAAAAGAATACTATCAAAACATAAAAACAGGATTAAAACAAAACTAAAAAGAGATCAAAGAATGCTGGACCATAACATTCATTATAAAAGGAAGTAAGTAAGAGCAGAATAATCTAAGCATCATGTCTATTTTATTTCACATTATATATCCATTTACAAAACCTTGTCCAGCCTTGTAAAGATTCACAATCCACTTGCTTCTTGCAATAGCCTCCCTGCAACTGCAGGGATTGTTGCTATTGGTGAAATTAGAAGACAGTTAAAGTAACAGTTTTTAAAAAACTTTTTTGGGAACAATATATTTGAGTACCATCCCTCCCTTTCTTTTTTTTTAAAAACCACAAGAAATTTGGGGCAGGAAATGGGGAAGGGGGTGTTATTGTACAAAACAGTTGTAAACTAATTTTTTCACAAAGAGGTCCTGAAATGCAAAGACTCTTACAGCAGTTGATCATTTTCCCAATGAGACATATACTTTTGCAAGAATTGTTTGCGTTTCTAAGAATCAAGTAGTGTTGAAGCCATTAATTTCTGCAAACTTATTTGCACAGGATGCATCCAATGCCTTTGGGGTGTGGGGATTCTTAAAGTTGTACGGAACACACTACTGAAAAGGAGCTCTTTATTAATTTCAATGGAGGAAATCTTCCACTGAAATAGAGACACAGATGGCCAGAGCAGTTCCCTGAAAATCATGGTGTATACACAGGCCCCCAAGTTAGAGAGGATAGTAAGATAATAATGTAATCTATGATGGGAAAGCCCTGAAGCTAAATTAATCCCATATGGAAAATGCTAGGTTCACTCAAGAACAAAGGATCATGCATGAAAATCTTGGATAGCTACAGGACTGATGGTTTGACTCAGTAAAAGGAGGTTTCCTATATTTATAATCTTTGAATAAGCAGAAAAATAAAAATGCAGGTAATGACTTACAGGTGGTCCAGGGAGACCCTGAAGACCAGTGAAACCACGATGACCCTTCTGTCCCCTGTCACCTCGATCTCCATTGTCACCTTTGTCTCCACGAGGACCTTGGGGACCCTAGAAGTAAGGACAAAAACACAAGGCTTGGAATCCTTCCAACATCATGCATATTTCAATTCCATGGACTTTGACAGTGTCATTAACTGTATGCGCAAATATCTCCCATTAATGAAATTAATGGGACTTCAGTATATTACTGACTTGTATCCAAAATGCAGAACTCTAAGGAAAATTCTGCCTTTATAAGGTTATACAATTCCAATATGAGATTTGGCCTACTATTTATTTACTTAACCCAGTTCACATCTAGAGCAAACATGCATAGGTTTGTATGGTTTATATCAGGGGTAGGCAACCTTTCCCCTTTAAGGGCCAAGGGACTTCAGCTCCCAGAATCCCAGGAGCTATTGGCCAACATGGCACTATTGGCCAACATGGCTGAGGTTTCTGGGAGCTGAAGTCCCTCGGCCCTTAAAGGGGAAAGGTTGCCTACTCCTGGTTTATATGGTCAGTGCTAAACTTGAAATTCTTGGCATATAAGAAAAGCTAACTCAAGGGAGAAGCAGACAGGCCAAAAGGAGCAGCCAGAGGCCGCTCCAGCCCAGAGCTCTCCAGGACCTCAATGACTGGACACCATGGTCCTGAAGCAAGCCACCAGTAGGAGTGACTTTTTGCCACTCTTTTTTCCAGTGGCTTCAGGCCCCCTTAACCAGTCTCGGAGCAGCTTCCGGCCACTTTGGGAGCATGCATTGTATAAACACCATGCCCCCCAAAGCATCCAGAAGCTGCTTTATTTGGCCAGTCTGCTTCAGGCCTCAGTTAAAATTATTTCTGGTTATCTTGATTGAAATACCACTATTGGTTTTCTTATTATGGCTTCAAGTTGCTTCTAGCCACTTAAGCTTTGCATTAAAATGTATTTAAGGACATCACTTTACTAGCTGGACTAGTCAAATGGTGGAGGAATCTAAAAATAAAGACTAATATGCTCTTGTGGTTGATGTAGTTTTCATAAAATACAGGTATATAAACCTTCCATTTACTTATTGAATTTATTTTACTCTACAATAGAGGAAGTTAATGCATGAACAGATAAATATTGCCTGTTTAATGATACAGTTCAAGAAAATATACTAACTGAGGACTTGGTAATTTAAGTTGGTTGAACAAAAAACTGAACACTGTATTATTATTATTATTATTATTATTATTATTATTATTATTATTTATGAATAACTGAGAAAATCCAACTCTGTAGTATACTTGTCTTTTTCCCCTGTCATAGTTAGCCCAATTACACAGATAGTTTAAAGAAGTTAAATAGAACATACCGGCAATCCCCGTTTTCCAGCACGTCCAGGAGGACCCACTGGTCCTCGTGAGCCCTATGGGGAAATTAAAAGTTGATTTGTTAATGTATTCATTATTTATTTCATTCATTCAGATCAGCATGTTTACTTTTACAGCTTCTATATAATATCACCAAAATTAAACCACATTTAGGGACTGGACAAACAGGAAGGACTGGCAAATCAAGGAACTGTTATCGGTGAGCCCACTGGCTACTAGAGAATTACCTTATTTCCCTGTCTTTTCCCACAACCTCAGAATTGGCTCTATTCTAGCATAAAATATATTTAGGAATAAGGATGAGTGAAATTATGGGCTATTTCAGTGCCCATTCTAATTACCAGCCAGAAGATTAAAGCCAAATAATTTGACAAAACTGCAAAGACAAATCATTACTTACTGGTTCACCTCTTTGCCCTGGATCCCCTGTAGGTCCAACTGGCCCTGGAGTGCCTGGTGCTCCTGGAGAACCAGGAAGTCCTGAAGGTCCAGGTTCACCACGATCACCCTGCAATAAAAATGATACAATGCTTTAATCATACATACTAGTGGTAAACTCATTCTATGACTGGTAGGTCTTTTCTAGTAGAAATGGTACCCTCTACGTACAAAATGTTGTATCAACAATCTTTGGAGATTTCCAAGGTTTTCAGAAGTACAAAGCGACCATTACTGGGGGGAGGGGACAACCCAAAAACCTCCCTCTATTTGAGAAACTATAACAACAGCCCAATGAGGACTGAACAAAGTGATCACAGAACTTTAAGTGTCTGTTGTTAAGAGAGGACAAAAATTCATATGGAAAGAGAAACAGATTTATGGAAAGGGGAGTGGGTGACTGGATCCCTAAAAAAGAGCATTTCACATTGCACCATTTTCTTGCATGGTCTGCATGGACACAATTAAAATGTATTACAACATCACAAGAATGCAATTATTGAAAAGTAATTTCCAGCTAAGAGGTGGAATTATTTGGAATAGGAGTGATTATTGGAAGAGAAGGTGCTGTAGACAAGTGCTTCCTAAATGAGAAACTATTCCCTACATGGGAAACAGCCATACCTTCATGCAGAAAGGTAGAATATGTGCAAAAATGGACAATGAGCTTATTACCAGAGATATCTGGCAATTATATAAGAACTAGGCTGTCCCAGACCTCCCAGAGGGCCTTTTCCGCAACCACCCCCAGACTCTGGAATGGCCTGCCGGATGAGATCCATCTTATCACTACTCTTGCTGCTTTCAAGAAAGCAGTAAAGACGGATCTCTTCCGGCAGGCCTTCCCGGAATAACTTCAGCTGGGAGATATATTTTAATCTGTTGCCCTGATTTCATCCTATGTTCTTATCTGTTTTAATTAATGTGGCATTTTTAATTTTGATTATGTTTAATTCTTTTTTAAGGGGATGGGAGGGTGGGATTATGGGATGAGGGATTGCTTTTAACTTTGCTTGTTTTAAATTTGTTGTTCCCCGCCCCGATTGCCACGCAGAGAGGCGGGTTATAAATAAAAATTATTATTATTATTATTATTATTATTATTATTATTATTATATTGGACATAGCTTAAGGTAAAGGTAAAGGCATTCCTCATTGACAAGGTTGTCAAGTTATGTCCAACCATAGGAAGCAATGCTCAACTCCGTTACTAAGCCAAAGAGCCAAGAGCTGTCAAAGACTACAGTGTGATCATGTGGCTAGCATGATTGCACAGAACGCTGTTTATCTTCCCACCAAAGCAGAACCTATTTATCTACTTGCATTTGCATGTTTTCGAGCTGCTAGGTTGGTAGAAGCTGGGATTAGTGGTTGGAGCTCACCTCATCATGTGGCACCTAGGACTCAAACTGCCAACCTGCTGATCTTGCAATCAACAGTGTCTTAACCACTTGAGCCACCACATCCCTCTTTCTTTCTATCTATCTATCTATCGCATCTTTATGTTAAACAGAGGTAACCACCATCACTACACTTAAATCTCTGGCAGTTACACATCTGACAGAGAACAGCCATTAGCAGCTGGCTGGTTCTTCCCCTCAAGCTCAATGAGGTTTTTAATTTTTGTTTTGTTTTGTTTTTGTAGTTGGATGACTTCCAAAAGAGAAATAAAATGTAGCAAATTATAATAACTTCACTCTCATCTTTCCCTTATTAAATTGTGACAGTGTAAGCCAACTTTATGTTCTTGACTATATATATATATTATTTGAAAATTTTCATCTTTGAAATTCTCTTCACTTGCAGCTATCAGTTGTAATTCAGATTATAATAAAATCAGAATGCTGGTTGTGACTTCACCCAAAAATTAGTGTCTAAATATGATATAAATTACTGAATATTCATAAAGTAATGGATTTTACAATATATCATATATCATATCTAGTGTCTTATATCATATCATATCTCACATCTTATATTCTTACCCTTTCTCCAACAGCTCCATCTCGTCCAGGAGTACCATCATTACCAGCAGGACCCTAAGTTGTGTGAAGAGTGAAACCAAATATTAATTATACTCTGGTTGTCTTTGGAACTGAGCCTATTGTGTATTAGACACAAGCTTATTGTATATTGGAAGCTACAGTTACCAGTACAAAATATCACAGACACAAACAAAGAAATGCTACAAGACTTGATTTTCCAAAGGAGTTTTCACAGTATCTAATCAAATTATGCTATTACTATTACTATTATTATTGTTTAATATACTCCTGTAATCTGGAGATTTTAAAATACTGTACAACCATAAAACATCCTATATAAAAGAATGCATAAAATTAATATTAAAATGTACATTTCCTGTAAAACACTCATATTACTTCTTCATGAAAGCTGCTTAACCAAAATGCTGCATCAATTGCTTTCTTGAAAAAATGTAGTACAGAAAGTTGATTATACAATACAAAGTCACACTAGGCATATGGAAGATGTCTGTCAGCATTTCTATTTCCAAAGCCATCAAGTTGGTGTTTTAAGTTGAGGAACAGACTAAGGGGCTCTGCAGATGTCGCAAAGCGCCGTCTTCAAGCCAGGGGAGGGAAGGGGCAGCCAGACGCCAGATGCCCCAACCCCTTCCCGAGGACGTCATTGGAGTGCGTGCCATTGCACACGGCCTCTGCATGGGCTGAGCCAGAAGGAGCGTGGAAGAGGCACGCAGCGCCTCTTCCAGTGCCCCTTCTGCCCGCTCTCGAAGGAGCGGCGTTTTAGCGCTCCTTCTAGGGCCGGCAGAAGGGTGTATTGGGGCCACTGCGTGTGTTAGCAGTGGCCCCAATACTCAACTTTTCGGGGCGACCCACAGCCACCCGTCTGCTCTTCCCCTAAGATTAAAGGCTCGTTTGTCTTTTGCTTTTAAATATCTTGGAACATGAATTAAGAGTACCTTACAGTGTAACTGTTCTCACACAAAACTCCTTGTCTATGTCTTAAACATCTCCCACCCATATACACATACTTTAGGCTGGTGGGGTTTCTGAGGCCCCAAACAGACAAGCTAAATGAAGTAGGTTCCAGCAACATTGAAGGCATGCCATTTACATGATGCACATCTCCAAAGTGGCTGAAAGCTGCAGTGAAGCTGTGCTCCAGATCTTAGGACTGGAGCAAAAAGGACCTGGGAAAAGGCCCTGAGTCTGCAGCCTTCCTTGGGAGCGGACTGTGTGGAAAGCAGAATTCCAACCTACTCCCAGCTGGAGTGGAGCCAGGGGTGCTCCTTTGCGTCCCTGAGAGGACTTTTTCCATTGCCCCAGCTTTAGAACTCTTTCCCAAGGAAACAGGCCTAAAAGCAGCAAAGCTTATCATTTTTTCCATTTTATTTGTGGGGGGGCTTTTAGTTACTCTGTTTCGAAGCACTTTTTTCCCTATTTCTTTGTTTTAAAATCTGGCTCGTGTTGTTCTTCAGCTGTATGCATCACTTTTGTTTTAAACTGTATATTAGCATTTGCCTGTCAAGGTGGCACTGAATTTTTTTTAAAACAAAACAAGCAAGTAAATATATATGAACTTCTCTGAGTTCAAGCATTTCAGCACAGCAGTTATGTGCTAGTAATATACATCAATGCTGATATATTCTTTTTATGTAAGAGAGCCTACAAAAGTCTGGCCTATAAATATCTACTTACCTCAGGGCCTGCTTCACCCACTGGACCAGTGGTACCTGGAGGACCTATGGGCCCAGAAGGTCCTTTGTCTCCTGGTGGGCCTGTTGAACCTTGTTTTCCTGGTGTGCCCTAGCATGAAGAGAAATACTGTGTCACCAGTTATGACCACTGAAGATACATACTAGACAATAAAGAGGAATGCCTGAGCATTGAAGGATAATCAAGATGGGCATCACTGCAGCATCACAGTGAGAATCTTATAGGCTACACAAAAAAGTGAACACTTCCAAAAACGTTTTGAAAACAGCTGTGCTGATACTCACAGCAGGTCCAGGTAGCCCAGGCATGCCTCTTTCTCCACGTTGTCCTGGCATACCCACAATACCTCTCTGACCAGTAGTTCCAGCGGGGCCTGGTGGACCATCAGGACCCTGGAATGTATAGGAAACAAAACAGGGTTGTATTGCAATCACTAAAACACTTAAAGTATTTTATCATTGGGAAAAGTACTACCTGAATAAATGGTGATATACGAATCAAAAGGGGGAGCTGTGGTGCCACTAAAAGGTCCAGTTTTTTAAAAGGGTAAGGAATGAAAATAGCCTTTCCAGCCTGGCATCTTCTAGCTTACTTTGATAATACTTCCCACAATTCCTCATCACTAGCCAAACTATCTGGGGCCAATGGGATTTGAAGTCCAAAATATCTGGAGGGCACAGTTGGAGAAGATTGGCAAAAAAGTTTTATCTCTCTGTTTAATAATAATAATAATAATAATAATAATAATAATAATAATAACAACCATATGTGTACACATCTATCTTCACCATGATGATGAAGTGTAGATGCCTGAAACTTGGTGTAGATGCTAGGTGGAAGGTGAAGGTATGTTATTTCATGGTTTGACAGCAGCAAGTCATGAGACTTGTGGTTTAGGGTAAGTTTAAACAAGATCAAACGACAAAAACTATCATATCTGGTCATGCCACTACCAGAACAACATACCGTAGGCCCTACTAGTGTGTAGTCCAGACTCTAAGAATGTATAGAACTATAATGTGTATGTGTGAACATATTTTACTTATTGTAAGATTATTGGATTTGGAGAAATGCCATATGGCAACAAAAGAGAGCAAAGAGAGAGAGAGAAAGAGAGGAGACTGAAGGTAACTGTTGCCTGTTAGAATTCAGAAGCATAGCCATATTACTTTGAAATATCAGTATGAAAAGGGACCTTGTAGGACCCTTGAGACTAAGGGGCTTTGCAGAGTGGCCTAAAGGTGGCCACCCTGACTCTACCCTAACCCCGTCCTGACGCTGCATGCCCATTCGCATCAGGATGCCCTCTTGACGCAGTGTGCGCACACGCTGCTCCAAAAGGACGCAAAAAAGCCACTGTTATGGCTGAAAGGGTGGCCTTTTGCCGCCCGTAAAAGGAGCAGCATTTTGCTGCTCTTTTGGGGGTGGCAAAAGGGAGGATCAGGGGTGGCAAAAGGGAGGACCCAGGGGTGAGTCTGCGCCGCCCTTTCTTGGCCATGTGCATCGGCCCTAAATGAGCAAAAGATGCTGTAGAATAAGCTTTCGTAGACTTGGTCTGCATCTGTAACTGAGGAAGTAGGCCAAATCCATGAAAGCCTATGCTACATCTTTCACTCAGTTAGATCCCTTTGCACACTGTTGCCTGTTTGTGATGCAGAGTTAGGTTGAAGTTGATAGTATATGTCAAATAAGTATGCAGGTGCAGAAAAAGACCAGAATGAGAGGGAAAAAGAATGAAATTGTGTGAGAGAAGACATTAACCACTGAGATGTGGGTTGAAATAATAGTTTTTAACCTGGTCAGAGCCAGGTTCTTTTTCGAGGAATATTTGAAGAACACTGTCATCAAGGCTTCTAGCTAGTGCTTTCCAAAAGCCTGCTAGGGTTTAAAAAATAATCAGAGGAAGGAGAACCGGGACATATTGTTCAGTAGGCCGAAAGTGTCTATAAATTCATGTAAGACTAAGAGCAGATAGTATGTTGCTCAGGATTATGGGGAAGCTGGAAAAGCAACAGGAAGAAAAAGGGTAATGGTGGTTGATGAGGAAAAGCCCTGAGAGCAAAGACAGGTGAGAAAAATTACAATCATAGGCAAAATGAAGAAGCTGCCAAAAAGGTAAAACTGAAATATGTTTTGGTGTTCTTGGACATGAGGAAACTGTAGTGCACTTTTTAAATGGTTCCTGCAGTTAGCAGAGGAAGCCAAATAATTATATCTTTCGAACAAGTGAGAAATATTTTGAGAAGGAAGAAGTTTGTTGCCCCCATTTCAAATATATAACTCTCTCCCACAACCACCCAAAATTACAGGTTGTCCATCTTCTCCTGGGTCTCCTTTGTCTCCTGAACTGCCAGCTGGGCCAGCTGGACCTCGATCTCCTACTCGACCATGAGCGCCAGGATCTCCACGTAGGCCTGGAGGACCTTCTTTGCCTGGTTCACCAATAGGCCCAGCTGGACCAGGAGCTCCCTGGAAAGATATGTGCAGGTTAGTGATGAACAATGAGAACCAGTTAAAAACAGGCTGGCTAATTTTCTTCTATTACATTTATAGCAAGCATTTATTCCACAGAATTAAAAGTCATGTAGGCAATGTCCCATCCAGGCACTGTCCAGACCCAGAATTGCTTAGCAAGGTTTATTTACACCTTGCATCTACTGCTTCTCCATGAAATAATCAATGTTTTTATATCATGAGACTTCAGACCATGACTTCTTAGAGCTTAAAAGTTTACAGTTACATTAGCATCAAAACCTTTGTCTTGCCCAATAATATGGCATAGTACACTTGCAGCACGTTATTATTAAAATAGAAAACTCATATGAAGCTGGGTTTTGTTGTGCTTACTGATGTTGCTGTAGTTGTTGTTTATAAAATGTAGAGCAATTTTTAAAAGTATATATATGATCTAAATAATATATGGTCATTAAATATTTAGCTCAATATTTTCCACCTCTATCCCATCCATCCCTTGAACAAGATAATAAAAGAAAACATATTCTCCAAAGTACAGATATTGGTTTATTTTTGCTGCTTCCAAATTAGATTAACATATGGATGGTATAGCATGTTCTCCCCACTCAGACAGATGACTGAACAAGACACAGATATGCCAAACATCCCTCTGTAAAATAGTAATTTTGCAATTCCTGATTTTAATAATTACAGAATTCCATTCAAATACAAGAAATACATTAGTGGCCTTTGTCTGCAGGCATAGCTATTTATGTATTTTAAAATGCCTCCAAGAAACTTGGATCAGCATATGTGGTTTGTGACACCCCCGCCCACACACATACTTTTATCATCACAAATATCCTGGAAGGTCCTGGTTCTCAACCTTTGGTCCTCCAGACGTTTTGGAGTTCAGTTCCCAAATTCCTGACCATTGCTATCACACTAGCCAAACTGTCTGAGGCTTCTGGGAGTTGAACTCCAAAACACATGGAAGACCAAAGTTTGTAAACCATTGCTATAAGGCAGGGGTAGGCAACCTTTCCCCTTTAAGGGCCGAGGGACTTCAGCTCCCAGAAGCCTCAGCCATGTTGGCCAATAGTCCCATGTTGGCCAATAGCTCCTGGGATTCTGGGAGCTGAAGTCCCTCGGCCCTTAAAGGGGAAAGGTTGCCTACCCCTGCTATAAGGTATGCTAATTTGAGAGCTAATCCAGAGTGATCTACTCAGCACAAAAAAGAAAACAGGGCTTCTCTGTCTAAATTTTATGTCAGCTCTACTATGCTGTCACATCACCCTAAAAAAAATAATTGGAAAGGATCAGACTATTGATAATAAGACAATTCAGTCAAGAGCATGCTTGCATTAATTTAGAATTTATCTTTATTAACAATATTTTTATGTACTGTAATACATCTGGATTAATGTCTAACTTACAGTAGGTCCTGGGGGTCCAACTCTACCGGCAGATCCAGGGAAACCTGTAGCACCCTAGAAATAAATATGACATGTATAAAAAACTGGCAAAAAATTATGAACTGTATCAGCAAAGAAATACTCTTCTATTTAATCATCACGAGTGAAATCCATCATTGTACAAACAAAAGTCTAAACAAAAGATTTGGTTTTCTTCCCCTTTGTTCCAACCCTGCTCCCTGTCATGCCTTCAGAAAATCTTCTGCAGAAGATTTAAGATATGAAGTGGGTTGCAGCAGGGAAGGAGAATCACTTCCTGTTCCTCAGATAGAAGCCATTCTTGTGGAGAACGTAACTAAGTATACCCCACCTTATGTGTGAAATACAAACTGACATTAAGCAAGCTGTAAACATTCCCATTAAAATAAAGCTTCAACAATAGTTTCAGATGAATAGCCTTAAAGCTTTAGGAGACCTTTAATTTGTAAACAGTTAATATACTTACGGGGGGACCTTTGGTACCACGGCCGCCTTTTAGACCGGGAACCCCAGAAGGACCCTGAGTGGAAATGAGAAAATAAAAGTTAAATTCAGTTATTGGAATAGATGTTGAATAGTGCTATCTTTCAAATGTTGCTTTTACTTACTGGTGGGCCATGAGAACCTGAAAGTCCTTGGGGTCCAGGGGATCCAGCATCTCCTTTTTGTCCAGGCTCCCCAGGTTCACCTTTCACACCAGGTTGACCATCAGGGCCCTACAACCATTAACACAGAGAGAAGGCTTATCAAGTTAAAAGGCTTTCCAAAGCTCACAGGTTTTCATTCAAAAAGCAGACAATAAGCCCTACAATTCACTAGACAGCAAAGTTCCACCATTGACTTCACTCATGTTAATTGATGGATTACAGTGTATTGCAGCACAGTTTTATACAACGATTGCAATCATCTTGCAGCATAATTATGAATTGGTTTAACTATCTCTGTGTACTTTCCCACTATTTGGATCCAATTCCTTCATGTGTTTACAAAGTTTGATATGAATTTATGCTACATGCCAAAAGATGGCATTATCTAGTCCCTGTTAAATCAAAGTGAATACTTAATATAAAAAATGGATCCATATAAACCACTAAAATCCTGTTATCAGCAACAAAACCCCAAACCTTTGCATTTACTACTGATACAAGAACTATTTTTTAAAATTCCCACTACATGACTCATTTCTAAATAAACTCTCAAAACAGTGTGATGTCTCATTCTATGAAAGATAATATGAATGTAAATTACAAACAGTGATTAAAATAACATACCGGAGGACCAGCAAAACCAACTGGGCCTGTCGGACCATTTTCACCACGAGAGCCCTAAACAGTGGGGGGGGGGGGGAGAGGAAAAATGGTTTTAAACCAACATTTAGTATTTGTTTCAAAGGATGCATAATGCTATAGCGACATGAGCTGAACATGACTGAACCAAATACTGTTCTGTTAGAAAATAAAGTTGATTATATTCTCTAATTACCTTAGTGGTATATTTCTTTATTTGGAAATGCTAACAGTAAAGACACATCCACACTGCACACACCCCAGGTAGGGAAACAAACTGAGGACACCCAACAAACTTCATGTGACCCTAACTGTGCTGATCATGGTAACAGGAGGAGTCCATAATGCATAAAGTAAAGGAAGAGAACCTCTGGCTGCAATCTGGATTTAGTCTGAAGACAATCTGTAACCCCCTTTTCCAAGCCTTCCTCTCCTCCTCTGGCTGGGAAGGTTGGGTTTTGCAATCTCCAATAAGGATGCTCAGAGGAAGAGAAGCTCTTCTATCTATAGGAAGGGGAGGGGGAAACAGAGAGAACATTTCACTCTCTCCTCCTTTTCTCAGGACATTGGGCCTGAAGTGGCTTTTTTGCGCCCTTTTGGCGCAGTGTGTGCTCATGCGGCGCCAAAAGGGCAGCCTGATGCCACGCACCATGCAAATGGGCATGCAGCATCAAGACGGGGTTGGGGTGGTGGGCATACGGCTGCCCCACCCCAATTCCACCCCCAGGCCAGCCCTTTGTGCTGGTCTGCAAAGCCCCATTATTATATGCAGCTTTTAAATTGCAGTTTCACTTGGAAAGAAGTGACTTTGGCAATACATATCACACAACACAACAACGCCTCAGACCTGTAGCTACCCTGTCCCTGACCCATCCCTTTTCATTCACAGGGGAAGCCCATGAATGACTTCACAATTTCCCTAGTCCCCAGGAGCATGTCAGACACATGGTGTCACTGTCCCCTTCTCCTTTTGTCCATTCTCCCATTCGCTATTCTGAAGCACCTTGATTACCTTTCTTTTTTTCTGTTTATTTTCTTTCTTTCTTTTTTTACTTTTAAATTAAACCATAGCAGCAAAAGCTCCAGGTTTGTGCATGGAAATGTGTGTTTGTGGGGGGGGGGGGGGAGGGGGGGACAAAATAAAAAACCCTAAAGGTGTATGTTGAATAGGACAAAAGGTATGGAGATGGGTTAAGGGAGAGGTTAGAAAGAGAGCATGATGCAGACGGGAGCCCCAGTCACATGACTGAGAGCAATGCAGTGATGGCTGCCTAGAAAGTGGTATGTTCCCATTTATGATTGTGTGACAGCTGTGAGAATGGGGCTTGTGTGGGAGAATACTCCATGTGGGGAGGGGGAACAAAACATAGCTCTTGCTCTTCTTCCAGAGCTCCTTGAAGTTCCAACGAGAGCACTCAATTTCTTGGATCTTAGCATTATCAGCATTGTGCAATATTTGGGGAGTCAATATTGGGCACAGATAATATAATGCAGGGGTAAGCAACCTTTCCCCTTTAAGGGCCAAGGGACTTTAGCTCCCAGAATCCCAGGAGCTATTGGCCAACATGGGACTATTGGCCAACATGGCTAAGGCTTCTGGGAGCTGAAGTCCCTCGGCCCTTAAAGGGGAAAGGTTGCCTACTCCTGATATAATGGATTCAACAATGTGGCTCATTCACACTTTAATTTTGAACTACTGGTTGGATCCTCAAAAGGCAGCCAGGTAAAACAGTTATAAGGGGAATCTGAGCATCCCCAAGCATAAATGTTTGTTTACATATTTTAAATCACATCAGAGTACAGAGTTTAATAACTAATTAATGACCAATAATCAAATTGTTGGAATATATAGAGCCTAGATACAGCAACAGTCTTAACTGTTTTAAAATGAGTGAAATATAGACTACAAGTACTGCATATACAGTAGTAATATTGATCTAGCTACCGTACTTATATGATATAATTTTTATATAAAATTTGTCCCATTCAAGAAGGCAGCTTTTTTTAAAAAAAGAAGAAACAGGAAAGTGAGGTGGGGAAGGAAACACATCATGTATAAGAAAAATACTTGCTTACTATTTACCCAAACTAATGATGGGGTGATATACTTACAGGATTTCCACGAGAGCCTGGAGGGCCAACTAAACCTCGGGGCCCAGGTTCTCCCTTCAAAGAAGAGTTGCAATATGTTACCATACAGGTAGAAAATTAATAGGATATCCCTTGTCCCAAACTGACATGATTACAAAAGCTCATTTTTACCTTTTCACCAGCAGGACCTGCGGGTCCACCTGGGCCTAAGGGACCTGGAAGACCCTATTAAACAACAATACATTCCAGTAAGAGATGTGAATTATCAGAGTAGCATCTTGAAACAGTTATTTGTAAAAGTGATTGTTTTTGTCTAATTATGATCCCCCCTTTGACTCTGAATGTCCTTTCTTCACTAATCACACAATATACAACATACAAAGTAGGTACACTTCAACTCACTGTTTTCAACAGTTTAAAGCCAGCCTAAATCTATACGCCAGGTCAGAACAGAGGAAAGCACCCTGATGGATCAGACCAGAGCTTGAACAGAAATTTATTCTTAAGTAACACATTATTACATATTGTGTAATTTCAGTGCCTAGTCTGGAGCTGATTTGGTTTAATATTTGGTTTTATATTTTATATTTGTACTATGCTTTTTTCTCCATCATACAACACATTTTGAATGTTTATTTTACATTTATTATTAAAATAAAACGGAAACAGTAAGTTGACTCACTCTTGCACCATCATTGCCAGCTGTACCTTCACTTCCCTTTTCTCCTATACTGCCCTGAGAAAAACATAACAAAATTTAAAACATTATTTACAAAGGACATTTAAACAGATATGGGTTTATGAAGAGACAATCATTTCCCACTTCAAGGAGGGATGATGGGAAGGACACAAGGCTTACCCTATCCCCTTTGGGACCAGGAGTTCCAGCAATGCCTCTCTCTCCAGGCATTCCCTGAAGACCTGGAGGTCCTTGATCCCCTGGCGTTCCAGAGGGGCCTGGATTTCCCTGAAATTAAAAAAAGGGGAGATGTTTTTCCCATAATTCATAAAAGGGAAGTTAAGAGGACTTTGAACATCTGAAACAACTGGTAGAAGTGGAGGTAACAACTGTGACACTGCTTTGTGATATTCTTACTGTGGATGTCCAAACCAGATTTTGTCAATGGCCATGGTATGATTCTGGAATACACTCATGCATTTCTTCAAAAACTAGATTGACTTTAAGCTTCCCAATTTATGACCCAGTGAGGACAATGCAGACCAGCAGATATCAAATGGTGACTAACCAGGGGTTAAAAAAAATCCCAGCCTGACTTTCTTTTGATACTACATAAACAGAAGGCTACAGTATGTGGCTGGTAAGCAATGTTTGGGTGGATGAATCACAAGTTGTGCTAAATTGTTCTTGTCAAATACCTCCTACCAAGATGTCATCCATTTATCAAAGAAAATGAACTTTGGTTTATATTCAGGAAATGAAGGGAGCCCACGGTTCTAAATTATGACTGGTGGGTAGATTTCTCCAGCACTAGTGAATGACCCCAGAAAGTAAAAGTGATGCATTGTGTTCAACTATCTTACCAGTAAGGTTTTACCTTTTCAGGTAATGAAGTCATAACATTATTTTTGTAATACAACAGAACAAAGGATAATGACTGGCATTCTGTAATTCAGTTAAGGATTTGTAATCTAATTATAGATCCCTAACTGCTCCATATTCACTAACACTACGTAATCACAATTGTTGCACTATTGAGATAATTATAAATGCACCCCAAAACCTATTTTACCAGGTAGAATCCACATTGAGAGTTGGAATTCTATTCAGCTGGCAATTGGGTTGCAGGAGAAGACTGTTTTCACCCCATCCTGCCAGCTAGTGAGGTTGTGGCAATTAAAAACAGGAACAGAATTCCTTGCTGCAGCCTTGCTTGCTGGCAAAAGGGAAGCGGCAACATCATCCCGTACCCTGTTGCCACTTTAACAGACCTCCATCTCTTGGGGTGGCTTCTGCCTAGTAAAGCAGTTTTGGGAGACTTGGGCCAGGAGACATTACGTAATTATGCATTTGTAACTAAAAAGACTATCAGACAGGGTGGGTGAAACCGGAAGTAAAAGGCATACTTCCAGCATAATTACGCAATCACACTGAAGATTTTCAGATGATGTCACGCTCATCCAGGACTTATCCCGTGAAGATCCAGGAATGCTCCAGCAACAAACCATTCACAGGGAAGTCCCATGAATGGTTTGTTGCTAAAGCATTCCTGGATCTTCACAGGATAAGTCCTGGATGAGCACAATGTGTCTGAAAATCTTCAGAATGATTGCACAGTTATGCTGGAAGTATGCCTTTTACTCCTAGCTTTCTCCCACCATATGATAATCTCCTAAGCAAGTGTTATAGAAAATGGATCAATATTCTTAATTTTCTGTGTTACTTTTAAATGTCTACTTGTAGACATTATTTGGGAGGTTGTTCGGGGAATCCAGAACCATTTCCGCATAATAGTTTAATCTTAGGGGGGTTGCAGACTGTCAGAAATAGTGTGAATTCAGTCCACTTTTAGGGTTAGGGTTAGGGTTAGGGAATCATGGGGACTGTATTTTATTGTGGCACTAGGGTTCTCTGACAAAGAAGGTTCAATGTCTCAGAAAAATAACAATTCCCATGATTCCCTAGCACTAACCCTAACCCTAAAAGTGGACTGAATTCACACTATTTTTGACAGTCTGCAACCCCCCTTAGTAAGCTGTCTTGTATTCCAGACTGGGAGAAAGGTAGAAAATCAACAACAACAACAACATTATTTCAAGTGTATTTTTGTGGAGGTGGTGGTGGTAACAATTAAAACATACATCTCACTCTTATAATAATGAGAAATTAATTCTGACCTTTGTTGCCAATGTTTTATTGTGAATGAGAATTATGACAGCATTAATGGGCTCTAGCTGATTTGCAGCTTTTTATTCTGACTGCAGTCTTTAGTCCAGACATATTCAAAGTTGTAATGAATGGATTGTTCTATTTCTGAATTCTATTATGTTTTTCATGACTTTACCATTTACAGTTAGTTCCATTCTGCTCTGTTTCCTAATTACTGCAGTTTTTCAAAAATGCAATAAAAGCCATATCATTTATAAACATCTTTTTCCCCAGAAAAACACTCTTTTTGTATGCATTTTGTCCTACAATATGATAATATTTTATGTTCATAAAGTGCATTTAACCTGTTTAATGTATTTGTCTTGATTTTAACATTATGGCTATTATTCTTGTTAAATTAAAATTATTACCACTGAGGGCCTTTGCAGACTGCCAGAAATAGTGCAAGTTGAGTCCACTTTAAGGGTTAGGGTTAGTGCTAGGGAATCATGGGAATTGCTTTTTTTCTGAGACATTGAGCCTTCTTTGTCAGAGAGCTCTGGTGCCACAATAAACTGCAGTTCCCATCATTCCCTAACCCTAACCCTTAAAGTGGACTCAATTTGCACTATTTCTAGCAGTCTGCAAAGGCTCTGAGTTTTTTTGAAGAAAACCAGGATATAACAAACAATCTTTGTACATATTTTACAAAAAAATACTCATCTAATACACACTTTATAGACATTTTTGAGCTGAGAATTCTCGTACAAAATCTGGAGAAATGCAGAAATAGAGAATTCTGTTCTATCTTTGTTCTGCTGAATTTTTAATCTCAACTGTAGTTTCTCAACCCCCATTCTTGCTTTGCATTGGGTTGTGAGACTTTTTGTTTCTTTGCTGTAAATAATAACAAAGGTATGCATGATGAATGGACAAGTTTTTTTTATTTAAAATGAAGGCTAGTAATGTCTGTGGACTTGCATGCAAACCTGTTCTACTCTTCCTGATAGCAACAACTGTGGACAGGCAGGCAATACCCAAAACTTCCTAATTTTGTAGAAAAATGTAATGGTAGCAAGAATAGAACAGATATATATGAATGGAATCTGCCCTAAATCAACATTAGTGGACCCTTAATATTCCATTTGTAACCTGGACTTACTTATTCACTTGCTTAAATTTGACAAGATTGTCACTTGGCTCCCATTTTACTAAAAAAGCGTATGAAACTGACTTCTCCATTCTGTTTGTCAACTTGACTATTTTTGACTAGTGGGTTATAGATTATTTAGCATCCTATAAACTAAACAGTATATATAATTATGCTAAGTCTACATCCCTCCCCCAATTTCAGAGTATATATTATTTACCTTTGGACCATCAGGGCCTTGACCTCCAGCCATACCCTTTTCTCCCTGAATACCAGGTGCTCCAGGGTTTCCTCGCTCACCTGGATTGCCACGTTCACCCTGGAAGGAGAAAGACAAGAAATGGTCCAGATACTGTGAATGGGCCACCTGACACGTTTGTGATTATTACAGAACACCAAGGAGACCAGTAGTTCCTTATGGGTTAGAAACCAGTTTAAATATTACTTTGTTGTTACTGTTGTATAGAATCCATGTCCATGTCTTTATTTTTCTTTCTCAATACTTACATATATATTAAAGAACACTGCTGTTTCAATACACACTGAGTGTTTTGTAGGCAACTTACCTATTCCATATAACAGGTAAATAGAAAAGCAGCTCATGACTGAGTTGCTGCAGTGTTATTGCCAATTAAAAGTCCAACATCAAAAGGCCACCCTAAGAGCTGGCGCACGGCTCTTTAGCGCCCCTTCCAGCACAGAATGTCAAAACGCTGTGCCAGAAGGACGTCCTGACAACATGCAGTGTGCGTAACAGTGCGCGGTGTCAGGACATCCTCGGCATGGGATTGGGGTGGCAGGCATGTGGTTGCCCCTCCCCATCTCTGCTCCCAGGCCAGTCCTTTGGGCCAGTCTGTAGAGGCCCTATATCTATATTCTTCCAGGAAGGAAGAATGACATTCAAATGTGGCAAGAATATAAGCATTATAAAGAAATAAGTAGAGACAACTGGAAATGAAAAATTGAAGATTCAAAAGATGTAATGAATAATTTGAAGAAGCTAGTTTTCAGATGAGCCAATCATGATGTATAGGAAAAGAGAAAAATATTTAAGGCCACTTATCATGATGAGCTTCAAATTCTGATGCATGAAGCTTGTCAGTCTAGAGTTTCTGTAGTATACATTTCAGTTTATGTGGTTGTTTCTGCTTCAGCTTTAGTTAGAAGGAAATCTGGAAATCTGCAATAACATGCTTGCATTAAAGGACAAATCTTACCCTTGGACCTAAAGGACCTGGTGCTCCACCATCACCAGGAACACCCTGTGGAGAGAAGGTGGGAAAGAAACTCATTAGTAACTATTTCACATTACACAAACAGAAGACTGAAGGAAGATCTTTCTTTATGCTAATATTTATTAGTATGTATAAATAAGTATAAGTATAAATTAGTATAAATACATGGTTTCAAAGTGATACTGTCCATGGTGAATTTAAAAAAAGGAAAAGTCTAGAAAAGGAAGAGAAAGGTTTGTCTTGATCAGAACTTGCTTCTTTGTTGTTCTTGCCTGTTTGCACATCTTTTCTGACTTATGATGACCTAAGGTGAACCTATTATGCGGTTTTCTTGGCAAGATTTGTTCAGAGAGGGTATGCCTTTGCCTTTTTCTGATTCTGAATATGTGACATGTCCAAGGTCACTCAATGGGTTTTCATGAGTGAATAGGGATTCAAACCCTGGTCTTGAGAGTCACAGTCCAGTGCATAAACCACTATACCATGCTGGCTCACTTTCTTTAAAGTTGGGATGGGAAATGTGTGGCCCTTCAGATGTTGTCGGAGGGCAGCTACCATTATCCCTCACAATTGACTATGCTGTCCAGAACTAATGAGAGCTTCAATAAAAAGCATCTGGATAGCCATACATTCCTAAATGTAATGTAAATTTTATACTGACAGCATGGATTTTCTTGAAGGTTCACACTGCTCTGTTGTTTAAAGGCTAGCAAGCACATGAAACAGGGCACGTTCATAAACTCTTCAGAGACAGTTGTCGCCTGACTAAGATAATTACTGACGTTTATTACCTTGTTGCTTTAAAAACGACAGCTACACTATATTATACAAGCCTTTAAAAATAACAACTGTGCTATACATAAATTTCCCTTTTTACAAAATTTCTATTTAATTCAGTACAAAGCCTGAAAATGGAACCTACTACGATGAATGTTACATACATTGATTGGGAGGTGGATAGAGTCTAATGGCACATTATGTTATGTGAATTTTTTTCTCCTGCAAGATTGAGTCCTCTTATCTTGAGCAACAGAAACAGTCAGATTCTTCAGTATGAAGGAGAGTCATTGATTTAGTTGAACAAGAAGAATCCTTTTTAGCAAAAAAGAATGGAACCAGAAATAATTTACACTTGGTTCCATTCTTTAAAAAAAACAAAAAACTCAGAAATTTGGGGGGGGTGGGCAGTACAGCATTTGAAAAAAAGCTAAAAGTAAATGCTGAAAACTATTGATATGTTAATAAATGCATCATCTTAGCTTCCCATAAACAATGAATTAATAATGGGTAGTGTGTGCAAAGGAATCTTGTAGCACTTTTCAGCCTTAGACCCAATACAGATGGGCCAAACAGAGTGGTTTCTAGCTGCTTCAGGGCTATGGTGCTTAGAGAACACATGTCCCCAATGCACTGGAAGCCATCCTGAGGCTGCACGAGGCAGCCTGAAGCCTCCACAAAAGGAGTGGATTTAATCCGTCCTGCTGGCGGCCCTCTCAAGACTTTGGGAGTGACTTTGGGAGTGGACCACCCAGTCGCTGCATGGTCCCACAACAATCACGGCCAGAGCGGTCTCTGGCCTCTCCTTTTGTCTTGTCTGCTTCACCTCTAAATGTGCACAGTTAGTCTCAAAGGTGCTACAGGATTTCTTTGCATACTGATATTCCAGACTGACAGAGGCTATATCTCTGAATTATACCCTGATAGGCAGTGTGGTTACATCCAAATGAATTTCAGGTGAGTATGAAGACAATCTAACCCTCCTGTCCAAAGATATTTTTGTGTCTGATGTAAAAAAGATGATGGCACCCTCTCCCCATTATTCTCTGTACAGAAGTCAGTTGGAGTGACATTTGAAACTTTCTTAAGGACTTGCAATGAGAAAGCATCTTCTACCACACCCTAGGGGAGGAGGCTAGTTTAGGGAATGTAGGACACAAAAGGATCCAAATGGTTCCTTCCTCCAACACCTTTCTGCTGCTTCCAGCATTTGTTGTTTCAGGCAACCATCTTATTCTACCCAATGGTAGAACCATCCCTAGTCATCCCATTAGACTATAGATTGGCTGAGAGGCCGAGCTCTTTCTGGGAAAAGTCACTGTGGAGGAATGACTCATGGTAAAAATTACAAGAAAATGGGTGCATGAAAAAAGAACCTCATCAAACACACAACACTTGTAAATGCCACATTATTGAAGCCATTACCTGATCGCCTGGCTTTCCTCCCTCCCCTGGAGGCCCTGGAGGACCAGGCAAACCCTGCAGGGGAAAAATAAGCAGAATGGTCAACATATATGTAGGAGAACATTCTGGAAGTATTATGTCACTGGTATTTTATCCTGAGCTGCCTAAAAAATATGGAGGCACCAGACCCATCTGATCATGGAAGCTAACCTGGTCAGGCCTGGTTAGTAGTTGCAAGGGAGATCGCCAGTGACTACCATGTGTTCTTATGCTGACTAGAATACTTAATAGGGTAACAGGGGAATTCAGTTGTTTACATCCAGTAATGGTGGTACAGGAACCCCATTACATGCTAAGTTGGCTCTACATTTTGGCTAAATAATGCATCCATGCAAGGATATAAAAGCTGAAATGTTTATTATAGAGTTGTGAATTTCAATCAATTTAATATTTTTAAAGGCCAATGGATTAATATGAGAGAATCAGCTGGACTGTATTTTAATCAGTTGGACTTCGATTTAACAGTACATATTTAAACTGGCTTGGTTCTGACATGCAACTATGAGAAATAGAAAGGAAGCCATTTCTTTTAACAAATTTTAAATTGATGGATAGCCCTGATGTAAAGACTCCTTCTAGGATACATGAGATGAAAATACTTTCTCCCTCATGGGTGGCAGCATTAGAGTTTGTCACACATTGTTGAAGACTTTTCACATTTGGGGACTTTTTGGTGAAAATTTAGTTTGTGCAAACAACATTGTGCAAACAACATTGTAAAAGGCCAACAATGGCCTTTTGCAGAAAACACTTTGTCATAAAAATGTATTTTGCATAAAACACAATGTTTTATATAAAAAAAATAATGTAAATAATATATGTTGGTCCTCTTACTTGGGGCAAAAAATGCATGATGGTTGATGATTTTTTATAGGGTTTCTCAATATATTAAAAACACCCTTCCTTATCTAGAAAAAGAAACTGTGAATATTCTACATACTCTTCCTTATGTCTGCATACAAAATTCAAGTAATGGGTTGGGGGAACCATATAAATATTTTTAATGGACACTTCTCTGTGAATATTCGTCTTTTTGGTAATTTCCCAATATTAATAGAAATAATGTCAGTGGGACATCAAATCTGTTTTGTATCTTCATCTGAATTTTAAAAGACCTATCTGAAATGCTGAATCCTATCCCCAAGATCATTTCAATACTTTTAATAATTAAAGTTTGGATTTAAAAACCAGAACAGATTAATTGCCCATTGACATAGAAGCCACCAACAAACACTGCCTGGAAGTGATTGGGATTAAGTAAGGACCTGGCTGTCCATGTACACTTTTCATATTTTAATGGATAGTTTATTTTATTGCATATCAATGCAGTATGTGACAAAATGCCCTTAGGATATGATTGGTTACACCAAATATAAATTTGAAACTTACTCACCTGAAAGCCTGTAGGACCTGGGGGACCTTGTTCGCCTCTTTCTCCTGCTGGCCCCTAAGAAACAAAATAGTTATTATGTACTACAGCATCATGCCAAGTTGCATCTTCATACTCTTTCCCAGACTGGGCTAATAACAGGGATGAGTTATCCTTTATTAATTATTTCTCTGAGATTATTTTACTGCAGCTTATAAACAATGTTCCCAGTGGCACAAATTGCAAAAAAAAAAAAAGAAAAAAAAGAAAAGAAAAAAGATTCACATTAGCCATTAATTTACCTCAGTGGTACATCCATTTATTTTTCATTCTATCTCTTATGAATTCAATAATTCTCTACTGTTAAAAGAAAGGCAGAGAACCATTTCTTTAAAATATGTCCTTTCTGCCAAATACATTGTTGATGTGTCAGGAATCAACAGTGAGAATAAAATGAGACATCTGGACAATGCAGCAAGGCCTTCTTCTCCTTAGCAGAAATGAAAAACAAGCATATCTTTTTGATGGTGTTTCAAGAAAGGTGGGGAGCTTTCCTTTTAAATATTTTACAGTGCAATCCTATAGATGTCTACTCAGAAGCAATGGATTCAATGGGCTTTATTGAGTTCAATGGGCCTTATTCCCAGGTAAATAGGTAATACAGGATTACAGTGAATTTGTGAAGATTAACATCCCAATTTTTTAATTTTTATTTTTTGCCCGATGAAGGCCCTTTATTCTCCAAATCATTTTAGGCTGCTATTTTCATTTGATTTTGTGGGTTGGGATGCTTTGCTTCTTTGCTTTTATATTGGTGTATGTTCTGCTTCCCCTAATCACTGCCTTCATGTTGTAATATTCTTATATTTTATATATTTAATATACTGTATACAGCCCAAAGAACTCTGTTTTGTGGGTGGTTTAAAAGGATATTGAATAGATATTTTTACATGATTACTCACAGGGGGACCAACTGGACCAGAAGGGCCAACTTCACCATCTTTACCAGGAGCACCCTAAAATATCACAATAAAAGACAAATAGATTGGTAAACACAGGAGTATATGCACACAAGCAAGGAAATACCATGGTTCTGGGACAAAATAAAAAATTAATAATATCAGAATACTTACTCTCTGCCCTGGGACACCAGCATTGCCAGCTTCCCCAGGTTTTCCTGGATCCCCCTAATTTGCCAGAAAAAAAAGTATGTTAATCCTCCATTATTATTATTATTATTAGCCACCATGTAGTCATCTTGACAAATAAGATTAAATTATGCTTACACTACTGCCTTTTGGTCCAGGGAGACCCATGCTGCCTGGCTGGCCTCTAATTCCTATTGGTCCTGCTGGGCCAGGTCGACCGTCTTCTCCGGGACCACCCTGTGAAAAATGTCAAGCGTTTAGAGCTAACTACAAACATTACAACCATTTGGTCTAATTTGACATTTCTCCAGTAGTCAAGCTTGTCTAATTTGATTTCAGAACCATTGCGCAAATCAATGGGCAGAGACTAAAGGAGAAGTGCTTGATCTACAGTATTTATTTTATTAGACTTACATTCAACATTTATATACTGCCCATGCAAACTAAGGGCCTCGGCAGACGGCTTATTAAGCCGTCCTGGAGGCAGGGAAGAGGAGGGGCAGCCGCACGCTCGGCACCCCTTCCTCCTCCCGAGGTTGCCCTCGGAGCCACCGGCCCTCCGCATGGCCGGCGCTCCGGGGGCAACCTCCCGCCGCAGCGTCCGCACATGCTGCAGTGGATAAGTCAGTGAAAGTGCGCCTCATGCTTTTGGGGCGCACTTTCACTGACTTGTGAAAGGAGCGCTATTTTAGCGCTCCTTTCAGGGACGGGGAAGGAGCCCCGCAGGATCGAGGCATGGGGCTGCCTCGGTCCTGCGGCGCACCTTCCCGGGGTGGCGCAGAGCCGCCAGTCTGCTTCCCCCCTAAGTCTCTGGGTGGTTTACAGAATTTACCGAATTTGAATTTAGTGACTTCTTCAGTACACACTATGCAACTGACCAGGATTAGAAGATTAGTTAGATTTTATTATGTATTCATAACATTGTATAGCCTACAGTTATAAATATTACTAGGATGACATCCTCAGCTATCTCTATCACATGTTAAGCTGCAGTAGAACTGAAGCCATGGCTTGAAGGTTTCAAATGCCAGGACTTTCTGCTTAGCAGGGACAGTGACTTCCTTTGCCACCTCCCTCTGCCTTTCCTGCACTCTCTGTGGTTATCTGCAATCCTCAGAGCAGCTGAAGTCACCTGGATTTTTCTGCCAACAGTATATTGTTGTGAGTTGTCCCTGTTGTATTGCAAATATTTTGATTTTGGCTTGATCTTGAATGAACAATTTAGACATTAGCTTGACAAAAGACATGTTCCTAGTAGAGATAAAACCTACTCGAACTCATTCACTGACTGAAATAAAATGTTTCACTGTGGTGGAGGGAAAATAACATTTTTGTCTCTCTCATGGAAGGCTGTTGTGGTGAACACCTGCACTTTAAAATTTATTACTACATCATTGCTGAACAACTTCCAGCTCTTCACTGCAGTCTTTTGCCTTAGAAGATGTTACACACTGTGTCATTTCTCTTCCTTTACTAGATTTGAATCTGATTTTGTTTTGAAAAAATGTTGCAACTTGGTTTTCTAAATACATATATTTGTACATGGCACAGTCCCTTCAATATTTGTTAGTTTAAAATTGATTAAATATAAATTGTGGGTTTGGGAATGTAGTGATCACCTATGTATGGTGCCTGCTCTTGTGAGGTCTTCTGCTTACATTTGAACCAAGAGCTTGCAGAAATCACTTTTGTGGACAGCATTTCCCTGCCAAGATGGATGATACGGGGAGAGGAACTAAATTAAAGAATTCAGAATTAGTCCAGCATTCAGTTTGCCACAGTGACTGGCCAGTTGCTCTGACAGCATAAAAACAAGAGCCTTTCATATCTGTTTGTCTCCAGCACTCAGATACACTGCTGTTGCTGAACATAGTTGTGTTGTGGCCCCATTTACTTGTCAAGGTTAAAAGCCAGTGACAGGTCCAATATGCACCCTTTTTTTCTTAACCATCTTTGAAAACTATCTCTGCCCCATGCAATTTTTTCTATGCTATGGGATCATGTGAGCTGTAATCAAAAATACCTGGAGGACAAATTTCTTCATCTTGATGGTTTTTAGTCCTTCTTTATTTTATCTTTATTTATTTAACAGATTTATAGCACACTTTTTTTCTTGTAACATCAAAGCTGATCACAACACAGAATGTAAATGAGATGCACAAGTATTCTTTAACAAGATTTTACCTTCAGATAACACAATGAAGAGTAATAAATCACAATCCTTTTTTTTACACTGAGAAAATCAGTTGTGAGTTTTCACATTATGTTGTGAATAAATAAAATGAATGAAAGGAGAGGAAATATAGGTCCCATAGTATAGTAACACTTTACTGCAACCATGGAAAACATGTTTGCTGTATAAAATATAAAGCTACTCAAAAGCTAAAGGAAAGGCATCTATATCATTTAAGGATAAATCAGAATATTATTAAAGCATTACTTAGAGCAAATATTACAGTGTTAAATTGACTTACCAAACATGCTTGCTGTATAAAATGTAAAGCTACTCAAATACTAAAGGAAAGGCAACTGTAAATCTCTTAAAGATTATTAAATTGACTTACCAAAGGGCCAGGCTTCCCCTCTGGGCCAGAAACACCTGGATTTCCCGTAAGACCCTATAAAAATAAGATGTATGAAAGCAATCTTAATTTTAGTTCTTGATTCCTAGAGGCATTAAAAATCACATATATTTATAATGTCACTGAGATGTTTCCATGATATCGCTATGCAACTTAGCCTATGGCTACTACTGACTACTGTTTCAATTATTCTGATACACACACACACACACACACACACACACTGCTAAACAAAACTGCCATTAAAAGAGCACCACAGAGATTTTAATAAATCTATTCTATATCCATGTGGTTCTCTTGCACATACACTTCTTTAGCTGTTCACTTGCACTGATGAAATACACCAATAAAATGCCTAAGAATTTTACCAGCAAAAATGCTTCTGGGCCTTTTGACATTCTACTACCTGACGCAACCATTCTCCTTATGTCTCTTGGAAGTACTATATCCAGCTAAGAGTCATTATTTCCTTACCCGGGCACCTGGGAGGCCAGGTTCACCAGTGCGACCAGGATCCCCTTGGCTTCCCTTAGGGCCTGAAGCCCCTGCAGGTCCTCTTTCTCCTTGAGCTCCCTGTAAATAGATAGATAGATAGATAGATAGATAGATAGATAGATAGATAGATAGATAGATCAAAGTAGTATTAATCAATGGAAGTTTACACATCATTAGGAGGAAGGGAGTTTCTATGCATGCAGTCAGATTTATTTCTATAAATCAGCTCTCCGTTACTGTATGTGTTTTGCAAAACAACCCAGAATTTGTTTCTGATTGCTTCGTTTTGCTAAGCAAAAAGAATCCTATCAGCCAATAAATCAGCAGAATGAAAGCACCCTGAAGAAAAATAAAATGGGCATGCTTTTCACTGCAAACCTCTATACACTCAGACATATGCACTGCTAAATCTCCAATTACACCTTTCCCCCATTACCTGGGTAGAACAAACTCGACAGTTCATTTAAAATTAAGAGTGGCTGAGGAAGAGGAACATGGCTATATAATTCACAAAATTCCATTATATCAAGACAGCATTTCTATTGACCCTGACTCTTATTTCAATTTCCATTCAAATACGCCATTATAAACAGCCTTTATGAAGCTCTTGAACCTTCAGAGCAACTTACCTTCGGTCCTGGCAAGCCATCAGAACCCGGAAAGCCACGATTTCCAGGAGGACCCTTTGGAATCAAAATAATGCCTTTTATTTTATTTTGAGTAAGTTATATCATACACGTCAGTATTGTATATAACATAAAGATTTACATTTCTGTAGAAAACACTGATATATTTCAGCAACTGTAAAAAAAACATTTCAGTTAACTCTAAATGTTATTCATCTTTTAAGCACTGAATATTTTTTATTATTTCCCCACTATTTCTACACTACATAGAATCTTATCCAGACAGTTTTTGTGACCAGACATCTCACTTTTTTTCAGAGCTTCCCTTAGACCAGTTTTGTTGCTACTTGAAAAGTCATGAAAGTCCTTGATCTTTTGATTGTATATAACTAATCATTGGCAGTCATATATTGCTTGATCACATCAAATGTTCTGACTATTAGAGCACTAGAATCATCAAGCTACAGAGGCAGAATTCTGAGCACCCAGTTAGAGAGAAAAAGACTAATAAAATAGTCCCAGACAAATGTGATTCCTTCACTATCCAAGAGCTGTAGCTCTGTTTCAAAAATGGCAAGTGTGCTGATCAGATGCTTGAAACAGGGATTTGGAAACTAGAATTATTACTGCTTAATACAATATGCAAAAATAACCAAGGAACTAACTTATATACAGGGGCTAATGGTTAAGGAGGTACTGAACTGTTATGAATTTTCTTGTTCTCAATTAGACAGCATGTTTGCACACATCAAAATACTGTTGTTCCTCTGTATAACAGATGCTACATCCATGGATTCAACCATTTTTTCAATATTTTGAAAATATTTATTAAAAAAGCAAACCTTGATTATTTTCGTTTTACATAAGGGGTACCATTTTACTATGCTGCTGGATATAATGGGACTTGAGCATCCATGGATTTGGGTATCTGGGAGTGGGGTGTTCTGTAACCAAATGCCAGCAGATACTAAAGGCCCACTGTACCCCATCAGGAAAATCGTTGAACACAGAGATTTATTTATATATATTTTGTAATTCTGCCCTTGGTTTTTTTCACCCAAAACAAAATTTTTGCACAGAAAATAGTGAATTTTGCAAGCATTATTTTTTTTGCTGCAAAATGTCCCACTGAAAAAAAAACCCACCAAAAAAATGAACAGAAAATTCTTATAATCTCACCCAGAGATGAGAAAACTTCTGAAATCATTTTTGTATGCAAGAATGAAACAAATGGACATTTAAATCCTTGTTAGTAGTAGTTCAGTTTGTTTACAGATTGTTTCTGCACTTTCCAGCTCTTCTTCATTAATCTTCATTTTTATAACCCAGAAGAAAATTCTTGTTGAAAAGTATATTCTTGTTCAGTTAAAGATGGTTGAGAAATTTGTTCTTCTGAGGATTTTTAAAATAATGCATTTACCCAATGTGCACTTCTTAAACCTATAGTTCAGCAGAGACAGAGCTTTGTACCAGCAAACTCTGCTAAGAAATTTGTACCAAAATGTTATGTGATACATCTTTTTACAATGAAAGAGTATTTTAAATTATTTTATAACAAATATTTTATAACTGTTTGTGTGTTATACATACAAGTAATTTGTAACATTTCAGTTCAGAAAGTCTGCTAGATGTTAAAATGTACAACATATGTGAATGGCATGGATATATTTGCAAATTTGCTACTCAGTATATTTGATTAACCAAAAGAAACAGAGCACTCCAAATTCATCATTCTCATTTTTTCAAAAAAGAAAAATGGCAGAACCTCTTTGGTGATTTCTGTAAAATATGATGCAAAGAAAACAACAATATTCTTAGGTTTATCTTGACTCAAATGACTCACAAGGGATTATTTTAGAAAAGTAAACCAGAACTTGACCCTAACTTCTTAATTCTGTCACTTTCAAAAAACAGACAATAAAATATTCCATTTTATTCAATGTGAGCTAGAATTACATTTATTGGATGGTGCTTTGGTGGAAGCAGGGAGAAAAAGAAATGCTTTTCCACCCCTCAATATTACAGGAATTGTATTTAACATCTTCTGAGACATATCTTTCCCCCTATTTCATCACACTCAGCACTATCTCTAACATTAGGCAACACTGAGCAAGCTGCAGACTTTGAGATATTGTTTGAATAAATGGTTGACTTATCCACAAATAGCAGGGATCTTTTCACCCACAGAATGTTTTTGACCAGTGCAAGGGAAAGTTTACAAGGGGGAATTTACTTTTGCCAATTACCTCTTCCAAAAATAATCTCACTCCATTGTTTGAAGAGTTCATATTCAGAAGGTGCAAGAGGAAAGGGAATCAGAAGAAGTAGGGTTGTGAAGTCTCTCTTTCTCTATTTCCTTGCGTTTTTCCAAATCTCAGTTGTGTTGTTGTCCCATCCATGTTTCCTATCAGTTTCTTCATCTTAAAATGTGCACACTGTTTGGTGTCATTTTATTTTTCCAAAATGTCCCATACACCTTGAAAATTCTTGAGGTGAGGTCCATTTCTAATTGTAGAAAGTCTCCAGAGGTCTACTTCTGAAGTCTACTTCTGGCAAAACTGTTGATACTGACAAACTTATTTTCTTTTTTTTAGCAACAATCACCTCCTCAACTTTGTGCAGATTAGAAAGAAGTCTGAATCTATGACTTCATATTCTTTTTTCTACAGACACCATTTCAGGTAGAAAAGAAATGAGGTTTCTTCAAGGCTGAGCCATGACAAAACTACCAAGACTTTTTTTGATATGTTGCTGTTATCCTTACCCGTTCTCCCACTGGTCCAGGAGGGCCAACTGATCCTGGATCACCACGAGGACCCCTTTTCCCTTCTTCACCAACAGGGCCAATTGGACCCTGAGGGCCATGTGGACCCTAATGGGGGAAAGTCATTTGTTTAAAAAAAATGCTCAGGCAGACACTTATTCTTCAATGTGAGAAATACTAAATGTCTATCTAAAAATGCAGTTATTCCTCTTTCTGCATTTATTATCAGCTACTATAACCCTCCAGGCATTTTGGACTACAGCTTTATTAGGTCCTGGACACTGGCTATGCTGGATGGACCCTGATGGGAACTGTAGCCCTAAACATCTGGAGAGTATCAGCTTGGGGAAGCAAAGCAAATGTTTCCTTGGCACTGTTTGCTTTTTTTGTATAAATTCCAATGATCTCCATCAACAACAACAAAGTCAGGCAATTCTAGACCACTGGCCAAACTGCATTACAAGGATTTAATTCTATAATTATTCATCTGTGTTTGTATTTATAAACTTACATTCTAGAAAGACTGAATTGTCAAAGTGTTCCAGACTCAGTGTATGAAATATCAGATGACTAGAAAACATTTGTAAAAAAAAATTTAAAAATAGAGCCATTCTTACATCTTTCTACACACCATCAGCACCATAGGAGAAATCTCCATCCCCACTGCTTTGGAGACAAAGGGGGGTTGCAGACTGCCAGAAATAGTGTGAATTCAGTCCACTTTTAGGGTTAGGGTTAGAGTTAGGGAACCATGGGAACTGTATTTTATTGTGGCATCAGAGTTGTCTGACAGAGAAGGCTCAATGTCTCAGAAAAATAACAGTTCCCATGTTTCCCTAGCACTAACCCTAACCCTAAAAGTGGACTGAATTCACACTATTTCTGGCAGTCTGCAACCCCCCTAAGTTCTACAATCAGTATTATGCCAATGCTCAGGACTTTCACAAATGTATTTTCTTCCCATCCTCAACCATGTTTGCCTGCCCTCACCTATAATCACTCCAAAATTCACTTCGGTTTCTCAGCCCTCCAAAGCAGATTTGCCAATGCACAGGGGAAGAGGGATTGCCCTTCCTATTCCAGCAGAAAGAAGCACTTCCATCCATTGAATAATTGCTCATCTCTAGTTGTAAAATAGTTCAAAGAGCATCTGCATACACTTAAAAGTAAGGGTAAATTGGTGGTGGGTGGCGGCTTCCATAACAGTGTGGTGATGAAATCTGTTCCAGGACTTGGTCTGAACCTTACAGTAGTTCTACAAGATGCTGAACCCTATCTACAAAATAGCTTTAGCACTTTGGATTGTTTCTTTAAAATTCAGAATAAAACCCAGAGGGTATTGATCATTCTATTGGCCTATTTACCACTGAACACTACTGGGATTAGGAGAATGTTGCACATAAAGCATTGAGACCTAGGCTTGAATTTCTACTCAAAACTCACAAACCCAACAAGGCTCTTGAGCTAATGGGGGCAAATGACTATCTCTCAGTGCAATATGGATGGCACTATGTATATATGGGGAAAAGAACAGGGCACAAATGAAAATTGATCTGTGCTTGCAAAGGAGTTGTAAACTATCCTGAATGATAGACATGCATTCAACCTGCAGAATAATCACCTGAAGCAAATACAGAAACAAATCAAGGAAACAACAAATGTTAGTGCTGTTCATTTTTCATTAACCATCAGAAAGATAACTTGGATTTGGGTCAACGCATTTTATTTTAAGCACTCCAAGTGGCTGCATCTCAAACAATTTGTCATTATATCAATTTTACATTAGCCAGGATTCAATAGAATCTTGATGGAATCATTTTCACCAGTAAGAAAGGGCAATGCCCCTTCTCCTGCAGCCCACTCAGAAGGACTGGGATACCCTCTGGAGAAAGTATTCAAGTTGCACAGGCACAAAGGATACCGAACGCAATTATTTTGGGTAAATCATTGGCCACAACTTTTATTTTGTACAGGGTCATGATATCAATCAATTAAACATTTAAATAACAGTTTTCTTAAACAAGAATTTGTTCTTGACACATGCGTACGTGGAGTTAAGCACAAGCACTATGGATTAATTGCTTCTAACATGGCATGCATCAAGTCCATTAATTTATGCAGTATTTCACAACAATAAATAATCCCTCCCCCAGCCGGATATGACGTCATAAGAATTCTTATGACATCATAACATTATGACATCATCCAAGGTTAAAATGACATCATACTAATTTGGTTAACCTAATGACATATACTGAATTTAGGAATTTTTTATTAACCCAATTAGTATTTTCTAATTAAACTAATTATTCCTCGGGGGGGGGGGGGTCCCTGCCCGCCAACCAAATTTATCAATCCCAATAAACCAATAGACCCTGAACCTCCAGTTGTGACTAATTATACATTACCAAACTATAATTTTTTACCACAAACAATTCAAACAATTCATTATGACTCCAGTCCTACTAACTATTAACCAGCATATTAGTAAAACTTTTTTTTCAAACTTGTAATTGGTAATGTTATTATTCTCAGGGAGGGCTAAAAACCCAAATTGTTCCTCTGGGAAAATTCCCTCCCGGCCCCAGGAGGTGACCAGCCGAAGCCTGAGAGTAAATAACATGTTTACCAATTAATTAAGGGTGGGAGGGATGGGTTGCTCGTCTGCAAATCCAAAATGGCTGCTGACACATGGCAGTGTGAGGCTAAATAGCCCCCTGAAATCTTGCTCGAAATCTCACGAGATTTGAAGTCTCACGAGACCCAGGAGCGAGACTTCCATTTGATTGGCTAAGCAGGCCAGCAAGGGCGGGCCTTCCGGTCTGCTCAGCCAATCGCACGTCGGTGCCCTTTTATGGGGCCGTCGCAACAGAAGGCCCCTCCCGACACGTTGGGGGGTGTCTTTGTGTGAAGGGAAAGGGAAAGTGAGAAAAGAAAGGGAAGAAATCCCATTACACCAACCTCACTCTGTTTCTCTACTGTAAATAAAAGACCAGTATGGTTCATTTTCCAGGTTACCAGCAGCTATTGCATAGAAGTCATACTGTTCACCAGAAACTCATTAAAGATTTTTTTCTATTTTTCTCTGTTTGTAAAGTACTTGGCTATTGTTTATTCAATTATGTATTGACAATATCTACAATAAAATTAATTGTGTGTGGAAAAAAAAAAGATCCAAATGAAATTAGTTAACATGGAACCAGATCCTGTGCTCAGCTTATTCAGAAGTTAAGTTCCACAGACCTTACTCTCAAGCCACCACAATTGATCATTGATTCTCAGTGTCTACTAGAACCTTTACTGACAGGTGAAATGTAAAAGAAACTATGCAATACACAAGCAAGTAATACTTAGAGTACTTACTTATCATAAGGAATGCAATGTCTTGATTTATTTCTGTTTTGAAATATTTGTTCTACACACAAAATCCAATTATTTTTTAATATTACGGAGAAAGCATGAGTCACTGGTGTCTTTCAAGTAAGCAACTTTTCTATTTATTATTAATAAAGGTTTGGAACTCTACACTACAATAATAACTATTTTTCTGTGGTAGAGGATTGGTTATATGCTATTGTTTTTAAAATCTTGGATTCAATCCCTCAAAGCAGACTCGCAACAACCAAAATGATTGAGATCAAGGTCAAAAACATTTCTTTACATATAAGAATTATATTTCTTTGTTTTAATTTTTTAAAAAATAATAATAAAAGAATAAATCAACAACTTAAGAAGAAGAAAGAAAAAGCTATGAAATCAAATGATAAATACTATAGTATGTAAAAGACAGAAATGTATAAGAGAAAACAATGGGAAAGAAATACTCTAGTCTGAAATAGCATTTGCCTGGCATGGTTTCTAAAGTTAAATGTTGAAGACTTACAGGTTCGCCCTTGGGGCCTGCTTCTCCTTTGAAACCTGGCACACCAGGGTCTCCCTGAAAGTAAGCATCATCCATTAAAACAAAGTTCAGTAATGCTGTGTTTCTCAGACTTAATAAGAATTCTGTGAAACATTTTTTTATATTTACTGAGCTACATTATACATATAAATCAGACAGCTTTCTGGGGTGGGTGGGTGGGTGGGTGGGTGGGGAGAGAGGAGCAGAAGAGGTAGGGCTGTCATGCCTCCACCATACCTGCAAACCCTGCAAAGCTTTTGCCAGCACAGCACAAGCATCACCAAAGCTGATTTTCAACTCTTCCTCTCTCTCTGCTAATTTATTTTTTCCATATCACCTCCTTCTCCCCCCTAAAACAAATTAGGTTAAATATGAGCTGAACTGTGCCCAAATTTCTAGTTATGTTGGAAACATGCTTAGACCTGATAGAACTGCGGAGACTCTCCACCACCACCCACTGTCACCTCTTTTCCACAGCTGGGTTTTTTGTTTTCCCTTAGGTTGAAATTCTGACCTGGGTGGAGGAGCTGTTGTGGCCAAGATGGACCAGGAAGGAAGGATCCAATCATCATCATCTCCCAATAAAGGTGGAGCTTTGTCCATCTGCAAGTTTTGTCCATCAGGACCTAAAACCTTTGTCCATCTGGAGCTTTGTCCACCAGGCCTCAAAAGATATTCTTAAAACCACAGGACTGAAACAGCAATGTCCCAAGTATAATGACACTATAGTTGAGGCACCCATTAGAGTAAACCTATTGTGTTCTAATGTTTTGTTTTTTAAAACTGAAGGCTAAGATGTCAATACTGTTGTTCTGTATCATGGGCTTCCCTCAAGGTAAATGAACTGCTGTTTCAGCAAACATTGAATGACTGCAATCAGTCTCTAAAAAGGAGGAGTCTAACGGCTCATTCCCACTTGCATTTAATCCAGTATTTGAGTTGCACTGACACAGGGTCACTGAACTGATTCATACTGATGTGTAGTTCTCACTATGGAAGCAAATTATTTCATTATTCCATGCATTCATGTCTTTTTTGACACAATCGTCATTCCCACTAGCATCCTTCTACACCAGCTTGCTTGGGAGGTGGTCTGGGGGTGGCACAGAACCCCTGCCCCCCCCCAGTCCTGGGCAGAGGCTGTGGTGCTTGCTCCTCCTGGTGCAGCAGGCTTTTGGCTGGCACAGAACCCATCTCTTCCCTGGCGTGGAAGGTTGCTGCCCCAGAGGAGGATGAGGAGGGAGAAGAAGCCGAAGGGCCCCCCAATCCTGGCTGAAGGGGGTCCAGAGATTCCATGGAAGGAGGGGAGGGCAAGCCCAAGGGACCTGACAGGGTGGGGGAGTCCAGGAAACGTCTCCCTGGATCCGTCGGGAAACTCAAGGGAGGCACAGTGGGCAGGCAGTCTGGGGACTCCAGGATGGGGTGGGGGCAGTGATGCCCAACAGCCCTGGCAGAGAGGAAGCCAAGGGAGGGACCGGCAGACCCTTCTGAGCAGCCTTTGGGGAGGGCGGGAGGGAGGTGGCAACAGGCCAACCCTCTTCCATAGTCCCTCCCCTCCGGTGTGATGCAATTGATCCAAATGTCGTTCACATTTGTTGAACATGGTTGCAAATTGATTCTTTTCAAAAGAACCACCAAAAGACTCGTCTTCCAAAAAAGTGATTCTTTTGCATTTGTCTCGCTTCACCTTGATTCTCCATGATTCCAACCCAACGCAGTTGGCTCTGAAATCGTTTCTAGTGTGAACGAGGCACATATAAACCGATCAGCAAATTGGTTTAAATCACAGTGGGAATGACAAGTAATGGGAACTGACAAGACCTACCTTGGGCTAGAACCAGGAATTTTTGGTGCTTGTGCATTTTTCCCCATGCAAGGGACCACAGCAACATGACTAGGAGCCTGTCTCTGGAAACAGACGTATATTGAGGCTCTGAACTGTCTCCATTGATCTGGGCTGGCCATTTGGTCCTCTTAGACAAAAATAATTCCCTACTTGGTCTTCCTTCCTCTGGTACATTTGTGGGCATTATTTAGCTCTCATTCCTAACAAAACCTCTATCTTCTGATTCCAGGCCCTCTAACTGTTACTCAATCATGATAGGCATCCCATTTCAATAATTGCACCTACATTTTGTCAAGATTCAGTGACTTCAGGAACTATGCTGGCATGGCCCACAGCAATGCTTTTCAAATGCTACTTTCTATCATTTCCAATGTGACAAAAGCATTGTTACCATTTGACCCCGGATGCCAGGAGGTCCGGTGCTGCCCTGTGGTCCTGGAGAACCAAGTGGTCCTGGCAAACCAGGTGGTCCTGAAGTACCTGGAGATCCCTACAAGACACACACATATGGTTGATTACACATCCAGAATGGAAAGCACAGTTTTAAAATAAATATGTGTTTGTCTGATTTGATTACTTACTGTTGGCCCTTTAGCACCCGTGGAACCATCTGTACCAAGAGCACCCTAAAACAGCATACATTTTATCATTACAACAAGGTAAGGCATTCTTATGCAGCTTTCTTGTTCAGTATCAATTATTTCTCAGCACACTGGAGACTTGAATATTCTTTGCACTGAAGCAACACTAACAGCATAAAAAATTCAATGGCAACTAGAGACAATGTAACACTATATGGACATATAGCTTCTGTGCATCATAAACTACCTTTAACACACACAAAGAAAATGAAAATAATGAGTTTTCTGACACCTTAAAGACTACGGTAATTATTTTATTATGCTGCAAACTCTGTTGGGGTCATTTCACACTACACAATTGTAGCACTATAATTCTATTTTAACTGCTGTGGAAACATCCTGTGAATCCTGGGATTGACAGTTGAGGCCGGAAGGGGCCTTTAGCCAGGGAGCTCCTTTGATGCCTCTGACCAAAGCACCAATCCCAGAATTACACAGGATGTAACCATGACAGTTAAAATAGAATTATAGTCCTATAACTGTATAGTGCTATAACTGTGAGAGGGTCCCTGGACCAGAATCTGAGAGTTCATGCAATAATAAGTCTTTAAGATATCATAAATAGTATCTTTTTTCCCCTGCAATATGGACTAACACAGCTACCCCTCAGGAAAATGTTATTTTGCCCACAACAAGTTTGCTTACATTATCCTTGAATAATTGGATATGGCACAGTGGTTTATCTGTGTTTTCTTTGTTTTCCCCAGAACACTTAATAATGTACATACACATGCCCACAGGCTTTCTAATGTCTAAATAATGTCAACATGGGAGTAACAGATGGCCATAAGTGTGGTGATAAGTGAAGGATTTCTTGTGCACTTATTTCTAGTCACAAAGTCAAAATGATAAGGACGGTTCACCGTTTAGTAATACTTTTAGTGATTTGGTTGTGTAGCCTCCGCTTTCCCCCACTGCCATATCTAGCACATATTAATTGGCTCTTGAGCAACATAGAACTCAGAACAGCACAAAGCACTCAGAAAAACAATGGCTTTACTTAGGTTGGAAACCTGTAAATGGGTTGCATTACTTTAGTCTTCATGTGACAGTGCAGGTAACTGCAAGTACCCACCCCTCTACAAAGAAGCCAAGATATCAGAAAGAAAAGTTATAGTACTGTATGGCTTTTAAAAAAAAATTACGTGAAAAGAATTCTATCTCCTTTAAATTCTTTCTTTCTTTCCTTTCTTTCTTTCTTTGCAAAGAACATGGGTAGGTAATTTGTAGTCCCAGAGCTTTTATAGACTGCACCAGAGTCTCACCTATAATCCCACTGCTAAATTCACTAAGGAAATAACAGAGCTGCTACTGTTTTATCTGTAAACAAGGGAAACAGGTACCACACACCCTATCTGTAAGGGAAACTGATAGTAGGAAGCCTCCAGGAGGCATTATGCTCCTTAAAAACAAGGTGCATTCTCCCCAAGCAACCATTCTTCCAGTTGAGCTATAAATTTGTGGACACGGATGTGGTGCAGCCACCCAAGGATTTCAGGCATCCAGTGAGTATTCCGGAGCAGTAGAGATTGCCCACCCCAGTATAATCATTCTGTGAGCCCTCATCCACTATAGTGAAGGTTTGGCTAATTTTTACAGAAATAATACTCTTGGGAAACACAGAATGTGCAGTTCGCATCTTTAATTTTAGAACATCTCAAGAACTTACCGGAAGTCCAGATAATCCTGGAGGACCTGATTGACCTGTTTCTCCTCTTTGTCCTTGAGGGCCTTCTGGGCCACGTGCACCAGTTGGACCAGCTTCACCCTGAATTTTCACATCAGAAAAAAAAAAAAAGATTTTTAAAGGAAATAATTAATCATAGTCTAGTCAGCCCTCCATATCCACGGAATCTGTATCCACATATTCAACCATCCACAGCTTAGAAATATTTTTTTAAGAACATCCCCAAAGCAAACTTTGATTTTGACATTTTATATAACACTGTTTTCTTATGCCATTGTATGTAATGGGATTTGAGCATCCACAGATTTTGGTATCCACAGAGCATCCTGGAAACAAACCCCAGTGGAAACCAAGGGCCCACTGAAACCACCACTTCCACCAAATAAAGACTCCCATCAGTGGAACATTTGTTTAAATTTCAGATTCTATTGATACCATTGGGCTTAAATTGCAAAGACTGCCACTGGAGAAGGACAGCACTACCATTATGCAGAGTGAGGCAGGTGCTTAAGGCAGCCACCCCTCCACATTGTTCCCGTCTATGCTACCCATAGCTTCTTATGATTGAGCCTCCTGTCCTTACATATGATGAAAAATTCTGTCCAGTCTGGTCGAATTTTTTTCAGTGGAAAGGAGGAGAGTTCAGTCATCTTGTACTTCATTTTAGGCTGCTCAGAGGCTTCATCTGGATGAAATTAAGATTCCACCCATTCCTCCATCCACTCCAATCAGAATATACTTGTATTGCACTGTGGCAGGGGTAGGCAACCTTTCCCCTTTAAGGGCCGAGGGACTTCAGCTCCCAGAATCCCAGGAGCTATTGGCCAACGTGGGACTATTGGCCAGCATGGCTGAGGCTTCTGGGAGCTGAAGTCCCTCAGCCCTTAAAGGGGAAAGGTTGCCTACCCCTGCACTGTGGCATTGTAACTATGTTTTTAACTTTCTCTTTTAAAAATAATGTAATTAAATTTTTCTCTGCTTATAGTGAGCTGATCAGTTCAGAATAAGGGTTTTATGGAATAGATAAAATAATAAAAAGGTAAAAGTAAAGGTTAAAAGTTTCCCCTTTGACAAGATTGTCAAGTTGTGTCCAACTGTAGGGGGCAGTGTTCATCTCCATTACCACTCTGAGGGAGCCAGTGTTGCCAAAGATAACTCCATGGTCATGTAGCCAGCATGACTGCACAGACTGTTGCCTTCTCATTGAAGAGATACTTATATATCTACTTGCATTTTTACATGCTTTCAAACTGCTAGGTTGGCAGAAGCTGGGACTAATGACGGTGGCTCACTCCATCAGGTGGCACTAAGGTCTTGAACTTTCGACCTGGCAATCTTGTGATTGACAGAGTCAGAATCTTAACTGCTGAGCCACCACGTCCCTTCAGATAAAATAATGCAAAAGATAAAATAATACAGTCCGTCAAACAATATTGCATTATTAATATATGGTGTGGTCCTTAGTGTACTTTGGTATCTTTCTATTGATTTATAAAGCTGAGACACTTATTCCAGATTTATTTTTAATTCCTTTCCTTTCCTGTTTGTTTAGCACTGGCCTTATTTTATTTCCCATGCATTAAAAGGGATTATTTTTTAATCCCTTAAATTATTGGGCTGGCTAATGTTGAGTTATTGTTTAGTAAAAACTGCCAACTGTAAATACAACATAAAACCTCTGTTAGACTGATTAGTCTGTAGATGGTTTCTCTCCAAGGTCATGGTTACCAGATGTTTTAAGAACTTCAGGCCAGGAAAAAGTTCAATTTACCTCAGTTTGGAAATGTACTTTATGGATGACAACTCCCAGAATTCCCCAGCCCACATGGCCAGTAGCCAGAGATGTAAATCTTTTTACATATCTAGAGATCTGTAGGAGCATACTGGATGTTCTTCAATGTGTTGTTAACTCATGTTAATCTACTGTGCACATAGTCTATTATAAAGCTAACCCTAATTTTCCATAGCTATATGATTCTTAATTATAGAAAACTTTAAGTACCTCATTAGTGACATAGCTATGAAGAAAAACAAGCTCCAACTGATTGTGTTTTGCAGCCAAGCAAAACAAGGAAGTAATAAAAGAAGAAACTTAACTGAAAATTATTAAAATGATACAGTGTTAAAACAGGAACAGGTTTTCATTATTCCAGTTCTTTGAGCCAAATAACCTTTCTTCTACTGTTTGCTTTGCTTTGGTTTTTTAAATATTGAATATGGGCAATTGTTCATGACAACAAGTCTATACAACACCATATAAATGAGTAAAATTCTGGCTGTTTCATTTTTTTCTGCTGTTCATTATTCTGGGGCACAGATCCCAAGTACACTGCCAACTCCCATTAAAATGAATAGTGATTCCAGCTGTTTTGGCTCCCTGGGGGATACTACAACTAGATCTAATCAGCTAAAAGTCATCTCCAGCCATAAAAATAATTTATTATTATTGTAAAATGGTGTACTCTGGGATCTTACTAATTCTGTGTCACTTATTTGCTTCATGTCATGTTAACCTTACAATTATGGTTATCTCAAAATTGGCTGCCTCAGTTTGAAACTATGTCTTGTTACAATAACTGAATTAATATTAAAAAAAACCAAAACCTTTGGTTCCCTGTCATGGCCCTAGAGAAACCTGATCACCATGAACCCAAGGCAAGCACATCACATAGGCACCTGAAAGGTCACATCTGCATCTACAACAATTTGCAGATCAAAAGGGCCAAAGCTTAGGAGCTACAAGCAGGACATTTACACCCTCTGAATTCCGGACACACAGAGATTTACAACCAGCTAAGAATGAGATAACATCAACATCCCATCTCCTCTCCTTGGAAATTGTTTACTTCAAAGAGTAGTAATCGGAATCCTTTGATATACAATAATCAATCTTCACTCCAGGCTATTTTCAGCCTATATCAAGACCTCCAAAATCTGTGTTCTGTGAGCTGGTTTTGGAAGGGAAGGGGGATCTCACTCCCTCTCTGAAATTCCTAACCAAGGGCCTTTGCAGACTGCCAGAAATAGTGCAAATTTCCACTTTAATGCCCTGACTCAGTGCTAGGGAATCATGGGAACTGTAGTTTATTGTGGCACCGGAGCTCTCTGACAGAGAAGGCTCAATGTCTCAGAAAAAAATACAATTCCCATGATTCCCTAGCACTGAGCCAGGACAGTTAAAGTGGACTCAATTTGCACTATTTCTAGCAGTCTGCAAAGGCCCCAAGTCTCCCTCGGCTGTCCCAACACAACTTCACTCCATAGCAAACAGCTGAATGCATTTTTCTAAAAGGAGTGCAGAGTTTCTAGGTAACTATTTTATGTGTGAAACCTTTCTTACTGATTTCATGTATCCTCTGTGTGTATGTATATGCTTGCTTGTTGATTTATTTTTCTCTCAATAAAAATACTATTCTTTTGGAAAAATGCTGTCTCTGCAAGGACTCTTACCTCCCTCCCCCTGCACACAGTGGGTCCAGATCCAAGTTCTTGTTACAGTCTTTACACCCAATGTACTCATATGATCTTTGAGATATGCATACAAGGAGCACTTGGAAATGTTACTTGTATAATATGCAACTCCCAGAATTCCCCAACCATGAAGGCTCACATCTACATCCAAATTAACTTTTGCAGTCAAGTATTTTGCCATTAGACTATCCATAGAATCACTTCAGTGAGAAATTAATAGCCATGTTCCCATTAACAACAAGATGCATTTATCTTAAACTAGCCTCCTAATGTGCACTGCACAACTGCTCCTTCTTCACTCCTCCCACCAGTCAGAGAAACTAATTTAATAAAAACACTATATCAGAAGCAGGACACAAAACAAACCAGCAATCAGAAACCAGGCAACAATACACCATGGTTTTTAAGGGAACAACAAACAAGAGTACCATTCTGGGCATAATGCTAAGCTTTTGCATTCTGGATAGTTTCTGGTTAGTCTGGTCCATGAATAGTCTTCCATATATTGTTGGACTTCAAATTCCGTCAGTCCTAGTCAGAGCATGAAATGGTGAGGCATGATGAACATTGTAGACCAGCAATATTGAAGGGCATGGGCTGGGTTCAGTCTATTCTGTTGGCAGGTTGTAATAGGACAGGGTGCTCCGGTATGAACAAAAAAGCAAAACTGTCAGTAATCTTGACTTGTTGGGATATGTGAACACAGTAGTCTTTCTGTTTCACAAAAAGAACAATAGTGGGTAATCTGTATTTGCAAACTCTGAGTAAGGCAGCTTTTGCAAAGGGCACTCAATTAATCTATTCTACTCCAAAAGTGCAGAAAACCTACTTTTGATCAGATTTTAGACAGTCTTTTGCAGTTTTTTTTAAAAAAATCTTTAAAAATAATTTTCAAGATTTCTTTAAAAATCAATAATCAGGAATCAACAGGAAAATTAATTCAAAAAGAAAGCACACATGGCCATAACTTAATATTAACTTAAATCCATATTAAAAGGGTTAGGAATAGAAACAAACAAGAACAATGATACTTTACCACTGCCCTATCATATGTAACATATAGCAGATATTGTATCATTAGATCATTTACCACTCCCACCCCCAAATTCTACTTGTTTCCAAATAATTTGGTCCCAATGAGCCTGGGTGTTAACGTTGTTCTCTCCTACTACTCCTCATTCTTCTCTCTTTCAGCAAGCAGAAGACAACGCAAATGTGGGGAACCTTTGGCCACCCAGTTGTTTTGAGCTATAGTACCCACAAACCATTAAACTGGACATGCCAGTTGAAGTTTCTGGGATCTGAAGACCAAAACACCTGTATAAACAAAAGTTCCTCACCCATGAGACACTGAGTGCACTGTAAAATCCCACAGTCAATATATAAGGAATCTCTAAGTTCATTTGGTAACTTCTACTAGATGTAGAAGATAAAAGAAATAAGTACAGATTGAGTCTTCCTTACCCAGAATTCTGAAATCTAATATATTCAAAAAACCAAAAATGTTTTTCATGGGTGGCTGAGATAGTGACAACTTTGTTTTCTGATGGTTCAATGCACATAAACTTTAATGACGTGGTTTCCTGCCACATCTGGGGCATAGTGTTTAGATGACGCATGCCCCGAACATGGCGGGAAACTATGCCAACATCACATCTTTCCAAAAGAACCAGGCTAAAAAGGAGTGGAATCTGCTCCTTCCTGTGGCTCAGTTCAGGACCATGGCAGTGGCCTGGATTGGGGTCGGGTGTGTGCAGTTGCCATGGCCCCAGTGTGACTGGTGCTGCGTGGTCCTTTTGGCCTGTCTATTTTGGGCTTTTGTTTCATGCACAAGATAATTAAAAACATTGTATAAAATTATCTTTGGTCTATGTGTATAAGGTGTATACATTTATAAGGTGTATATGAAACAAATGAATTTCATGTTTAGAATTAGGTCAAATCTCCAAGAGATCTCATTATGTATTACATGCAAATACAGATATTCTAAAACCTGTATTATATGCAAATAGAAATCCAAAAAGATTGAAATCCAAAAACATCTGGTCCCAGCCATTTCAGATAAGGGAGAGAACCTGTATGTCCTCTTCAAGCCTTTGTCAATTTTATATTGGCTAGAAAAATCCAAAACTCATATACTACACGAACAACCTTTCTGCTACACTGGTGGGTGTGTTCAGCCTTGCCACAAAGGCTACTATCCAGAAGTCAAGGGAAAACCTGATCAAACAACAGAGTTGCATGTGGGCTGAGATTCAATGAAAAATTAGGGACAAAATATCAATTTTCTTGTGCTTAAGCAAAAACTCATTTCTAAGTATGATTGATTTTGAACAATTAGTATATAATCCTGAGTAAATATGCTTAGAATCAGATGCACAATAGATTTTTAATATTAATGATTTTAACTTTTTAAAAAATAATGGTGTTTTAATATTACTTGAACTTGTTTAATTGTGTTTTAACTTGTTAATTAACAGCTTTATCCTACACCAAGACAAAAGTGGGATATTAAATAAATAAATAAATAAATACACCTTCCCACTCAGATTTTAAAATGTCATTGTTCAAGAAAAAAAATGTATAATAATGGAGAAATGATTCCCAATAGCATCATTTTTTAAAAAATTACCTTACCTTCATGCCAGGGACACCTGGAAAACCTGCTGAACCAGGTATACCAAGAGGGCCCTGCAAGAAGAAGAAGAACAGGAGTGAGTAGATTTTCTTACGATAATATGATATCAATAAAATACAGATTACATGTTAAGAAATTAGCATAAAACTGAAACATACCGGGAAATGAATCTGAATAACTCACCCAATTCACACCTTGATCTTTCTTGTGGAAAAAACACAATCCTACTTTTACAATTTTTTCCCTGATATTTAGCAACATAATGAGAAGTTGCTCATTTATCAACACATAGCGCCCAATGCAAATATTCACAGGGCCCTGTGGCATACGTGACAATTTCTCTATTCTGTTCCGTGTCATCAAACATTTTGTACATGGAATGCGCAATCCCTGATATAGCTCCCTGAGCACTATAACACTAGAGGTTTGAAAAGACTAGACTAATGCTTTCCAGCTTTCAGTTCAGTGTATAGTCACTTATACTGGAGAAAATGAATTTTGAATGGAAGTGAAGTTAGCTTCCCTTGATATAAGGTGACTGGTGTCTATTTGTATGCTACAGAAAATCCACAAGTCACAGTTTATTTGGACAAAATGGAAAGTTATGAAGAAGAAAGCAAGGTTTTATATTCATCCAATGTCTTATATTCTGTATTAATCAAAAGAAGTGTCTAAAGCAGGGGTAGGCAAGCTAAGGCCCGGGGGCTGGATGTGGTCCCCCAAGGCCTTTGGACCGGCCCCAGGCCGGTCCTGCCGCTGCCACCGCCGCCGCCCGCCATGATGATATTGATTATTGTTGTTATTACTTGTTCTTGAGGTTTTCTTGGCAAAATCTCCACGGGGGTTTGCCATGGCTTTTCTTGGGCTGAGAGAGTGTGCATGCATATTTTTTTATTTTATTTTTATTTTTATTTATTTATTGTGCTTCGGCCCCCCAATTGTCTGAAGGACAGCAACCCAGCCCCCCGCTCAAAAAGGTTGCCTACCCCTGGTCTAGAGGCACTCTAATGCAGATGACAACTTCTGTATTGGTGAAACTAGTTTCCGCTTTTATTGTGTTCTTTCTTGTTCTGAACTGTTTTTCTTTACATGAACAGCCAGTGCAAGAGGTGGCAAGATAATAAAAGGATGGTACTATGGAGGCCTTTAACATCACAGTCTCAGTTAGGAATTTCAACAGGGGACTAGTCTTAGAGGTGGGTGAGGTGAGAAACAGCCTGAGCATTGAGATGAAGGAGAACACTGTGCTGAGGCTGTGATTTATCATTTGTTGAGTGTGTTGTCTGCAGTAAGACTGTGGCAAGGGGGAGGCAGGATTGCCTTTAACATACAATCCCCCATCAAAGTACTATGGATTTTCTTGGCTGCTAATGATAAAAATAAACTGCTCCCACATAGCACTATAGTTTCATGCTGTTAAATATCTTCCACTCACCTCCAACTAATGGCATACCTATCAGTGTTTTCTTGATAAGATTTATTAATGGGATGTTCGCCATTATTTTCTTCTCAGGCTCAGAGAGTGACTTGCCCAAAATCACTTAGTGGGTTTCCTTGGTTGAGTAGGGACCTGGACTCCTAGTTGTAGTCCAATGGTCAAACTACTACAGCACACTAGATCTCAGTGTTAAAGCAGATATGTACAAATACTCAGCAAGAAAGGGTACCATGACACATTTCATCTTGTTACCACATGTTTTGTTCATTTCTGATGTGTGTGTGTTCTTTTTAATTTCTGAAAAAATGTTATTTGTGTACAAAACACATTTGGTGCAAAATACAACATTTTCTGCAGAAATATGCTGCATTTGCACAAAGTGCAATGCTTTGACCAAAAATACTTCCTCTCACACAAAAGACACTTTTGCACAATGGAATGTTTGTTTGTTTGTTGTTGTTGTTGTTGTTTTGTTGTTTTTTAAAAAAGGCCTAATTGTGAAAACTCATTAAAAAGCACATGAATCTTCTTGTTTGTGTCTCTGGTGGGGAGAAAACTTTTGAAATGTTTTATTCCTGTGTGTAGGAATAAAATATGTAAAGACAATATGCTTTTCCTTCAGTTTCCAGCATGTCATTCCTTCTAGATAAAAAGTCAACAGAACAATGGCTTTATATATAAGTGACAATACTAACAACTAGAAACATTAGAAACAATATTAAAATTGTAAGCACTATAGATAAAATTTAAAAAATAAGTTATAAGCTGATGGAGAGGAGGCACTTTAGAAGTTTATCATAAGGCCAACCCTGAAGGTGTTCATTATTTGTGAAGCATGTGCACAGTTCCATAAAAATATAGTAACAACATTAACAACAATGTTGTTTGTGGTTGTTGTGTACTTTCAAGTCGTTTCTGACTTATGGGGATCCTATCACAGGGTTTTATTGGCAAGATTTGTTCAGAGAAGATTTGTATTGATTTCCCTGAGGCTGAGAGTGTGTGACATGCCCAAGGTCACCCATTGGTATCAACAATACCAACACCATAATAGGAGCAGATAATGCACAAATATCCTGAGTTCTACAGAAAAAAAAAACCCATCATATCACCATACTTTACCTCAAACATAATACTTTACTATGGGAATTATTCTCACATTCACTGATGAAATCAGTGACACTCATGAACATGTGTACTAACTTTCAGCTGCTAAAACTTTAACTCAGTAAGAACACTGTGCAGAGTTTCTTGTAATAAATGCCCATACTAGATCGATAGTGGAATAAGGGCTAGTTTCTCCTGGAGAAAAGTAGACTACTGTCTTATCAAGGAGACAGGAATATTTCTTTTTTACATACTTCCACAGAACTGCCTGAGATATTCTTGCCTTGTATATAGTGGAAAGACTTCTATTGGATTATGTAATGCTTTTTGCATCTCAAGAGATTGCTTGTCTAGACACATTTTGGGCACAGGATGGTCATAAACATTCACTACCACTTCAGTGTTCACCTCTTCCCAACAACTTTTTTTCTTTGCTTTTTCCTGGCTTGCCACTCTCCTGAAGTACAAGATATACACACTCTACAAAACAATTCTCCGGACATTCTCGGAAACAGCTGCAATCAGTTTCAGAAACTATTCATGATGAGAACATTATTGGCATTTGATGTAGCACTGACTGTTATTTAAAGGACCACAACAGTTGAGCATCATATATAAAGACACCAGTTTGAGTTTTCTAGTGTTCATAGAAGCCTGTAGCTGGGCAACAGTGAGAAAGATCAACAGATGTGGGGTAACCCTAAGATCTGCAGTTATGCAAATAAATTTAGGAAAATGACTTCTGAGATTATTAATTCACCCTCCCATCCTCAAAATGACTGTGACACAGGATTCTAGCCAACTGAGGTCTAACTATATGCTACGTTGTATTTGACTCCCCCTGAATGAATGGAATAGAACAGAAGGCTGGAAATGTGAACATTATATTCCAGGTCCCATGTTCCCAACACATTTGTGAATCTATACAGTAAGGTTAAGATCCAATGTTGCATTTCTTTATCCAATTGACTATTCTCATATCCAATGCCAGGAAAAACTGGGGCTTTCTTCTTCACATCTTGCAGTTTCCCATGACACTAAAAACCTGCTAGAGCACTTCCTAGTCCTCAACAATAGGTTTTAGGTACTGTGATTCTGATGGAAGCAGCAGGATCTAGTAGAAGTTCCCCCCCCAAAAAAAAAAGTCAAGAAAGAATATAGCTTGTTTACTTACCAATAAAGAATAAAAATAATTGCACATAAATCAATGTAAATTCCATAACTGGAGCAATTAAGCATATTTGCATATCAATGCAAATCCCTTATAGCAATATCAAGTACATATCTATACTGCTTGTCAGTAAACTAGTACTCCCTAAGCAGTCTACAATGTGTAAGTCAACTGCCCCCAACAAGCTGGGTATTCATTTTACCGACCTATGAAAGGATGGAAGGCTAAGTGGACCTTGGAGCCCTGCCAGGGATCGAACTCACAACTTTATGGCTGCAGTACTGGCATTTAACCAGACAAAATCCCTTATCTTAAATTTTCCAAAGGAGATTCAGAAACATCCCTTAAGTCTAAAACAGGCTTTGTGCATGAACTACTACAGTAACTGCTACAGTAACAGATGTTTTGTGAAAACCAATATTAGCAAAGAGATATACAAACCTTATGTAAGTCTAAAACAGCTTGCCATTAATTACTGTAGGTACAGATGTTGTGTACAAGCCAGATACATTTCAACACATTTGTCTTCATCAGCAGATAGATAAGGAAAAAATCACTCCTTCAAAGGTGGCAGAATAAAGAGGATTTTACCATGCCAGGTATTTCATCAAAGGAAACATCCCTGTTTTTACAGGCCAGCACTACAAATAGCTGACCCACTAAGACAAGTTATCAGATTAAATATAAAGTTTATAAAGGTATTTTTGTTTTTTTAACAAGGCAATGGAGTGGGGATGTTTTTGATTCATCTATTGCAGAGGCCTCTATATATTCCAAACTATCTCAGAGACCGCCTCCTCCCATACAATCCTCCCCGCGCCCTCCGGTCCTCTGGGAGGAATCTGCTGCAGCCCCAAAAAGCTAGGCTTGTGGCGACCTCCCAGAGGGCTTTTTCTGTCGTCGCTCCCAGACTCTGGAATGGCCTGCCGGATGAGATCCGTCAATTAACATCATTGCACAGCTTTAAAAAGGCTGTTAAGACGGATCTCTTCCGGCAGGCCTTTCCGGATTAGATAGCCGGCCTTGGGACCCTTTAGTCCTGGTACTCTTCAGCCGGACTCTATTATAATCCCCTTCAAAATTGATCAGTAGGGGATTGTTGTGTGCTGGTTTATAATTTGAATTTTTAAGTTTTTTATTGTATAATTACTGCTCAATCACAGTTGTTTTAATTTGTAATTGATTTAATTAATTTTTAAGGGGGGGAGGTGGGATTGACATTATTTTATTCGATGTATTTTATTATTGTTGTTCACCGTCTAGATTGGCTCGCCACTGGGGCGGTATATAAATAAACTATATTATTATTATTATTATTATTATTATTATTATTATTATTATATTCACAAACTGCAGCACACATTTATACAGTGTTTATGATGTAACCACACATCATGGCATCTATAAATTAAGTCAGTGATGTACAGAACAGCACCTTGTCCAATGAATTTATACAGCTCTTTAGGCTGGGGTGTGCTATTTAAAAAAAAAAAAAAAAGACATGAGGCATGGCGATTTGAGTGCTGGACTATGATTCAAGAGATGAGGGCTTGAATCCCTACATAGCCATGGAAACCCCTGGGGTCCAAAACAGACCAGAACAATATGCCAGCTTCAGGGTGGTGTGGGGGCGTGACATATGTATGACGCACGTCCCGATGCTGCCCCCAGGCCAGCATCATGCCACCCCACTGACCACACAGTGGGAGGCATCACAGTGTTCAGGTGGCATGGTGTTTAGACATGCTGTACCATAGAAATGCCAAAAAGTCGCCGCTGCAGCAGAAAAGCTGGCTTTTTGCTGGCTCAAAAAGGAGTGGCTTTCTGCTGCTTCTTTTGAGCCAGTAAATAACCGGATCAGGGCAGTGGCGTGTAGTTGCCGTGGCCCCAATCCAGCACTCAAAGGGGCAGCATCAAGCTGCTCCTTCTGGGCAGTTTGTTTTGCCCCTGGGTGACCTTGGGTAAGTCACACTCTCAGCCTCAGAAAACCCCATGATAGGATCATCTTAGGGTCAGTGTAAGTAGAAATGACCTGAAGGCACCCAATAACATCAAAAAGGTGGTACACACAGAGAGAGAGAGAGTTTAATGGAGTTATAATTTTAAATCCATATTTTAGACCTTTTTTCCTGATTGGAGCATGGAATGGGAACATCTCCAGGAAGGTTTGTTCTTATCTACCAAGAATGTGTCTAGGAATAGGCTTGTTCGAATTGTTTGTTCCTACAAGGAACAGTCACTTTTTGTATTGATTATTGGTTGTTACTGTAGCCAAAGACGGATGATCCTCATTCAGTTATTCCTTGCTCCCCTAACCCTTCCTGCAAGAACAACCCTGTAATGGTGGGGGGGGGGAGATGAGCAACCAGTGTAGGCATGCTCTAGAACCTTCCAGGGTGTTAGCGTGGTGACGCAGCACATGGGAACCACGTAACATGAAGCACCAGGATCCAGACTGTCTTCAATGAAGCAAGCAACGTTGTCAGTTACAGGAAAACTCCTTTCCCCTCCAGACAGAGCAGAGAGAGACTCAGCAGATGTCTCACTAAGAGGCTTTTAATCTTCAGAAGTTCTATGTACAGAGGCTATGTACAATAATACACCAACGCACTCTCCAACAATCTCCACCTTCCACTATCAACCCACATTAACCCACATGTGTGTCCAGAGGCTTGTCCCTTATATAGCCAGTGCTCCACATGGCTTTCTAGCCCTGTCTCTTCCTTTTGGACACCTGCCAATCATAAATATGACTCAACATGTTTGCAGCCCTTTTGCAGCACTTACTGTGCTTTACAGCACCAGGTGACTCCCTGTCATTATGTCACCTCCTGTTTCATCAGCCTTGATGCTGCATGACTCAGCAGTGGCCAAATGCTTAGTCATCAATGGCTGCTGCGATTCACCACATTGTGCATTTTCCCTGGAACATTATTCCAACACAGGGATCCTACTGAGAATGACATCATAATCATACACCAGCCATTAGAACCTCACCAGCGGCATTCCTCCTCTCTCTTCTGTCCCAGACCTCCTGTAGGCTACTATATGCCTTGTTGGAGGGTGAGGTAAGGAACAAGCAAATCTGCATTAGTGGAGCTGTGATTTCATAGATTTGTATGTGAAAATGTTATCTGTTTTATGTATTGTACGTTAGAATATGAGGTAAGGAGGTATTGGGATGAAGAAGAGCATGGAGTGTTGAAGTGACTGTTGATTGGTGGAATGTTTGGTGAATAATAGTTGGAAGTTCAATTTAAGCGGGGAGTTTCAGTTTGTCTGGGGTTTGACAGAAGTGCAGTTAGAAAACAGTTAGAACAGGGTTTGAGTTGGACTCAGGTTGGATTGAGTGAAGGGAGATTGAGATGAGTGATTGGTAAATGTCTGAGATAGCATCAAGAGAAGTGTGACAGCGTATGTGTGATGTTTGAAAGGTAGCTGTTCATATCCATGAGGGTTCCATTCCAGACCCCCACCCCACTCATGGATAACAAAATACACAGGACTTCAAGTCCCATTGTTCAATGGTGATGCACCGCAGGCATAACCACACTGGCATGGCTGCGTGCATATGCCCCCATTTGGGGGAAAGGGGCAGGGCTATCCACAGATACTCAAATCTGCAGATGGCAAGCCCATGGATGGCAAGAGCCATCTGTAATAAATAAATAATCTGCTGTGTTATGTTTAAGTTTTGCAAATAAAAATTAATTGTTGTTTTACACTTCTGGCCTCTGGAAACACTATCTATCTGAGAGCTTGGATTCAGATAATGGTGGCAAGATTGAATATAGAAGGGAAGTATCCATTAACGACAGAAGTCACATAAATCCTCATTATGTTCTTTGAAGGCACTTAGAAAGTCCCTGAAGTTCGTGACACAGAGGTAGGGGTCAGGGAAAGGCCTCACTGCTGGTAACTGCTGTGAGACTGTGGAAGATTTCACCACTGGTGGGTTAAAAGCTAGAAATCCCACATTTACCCTCAGTGGTGAGATTGCTTGTGAGGGATCTTCACAGTTGGTGGCACTGGTGGGCTTGCCCAAATTTAAATGCCACAGTTGGTGGGATAAGAGTTGGAAAACACTCACATTTGGTGATCACAGCAGTGAGATAAAGGGTGGAAACCTCACATTTGGTGGCACTGGTGGAATACAAAGTAGAATCCCCACAAGGGCAGATGTGTAGTTGTTGAGTCTATTCTACAACTCAGGGAAAAAACAATAAAGTGCTTTACAAAGATTCTCCTCACTGGAGTTTCTTTACACTTTACACCAAGTCTGATGATATTTTCAACACATTTTCGAAACAGATGGAAGCATACACATTTAATGTAGCATTACTATTTTAGAATAATTGTAAACAGGTTTCTCTCTCTATCTCTCTCTATTTCTCTCTCATTCCCTTCCTCCCTCCCTCTCTTTGCTAATGTCTTCTTGACTGTTGTTTCGGAGTGCTTTTTTAAAAACACACATTAAAAACAGCTCTGGAAAAAGCTTTACTTAACCATGTATACATTATGAATGATTCATAAACTTGCTCTAATCCATTCCAAACATAATCTGAAATAAACAGATCAATTTTAAGGACACCTGCTGTGCATCTGAAAATTGATTTCAAGTGAGGAGTGGATTCAGAAGAGATCAGGTGCTTAGGAGTAAATGATAATATCTGTCATGTACTTCAGATGTCCTTATAGTTGTCTCCACTAATCTACCTCTGCATGATACACACAGAGGGACAAGACACCAAGGGAAGTAAGGACAAGGAGGAAGTGCTCCATTTTTTATAACAATTCATCAAAATTTATAAATCTAATTTTCAGTGTGGAATTTGAGATTAGAAACACTTGAATATAAGGTTGCCACCACAATGCAGAATAAATGCAGTTTAATAAATGCTCTCACTCTCATTGTTCCATTGAATTGAATTTTGGGATTTGTAATTTGTTGGGACACCAGAGATCATTGATAGAGACAGCTAAGTATTTCACAAAACTATAAATCCCAGAGTTCCATAGCACTGAGCCATGGTAGCTAAAGCAGTATCAAACTGCATTCATTCTGCAATGTGTCAGAAGCCTAAGAGAAACCAAAGCTGATAGATTTGTCTAGCCAGGCCCAGCACTTATTGTTTATTTATTTATTTATTGAAATTATATACTGCCTTTCTCCCAAAAATAGGATGTAAAGAAGCTTACAATAATTTTTAAAAGATCCAGTTAGGACATTAATTTACAAAAATAAAAAAGAAATTAATATCAGTATTATTAAAACATGATTAAAGACAACTACAAATACTGAAAACATTTAAAACATATTTAAAACATAGTTTCAATAAAAGATTGTGGGTATATATATATATATATATATACACAAACAGAGAGCGAGAGAGAGCATACCACTTTACACACATTCTACAGCTACATAATTAAAATTCAAAGGCATGCCTAAATAAAAACATCTTCACCTGTCAGTGGAAAAAAAGCAAGAAGGGGGCCAACCAAACCTCCCATGGATGGAGATTTCATAGCCTGAGAGCAGCTACAAAGAAGGCTCTCTCTTGAGCCCTCATCACCCATACCTGCAAAGGTGGTGGGACTGAGATAAAGCCCTCCTCTGGATACTATAGAGAATTCACTGGCTTATTATAGGAGATATAGGGGGCTGTACAGACTGGTCAAAAGGGCCGGCATCGGGATGGAGTGGGGGCATGGGGGCTGCATGCTGCACACCCAAATCTGCCCCCAAGCCGCCATCATGCTGCGCATCCGACCAGATGGTGGGCAGTGTTGTGGCACTCCGGCAGCATGGCAACTATGCACTGCACACAAAAAGGAGCAGCAAAACATGCCACCACAGTGGCGAGGGCAGCTTATTTCCATTCCTAAAAGGAGCGGCATTTTGCTGCTTCTTTGGGGGGGGGGGGCACCGGATTGGGACTGCGGCATGTGGTTGCCACGGCCCCAATCCAGCGAGCAAAGGGGCGGCACAGTCTTTCATCTCACAGTCTTTCAGATAGTCTGGACTCAGGCCACATAGAGTTTTAGAGGTCAAAACCAAGCACTCTGAAATTTGGCCAAAAACAGACTGATTGCCAATGCAGCTGTTTCAGCAGGGGTGTCACATAATCCCTGTAGCCAGCCCCAGTCAACAGCCTGACCACATCACAGAGTGCATTACAGTAGTCCAAAGGAGATGTAATCAAAGTATGTGTCACCATAGCCAGATCTGACATTTCAAGGAGCATGCACAGGTGGCACACTAACTTTAACTGTGCAAATGCACTCCTGGACACAGCTAAACCTGGGCATCAAGGTTCACATCTGAGTCCAGGAGCACCTTTTTCCTTGTCGACTGAGGGTCTTTGCAGACTGCCAGAAATAGTGCAAATTGAGGCCATTTTAACTGCCCTGACTCATTGCTAGGGAATCATGGAAACTGTAGTTTATTGTGGCACCAGAGCTCTCTGACAGAGAAGGCTCAATGTCTCAGAAAAAAATACAATTCCCATGATTCCCTAGCACTGAGCCAGGGCAGTTAAAGTGGACTCAATTTGCACTATTTCTAACAGTCTGTAAAGGCCCTGAGTTTCTATTTGTTCAACCCTATCCATTCCATTACTGACAGCAAACACTGATTTTAGTACAGAAACAGCTTCCTTGGAATCTGATGGAAAGGAGAGATAGAGTTTTGTGTCATCAGAATACTGGTGACACTCAACTCCAAAACTCTGGATGACCTCTCCCAGCAATTTCATGTAAGTACTAGATAGCATTGTTATAGTGAGCACTTTGAGTGCCTAGTCTTTTAAAAGTTTGGGTCTGAATTTCTCTGTGATTCAAATATATTAGTACTGAATAAGAGCTGCCACCTTTTTGTTCTGAGATGCTGCTCACTAAAATATACAGTGGAAACAGCTACAACATGGGAAGCAGCTAAAAAATGTTCTTCTCAGACATGAATTTGGCCAGTGTCAACAGTAGATATTTTTTGTTTCAGTTTATTTTTGAATAATTTTCCAAACATCACAAATGTCTTTATATTTGAGATAGAAAGAACTAACAGTTTCAAATAAATAAATAAATAAATAAATAAATATAGGAGAAAGCAAAACTGGAAAATTTTCACAGCCTGAATCTGAACATGCAAAACCTGGCAACCATGAGGCTTGTTGTTCACATTTTTCTTCCCTGAATATTGTGGCAAGTGTATGAGGCAGTATCCAAGAATCACTGAACTAACTGTTATTTTGCACAAGATTTGATGGTGCCACAGAAGAGTATAATGGAATGTTGCAGCAGAATTTAGATAGATTGGGCTGGGCCACACAGCACTGGGACCCAATCTGAAACAGATTTGCTGGAGGTGAACTCCCATCCTCCAGTGAGCAAACATGACCAGAATCACTCTTTTAGGTTTATGGTACATCTTTATGGAGAAAGGTTCCCACTAACTAATTTAATTAGGTGGATTCATGTACCCTTCCCCAGTATGTTCAAGAAATATGGAAGGGAAGGGGTTGCAGGGACAGGTAGAAAGATCCTAATTTTATGTGAAAGCTGACATTCGTTTGTTATTATTGTGTGCCTTCAAGTCATTTCAGATTTATGGCAACCCTGTCATTTGGTTTTCTTTGCAGGTTTCTTCAGAAGGGGTTTGCCAATGCCATTTGCTGAAGCTGAGAGATTGTGACTTGCCCAAGGTCACCCAGTGGGTTTACATGGCCAAGGTGAGATATGAACCATGGTCTCCAGAGTCATGATCCAACGTTCAAACCACTGCACCACACTGGCTCTCTCAATATAACATATATTTACATGCAATTATTTTAATTTTTTGTCAACAAACTATGTTCTTTCTTATGAGTCCATGAAGAAGGCCATCCAAATTTTCCATTAGACTAAGAAGGAGCCTTACATATATACCAACAGTACCCTCCCTTACATGAAGGAGCTCTATGCATATGTACTGGCATGCAAGTTCCTTCTCAGATTTGTTAAATGCACAGCTGGCAAAGGCAGAGATGGAAGCATAGCAACAGGAGTGGAGCAGATGGTAATGACTGCAGGCAACTCTCATATGAGCCCTGAAGGATACGTTGGTCTGCCAGTTACATACAAGTCAATTTGTGAGAAGGCAACAGCTGAAGTATTTGTCAGCTTACCTTTTATATGCATGTATGCTTTTTTCCTTTATCAACATCTACATCCTTGAAAGTTTTGAAGCTGGATAATTCCTGTAAATTAGTCACCATCCTTCTATGACAAGCTTTTCCTGTTAATGCTGGAACACAGATGCCCTGCATCTGTATGAAATATGTCAGAAATTGGCACTCACTTTCTTTTTTGCATAGCTGTTGGTTTCCCTTATTCCTTTATCTCAAACTCTTTAATAAAAGCCTGACACAGAGCACTGGAACTGATTAAACATTTTTTGATAACTCACAAGATCTGGCATGCCCACATACCTAACCATTCATCCATGTGATAAGCTTTTAGAAGAGCGTATAAAGGAATCATACAAAAGATCTGCTTTCCCTTCAGAAGTACACACTTCGGGACTGAATGCCATGTGTTCAGATTCAGGGAGGTATTCTGAATGAGTAGCTCAGAAGGGATGCCTCCCAGCCTTTGACAGCTTTCACAAAACATGGGAACATGTTTCTGTCCATTGCACAAAGCTGGGAAAGAAAACTTCATGGCCCTTCAGATATTGGTGTACTGCAACCCTGCTAGCTTTAGTATCAATAATGGTAAGTGACAAAGGGTTCCCAGTCCCTGCCATAAATAAAATCTGCAGGACACGCTCTTTCCAAGGTGATCTTACTTGATACATGCAGCCACTACTATGCCACAGTGCACCAACTATGGAACACTTGCCCACCAGCAATGCAACTAGCACTGACTTTCAACTTATTTTGGCCCCTGATAAAAAAATAAATATTCTTTCTCTGTTTAAAGGGTTCAGTATAGTTTTCCTGTTGGTTATTTTATATGCATGTATGCTTTTTTCCTTTATCAACATCTTTATGATTGTATTTTACTGTTTTTATTAAACATTTATTGTTCATCACTGAGATCTTGTGATGAACAGTGGGCCATAAATATCCAAATAAATAAGTAAAAATAAAATAAAAGCACTGCCAGGCTTAAAATATTAAAACTTAGAAGAACCTAAAATATCAGTGGTTTGATTACTGTGATTCATCTTAACTCTCTAATGATGCAAAATATGTGAAGACCTTGACCCAATGCAATTCATGTTACTTCTGTACAAAGCTTTTTGTTGAAGTCTAGGTTTTTTGTGGAAGAGTCCCCTCCTAGCAATCAAATGGATCAAACATTTTATTGGTGTGAATGATAAATGCTTCATTGTACTAAATGGAATATGTGCAGCCCCAAAATTGTGAAATAACATCTATATATTCAAAACTATTGACCTTAACTTGATGGTATCCAACCTTCTTGGTGAGCATGGCACAGGACAAGTGCAAAGGAGAGTAAATGGGGGGATGCAGATGGGCGGCCCTGGGCTGCCCTGGGAAGTGGAGGATTGGGGCCGAGGCTGTCCCACGCCTCAGCCCCAATCCACCTGTTTCCCAGCCCTGAAAGGAGCGGTGAAATGCCAGTCCTTTCAGAGCCGGCAAAAAGGATGTCCAAAGAGTTGTCATGCGGCTCTTCTGCACCCCTTCTGGTGCAGCGCATCAAGATGCTGCGCTGGAAGGACATCCTGATGGTGCGCGTCATGCGCAACAGCACGTGCTGTGATGACGTCTTCGGGGAGGGGTTGAGGCGGCCACTGTGAGGCTGCCTCTCCCCATCCCTGCCTCCAGGATGGCCCAAAGGATCGTCTATAGAGGCCCAATGTCACTCTAGTGTGTATTATTACAGATACATACATACAGAAGCAACCCTACACACCTATGATTTACATAATGTACTATCTGACACTGAGCCAGGAAGCAGGCAGGAACACAACACTAGAGAGGCAGAAAGGAAGGTAGGCTAGTCCCACTCTGTTCTACTGTCTGGCCTAAGTGCTTTCCCAGTCATGTTTCCTTGTATGCAGCCTGTGCCCAGTGGCGTTCCTAGGGTTGGTGTCATCCAGTGCAGTAACTCATGGTGTCACACACACACCTTGACCTCTTCTTCTAATTTCACAACATACAGAATTCTTAGTAATTTTTTTTGCACTAATGTTATTGAAGAAATTAAAAAGAATCTATTTTTTTAAAAAAAATCAAAATGCTAATTTAAAAAAAAATTGAAATTTTAATTTTAAGCAATTCTGTGGCCCCTCCTTTCTTCTCCCACTGAGGTTCACTTCACTCCCACCATCTCTTTAAGCATTTTAAAGAGATACAGGCAAATGCCACAATGTTTCTGCCAAAATACAGGTATGAGGGGGGTACCATAAAGTTTTAATTATCACCTGGAAGTTATGGTATATTGATGAAATTTTGGCAGTGTGATGACTGGTCCCTAAGTGCATGATGTTAAGAAAATCAGTTCATTGTGTCCTGTTTTTTTGTTACAGGTTGTGCCAGAAGTGACTAAGGTACCGTATTTTCGCCATATAAGGCGCTCCGGCATATAAGACGCACCCAATTTTAAAGGAAGAAAATCCAGGAAAAAAGGATTCCTGCCTTTAGCCGCGGCTGGTTGTTCAATGGGCTGGTGCTGGGATCGGAGAACTTCTCTGATCCCAGCACCAGCCCATTGAACTGAGGTCGCGGGGGAAAGGAGGGCTTTCCCCCCGCGACCTCAGTCTTTGAATGGGCTGGTGCTGGGATCGAAGTGATCCCAGCACCAGCCCATTGAAATGAAGCCGCGGGGGGAAGGAGGGCTCCTTCCCCCCACGACCTCAGTTGTTGAATCGGCTGGTGCTGGGATCAAAGCGATCCTAGCACCAGCCCATTGAACTGAGGTCGCAGGGGGAAGGAGGGCTCCTTCCCCCCGCGACCTCAGTCTTTGAATGGGCTGGTGCTGGGATCGAAGCGATCCTAGCACCAGCCCATTGAACTGAGGACACGGGGAGAAGGAGGGCTCCTTCCCCCCGCGACCTCAGTCTTTAAATGGGCTGGTGCTAGGATCGAAGCAATCCTATTGAACTGAGGTCGCGGGGGGAAGGAGGACTCCTTCCCCCAGCGACCTCAGTCTTTGAATGGGCTGGTGCTGGGATCGAAGCGATCCCAGCACCAGCCCACTGAACTGAAGCCGCGGGGGGAAGGAGGGCTCCTTCTCCCCGCGGCCTCAGTTCAATGGGCTGGTGCTGGGATCGCTTCGATCCCAGCACCAGCCCATTCAAAGACTGAGGCCGCGGGGGGAAGGAGCCCTCCTTCTCCCCGCGACCTCAGTTCAGTGGGCTGGTGCTGGGATCGCTTCGATCCCAGCACCAGCCCATTCAAAGACTGAGGTCGTGGGGAGAAGGAGCCCTCCTTCTCCCCGCAGCCTCGGCCCTTGGCCTTATAAGGCGCACTAACTTCCCCACGCACGTTTTGGGGAAGAAAAAGTGCGTGTTATAGGGCGAAAAATACGGTAACTGAAGTGGTTTAAGGCGCAATCTGAAGACTTCTACAATAACAATATTCAGAGGGTTAAGAAATACTAGGAAAAAATGTGTAAATCTGGATGGTGTCTATGTAGAGAAAAGTTAATAACTACAAATTAAAACAAACTTTTTGCCAAAAATTTTTAAAGGTGATAATTAAAACTTTACAATACCCCCTTGTAACCCACTTCAGTCACTTTAGTCACTTCTGGTACAACCTGTCACAAAAATACAGGACACAATGTCCTTATTTTCTCAACATCATGCCCTTAGGGACCAATGATGACACTGACAAAATTTCATCAATATACCATAACAACTTGCAGGTGATAAATAAAGCTTTACGATACCCCCTTGTATCTGAACAGAAGTCATCCTCCTTAGGGTGGCACCTAGTGCAGTCCGCACCCCCCACATCCCCTAGTGACATCACTGCCTGTGCAATACCTTTATTGGAAGCAAACTCCAAATTCTTATTTTCCAGAGCACAGTGTTAAATAGTCATGACAAATGCTACAAAATGCAAACATATTAAGCTTATTTATCTAGTTTATTTAAATGAAATGTGATATGTCAGAAAGCAAATGAAAAAAATGTTGAAGAGAGAAAAACACACAAAGGTGGAAGAGAGGTACTCACCATTGGCCCTGGCTTTCCTGGCATACCATGAGAACCACGACCTCCCTAAAATAATTCAAAACACACACACACAATTAGATTATGGAATATTTTTAAATGTCTATCCCATTTCTTAAAGAAACTATACTGACAACATTGTTTCCATATTTTATTGGTTTCTGCAGCCAATGGTTTTCAGCAATCTATGAAAAAATTAGGGGTGTTCTGGCCATCTTGCTTGCCCTCCCAGTAAGACTTTGCTCAAATATTGGGTGTAACCATCCCTTTCAAAGACAGAGGAAGCTTTCTGTATGCCAGATCAATCCTGGCAAATAATGGAACACCTCACGCCTCATTTCAAAAGTAAAGAGAGTCAACAAAACAAGAAATCATACACACTAGAAATGGCATCATTTCAAAATGTACTACTAAGATACACATGGATTAGAGGGGGCAGAGCAATCCTGTTGTGTTAAAATGCAATTCTAGACCCACAGTCAGGGAGTCCAGGGCTGGAACCAGGGAAAACCGTTTAAAGACTTAGGGCCTCTGCAGACCGACCCAAAGGGCCGGCTGGAGGCAGAGTTGGGGCAGGGCAACCGCACACTGACCATCCCAACCCCACACTGACACCATCCTGATGCCACATGCTGTTACGCAGGGGGCGCGGTGTCAGGACACCCTTCCGGCACAGCATTCAAACACTCTATGCCAAAAAGCGCACTGAAGAGTTGTATGCCAGTTCTTAGGGTGGCCTTTTGCTGCCCCGCAGAGTTTTGCTGCTCTTTTCGGGACAGCAAAAGGGAGGATCGGGGCTGCGGCGTGGGGTTGCCGCGGCCCCAATCTGCCGCTTCGCAGGGCAGCCCATAGCCATCCGTGTGCAGTCCCCTTATGTACACAGTCTTAAAAGGCAACTTTAAAATGCATTAAATACATTTTAAATAAATAAATAAACAAAGAAAAAAAAGAGATCAAGAAAGAAAGAAATTTCAAGACCTAAGGCTGAGACCAAAACACCTACAGAAACAAAGTTTGAGAAACACTACTCTCGTTTAGCCCAAAATGCCCAGAAAATGCTGCTTTCTGCAAACACAGCAATGTGCAAATTTTGTGCAGAATCAGTCCCAAATTACAAACAGCTTATAAGACTGTTCGGTCTTTGAAGACTTTCTTGCAGTGAGAAGAAAAATATCAAAATTATTCCTCCCTCCCTAGCCTAGATCACCAACATTTCAACAAGGCCTACTTGTTTTACTTCTACTGTATTGTAGCAATATGCATGTTTACTTGAATACGTTTTGGGGGGGAGGTATATGAGAGGTACAAGGCCCACCGTACATCTTCTTACTCATGGCCAGCTGTATATTTCAGTATACTTCAAATAATTTTCAGCTGACTACAGAGATAGTCAAGCACAACTGTGTTTTGTTTACATTGTGGTACTAGAAAGCAACTAGAACCTCATCAGACTGTAGAGATATTTGGTAAAAAAAAAAAATGATTCTTTCAAGAAGCCACCCATTCACAAAAAGCCTAAAGCAAGGATAACTACAGATAGTGAGAAAATTAGTTTAGTTATACTGGTTCTACCTGTATTATTCCACTATAAATAACCACTTACTGGAGCACCTTGTGGTCCTATTCGTCCTCGTTCTCCTGCCATTCCTCGAGGACCCTGCAAGTAACAAAGCAGGAAGGCTAAAGTTAAGCAGGAAAAAGAAATCAAGTGAGAAGTAGAGTCTGCACATTAGAGAGGGTTATCTAATTTATGTTCCTTAAGATATTTATTCAAAAACTAGACTGGATTTATGTTTGCTCCCATACAGTTACTTTCCAGCATGGTGGAGTGAGGGCAAATAGGAAAGAAACAATATGCATGGCACTCACCAATGGACCAGTTGGACCCATCTGACCAGATGGGCCAGGTTCACCCTAGAAATTTAATAAAAAAAACATAAATTGCTAAATAAATTTGATTTTTAAATTTTAGTTTCAATAACAGGAGAAAAACATGCTTCCATACAATAGTCCCCCTACTCTCATAGCAATAAGAAATAAATGAAACCCCATGCTTTCCAAATATTAGCTAGCTGTGCAAACCTCTATATCAGGGGTAAGGAACCTGAAGCCCTGAGACCACATCTGGTCTTCTGTGCTTCCCCAAATGGCTACAGCCTCTTGTCCATTATACCATCATTGGGTGGTTTTCCAGATTGGAACAGGGTTTTCCCCCACTCCAAAAATTTCAAATTCTTCTCTGAAAGTCCAGTTACTGGCAGTTAAGACTTTGTCATGTACACAAGTGATCACTTAATATCGCTCCATATATCTTCATAAAGTATAGACAGAGCAGTTCATCATTTGAAATGTCCCAAGGGTTGAAGAATTTCAATGAAGCTGCCAAAATTGCTGGAGCAATTGCAATTACTATCAATACTAAAAACATAAGGCTCCATTCCATTATTGTTGCTGTGTGCCTTCAAGTCATTTCTGACTTATGGTGACCCTAAGGCAAACCTATCATGGGGTTTTCTTGGCAAGTTTTGTTCAGAGGAGGTTTGCTATTGCCTTTCCCTGTGGCTGAGAGTATGTGACTTCCTCAAGGTCTCCCATTGGGGTTCATGGCCAAGCTGGGAATCAACCCCAGCCTGGTTTATGGCTGGGGTGGTTCAAGGATTCTGAGAACTGCTATCCAAAAAATAACTTTTCCAAGTTCTGAGACTTTAGAGATTATCACACCAGTGTCAATTTAGCAATAATCCTGGTAATGAAAACAAAAAGCAACAGGAGCACTATTATGCTCAATAGTTTCACACACTCCCACTTTCACACGATTCAGAAACTTAGAATAGTGCAATTGCTTTTCGCACATACCCATGAATGAATCATTAGTACATTGGCACTAATCATTTTGCGCATGCGTCCTTGCTTCCCGCAGTCCCTTTAAATCCCAGGTTGCTTCCTGCAGTCCATTTGAAGTTTAAAAATCCTGGGCTGCTTGTTTATTACAGTTCCTTTTTACATGTGCTAAACGTGTTGTAAACATTCTGCGTCTCAAAAATCAGCTTCACAAAAATCATCTTTTGCTTTTGTTTTACCAAACTCCACTTCCATTTCTCCCCACCTTTATTTCCCTCCCCAGCCAAATGGAAGGGAAGGGGGGGGGGGAATCAAGGCAGTGACAGAAAATATATGAAGAAAGACTTTTACTAAAAGGACATTGTAACAAATTGTAACACTGCAACAACAGAGGAGTTTAAAAGTGAAAGTGAACAGTCCCTTTAAAGCAGACCTGCAAAACTTGGCAGCAAGAAGGGGCCAAAATTAAAATAGCCTAAACTTCTTCAGGCCGCAGATAGGTCTTAATTAAATATTAATTAATTAATTTTTATATCAAATATTATTTATACATTATTTATATTATGTGTTATTAAATATTATTTAATATTAATTACTAAATATTATTTATATGAAATATATGAAATATTATTAATTCCTTCCTCTTTCTCCTCTGTCTATAATAATAATAATAATAAAATTTATTTATATCCCGCCCAGTGGTACTCCAATCAGGGCGGCTTACAAGTTTAAAATATACAATCCAATAAAAACATACAATACAAAACACCCCCCACCCCACCCCTTAAAACAGTATTAAATCAGAGCAGTTTAAAACATCATTCCATTTAAAAACCCAATACAGAAAATACTAATAAGCCTGACTCGATGGTCCTCTCCATCTATCGATGGGGCCACGTAAGGAACATCATTGTGTGGCTGTTTATATCCGAGGCGGGGTAACTAGTCTGGAAAGGCCTGCCGGAAGAGATCCGTCTTGACCGCCTTTTTAAAGCTGTCTAAAGATGTTAATAGATGGATCTAACACATTCATTGAGGGAAGAGATGCCACTGGAATTCGAGGCCGACGAACGAGACACGGAGAAATAGATTTGGGTGTCATCAGCGTACTGATAACACCCAGCACTATAACTCCGTATTATCTCACTCAGCGGCTTCATGTAGATGTTAAATAATATCGGGGACAAAATAGCTCCCTGAGGGACCCCACAAGTGAGGTCTCTCTTGCCGGAGCTACAGTCCCCGAGCAGCACCCTCTGGGACCGACCCGAGAGGAAGGACCGGAACCACTGCAGAGCAGTGCCCCCGATACCTAACCCCCTCAGGCGGTCCAAGAGGATGCCGTGATCTATTGTGTCAAAAGCCGCTGAGAGATCTAAGAGCACCAACAGGGTCACACTACCCCTGTCGATGCTCAGACGCAGATCGTCGGTCAAGGCAACCATGGCAGTCTCCACCCCAAAGCCTGTCCTGAAGCCGGTTTGAAATGGGTCTAGATAATCGGTTTCATCCAAGACTGCCTGGAATTGAAGAGCAACCGCCCTCTCAATCACCTTGCTCAAAAATGGCAACAATGAAACAGGCCTATAGTTCTTCATATCCAGGGGGTCCAGGGAAGGCTTTTTCAGGAGCGGCCTAACCGCCGCTTCCTTTAAACATGATGGAACATGTCCTTCCCTAAAGGACGCATTGATGATATCCGTGAGGAGTCTCCTCAATGCATCCCCCCCCCCCCCGGACAGCCAGCCATGATGGGCAAGGGTCGAGAGGGCAAGTCATCTTCCTCACTTTACCAAGCAGCTTGTGCACGTCCTCGGTACTCACAGATTGCCACTGATCCAGTAAAATTACATCGGCAGAGTCGTTGGAGACCTCGCCTATAGACTCTGTCCCAATAGTGGCGTCTAATTCGGCTCTTATCTGAGAGATTTTATCTGCAAAGAAGTTGTTAAATGCGTCACAGCAGGCCGTCGTCAGGTTAAGTAAGGGATTTGGCGCAGGGGACACCTGCGTCATCTCCCTCACCACCCTAAACAGCTCTGCTGGACGAGACTCTGCAGACGCAATATGTGCAGAGGAGAAGGCTTTCTTCGCTGCACGTATTGCCTCCCGATAGGAATGAAGAAAATTCCTATGGCGAGTTCTGTCAGATAAGAGCCGAGTTTTTCGCCACTTGCACTCTAGCCATTGCCCATACCGCTTCATCCTCCTACGCTCAGGTGTATACCATGGCCTACGATTAGGAGCGGGATGGCAAGGGCGCTTGGGAGCAATCGTGTCGATGGCCCTGGTAAGATCACTATTCCAAGTGTCAACCAGAGTCTCGACAGGATCACCGGCATTCCCAACCATTAAGCCCTCGGGCCCTTTCCTCAGGAGAAAGCTGGATGGTGGAGGAGCTTTGCAAGATAAGCATTTGCCTGTGCTCCTCTGCCGCCACCTGGCCTTCTCCTTGGGAGAAAGCTGAACAGCGGAGGAGCATTGCAACTGTTCACCCATCCTTATCTTCATCCCCCACCTGGCCTATTCCTCAGGAGAAAGCCAAACAGTGGAGGAGCTTTGTAGGGGAAGTATTTGCCCATTCTCCTCCTCCTCCTCTGCCCATCCTCCTTCTCAGGAGAAAGCCGGATGGTGGAGGAGCCTTGCTCAGCAAGCATTTGCTCATCTTCCTCCTCTACTACCTGGCCTTCTCCTAGCGAGAAAGCCGAGCAGCAGAGAAGCCTTGCAAGGTGAGTGTTTGCCCTTCCTCCTCTTCCTCCACATAGCTGTCTCCTCAGGGATGGCTGAGCAGCAGAGGAGCCTTGAAGGCATTCCACATCCTGGAGAGCCACCAGAAATCCTTTGGCAGGCTGCATGCGGTCCCCAGGCTGTACATTGTGCGGGCGTGCTGTAAAGTCTAAAGATCCTGGCTTGCTTTCCCCAGTCCATTTAAAGTTTACAGATCCTGGGTTGCTTCCTGCGGTCCCTTTATGTTTTAAAGATCCTGGGTTGCTTCTCACAGCCCATTTAAATTTTAAAGGTCCCACATTGCTTCCCCAATAGTGTGAGTGAAACAAGATTAGCTTTGGCGCACTGCCAACTTCACTCCAATCACGCTATTGAGAAGGCATTCACAGGAATTCCCTGTGAATGGTTTGTTGCTTGAGCGTTGCTGGTTATTCCCGGGAGAAGTCTCCATTGAGCATGACGTCATCTGAAAATCTTCCACACGATCACACGATTATACCAGGATTTTGCCTTTTCCTTCTCCCTTTCCCCCCCCCCACGTGATAATCTCCTTTGTTGTTTCAAAGTCCGTTTATTCATGAGATTTTGTTTCACCAAATTCCTAACAACAGAAAATGCAAGTTAGTTCTAACCTCACTCACCCCCATCCATTCTTACCTTAGATCCAGTGGCTCCAATTTCACCTTTAGGGCCTTCAAGTCCTTTATGTCCCTGTGATATAAATGCAACCAATTGGAAGATTCATTAATTGAATAGGAAGATGAAGAGGAGGAGGGAGGGAGGGAGGGAGGGAGAAGAGGAAGGGGGGGAGACGGAAAGAAAGATAGACTCTTGGAGTGAAATGTATTCACACTTACCCTATGGCCCTTTAATCCTGGAAGACCAGGTGCACCAGGAAAACCTCGCGCACCCTGAAACAGGAGAAAACAACCCACAGTTACATAGGTGATAGAGATGTGAACAATTCTGCCCATTTCATTTTCACTGACTTTCTTAAAATTGCACCAGGATTTTCATCCAGTCTCAGCTCTGTAGTCAAGGTACAAGACTGATACCACTTTGGACCTTTGGTCCATAAAGCCCATTATTATTTGCACAGCTTGGCTATGCTTTTACATGGTTTCAGCTAAGAGCTTTTCCAGCCTGATTTAAAGAAGCCAAATTTTAAATGTGAATGTTTTCCATACAAAGCAGGTACAGAACAACTGCCTTTCTCCAAGAGTGTTAGGTATGGTATAGGCCTTGTACAACATTCTTTTTACAGTCATGTAATAATGAACATAACAGTATATTCTGATCTAGTACTCACTTACTTTCTCTTTTGCCTTCCTCAGTCTGATAATAAATAACTAATGGACTGACAGATAGATGGACAGACAGACAGACAAAGAAATAAATATCCTAGTATCTGCATCTGTTTTATTACTGTTACTAGAAAAAAAAGGTTGGGGGAGGCACTCCAAATTCTAGAAATAAATTTTATTCTGTGCCCAGTGCATTTTAGGAAAAAAGTTCACCCTTGCGGCACAATAAACTACATACTCAAGAAACAGGAAAATGCAAATAAAACATAAACAAAAAACATTCTCCTCATTCCATATTGAATGAATATTCAACATAAGTTATCAATTTACCTTTGACTGATTTTTTTAAAAGCAAGATTTAAAGAAGTGAATAAAGAAAGATGTATGTAAAAAAACAAAATCAAATTAAAAACAGAACACATTTCTGAAAACTGAGAACCTGGGAGGAAAACAGTAACAAGTTGTCTTATTTCCAACTTTTCAGTTTTTAATTTAGTTTTGCTATACACTTATCAATGTTTATTAATTTAAGTCCTTCCTGCATTTTTTTTTAACAAAAATAGAATTTCAGAATTTGTGCTTGGTATTCATGCAGCATGAGTTTATGAGACTACATTTTGCTTGATTATGCTTCATTTTAATTATCTAATTGTATGTTTTTAAAATATATCTAGTGTCTATCAAGGTCTTTTTTTCATGAACTTCATCAAGCCTAGAATAAATTTCATTTTGAGCCCCCCCCCCTCCATTTTCGTTTCAAGGTTCCCCCCTTTTAGCTTCTTTTAGCACCAGAGAAATATTTAAACTATAACTGCTATGTGCCTATTAGATGCTTCAAAATAAAGTTTTTATTTTTAAAAAAAATTGCTGGTGCCATATAAATGGTATAAATGGAGTCTATGATCCATTTTCAACTCCGATTTCTGTGACACTAGCATTTTAATGCAGAATTTGTTCCTGTTAATGCACATACTGGAGATCCTGGGAATCCAACTTCTCCAGGCTGTCCCGACCTCCCAGCTTCACCCTAAACAAAGCAAACAGAAATGTCATAAACATTCAGATTTATTTTACTATTTAGATCTTTAGAAATGACATCTTTCAGATTTCTCTAGGTTATCCTAGGCTACAAATCTACCAAATTTCAGGGCTTACCAGAAAGTACCACAAGAATTTTGAAGCCAGAGCATCTCATTCTCTTTCTCATACACACACACACACACACACACACACACTCCACTCAATGAATTCAAAGCATGTGTGCATGTATTCATGCGTATGTGTTTGTGTGTTTGTTAGTGAGTAAGTGGGTTTACATATGTATACATATTGTGCATGTGGGTATCCTGATTCCTCCTTCTGTAGCACCCCATCAGGATATGCAGGTTTTTCCATTTTTTAGAGACAGTTGTTTGGGAAGATGGAGCAGATTACAGAAAGAGCAAGGTAATTATTGACCTTGCTCTACTCCCGACAAGTAGCTATGCCTCCTGCTAATGCAATGTAACCTTTACATTCAAATAAGTAGTTTCAGCTACTTCTGTTACAATTAAAATAGAGTAACAAAGATTAGGGCTTTCTGTGTGGTAACTCTTTTCCCCTAGTCCTCTCTGACCAAGGAAGATTATTTTAAAACTTCCCTGAAGATGTTTTAAAGGTCTATAAAGACCTGTTTTGTTTAAGAAAACTTTTGCTTTGTAACTGACAGTTGTTTTGACATAGGAGTCTCTCACTATTCTGCATTGATTTTGGCTTTTCTATGCTCTTCTGTATAATTTCTATGTCGTTTATTTTATTATGTGATCTCATAACATAACTGGCAAGTTGTTGGCAAAATTGTTGGACAAACGTTTTTAAACTTACATCTTCACCAGGTTTTCCAGGAGGACCCTCTGGACCACGAACACCAGCTGGCCCCTAGCAAATTTTAAAAATGCTTAAAATTAACAAATTGAGCAATTCTGGGGGGGAGGAGTATTGATAACATCAGCATAAAGATCAGAAGTATTGATACTCAGATAATAATAAAATCAGATAATAACTCTAAAGAGAGTTGTCAACATATATCCTGAGAAGATTGGTCCACATATCCTTTGAAATAGTAGTGGCACTGCCAGGATTTATAATGTAATTGGTCAATCTATTACTTTTTCCCCAGCCCTTAAGAGGCATGTCAAAATGACCTTACCATTGGTCCTGGTTCCCCAGGTTCACCTGGAGGGCCTGGTGGGCCTCTACCACCCTAAAACAGAACACATATCGATTATGACTTGTAAAAATCTGTTAAAAAAAGAATTGACATGGTAATTAACATGATAAATAATCCATGCAATGAACTTAAAAATTATATATATATATATATATATATATATATATATATATATATCAGCAAATATTGTATCTAGGACTGAGTTCCATAACACAAAGAGTCAGTTTGTTGTTGTGTGCCTTCAAGTCGTTTGCCATTACCTTCCCCTGTGACTTGCCCAAAGCCACCCAGTGGACTTCATGGTCAAGCTAGGAATTTTACCCTGGTCTTCAGAGTCAAAAGAGGAACAAGCTTTTTTTCCCCAAAAACCAAAGACAGGTAGGTGCCAACTCTACAATCTAGCCTGCAACTGCTCATACATTTGCATGTAGCAGAAGCTTTACTAAAATAAAGTTAATAAGTCTCTGTTATTTAGTTGTAGTCACTGAATTGTTCATAGCATTGATCTAAAAAGGATGAAGAGAGATTCCATGATGGTCTTAAAGCTCAGGTTGGTCAATGCTTAGATGGAGGATACATGTCAGCAGCTATGAGATTCTTGAAGGGAGAGTGTGATATAACTGTGGTTATAAATAAATATTTTATGAAAACAAAATCAGTGCTAAATTGGTTTGCAGTAATGAAAAAAGTAATGGCTGCTACATTCAACACTATGGCCTTATCCGCACTGCAGAAATAATCCAGTTTGACACCACTTTAACTACCATGGCTCAATGCCATGGAATTCTGGGAGCTGTAGTTTTGTGAGACATTTAGCCTTCTCTATGTGAGAGCTGTGGTGCCACAACAAAGGAGTTTATCACACAGGGGAAATCCCGTGCGAAAACGGGGCTTTAAATTAGAAAAAAAAGCAAAAGTGGTCATGATTTCACACGACGTCGCTGTTAAATTGATGTTAAAAGGAGGTTAATCCGAACAAAATTCCCTCATTTACGCTTCTTTTTACTTTCGTAAAAACCCAAAAGTACAAATGAGGGGGTTTTGTTCGGATTAACCTCCTTTTAACTGCGCTTTCACATTTCACACAGGGCAGAATGGGAGAAATCCCATTCATTAAAAGCTTCCGCTTTTGCGGCTTTTTTTCACTTTAAAGAGCGATTTTGCACGGGGCTCCCGGTGTGATGAACTCCAAACTACAGTTCCCAAAATTCTACAGAACTGAGCCATGACAGTTAAAGTGATATCAAATTGATTTATTTCTGCAGTGCAGATGAAGCCTGAGAAATATGTATTATTAATTAAACTATACATTTTGTAGGAGGAAGGAACTTGAAAAACCATTCCTGAGTGTTCCTTGCCTTAAAAAACTATGACATTTGTGGGGTTGTTAGGCAACTTGAAGGAATATACATACACATGAAGGTGACTGGGAAGGGAATTAGACAAAAGAACCCAACAAAAAGCAATTCCTTTTGAATCTCTTAGTGAATAAAGTGACATCTGAAAATGCTAAACTGATGTAATGAATGTATTCAGACATAATGGTAAACTATGATTCATTGTTATGGGAATGGTCTATAGAAACTGAGTGTAACCAACACCCCAGTATGGCCACAGAATGAAAAACGGACCTTTTTGCTTTCATTTAGTATTAATCTTATTAGTATTGATGACTTGTTGCTGCATTTGGACTCACATAAACTGTGGATAAGCTTTATCATGGTTTCCTGGCCTGCATCTGCCTCAAACCTTTTACTGCAAAACTGGCCTGGCTTACTTCAAGAAACAGTTAAGATTAGCTGCACTTAAAGGCTTGGATGTAACACCAAGTTTGGGTTAAGGAAAAAAGAAAATGAAAACTTTCCATTTCTGCCTTACAGGAGAATGGGCAGCAGGTAAGGTAAAGACCACCAAACTCAGTGAGTGATGATAGTGCTCCAAGTTTCAGTTTGAATTCTTTCTAAGGTGCTGAACCTCATCTGCAAAACAAGTTCAGCACCTTGCACAGCTCCTACAAATTTCAGACTAAAACTGCAATGTATTCACTGCCCACTGAACATGGAACAACCCACTTCCCTTCTGGGTAGAAGAGGAAACCCATATTAATAAGCCATCATTGTTATTATTTCCAAAATATTATGTTTTAATCATGTACACAACTTTGAATGAAACAACTTACTGGTTGTCCTTGTAGACCTTGAGGCCCTCTTGGACCCACAGGACCCTGGAGGTGGGTGGTAAAGAAAGAGTTATTAAACACACTTAACATGGAGATCTGAAGAGGTTGGTGTGAAATATACCGATAGACATATTCTATATCATGAAATAATTGCTTCACACAGTGGCCTTATTCTCAGAGATGAGACACCTGGGCTTATGCTATAGCATTGCTCCTACACACACACAGACACACACACACACAAATATATGTATAGAGAAGATTATCAGGCTGTTCAGAAACATTTGATTGCAGTAATTCCCACCCCCCAACGGTCTAGTTTTCTGTATAGATCAAGGGTGGGCAATTTCCAGGCATCATGCTTGGCCTCCTGCTATGAAAACAGTTTGCAGTGGGTGGTTTAAAATGCCCTGGTGATCCTCCAGAAAAATTACGTGCATTTTTAAAAATCATTCTTAGGCCCCAGGCCAGTTTTATGCTCAGAAGCACTTTTTGCTTTAAAAAAAAAAAAAAAAGTAGCTCAGGCAGCTGAGGGATACAGACATGGCCTCGGGAATGAATTTTGTCCATCTCCAATGTAGATAGTATGATTTAAGTTGTACATTTAGGAACATTAAAAACGTGACACATATATACCACAGTAAGAACTCAGCCACAGGGATTAGGTGTAAGTATCATGTTGCTAAAAGGAGTTAAAAATGAGAAAAATAATAGGAAGTCCACTCAAAACAGATAGGAAACTTGAACAAATTATTAATAATATTTCATACAAAAATGATAAAAATCATGTTTATACACAGACACAGATAACAATAAATATGCTTTTTAAACACTTACACTAATTAAAATGTAAGCCTATAACCAAGCTACTCAGAAGTAAGTCCTTTGCAGAAGTCTAATCTTACAGTGCAGTCCTATACTTTCTGGTCAAAAACAAGGTCCACTGAGTTCTGGGTCACTTTTGGTTGGGAAGACAAATCTCTCATGGGCCTAATATGGGCCAAAGAGGATCCAAAACATTACAAAAATGCTCCCAGGGAACATTGGAGGTGGGAAATTTTTAAAAAATGTTCACAGTTGCATGCATGGTGGGATGGTCCTACAAGATCTTCAGTGCGGGCAATTTATCCTCAACAGGTGTCCATCCTGGTTTAGCTTAATCATACAATCGTACAATCCTATGAGTAACTGTCTGAATACAATGGAACAATTCTAAGAATGCATGTGTGAGTTTGTGCTGTCAATGCTTCAATTTCATGCATGGTTAATTGAGAGTAAATCACCGCAGAAATTAGGAATTATTTTTCAGCATCAGCTAGGCTTCAGAACTGAAACATCCCATTAAACCATTGCTATTGTTGCTTCAAAAACCATTTCTCACAGAATGCTTCATTTCTGAAGCTGTTTTTTTTTTTTTAACATATAGGAAATGAGATCTAATAACGAAAACTCTCAGGCCACAACCCAGACAACTGCTCTATGCATACTCAAGGGCCCTTAACAGTTTTCTTTGAAAAGGCAGTCAATTCAAAATTCTCCTTTCAAAAGTAGTTAGTTTTGTAACACTGGAACTATTTTTTAAGAAATAGAAATCAAAAACTTCAATACATATACAGAACTGATTGTATTTTTCTCTGGATTGTGGGCTGCAATGCAAATGTATAACCTAATAATCAAAATGTGTGAAGCCACTAAAGAAGCACAACGATAAAAGTATGTCTTTACTATCTACACCAAGAGTGGGAATTGTGTGGCTCACAGGTTCCATGCGGCCCTTTGAAGGGTGGCCTTAAGGACCCTTCTGTGGCATTAGGGACCTTCCAGGCACCACTGACCCTTTGCAGACTCACCCCCAAAGTGAAAATACATCATTTCCATTCCAAAATGGTTCTAGGGGGAGGTTGTGCCAGAAATGGAAGTGCATAGCCTTCTACATGCCTCAGAACACCTGATAATAATAATAATAATAAATAATAATAAAATTTATTTATACCCCGCCCTCTGAAATATCAATCTGGGCGGCTTACAATTAAGAATGAGTACATCAATAAAACATATATATACAGTAACCCCCCACCCCCCCTTAAAACAATATTAAATCAAGTAAATTTTAAAACAACAAGAAACACAGCTATTTAAAATAGATAAAATGAGGACCCAGAGTATGTGTCCAGCCAGTGAGATCCAACCATCGATGATGGGGCCACGTAAGGATCACTGGGGAGAATGTTTTTTTATTTATACCCGAGGCTTAGATAATTAATCTGGAAAGGCCTGCCGGAAGAGATCCGTCTTGACAGCTTTTTTAAAGCTGTCAAGTGATGTTAATTGACGGATCTCGTCCGGCAGGCCGTTCCAGAGTCTAGGGGCAACAACTGAGAAAGCCCCCCGGGAGGTAGCCGCTAGCCTCGATTTTTGAAGTTGCAGCAATTTCCTCCCGGAGGAAGGAGCTACAGAATATGCAGAGCTGCACCCAAAAACAAAGCAGATGCCTCAGTGCATCTTCTGAGATCAGTGAAAAAAAACCATTGTCATGTTTCATTGTAACCACTAAAAACTGAGATCTGATTGATGGGAACAAGAGTATGAGACTCTCTACATCATAGCATAAATGTTATGGAACTCCCTGTCCTGGAGGATCCATCTAGACTCCTCTTGATTTTTATTCATGACTTGTTGAAAACCTTTGTTTGTTTTCATTTGTTGTTTTGGAAGGCTTTCAGCCAACCTGGACACTATTTCCAAAGTCTGGATAGAAATCTCATGAAGGGCAGAAAGAGATAAAGATTTTCTTACCACAGCACCAGGCATGAAGCCCATTTGACCAGCAAGTCCAGATTTCTCATCTAGTCCTGCCATCTGAGATGTAAATGGCTGTAAACGTAAGAACATTTACCATTAAAATTATGATAAATCCTAGAAACATATCGTATTTTTCATTTTAAAAAATCATGGACGAGGTGATAATTGATGGAATCATTTCACTTAAAACTGGACATTTTCATCAGTGGCATGAAAATGAGATTATGCCTCATTAACATTACTTTTAGAAGCACAAAAAACAAGAATGGTTCAGCTTCCATTAGGCTTAACATACCACACACACAAGGACAAGCATTGAGAAAATGGCAACTCTGTAGTGTCCCTCTGATTAAGTCTACAGGGAAGTATTCAAAACAGGTGAAAAAGACAACAATTGCATAATTGCTTTTTTCATCAAAATTGTGTTTATGTTCTTGGAATTAAAGGAAAGATACAGACTCAATTTTGCATACACTAACCTGAGAGCAGGTTCTGTACAGGACAGCACTGATTATCTAATATTCATTGCAAGTGAAGTAACTTTCCTTATCTTCCTCCACACACATTCTATATATGTTGCACTTAGAAGGAGCTGTTGATTAGGGCTCAGCCATTTCCTGCTCCAATTCTGATTCTCTCCCTAGCTCCTCATGGCTGAACAGGGAAATCCTACATTCAGGTAATGTGTGTTGTGTGTGTTGTATGCCTTCATGTCATTTCTGTCTTATGGAGACCCTAAGGCTCCATCATGGGGGTTTCTTGGCAATATTTGTCTAGAGGAGATTTGCCATTGCCTCTGAGGTTGAGACCATGTGACTTGCCCAAGGTCATCGAGATCATCCAGTGGGTTTCATGGCTGAGCTGGGAATTGAACTCTGGTCTCCAGAGTTGGAGTCCAACACTCAAAGCACTATGCCACACTGTAACAGAGGAGATTTCCTGTGCTGCCACGCCAGAAGTGAAATCGTAGAACACCCTACCCATGATGGCTTGCTCTGGGGACACTTTGGAGAACCAGACTAATCGCTTCCCATCTGCTACATTTGATGTAGCCAGAGAGTGATCAGGAGTGGTCAGTGATAGAAGTTTTCCAGCTGCCAATGCTTCACCATACCTCATGTTCTTCTGCCTGAGGTGAATACCTTACTTTGTCTGAAAGAAGACCTGACCTTGTCCCCTGAGCAGAAGCCTAATTTTGCAGCTGTTAAATATATATTCCTTTATAGACTTTCTTTAAAGATAACTGTTCCAACGTCCATTAATGATTTGTGTTTCAAAATGCATTCACCCACTGCTTACCTCTCATTTGTTTCCTAAGATATAAAGTTTAATTAAAAGGAAAATGTCTTAACCCCTCATTGAGCGTTGGGCTTGAAGAGTGTGAGGAATGAGCCTGAATTAAATTATCACTGCCTTTAACCTTGCCTCACAAGAACATAGCATTGTCCTCGCTCAAGGATGCAACACAAACAGTGATCAAGAATAATTTCAAACTTAATTAAAAAGGAACAATTTCTAATTAGAGCAGAGCTAATTCAATTTTCTGCAAAGTCACAAGGGCCTGAGGTAAATATCAATGTATGTACATACTTAAATAACTGTTACACTCATACAAGCCACATTCTGGCACTGCTAAATACTGGCAACCTGACTCTTCAGATGGACACCACTTATGTGAGGTTATAAGCTAGGTGTCAGCAAAGCACCTCACGCTTTTTAGGAAAACAGTTCTCAGATCTCAATTCTGCAGCAATAAGGAAATCAGCATTTCACCCTCAGAATCTGTGACCTTCTGAAATCTCTTGAACCTTGAAGACTTCAGCATGCTGCATACTGTTTGTATCATCCATGGAATCCATATGCTCACAGAATTTTAAGTTTCCAAAATGTACAAAGAAGAATAACATTTGGTGGGTTAGAGGAGTAGCAAAATAGCCACCAGATGCTTAGGAGTTTCTGCCTTTTATATATGCAGAGGAGGTGGAGGAGGAGGAAGAGAAGGGGAAGAAAGAAAGAAAGAAAGAAAGAAAGAAAGAAAGAAAGAAAGCCTTTGCAGCTTGATTTTTGGAAGCTGCAGGAATTGAGAATAGAGGTCATAATTCATACTTCTGCTTCTTCTTTATTTTCATTTTGGTTTTGGTTTTGGAGATGTGAAATCTTAAATTATTCAGCATAATACTATTGTGTTCTTCTCATCTTATAGTGCATCCATCACAGTTTGGGCTGTAGTCAGCACTATCTGAGGGAGCTAAGTACCTTCTGTGGTCTTTATCACTACTACCAACTGTATGGCTCTATGGTTTCTTACTAAAACAGCACTCATTTTTCCCCCTCATTTTGGCATCTCTTAGGGACTTCTTTAGTGACTTAGCCAGATTGTTGTAATGAGTGCAATGAAAAGGTAATTAGTTTGGAGTGAAAATCAAAGCATTAGGCTAACAAACAAATTGAATTTTTATTAGAAGTTTTGAAAACAACAATTAGACATATGCTGGAATGATAGTTCTAATGGAGAAAACCAAATGATTGAAAAGCTCTACTGATTAGTCATAAAAACAATTAGGCTAGGAGAGGCAATGGCAAGAGGGGGGGGGATGTCATATATCCAAAATCTCATCTAGAGCAATTTCTCCATGAGCCAAGTTCTAACAATAAAGAAAATTCTTTCATGTCATGCTAATCAACTAATGTGAAGCTTTGCACTTCCATCTTAGTTTCTGTTATCTTTGGACTTTTCTTCTTCTGTAGCACTTTGAACCACAGTCTTGTTCTTCTGATTTCTACTTCATGAACTGACTTGACTGTTTGCTTGCCAGCTTTACTTATACGCAGTATCAACTCGTTCCATCAAACTCTTCACCAGCAAGAAGGGCAGTAGATTACTCCCACTATATGGTCCCATACAAACAAAATTCCTCCCTCTGCCCCCTTAGGTCTCAGCCTTGTGGGCTCATCCAGTGTATGACCATTTGAGCCTTCCCTCAAGACCAGCCTGAAAACCACACTGATCGGTGTTCAAAATGGCCATCAGCCAGTAAAGTAATAGTCAACACTGGTAGAATAGATTCTTCTGCCTCTAACTCTGCCCTTAAATGTGCTCCAGAAGGCTGCAGACCTCTCAAGATTTGTGGAAGTCTCTTTCCATGACTTGGATATTGTTCAACTTCTAAATAGAAAGCATCTATTTTATAACTAAGAATAGATGAAAAATAACTGAATGGTTTCATCGCTTCACAGTCCATATGACATGTTACTTACTCTGCCCACTCCATCTGGTCCTGTGGATGGTTGACCAGGAGGACCAGGGTCACCAGGTTGTCCAGGTATGCCAGGTTCGCCATCCAATCCTGGAGGACCACGGGCACCCTAAAAATAGAGATGGGATAAATCAATACAAATATATACAGAAGATGTAAAATGCAATCTTGTACAGTTTATAAGGCAATAGGAGCACTAGATCATGTATGCATACAGTCAGTGCAGAGACCCTCAGTTATTGACGTGATCTATAAAATGTGAGGTTCAAAAGTTACAACTCTTACACAGATCTATCACAAGCCTGGTTATGCAGAGGGAGGAGATTGCCTTAGGTAGCAGATTTGGGGCATCATGAAAGGGCAGTAAACTTTCATTATTTTTTAATGCTATCCAGATCAGAGAAAGGTGCTTATGGAAATTTGAATACTATGTATTTTGACTTTGTGTGCATCTACACTGTAGAAATAGTGCCATTTGGTACCACTTTATGTGCTGTAGCTCCATCTTATGGAATACTGGGATTTGTAGTTTTACAAGTTCTTTAGCCTTCTTAAGAGTGCTGCTGCCATGGCAGTCAAAGTGGTGTCAAACTGCATTATTTCTACACTATAGATGCACTTTAAATGGATGGAGGGGTGCCATTTGCTGTTTTGCTTCAGGCAGCAAAATTCCTTGGATCACCACAGAGCCACATCAAAACATTTCTAATACTCTTGATACAGTAGATTGTTACATTTATAATGCATTTCAGACTGGTAGACAATAAAACAAGGAATTTCATTTCATTTCAATGGAATCTGGTAAAGTAGCACATTGGTAGATTGAAGACATGATTAGGTATGTTTTTTAAAAAAAAATCAACTATTATTCTTCCAAAGTAATTTTCTCCAAGAAGAATTCTGAATCCAGAGATTAACATTTTTTATCATGTCTTTTACTGAAGAAAAAGTTCAGTCTTAGATTCAAATTTATCCTGTGAGGCAATAGCACTGATGCATGTTCTAAAACTTTTTCATTACAGTCTGAGAAATTACACAGAATGGATCTGGAACAAGATAAAACTGATTAAATGACGAATACACTACATTACATTAGGGAATGCACACTAATTTTTCACATAACTTTAATGGTTTAAAATTTAAAGATTTACCCTACATTTTGAGGGTGAGAAGGAGGAAAAGACATGCTTAAACCAGTTTCCATTTTCCTTTATGCTAGCACAAACTGAACAACCCTAGTTCTAGGGAAGCTCATTCCTGGCTTGTTATTGGCATCACTTTGTAAGGGTGGATTCTTTCTTTGCATGATCCATGTATGTACTGAGCACCAGTACACACTGCTTGGAAAACAATGGAAGGAAAACTGGAAATTTGGAATAAATACTTCACAGAACTGCCTAGAATAAAATCTGAAGTGACTCTGTAACCTAATGAGCTTCATAGTCTTGTTCAGTTATGGGACTGCTCCGTAATTCTGATTTTGATATGAATGAATTGGTGGTTGAGTACATGAGAAAAATAAGTCTTGTTAACCGCATCTACATCAGGAAGGGACTGGTTCAGCATATGGACAAGTGCCGTGCTTTGTCTCTATGTTTTTCACTTCACTGACAGCATAACACAATGATTTTAGTTATTATTGTCCCATTAATATAAGAAGATTACAGTAGCTATATAGTTCAATATTCCTTTTGAACAGTGTTCAAAGACTGAAAGCAATCCTTGTTGAGGTTTGTGGGGGAAACAAAATGATAGACTGCCAACCATGCCCAAAGCATACTCATGGCAGAAGGCAGAAGGAGCACGTTTACTGGCCATTTTAGCCCAGAAGATTTATTTTTAAAAACCAATCCCATTGCATTTGAAACAAGGGGAGGTCTAATCTGGTACAGGACAGCAGATTAAAAACCTCTGTTTTGGAACCTACTTCCATCAAGAAGATCATCAATGGTAACTGTACAACCATGGAGCTTTTCACAATTGTAAGAAGACTTCCAGAACAGATGTGCTACTTCCAAGGAGTACATGTTTTGGCTTTTGTTTTCATTTTTAGTGTGCAACTGGGAAACAAATTGGGCAGCTGGAAAAATATTGCAATTGGAAAAATAATAGTATGCAGTTGAAAAAATGGGAGGAAAAACTAGACCCATTAGATTTATTACATGTTTATAAAGCACTTAAATAACCATATGGATACTAAGCAGAGTACACACAACTTAGCTCTCAAGTCCAAATCATATTACAGTCAGCCCTCTGTATCCACAATTTTTTTTTATTCATGGATTCAAGCATCCACGCTTGAAAATATTTTCAAAATATATGAATTCCAAAAGGCAAACCTTGATTTTGTGATTTTATATAAGGGACACCATTTTACTGTGCTATTGCATTTAAAAGGACTTGAGCATCCATGGATTTTGTTATCCATGGGGCATCCTGGAACCAAATCCCAGATGATACCTTTTCTTTGGCTAAAACATCTTACTCTTCAACTTTCCTATTGATTTTAAGCAATCCCTTGAGTTGTGCTTATTAGGAAACCTTGGGGAAAACAGGAGACACCCAGTTTTGGTGAGCTACCAATTTTTAGCAGCATACATTTGACAAGATAGCAGGAATGGTTCTTGTAGTGGTGTAAATGTCACTGCATTTGGGATTTATGTTCATGAATAAGCCAATGGATAATCCTATCAGTTAATGAATAAGGAGTATTCCCAAATTAATCATGACTGTATAGTAGATACAAACTACTGACTCCTGTGGAGAAAGAGCCACTGATACAGAGTATAAGAAGCAAACAGGAAATTTGTGCAGTTGGAATATCTGCTTTTTAAACAAACAAACAAACAAACAAAACAGAAGTGGTGACTCCACTGCCTCCTAATCCATCCCCAGAAAACTAAAGATTATAGAGATTGCTCCATTTAACTAAAAGTGGTTGTAACAAAGAGGTTAGTTCATTTTGTTGGGATTTTGTACTCTGCTGTGTACCTACTGTGATTATTTTAAGACTTAATTTCATTACCAGTACTTTTTACATTCAAATGTCAATAATTTGGTTTTCCATCTTCTAAGGACGTTATCACATGGGGGAAATCTGTTGGTTAATCCGCACAAATCCCAAACAAAAACTGAATTTGCGCCTCATGATTTCACCCGACGTCACACAGAAACTGGTCAGAAACTGGACAGAAACTGGACAGAAACTGGTATTATCCGAGATCTTTTTAATTTCGGGAGTTTAGAGGAAATGCATTTGCAAAATTACAGTAATTTCACATTTACTGTAATGTGAAAAGCAAATACACACGGACAATTCTCTTTTAAAACCGGGAGGAGGGCCAAGAGGAGAAGGAGGAGGGGCCTCCAGGGAGGGAGAGTCCCGGGCTCCTGCCATGCAGGGAAGGGAAGGCAAGGCAAGGCAAGGCAAGGCAAGGCAAGGCAAGGCAAGGCAAGGCAAGGCAAGTTTGGGACGGAGGAGAAGTTTGGCATTTGGAATGGAGGGGGAAGGAGGGGAAAGAAGGCTTCCCTCGCAGCAGCTGTGGGTGAATGTGGGTGCATGTGGGTGCAAGTGTGGGGTGTGCTTGTGGAGCAACTTGGAGCTCCATCTCACCATGAAGTTCTGCCCTGCAGGTCCTACAAAGGGGAAAGGCTTATGGCGGGGCATGGGAGCTACCTCCAGTTTCCCCCTCTCAATCCCTCCCTTGCCTTGGCTTGCCTTGACTTGCCTTGCCTTGCCTTGCCTTGCCAGCCTCCTCCTCCTCCTCCTCCTCCTCCTCCTCCTCTGCTCTCTTGAGAGATCCTAACCCCAACAGAAGGGGGTTAGGACCTGTGCAGGAGGACATGACCCCAAATGTAGGAGAGTCTGACATTTCCTCCTGGGAAATGCAGGACCCGCCCTGGAAAAAGGAGGAGTCTGGTTATGAAACACACCCATTTCCAGTACGTGTACGGGTTCTTTTCACTTGTGTATGAAAGTTAAAAACGTCTTTTTTTCGCTTTTAACTTACTTCCGTTATTACTGTAATTACGTGTGAAAACCTTTTGCGCAATTAAGCTCTTTTTTCGCTTTCTTTTCGGGATGCTTCATTTCCACTTTATTATCTCTTTAACAATGAAACTGGCCCACGTGTGATAACGTCCTAAGTTTGTTTTGCTGCTATTTCTATTGGACGTGGGTAGATGTCAATGAGGAAATAGAACACAGGATTTCAGGGGGTGTAGTTACTCACACATGCCCAGGACACAAATCTAATGTGATGATACAATCAGGATCAGTCTCTTCCCCACACTACAAGGGTATACAAAAGCTAGGACTGCTAGAAGTTGCAGTCCCTAAAAAACTGTAGTTTTTGCAGTTAACTACCCTTGCTTTTGTGCATTTTAGATCTTAGAGCATGCATGCAAAGATACACACTATACATTAACCAGAAGATTAGAACAAAGGTTACATGTGTTATCCTTATGCAGGCTGTGTTATTACTTCTGATGTATTGATATATGAAGATTGGGTAGCACATACGTAGGTTCAATTTTTTTCTCCCACCTCCACATGTTTATAATTCAACAGATATAGGGCCTTTACAGATTGCCAGAAATATTGCAGCTTGAGTCCATTTTAACTGCCCTGGCTCAGTGCTAGGGAATCATGGGAATTGTGTTTTTTTCTGAGACACTGAGCCTTCTCTGTCAGAGAGCTCTGTTGCCACAATAAACTACAGTTCCCATGATTCCTTAGCACTGAGCTGGGACAGTTAAAATGGCCTCAAGCTGCATTATTTCTAGCAGTCTGTAAAGGCCCATAGTTGCTTGAGAAGAGCTTAGGCATCATCTCTTGGTCAGAATGTTTAGTTCAAATCTTCTCTGAACAATATTTCAGCCCTGAAACATTTAGGGCAGGTTACTGGGTACTACTGTGCTACAAAGATAGTCACCATAATGGGTTAAGTCTGGTACTGCCCTCAAAGATATATGAGCAGATTTCCAAAAATAAAGCTGTGTAATTACAGTGAATAATAACAATATTATTTTTAGTCTAAAGGCATTGTTGCATCAATGCACAGAAATACAACGCAATAAATTTTAAAAATTGCATTCCATAGAGGTCAGCCATAGTGTTTTGTATATCAACCTCTCCCAGAATGCAATGCACATTGGAAACAAGTAATTGCTTTAGAAAGCCACTAGATGGCAATACATTACACCGTTATCACTCTATTTTTAATTCAGTACCTAAAGCAGCCGTTGAAATGTTACAGGATGATTATTCTCACCAAAGAACTAATCTAGTCAAATCAATAGATGACACTCAGCCTTATACAACCTTTGGGTTCTCAGTATCTTATTAGTGTCAGTTCACAGTTCAGTCACAACTGCCAGAATCTCCTTTCTATGTAGCTCTTACAGATATACTAGGCTTGTCAAAATACAAACTCATAGAGAAGATGTATGAGGCTCTCCAGATGTTGGGCTGTAATCCCCATTGACCAGAATAGTTTGGGCTGAAGAGCACTGCAGTCCTTTCCCATCCCTGTTCTAAACCTAGGCCTAAAACACACGAGCCAAAAGAAGCATCTTCTGGCCGCTTCGGGGGTGTGGCGTTTACATGATGCATGCCCCCAAAGTGACCAGAAGCCACTCCAATGCTGTCTTATGGTCCAAAGAACCAGATCAAAAAGGAGTCAGTTTAAACCGACTCCTGGCAGCATTGACTTGAGATTTCAGATGGTGGGCCGCTTTAGGAGTGAACTGTGCAGTTAACACAGTCCCAGCCCAATTGCAGTGAAAGGCTCCTTTTCATCTGTCTGCTCTGCACAGTCAGCACAGATCTCTGATTCTAGAAGAGCAAAATTGTATGCTATGGCCCCAGTACTTAAATACTTAGTTTAAATCTCATTTGAATGGGACAGGTTAACTACATTACATAGGGGCTGAACAGACCATCCCAAAAGAGCAGCAAATGCCACTCCTTTTTAGAGAGACAAAAAGCCACCCTTGCTGCTGCAGCGGTGGCTTTTCAGTGCTCCTTTGGTGCAACATGTGTAAATGCTGCACAAAGGGAGTGCCCTGACACCTCCCACAGTGGGGTGAGGGACATAGCATGAAGCCAGCGTGAGAGCAGAGTTGGGGCGGCAGACATGCGGTCGCCACACCCCCACTGTATCCCCAGGCCAGCTCTTTATGCCAGTCTGCTCAGCCTCTTACTTGAGATTTAAGCACAAATGTCTCTGAACTTAGACTGGAGATTATATAGTAGAAACCTCCGCAGCAAACACTCATGGTCCTTGTGCTAATATGGCCTTGGTTGCTATCACACAGCTGCATCTAACATGATATAACTTAAATCTAGATGAAATGTATCATTACTTGCTGTGCCTATTTGCGTAGCCCTTGCTTTTTAGAAAATGCACATAGCATCAGAGAAAATAGCATACCTGTTGCCATCCTTATTCACTTAACTATGCAAAATTTCCCCTCAAAAAAACTTTATGTTGCAAAGAAAAGGATGACCCTGTAGAGGGAGCAGAACACATTTGGGGGCTTGTCACTAAGCCTTAATTTTATCTGATTTTCCATTGTGACTCCAAATTGTAACTCTAATAAACAATAACAAATGGTATCTAACAGTTTTTTTATCTCTGGTTGACAGAGGTCCATTGTACAATCTGGAAATTCAATGGAGAAAGAACACTGTAAAGTCTTCCTATATAAACTGGGTGCATTGTAGCTGCTTAACTAGAGTTGTTTCCCTGTATTGTACAACTGGTCTTTACCTTCCTTTCAGGTGTCACTTTACAGATCTGAATCAGCACACAAAAAGTGGAATGCCCTAGCCTTGTTCTCCTGCATTGTTCCTTTCCTGATGTAGAAAATAGTAGCTCTGGAAATAAAGCATTGCCTATACTCATGTATAAGTCTAGAAATTTTAGTCCAAAAAGTGGCCCCAAAAATAGTTGATATATCCATGGGTCAATGTAAGAACTGTACTTTAACTCTTATAAAAAACTGGAACCACTCCCTGGTGAAAGGCAAGAGTGTAATCTGTCCTGGAAGCACTAACCCCCCCCCCCCCCCGCATCCATCCAGACTTTAGTATGAGTATAAAAATTATGCCTGCTGGAAATAATTGAGTTTTATTATTTTACATATTGTTTGTACTTAGATTGTACACCTTTGGCAGGTTTTATTCTGTTTTATCCTTGATTGTCTTTTGTACAGTGCTGTGTACACGGACAGCATTCTAGAAATAAACTTTAATAATAATAATAATAATAAACGTGTCTCATCTATTATTTGTGGTATTACAAATACTAGCAAGACAGTGCCAACCACATATTTTGTTATTGAGCTAACAGGTAAATGGCCCAGAGTGGGTGGCATTTGTCTCTATAATGGAACTAAGATGGTTTCTTGATCATCTCCAGACTGTGGAAACTATTTGTGGCATTCTTCTCCCTTCCCTATGCTCCTACAGCTAGAGGCTGTAAAATAAACTACAGTTTGAGAGAGATAAGAAACAGTGAGAGGGACAGATAGGAGATGGTATCTGGAAGGCATCTTAGGGATCTCTGATGAGTTGGTGTGTGAGTGGATTTACTGTTTGCAAAGGTTTATGCTGCTAACCTTTACCTATGCTCCGTATTGTTCATGTGTATGGGCCTTCACATCACCTGTTGACTTATTGTTATCAGTAAATTAATTACTGGTCAGTGGGAAAGGATTCTCCATGCCCTTTTGTTGGCCAAGAGTCTAAATATCTTGAAGGCACTATATCCAGACTGATCTTGGAAACTAAGCAAAGTCAGGCCAGGTTGGGGGAACCTGGATGGGGAACCACCAAGGAATACCAGCTGCTGTAAGCTATATTCAGAGGAAGCTAATGGTGAAACACCTCTGAGTAATCCTTGCCTAAGAAAGATTGTCATGGGGAGCAGAAAGCAATACTTTACTTAACATCCTGTTAATAAATGGACTGAAGCCTCATTACCTTTTGCACATTTGAACTATTGCATAACTACAAATGCAGGTGCCCCCCACTTATTCGACAGGTTAGGGATTACAGCACTGCCAGAAAGAAGAAAAAATCAAAATGCAGAACCTTTATGAACATTAGTGTAGAGTTCTCTGGTCCCTAACCTGTAAGATAAACACAGGTGCCTGGTATTCCTTAAAGCCTATAATCTCTCTTTGTAATTCCTGAGAGTGGGAGCCAATCACAGTTTGCAGAAGAAGAACAAAATTGGGATATGTGGACCATCCCTATGACCACTCCCCCTCCCATACCAATCACCCCACAGCTCTTGTTCTCTTTCCCTCACCCAGAATCTCAGGCCCACTTCTCTCCAGTTTGCCAATTTCATCCCAAACTTCCTGATGGGAGGGGGAGAGTCCCTCTTCCTCCTCCTCCTTTCTCTTCCCTCCCCAGTCCACTGCTACTGCAAGACTGGGAATGTGAAAGGAGGAGAAAAAGACATGAGAGCCAACTCTGGCTGGTTCAGAAAGGAGTCAACCAGCTGCATAACTCCCCAGTAGTGGCTTCTGCTGCAATGGCCCGAAACAGATGGGCCAAAAAATGCAGCTTCCAGCCACTTCAGGGATGGGCATGCAGATGACGCATGCCCCTGGAATGGCCAGAAACTGCTTTGATACCACCTAATGCGGCCTTGGATTGCTGGCAGAAAAAGTGGGGAAAATCCGCTCTTTACCAGTGGCCTGTTCAGGACTTCAGTGGTGGTCTGCTTTCAGAGCAGGCCATCCATCTGCCGTGGTCCCATGCCAATTGGGGGCTGACCAGGGCTGGAGCGGCCAGAGGCCACTCCAAGCCACCAGTCTGCTTCAGACCTATGTTTGCTTTTTAATTTCCCGCAGCAGTGGTGGTGCGCACTTGTGTTTCACTTTACATGCCTCTTATTACTGGCAGTAGGGAAACACAGGGATCCTGCACAGCTGTGGTGGATTCTTTGCTTGTCTTTTGCTTGCTTATGCAGAATGTCCTGCTTGTGCTTCCCCAACTGGCAAGTCTCGGTACTATGGGTTATCCAATTTCCCCTACGCAGCCTGCCCTCCACAGCCAACACCTTGGGCAGTGGTGATGGAAGCAGCTCCTTCTTGTCTTCTTTTTTGCTCACTTCAGTCCCTCACAAACTATCTGTCCACTCTCCCACACTTCCACCACCCCTTCAACTTGCCTACATCCACCCAACCACTTTATACAGTTCATAGCTTTATTTCCCCTTCTTCTTCTTTCCCTTGAAGCTATGTATTACTGCATAGGGGTAGAAAGCAATCCCACACAGGTAAGGCAGGTTCTTCACCCTCTCACAAATTATCCACTCACCTGCTCTTCCACTCTGTCTCACCTGCATGCCCAGACAGCCACTTTATAAAATTCAAAGCTTTCCTTTCCTCCCTCATCATTTTCTTTCCTTTAGGGCCACCTACGAGAGGCCCCACTTCTGTTCTTTCAAGCCTTCTAAGGACGTTTTCACACAGGGCTTTAGGCGGAGGCAATCCTACCTCCCGCCGGCCCCACTCCAGCTCCTCTTCCAGCTTGTTCAAACGCACGCCGCAGAAAACCCCGCCCCTTCTGGTGTCATCCCTGCGTACGTCCGGCTTCTAGCTCCGTGTGTTCAAACGCACGGAGCCTTAAGTCCAGCGTCCTTCCGGCGTCCCTCCGGCCTCAGCACGTCCAACTCCGGCTTCAGCAGCGGAAAGGTAATTCCGACTTTTAAAAGGAATTAGCCTGCCGCCGCCGGAGCCATTCCAGAGTGGGGCCGGCGGGAGGTAGGATTGCCTCCACCAAAGCCCCGTGAGAAAACGTCCTAAGTTATACGTAACTGGAACCCATTAATTCAACACATGGCCAAAAGAGTGGCTCACCCATCAAATATATGGGTTCTAAGTATAACTTAGAATTGTTTAAAAAGTAAGGTAAAGGAAAAGGAATTCCCATTGATAAGGTTGTCAAGTCGTGTCCGACCGTAGAGGTTGGTGCTCATCTCCGTTACTAAGCTGAAGAGCCAACATTGTCTGAGACTACTCTGTGATCCTGTGGCCAGCATGATTGCACAGAATGCTGTTAATCTTCCCACTGAAGTGGTACCTCTTTATCTACTTGCATTTGCATGCTTTCAAACTGCTAGGTTGACAGAAGCTGGGACTAGTGACAGGAGCTCACCCCTTCATGCGGCATTTGGGCCTCAAACTGCCAACCTTCTGATATTACAATTGTTAGAACTGGCATCTTAACCACTTGAGCCACTGCATCCCTTTAAAAAGTAAAAGTGAGTCAAAAAACCAGGACACCTGTATGAACATTTCTTTGAAGATTTTGTTGTCTTTAAACTTTCACATTGTTGCACTTCTATTTTTTTTTCTTTTTCTCTATCTCTTTTTCCCCTTTCCTTTCTTTCCTTCCTTCATTTCTTTATATTCTATGTTTTTTATCATTTTAACTATGTGTCATTTAATACTGTTTTAAGGGGGGTGGGTTGGTTTGGGGATATGATGTATGGGTTTTATTGTAAGCCACTTAGATTGTCTGTCAATAAGCTGGATATAAATAATATTATTATTATTATTATTATTATTATTATTATTATTATTATTATTATTCTACTACAAAAAATATATAAATAAAATCAAATGCCTTGCATTTCCATTTGCAAATAAACTATGGTCTAAAACACACTGTAGAAATAATCCAGTTTGACACTGCTTTAACTGCCTTGGCTCAGTGCTAGGGAATCCTGGGAAATGTGGTTTATTGCAGCACCAGAGCTCTCTGTCAGAGAAATCTAAATGTCTCACAAAACCAGTTCCCAGAATTCCCTAGCATTGAGCAGGGGCAGTTAAAGAGGTCTCAAACTGGATTACTTCTGTGTGTGTTTTGGACTTAAGAGCCATAAGTCCCTAGAAGGAAATCACACAAGGAAATTTTCAATCTTTCAGATGGATCTGTTAATTTCACTTTCTGCTCCATTTGAATTATTCCAAATTTTTGGTAACTACTTATCAAAGTGTAACTGAATTTTAAAAAGTCATCAATCCTTAGTCACTGCACAAGAAAGTAGTGAAAGAATATCTAACAACTTACAGGTCTTCCTTTTGGCCCTCGAGCTCCTCTTGGTCCCTGTGATCCTGGAGGTCCCTAAAAAAATGGTTAAAACAGTTAGGTACATACCTTATTTTGATGATACCACTGCTTGCCGATTAAATTTCAGTAACAGTCTCATCAAACTTTGCATTAATGTATTGGAAAAGTTGTTGCAATTTTCATTTGGTGCCACACATTTTGCTTTGTGACTTAACCATGGTGGTCTTCAATCATTCTTCTGAGATAGTGTTTCTCAAACTTGGGTCCATCAGATGCCAAAAGCCCCAGTCAACATGGCCAATGGTGAGGACATCTGGGAAACGAAGTCTAACGGCATGTGGACCACTGACTGAGAACCATTATTCTAGTTGAAGCTGACTGAGATTTCACCAATGAAAAGAAGGATAATGGCACAGCAATTTCACAAAAGAACATTGGTCCACTGAACTGCTATTCTTCCCCTGCAATATGAAGCGAGAGAAGAACACCAAGTATTTCCCAGTTTTATTTTCAGTTCCTGCAGTGCAGTAGTAAGTGCCAACAATGCTGGCAGTGTTCTGCTTGAAATTAGGAGGTGTTCTACAGCAGTCTTCTTTAACCTGGTGCTTTCTAAATCTGTCAGACTACAACTCCCAACATGGGAAGAATGTACTCCATAACCTTCCATTTTGAGCCATAGCCCTCGTACAATAGGCTCTCATTATCTGTGGGCTTACCATTTGTGGATTTGAGCTTCTGCAGATGGCAAGCACTGTTGTTCTTAATGGAGTTGTGTGCACATGGCCGCATCACCTGAGGGAACAATGGAACGTGAAGTCCCACATTTTTTCTTATCTGCGGAGGAGTCCAGAGTGGATCCCCCATAGATACGAAGAGATGACTGTATATAATCTCCTGGCAAGTAATGGCAGGAGAACACTGCCATAAATGATAGCCTATCTTCATTTGCATAATTCAGCACTGAGTTTTGCAGTAAAACTCTCCAGAAACCATAGATTCAGCATCAGATCACAACAACATAATGGCACTTTACAATAATTTTTTTTAAAAAAGAATTGTGATAGGTAATAAAATAGAATATTTGTGACAACATACTGATATTTACATTTAGGGAAAAGCTTAGTTGTTGGGAAAAATAAAAGATACATCATTCTGGGCAGTCTTTCTCTAGTGCAGATAATTTTTTTATATACACTTAAGGTTATTCCCCTCCTAACTCTGAATCTTAGATATTCTGTTAGCAACCAGCACTACAGTTCAGTGTAGGATTAAGCATCAGATTATAATATACTTAGTGTAACCCAATTCTGTTAGACAAACGTAATGCTAGGAGGAAGAAACTGGAGCATAGGCAAGTGGACTGAGCAGGGGTGCTAAACTCACTCCTTCATCTGTCCATCTCCATCTGCCCATTCCCCACCCACCCTCAAATCTAACCTGTATTTTTCAAATGTAAATATTAGAGATGTAAAATTTCTGGAAATTTTGAAGTCACGGGAAAAAAACAGGTTATTTCAGTTTTTTCAGGGAGGAAATGAAACTTAAATATGACTATGTACAATTTGATTTTGAATAAAATTATCACAATTGGTATATTAAAATACAGTGTATTCAAGTGGAGCAGGCAAAAAGAAAAAACCCTAAAAAATAAAACCACTGAAGAAATCATCAACATTAGTAACAAAAAAATTATTTATATTTCCTCTCCACTATATCAAAAAGACATAAAGCACCCATTCTCTTAAAAAGAATGGGGGGGAGTGTGTAGAAGGGAGGAGAGACTAAGATTCAAATAACAGGCATGAAATTTAATCAGATTCATTTTCTGAGCTCTGGGCTACATCCACACTGCAGAAATATTCCAGTTTGACATCACTTTAACTGTCATGGCTCAATGCTAGGGAACCCTGGGGATTGTAGTTTGTTGTGGTAGCAAAACTTTCTGATAGAGAAGGCTAAATATCTCATAAAATTACAATTCCCAGAATTCCATAGCCCTGAGCCATGGCAGTTAAAGTGGTGTCAAACTGCATTATTTCTGCAGTGCAAATGCAGCTCTGGTTATCAGTATCAATTTCAGGAGCTTATTGCACATTTAAATAAACTGGTTTGCCTGATCCAGTTTAAAAATAAATGTGGGTGGCATCCGACCCAACTGTAAGGGTTTTGCCGCCGAAATTGCTGCCCAGGACCATCCAGGGACCATCCCTGCTCCTAGAGCCGCTCAGCACGGCTCTTTTCAAAGCTGAGAGTTTTCTGGCTTGAGAAAATGGCTGCCGGAGCAGCTCCAGGAGCAGGGATCACCCCAAGATGGCCCCGGGTGGTGATTTCGGTGGCAAAACCCTTGCGATAGGGTCCAGATGCCGCCTTCATTTATTTTTAAGCCAGATCAGGTAAACCAGTTTATTTAAGTGTATGTTAATCTTCTCAGTCACGGCTTCTGCCTCATTGTGTTTGTCATCATCGCAGTTATCATGGACTTCTAAAAACTGAAGGTTTATCCAGACTGAGGGGGGTTGCAGACTGCCAGAAATAGTGCAAATTGAGTCCACTTTTAGGGTTAGGGTTACTGCTAGGGAATCATGGGAATTGTGTTGTTGTTTTTTCTGAGACATTGAGCCTTCTCTGTCAGAGAGCTCTGGTGCCACAATAAAATACAGTTCCCATGATTCCCTAACCCTAACCCTAACCCTAACCCTAAAAGTGGACTCAATTTGCACTATTTCTGACAGTCTGCAACCCCCCTGAAACAATCTTCTCTGCCCTTTCACATGTCAGTTTCTTTCTTGATGTAATATGTTTCCAAACATAGACCAGATTCTTTCAGTGCTCCCTTAAGGAAGAAATGCATCTTGGTCTTGCATGGGAGAGTTCAACTTGTAACCTAGGACTCACTTGTCTTCATTCAGTGCACAGAAATTAGAATAATCTGATACTGTACATAGTTTTTAGAAATTATTTGGAGAATATATGAACACCTTGTCTTGAAGATTTTATTCATCATGCTAAAATAAAATATTCCATAATCAGGTTTCTTCCTTTTTTTCACTTTTTCCAATGGGGGGAGGGAACAAAAAAGGCTTCAGGAAAAAAACCGGGGGTGGGGAATTCCCCCCCCCCTAATTTTTCCAGTTTCTTTCCGGGCCTTCCCATCCCTAGAAGAGTATTCAGTATTCTTTGAATGGGACTGCAGGTAGTGATTACTTACAGCTGGTCCAGATCGTCCTCTTATACCAGTAACCTATAGAAACAGACAAACAAACAAACAGCTTTAATAATATGCCAGACTTTTGCCATCTCTGTGTAACAGCTTCCATTGACATTTCCACAAAATTTCTGCAGAAGAAGCAAAAGCGGGGGAAATGGGAAGTTAGTACTACAAGCAAAAACTTGTGGGAGTTTGCTGAGGGACATATATTTCTGTTACCACATGTCCTCCATACATACACATTTCATATACTCTTTTCAACCAAACCTACTTCCTATACATGTACATGCTGGCTCAGTGTTGATTCTGGTTTTCACAGGCCCTTCACCAAGATTCCCCTCAGAGTAGTTTTTTTTTGTTGTTGTTGCTTATTTTTAAAAGTTTTCTCTAAACTGGCTGAGATTTTTCAAAAGATTTGCACATTTTCAATGATTTTTGTATCAGGGCTTTTTTTGTGCAAAAATTCCATTTGTGCAAGAACCCCTTGTCTTCCACATAAAAAAACTCTCACTGCACAATTTTTTTCACAGAATTAAGTTTCTGTTGTTTGCTCAAATAATTTTTCCCCCTGAAAGGTCCCAGGATGCAAAAAAATCTAGTACTTTCTGAGATGTTATCCCAATGGGATAAGACGTCCTTTATCATCTGGGATGAAAATATTTATGAATATTCTTTAAATTCCTGCCTTGGAGTGGAATCTCCCAGAGTATTAATTTCTGTCTCACTGTCACTGGTTTTGCTGGGCCATTCTTTCAGGATCCAAACTGTACCATCATCCTGAGAAAGAAGGTATCTAAGAAGAAACTGCTGCTGCTGCCACTGCTTCTTCTTGATTCTGTCATTACTCACTTCCTTAGTAAGAGCAGATGAACAAGCAATGGCACGAAGGCAGCTGAAGGAATGACAATTGGTGTCCCGCTAAGGCACCCAATAATGCTAAATCTCAATGCAAAGCCTGACATGTCTCTACTAAATCTACATATTCTTCATGCTTTGACTACTCCTACCCTACAGCTTAAAGACATTACTGCAATGTTAATGTTTTCCACACAAAAAAGACTCACTACAGATGATTATTATTTTTAAGGTCTACACTTTGGATGTTTGAAGTATAATTTTAAAATATAAACTGAGAATATGATCAAGAAGCATCTGAACACATATCACCAGAGACTGGCTGTAGCTCTATATGACATATAACTCAGTCGTCAGTAACAAATCCAGGCCTTTCTATTATATGATGTTCTGCATAAATGATAGACTTTCTGAACTTAAGAACATCAGAATGTCTGAAGGATAAAAGTAAATGTCACTTCCAGTTACGATCCACTTATTAAAAATACATTAAAAAAACACATACAGACGCTGATAGTGGTCTTCCTGAAACCCTGTACCTTCAGCTCAATCTTTTCTCCTCCATCTTTCCCAAGTGTGATACTACTACTGTCCTACCATTCCTGTTATTTTTCAGGAGAATGTATTATCTACTATTAATTCTACCAGATAGTTCTACTGTCTCAGAAGTGAGAGTGTAACTCTTCATGGATTTGATTCCTGTGTACAATAATCATTTAAGCAAACCCTTCTCCCCTGCATACTACAAGCAAATGAGGATTTCTGCACAAATTTCAATATTCATTCTTAGAGACTTTGCTAGGGAAAATTTCAATTGTGTAAAAGTACAGGTGGTTTTCTTGCACAGAAAACATGTTTGGAGGCAGAAAAGATGTATTTTGTGCAAAGTACAGTCAGCCCACTGTATCCCAGGATTTTTTTAACCACAGATTCAACCATCCACAGCTTGAATATATTTTTTTTTAAAAAAAATTCCATCAAGAAAACCTTGATTTTGCCATTTTATACAAGGGATGCCATTTTACTATGCCACTGTATTTAATGGGACTTGAGCAACTATGGATTTTGGAATCCACGAGGGATCCTGGAACCAAAACCCAGGAGATGCCAAGGGTCCTCTGTACACTGTTTCATGTGCAAAAAGCCAAAACAAAACTTTTGTTTGCATGCAAAAAACAAATGCAAGAAAACTACACTTAGCTTTTGTTTTCAGTAACCTATGTATTTGTACAAATTGCATAAAGTTGTACCAATGATATAAAATTTAGACAATTTGCACAAATACATGGATTATACAACATGTATTTTTCCTGCGTGTTCTTTGCCAAAAAACACACCTTAATTTTCAACACGAATACCCATTTTCTGCCCTAAAACATGTTTTCTGTGCAGGAAAAACACATTTGTTTGCTCACATGACTTTCCTCCAATTAAGACTTAAAGCAGGAAGACATTCATGGCTGGAATGGTAAACTTGGGGGCATCTATATCCAGGATTCTTAATCATGCAATAGTGCAAGATTATGTTGTTTGTTGTTAATTGCCTTCAAGTCCACATCAACTCATAGCAACTCTATAAGTAAGGGCCTAAGCAGACGGGCGGCACGGGGCTGCCCCGGGAAGCTGCGGATCGGGGCCGAGGCATCCGCATTCCTCGGCCCCGTGGCGCAGCTTCGCCGCCCCAGGAAGGAGCGCTAAAATAGCGCTCCTTCCGCAAATCGCTGAAGGTGCACTGCAAAAGGCTGCCGGCGCACCTTTGGCGCCTTTTCTGCCGCAGCATGTGTGGACGCTGCAGCGGATAGGCATCCTCGGAGCGCCGGACATGCGGAAGGTCCAGCGCTCCGACGATGTCTTCGGGAAGAGGTTGGGGCGCCCAGCGTGCAGCTGCCCCTCCCCTTCCTTGCCCTGAAGATGGCGCGTTGCGCTGTCTGCTTCCCCCTTAAGACACCTCCAAGTCTACCTGTCCTCAACTGCTCTGCTCAGGTCCTGCAGACTCAGGGCCCTGGCTTCCTTGACTGAATCCACCCATCTAATATGGGTTCTTCTCTCTTTGTACTACTATCCACCTTTCCTAGAATTATCTTAGCATTCTGAGTCATGCCTTCTCATGATGTGTCTGAAGCATGACCGCCTTGATACAAGATTGCATGTCACAAAAATCATGACTCTTGTCCTGCAAACCATTTGCAAAAGATTTTTTATTCTACAAAATTTCTTCTTAACAAATCAATAAAAAGACCAACACTGTTGTGATTCAATAACTGAACTAGTGTCCATAATATCACTCCAGACCCCCCAGCTGATAAAAACTTACAAGCTAAACAATACACATAGCTAATGACTGATGACTAAAAATCACAGTTCTGTGAGCAGCCAATGATCTACTTTCTATATGTCATTTACCTCTGACCCTACTGTTAAAGATTCCTACCTACCTATGTATGTATATGTCTTTATACCTTAGAATGACACATAGAATGTTTCATCTAATGAACTAGACTCCAGGCCAGTCCACACATGTTTTATATCATATCATATTGGTTAGCCTCTAACGTACTGCAAGAAATTGGCTATTTTCTCTCAAAATTGATATTTTAAAAAGTTTTATTAAAAACTTTTTTTATAAACTGTTATTGACAATAGAGCTAAAAGATGAAAGGATCAAAACCCAGATGATAAGATGGGCTTAAGACGTGGCACATCCAAATAAGTTTAGAATAATGGGAGAAAACGTGGATGAGAAGACTAAAATATACACTAAGTTATAATTTGAAATAAAATTTTTATAAAATGCTATATAGATGATATCTTACCCCTTTTAAATTCGCAAAAATTTATAAAAGCGAGCAAAACAAATGTTGGAAATGTGAAAAAGATCTGGGCACTTTCTACCATATGTGGTGGAACAGCACATTGGCTAGGAAATTTTGGGATACATGAAATAATAGAAAAAATATTAAAATTTAAGATAAAGAAAGATCCGGTGAGATATCTATTAAGTATCAATCACGAAGATTATATTGAATGTGAATATGGCCCACTCATATTCTATATGACCATAGCAGCAAGAATTTCCTATGCTTCTAAATGGAAAGAAAAGGAAATACCGGACATAAACGATTTGGTAATGAAAATCTATGATTTAATGGAAAATGATAAATTGACACAAGCAATACAGAAAAAGCCAATTGAAGAATTTGAAAAAACTTGGTTGCCTTTTATTGAATATCTAAAACAAGTATGGGGACAACATTGGGTATTAGGATTGAAAGGTTAAGTAATTATTGTATATTATAGAGAGAACTTTAACTTTTGCTAGTTTATATAAGATATTCCCAAATAGAAATGGGAATGTCAAGTTAGGATTTAATTATGAGTTATGGTTGGACAACGTTTACATATCTGTACAGCTTTTATGATTATTTTTCTCACTTTTTGTTGTTTTATTAATACTGCTATTACTGGTGTAAAAGAAATAGAGTTAGAAACATTAAGAATCAGTGATGAAGAGTAGGAAGTCATATCCATGTTTTATGTTTGTATGTTATGTGTTTGTACATATGTATTAGTATGTTTTTTAATGTAATTTATGTGTTTTAATCAATAAAAATTTTAAAATACAAAAAAAAATGTTATTTTAATCTTTATTTTTGTTTTATTGTAACTCACCTGTAGGAAGAACAAAAGATAGGATAAAATACCAAATAAATTAATTAATTCTTTATATTCTACAAGGAGAATTTAGTGGTATGGGGGAGAACTCTGCTTTTACATTCAATCCTCTCACCTTCCCATTGGGAAGGCATGAAGAAAATTCTCTGCCCATAGTTAGGGGGAGCTTGGAGGCAAGGGAGCCCTTCAGATCCCTTGGCAGGTCAAATGAGGGAACTTCAGTAGGTCAGAGCAGCCCAATGGTGGGAGTGCCTCCATCCAAACAGACCACATCCTTTAACTACACTTTTACAGTGCAAAGCAAAATGGCAGGAAAACAACTTACCACTGGTACAATTCCAGGTTCTCCTTTTTGACCCTGCAAGATAGGGAACAGGTTATCTCTGACAGCAGAGTACTGAAGATGTTTCTAAGTAAGTACTTCTCAGCATTTTACATTCTGCATAAAACATATAGCCAGATAGTGTAATAACTAAATTTAAAGCAGGGAGGGTTTTTTGCAGATTTTTAGAAACCCTTCTGACATCCTCTAGCATTAGAGCAGGGTTAAATCAGTACTAAGCCCATTGGCCCTGCAGTGCAATTTCTAATATTCTGACTATGCAAACAGGTGAAGATAGCTTTTTTGCAAATATAAATAGCAATATTCTAAACATTATATTATATTATATTAATATCTCACCTTTCTCCTGATATAGTACTAGTTTTCACAGTCCTGTTTTTCCCTCCATTTTTATTTTTATCTTTTTAATCCATCAGTATATCTTTGCTCCAAAGAAACACTGACATAGAATAGTCTCACTTGTGCCACCTTATTCCTCTAATGCTCTTCAGTAATCACACCAATCCTTTGGGGACTTTTTCAGAAAATTTCACAAAGGTGAGTTTTTTCACTCAAAAACATTGTTCTTTGCTCAAAACAACAACATTTTGACCAAACAAATCCCCATTGTATTTGCACCTTTTAAAAAATCAAAACAAAAAAGGAACGCTGGAAGAAAGTGCTGGACATTTGCCTCTGGCACAAGGGCAAAAAACCTTGCCTCAATGTTGTTGTCAAGGGCAATGGTCTTGTCAAGCATAAGCACATGTTGACTGCATTCCTATACTCCACAAAGAAGTTCACCACACCTTTACACGTATCTTCTTCAAGCACTAGAAGATCAACTTTTGTTTTTTCCTAAGGCATTTTAAAACATCCATCAAACTTATTTGTTCTGCTCTGTCATTCTGCCCCTTTCTTCTGCTCATTTCTATGGTTTTGTTTCATGATACATTTTATTATTTTAATTATTTTATTGTTAGCTCCCCTTAGGCTCCAAGCATCTGTACAGACTTCTGCACCTCCAGTAAGCCTTCCTGGTGGACTTACAAACCACACAAGGAACAGAACTCCTAAGGGTCTGATCCTGTACAACTATTGAAATAGCGCATCATATACATCTGCATTAATCACAAGGTTGGATTTGTCTTTTTTAAAAAAACAGTCATTTTCTTGACTTCCCAAGATGCTTCTATTATCTACCTCAAGCTAAAAGGTGCTGTAATGACTTATGTTATCTGCATATGTTAATGAATTTGTGGAGGAAAGATATAACAGTTCCTTAAGGTTTATTGAAAGAAGCATGACAGTGTTTTACAGCAACCTACAATGAAGGAATAGAGAAAAGTAAATAAAAATAGCAAAGCTTACCTTTCGACCTCTACCTGAAAAGAGGGAAATAAAACAAAATAAATTAATATAGCTTATTTCCCAGCACTTATACATACAGACATTTTCATTTGGGCAGTACAAGTGATTTGGGTGAAACCCAGATTCCAGAACGAATCCTGAATCCTGGAGTGAATCAGATCAATTTGCAATGATTTCTACCAGCTCCACACTGAATCAGGTTGGGCCAAATCAGTTCCACAGCAAGACACCTTAGTTCAAAGCAATCTAGATCAATGTGGAGTCTCCGACATCAAAAAATAAGTGGGGAAGAGACAGAATACGGCCTGAATCCTGTTTGTCAGTCCATTGGAATAATTGTTGAATATTGAACCAACAAATAGGTAAATCCCATTGATACACTAGTGCTATTATAGTTGGGAATAACAGTAGATGTATGGCCAATATGATTATATGAAGATAATGCCAAGGTGGAATTGAAACAGAGCACAAGAAGGGGAGCTGGACTTTGCTCTTTACATCTTTAATACACCATGTGAGGTATAAATATCACAAACATTCTCCAAGCACTAGGAAAGGACTCAGTCAGGTCACTGAGGTGATATATTCAGTTATCTCCTGTATCGCTTTCTTAATTTGCAAGATTTGACTTTTAATAGCCCAAAAATGCAAACTGTTACCATTGAACTCTTTTCTTCAATTATTCACACAAGGTATATACTACTCATGTTTACTCAGAAGCATTCCCTATCATATTCAAATTACTCAGGAGTAAGCCATGGCTCAATGTTATGGGATTCTGGGAAATGTAATTTGCTGTGACATCAGAGCTCCCTGATAGAGAAAGCTAAATGTCTCACACAACTACAGTTTCCAGAATTCTACAGCATTCTGCAGTGGCAGTTAAAGTGGTATCAAACTGGATTATTTTTGCAGTGCAGATGCAGCCAACATGGGACTTACTTGTCAGTGGGAATGCACAGGAGTTCACTGCTATTATTGATCTTTAAAGCTACTATTTGACTTTGATTTTTTTGCCTTTACGTATTCACATCTAAATGGTTTTACATGCAATCAAAACACTATTTGCAATCATGAATCATTAAATAAATACTTCCAAAACACTGTTTTCTGCCATCATGTTATTTGACTTCACAAACAGCTATAGCTGACTGGTTAAAGGTTTTCACCCAGCATTTATAAGGTATGCATGAGTTTTAGCTACTGTCCAGTGCAAAATCATACCTAATATACAAAATGCATATTAATGTGTGTAAGAGCATTCAGATACTTTACAGCTTCCACATCATCATCTTTCCTCTTGTGGGGCAATTAAAATAGTCAGCCTTTGACTTAAACACTCTCTAGACATGCACCAGCTGCTTCCCAAAGCATGTCATGTCTGGTCTTATTGCTTAATTATACAGCAATAAATGCTATGCCCTTTCTTCATATTCCAAGGCACCAACACTAATCTAAATGACAAATGAATTTGGTTTTGAATCCTATTCAGAAGTCACATTACTCTCCAGTAAAATTACTCTGCACATCCATAGGTGAAATCCCGTAAAAGGACCAAGCTTAAGGCTGCCATCTAACACAGACTGACTTGTTAATCCCAGTGACCTCAATGGGATCTACTTTCAAATAGAGGTATACAGAATTGTACTATTATGTGTGGCCTGGCTTACTTCCAGTATTAAGAGGTTCACTAGAAATTTCTTCTTCTACAATTAGTCATAATTCCAGTTTATATTTCTCTGGGGAAATATATTACCCAAATGACATTTTAGTGGAACAAATCTTCCTCTTCAAAACAAAACAAAAACACACATATTAAATGTGGTTTGAATTAGAGGGCTAGAAAGGTTACTTTGAGGGAGACTACGGGCCTTTACAAACTGCCAGAAATAATGCAATTTGAGTCCACTTTAACTGCCCTGGTTCAGTGCTAGGGAATCATGGGAACTATAGTTTATTGTGGCACCAGAGCTCTCTGATAGAGAAGGCTCAATGTCTCAGAAAAAAAACTACAATTCCCATGATTCCCTAGCACTGAGCCAGGGCAGTTGAAGTGGACTCAAGTTGCATTATTTCTGACAGTCTGTAAAGGCCCTACATTTTCCAGACTCCCCCAACAAGTGTGGCCACTAATCTTGCTTGTTGAAAGATTCTAGGAGTTCTCATCCCCAAAAGAAATTTTGTCAAGCTCTGGTTTGAATTTTAGAAGAAAGTAGTGATCAATTCAATCTGACAGATCTATTGTTCACCATTCTTTTCCATTACTAAATGTAAGGGAAATTAATTTAAAAGGTACATTGTGCTGCAGTTGTCCAGCTACCTACAATTAAATGGAAATGGAACTGAAATGCATTTATCCAGCACTATCCTTCTCCATGGTAGAGATCTTTGTATAATAACTATACTGGAGTAAATCCTCTCCAGCAAGTCCTGCCAATGTTGATTAAGGAGCTTGTCTCATGCCCAAATAAGCTGGCTTACCTTTGCCGGTTTCAATCTTCTTCCGGGATACCCCTGGATGTTATCACACGTAAATCGCCACTGATTTAGCTGCAATCTTGCAGTCCAAATACAGCCTGGGTCAGACTCAGGTCGAAGCCGTGTTCAGCCACCAAATTTTAGACGTTGAAAACTTCCAACTTTGGAAAAGTGCCAGCTGAGTCCGGCTTCGGGCCAAGTCTGACCTGGCGGGTGGCTTCGCAGCTAAATTGGAGGCAATTTATGTATGATAATATCTGAGGGTATCGCAGAATAAGATTGACGCCGTCAAAGGTAAGCCAGCTTATTGGGCATGCGATAAGCTCCTAAAAGTGTCTGGACTGCAAGTTCTGGACATATCATATTCTGTCAATCTGAAGGAACAATAAAAATACACCCTTTGAGTGAGGGACTGGGTGGTGGGGTAGGATTAGTAATGAATACCTCTTTATTGTCATTGGATTCCAGTACAGTCCTATAAAATGGGATGGAACTGACTGAGGGCTGCAGATAGGCAAAACTGATTCAGACTAGAAATAGGCTAATCCACTTACTCCTAATCAAAATCAGTTTTAAAATGGGTATGGTGAGAAAATACATTTAGGAACGTTTTTGGGGGGAGAAAATGTTTTATAACACAGGTTGAGAAACATACTCTTTATCCATGGATTGTTTTTATCCATAGATTCAACCATCCATGGCTTGAAAATATTCAAAAATAATTTAAATTCCAAAAGCAAACCTTGTTTTTGCCATTTTATATGAGGACCACTATTTCACTATGCCACTATATTTAATGGGACTTGAGCATCCACAGATTTTGGCATCCACAACAGCTCCTGGAACCAAATCCCAGTGGATACCAGGGGCCCACTGTACTTAAATGCCAGTTTTTCACCTGAAGATGTATTATGATGTTCACAGATTTATTCAGACCATGAAAGAATGAACTTATGAATAAATCCATGTGAAACAGATATAGACCAGAAACAGACAGATTTCCCCATCCCTATAGTGACTCATTTTCTTCTCCTTCTCCCTATCCAGCTTTTGGAGAGAAAAAGGGTATGAATTGTGAACTTGTAAAGTTGGTCCCCTAATCATATTGTAGGTATTGGAGATTCAAAAAACATCCCTCTCATATAGCACACTTCATTTAGGCAAAAGTGTAGCCCCAAGAGAGGCTTTTATGGATTTCTTTACTCAACAAAAGCCTCCTTGACTATTCATTGTAAAATCCTCTTACCAATAGCTCCTTCAAAACCATTCCGGGCCGTGTTTGGACACACAGGGCAACACTCTCCTGGAGGAGGCTGTGGGTTTTCACATTCCAACACATCAAGACACTGGATCTGATCACAAAGAATGGCTCCGTTGTCACAGACGCATATCTGACAAGGTGCAGGTTTCCATATATCCCTGTTCAGGTACACCTGGCCACTCTGAGTGCAAGGAACATCTTCAGCATCTAGTTCTAGAAGGAAGAGAAGAGCAGAAGACAGTCTAAATGATATGAATGGCAGTACACGACATAGGACGTTATCACACGGGGTCTAAAGCAGACAGAACCCCGTCGTATCCCCGTCCCATTGCGGTTCCTTTGCCCCTGTGTTCACATGACGTTGCACAGAACCCCGCCCATCCCCATCGCATCCCCGTCCCATTGCGGATCCTTTGCCCCTGTGATCACACGACGTCACAGAGAACCCCCTCCCATCCCCCTCCCATCCCCGTCGCATTGCAGCATCATCCCCGTTCTTTTGCATGCTGGTTTCATTGGGAATTACATTTGCGCGACCAGAAGCATACCGGAATGATGCTGCTTTTGTTCATTCTGGAATGATGCTAGTTGCTAGAGACCCACGTGTGATAACGTCCAAAGTTTGCAGCAAAATGAAAATCCATCATGAATGTGATTGATAAAACCATCCCAAGAAGTTGACAAAGGTGTCCCAGGAATCCATACAGCAACACCACAGTTTGGAGCCTGGACAGCAGTTAAGAACCAAATAGTGGCCTGAGGTGGCTATAATGTTACTGTCTGCAAAACAGCAGGAGAGAATCAGCATGGGAGTCCTCTGGTTCCTGAGCCACTCTTTCAGCAAAGAAGCAATGGAAGGAAGAAGCATCAATGAGCCCTCAGAAAGCTGCATGGAAGAAGTGCTCATGTACAAAACAGAAGAGTTCATAGCTGCTCTAATGGATGTAACAAATAGTTTTCTCAGTTGGTGGAATATATAACATATTCATTGGGAGGGGGATAAAGAGACCAGATTGGGTTGAGTTATAGGACTCCTGCCATGCACATTCCTGACTCTTGCAAGTGAAGGAATGCAAAACCCAAGAACCTCAGCTGTATGTTTAATAGCAAGCCTGGGTACAGGCCTGAATGGGGTTTAGCTGAACAAAATAGGCTGCTAGTGAAACAAATATGGCACAGTTATGTTCACTGTCCAGTCCCATACATCAGCATAAAATACAATGCAAAGTTCCATCTTCTTGGGCTAGAATTTAGAGAATATTTTTTCAGAAGCTTGAAAACACTGGAAATCCACAAAACAGTGATACCTTTTTGGGGCCAACCAAAATGTACAAAATACATGTTGCAAATATGTGTTTTGAAGCTCCAGTGGCTTCTTCATCAGGTATTAAAAAAATCATACAGGAGGGGGAAAAAACATGACAATGGTAGTCACAAGCCTGCATTTTGTCAAGATGTGGCTGTTCTCAGTTCAGGTGGTTTGTTAGGCCCCTCCTTCTTCTGGGCATGTGGCTACTCCAGGAAATGAGGGGAAAATGTACCATAAGTTCCAATAGCAAGACAAAAAGAGATGCTCCTCTTGAGATCCAACTTGGATTTCAGCCCCTAGATTTTCCTCCCCTCAAAACTGAGGACCATGGCAGAGGGTACACCAAAATGTCAAGACTATTCCTAATCTCTTCCCACAGAGATAGTAATATCTGAAGGAGCACATGAGTACATCTGTTGTTCTATTTTTGTTATTGTTAACTGCCCTTGAGTCGATCTCGACTCATGGCAACCCTATGGATGAGACTTCTCCAAAACCCTCTGTCCTCCACTGCTCTGCTTAATTCCTGAAACCCCATACCAGACTGAGTCATTTATATATATATGTATTTTCGTGTTTGTACATGTGAAACTCTCAGACATTTCACAGATGATAAAATGGAATGTATGTGGTCAAGCAACACTGGAATATACTCACAATGGCAATAGTTATTACCAAGGAAGAACACGCAAGCAAGGAGAGACTGCAGCAGTTTGTTTTTCCCTGAACCTACAGGGGAGGACTCCCTCCTCTCCCTGTTGAGTTAACCGAGTGCAAACTTAGGTTTTTGTGGGTTTTTCAGGCTGTGAGGCCATGTTCTAGAAGAATGTATTCCTGATGTTTCACCTGCATCTGTGGCTGGCATCTTCAGAGAAACTACTTGCATGCTTTGAACTTAATTTAGGACAACTGAAGTAAGCTGAGGACACAGGGGGAAAGTGAGAGGCGGAGAGAGAAACTAAGACATTTTAAAAGCAACTGAAAAATTGGAACAAAAATTAATTGGGACTGTCCCTGTCAAATTTGGACAGTTGGAGGTATGGTTCACATGTACACACACGTACACACATACACGTGCTTATACAAAAGCATTTGTCCATTTGTTCATCTGTTATGCTAATACACATCCACATGTGCAAACAAAGAATCACCAAAATTGGCATGTTATATAATGAGACAAAAATGGAGACTATAGTTCGGCTTTTGATCTGACTGCTTCTTGGGATACCTCCAGATGAGCACGGCAGATGTCTGTATTCAGATCTAGAATGTACATCTATAAACTATTTATGACAAAATGCTGTTTTCACTTAGGCTGACATCCCAAAGATTTTCATGCAACTTCTGGAACAATCAGCAAAGTTGTCTTTTCCTCACAAAACTGATGTTTTCTGTCCATTTTGCTTCCAAATCATACACACATGCACTCAAATTTCTGTCTGTCTGTCTGTGTGATGTCTATGTGAGGTTTGTGTATACACACACTTACAGATACACACGTGTGTGCATATTCATATACTCTGTACTCAAATTGTGTGTGTACACACATACACACACATACACATTTCAGTATATGTATGTATACTCTCTCACACACACACTGCACAAATACACATACACATGCACTGCACAAATATACACAGAAAGTTCAAGATGCCAGCAATATTTTCTGCTGGCTTATCTGTTATAATGCAAAGCAGATGTGAACACAGTAACAAAGGCATTAGCTGTGAGTATATTGGAGGATTTAAACTTTGTAGGCCAAACTCAAGTAAAGTCAGTCTGCCAATGTTAAAGCAAAAAGAAATTAAACAGATGGTTTATTAACTATTAGTGATCCACAGTCACTTCTCCATATGGGTAATAAAAACTGATCTTCTAGCAAGATTATTTGGGGTTAGGTGCCAAGAGATGAGACGACAGACTAAATTTAGTTCCTCATATTCAATTCCCAAAGATAATGATGCCAGCATGAAGTAACATCAACGTGAAGTAATATCGAAATCAATGGCTAGACCACATATGATCTGTTTGGAATGGTCTGTAATTTGTCCCAGATAGCTTTCTACTCATTTCTCCCTCACATACATAATACAATGTCTGATATATGGACATAGCCTTTTTCTTCTCCCCATCCCCAAACTTGCAACACAACCAATGTTTAATATATGAGCTATAAATTGCTTACTACATCACCTCCAGGAAGAAACAGAGGCTTCCAAATTAAAGAACATGAAAGTAAGCGCAATTGTCACCTGAACCAAATCCTACCGGTATGGCCAGAATTCATTTGCCCATGCCTTTCAGTCCTTTCATCCATAGCTCTGATTACATCAGCCCAGGTCAAGGCACTTTACCCATGCTCAGAGGAATGTCATAAACGGCACTGCAAGTTGGGGCAGAACCATTCTGTTTTCAGTGACAGACCTTTTGAAAATGAAGTGAAGCATTCTGGTTGCATCAGGCTTTTATACATTGGTCCTGAGAATACAGGGTGGCCAGATGTTCCCCTTTTCCAGGACCTGTCCTCCATTTCAACCTTCTATCCAGGAGGAATTTCAAAATGTCCTCCATTTTGAGCTTGACTAAGAAGCATGAGTTTACATTTATATGAGTGTTTTTAGTTTCTGTTTTGGAATGTTCCACTTTTTTGCATGTCCTACATTTTGTGGTGCATTGTCCTCCTTTCTAGTTAGGACATCTGGTCACCTTTTAGGAACACCAAGACACATCAGATTTACTATTACTGATCTGCTTGTTTCTTAATGCAAAGAAGCCAGTGTACAACCACTAGGTGGCAGGAAAGGCCAACTAATAACAACGTGAAACTATCTTTACACAGTGAATTTTTTAAAAAAAACAGCCTGGGCTTCATTTGTTTGGACTTATTTGGGTTTGTCTTGGATTCTGACTTCCTGCCAAAGGAACCTCTTTGAGTAAATGTAATATCAACATTGCTGAGATGCGGAGGAAAATAAATGGCGTAAGTGCACCGTTCAGAGATTGCAACGGCACCTGGTGCTTGTACTTGGGAATGAAGCTGACATTTGAAAATCCGCATTCGCTTGCTCAGGACCTTCCTGTTGGCATTGGACCAAGATGACTGAATCACAGCTCACTAAAACTTGCTGTACAAATGAGGAGTGGAAAAGAGAAGGAGGAGGGGAGCGCATGGCCCCTATTCTCTCACGGAGAACATTCTTCAGTTCTCCTGTACAATCTTATAATAAAGTATCTTTGGGGAAAACAGAGAAAGAAAACTCTCCTCTCTGCGGACGTTATCACACGGGGTCTAAAGCAGCCCCATGCCTGCGCCATCGCTGCATCATTCTGGATCCTTTGCCCCTGTGATCAGACGACGTCGCAGCAAACCCCGCCCATCCCTGCATCATCCCTGCGCCATTGCTGCATCATTCCAGCTCTTTGTAATTCCTCTTTCAAAGAGGAATTACGGCTGCACGACCAGAATCATTCCGGTATGGTTCTGGATTGATTCCATGCCGCTTTTCTTGCTGCTTTGAGACCCCTGGTGTGATAATGTCCATCCAGAGTTCTCTTATTCGGAAATGGATTGTCATTGCTGTGGGTGAACGCTAATAATAACTGGGATAAAATAAGACTTCACTGATTAAATTGATTTCCCACTGTCCTCCCCACAGCTCCTTGCCCACCTGCCCCCCAAGATTTGTTCTGGAGGGTTCAGCTACAAAAGTATATATAAGGTACATAAAGACAACTCAGAGAAGGAAAGGCAAATATCCGGCTGCAAGAGCCAAAGTCAGATCTTGTGAGATTGGTTGTCCTTCTGTGTGTTCCAACCAACAATAGATGAACACATCAGAGGAATACTACTTTCCTTAGTCCTGTGTCCATGAACAAAAATTACACTCTGGATGCATGTATGAGTGCACATGCATGCAATTTCACACAAACTATCAGGTTTGGGGGTATTTTTCGTGACACTGGCCTGATCTCAAAACCAAACCCAGACACTCTTGTACACAATTTTATGTGCATTTGTTACGGTTGCAGTTGCTTCTGTATGTGAACTATTGCTGTAACTGAGCACTGTTTTGCATTCCCAGTCCTCTGACTCATCCTGACATTTTTCAAGAAAGATCCTCACTTTTTTTTTTTTCAGTCAAGACTCCTGGGAGAACATTTGAGAATATGGGAAGCAAACACTGTTTTGGTTTGTTTTCAGTCCTCTAGTTTCTAGGCTCAGTATTTGATCTAAAAGGCCCTGACAACAACGCCTGGAGACATTCCTGACTACTAAATCATTGCTCTTTCAGGCAAAATCAAGAAGGCAAGAATATCTGCTCCTTCACCTGTTAAACATATTTGCTGTATAAAGGGAGAAAAGCCTGGAACAATCTAAACCACCTAAGCAAGTAGGCAATTCTCCTTACATCTTCCCTATAGCATTATTTGAAGGTTGGTGGAAACAGCATACAGAGAAGTTACAGGGCCAGCCCTACCATTAGGCAGAATGAAACAGCTGCTTGACACAAATGATTTGGGGTGATATACAAAGACAGTGCACTGTTCTTTAAAAGATAATCATTACATTTAATATCAAGGAAACGGGAGATTCTTGTAAGCTTTTCTTCCCCAGATACCCAAGTTAACTTGGCTTTCCTTGTGTACCATGCCTCGTGACTTGGGGAAAAGAAGACAGGGAGATCATTTGTTGTTGGGGCTGGTCCTGAAAAGGAGAAAATGCCTCACAGCAAAAGTACAAAGGCAGACTCATAGAATATGCTTATCAAAGAGAGAAAGAGATAGAACAAGAAAAAGCAATATGAAATGAAAGAGAGAGAGCACAATAGTCATACCTGGTGTGAAACAATTTGATACGCCCATGTAACATCTGCCCAGAAACACAGAGGACGTTTTCACACTTGGGGTCTAAAGCCGCATGGAAGCAATGAAAGAATCATACCGGAATGGATCCTGCAGCTTCAGATCGGTGACAGCAGCATCATTCCGGTATGATTCTGGCCATGGCAGATGCAATTCCTTTTAAAAAGAGGAATTGCAAAGAATGGGGCTGATGCCAGGGATGAGGCGGGGTGGGGCGGGGCTTGCTGCGACGTCGTTTGAACATGCGGAGAAAGGACCCGGAATGATGCCGGGGATGGCACTGGATGCCGGGGATGGCACTGCGATGTCGTTTGAACACACTGGCAAAGGAGCCGGCATGGGGTCGGAGTGAGGTGGGTTGCTTCTGCCTTAAGCCCAGTGTGAAAAAGTCCAGAGATCTTGGTTTTTAAACACATACATAAAATTGCTATTTGCATATATTTTATGTTGTTCCAATGGGTTAACTTTATAAATAAATAGATCAGGGGTAGGCAACCTTTCCCCTTTAAGAGCGGAGGGACTTCAGCTCCCAGAAGCCTCAGCCATGTTGGCCAATAGTCCCATGTTGGCCAATAGCTCCTGGGATTCTGGGAGCTGAAGTCCCTCGGCCCTTAAAGGGGAAAGGTTGCCTACCCCTGAAACAGATGAATTGCAAACAAGTTTCACTGGAGATGTGAAATGAGAACATATACTAACTGCCACCCTGAACATACCGAGTCTGAAGTAATTGTGCTAGCCAAACTGGCAATTGCTCTTTGGGGTTTTAGACAGGAGTATTTCCTAGCCCTCACTGGAAATCACTGGTTTCCAAGGTTGGGGTATTTTGCCACTGGATGGCAGGGGAGAGGGGAATGAAGTAAAATGATCCATCTCTCCTAAAGGATTCCAGAAGCAGAAAATTATTTTGAGGGTGATTTCACCCCCATTTATTTATTTATTGGTCAGAACAGGCCACAGAACAGTATCACTCTCAGCCAGCTTGCCTCACAAAAGTAGTTGTTAGAGACAGAATGAGACAGAAATATTTTTCTCTGAAGATGCTAGCCACAGATGCTGGCGAAACGTCAGAAAGAAACTCTTTCAGAACATGGCCACACAGCCCGAAAAAAACCCACAAAAAAACTATGGATGCCGGCCATGAAAGCCTAAGACAGAAATATTCTTTAGTAGAGGACACTGGAGACCAAGTGTCCCCTAAAGAAAAGATAACTTAAAAATAAAAGCTTACAAAATGTTGCGATGCAAATTTATTTTAAAGAAAATGCTGTGTTCCCTTTCTACAGTTTTTCCCTGCTTTTCATATATTTTCACCTCCACATCTGTGTTTCAAGTCATAAGAATAAACCTTTCTGATTATCAATTCAAAAATCACAGTGAAGGGTGTAATGCAAGAGAGTGAGGAATCTGCAGCACACCTATGTACCTGAGGTAAGCATCAACAAGTATACCTGAGGTAAGCAGGAGAGGCATGCCACCCACTCCTTAACAATCCTAATGCCTCTCTCCTGCAATACTCAGAAACGTAGAAAACTTAGGGGCTGTACAGACTGCCTGAAAGGGGCAGTGGCAAGCCTCCCCTTGCTCACCGGATTGGGGCCGCGGCAACCACATGCCACATCTCTGATCCAGTGCTTTGCTGCTCTAAAAAGAGCTGGCAAATGCTGCTACTTTTTAGAGTGGCAAAAAAGGGAGCGCCCTGATGCCTCCCACCGTCAGGTGGGGTGCGCAGCGTGAAGTTGGCATGAGGACAGAGTCAGGGCAGATAGCCCTCACTTTGCCCCCAGACCAGCTCTTTATGCTGGTCTGTTCAGCCCCTTGCTTTGTTGGACTAGCACACCCAGTGGCCATAGTGGCTTAGATTCCAGCCCTGTCTGCATGGGCCAAAGACAACAGCCTCCCCTTGATCTCTCGGCAGAGAGGCCAGATGACCCATGGCCCATAGGCTGGTTCTGGTGCGAGCAGATTGGATGATGGCTGTCCCATTTAGCACTAGAACTGGGTTTTACCCATTTTATGCTACAATGAATGAAGTTCCTATTTGCTCAGGATCTGCTCTGTTCTGATGCTGGGTGGCTGGCTGCATGCATGTCCCACTCAGCTGCCCAGTGTGCCTGCCGCTGCCACCAGTTGCTCACTTTGAGGCCAGAACAAAGTGGCCAGCCAAGTCACCATCACTGGCCACCAGGCGGTTCTACAGGGTGAATGTGTGGTCAGCTACCTGGTGTCACAATAGAGGGTTTTGTAATAGGTGAGGGTCAGGGCAGCCCTAGGGCCAGAATACTCTGAGCTACCCCATGCTGTTGCAGGCGAGGCCTCAGAGTTGTAGTCCAAAAAGTGATTTTTATAGGTTCTAGACGAGCCCAACCTGGAGAAAAATATACCTGCTTCGAGTAGCATAAACTATTATGTAAGGAAATATCACAGCTGAGAATGATTAAGCCAAAAAAAGTAACTATTTTCAGGCTTTATTGATTTCAGTGGGATAAATGTTAGAAGGGCCCTGTGTAAACTTGTGAGATGTCCCAGAAATGATCAGGAATCACTTGTGGTTAGGAGTCTGTCAGGGTTCCTGAATAGCTAAGTTCATTTGGGAAACACTGGTTTGAATAATTGGAGCCTAATACACCATGCCACTCAGCAACTGTTTACATAACATAGATTGCTATGCATTGTGTTAAGCTGCTGTCCCACTGCAGAATTAATGCAGTTTGACATTGCTTTCACTGTCATGGCTCAATGCTATGGAATCCCAGGTTTTGGAGTTTGTTGTGGCACCAGAGCTCTCTGACAGAGAAGGCTAAATAAAACTACAAATCCCAGAATTACATAGCATTGAGCCATGGCAGCTAAACCAGCATCAAACTGCATTTATTCTGCAGTCTAGATGCAGCCTTAATTAGCTTCTTGTTGTTGTTGTTGTTGTTGTTGTTGTTGTTGTTGTTACCTGGGATTGTATAAACCTAGCTAGGAGTGAATTAGATTGCCTCTGGTGGACCATCCAGTTATGGGATGGAGAAATGCCCTCTTACAACCAAAATTCCAATCTATATACCAGCACATCCCTGTAGAATCCCTCAACAGGAGCCATGATGTCTCTTGTATATTGTGAGGGCTATAAAAATAGTAATATAAGTAAAATCAACTTTTTCAGATTCCAGCAGCTGAGGGGTGGTTCACATTAAGCACAACTTTGCATAATTAAAAATAAATGATCAGCAATAATCATGGCTAGTGTAGTAAAATAATCATTAATTCTGCATCATTTCAGCACAACAAAATCAACTGTCTACCATCTACTTACAGTCTTACATTCAGCTGAGAGTAGCTTCTTGACACCCTCCATTTGAAAAATTAAAATAGAAAGTGCATACAGACAGTGACATATTCTCAACAGGCATCTTTCCAGCTTTGCAATTCTTTCTAGATCTTAAGCCAGAGGCCACTAAAAATGGCACTAACCCTACATATTTCCACAATACTTATGTTCATTACACTAATTTGGGCATTATGCCAGAACTAGGTATAGTAATGCACATAACAGGGACAAACGTGTGCACTGCCTCTCCCAGTATCCTTATGTATTCTAGCTCCAACTTCTATGTCTCTGACCTTTCTGTGATGAGCAGGAAGGTCTGCAGCCTCTGTCTCTCTTACAACCATTTCTGTAACCGTCAGGTATAATGCCTGAGGAAAGCTATTGTAGAATGGACATCTTTGCTGTACTTCAGACATTATGGTACAGTACATTCAACAATTTTCTCATGCAGTATCTACATGATGACAACTTTCTTACATCAAAATACTTCCCAAATCCAACTTCTTCCATCTGAACTGCTGTAGCCCTATCATCTCCACCTAAAATGAGACTTAAGGTAAATATTTTCTGCCAAAGGTCCCTATTCACAGTCCTTCAGTCTCTCTGAAAGGTGTCTTTCTTTCATGTCACTATTGTTTCAAGCTATATAACTTTGTTGGGGCAGGAATCCATCTTTTGCTTATGTTAATCTGTAAAATGTTATGGACACAGCTGATAGCATAATCATCCTTCCATTTTCACGGCGGATCCATTCCGGACCACCACCACCCTCCATGAAAATGGAAACTCGTCAGTATTCAAGCCCCATTGGATTGAATGGCCGTGCGCTCCTGCATGTGCCATTTTAGCCAATGGGGCTCACCCCTCTGTGAAGAACTAAGATTAAGGACTTCAAGTCCGCAAAAACAGAGGGGCAAGTGTATGTTGTATTGTTGTTGTTGTTGTTGTTGTTGTTGTTGTTGTTGTTGCAATAGTAGTAGTAGTAGTAGTAGTATCACCAACATTACAGCACCATCATTTGATTATTTTATTAATATCAGCCCTGGTGGTGCAGTGGTTATAAACCACAAGGTTGCGAGTTCAATACCAGCCAGGGCTGAGGCTCGACTCAGGTCTGCATCCTTCCGAGGTCGCTAAAATGAGTACCCAGCTTGTTGGGGGGCAATCAGCTCACAGTTGTAAACCGCTTAGACATCCCATAGCGCGATATGAAGTGGTATATAAATGAAGCTGCTTTAATAACAAATTTATTACTACTATGTTAACAGTATCAGCACCTTTCCACATCAATTTGAGGTGTTATTTAGCAAAGTTTTTGTGGTGAACAGATATCTTTAGAACTAAGTGACATTTATAATTCCCTAGACCTTCAGAGAATATAAACAGTTCAAAATTAACACTCATAAATAATAACTATTTGTTTCTGAATGTGTTTCCACATATCAGACTCAGACTTGGACCCTATATCCCTTCCTTCCTTGTCCTCAATTTTCTGCCCACACACCCTCATAATTAGAAAGTTCTGGTGACTTCACAGAGAAGATGATTTTTCTTCAAGCTCCAACATGCCCAGCTGAAGAGCAAATTACAGTACCACTTTTGCTCTTTTTGGAAATCCACATGAATGTTGACTGCACAGCAAAACTATTAATCAATCTAATGAAATGCTGGGCCTCTGGGAAATTTTAAAAAGAAAAGCCTGCGACAAAATCTGCAGCAATGCCAACAAGAAAAACTCCATCTCCATGTATTTCCTATTTGGATTTGCTCAACTCACAGTCAGCAAATTTGGGTTTCATGCTAACAAAGAGCAGACTTTTGACATTCCAAAGTGTGGTACTGAGTCAATAAAAATGCATCAAAACTGCAGCAGCATATGTTAAAAGCTACCTTGATACCCTAAAGGCACCAGATCCTGTCTGATCATGGAAGCTAAGCAGAGTCACCCTGCTTAGTACTTGGATGGGAGACTGCCAACAAATACCAGGTGCTGTAGGTTATATTTCAGAGAAAGAAACTGTCAAACCACTTCTGAGTATTCCTAAGAAAACCCCATGAAATTCATGGGGTCTCCATAAATTAACAGGCAACTTGAAAGCACACACATGTCCACATACACACCTTGACAGAAACTTTTAACTGTCCATGCATAGAGTAAAAAACAACAAAAGCTGTAATTCTCTACACCCTTACTTCGGAATAACTACCGGTTGCTGCAATTTTTTTCTTATTATTATAATTATTTAATGGAGTGAATGTTATATTAACATATTCAAGCAGTGCTAAATTTTTTAAAATATATTCTCAGAAATCTCCAAAATGTGAGGGGATTTCATTTTTCCCTAGAGAATATTTGACAAAATGGCTTCTCCAGTTCACATTCCCAGATGGGTACAGGTTTTATATAATTTAAATTTGTTTTAATGGACTACACCTACCATAATACGAAGGGACCTTTGCTGTTACAGTAGGACAATTGTTTTCCCCATGCTTCTGCATCTAACATGGGTTCCCAAAATCTATAGTGAAGGGTTATCCAGACCTCTGTTGCAGATTTTGGGGGAATGCACTAGGTACAGGGAACATCAGGCATTTGCTCTAGCCATGGCTTCTAGTCTGCTGATGGATGAACACTGCTAGGTACTGGCCAGTTTTACTGAAAGAAGAAATGGGCTTAATTCCTACTCCTTGTTGTTCTCTCTTTTAGCCCATTTCTCTAATGGGAGAGTTTAAAGGCACTTGAAATAATCCCAAATTCTTAGAAATCTGTTTGCCTGAACTGTTGGATAATCTTTCCTTTCTTGATAAGAAAATTCAGTGAAGCTGATGGACAAATATGGTATGCAGAATTTTGGAAGGCCATTTTCAGTCAACTCTATGTCAGTCTCTTTTCATCACTACCTTGCAAATATGTCTTTTTCTTCAAGAGTTGAGGCAGGAGAGCCAATTGAAGAATAAACTGATGAATAAAGGCATGAGCAGAGAGAAGATCCTAAAGCAAATTTTAGTGAATGGCATTTAGGACTGGGAACATTTGTCAGTTTCATGGGTATTTCATTTCTCAGAATCCAATGGTTATTCTCATCTTGCTGCAGACCCATATCAGGTTGTGAGACTCCCCACTTTCAATATTGAACCTTGTGTATATTTTGGTAGCATTTTTTTTAATGTAGATAGTTTCTACATGTTTACCTGATTGACTAAAATGGGCACACGCTTCTACACACACACAAACACTTTTTCATTATGCACATTTTTAATATATAGTTTTGTGTGTGCATCCTTCTCTGCCAAAATGCACTGTAAGCCTTAGAAATATATGGATTTATGTGGAAAGATATACTTTTTCCAGTCTCAGGAGGTGTGAAATTGATATTTTCATAGGGATACCCAAATGCACCCCCCCCCCCATCCTTAGTGGTAAGACTCAGACTATTGTCTTTACTGGGAAGGTAAAGGTGTTATGGGTAACCAAGTTTACCTCCTGCATCCATGAAATATTAGACTATACATCTCTCCAAGCTAAGCCACACACACAAAAGAACCTCACTCATGTCTCCACTCAAAAAAAGCAATAGTTACATCTCTCTCCCTCCCTCTCTTTCTTATATACACACACATAGTCTAGTGCAGGGGTAGGCAACCTTTTTGAGACCTGGGCCGGTCCCCCAAAGTCCTGGTCTCCGCCAGGCCGAGGGGGTGGGAATGGCAGTACTCCTGCGCATGCGCAAACGTGTCATGGCTGCCATTTTGGAAAACAAAATGGCGGCCGTGGCACGCGCAGCCGCATGGAGCCCAAAACAACCTGGACCCTGGTCTAGTGACTAGTACAATGCAGGATTGTAACATAAAGCTACATAGCACTAAATCAAACTCCAGATTAATAAGATTGTTCATGGTTTGGGGGTTGTAGTCTTAACAAATCTCCAGGTGCATTTCCAGTTCAGTTAATTCACTTTGGATCAGCAACTCATTTTGATTTAGACTAGCATTTTAAAATTCATTCATGGATGTAAAATGCTCTGCTCCTTTTGATTTTTAGTAAATTATGGGATCAAGAATGTCCTTCTTTAAAGATTAAAGAAGTGGGGATGCAGGGAGTTATTGATCTGCAAAAGCAACATGTGCAGAGAAGGATGTGCTGAAATAACTGTTGACAACGTTGACTCTAATTTTGCACTCTATTCTTCTTCTTTCCTTTCAGGACCTACCATGAAAACAGAGTTTGTGTCCTGAGTAACCAGTGTTGGAGGGAGGGCAGTCTTTTTGTTGTTGTTGTTCCACTTTTCTTTATGTATTTTTTTCTTTTCTTTTGTATAAAAGGAAGTAAACATTTAAAAAAAATGAAACTAATGAAATCATTTTGAAATTTAGACACATAACAATAAAAATCAAAGTCTAAATCCAACTGCTACCCCAACCTGTTGAATGATAACTCAACATGTATGTAAATCCTGTTGTGTCAATAGGTTTATTCTAGAATTAGGATTAGAATTAGGATTTAGGTTGGAAAAGGGTTTTTTAAACAACAACAACAACAACAACCTGCATTAATTGAATTCTATCACCTTCCTTCCAAAGCCTTTTTACCATCACACAGTTGTCAAATGGCTTTCAATGCACGCATACCAGTTATTATTATTTTTCCTTTTTAGGATTACTGTTCTAGGGCACAGGAAATGAAAGAAAGATTTTACTTTCAACTACAAGATCTCTCTTATTTACATATGCTTCCTTACTTCAAGACCAAATATTGTTAATGTCTACTTACGTCAATGAGAGAGTCTAACAGCTTTATTTCAATTAGAGTTGAGAAATGGATATGCCTTTCAAGAAATCAGTGTTTAAAGCCAACCACCAGCTCCTTTGCAATTGATCTGTCATCAAAAACCCCACAAATTACTATCTATTACCCATATTTTTCCATAATTTTCTTTATTCTGTTGTGCCTTATCCAAAAAGGGAGGGAAAGAAAGCACTCCTGAGGTGCAATAGAGAAACGTTCAAGATGTGTCACTCATAAGTATTAATAAAATTTTAACCACCCAGAGAGAAAGGTACATTATGGGGTTGTCTGCATGGGCCAAATGACCCAGCTTCCCCCCAGCCTGGTGTTGTCTAATTTAGATGACACAGGCCAAAAACCCCATGGCAGGATTGGTACTCATCCTGCCAGTACAGAGGATGCTGTCTGACCTCGGGTAAAGAACCTTGGGGTAAAACAGTGCTGGTTTTATGCAGTTTCCAAGAAAACCCGTAGCAAAACTGGACTATTCTGACAGCCCCCTCCCCTGACTCCTTGCCTTACTGTCCTGCAAACCATCTGAGAAGCCCCCCAGTTGCCCCATTTGCAACTGAGAAGCCCTCCAGATGCAGAAATGGGCACCTGCAGACGGTGTGTTGGCTGGAAAGGTAAGTAGTGGCCCAGGTCCTGGGTTGATGTGAGGACAGTACCCTTCCCCACGTTGACCCAGGGACTAACCCAGCTGAGCATGGCACAGCCTTGCTATCCTGCCCCATTTGCTCAGGCCCTGTATGTATTTACAATAAGACATAAGTAGATATAGTGATTTGGAAGACAGGAAAACTACACAGATGACATAAGAATTGCATCCAGACCCTCGAAATCCAAACCTGGAGGGGATTTCCAGAGTCTCTTGTGTCTCCACCAACCGTGCTTGTGATGGTGGTGACGCTGAGAGAAGGGCCTCTCCTGATTATCCCAGAGCCCGGACCGGCTCATACAGGGAGATACTGCCATGTAGCCTGGACCTGAGCCATATAGGGCTTTGTAGGTCATAACCAGCACCTTGGATTGTGTCTGGAAACAAACTGGCAGCCAGTGAAGCTGTTTCAACAGGGGCATTGTGTGGTCTCTGTAACTGTAATTAACAGTCTGGCTACAGTTCTTTGGACCAGATGAAGTTTCCAAACACTCTACAAAGGCAGCCCCAAGTAGAGCATGTTACAGTAGTCCAAACGGGATGTAACCAAGGCATTACCACTGTGGCTAGATCCAGCACCTCAAGGAACAGGTGCAGTTGGTTCACAGGTCTGAGATATGCAAAAGCACTCCTGGTCACTGCCTCCAAGTTCAAAGCTGAGTCCAAGAGTACACCCAAAGTGGAAACCTGCAAACCAAGACCCATTTCAGCTACAGATGCTTAGTGGTGACTTCTAGGGCTGCATCTGCAATGCAGAATTAATGCAGTATGACACTGCCATGGCTCAATGTGATGGAATTCTGGGATTTGTAGTTTTGTGAGATATTTAGCCTTCTCTGTCAGAGACGTCTGGAACCACGACAAATTACTAATCCCAGAATTCCATAGTACTGAGCCATGGCAGTGCACATGCAGCCCATGTCATTGGAACAGTGAATTCATTCTGATTTTACTAGAGCTTTAAGGAGCAATTCAAAATGCTCAGCTTATTTGGGGAATAGAATTCAGTAACTGAATAGTTCCTTTAAGGTGTGGAGTAAAATCCAAAGTAGATTCACCTCCCCACTGATATGGAAGAAGCCACCAACCATCACCAGATGGTTAATAAAGTACACTACCAAAAAAAAAAAAATCATCATCCCAAAAGAGGATAAAAGAGAATTATGATTGGCATGTGCAAAGCTATCTGTATGAGTACATATTTAGTATTAATCATTTATTTCCTGATGTTAGAAAGGCTTCAGGCAGAAAGCTAGCTTGCAGAGAGTAGCCCAGGCTAGAAACGTGGCTTTGCATATCTAGGGAGTTTTGGAAATTTGAGGCATAAGAAAGTATTTAAAGATGCGATTCCTCATTAGTTTAGTATTCCTAAACTAATACCATCCTGTTCGTCAGGACTCTGCTAGACCCTTTTCTCTGAGCAGTTAAATGTGAAAGACGAGGGGAAAATAACTTCATGATCTCAGTTACACAGTAAAGATAACAACAAATTTATACAAAACAGATGTCTTGGGCTGCTGTTTTATAGGTAAAGCTATGTCAGCTTTTCTGAAATGAGCATTCTCTTTTCAGTGATCTTAAAATTGGCAAGTGACAATTCCTACATCTTAGGAACAAGTTTTCACTCCAAGAACAATATGCTAGGAAAACAGTGAATAAACATTATTTGTAGGAACAGAAAAGAGGTGTGCATGTGTGCATATAAGTGCATACACGCATTCATGCAAACCCAGGCAAAGGAAACTGGGGGAGAGGGGGAACTATGGGCATATGGAAAAATTAGAAGGAGTGCATATGTTCTGCACATTGCAAAAATATTGTCAACAGTTTTTCCCCATATGGCCAGATGCTGGGGAAAGTGACCTCGGAATTGTAAATGAAAATTCATCATAAATAATACTATCCATTGTTTTTTTCTGTGACATTTCAGCCTGCACATGGACTAACATATAGTCAAGGATATTAGCACATGAGTCCCATTCTCGCCACAACTGCATCAAGTTAATAAAAATGGAAAACATACCAGTTTCAGAGCAGCCATTATTTCACATTTTGTCATTTATTCATTTTTTTTTCACACAATTCTGAAGTTCTGCTAATTAATTTAAGTTTTAAAAAAATAGAAATAGGAATAAAATAAAATAAAGGAAATAAGTCTGCCTAGGAAAAGCAAAGGGGAGGGAGGACACGGAGAGGGAGAGACACTGACACCACATGACTGCTAATATTACAACTGCTGCGGCAGCAATGTTTCGCATCTCAGGACTAGCGCAATTATGAGCTTATTGATGGGTTTTCCCCATCAGTGGAAAGGGATGCCCTAACCATGCATCACAGACACAGTAGCTATGGGTCAGAGATGGCATCATGCGAAAAGTATCACCAAAGGTATTTTTTTCCAACTATAATTGCCATTTAAAAGCCATGTGTAGTAATCTCTCAAATTTATGCTTAGTGAGCAGGGAAAGAATTGCTACTGCATTTGGTGGTGTAGATGAAAGGAGAAAATAAACCAGCAGTAGGCCAAGTGTTGTGATGGCAGTTGGTATGGACGTGAACATTAAACCTAAAGCAGAAAAATGCACCAGTAGCTCAAGAAGAAAATCCATCTGGCTGTGGGGCTTGGTGAGGAATGGCACTCTAATGTTGAGCCAGCAGAAGAGGCGGCATAAGTAATACTATTCCCAATGAAATAAATTCAATCAGCATCAAAATGACTCTGGAAAGCTCATAAATGGTCCTTTGTTCTTAGTCCCCAGTGTATGGTATTCAGAATTATACTGTTTTTGAAAAGGAAGATGTCTTTGAACATTCAGGTGTCTTGGGGGACAAGAAAGCCTTCTATGGACAACACTGATGAAAGACAAGTAGGAGCACAGCTTGAAATATCAAGCTTAAGAATTAATTTATTAATGCTGATAGCTTGAAATGGGGAAAATAATTTGTTGTCATTAACATTAGGAAGGGGGAGCATTTATTTGTTATTTTGTTGTTGTGCGTCTTCAAGTCATTTCCGACTTATGGTGACCAAAGAGGCAAACCTTTCATGAATGTTCTTGGCAATATTTGTTTTCCTTTGTCTTCCTTTGAGGCTGAGAGAGTAGGTTTCCATGACCAAGCAGGGATTCGAACCCTGGTATCCCAGTGCCCTGGTCTAGCACCAAAACCACTGTACTACACTGACTCCTTATTTGTTATATTATTGTTCAATAATTTGTTAATTAAATTGGGTGGCATTTTTTAAGAAGGGATGTTTGGTTGTTCTTGTTGCCCCCTAGTGGTATATTTTGTTATTTGCTCCTTCAAAAGTGCTTTTAGTCAACTTCTCCAGGTAATTGCCCATTCCAGATGAAAATTCCTATAATCTGATTGACCTCTGAGGATGCTGGGGTTTATAAGGCAATGCTTCTAGAAACTACTCAGTTTCTAGACTCTACCCAGTTAGAAAAGGCTGTCCTAAAACATGGGCTCAAACAACTTATTCAACTAAGTTTTTGTCACTGATGTTCATCTCTTCTTTCTACCTCAATCCAGCCACAACAACATGAATGCTGCTACTCTCCCCTTGGACTTTTTGCCTGAACTGGTCATAATGAATAAGAAGTAGCATGTGCACTCCTGTTAGAGGAGACTGATCCATTGTAATACTGATATGTGAAGCAAAAGGTGTCTACAGACATTAGTCGATGAATGAAAGGTGATTCAGAAATATTTTGAGTGCCTCTGAACACATGAAAACCATATGCACTATTGAATAACTGTCTTCTCTGCTTTCCCACTCTCTTAGACTGAAGAAGCATGATCAATGCCAGAGAAGATTTTTGCATGCCGAGGCCAGGGATTTCAAGTTCAATCACTGCCATCTCCTATTTCCAACAACCCCTATGCTCTCTAAACATCCCCCCCTCCTCCTGAGACCTCTTCCTGCAATGAAAAGCAAGACAAAGCCTTATATTTATTACATCACTGGAGCAGTTAGTGCTGTTAACCAGCACCTTTATTTGTTAAATTTAATTAAGTAGAAGGGATAAACAAGATAACACATATCTAGTTAAATTAAAACTAATTAGATGGGAGAAGCTTTCAGTGTAAACTAATGAGGTGAAGTGCGGTGGACATGGCTTCAGAGTGTCAATGGGAGTTTGAATACCAATGGTTTTAGTTCTAGTACTTGAAAATTGGGGTATGTAGCCTAGAACTGAAGGGGAAAATATCTGAGGACAGCTATTTCTATATAGCATTCCATGCTTCATCAAGAGGGGGTGGGGCAATCACTTTTTCCTAGCAATGAAATATCACTGCTTGAAGCTGCAAGATTCATGGACTGGAAGTACTATTCGGGGGGGGGGGGGGGGAATCTAGGTTCCTTGCATCAACTATTCTAACAGCTGTATATTTATGTTGCAATAAAACAGGCATCTGGAAAGGCTCCAGTGTTTTGCCTTTTCCCCACTAACCTCCATCTCTGAACAGAGAAAGGAACCATGGCTGCCACTTTTCCATTTTTTACACAGCTATATTCACCAAAGATTATTGAATACAATGGAAACACTCCATTAAGAAGATACAAAACAGTTCTTTTAGTGCCCCAGAAAAGAAACGTATGCAAATACACAAACCTCCCCATATTAGTTTGCTCAATTATCTTGATCAGAGAAGAAAAATGGTCACCCTCCAGACTGCAGCCTACAGGGAGGCAGCCATTTGTCTGCAGATTTCTTCTACTGTTTTCTCCAACCAGTCACTGAATCATAGAATCATAGAGTCACAGAGTCGGAAGAGACCACAAGGGTCATCCAGTCCAACCTCCTGCCATGCAGGAACTCACAATCAAAGCACATCCAACAGATAGCCATCCAGCCTCTGTTTAAAAACCTCCAAAGAAGAAGACTCCACTGTTCCACTGTAGAACAGCTCTTACTGTCTGGAAGTTCCTCCTAATGTTTAGTTGGAATCTCTTTTCCCGTAGCTTGCATTCATTGTTCTGCATCCTATTCTCTGGAGCAGCAGAAAACAAGCTTGTTCCATCCTCAATATGACACCCCTTCAAATACAGGGCTATCATATCACCTCTTAATCATCTCTTTTCTGAGCTAAGCATACCCAGTTCCCTGTCTGTTTTCATAAGGCAAGGTTTCCAGACCCTTCACCATTTTGATAGCCCCAAATAGATAGCAGAAATTTAAAGTCCAAGAAGAAGCTGCATGAAATAAGCTATGGTTTGCAATGTGAGAAGGTCTAAGACCTTGATGCTAACAGAAGAAGCTGCCTTATACTGAACCAGACCACTGGTCCATTTAGATCACTGTTATCTGGATGGACGGGCAACAACTCTCCAAGGTGTCAAATCGAACCCTTTCCCAGCCCTACATAGAGTGTTCTTCTGCATGCAAAACATGTGTGCTGCCTGTGAACCACAGCCCCTAATATTTTATGGATTTTGATGTGTTTGCAGCCAAACAGGCAAGCACAGACCATAGGTCAGCATTCCAATTCAAGATGTCAGAGCCACACACTACCCGTGGTCCTTTTCTCTGAGCATATGCAAATAGATAATAATGATCTGCAAATAGATAACAATGCAGTACTGTCAGCATCTATGACTGTGCAAGGTGCTAAAGAATAACTCAGAACCTCCAGGTTCTGTATACAGAACTTTACTACAGAGTATTTACAGTACTATATACTAACCGATAACTATCCAACCAACCATCCACTAACAGCAACCCACACAGAACATAGGCCACACCCATATTTATACACTTTGTCCATCTCACACAGGTGTCTGAAATAGTCTTCCTGCATCAGTCACTTGCATTATGTCTGCTGTGTCATCCTGGGCATATTCTATATGGTGTGATTGATGACACTCCATGTCAATCACCATGCTGCAAACTTTCACTTAGGTTGCATTATCCAGCATCCATATTCTGTACAGTGAAATTCAATTCCATTTTTTATATACACTGACACAAGAATACAAAAAGACATTCATGTGGGAGAAGTTATGTTCCTGGATCCAAAACCTCCTCCAGCAGAACTGGAGGAGTCTGCTTTTATAATATAGATCAGGGGTAGGCAACCTTTTCGAGCCAGGGGCCGGGTTGCTGTCTCTCAGACAATTGGGGGGCCGAAGCAAGAATTAAAAAAAGAGAAAAAATGCATGCACACTGTCTCAGCCCCAGAAAAGCCACGGCAAACCCCCTGTGGAGATTTTGCCAAGAAAACCCCAAGAACAAGTAATAACAACAATAATCAATATCATCATGGCGGGCAGCGGGAGGGGTCGGCAGCGGCAGGACCGGCCTGGGGCCGTTCAAAAGGGCTCAGCGGGCCACATCCAGCCCCCCGGGCCGTAGGTTGCCTACCCCTGATATAGATAGACATATTACCACTAGTTTTTTGCACTTAGCTCAGCTAAAGCTGTACCTGTCCATGTTAGCATATGAATAACCATATGCTATGTTAGCACACCCCTCTCACTGGATATGTGGGTCGTACTTGGTATCTAGCATCAGGTATGTTTTTAGAGGTCACAATGACCTGTGGAGACTAGGAAGTTATATGTGTAAAGAGTCACGCTGACTTAAGGATATGCAAGAGATCTAGATGGTACTAAAATGAACACTAAATGGATTTGCTGATCACTACATCTCCCCAAGCTCTTTGCATTTCCTCTCACAATGAAGACAAAGGGAATCCCATCGCAGAACAATCAGAGAACATACCTTTCACCTCACCTCATGCTGTATTCCTATTCACCCTTCCTGTCTGACCATCCAGGGATTGTCTCAAACCTAATCAATGTTTTATAACTCTGCAGTTAAAGCCATCAGCTGTTCTGGATCGCTTTTGTGAATTCCATGGGGAAATCACCAATGCCTTTGTTACATCATGTGGTAGCATCAATCACCCCTCGAAGGTATGAAATGGGATATAAATATCTGCCCCAGGTCTATCCATGGGTGTACACAAGAGCCCCACTCACTCTGTGACTCTGAGCCATTCTCCATTTTCCATGAACTATGTTCAGTTCTGAGAATTATCAGCCTTGCCAATTCCCGATTTCTGTCTATCCAACCTTCCACACCTTTCTTTCAGATAGCCTCGTATGGGTCTCAAGGTTACATTGGTTTTGTATGTTTATGTGCACCTTTGCACATTTCTAAATAAAACCTTTTTGTTTACTGAAACGGAGTGCTCTCTGAAGTTAGCACTAGCATACACAAGTGAAAAGATCCCTGAGGTTACCCTCCTCTCGCAGGCCTCTTTTGAACTATAATTTCCCCAAAATTTCAATGAGATGCCAACATTGCTGACGGAGGACTTGCAACATACCCCCCTCATTTTTTAGGGTATCAGGCATCTGGCTACAATACAGCAGCATACTGCAAATCACTGGACTCAGTGTAATTTAGTTACAATCTTTGAGATCATTCGAGGCGAACATCTTGCTTTCAGGACTGGTAAAAAACATGCTTGATTTGATTTTGCTGCCTTGTGCTCTTAAGGACGGGTAGGCGTGTATGTGCCTTCAAGTCGAGTTATGGTGTAATAACAACTAAAAAGCATAATAAAGTAAAATTTGAGCTATTCTATTTATAGGTTGTGGCTATAATACACATGTACTGTAGCTTACAATTGAGAAATTAAGACCTTTTAAAATTTGTCCCATCATTCTTTGCTGCCAGCATTCTGTGGCATTCCTGGGAGTTGATATAGCTGAGTCCTTGCCGGGGAGATAAAGGAAAGCAGTTTCTGGGCAGCCATTTTGAGTGGTTGAGTGTTTAATTTAAAAAAAAAACCACTTGGGAGAGTGTGTTTGTTGCTGTGGGGATGGGTCTTCTGTGAGTCACAGCTGTGAGTCACTAGGGGATGGAGCTAGCCACCTAACTCTATATAACTCCTCCCAGGGGTATTTTTTTTGCAGACAAGGGAAGTATAGCACAAATAGAAGGGAAACTTTGTTTTAGAGTTCCTTTAAAAAAAATATCACTTTTTTAAAAAGGGCTTGGTGGGTGGGGTTTGCTCAGATGAAGTAAGTTTGAGACTTGCCTCCAGAACAAACTAGCAGCCAGGAGCTCTCTACAGAGTTATAACCCCAGTTAACTGAGCTCACTGACAGAACTTAGAGAAAAAGCCAAGCCAACAGGGGCCCTTTATGTGTTTGTTTACCAGGGGACTTTTTGAGGGGAAGCCCATATTCCTGTTTCAGTGCTTGCTTAAGATTTTCAATATGGATACTGAGGGAGCTGCTACAGTCACCTGCAACACTTGTGGGATGTTTGTCTTCTTGCCTAGTGATGTGGAGAATTTCACCTGCACCAAGTGCAAGTTGGTAGCCCTCTTGGAAGAGAAAGTCCAGCAGCTAGAGGCCCAAGTAGCTACACTTCAGCACATTAGGGAGCAAGAGGTTTTCCTGGACAGAACCGAATGAACAGTCTTGGACGGGGACCACACAGAGGAAGTTGCTGGGGAGGAGGTCACTTCACACACACAGGAGGTAGACAGCTGAAGGAACATCACACACAGAAGTAGGGAAATCAGGGATCATTCTGGGAGCTGGCAGCTACAGAATCGTTTTGAAGCTCTCTCCCTTATCAGGGATGATGAGAAAGAGCAGCAGGGACAGCATAGGGAACCCTGAGAGTACCATTGCAGGGAACAGCCACTGCTAAGCCTCAGAGGAAGCATGTGGTGGTGGGGGCTTCTTGCTGAGAGGTACAGAAGCAGTGGTTTGTGGGCCTGACAAGATGTCTTGGGAGGTGTGTTGTCTCCCTGGGGCAAAAATCCATGATGTGACAGTGAAGCTAACTAGACTTGTCAAGCCTACTGACCATTACTCCTTCCTTTTGGTCCATGTGGGAACCAATAATACTGCAAGGCATAGCCTTCAGAATATCAGAAGAGATTATGAGGCTTTGGGTAGGAAGCTGAAAATACTGGATACACAGGTTGTTATCTCATCTCTTCTCCCAGTTGATGGGCATGGTCCAAAAAGGGAGAGGAAGATAGCAGATGTGAATAACTGGCTCTGTAGATGGTGCCACCAAGAACTATTTGGATTATTGGATCATGGGTTATGTTTCCATGAAGGTGGACTTCTGGCAAGAGATGGGTTGCATCTCACATCGGTTGGCAGAAACATTTTTGCCAATAATCTCAAAAATTTGATCAGGGGGGCTTAAACTGAAGTGGGAGAGGGAGTCAGTATCTTGGAAGGCAAGAGTACATCATGGCCTGGAGATAATAGTCAAACTGTTATTGAGGGAACAAGGCAAATGATGCAAGGATCCAACAGTGGGAGGGGGGAAACTATACACAGGCAGCTGGGGGGGAGGACCCATGGTCTTAGATGTCTATACACTAATGCACAGAGCATGGGAAATACGCAAGATGAACTTGAACTCCTACCCTAACAAAGCAAATATGATATATTCATGATCTCATGATTGGAATGTAGGAATAGAAGAGTATAAACTTTTTAAGAGAAACAGGCCAAACAGAAAGGAGGAGGGATAGCATTATATGTCAGGGATATTTACACCTGTGAAGAGATCCAGGACTTAAATCTGGATGAGCATCTGTATAAAAATTAAAGGAAAGGAAATAACAGGGAAGTTATTGTGGGAGTCTACTGCAGACCTCCAAGTCAGACTGAAGAATTGGAAAATGCCTTTCTTGAACAGATGATCACAGACTGGTGACTTCAATATCCTGATATTTGCTGGAAGTCAAACTCAGCCAAAATCTCAAGGTCTAGCAAATTCCTCACTTGCCTCGAAGACAATTTCATTGTCCAAAAGGTGGAAGAGGCAACAAGGGGATCAGTTATTTTAGATCTGATCCTAACCAACAGGGATGACCTGGTCAGTGGGGTGCAAGTGGTGGGATCCTTACGTGGGAGTGATCATGTTCTCCTGGAGTTTCTTATACAGTGGAAAAGAGAAGCCAGGCATAGTCAGACACACATTCTAGACCAGGGATCGGCAAGTTCCCCTTACCTGGGGCCGGTCTGGGGATCCCCTGGTCTTCCGCATGCCGCCAACCCCCACCGCCACCGTGCCACTGCCGTGCACATCGCAGCTGCCATTTTGTTTTCCAAAATGGCGTCCGCGACTCGTTTGCACATGCGCAGCACTCCTGCACATGCACAAACGAGCCACGGGGGTTGTCGTTGGCGGGGGCTGGTCCAAAGGCCTTGGGGGGCCAGCCCTGGCCCACGGGTCATAGGTTGCCGACCCCTGTTCTAGACTTTAGGAGAGCTGATTTCAATAAACTTAGGAAAACACTGGAGGTGATTAGGAGGATATTATTAGGAGGAACTTCTCCACAGTGAGAGCTGTTCAACAGTGGAACACACTCCCTTGGAGAGTGGTGAAATCTTCTTCTTTGGAGGTCTTCAAAAAGAGACTGGATGGCCATCTGTCAGGGATGCTTTGATTTTGAGTTCCTGCATGGCAGGGGGTTGGACTGGATGGCCCTTGTGGTCTCTTCCAACTCTATGATTCTGTGTCATACTTTTAAGTTAGAAATTGTGGTTCTAAAACAAACAATTCAGTGATCTCTTGGTCTTGTAAAATTTCCATTTATAAAATAAATGGCTGCCCAACAAGTGTACAAGAATATGACATAATTCAGCTGTGGGATGTGTACACAGGGATGTGGGGCCCTGAACTGCAAAAACTAGTTTTACAAGAATAATGTGTATAAACCATTAACTTAAAACTAGGACCAGGACTGAGACAGACTACATATAAGGCAATTCATTCATTTATTCTCTCTCTCTCTCTCTCTCTCTCTCTCTCTCTCTTTTCTCCCCTCCCCCCTTGAGTATTCTTAACATGGTTATCTTTGGGCCTAAAATAATTTTTTAAGAACTCACTGGGATGCCTTCTAGATTTAGGGATGCAAATCTATGCTTGGTTCATTTTTGAACAGAAGAACAGATAATGTTGAAAGCCTTTTAATTGTTGAGAATACAAGACTTTCTCAGATTTTTCTATGATTTTTTTGCAAAAAAAATGATATGCAAAAAAATTGCAGAAATAGAAACACTGAAAACTTTGTATTTTGTGCAAAATGGGGGGTTCAGTATGCAAAATGGAAGGTTTTTGTGCAAAGCTCAAGGGTGTTGTTGTTGTTGTTGTTGTTGTTGTTGTTGTTTTCACAAAAAGTCCCCAAACATGAAAAATCTCATGGAAGCTGACTGTTTCCTTGATGGAGTGTCTCGGTATGTTCGTAGATACTTTCTAATTCACATTGAGAAAACAGGTAAGTATTATTTACATGCCTATCACAAATTAACTTATCTATCCTGGTAAGAGAGTTCATGGACATCATCAACTATATAAGATGAACTAAGGTTTTGTTTTGGGGTTGTTGTTTTTTCCTTGTTCATTAGAAGGACTTTCCAAGATTAGCAAAATGTTTGATGAATTTGCTAGAAAGAACAGGATTTTTTTGGGGGGGGGAAATGTAAGAGAAAGGAAAATTGACAGTTTGAGTTATCCAACTTTGAATAATAATAATAATTTTTTATTTATAGCCCGCCCCTCTGCGCGGCAATCAGGGTGGGTAACAACATTTAAAACAGACAAAGTTAAAAACATTCCCTGGACCCACAGTCCAACCCTCCCATCCCCTTAAAACAGAATTAAACTAAGGAAGAGTTAAAATCAGCAATACAATAAAACGATAAAACAATAAAACAGGACTCAGTGATATGAAACAAGATAAAAACTCATCTCCCAACAAACAGCTGTTATTCTGGGAAGGCCTGCCGGAAGAGATCCGTCTTTACTCTCTTTTTAAAAGCAGCAAGAGTAGTAATGAGACGGATCTCGTCTAGCAGGCCATTCCACAGTCTGGTAGTGGTTGCAGAGAAGGCCCTCTGGGAGGTCTGAGACAGCCTGGTTTTTATTGGCTGTAGCAGATTCTTCCCAGAGGACCAGAGTGCGCGGGGGGGGGGGGATCATACGGGGAGAGATGGTCCCTAAGATAAGATGGACCCGAGCCATGTAGGGCTTTAAAGGTCAAAACCAACACCTTGTACTGTGCCCAGAAACTAATCGGCAGCCAGTGGAGGGATTTAAGCACCGGTATTATGTGCTCCCTCCTAGGTGTACATGTAATTAACCTGGCTGCCATGTTCTGCACCAGTTGTAGTTTCCGGGTTAGGCACAAGAGTATCCCCATGTAAAGTGCGTTGCAGTAATCCAGGCGTGAGGTTCCAAGACTTCCTGTAAAATCCTTTGTTCATAGTGTTTGTGGTGATTGTGACTCTGAATTAGAGTTGCCACCTCTCTGGAGTTTATTGCATTTTTTGAAAAGTGATTTACCCCTACCGTTTTACAGTTCATTATGGGATGCAGCCAGGAATTATCACATGGAAAATGCTGCCAATGCTGCCACCTGCCTACATCCCACCTAAAACCTGGCTACAAGCCACGCTCAGCTGGCCAATTTGCAAAGTTGGGAGCTTTCCAACTTTGCAAATCGGCCAGCTGAGCACAGTTGGGAGCCAGGATTTAGACAGAATGCAGTCGAACAGTGGCATCAGCGGCATTTTCCATACAATAATTCCCAGCTGCACCCCATAATTGACTGTAAAACAGCAGGGGTAAGTCACTTTTTTAATGCAATAAACTCTTTTTTTTTTTTTTTTTTTTTTTTTTACTAATTCATTATCTTTGGGAGCTACAATACAGACAGGTATATGATGATCTTTTCTATACTGGTAATAGATGTATGTAACGATTGAATATACACAGATGGTTGAGAATTTTGTTCAATTTAGGTTTTTTTATAGGAATTAACAACATTTTGTACATATTTAGAGACAGTCATTTCTTAAAGTTTAGGGATGGGCAAAGTGTAGTCCAAGAGGTCCCTATGGCACTCAGTACTACAAACTGTGGAACTGAAGCACCACCCTTAGGCAAAAAACTGCTGTCCCCCCCCCACATGCCCCCAAATCTTTTTTTTTAACTACAATTTGCCAAAATTCAGCCAAAAAGTGAAAGTGATGTCACATCACTTCTAGGGGTGCCTGGAACATTAGTACAGCCTGCCAGGAGATGTGCAGGGGTGAAAAACTACCCCCACTCCCTTTGCAGTGGCCCACCCCGGGTACTCATGAAGGAAGCAGGCAGCTGGGCAATCAAATAGAAATCAGAGGACAATCAAGAAGGAAGTGGAATACCATGCACATTCTGTAATAACACTTCAAGCATACCTGTACTGAGAACTAAAGATAATGTACAATGATGAATGAAGCAAAACAGCACCTCCTGACATCAAAACCATGACACTGTTCCTGAAAAGGGGGTAATCCTTTTTCATAATGACAGAATCTCTCCTAATCCTTACTGAGACCATAAGATATATAGTAGTTTATGAATTCCTGTGTCCCCCCTGACTCTCTATATATCATCTCTGGATATTTCTGAGTTCAACCTAGTGCCTTGAAGGACCTAGACAACAAATACTTGTATGTATAAGAGATGGTATTCTGAGAAAGAGGTAGAAGATGTTGGGCTACATCTGACAGTGTGGACTGCTTGTAAATCCCAGTGTCAACAGCCACTGTTGTTCCTTCTCCATGTCTCACCATTGGGGGTACTCAAAGGTGTTTTTGTTTCTTCTGAACAGGCATATCATGTCCATATCACCAATGTGTCTTTTGGGATCAAACAATGTACCGTATGTTGTTAAATACATGACTGAACAGTGTGTGTTTAGTTTGGTTTGATTTACTAGACAAAAGTGTGTGTTCACATCTCCTGGATTGGGATTGAGGCATGGGGAAAGAGACTATCTTTGTTTTAACCATGATTCCAGTGTGTAACCATGATCACCACCATCACCTCCAGATCTTATCTGCCCTGAGAGAAAAAAGTGCCATCACAACATATCCAAAACAATGGTTAGGGAGGGAAAAGGAAAATCCCCACATCTTTATGGCAAATCCAAACTGTAGGAGCTTCAAACAACCCCACCCCCCCACCCCCAATGCTAAGTAGGAAATGAAATTAGTCTGGTCAAGATATTCTTCCTTGGTTTCTGTTCATTTCCAATGGTAGGTGAATATCTTCGATTGTTAACACAGCAGTACTACTCTTTTTAAAGTAATTCTGAACATCACCAGATTTAGATTTACAGTCTTCCCTCCTGATTTGTGGAGGATCTGTCCCAGACCCCACCACCACCAATCGGAAAACTGCAAATATTCGAGGCATCATTGAAAATAGTGGCGTCACGCTCCCACGCATGCACCATTTTGTCACTCCTGGCTTCCTGTCCGTGGAAATTCAAAACAGCAAATGGGAAGTCAGCGAATCCTGAGGGACAATTGTGTTTGCCAATGAGCTTATGTCGATGATAATGTTATTGTCTAGCTCTGTTTCCTTTGTATATCCAGTTTTACGATTATCTAAATGGCCATCAATGGGCTCAATATTTACATATTCTGCTTCACAGAGTTTATTTAGTTGAGCTTCAAGTGAATTAAGTCTGCCTATAACAACTAGTTTATCAAGCAGGGCGAGTCTCCTGTATGATTCTATTAAACCTTCCCCTTCCAACATTTCAATTTTAGTACAGGCAGGGGGGTCCTCTGTATTATTGCCATGACAGCCATGGGTGTCTTCCAGACAAAGCAAGTCCTCACCTTCCACTGTCTGTTCTATTTTACTTGCTTTCTTAACAAGATTTCCTTATGCTTGGTTTAGCTGGATGTCAAATAGGAGGTAAGGTGTCAAGTGACCAAAGATTCTTGTGACTTCCATCTGCTGATGTTCAGTCATATATTCTCAATTTGTAGATTCTTGCCGCTATATTATCATTTCTGAAGGTTACTAGGGCTCTAGCAGTCTGATTATTGTAGAATAGATATTCTCTGCACTCGATATCCTCTTCTTTTAGGAACTTTATCCTAAGTGTGTATAACTGCTGAATGAAATGGTCTTTTGGCTGAGGCCATGTTACAAAGCTATGTGGCTTTGGATAGTTTATAAATGCCAATTGAGGTTTTTTCATAACTAATGGGGGAGGGGTTATTATTATTATTATTATTATTATTTATATCCCGCCTTCCTCCCAACACAGGGACTCAAGGCGGACAACAAATCTAAAATAGTCCAAGTGAAAACAGTAGAAAATACAAAGTTTAAAAAACAATTAAGCAATTAAAACAATTAAAAGCATTTCATTATTAAAATTTTACAGTTTAAAATTCTTTAAAAGAAAAACAAAACAGCATCCATGTCATGTGAAGGCCTGGCAACATAAAAACGTCTTTACCTGGCACCAGAAGGACAGCAGGGCTGGAGCCATCCTGGCCTCTCTAGGGAGGGAGTTCCAGAGCTTGGGAGCAGCCACTGAGAAGGCCCTCTCTTTTGTTCCCACCAAATGCACCTGAGAGTGTAGTGGAACAGAGAGAAGGGTCTCTCCGAATAATCTCAATACTCTGGGGGGGGCTCATACAGGGAGATAGTCCTTCAAATAGCCTGGACCCAAGCCATATAGGGCTTTATAGGTCAAAACCAGCACTTTTAGTACATTTTAGTATATTGGGAGTATGGTTTCTGCAAATTCTTTTTCTCTATTACATCTAGTTTGATCTCACTAATATAATTGTTCTCATTATTTACTGTATCCACTTCTTTCTGCCTTGTTGTATAAATAGGTTTGGCCAAAATTATTTTGTGGGTGGAATCCACTATACCCATTACATTATCTCCCCCTTTAGTTATTCTCATTGCAGTCCCCTTCACTCCCATGATTTTACAAGGTTTTGTCTTGAGTTCCAGAAGCTTTTAAAGTTAAAATTTACTGATCTTTTCATATTAACCAACTCTTCAGATTTTGAATGTTTGCTACCCTTTTACATTTTTTAATCTTCTTTCTCCCACACCTCATCTCTTTTGTCTCACTCCTTGCTTCAGACTGATTTTTGTTTTGATGTTTTGCAATCATATCAGGTTATTTCTGCAATTATATCTGTTTGGTCCCTTTTTTAACCTCATTTGGTGATGCCATCTTCAAAATCCCCTCACATATCCTCAAGCAAATTACTTCTGTGTTAGTCTTTATAGTACCTATTGTGTTACAATGGTCTTTTAACATGGTATATATATCATTTCATGTCACATTATATCACATTATAAAACAAGCAAAAACATTTAAATATTTGGGTTTAGTTTACTTAGACACAACCTCTTGGAAATAACAATTGCTAAATGTTAAAACACAATCTTACAAATCATCCAAAGCAATTCTGAAGTTTGTTGCTACTAAACGAGGCAATTTGGTAAACCCTGCCCTGACTGTTATAAAGCCAAAACAATGGCACAATCCCTTTATGGGACAGGGATCTGGGGTGCATCAAAAACATCACGCTTAGAACCCACTCAGAACTATTTCTGAGATCGTTGTTAGGCCTACCGAAAGATGCTTTGACTGGCATGACCAGGTTGGAAACTTGTATGTTGAATATAGAGACCCAAGTAGACAAAAGAATAATATGTTACTTACTGGCTTAAGGTACAAAGGATGGATAATACTAGGCTACCTAAACATGTTTGATAGAATTTTCCAATGGTATACTATTAAAAAACTGCCCAATGCTGCCCAATTGATCATCAAATATGGGCTTATATCAAATGAGCTAAAAGGGCTTCAACTAGATGCACAGAAAAAGATTATTAGAAATAAAATAAGAGAAACAGTCGCACAAAGGGACATAGGGCCTATGCAGACCGGCCAAGGGCCAGCCTGGAGGTGGAGTTGGGGCAGGCGACTGCACGCCGGCCGCCCTGACTCTGCCTCAACGCCATCACGCCACGCACCCAACCACACAGCGAGCAGCGTCAGGGCACCCTGTTGGCTCAGCGTGTAGAAACGCTGCGCCAAAGGGGCGCAAAAGAGCTGCTGTGGCGGTGCTAAGGGAGACTTTTTGACGCCCCAAAAAGAAGTAGCATTTGGCAGCTCTTTTTGGAGTGGCAAAAAAGGCGATTGGGACCACGGCGTGTGGTTGCCATGGCCCCAATCCAGCGCTCCCAGGGGCAGCACGGAGCCCCTTAGGGGCCATCTGTATGGCCCCTTAAATGCTGTCTATTTTTCCCCATGGGTACCTTTATATCATAAACTCGAGGAGGCTTGTGAATATGCAGGCTATTTTAACAACTTGACATTTGTTCAATTGTGGAAGGCCTTCTCAGAATTAAGACTGAATATGATGGACACAGCCTACACAGTTGGGAGAAGGCATAGGGACATCCCAATAAAGGAGCGCACATGCTTATATGGATGCCCAGAATTAGAGGACCTTGTTCATTACATATTGCATTGCCCACCATATAGTGAACCAAGGGAATGATTTGTGACACCCATAATTGAAACTAGTGCTTGCCAGAGCCCACAAGAAGTGGTTTTCTACCTCTTAGTGGATATGGACAAATATGTGACCTGGCAAGTAGCTTTGTATGCTTTTGCAGCCAAAAAAAATCAGAAATATATAGTAGAAATGGCCATAAGTTTTAAAGGTGATGATTACTTTTACTAACTTTATATTAGGTATGTGTGTGTATATACTATTTTAAATTTTAATTGCTAAATTTTGTAAATTGCAAATTGCTGTATAATCATATGATTGATGTTGGATATATGGTATGTATTATTTTGTTGTATTTTGTTGTATTTTGTTGTTATTGTGGCATTGTTATATGCAACGGCCATTGGCCAAAAGCAATAAAATTTGACTGATTGACAATGTGTCAGCACCAAGTTGTAGCTGCAAAAAAAGTAGGAAAGAAAATGAAATGAATCATGTAAAGGTCAATCAGGTCAATAATATGTTTTTAGGCCCTCAGGTAGGACCTTTGCCCATTCTGCTTTTGACCTGAAGATTTCAAAAGTGTATGAGGTGTGGGTGTTCACATATTTTTGGTTGTGTGCCTGCCTTCAAGTCATTTTTTAACTGATAGTGACTGTAAGAAGGACCTATCATAGGATTTTCCTGGCAAGTTTCTTCAGAGGGAGAGTTGCCACTGCTACCCTCTGAGGCTGAGAGAGTGTGATCAAGGTCATCTAGTGGGCTTTTATGCTTGAGTGGAGATTTGAACCCTGGTCTCTAGAGTTATAGTCCAGTGCTCAAATCACTATAGCACACTGGCCCTCTGTTCATATATACAAAAGGAACTATGAAGGACATGGAACAAAACACACATTCTTTTGGGCTAATGAATAAAGTAAAATATATCTGTAAAATCCTTATGGAATGGAGCACAGGATTATGCACATGGTACATCAATGATGCCTATTTTGGGCTGGATCCTATTGATGCTCCCAGCTAGACTAGATCCACTTTTTTAAATTGATCAGTGTTGCAGAACAACAGTTGCAAAACTTCCATGGATTCAATTGGGACTTTCAAAAAGAGCCAGACCATAATGGGGGCGGGGGGGGGGGGGTAGGGACTCTTTGACATACCATGTTCAAAATATGCGTGTAGGTTTCACAATTCAGAATGCTTCAGACATCACAACCCATCCCAGTCTTTAGATTCTCAGTTACAATAAGCATTTCTATGTAAATTGCCTAGCCATCCAGTGAGATATGCCAGCCTAGTGATACAAATAGGTCTTTGTGCCACATTGCATTTCTATTTTTGAAGACTAAGGGAACTGTTCTCTGGGATAAAAGTGGCAGCTTCCTGCCACATCCACCCACAGTTGCTTGAGTTTCTTCTTGAAGAGAACTCAACACCCATGGAAGGAATTATGGTTTTTTAATTCAAAGATCACAGAAACTCTACTTATGAAACACAAGCACACTAATTTTTCTAATAAATTTCCATCCCAAAATTATAGGATATGAGAATGTTCTAAGTTTTTCTAAAACCCACACAAGAGCACACACACACACACACACAGCAAAGTTATCTGTAAGTCATCTCACATTCCTATAAGACATAAGCAGCCAATGTAATGCACATGAAATCCTGTGAGCGAAAAATGAAATGTTGGGCCTGCAATTATATTTTTCCTTCTCATCATACAAAGTTCAATAGCATAAACTCAAATGTACTCTAAAGTATGCTACATGATATTCATTATTTTCTACTCTGGAAAACATTTGTGGCAACTTCCAAAGTTTCCAAGCATTTTTTTCAGGGGGGACACTTTATTTGTGATCTGGGAGGGATGATGGGACTAGATTATTCCTGAGGATGTTCAGACAAATGTATTTTTATTTGCCATTATGGAGTGTCCAGATGTGGAGAGATTTGCTGGAACCAACCAGAAGCAGAAGCCACAGCTTCTGAAGAGTAAAGTGCATTCTTGGCTCCTATTTAATGGAAAAAACAGTGTGGCTCTATGGGGCATACTTTTGCAAGAACTGTACAAGTGACAGAGTTCCTTAGTAACATGTTGGCATTTCTTGATATATTCAGGAAAAGCCAAGGTCTGATAACAGGAGAGAGTGACAAGATGCATAATAGGGGAACTGAAATATACAGCTAATTCTGACTACATGTCAGGAAATATTTCAGTTGATGCCTTTCAGGGCTAATTGTGAACACTACTCAAACAAAAGTGCCAGTTCTGATTCCAACACCTTTACATAAAAGTATCCATCTAAAAGAAAAAGTCTTAATGAAAACTGGAGACACATTGGCAGTAGCTGATAAGATCAAGGATGTTTAGGCCAGAGGTGCCTTTGCAGAAGTACAAAGTCAATCTTGTACTGCACTGTGTTCAATGGAACTAATTCATTTTCTAATGCACGGAAAGAATAACGTTTTCTGAAGCAATTTCTCCAATGATAACATAGTTTGACCCTTTCAAATTCTCAGTACTGTATTGATACCTGAGATGCCCTCTTGTGATGCAGGCAATTTCACTACTAGAATTAGCCCTTCTGATGATGTTCTCACATTTTACTGCTACTTTCCAAACACATGAGACAGCCAGTGTGCTACCCTCTCAGGAGCCTAAGGATACAGAATTCAACTGGAAGGCACTCTCCAATTTGCAAATATACTACATATTTTTAGTCTCTATGGTTCATTTTGGGGACATATTGCCGGGAAGTTCACATACTAGTCAGGATATGGAGCGAGTATAATCTGCTAGTATAATCAGCTATGTTTTAGTTTCACACCAGTTGCTGGACATTGTTATCCATCTTAAAGTTAAGACATGAAAGGATAGTGATCACTTACCAATGTTTTTGAAAATTAATGTAAGGAATCACGTGACTCATCTAACAGAGAGATCTGTCATCAAGTTTTGTGTCTGACTCTTGGTAACAAAACATGAGATGTTAAGGAGGACAGACAAGCAGATGACCCAGGCTGCTAGAATTTGAGATTCCTTGCTGTTCTGGTGCATTGTAGCAGATGGACACCAGATGCAACTCTCCAGAACGACTTGTCATGTCCCTGCTGACTCTTGGGAAACTCATTACCATACTCTTTATTCAGCCAAGCCAGAATATGTTCCCTTCCTGGATGAGGATCTGAAAAATCTTCCCTCCAGGCCCCCTGTCATAATAACAGAATTCTAAAAGTTAACAACTCAACTAACAACTGGGGAAGACCCCTGGAGTCGACAGGATTCCTTCAGAGCAGATTAAAAACAATACAGATTGGTGGGCTCCAAAGCTGGCAGCCCTTCTCATATGTATTGATCAGTAAACATAGATCTAAAGTGACTAGGGACTTGCTATTTTCATTCTAATTATAATATGTTAAAAAGACATTAAGGACAGATTCCTGTACTTATTGCCCACTCAGCTTGTTTAATATAGTGAGTAGTGTGTGTGTGTTTTGTGTGTTCCTAGGTGAACCTTTCATGGGATTTTCTTGTAAAGATTTGTTCAAAGGAGGTCAGCACAGTTCTCCAGTCCCCAGATCCCTTGGCCTGGAGCACTTTTAAAAGGAAGGAAACTTCAGATTAAGGCATTTGGGACTCAGGAAGCAGCGAAATGAGAGCAGCATTAGAACAATTTCTCAGGATTTGGTGCAAGCCATTTAATTGTCATATCCTGTTGCCCAACTATAATGAAAAAATCAACACCGGGAGTATTTTCATGTAGAAATAAGACAGAGATGGTTTACACACTCTACAACAAGGCATCCTAGCCGTGATGAAGATGTAATCTTCACATCACACCATGCCATGCGTATGAGAAAGAGGGCAGGCAGGAGAGTTTCCTAAAGGCAAAAGAATGATCATCCATTCTTAAATTAAAGACACTTTCCTCCTAAATACATTCCAAGATTTAGGCTACAATCCTATACCAACCTTCCTGGCAAGAATAAGCCCTAATGAACACAGTCAGACCTGCACCTGGATAAACATAAAGAGAACAACATCATATTTTTTACCATTTCTATTAACTGCATTAAAGGGGAAATGTTAAAAGTCTTCTAACTACTGTAGTATCATTTTGAAGAGGATGCTTTCCCCACCCCCTTATAATGCATTTGTTTCTTAAACTTTTATTGTATTCCATTCTTCCTCCAGATTACTCTAGGAAGCATACGTGGTATTAGTCCCATTTAAACTTCACCAAGGATCCTAAGGAAACAGGGAGAATTCCTCGCAATTTGTAAACAGATTGACAGGAATCTGGGTGACAAAGAATAATAAACAATTAATGTCTGCTTTTATGTCTTCTCTTCAGGAGCTCTCACTTCAACTGCCTGTTAAAGCCTTTCATGTAATTCCAGTTGTGGTTCTATGCATTTTTTAATATATGAGTTCTGTCTATAGGGATTCAATATGAACATAAATAAACACACAACAGATGGCATCAATTTCAGATCCTCTCTTTAATGTAATTGAGAGTGGCGTAATTTATTTTCAACCACTTATTATTTAGTAAACACAACACTTATGCAACATTTAATCAAAGCTGGCAAAGGAAATTAAAAAGCAAATGTGGGCTCAGAGAGTTAATTTTTGCAGAAAACACACCTTCAGTGTTGGAACCAGAATGGAGACACAATCATAGAATCATTCCAAAAAGCTGATATCAGCAATATCCAGCATGATTGCTAAAATAATAAGCTGAAAGCAAACATGTTTCCTCTAAAGGTTTTATTATGGAATAATAGATTATCATAATAAAAGCTGTTTAGCATTCACGTTATTTTGGAAGAAACAGGAAGATAAGATTGGAGTTGATACTTTTTTCAGGAGACTAATCAGCCACCATGGCTCAGGAACAGAAGGGCAGGGTGGGGCAGCTATGGGGCTAGGATACTCCGGGCTGCTTCTTAAGTAGACTCCTGATCCATGCAGACAAGGGACGTTATCACACTAGCGGCAAGAAAAGCGGCAAGGAATCAATTCAGAGCCATACCGGAATGATTCTGGTCGCGCAGGCCATAATTCCTCTTTGAAAGAGGAATTCAAAAGAGCTGGAATGATGCAGCGATGTCGCAAGGATGATGCAGGGATGGGCGGGGTTTGCCGCGACGTCATCTGATCACGGAGGCAAAGGAACCGGAATGATGCAGCAATGTTGCAAGGATGATGCAGGGATGGGCGGGGTTTGCCGCGACGTCATCTGATCACGGAGGCAAAGGAACCGGAATGATGCAGCAATGTTGCAAGGATGATGCAGGGATGGGCGGGGTTTGCCGCGACGTCGTCTGATCACGGAGGCAAAGGAACCGGAATGATGCAGCGATGGCGAAGGGGTGGGGCTGCTTTAGACCCCGTGTGATAACGTCCAAGGTCTTAGTCATGCCTGATGTGTATCCTAGCAGAGTCAGAAGTGTCTGGCTTCAGGCACAGGTGGTGGAGTGGACCTGAGACCTATCTGAGCCAGGTGGTAGGATGGGGTGCTGCATGCATTCCAGCAAGGTGTGCAAGCTCATAGCCTGGTGAGGCCTGGAGGACATGGAGATCCAGAGGGGAAGCTTGTAAAGTCAGATTGCCTTTCAGGTTAAGCTTTGGCCTAGTCAAACCTGGTGACTGGGTCTGAGAAGGAACTGCTGGGCTGCGACAGCATTTGATGCTTCTCGTGCTTGTGAAGTGCTGTTCCTCAATTTAGACCTGATCCCCAGAGCAAAGAGGTTTCCCCCCCCCCTTTAATTTAAGTGGCCCTTGTTTAACCGATCACCCATGTCTCCACTCTTTACTTCTATATCAGTGTGCAATTGTGAATAGTCTTTTTGCAAAGAGAAATGCCTCTTTGCTTCCTTCAAGAAGGAAATGAGTGAAGAATTACATCTCTAGAAATATAATATATACTATTGTGGTAGGTCTGTGTCTAGATAATCTGTATGCCTATTCAGTCCAGGTACTGCTTAATGATCAGAAAATTCAAGGTCCCTGATCTCCTTTCTTCCCGTACTTTACATTTAAACCAAACTTCAGTGTTTGATCAGAACACACTTTCAAATAAAAGACTATCTTCCAGCAGGCAAAGTGGTGCATGTGTCCACTCTATCAAAGTGCAAATCTTGAAATGAAGATTAGAAAATGCTGAAACCTAAACCAGCTCTTTAGCTGAGGTCCAAACAAGGAGCCCATCTGTGGATTCTGATTTTAAATAGAATTCATACAATCACTGTTAACTATTTCATTATTTCTTTTAAAGTGTGTGTTGTGTGTTTGCTGTCTTTGCTTTCCTTAACATTCTTTACTAGTTAAATCACTGTTTGTACTGGTTTAAACAAAACATGAATAAAAAATATTTGTAAGAAGGAAAAGAGAACATTGACCACATCTACTAGAAGGTTCATCTCAGGACTGTCCAGATTCCAGATGTGTGTATACATTTTGGCTAAACAGAGCTAGAAAGATGTCAGTTGAGAACTATATCATGCAGGGTAATCTACAGCCCATCAAATGAATGTGATAGAATACAGGGAGAACTGTTGCTTTTCATTTCCAGGATTATGCTGACAAAAAGTTGATGAATTTTGAGGAAGAGCATATGCAAACAAAGGAAGCAGGAAAGGAGCTACAGAATTGGGAAATGCAATACATACATGTGGGGAAAGTGTATAGCAAAGTCAGAGAACTCTATTGCACAAATTTAAATCATGTGTTCCATGAATGCTAGTGAAGACTTGATATTATATATTTATCTCTCAGCTCAAACCAGACTTCACAACACATTTGACAAATCAATCAGCAAATAAATGTTTACTGAACAGTCCATCTTGCCCTTCCTTATTATTCTTATGTTTTAGAAGAGCCTTCACCACCACAATTTCTAAAAACTCTCAACAAATAGATAGATAGATAGATAAGATAGATAGGCAGGCAGGCAGGCAGGCAGGCAGGCAGGTTGGTGGGTGCCAGTGTAGAGTAGTGGTTTAAGTGTTGGACTGACTCTGGAGACCAGGGTTCGATTCCCAGCTTGGCCATGAAGCCCACTGGGTGACCTTCAGCAAGTTGCATTCTCTCAGCCTCTTCAGGGGAAGCCAATGGCAAACTTCCTCTGAACAAATCTTCCAAGAAAACCCCATGATAGGTTCACGCTAGGGTCATCATAAATCGGAAACTACTTGAAGGCACACAACAACAACAACAACAGAGAAAGGGGGGAATTATATGGCAGGGAGGTTAACCACACAGAGAGCACATAAATACACAATGAGTAAGTGAGTGATTAATAATCTTGCAAAGATTCAAGAAGCAGGTTTATAACCCACCTCAAGGGTAGGAAACTTTTGGTCTTCCCGATGTTTTCAATGACACCTCTCACAGTGCCTTACCTTGGCTGTGCTGGGTAGAGATGTGGGGTGCTATTGGCTAAAATGTCTGGTAGGCCAAACATTTCAAAATGCTGGCCCAGTTCCCTTATGAACTCTGAGTTCAGATCTCTCTGCAGATGCTGACTCCATTAACCCTTACAAAAATGTGCAGTGGGGTCATTTTTCATGAGCTGTAGTATCCAAAAAAGCAAGGTAGAGCTCTCCAAGACTAGTTCATAATTAGCCTGGGACCAAACATTTGTGTGTTTCTCCCCAGCCAAAGTTTAAGGATAAGGAAAGATTTATTCCATTCAGTGGAAGAAGTTACCTTATCACTCTTGCCAGGGAACCTGTTCTAAAAGGAGAGCCAAGGAGCAAAGTCATCATAGCAATGTCACCAAAGTATATATAGATGGTTTGGGGGAATGACAACATAGCTTTGTGTACACAAGAAGCAGAACCAGCTATGGATCTATTTGTTTTCCACGTTCCCTCCCTTCTCAAGGTGACCAGACGTCATAATTGCAAAGGAGGACAAGGCACCACAAACTATAGAACATTTGAGAAAAATGGAGGATATTACAAAATAGAACCTAAAAACATTAATATAAATATAAATAAATGCTCCTTAGTCATGATGAAAATGGAAGACATTTTGGAATTCCTCCTGGACAGAAGGTTGAAATGTAGGGCATGTCCTGGAATAATAATAATAAATAAATAATAAATTTTATTTTTATACCGCCCATTGGTAGTCCAATCCGGGCGGTTTACAGCATAAAAATTAGCATACAACGTAAAACAACATTTTCCCTCCCCCCCTTAAAACGTTATTAAACCGCATTATAATTAAAACTATTTAGCAATATAAAAACAAAATTAAAATTAATACAATACAATCATAACAACCCCTGTGACTTTCTTCCAAGAAAACAGGGGTTCTAGAGGTTCTGCTGAGGAGCGGGGGGAGAACCCGAGGCCGGGATATCCTGGAAAAGGAGGATGTCTGGTTACCCTGCTCCCTTCCTCACCATATGTGGACCTTCTGCCATATTTATAGAGGCAGGGAAGGGATATACAATTCCTGTTCATCATACAGATAACCAAGAACAATTCAATCCAATTTAATCTCATACTTTTGAAACAGGGTTGGGAATCATGCAACCCTCAAGATGTTGTTGGATTGTAACTCCCAACATTCCTCACTATATAGTTGCTGGTACTTGCAGTCCAAAAACATCTAGATGGTTTCATCATTCCTAACTCTGCTTTAAAAGATTATTTGAAGTTCCAGTAGGACACTGCCCTGCTATGAAATGGCCTCATCCATTTTACACAATGGTCTTTACTTGAAAGGGACAGAAATGAAAGAACAGTCGTAAAATATTTCCTGCCCATTGCTTTTCCCCTTCAAAGCCCCTATCCAACTACAGGAATCCCCACAGACCTCTGAGACCATGTTTAGAAGATGAACACAGTCCAGATGACTAGTGAGGGCAAAAACAACTGAGCAGAGGGACATCTGAAGGGGAAAGGTCCAGAAGTCATTTCCTTCCTATCCCTTCATGAATGGAGATTGGCCCCTCCAATCCTGGGGGCATTTGACAGTAAAGAGGCTATTGTAACTTTACATCAGGGTGGGCAATTGTGGAAGACTCGGAGGGACACACTAGCCCCTGTGGGACATGGGGCATGTTTTTCGGGCTACCTGGGCCCCTAGAGGGCACTCTGGGACATTTTGAAGCAAATAATTATTTTTGAAAAATTTCACAAATTTTCATTTTGGCCCTTGAGGGCTACATGCAACTTGCAGGCCACACTTTGCCCACCCCACTTTACACCACATAGCTGCAGAGTCGTGTAGTTTGCAGCCTCCACCCCACCCCCATCTTCCATTTGTAGTGGTATTCATGGAAGTTCCTTTTTTGGAAAAAGTTATGGGTCTTTTCCCTCTCCTTCCTGTCCTAGTTTAGGGTAAGAAAAACTCAGTACTGTTTTCATTGTGAACTACCTGATGTACGACTTTACTGTTCTTTCACAGTTCTGAAAATTTAAGGACATGAACTCATTTATTCCTATTGCTATAAAGCCGATGAAGAGCCAATAACAGCATATGTGTGACTTCAGCTTCTTTGGAGGGAACTGAACATGAATAACTAGAAAATGGCTGATCTTCAGTATAAGAGGTTGATAAAATTTGTTGTGAGCAGGGCTCACCCAAACAGTAGCCCTTTGAACATCAGAATTCTAAAAGGGCAGTCAATTTTTGTCAATTAATTTTCTGTTATTGTACTTTTATGCTAGGATAGGTCCCAAAAGAAGCTTGCTTGCTCTTGGTACTCTGCACCTTGATTTGGGTGATTTCCTTCTGTGCCCCAAGCAAAGAAAGAGAAGGAGAAGAGAGAGGTGTAAGATAGAGCAAGAAACTCAAGCAGTGAGCTTTTACAGTCACCCCTCCTTTTTCACGGGGAACCCATTCTGGACCCCCTGCGAAAAAGGAAAAACATGCATATTCAAGCTCTATTGGCTTAAATGGAGGTGCGTGTCCATGGGGGTGAGCGGGTGCGCACCCCATTTTGTGCCCCTCCATTTGTCCCTTGCACATAAGCAAGGGACGCAGATTTCAAATCCACTAAAGCAAAGCAAAGCAAAGCAGCTTCATTTATATACCACTTCATACCATGCCATGGGGTGTCTAAGCGGTTTACAACTGTGAGCTGATTGCCCCCCAACAAGCTGGGTACTCATTTTAGCGACCTCGGAAGAATGCAGGCCTGAGTCGAGCCTCAACCCTGGCTGGTATTGAACTCGCAACCTTGTGGTTTATGAGTGAGTGGCTGCAGTACAGGCATTTAACCACTGTGCCACTGCGCCACTAAAACGGAGGGGTGACTGTATTTTGAAAAATAGTGTGGAAAAATATTAGGACTCCTCCCTTCAGTTTCTGGAGGCACTCACACACAGCTGGGCTGTAATATTTTTTAATTGGTGCCAAAACATTCAAGAATGCCCCTTCCTGCTGTCCCAAATTTCCCAAAACATGAGAGATGACAACTGCAGGTTTTTAAACAGCTTGCAATTGCCATCATCCCTAGCCAATATAACCACTGGTGAGAGATGACGGGGAGGACTTATCTCTGCTTTACATGCTTGATACATGCCCTTTTTTCCCTTCAAAAGGTGATAAGTTTCAGATGGGTGACCATGTGAACAACTGCTCAAGACTTGATAGGGACCACTGTCCATCCAGCAAGTAATCAGGAAATACCAGCAACATTTGGAAGTATGATCTCCAAATCATTCCAAACCAAACCATTGAATCTACCTTTCAGGGAAGAAAGAGATAAAATAGGAGACCAGAGAAAAGCCAAATGTATGTTTCTTCATGCCATTTTACTATGGGAGAATACCATTTTCTTTCTAGCTGTATAATCCAGTTAAAATGAACACAACTGACCCTGCAATAAATTTCTTGAATAAGACTGGAAGAAAACTGAGGCATCCATGAAGGTCAACACTATTTTAACATAGGTTGAAGGTTTTGTTTGTTTTTTGTGTATGTGTGTGTGTGTGTTTAGTACAGTTTGTATGCTTCATACATTTATTTTTAAATAGGAAAAAAATCTTAAATAGAAAAAAAATGCAACATGCTATATTCAAAGAATACTTGGTGCCAAGAATGTACAGATGGATATGTTGATATGGGTTGATTAGAAACAAAGATATGTTGGTATAGGGCAGGTTTTAAGAGTAAATGAATTACTGAAATAAAGACTGAATATGACAGCAGCTCTAATCATTACAATACACATGGCACTGCCTCCCTTTATTAAAGGTCCTGGAAAAAAATGGAGCAGGAGGAAGAACACAAAAGTAATGAAAGGCTGCAGCAGTTTATTTTTGTTTGAACCTACTGGGAAGGGCAAGACTCTGCCTGCTTCTCTCCCTCCTATAGAGTGCAAGCTGCTTTTCCTAATTAATATATACACATGGACACATTTTGTAATCTCTGTTCTGAAGCCAGAGGCCTTTGCGTAGGATTTCCATGTATCTACTTTTAACCATGTTATTCAAAATATGTATTCTAAGGGAAAGAAGTTAGAGCACTGTCTGGAGAAAGAAAATCCCTGTTTGGGATTATTTATAGCACTGGCTGATGAGAGAGAGGAAAAAGAGAGAGAAAGAGGCAGTCTAAATATTATATTGCTCTGCTATTTACTACAATGTGTATTGCATGACTTCTACACATTGCCAGAAGCTATTAAATTTTAACATATGTTGTCTTCATAGAATCTACAGTAGATTTCCAAGAAGGAAAGGAAATCATCTTTTTTTCCCCGTTGTGTTCCTGACAAGCTAGTATTTACACAAAAACTTAATCCAGTCCCTATAAATCAGATGTTGGGAATTCACAGTGTCATATTGTCTTTTAAAAATCTCCCTTTAATAAATCAATATTAAAATATTTAATCCTACCCAATCATTAGTGTAACTTATCAGTATAAACTTCACTTTTGTGTTTATGATGAGTGGATTTTGTCCCGAGACTCAAAGTTAATGCTGGATGACCTCCATTTCATACAGCTGAAGCACAGAAAAACATTTGGTTCCAATCTCCTAATATGGCAATAGATGCAAGAAATTCACAGCGGAGGGTTCATGTGCTCTCCCTGTTATCATCTGCAAGGTCAAACCATTTCAAGATATGTTCTATACACCCAAATAAAACTAGCATGCTAGCTTGATGCTTCCTGCGTGCAAAACCTATTCAGAAATATCTGTAAGGGTAGTGTGTGTAACAAAGAGGCAAGCATCAAATATAGTGTACAAATTTGTATCATTTCATTCAACTTTATTTCTTCTCCCAGTTCCTAATGCTGTGCCCAAGGATTATGCTTTTTATCAATCTGAACTGCTTGTCAATCACGGGGGAAACAGTAAAGTTTCTCCATCTCAGTTGCTTATTTTGCTGTTTTCAAATTTCCTGGCTTATGGGAAGAAAGCATGGCATGTAGCATTTTTTTAAACATCAAAGGATCTTGTAGCATATTAAAAATAAGCAAATTTTATTTGGCATAAGCTTTCACCTGCACCTACTTCATCAGATATAAGTGACGAAGTGGGCAGCAGTACCCAGAAGTTTGTACAAAATAAAACATGTTTGTTTTTAAGGTGCCACAAGATGCTTTGTTGTTTTACCTGAAATAGACTCTCAGGACTAAACCTCCCACCCAGAAAAATTATAATATTTTTTGTGCATGTTAATAAAAATTTATAATCATAAACTACAATAGATCTAAATATTTCCTTCTACTTTTGGATGGAGTCTTTCACTCCATTTTCTATTAGTACCCTTTGCTCCATCTATATATATAAAACACCTGAAAAAGGTTTAGCCACCATATCAACATTAGAAAAAAGATGGGTCTACTTATAATATTGACCTGATAAGCCAAGGCCCTGAGTTTGCAAGATATGAACAGGGATATTAATAACAGGGCCTTTGGGGTGTGTCTTGTTCATAAGATCACCATAAGTCGAAGTCAACATCACAACCCATAATAATAATGAATATATAAGCTTAACAGGAAAAGGGGGGACAGTTAAGTGAGAAATGTACACTGTCAATGACATGTGTTTCAATTGTTCTCTCTCCTGGAATTTCTTTCTAATTACATAATCTTTAAATCACATATACTTATGTGTATATTAGAAAGTTATTATGCACTCTTACAGTGAAATTTTATCTTCCACCTGTGGAACAGCACGTTAACCATATCATTTTTCAAAACAGATAAGGAACTAAGTGCTAAAACACCTAATTTAAACACAAATTGCCAATATTTAAATGAATGCCTTGAAAAGGAGAATACAGGATATCTCCCAGTCTGTAGGAGAATATATACAGTTCTAGATTATATATCTATATTATATAGCACATTGGTAACATTCTGGGATTGTTTAAACAACAGTCAAGAGTTCTGTGAATTTTTGCAGAAATAAGCCCCATTCAGTGTGGTTTAGGGTAGAATTAGAGGTTAATTGTAGGAGGGGCTTCCCTATTCTTAAATCATGTATTTCCCTAGTAAAGCAAATTCAGTGCTGGGGTGAGGTGTGGGAGGGGAAGTATGAGCTCAAACCACTTACTGTAGTTAAAAGAAAGAGAGTACTTGTTTGGTGTGTGTGATAGAAAAGGATATTATGGAGATCAAAATTACCCTTTTCTTCAGGTGTGTCATCGGCAGTAAAAGCAATCCTTCCTCTCATGTAAAATGATCTCATCAACTTTTTCACTCACAGAACAGTTAAAAATGTATAGCTCAGTATTTTATGATCCAACACTTATCACCAAACTGGTGTGGAAAAATGCCCTATCTACTTGTTTAACAGCATTTAGCCTACAATCCCGGCACAAGAGTTCATTGGAAGAAAATTGCATCATATCAAGTGTCCTATTCACATTCTGTGTTAGAAACAATGAAATCACTGTCTAGATCTCCCATAACACATACCAGTATACCTATAAGGCATATTTCCTATATGATCCTTACAAAGTCCTATGTGTTCATCGAGGATTGTGTCTAAAATCCACAGTTCTTTACTTGAAGAGATCTACTAACAGCACAAAGAAGTGACCATTTATTTAGCTAATACATTAAACAGCACAGTCTTTCGACGCTAAAATAGGAAAAGTGATGTGCAAAATGCACTAGAAAATTAATTGTGCACCAGTCACAAGATTCAATTCAGATCCTGATTGGATGATTCAGAAAGCAGTGTGGTTTGTCACAAACAGTTTGAAAGCCTCCCAGTTTAATCTAGGACTGTATCTGCATCTCATTTTAGCATTCCAAATATTGATTGTATATTATTGTAGTTAGACATTAATAAATGTCTATACAAGGTAACACAGACTTATATAAAGTAATTATGGGGACAGGATCCTTGAACAGGTGTGGGATACCAAATGTCTGCTAGATCTTTGTCCTTCTTTGTAAGAAAAGTCAAGATGGGACTGGCTGAATGGTTAAAGGGAGTGATCTGTGCCTTGACATTGTTGTTGTTGTTGTTGTTGTTGTTGTTGTGTGCCTTCAAGTTGTTCCTGATTTATGGAGACCCTAAGGTGAACCTATCATAGAGTTTTCTTGGCAAGATTTGTTCAGAAGAGTTTTGTCATTGCCATACTAGGAGGCTGAGAGACTTGTCCATGGTCACCCAGTGGGCTTCATGACCAAACTGGGGAAAAAACCCTGGTCTCCAGGGTCATAGTCCAACACTCAAAACACTACACTGCACTGGCTCTCTCACATCTCAAGGCATAGGCTGGAATCAGTTTGCTACCTTTTGTCCTCCATAAGAAGAAAAGGGAGTAACTCAGCTGCTTTATCAAATGATATCTGAGGAGAAGGCGGTGGGGATAATTCAGGCAGCTCTCAGCTAGAGCTCTTAGAAGCTCTTAGAAGTACTGGTTTAGAGCGGTTTACACCTCATGTTCCATCCCTGCAATCACTTCAGAGTATTCCTTGAACATCCTTGCCCCAAAGCAAGCCCTAATAAAACCACCTAAGAGGATCAGAAGTAGTGTTGCCAATTAAAACATATGTAACTCCTCCTTGGTGTTCCCCTTCTATGGAAAACCTGAGAAGAAATGATTCAATGTTTGCAGCTAACAAACAGCCGGGGGTCCACACCATGATAGTGCTACAATCCACTTTAACTGCCATGGCAACATCCCATGGAATCCTGCGATCTGAGGTGTTTGTTGCTGTATTTGTTAATTAGCCTCAAGTCAGCCCTGACCGGTATAGGGAGAGATATAGATAATTATCAGCCAGAGAGTTCTAGTGCCTGTGACCAAACTACAATCTCCAGGATTCCAAAGGATGCAGTCATGACAGTTAAAGCAGAATAACACATTATACTTGTGTGGTGTGAGTGGTCCCCTGGTCTTTATGCCCTTCTAAATCTGAAATGGTAACAAAGATTGAGCAGGTGCAGGGTTTAAATTCAAATTCCATCTACTTTAGAAGAGTCCCACTATGATTTGGACAAGTCCCTAATCTTCCCTGAATCAGGGTGATACAGCTTGAGATTCAGCTATATTCAAAGAACCCCAGTATCAGAAACACATTAATTCCCTTGAGAGGTATATGGATATTCATTATAATGTCAAACAAAATTGACATGAATTGGTTAATAATGTTTTATCTCATGGATGAGATCATGTGTCCACATGGATCCTGAGTCTGCTGGGCTACAATTCAGCAGCTGGTAGAGGTTAGAAAGCACCTGGGCAGCATTCATTTTTGAACAAAATTTCTTGCCTTCCTGGAGCTCTAAAGAGTCCACTGGAGACTAGAAAGGGTGGCAGCTGCTTTGCCTTCCCTGCTGCATTCAGATGCTATCCAAGCACTTCACATCCTCTCTGAGACACTAAATGCCCATCCTCCCCATCCTGTGGCCACCAAATAGCTGAAGCAGTGTGCACCTGCCCTTTGTACCAAGCTTACACATGGGAAAGACACTGCCTAAGGGGGTACTGGATACCCCCTCTTGCACAATGAATTTAAAAAGACATGTACATGCTTAATCTTGGATTAGTAAGGCCAACAATTTATTATTATTATTATTATTATTATTATTATTATTATTATTTCTATCCTACCCCTCTGCAAATGCAACTGGGGCAGCTTACAGCATTAGAAATACAATAAAATGTAATACAATGCCCATGAACTCACCCACCCCTTAAAACAGAATTAAACAGTAGAAAGATTTTAAAACATACTTTAAAACGTCAAACACCACACAACAATAACAACAGCTGTGGCAAAATTAGGGAGAGAAGGATGGGTAACTCTTGGGGCCGGGATATCTATTTAGGAAAGGCCTGCTGGAAAAGATCCATCTTAACAGTCTTTTTAAAGCTGTTTAAGGTGGTAATAAGATGGATCTCGTCCAGCAGGCCATTCCATAATCTGGGAGCAGTAGCTGAAAAGGCCCTCTGGGCGGTTGCAGACAGCCTAGTTTTTATCGGCTGCAGCAAATTCCTCCCAGAGGGCCTAAGTATGCAGGGTGGGTTGTATGGAAGGAGGCGGTCCCAGAGATAGGTTGGACCCAAGCCATTTAGGGCTTTAAAGGTGATAACCAACACCTTGTACTGTGCCCAGAAACTAATGGGCAGCCAGTGGAGTGATTTTAAAATGGACATAATATGGTCTCTTCTTGTTATTCCCAAGACCAACCTAGCTGCCATGTTCTGTACTAATTGAAGTTTCCAGACCAAGCACAAGGGTAGCCCCATGTAGAGCGCATTACAGAAGTTCAGATGGGAGGTTACCAGCACATGCACCACAGTCTCAAGGTCCCTAACTTCTAGAAAAGTGCGCAGCTAGCATATCAGCCGAAGCTGATAACAGGCGCTCCTAACCGTCACATTTACCTGATTAGTCAGCTGTAGCAACGGATCCAGGAGCACCCCCAGACTGTGAACACAGTCTTTGGAGGAGAGTGTGACCCCTTCCAGGACTGGAGGTTGTATCCCAATACCTGGTTTCAGGGCCGCTACTGTAAGTACCTCCGTTTTGTCTGGATTCAGTCTCAATCTGTTTTTCCTCATCCAGTCCATTACTGCCTTAAGACAGTCATTGGGAGGATAGATGCTATCTGAAGTCAAAGCTGAAGACTGAGACATGGAGAAGTATATCTAGGTGTCATCAACATACTGATAACACCGCGCCCCATGTCTTTGGATGATCTCTCCCAATAGCTTCATATATATATTAAATAGCATCGGGAACAGGATGGTGCCTTGTGGGACACCACAATTAAGCTCTTTTCTTGTAAAACAACTGTCCCCAAGCATCACCCTCTGAGTTCTGCCCAAGAGGAAGGAACAGAACCACTGCAATGCAGTGGCTCCAATTCCTAACCTTCTCAGGCGATCCAGAAGGATGATATGGTCTATTGTATCAAAAGCCGCTGAGAGATCCAGGAGCACCAGCAGGGTCACACTACCCCTGTCGATGCCCAGATGAAGATCATCAGCCAAGGCAACAATGGCAGTCTCAACTCCATATCTTATCCTAAAGCCAATTTGAAATGGATCTAGATAATTGGTTTCTTCCAAGACAACTTGGAGTTGAAGAGCAACCGCCCTCTCTGGCCTATAGCTGTTCATGTCCAGGGGGTCCAGGGAAGGTTTTTCCAGGAACGGCCTAACCTCCGCTTCCTTCAGACAGGATGGAACATAACCTTCCCTAAGGGATGCATTGATAATGTACCTAAAGAACATCCTCAAGGCATCTCCCCCCCCCCCCCCGGATGGCCAGCCACAAAGGGCAAGGATCAAGAGGGCAGGTAGTTTTCCTCACTCTACCAAGGAGCTTGTCCACGTCATCGGTACTCACAGGATGAAGCTGATCCAGTATAATTTCATCAACAAAGTTGCTGGACACCTCATCAACTGATTCTGTTGCTACACTGGCGTCTAAGTCGGCTCTTATCCAAGAGATTTTATCTGCAAAGAAGTTGTTAAATGTATCACAGCAGGCCGTTGTCAGGTTAAGTAGAGGGTTCTGCATAGGAGGGACCTGTCAGTTCCCTCAGTACCCTAAAGAGTTCTGCTGGATGGGACTTTGCAGACGCAATACGTGCAGAGGAGAAAGATTTCTGTGCTGCACGTATTGCCTCTCGATAGGAACAAAGAAAATTCCTATGACGAGTCTTGTCAGATAAGAGTCGAGTTTTCCGCTAGGTGCACTCTAGTCGTCGTCCAACCCGCTTCATCTTCCTAAGCTCTTCCATATACCAAGGTTTATGGTTAGAAGCGGGTTGGAAAGGACACTTGGGAGCAATTGTGTCGATAGCCTTGGTGAGATCGGTGTTCCAGGTATTAACCAAAGCTTCAACAGAATCACCAGTGTTGCCAACCATTAAACCCTCTAAGGCTTTCTGGAATCCAATTGGTTCCATTAGCCTTTGAGGGCAGACCATTCTAATGGGTCCACCACCCCCAGCGGACAGTGGACAGTGGTTCTTAGTTCAATCATGACCAGGAAATGATCCGTCCATGACAATGCAGTGGTTTTTATAACCTCCGCCCATGGATATTCCTGTTCTGTACTGAAGACCGCATTGAGGGTATGACCCGCACAATGAGTGGGCCCGACGACCAATTGGGATAGGCCCATGTTTGTCATGGATTCCATGAACTCCTGAGCCGCACCTGTTAGATTGGACAAACTGGTCTCGAGTGGAATGTTGAAGTCTCCCAAAACTACAAGTCTGGGAAACTCCAACAGCAACTCTGAGACCAGCTGTGTCAGCTCAGTTAGGGAGTCTGTTAGACAACAGGGTGGTCGGTATACTAACAGAATACCCAAACTATCCGTAGTCCTCAGGCTCAGGTACATGCACTCGAAGTGGACTGCGTTCCAGACAGGTATCCTGGTCAAGGTCAGATTTTTCTTATGGACTAGAGCCACTCTGCCTGCCCCCGCCCACTTCCCCTTACTTGCTCACAGGTACCCAGCTGGGAGGGCCTGCGCCCAAGTCAGAGCTCTGCCTTCTCCTTGCCAGGTCTCTGTAAAACAAGCCAGGTCAGCAGCCTCATCTAAAAGGAGGTCATGGATAATATGAATCTTATTTTTTACCGACCTGGCATTGCAAAGGAACAGGGTAAGGGTCTGTGGAATGATTGGTATGCTCTCCAATCCATTCCAGGAAACAGGGTGAACTGAAGGCGGGATAGCTTTCAAACATCGATCCCGCCTTCTTTTGTAACATCCCTTCACTCTGTTCCTGCCATACCTTCCTTTCCCCCCACACAACCTCAGTTTCCGCTCCCAGAGCATTCCTGGCCACTACAGGAGAGGATGGTGTTAAGGCAACTGGATGGCCTCCTTCCCAGCATTCTCCCAGCTGCACTGCTGCAGATGGTACTAAATATTGGGTGGGCTAACTGTCCCCATAATAATCAAGTTATTTTCTCTCTCAGTGTGCTACTTAACAATTATAAGGTGTGGCAGATCACCTGAAAACACAGAAGACTCTTCTGGGCTGCCAAGATTTTCAAAGCAGGATTCTGATTATTAATAACATAGTATTTGATCTGAAATTCTATTTTATTCTATCCTTTTTGCAAATACTGATATTTGCAAGCATGCATTTCAGTTATGGAAAAGTCACTGGAATGGCTACTTCACTTGTCCTTGTACAATCAAGAATGCATAGAAACTCAGAAGTGGCATGAAGGTAGTAAGTTAATGTGAGACCCAACCTTCTATTTATAGGTCAAGATTGGCATCTTGAACTGAGGCCTAAAAAACAGGGAACCAATGCCAGTGCTAACAAAATAATGTAATGTTAGGCAGCTATCCCACTTAAGTGGCAGATTGCCACATTCCTCACTAGCTGCAGTTTACATATGCAGCCATGAATCAACTCATCAAGGCATACATGCCCCTGACATGTCATGATATTTTACTATGCTATTAACAGCTGTTGTTTCACCTTCTTCTAAGTTTAAGCAAAGCATGCATCAAACCTAGGGTCTATAAACCAGGGGTGCAATTCATGCAGCCTTCCCACTGTTGCCCAACAGCAGCTGGATGATTTTATGGTTATTTCATCAGATGTCTCAAAAGCCAGTAGCTTTCATAATTCATCATTCCTCAGTACTTACATGCAAGGATGCCCTGTCAGCTTTTTAGCCAACCCTATCCAATGTGCTGAACTTCTGTGAGTCCAGTGACCATTTCGAGGGCCACAACTCCCTCTAAGGCTCTCAACATTCTCTTTCCAGAAGATAATTTAAAAACCCTGGAAAAATGCACCTCCAGAAGCCTTCATTCTGTGAATTTTGCACTCTTGTGCCATTTTAGACCAGTGGGTCACTTTTAAAGGCCTGGGAGAGATTATATTAAAATGGCAAATTGTACCACTACCACCCCAAAGAATTCTGAAGGCACAATTTGCCATTTGAAGATCCAAATTTTGCCATTGTTTTCAGGACTACTCTGAGGAACCAATAACTGAAATATCTGGCCCCTAGGCTCTCACCCATCCCTACTTTGTGGACTGCAAGGTATCATAGTTCTGTCACATAACTCAAGGCATCTTCTTTGGCTAACATGAATCATGCCACCTCTGCTTAAAATGTAATTTACATCCCATATTACTCCTGTTTAGAACCAGAAGCACACTGAGGATCATTCCTATCAATGTTAAGCCCCTCTAAGTCCCATTGATTGCAGTGAGAAAGTTAAACAGGGCTTAACTCTTTAAAATCTACTGGACTACATGGCATGCATCAAAGTGCCAACTGTGATAAGCCTAATGAATCTGTTCCTGAGTGATAAGTAAGCACTTATATAACTCTCACTGATTTTATTCTCATTGAGTAGATCTATTCTAGCTGGAATGAGCAACTGGCTCAGGTTCAAAGCAGTCCTAGTCCAAGCCGATTTGTTGCTTGAACTAAAGCACAGCTTATACCCCACCCACCCCCTGCTAGGACCAACACTATTTAAAAAAAATAAAAATCTGGCTGTACCATGCAGACGCCATCTCCTGCTTTCATCTGTTCAGCAGCACTACCTTCATGATGCCAGCAGAAGCAGGTCACTTCATTATACAGCATGGCAGACACAGGTCTGCTTCAACGTAACTACTGCCAGAAATAGTGCAAATTGAGGCCACTTTAACTGTCCTGGCTCAGTGCTAAGGAATCGTGGGAACTGTAGTTTATTGTGGCACCAGAGCTCTCTGGCAGAGAAGGCTCAATGTCCCAGAAAAAAATACAATTCCCATGATTCCCTAGCACTGAGCCAGGGCAGTTAAAGTGGCCTCAATTTGCACTATTTCTGGCAGTCTGCAAAGCTATTAACCATCAACATTGGGAGGCAGAGCATAGATGCAAGGTTGTAGCTATATGTCTCAACCAGATTTCAACCATTATGTCCAAGTTGTTAATATTTTCCTCTACTACTAACAATGCATAACAATTTGTATGTAATGGTCCCGCTGGAGGTGTATATGGGATTGTGGCCTAACTGTGTTTAATTGCAAGTGCTCAATTAATGTTGGTCTAGAGCAGGGGTAGGCAACCTTTTTGATGCGTGGGCCGGTCCTCCGAAGTCCTCCCTTCCGCCGGGCCGAGGGGGGGATGGCGTCGCGCACACGCGCACACCCCGCCGCAGCGCGTGAACCCCCCGCGCACGCCGCCGCCACTGCCACCACCTCCGCAGCGCACATAGCCACCACCGCCTCCACACGCGGCGCAGACGCCATTTTGAAAATCAGAATGTTCTCCAAAATGGCGACCGTGACTCGTTTGCGCATGCGCAGTACTCCTGCACATGCGCAAATGCGCTGCGCCGCCATTTTAATTTTCAAAATGACGGCCGTGGCGCACGCGGCTGCACAGAGGAGAAAACGCGCCGCCACTGCGGCGCGCGGCGGCGTCGGCGGCAGGGTCGGCTAGGCCGGTACGTCCGGCGACCTAGGCCGGAACCAGCCCGGGGGCTGTAGGTTGCCGGTCCCTGGTCTAGAGGGAAAATTTCTCTCCACTTTGGCTGGCTTTAAGGTACTGTTCCATTAACATTTAGTAAGTATACAAAATCAGGTCTTGTGTGTGTGTGCGTACACACACACCTTCAAGTCATTTCTGTCTCATGGCAAACCTATTGTGGGTTTTCTTGGCAAGATTTGTTCAGAGAAGGTTTGTCATTGCCTTCCCCTGAGACTGAGAGCATGTGACTTGCCCAAGGTCACCCAATGGGTTTAATGGCTGAGCTGGGAATCAAACCCTGGTCTCCAGAGTCGTAGTCCAACACTCAAAGCATTACACCACGCTGGCTCTTTCTAACAGCCATTTCTGTGGGCTAACAGCCTCATCCAGGCATGCTTCTGGTTTCCTAATGTTTGGCATACAAGTGTGGCATTTTAGAAAACTAACCAGACTACTTGCTAAAAAAAAACATTAAAACAACCAAGGGAGCAGTGATCAACAGCCATTTGGTTAAATTACATCAGCTACATCTACGTTGCTATTATCGACACTGGATCCTGCTGCTGCTGTGTGTTGTTCAAGCTTTCCATTTCAGGACATTCCATCTCATTTTGCTGGCAGGGCAACTTTAATTGGTTGCACATGTATTTCCATAGTGATCAGCAAAAGGCTATGACATCACACAATATATACGAGAAATCTGTGTTTTCCCAGTGGCCATCCCTCCTCACAGTGTTCCAAAAAGCATCACTTTGGCTGTATTTAGACATCACTAGGCTTCTTGTGGAAAATTTCTATTCACTGATGAATCCTTCCTTTTTCCACAAATCTTCCCTCTATTAGCATTGTGGAACTTAAGGCTTCACGTATTACAGACATGTCTGTTTTTCTGTGTTAGGGATGAAGGGATCTGTCTATTTCCTGCCCATGTCCGTTTCATGTGTGCTAACTCATAAATCCATTCCATCCATTTCTCTGTCATGAAATCATAGAGTTGGAAGAGACCACAAGGGTCATCCAGTCCAACCCCCCTGCCATGCAGGAACTCACAATCAAAGCACCCTCAACAGATGGCCACCCAGCTTCTGTTTAAAAACCTCTAAAGAAAGAGACTCCACCATACTCCAACAAGTCAGTATGTTTCACTGTCGAACAACTCTTGCTCTCAGAAAGTTCCTCCTAATGTTTAAGTGGAATCTCTTTTCCTCTTGTTTGAATCCATTGCTCTGTGTCCTAGTCTTTGGAGCAGCAGAAAACAAGCTTGCTCCATCCCCAATATCACATCTTTTCAAATATTTAAATATGACTATCATGTCACATGTCAACCTTATCTTCCCCTGGCTAAACATACGCAGCTCCCTAAGCCGCTCCTCATAGGACATGGTTTCCAGACCTTTGACCATTTTTGTCATCTTCCTCTGGACACCCTCCAGCTTGTCAAAATCTTTCTTGAATTGTGCTGCCTAGAAATGGACACAGTATTCCATGTGAGGTCTGACCAGAGCATCATGCTCAGCTTGTGATCTACTATGGGGGGATGCAGACAGCCAAAAATGCCATCTTCAATCCCAAGAAGGGGAGAGGCAGCCGGACGCTGGGTGCCCCATCCCCTTCCTGAGGACGTCATCAGAGCGACGGCCTGTCCACATGACGGCTGCTCCAATGACGTCCTTTCGGCTCAGCATCCAGACATGCTGAGCTGGAAGAGACGCTGAAGAGGCGCACCACACCTCTTGCAGTGCCCCTTCCGCGGCTTGCGGAAGGAGCGCTATTTTAGCGCTTCTTTTGCAGGCGGCAAAAGGGAGGATTGAGGACGAGGTGTCCGGCAGCCTCGGCCTCAATCCTCCACTTTCGGGGGCGGCCCAGGGCCGCCCGGCTGCTTCCCTCCCCCCATGACTCCTAGATCCCTTTCGCATGTACTGTTTTCAAGCCAGGTGTCACCCAATCTGTGTTGTTGTTTTTTTAAAAAAACCATAACCTGATATTTGCATTATTTTAACTTGTTTATCAGTAATTTGTATTTGTAGCATTTTATCCTAATATGCATATTTTGTTTTCTAGATTCCTCAAATATCTATTTCTGGTAGGTATAAAATCACTTAACCTAATATCCATTTAATGCTTTTTAACTTCATATATGCATTTTTGTAAACATTTCCACCTAAAACACATATTCCTGTACACATTTTAGTCACTTTTTGAGCCAAGAACTGTGTTAGAAATTCAAAAAAGTACAAAAAATGATGGATAACTGAATTCAGAACCAGATTTTAGTTTGGGAAGTACAAATAAGGTCAGGTTGCTTAAAATGCAGACCAGGCAAAATCTACGGGCAACATTATGCTGTGTGGGCTTCAAATGAAATATGAGGTGCTTAACAATACAAGTTTGATAAATGTACATGTTTGATAGTCCTCATTAAGCCCCCTTGAGAGATATACCATATTGACTCTCCCTAAGATATTGTGTGGAGCAGCAGAAACCAAACAACTCCACTATGATTGGATGTAATGTTCTTTCTCAAAATCTAATGTATTGATCTGTCAAAATATAGTCTAGTGGGCAGGATGTAAATTATTATGATGTTTGTTAATGAACATTATGATAATAATATTAGATAATATTATTGTCTAATATTACTACCATAATGTTCATTATGGATCATGAAAACTGCTGGTTGCACAAAAGGTTATAGCCTCTGTGCATTTTCTTCACCTAAACAAAGGCTACTAGATATGCCCATGCTCTATATTTCAAAGAGATGCCTCTCCTTATGTGCTATTTTCTAGCTCCATTTTTGTAACATGCTTAGGAATTTGGCTGTGACTGCTGAATTGTATATGTTTTAAATTACTTTTCGCTATCCTTTTTCCAAATGGACCTCCCACTTCATCCAATATTACCTTGTATTCCTTTCAAGTATTTGGGCTTCCATCAGGCAGCCAAGTTGGCAACGTTTTGCATGACCTTTGGTTCCTTAATTCAGGGTTAGTTTTTGGACTGTTATAATTGTGTACGTGTGTTTTTTAAAACTGAATTTAAAGTACTGTTTTGATTTCCTTTTAAATCATGTTTCATCACTTTTCCCTGTTATGCATTGCCTGTAGGGTTAGGTGAACCGAGAGATGATAAACAATTAATAAATATGAATCCCTTCATATAAACTACACACGAGCTTTAATACTGGAAAAGTAAGGGAGTTCATCAGCTTTGGGTGAAGCCTGGATATCAACCTATAGTAGGCCACCTTAGATCTATCTTTGCCCTCTGAAATGAAGAGGACCATGTTCGAAGTGACCTCAGCTCCAGAAGAGTGTTTTTCCAATTTGTTTTCCTGAACAATTGATACATATTAACCTCCAAGGGCTTATTCAGACAGCAAAAAAAGTCTCTGCAAGTATCAAGACTTTCCATTTTTATTTATTTATTTCATTTATCTCCATATTCATGGCTTTGCATCCAAATTCTTTCTTGAAACATCCTGGCTTTTCCTGCCTCCTCCCTCCCTTAGTTTCTTCCTCTCCTCTTCCCCTTCCCCTTCCGTAATGATCACGTGTCACATCTAGACTCAGACAACATTTCAGACTTTCAGGAGTGTCACAGATTTTGACTAATTTCTCCTGAGTCCTTTTTAATTATTATTAATTATTATTCAGGAGTTCTAGTCGATTACTAAAGAAGGTCAAAGAAGAAAGTACAAAGGCAGGCTTAATCCTGAACATAAAGTAAACAAAAATAATGACCATAGAGGACTTGCACACATTCAATATGTGCAAACAATGAGGAAATCGAAATAGTTAAAAGATTTCCCATACTTTGGATCAAACATCATACAGAATGAAGACTGCAGTCAGGAAATCAGAAGAAAACTAAGAATGGAAAGGGCAGCCATGAAACAGCTAGAAAAGACCCTAAAGAGTAAAGATACAAGCGCAAAAGTTAGAATTGTCCATGCCATTATTACTCCACCTCATCATGTACAGATGATAGAGGTGGACAATGAAGAAAGCAGATAAGAAGAAAATCATCTCACTTGAGATGTGGTGCTGGCAAAGAGTGCTAAGGATACTGTGGACAGTCAAAAACACAAACAAATGGGTCCTTGAATAGATCAAGCCTGAAATCTCCCTAGAAGCTAAGAGGATCAAACTGAGACTGTCATATTCTGACCACATCACGAGAAGGCATGACTCATTAGAAAAGACAATAATGCTAAGAAAGAAGGAGGGAAGTAGAAAATCAAGAAGACCGCACGTTAGACGTAGGGATTGAACTAGGGACGTCACAAATATGAACTTGCAGCACCTAAGCAGAGCAGTGGAGGACAGGGGGACTTGGAGAAGTGTCAACTACAGAGTCACCATGAGTTGGGCTTGACTTGAGGGCAGTTAACAACAACAAAATAGAGTGTTAAGGTGCTTTAGCAATACAGGCCGCATCCCCCTTATCCAAAATGCTTGGGAACAGAAGTATCTTGAATTTTGGATTTATTTATTGGATTTTGGAATAATGAGTTATCTTGGAGATGGGACCCAGGTCTAAAGATGAAATTTGTTTATGTTTCATATACACCTTATAAACATAACCTGAAGGTAATGAGATACATAATATTTTCAATAATTTTGTGCAAACAATTAGAAAGCAAATGTGTCCCTATCTCACCCATGTGGACAATTTTGAATTTTGGAATATTTCAGAATTCTGGATATTTCTTTATTTCTTTATTTCATTTTTATGTGGCTTTTCTCCCACAAAGGGAACCAAGGCTCACAAGATAAAATTATTTTAACAACATTTAAAAACACAATTAACCTAGTTAAAACAATATAAAAATGAGATTAAAAACATACAAAAGTTAATAAAAAAACATAATCTAAAACATACCCCATATAAGGGACACTCAATCTGTATTACTTAAAATCCAATAACATCCAAACAATGATACCTTTATTGGGCCAACCGAAATTCACAATTACATGTTATAAGCTTTCAAAGCTACACTGGTTTCTTCATCAGGCACAGGAGAAAAAATTTGAAGAGATTAGTCATAGGCCTGCTTTCTGTTGTTTGTAGTCTTAGGGGGGTTGCAGACTGCCAGAAATAGTGCAAATTGAGTCCACTTTTAGAGTTAGGGTTAGTGCTAGGGAATCATGGGAATTGTGGTGTTTTTTTCTGAGACATTGAGCCTTCTCTGTCAGAGAGCTCTGGTGCCACAATAAAATATAGTTCCCATGATTCCCTAACCCTAACCCTAAAAGTGGACTCAATTTGCACTATTTCTGGCAGTCTGCAACCCCCCTTAGTTTTAGATGGTAGGGAGGGCAATTTGCAGGCTGGATAGCACCTTCTCCTTTGCCCATGTGGTCGCTGATAAAGGAAATTTAATGTCCATTTGCAATTCAAAGAAGATGCTTTCTTTGGAATCCAGCATGTCTCCTTCCTGTGTGAAGCCGCAGGCTTCTTTGTAGGTAGAGAACACTGAATTTCTAAAGAAGCCTTCATGTTTTGCATCTGGAAAACGTTTCGTGGTGTGGGGGTAAAGCAAGCCAATCTAGTCCAAATATTAGAAAAAAAATGCAGAAGCCTCAAACAGCAAAGTCCAAGTGTACTGGCTCTCTCTTTGGGATTCAAAGAAAGCATCTTCTTTGAATTGCAAATGGACATTAAATTTCCTTAAGCACACACACACAGAGTTGCCTTTCAAATCCATAGGGGGTCTGTTCCAGAACCTACCCCTGCAATAACAAAAAACGTGGGCCTTCAAGTTCCATTGTTCTCAATGGCAGCACACCACACGCACGGCCATTGGGGTCAATGGGACAGAGCCATCCATGGATGGCAAGAGCCAACTTTATATATTCCAACGATACATACATGCATGTGTGTGTGTGTGTGTATCCGAAAGGATAAGAAGAAAACCAGGGAGTTTCTGTTTTTTCCAGTCCATTCTGATGGGCCCCAACAGAATTAAAATGGGAGGGGACCAAAGAGGGTTATTGTTTTGTGACTGACCAGATGTAGCTTCAAATCAAATAATGATTTGACCAGGGCCCCATAACCACATAGTGAGAGGAATGCTGAAGTGACATATCAAAGGCTATTCCACTATTTTCTGAGCTTTATATAAGTTGGCTTCTCTAAGACCAACAACATTGAGAAAGACTTGTGGAGTATAGTTATATTATGCTTGTGTGACCTTTTTATTCCTATCCATTTCAGTACTTTATCTAAAAGTCAACCCATTGTATCCTAATCTTGTTTATTTTTGCTATTGTTTGTATCAGTTAGCATATAAATCATGTCCCTTCATCCCTGCCCAACCTCTGGTCTGGTCCTAAATCCATTTGATCTAAGTCCAGTCTCAGTTAAATATCTGTGGTGTGTTTCTCTGATTAATAATAATCTTTCTGATTTTTGTCCACTCTTTTGGGATGCAACTGTGATACACACAAGATGTAGCAATCTGCACAAATAGTACATTTTAATATGTTGCCATCAAAGATGTGGCAGGAGTGTCTTCTTCTGGAAGGGGATTAAGTGCTAGGAAGATGACTTCTCTTCCAAGTCAACTAAGGCACAACATTCTTTGCACCTACAAAATATGTCAATTTCTTCCAGTGAGTAAAATATAGAAGAGTTATGGTCATTTTGGGACCTCCCCATTATCAGTAATGTAGTGAAGCCAAGGCTGACAGAACCAGAAAGCTGGGACCTCCTTATTAATAGGAGTAATGACTTAATCTGTCATCCCAATTCCCTCAGTTTTCCCTATTCCAAGTTCAGCTGTACATCTCACAATAGTTGGGGGGGGATGATTTTTCAAAATGACAATATATTGTTGTGAGCTACTTCTGTTCTAATACAGAGCATTTAAGGATGAGCTGGTCTTCAATGGGCAATTACAACTTTGCAAAAGATCAGCTGCTCAGAAAATGAAAATTACTAGAATTAATTTGCTCATAGTATGCTTTTTGATTTCTTCCTGCCTCTGGGAACTCTCATAATGAGAGCCTGAACTTCACAACATTTGACACTACATCTCTGCCTATTACCATTTATCACTACACTCCTGAGGCTCTATCAAACTGAGCTTCTACCAAAAGTGAACTGGATTTTATCCCAAGCAAAGAAAGTGGTTTCCAAAGTAATATTTTTCTACCCACACCCCTATTTGATTGCAAACTCAAATGTATTTAATATACATTGCAATTTATATTGTACACTTAGTACAATGTCTAGTTGTTTTTTTGACAATCTGTCCTACTTGGCTACTTGCGACACATTTACAAATGGAAAAGGTTGAGTGACCAGAAACTCTCATGTGCAGAGCAGCAGCCAGGGAGAAGATGTGGCAGTGTTTTTGGTTTTTCAATAATTACTTACTAACCTGCAGTCTGCCTTGTGAATGTTGGTGACAATAGTAACCATGAATAGTTTTTAAAAATTGTCTTTAAATTTTTGTTTTAATGTGTTTTTATATTGTGAGCTGCCTTGGGTCCCTTTTTGGGAGAAAGGGGGCAAAGAAATAAAATTAAATAAATAAATGATGTTAATCTAGTGAGAAATAATTAGATTTGTGTCTAAAGACATTAGTGCAAACTTCTGCACAATGCTTCTGGCTAGTTAATTATATCAGCAGGTGGTGGTGACAGTAGCAGCAGAAACAAAATAGCAGTAGATTCTTAGGAAGTAGTAAGGATGACATAAGAAGTTATCCCTACCAAGAAAGAAGGCTAGTGAACAATCTCCCTGGCTGATAAGGAACCAGAAGAAAAGCTCTTTTGCAATGGAGATAGATTTCTCTGCTGTTCCTTCACTTCCACATTGCCAGCACAGCACTCCAAAAATCTATGTACAAAATAACAATAATTTCATACACGATACACATACCCTCCAACATTTCACACATGAAAATCGGGATATGTGTGGCTAAGCAATATCAGAGTGTGGTCAAGATAATAAAAATTATTAATAAGGAAGAATACACAAGCTAGGAGAGGCCGCAATACAGATGAGCCTCCCGAGTTGTGGGGGATCCATTCCACACATACCCTGCGAATCTGGAAAAATGCAAATATTAAAGTTGTCATTGGTTACAATGGCTGTGTGTCACTGTGCGTGGCACTTCGCATGCGCCTCAGGTGCACGTACCATTTTATCCCTCCCCACTTGCTATCCACAAAGGACCAAGACCATAGACTCCAAGTCCGTGAATGGGGAGGGATGAGTGTAATTTTTTTTTTTCTCGAGCCTACTGGCCATTTTGAACAGCTTGCAACTATTGAAGTAGGCTGAGAAAAAAGAGGGAAAGTGGGAAGAGAGAGAAATTGGGACATTTTAAACACAAATGAAAAAGTGGGACGACTGAGGATTAATCAGCTCTGTCACTGCCAAACCGAAACAGCTAGAGGGTATGAATACATACTATTGAATACGTAATATTAAATAATTATAAAATCAGAATTGCACTGCAATCAGATTAATATAAATCAGAGACTGACATGTCAAGAAAGGTTAAAAATATATTGGGAAAGATGGATATAGGAATGAGCTCAAGCAGTACAGGGGTCCAGTAGCATCACTGAGGTTGATGTCACCTGGTGGTGGAGGAACTGCTTTGCCTACCCAGACCATTAACAAGGGGGGTAGCGCTGCAGCCTTTGGAGGGCTCATTCAGGGTCTCTGAGCAGCCACGCCAGATCCTGAAGACATGCCCCCCAGGAAGGTCTTCAGAGTCCAGTGCAGCTGCTTGGAGAATAGCTTTGCCTAATCCTGAAGACATCCTCGCCCCAGAAAGGCCTTCAGAGTCTCATGCAGCTGATCTTCAAGCAGCCACTACTAGGGGGTGCAGCCTCTGGAGGGCCCATTTAGGGTCTGGTGCAGCTGCTGGGCAAGCAGGAAAGGGAGACGACACCCTTCCTTACTCACCCAGTAGCTGTGCCAGTCCCTCTGGGTGTACCACACCACCAGATAACACCCCACAGAATAGGTTGTCAGCTTGTGTGGTCTGAACCATTCTAGTGATGCTTCTGCAGGGACCCATCCCCACTCCTGGTAAGTAACTTGCCTGTTCCCATTGACAGACTCTTCTGGTTACTGGAAGGAAAGGCACTTAGCAATAGCAAGTGTCGTGGCATAACATAATCATGAACTGAAAGTCAAGATGAGACTGCAGTAATTAGTATGCTTGTCTGAGAATTAAAAATTCCTTTAAAATAAGCAAAACTTACTTCAGAGGAAACAAGTTTCAAGTGGCTCTGTTGATGGTAAATATACCATTATTCATCTTTGAGAAATCTAGCATGTCAAAAATATCACATCTTCTCAATCAACTTCACCTGTAAGATGTAAACTCAGATATATGTAACATCTGACATCTGTATAGGGGAAACTTAAGACAGGTAAATTAGAAGATTACTATCTGTACCTTATTGTATCAAATACCAGTGTCAGTGTCCTGTCAGTGAGCAGGTCTCACCTTTTCTAAAGTCTTCTAAAAAGGTTGGCTAGGCAACTGTTCTTTAAAAATGTTATGAAACCACACAAGTAAATACTTCATCAAGAAGCAAAGCTATGGCCATGCTGTAGAGATGAGGTTTTGACACTTATAGGCAATACTGGGAACATTTAAAAATTTTGGATATACAAGAAACACAAAATTTAGCAGGTGAATGGGGAACTGCATGGGGGCCAGGGACCAATCCCCCCTGCCTCCTGCACCCCCCCCAGCAAACCCAAATATCTCTGCAGTGCCTCTCAAAATGACAACCAGAAGTGACACCACAAACATGGAGGTAGTGGGGGGTTCCGGGGGAGTTTGGAGGTGGGGGTTGCACATTTTCACATTTTTGGGGCCTTTATGTGCAGTTTTGAGGCAAAGAATGTCTGAAATCTGTGCTTATTTTTTTTTAAAAAAAATGTGGCTGGTGGGGAGCATCAGGGACTGCAAAAATGGGGTCCAGCATTGAGATGCAGCCTGCAGGTTGCACATTCACCATACTCGGTTTAGTAGATATTGGAACACTACAAATCCAGTCACACTTTTCCAAGGTTAGGACAATGTGGTTTGAGGTTTGGACTATGACTTTGGTGGTCAGGGTTTGAATCCCTGCTCAGCCATGTAAACCCAATGGGTAACTTTGGGCAAGTCACAGTTTCTCAGCCTTGAAGGCAAAGGCAAATCCCCCCTGAACCAATCTTGCAAGAAAACCCTGTGATAGGTTCACTTTTGGGTCACCATAAGTCAGAAACGACTTGAAGGAACACAACAACAACAAGAAATACTGGGGGGGGGGGGGAATTCTTTAACAAATGCTGATGATTTATCTAGTAAGCTTTATTCCTACAATTTGGGGCTGATGAACAAACGTCTTGTTCCCAATGGCTTGGTATATGAAGTACAGTAAAAGTAAAATCAGTGACAGCATTTTTTTTATCATTCCATAGTTTTAATGATGTACTGTATATACTCAACTATAAGTCAACCCCATGCATAAGTTGAGGGCAAGTTTTGGGGCCAAAATTATGGATTTTGATATGACCCATGGATAGGTTGAGAGTAAAACTTAGGGGCATATAGCAAAGGATCCAAAGGATGAAGCAAAGCCAAAGCATGTCAAAGAACTTACAAAATTCCACCAGACATAACTTTGTGCTCACTCTTAAGGCTGGATGGATGAGAGAGTAAAGGGTGTTGGTGTTTCCAGGACAGATTATACTCTTGCCTTTCACTAGGGGATGGTTCCTTCTTTTAAATAAGAGTTAAGATACAGTATTTACATTAACCGATGAATACGTTGACTCAGGTTTTTTGGGCCAATTTTTTTACCTACATTTCTAGACCAGGGGTAGGCAACCTTTCCCCTTTAAGGGCCAAGGGACTTCAGCTCCCAGAATCCCAGGAGCTATTGGCCAACATGGGACTATTGGCCAACATGGCTGAGGTTTCTGGGAGCTGAAGTCCCTCAGCCCTTAAAAGGGAAAGGTTGCCTACCCGTTCTAGACTTATACATGAGTATATACAGTAATCTACATATGCCAGAGCCATGGACACTTGGGAAAGCATAACAAATCCAAAGGGGTCTCCTAGTCAGAGAAAGAAAAAATAGCATCATTGGAACAATGTTTGGTTTCTGCAGATGAGATATAATTCTCATTATAAAGATTGGAAATAAAATGAAGACCTCTGTGTGACAAATCAATTATCCTATCACACTCTGAACAGTCTTTATCATATAAGACTGAATAGGCTGTCAATAGGGGATCACAGTTTAGCATGCAGACATTTTTACAAGAGTCTTATGCTCTGTGAGGCTGATCACAGGAGAGATGTGATATGCTCCAGACCACAACCTAATCATGGATAGGATCCAGTTTTTTCCAGGCACAGGGCCTTTCAGAATTGTAGCATATGGGTCAATATGGGTACTTTGGAACATACCAGCATCCTGTAAATTTGCAACACAAATGTTGGGACCACCTCAGTGGAGTTACGGCAATGTTAGTTTACCACTCTTGTGAAGGTTACTTTCAAATGTAGTGGGACAGTGCTGTGTCCATCACCAACCACAAGTTTCTAAAAGGTCTGGTGTGTCTGCCTGGTGCAATGTTAATCTGTATTAGAATACAGAGTCCAACTTCAATTTATAGACAATCTTAGTGTGGGAAAATGGAAACAATTATCTGCAACCAACTGCAACACTGAGATTGTATAGCAGGATAATGTCTATATACTTGAGCAAAAATGGCCAAATTCTCCAGTGGGAGCATTAGTGATCTTCCTAGATGCAACCAGCTAGTGACCATTTGATCTCCAAATATGCAGGTTTGGGTCACAACCAATGCGTGTACCATACAAGTTGGGCCCTGAGGAAACAGATTACCTACAATTCTACAATGGACACAGTTAAATTAATGGCTTCCACATGTATATGACTCTTTTTAGATGGGGCTCGGGGTTATTCTTTTGCCTTTTGCTCTCCATCCAAATCCTCCCTCTCCACAGGTATCATGCCTTAAGTGGGGGACTGCTACCATTGCTCCTTACTGGTGGGAAGAGTGGGAGGAGAGGATTCAAAGGAGGTTTTTGTTCCAAGGTGAAGGTAAGGGACAGTGTACATCATCTTAGAGCTCACCCATTTCTTCCCCTCTTATGAACTAGCTGCACATTCCTCTTCTGAATTTTCTTCCCTCATCATCATTAAGTATCTGCCACAACTCCTGCCAGGGCCTGACAGTTTACAGGGCTTTGAAGAAAGGCCACAACTATACAGATAGAGCACTGTATGATGCTCCCTTGATGTAGGATCCCAGCCAATGTTTGTTGCCACAAAATGTCCATGACAAAAGTCCAAAAGAAATTACAGTGCACCTACTCTTTCATTTCGTTGCATATGCTGTCTATATTTGGAGCTCATGCCTTGCTTAGCCTTGCTAAATATACAGTTTTCACTTTGGAAATTACAAAGAAGTCACTTCCATTCTGCCTCATTTGATCACATCTGTAGTCATCCTCACTTTCAAGAATATGGAGTTTTATAGCTTTCATTAGCACCCAGCACTGCTGGCACATTTAAACAGAAAGTTTGCAAGATGTACGCAGCTGACATTGACTAATTCAAGTTGGAAACCTGCCCTGCTGACGTGGAAGAAGGATACCATAGTTGGGGTTGAGTAGGACCAGATGCTTCCCCACTCGGAAAGGAAATTGAAGTCTATATATGAGAAGTCTGGCAAGGACAAATTTTTAGGATAAGCAATTTAATGATCTCCTGGAACATATCATCATGGTCATATTTTTGCTCCTACAACTTGATTCCTTTTTTATACCAGTCTATCGGGCCAGCTGAACTGTGCAAACTTTGTGGGACATTAAAATTCTTTCCTTGGTTATTGCTTTCATGCAACTCTTTTTGCTTTCCTGTACTGATAGTTATCAACTGTGTAAGCAGAACTTATGCATACAAAGACACATAATTTGCAGTGCCGTCTTATATGATAAACCCAGATTATTTCAATGGGCTTCCACCACCCCAGTAAATAGATATAAGACAAAATCTATAAATAGATATCAGATAAGATATAAACCTAAGAACACTAATTTTGAGAGGCCATTGCTCAGTGACAGAGCGTATGCTCTGTCATTGTCAGGACTTCTAGGTAAAGTAACCTGGGCAACAGACTATTTGTATGTAAAATATGAAAATCAGTGTGTTAGAAAAGGCAGCATTACCCTGTGAACCTCCCTCAATCTTGGGACTCCAGATGCTACTGAATTACATCCCTTCTGCCTGATCCACTCTTGCCAGTGGCCAGGAATGATGAGAACTGTACTCCATCAAAATGTGGAGATCCAAGTGTAGGAAAAGCTGATGTCTGGCAGAATAGGGTAGCACCCTGAATCCTACTGCATATTTTTCAATTATGTTTAATTATTTTTAATTTATTGTTTATATTTTGGGGGATTCCTTTTAGCACCAGAGAACCCTTCATTTATTATAGTCTTCACGATCTTTAGAAATTGCCACTAAAACTTGGCAGCATGTGGGTTTGAAACAACAGGAGCAGAGAAATTTGTTTGTTAGGCTGTTTATTGTTCAGGGGCTGAAGAAGAAAACAGTCTTCTTCCCTTTTGGTGTTCAAACACTATGAATTGCAACACCAGTTGTATCAATGGTTTTAATTCTCCCACTACTTAAACACTGTAGGGAAAACATTAATTGCAAAATCTTGATAGAGAGTGGATGGAAATGGAGACTACGTGAACAGAGTTACTACACTGATTGTGGTGAATAAAGGTCAGGCCTTGCATTTTTGTTTTTGTTCTTCTAACTTAAAATCTGGACTACAATTTACTTTCCCCTCCTGTATTTTAAGGATACTTCTCATTCTAATGATAGGCACACATTGTCAAAAGCTTGACATAAAGTTTGTGATTGTCAGTCAGTTCAGCAGTCTGGGATGGAAGATATATGAAAACACAATTTTCTGAAAGTCTGGGTAGTGAATCACAAAATTCTTCATACATTCTCCACAGCGTTTTTTTAAAAATCCCGCAGATTCATGGATCCCAAATGTAAAACAAAAAACATTTCATTGCAAGTACTCCTTTGGCAGCATGTGTAAATTAAACATGTCAAACCACTGCAAAATCTTAAAAAATGTGGTTGCTCTCAATGAATTAGACGGACACATGCGATATGAAATGACAATGATATGTAGACCAACATTGTTTTGTTTTGTTTTTATTATGGAAGCTGTATTATTTAAAAGATTAATTAAAATATTCAGCAAGGAGAGACAAGGCAAGGTTGGGGTTTTTTTAGCAGTTTTTTCCACTGACAAATGGTTAAGACTGAAGAGTTGACAGAGGTGTTAGAATTTGTACAGCTATGGGGTCCTATTGACTGGATTATGAAGTCAGCTGACCACATTTAGACTTGTTTTTCATGCCTCATAACTCACTTATAAAGAAGACTATGCCTAGTTGACTGAGATATCAGAGCACTGGAGGTAACTCAGCAGTGTCTGGATGGGGGAAGTCCCTTAGACTATTCCTACCACCACTGCTCAGTAATTTATAGTTTCAGTTTCCAAAAAGAAGGAAAGAAAAGATGATCCACTATGCATGATGGTGTTTCCCCAACATCAGGGGAGACATGTTGGTAAACAAGAGGACAAACTAAAGAAAACTGGTGTTTGTTGTTGTGTGCCTTCAAGTCACTTGATCATAGTTAACAAAGTGTACCTCTCATGGGGCTTTCTTGGAAAGATTTGTTCAGAGGTGGATTGCCTTTACCTGTCCCCTGAGGCTGAGAGAATGTGAGTTTCCATGACTGAGCAGGAATTCAAATCCTGGTCTCCAGAGTCATAGTCCAACACTTAATCCGCTACTGGTTTGGGCAAACTGGTGTATGCAACCATTATTTCTTCCCAATTTCTATGAAATACAGGACCTGAAATGTTTTTTGGGTGTTTGGTCAAAAAAAACCCAAGAGATTTTGTTTGTTTGTTTGTTTGTTTGTTTAAAAAAACTCAGAGAATCAAAACTTTGAGCTTTGGCTCATTTCCTTGATCAAAATTTGGCTCATATATGAGCACTTCTTGGAGCACTTGTGCAACCTTCATAAAACTGCAAGCAGTTGGAACTCCCTTCTTGAGTATATCTCTTGTTTCACCTGCACAGAACAAATGGTAACCTTCTAATAGTAATGAGTTTAAATGTAATGGCAAAGATAGTGATTCTTTCCAAAAGGAACTTTCATATCTTAGACCCCTGTGGCAACATGGCTTGGATAAATCTCTAGAAGGATAATGAGACTGATATTTCATATTATACTCATTACCACCATAATGGGCCACTGTTATCCCTGGGTTTGTTGAAATGCAACAAATAGAGAAAATGGGCTGTCTGGAGACTCTCTGTGAAAGATATCTGAATCTGAACCTGGCACAAATATAAGATTTCCAACTATGTCACAAAGGCTTGCTTCTGCTTTCCTCATTAATGGTACAAATATTCAATGACATCATAAATGCCTATTTATCACCCAGTTATCTTAACAGCTCTTGAACCCCGTCTAGTCTTCAGATTGTCCCATCTGCGGGAAGCTTAATATAGAGTGCAACCACTGTATATACTTGAAAACAAGACAGACTTCACAACTCTGTAATTTGAGTTTAACTTCTGTCCAAACTCTGTCTAAGTCTTCTGTGCAGCATATTTTGTATGTGCACTCAGTTGTTATGGTTACTATAATGTATGTAATTATGTGCTGCATGAGGTAAACATGAAAAACTCAACATTGGTCATTACTGGCATACTTCCTCTACACAACCGCATGCATTGTGGAACTAAGTAATTGGATAGCATGACAAAAAATACCCACCATTAAGTCTTCGAGTATATGGCTGCTGTATATCACTGCACTCACAGTTTGATCAATCTACTTTGCCCAAAAATTATATTGTACTTGAACTGTGGTGGCTATACAGAATATATTAAAGGCATAACAAGATTCTAAAGATTTTCTGCTTCTACATATGGAATTCTTCAGAGATCGGAAGTGCTCATTCAATACATACCCTCCCTGAGCTGAGACCATGCTATTTCTGAGCCTCTACTATACAGCAAAAGAGTACTGTACTAGTTTAGGCACAGTCTGAAGCCTTTCAAATGAAATGTCAGCATGGGATTCTACTAAGCCACTTTATGCCAGATATACCAGAGGACTTCTCCTAAACTTTGTCAGAAACAAAAAGCAATATACTTGTAACTACTTACTTTGGGCAAGAGAAGCTGAGGGTGAAATGAAATTACATTTGAAGCCAACACAACAATTAGGAATAAAGGTTTGTTAGTTTGTTGCATGATGAATGATGTTTTCTTCTTGTTGTTGTCTGCCTTCAAGTCGTTTCTGACTTATGGCAACCCTATCATGGGGTCTGCATTACTAAGCATAACAAACTGAGAACCAGAGGAACTATGGTCTGAAGCCAGGGACATAATAAAGGAAGAATGCAGACAGACACTTTCAATAAACAACAAAAAAAGAGGGGGGAAATGGATGAAAGAAAAAACACTACAAGCAATAAAGAAAAGAGAAGAAAAGCAAAAGGGAGATAGGAACAAACTAAGAATTGTGAATGCAACAGTACAACAACTTGTGCGCAAAGATAAAGAAAATTACTACAACAACCAATGCAGAGAAATAGAAGACAACAACAAAAAGGGAAGAACAAGAGATCTATTTCACAAAATCCAAGAAATCAAAGGAAAATTCAACCAAGGACCGGGATGTTCTATGACAATAAAAATAACATAATTCAAGACCAGGAAAGAATAAAAAGACGTTGGATGCAATACACAGAAGAATTATACAAAAGAGATAACAAAATGAAGGACACATGGAATGAAGAGTCATATGACGATAAACTCCAAATTCTAAAAAACAAGGTGAAAACTGCAATAAGAGAAATAGAGAAAAACAAATCACCAAGAACAGATGATATTCCAATTGAACTGCTGCAATCCACATTGACAGAGTCAACTTTAGTGCTGACCAACCTATGCCAACAGATATGGAAAACAAAACAATGGCCAACAGATTGGAAGTGATCAATATATATCCCCATCCACAAAAAGGGAGACACAAGAGGCTGCAGCAACTATAGGACCATAGCACCGATCTCCCATGCAAGAAAAATGATGCTCAAAATTCTGCAACATGGACTCCAACCATACATGGAGAGAGAAATCCCAGAGGTCTAAGTGGGGTTCTGGAAAGAAGAGGCACTAGAGACCACACTGCAAACATACGATGGCTAATGGAGCACACCAGAGAATTCCAAAAGGAAATTAGCATATGCTTTATAGACTATAGCAAAGCCTTCGACTGCATAGATCATGAAAGGCTATGGAATGCCCTTAAAGACATGGGAGTGCCAACACATCTGATAGTTCTGATGAGGAATCTGTACTCAGGACAAGAGGATATTGTCAGAACAGAACACACAGAAACAGAATTGTTCTCAATTGGCAAAGGAATCAGACAAGGATGCATACTTTCACCCTATCTATGCAACTTGTATGCAGAATATATAAGAAAAACAGGCTTGGACACAGAAGAAGGAGGAATAAAAATAGAAGGAAGGAATATCAACAATCTAAGATATGCAGATGGCACCATAATACTAGCAGAAGACCTCACAGACCTGGAACACCTACTAAGGAAGATCAAAGAAGAAAATGCAAAGGGAGGCTTAATGTTGAACACAAAGGAAACAAAAATAATGACCATCGAGGTCCTTCACAAGTTCAACCTAAACAATGAAGAAATAGAAATAGTAAAATAATTCTTTTACCTGGAATCAAACATTGTTAGAAATGGGGACTGCAGTCAGGAAATCAGAAGATTGAGAATGGGGAGGGTGGCTATGAAAGAACTAGAAAAGATTCTAAAATGAAAAGATATACAACTCAGCACAAAAGTTAGAATCATACAAGCCATTTTATTCCCTATCACCATGTATGGATGTGAGAGCTGGACAGTTAAGAAAGATGATAGGAAGAAAATCAACGTAAATAATAATAATAATAATAATAATAACAACAACAACAACAACAACAACAATAAAATTTATTTGTACCCCACCCCTCTGAGAACAATTTGAGATGTGGTGCTGGAGAAGAGTGCTGAGGATCCCATGGATAGCTAAGAAGACAAACAAATGGGTCCTAGAGCAGATCAAGCCAGAAACCTCCCTGGAAGCCAAGATGACCAAACTGACACTGACGTACTTTGGACACATCATGAGAAGAGACGACTCTTTGGAAAAGAACAATAATGCTGGGGAAGGTGGAGGGAAGTAGGAAGAGAGGAAGGCCACATGCCAGATGGAAGGAGGTCACAGGTATTAAGGGGTTGCAGGAATTAAGCAGAGCAGTGGAGGACAGAGGGTCTTGCAGATATCTCATCCATAGAGTTGCCATGAGTCGAGATCGACTCGAGGTTAGTTAACAACAAAATCATGGGATTTTCTTGGCCAGTTTTTTCAGAAGGGGTTTGCTATTGCCATTCTCTGAGGTAGAGAAAGTGTGACTTGTCCAAGGTCACCCAGTGAATTTAATTGGCCAAACCAGGATTCAAACCCTAGTCTCCAGAGTCCTAGTCAAATGCTCAAACCACTATACTAATGCTAATGTTTTCTAATTACTTTAAAAGTTATTTTTATAGATAATTTAAAGATAAAGGCATTTTGACACATTTTTCAAGTTTTATGCTACTCTCTTTTCAATTCTGTTCCCCTCCCTCAAGTAACCAGACCCTCCTGCAACATAAAGAGTTACTTTTTCACACTGTAACAATATCCTCCAACATTTCATAGATGAAAACGAGGACACATGAGGCCAAACAACAACAGAGTGTGTTTAAGATGGCAAAAGTTCTTACTGAGGAACAACACACAAGATGGTAGAGGCTGCAGCAGTTTGCTTGTTCCAGAGCATAGAGGGAAGAGCAAGATTCTGCCCCCTCCTCTCAGTCCATTGCTGAGTTAATTGAGTGCAAAATATTTTTTGCATTTTGAATTCAGTTTACAGCTTAGTAAGCTGAAGACGAAGTGTAGAAAGTAGGAGGAGGAGAGAGAAACTGGGACATTTTAAAGCAGCTAAAAAAAGTGGATTAACAGAGGATTAATTAGGACTATCCCAGCCAGATTAACACAGTTTGAGAGTGTGTGTAATAAGTAATGACAATGGGTTATTTTCCAAACATTGATAGAAGCTTATCACACCACACTTTTAAAACAGGGCTAGGTCACTTTAACTGCTCTGACTGCCCCCTGTTGCATTTTGGGATTTGTAGTTAAAGGCTCTCTAGCTGAATATTCTAAATGCCGCTTCCTAAACTACAAGTTCCAGAATGCAACAGGAGGCAGCCAGAGCAGTTAAAGCGACCTAGCCCCATTTTAAGAGTGTAGAGCAATAGTCTCCTTAATTAGGTAAAAGAAACTAATTACTTTGAAAAGTTGTTTTTTCCAAGCTCAGCAATTTAGTATTGAAGTGTTTTATTAGGTAGTGATGTAGTAGAGCCAGGTTGGCAGGGTCAAAGACCCTGGACCTTTTATAAGCATAGGCTATGACATTATCTGCTACTCCCTTGGATTTTCCTGTTCCCTCAAAATTTAGCTTTCCCTGGTGCCCTGGTGGCACAGCATTTGAATGCCAGTACTGCAGCCACAATGTTGTGAGTTCAATCCCAGGGCTCCAAGGTTGACTCAGCCTTCCATCCTTTTTTAGGTCAGTAAAATGAGTACCCAGCTTGTTGTGGACAATTGGCTTATAGACTGTAAAGCGTTTAAAGAGTGTTGAGTTCACTGATAAGTGACATAGAAATGTGAATGCTATTGCTATTGCTATTCCCAGAAACAATGTCCTGGGATGTGCTATACTTGTTGTAATCCAAAGTAATTTGATGTGGCCTGGTATTGAGTGGCAAGAATCATTAGTTTTACAAAAGGCCTGCTCTGAGAGGGAGGAATAAAAACTGTCAGAATTTTTTTTGCCTTTTAATAGAGATCAACATATCTGCACTCCTTTTTAAAAACTTTCCTCGGGGGTATTGTTATAAGGACACCTATAAGGCTGGGGGCCTGCATTTCAAAATGTACCACTACATCTTGGATGTTAATAGGAATTTTTTTAAAAAAAGCCCACTGTGGATTAACACATCGTGTAATCTTATTTAGAAAAGCCAATCTCATCAAGCAACTCTAGAGAAACAGGACAATTTATCTGAAGACCACTTCACTGAATGACAAGTGAGAATTGGGAACTGGAGGACTGGAGGAGGCGGTTGGAGGAGTTACAATTCAACAAGGAGAGGAATGGAAGAGGAGCACAAACTGGATGGTTTATATAGTACCTGATTCCAGCATTTAAGAGAAGAGATCAAGACAATAGAACCAGATCAGGCTGGAAAAGTGAAAGAGGAGATGTTGATGCTGAGGATCTGCAGCATTTGAAAGTTATCTCTATATGAATGGAGTTCTGCTGGTTTTGGAACAACCTCTATGCTTTGCCCTGACCATGCAATCACCACCGTCTACCCACACAATCACATAGAGAAAAGAAGCTTCCAAATGGTTCAATCTGATATGCAGAGAAGTCTATGTATAGTAAAGGATATTTACCCTTTAAAAAAATCCAGGTATATGTCTATATATTTGTGGAAAAATCAACCCCTTCTAGCACAGACAGTATAAATAAGAGTTTGGAAAGGAAAGCTGAAAACTGCTTTATCAACTGACACTTTATTTTTACATTTTTTCTTTATGGAAGAAGGGGTGTATTCACACTGCAGAAATAAAGCAGTTTGACATCACTAACTGCCATGACTCCATGCTATGGATTCCTGGGATTTGTAGTTCTGTGAGATATTTACCCTTCTCTGTCAGAGAGCTCTGGTGCCCCACTAGACTACAAATCCCAGTCTTTCACAGCCATGATACATGGAAGTTAAAGTAGTATCACATTGCTTTATTTCTGCAGGGTGGCAACAGCCAAGGATATTTCATATTTCACCTATAATTTTACAAAAACTAGAGTCCTTCACAGAATTATAAACTTTGTATACTTTTATCCAGTCAAAACTCTCCAGTTCACATGTTGGACTACTTGAAATTCCCAGGCACTTTTCAATGAAAGTCCCGTGTCAATTAAAATGTGTTTGCAAGTACTAAAGAGATGCCTGAACAAAATGATCAAATTTCATTTTTTAGAAAAAATGCTGAAGCACAGGGCTAAGTACACATGGTGGCTTGTACCAGCCAGCATCCCCCATTATGTGTCTCCTCAGTAATGTCTTGTACAAGAAGCACAGGATACAACATCAGCATTCAATGTTTCCCTATATCAGGAGTAAGCAACCTAAGGCCCCGAGGCCTTTGGACTGGCCCCAGGCCGGTCCTGCCGCCGCCGACCGCCATGATGATATTGATTATTGTTGTTATTACTTCTTCTTGGGGTTTTCTTGGCAAAATCTCCACAGGGGTTTTGCCATGGCTTTTCTGGGGCTGAGAGAGTGTGCATGTATATTTTTTATTTTTATTTTTTTATTTTTTTATTTTTTTATTTTATTTATTTATTTATTTATTTATTTATTTATTTATTTATTTATTTTTGGTGCTTCGGCCCCCCAATTGTCTGAGGGACAGCAACCCAGTCCCCAGCTCAAAAAGGTTGCCTACCCCTGCCCTGTATCCTAGAAGTGACAGCTAAGTGGCAACATAGCTCACTTTTCAAATATTACACCCAAGCAAGGGGATATACAATACAGAATAGTAGCAGTGGTTGCTAACATCCTTTGTAATATTTAATTAGGCTCCGAAGGCACATATTCAAAAGGTAGAAGCAATTATGATTTAGAAATGTTATAACATGCCAATGTTATCTGAAGCCTAAGATCACTAGGATTCTGAATCATACATTCGATAGTAAGGTGTTTTTACTTGAAGTAGGGAGGGAATGAGGTGTTGAAAAATAATGGATTTCAACTAGTTTGGAAAAGCATTTAATCTTCCAGCCTTTCCAGAAACAAGGGAGCAGAAAGAAGGAAGGAAGATAATAAGTTTTTAAAAACAAAACCTCAGCTGGGTACAAATCTACCTATATGATCAAATATGACACGCTTCCTACACAGTAATGTTTTTGGCAGCCTTTATGATAAAACTCATTCCAAGTCCTTTGTTTTCAAGACAGACAAAGTACTGAAAATGAGAACATCTGCCTGTCAACAAATATTCACTAGGGCTGCAGCAGAATTCCTCTACAGTAGGATTTTGAGGTCATAGCAATTTCATGCATCTTGCTTCTCCTGAGGGTAAAAACAGGAAATTGTATTCTCAGAAAAACTGGGCTTCCATAGGAACTCAGGTTAGCTCAACAGAAATTTGGGAGCGATCAGGCAGTTCTGGGATATTTGCTTTGATCATGAGACAAGCCAAAGATAGAAACACTAAGGGAAAAGGGGGTGCTTCAAAGATCGTCTCTGAAGAAGCTCCTCTGTTTGCAAAACTGGAAGGGATGAGACAGAAATCACAGCTTGCCCCTCCAAGATTTCTGGAAAGCTTGCCATCATCATCATCATCATCATGTCACCTTTCTCCTGAATTGGACCCAAAGCAGCTCACAAAAGATACTTAAAAAAACAGTGCAGCTTTAAAAGCAGAATTTGAAACATTGCATCAATGTAACAAGTGAAAAATACAAAATCATTGAAAGACAAGCTAAAAGTGTAAAACCATTAAAAATATATAAAAGCAAACACCCCAATAAGAAGCCTCTCCAGTTCTGAGCCACTCAAGTTCACACTTAACCATCCTTTGATCCCACCTATTCCTTGGTTTCTTGCCATAATGAATGTCTGAATCTTTCATGTTCCCACACAAATCATTTTTAAAGGAAGTTCTTTCTATTTGGGACATAAAGATATGTTTATGTTTTTAAAAATGGACAAAATCAAACTGTGTACAAACCAAATTTAACAGGTGGAGCTCATCCCAGAATGGAGAATACAATATTGTAACTTGTTTACTATGTGTGTGTGTTGTGTGCCTTCAAGTCAGTTCTGACTTGTGGCGCCCCAAGGCTGTTTTCTTTTTCTCTTTTCTGATAAGGCTGTTATCACACAGTTTTCCTGGCAAGATTGTTCAGAGGAGGTTTGTCATTGCCTTCCCCTGAGGCTGAGAGCATGTGACTTGCCGAAGGTCACCCAGTGAGTTTCATGGTGAGAATCGAATCCTGGTCTCCAGAGTTGCAGTCCAACACTCAATCCACTACACCACAGTGTTTCAGGTAATTCACAGCAAATTATGGTTAATATCACATAACAGGGAATTGGAAAGGAAATTGAATACCTTTCTTTAAAGGTATCATAGAACCTAGGGAATCTCCTTGGGATCAGTACTTATGATGAATGTAGCATCTCACCAGTAAAAACTATGCTGGATGATTACCAGATGTTTAAATGCTTTGTCTTGGCAACAGTGAAGAAATACTGAAACACATTTTGGCTTAATGAGAAGAAAGGAAGTGATGTAAGAGGAAGAGCACTTAGCCAGGCTGGCACTGCGTGCAGAACATGCAAAGTTGAGGGACACGTGCAGGGCACAGAGGCTAGCAGAATAATGTGGGTACCCAGAAGACATAGACTAGACTAATCCATATTTGACAGCAGACACATACCATCTATTTTTATTCATCCTTTTCATTTAAGAATATAGCCACAGGGAGATCTAAAAGATGGGATGGCTACTTAGCCAAAGGCTTCTTTCTAATCATTCCCACCAGGTATTACTGGTACTAAATCTTCCTTTGAGTGAATGATGATCTGGGCAGGCGTAATGCTTAACCTAAATCAGGAGCTACATCCAAGTGTCTACACTCTAGCTAAGGATTGGCCATAACGCCAATTTTGGGCGGGGGGCTGTATGTCAGGAAATATGGGTAATTCACAACTGCTTTCACAATTTTTATTTTAATGGAAGGAAAGAAATATTTTTCTCCAAGAACGTAGTAAGATACTATTTTAACAACAGAGTATAGAATCATAGAATCACAGAGTTAGAAGAGACCACAAGGGCCATCCAGTCCAACCCCCTGCCATGCAGGAACTCAAAATGAAAGCATTCCCGACAGATGGCCATCCAGCCTCTGTTTAAAGGCCTCCAAAGAAGGAGGAAATGACATACAAATTTTGACACTGTGATTGTAACTTACCTTAAAATAATAATAAATATTAAAGACAGGTTGTAATGTACTTGATGAAACTTAATTACCTACCATAGCCTAGAGTTCATAGTTAAATGTATGTACTTTCATTTGAATAGTACTTAATGTGCCTGAAATTACTGTTCATCAAGCACATAACATGTGGATTGTGACATCTGATACTATTAACAACCAGTGTGCTACCAAAGGAAATAGAATCTCTGAGATACCTATCTGAAGAAGACAAGAATCTATGTCTAAAAGTATCAGGTAAAATATATTAAATAAACATCTTGTTCTACTTTCATTAATTGTAAGAGATGGTATGGAGAGATGGCTTTTGAAAGATAAACAGCAGTCAGATAAGTCAAATACTATATATACTATAATGTAGGTCTAGAAATTTTAGTAAAAAAATTGCCTCCCAAAACCTGGTTTTTCCAAAAACTGGTTGAAACCCCTCTGTCCACACTGGCCATTCCCAAGGTGTTCCAAATGCACATGGGCTCATCACACAGCACAGCATCAAGCTGCACCACTGGATATTTTGTGTCGCCAGCCCACCATATATGAGCACAATTGCACAAACACACCGCCCACGATGGCCTGCTGCCTAGATGCTATACCAATGGATGGCCATCCCTTTCATCAGCCACACAATCGCACCTGCAATCCTCCACTGGTACAGGGCATTGGAGCATCAGTGTGCCCAGTAAAACACTGGCAAAGCACAATCATGGATACCCCCCCCCACACACACACACACATGCCCCCTTCACTTCCTTTCATCCCATGTCCACTCTTGGACTGTTTGACTTGTGTATGTTGTATTTATATCCATTGCAGGTGTCACTCTTTCACTTTTTTGCATTGCGCCTTGAGTTGGACTATTGTGGCTTCTTTTTGCTCTAGTTTTTTTAGCCTTGGAGCATGGCTTCAATCTAGTTTCTGCGTGCTTTGGAGGCATCCATCATCTAAACACCCCACCTTCAAATGGGGTGAAACCGCTTTATTTGGCCTGTCTGTTTCACCCCTATGTTGCATCCCCAGCAGGTGTTTTTGAAGGCAGTAGGGCTGAAAGAAAAGTCTTTCCTGAGGATCTCAGGACCCAAGCAGACTCATACTGGGAAATGCAATCTGTCAGATAGCCTGAAACTATGTGTAGGACTTTATAGGTCATGACCAGCACTTTGAATTGTGCCTGAAAACAGAACAGCAAGCAGTGGTTCTATTGCGCCAAGGGTGCTGTATGGTCCCTGCAACAGCCACAGTCAACAATCTTTGTACCAAGTGAAGTTTCTGAACATTCGTCAAAGGTAGCCCTCCACAGAGGCTGCAATCCAACATCCCCTCAACATAACACAAATATCTTCCCACAGAGATACACTATGTGAACATGATACAAACTCCATGCAGAAAAGCAACATTGTGCAAAACATCCAATGACTAGGTGCCATTTCACAACGTACAAGGGACAACAGCAGTGCACAATATACAGTGCACAACCACACTGCACAATATACTGTGCACATAACCACAATACACAATATATGAAACTCAATCACAATGTAAAATAGAGGATGTATAGCCACAATGGACAATATAGGATTCACAACTGCAATATGAAATACACAATGTGTAATAGCAAGTTGAAAAGACAAGGCACAAAGGAACATGCTTTGTGTGCAATTCCACTTGCGCTGCTATCAGGAGAATACATCTGTTGTGCAGTGGTGACTTTTGGGCCATGCACATATTTCATGACTTACATATGTATATGTCCCTAGCCAGTGTGTTTCAGTAATCCAAACAGGATATAACTAGAGTGTATGTCATAGTCACTCAATCAGGACAGATGTACTTGGTACACTAGCTTTAAGTATGCAATTGCTTTACTAGCCACCACAGAAACCTGAACTTCCAAGCTCACTTCCCAAGTGGCAGTGTAGCCCCATCCAGCACAGACTGAAGCCCTATCTCTTGATCTTCTCTTCAATTGGCCAGGAGCACTCTGTCTTGTCTGGATTTCACTCCAATTTTTTCACCCAATTCCAATTCATTACTGATGGCAGATACTGATTTTTAACTGAAACAACTTCCTTGGAGCTTGGTGAAAAGGAGAATGAGAGGTGGGTGTCAGTGCACTGGTTGCATAGAACCCCAAACTTCTGGACCAGTAGCGTCACTGGGGGGATGCGGGAGGTCCAGACTGCACCAGGTGACACCCCATGAGGGCCTTTTTGGGCAGCCTAGACCCCGTGTGGGGCCTTTTGGGGCCACCCAGACCCTGTGTAGGGACTTTTCGGGTGGCCTAGGCCCTGCTTGGAGTCATCCCAGGCGCGGTGGCTGCTTCCTGGTGGTGCATGGGGCATTTCCGGCTGCGCTTGCTTGCTCCCTCACATGCCAGAAGTGCGCCAGAAGGTGCACGCCAGAAATCCCACCCCATAAGTCCCGCCCCCACATGGATGACCACACCGGGTGACACCAACCCTAGGGATGCCACTGCTCTGGACAACCACTTGCAGCATTTCCATGAAGACTTTAAACAGCACAGGATATAAAATGGAGCCCTGAGGAACCCCATAGATCAATGGCCAAGGAGTCTAATGGGAGTGCCCCAGTCCCACCTTCTGGGCTTTCCCTTCTGAGAAGAAAAGGAGTCACTGGCCTTACAGAAAAAACTTAAAAATAAGAAATCAAAACACACACACTCAGGATTTGAAATGTGTTATATCTAGAATATGATGCACCTTCTTTTGCTGTCATTTTTTAAAAACACACCAATTGCATAAGATTTGCCTCATTGTAACCTGTTTTATTTGTACGGAGAAGCTGTACCGCCCCTACCTCCTCCAACATACACTCACATGAAATAAACTCTTATTTATGGTGTCTTATAAAGCAACAGATCCTGGGGAGTCTCTAATCATTCAAAGAATCAAGAGAGAGATAGCAAAGAATGTTAGGGATTCTTATCCCCGTTTTGGCTAAGCCATTTTTACCTCCTGTGGCTTTAGCACAGCTGGAAATTTAGGTGGATTTCAGTTAAAACCAGATGCTACCTCTGAGCTGGGTTTTTCCTAGGTAACTATATAGCAAAACAGCTGCTTTTGGCAGTGGTTTTATTTTCCACATTTTTTCCCCTTTGGTATGGAAAATAATTTAAAATAAAAACAGTACATTTTGTAGCAAAGCACAATACAATTTCATGCTAGCAAAATGGTACATTAATCAACATATATCCCACAAACACGGTCATATTTTGTGGGATATCTGTTCCTAATTAATGTACTGTTATTGTTGGAGAGTTACAATACTTAAATCAGATACCATATACAGATGTAGAAAGATGTAGAAAGATGTAGAAATAATTAGCACTTGTATTAACTTAGAAATTGTGTTTTGGGGCGGAAAGAAAGGTGAAATACATTTTCCTATTACCTATTGTGATCCGGGCAATAAAAACAAATTAAAAAAAAAACCCATTCATCTATGGGGGGGGAGGAATTGTCTAACATTCTAGCCTAAGGTAACTTTCAGCCCTTGTTAAAGGTGTCATCAGAAGACTGTCTTTGAAAGGGTACCTTGTACAGATTATTTTTCCAGAAAATGTGAGCAGATAGCTCTCTCTTTCAGACTGACTTTTGGTTTGTATATAGTTACCATATACTAAATAGATAACAATATGGGGCTATACGTACTAAAAAATTCCAAGGGCCTGTTGTGTATCCTACCACCCCAAGGGGCTAGACTGGTGAAGACATGGGACAGGGCTTTCTTTGTGGCAGTCACTCAGTTGTGGAGCTCTCTCTTTCTCTCTCTAGGAAAATCAGGCTGCCTCCATGCTTACTAAGCTTCTGGTGTACATTCAAGATTTCATTGTTGCATAACTTCCAACATTTCATAGATGAAAATCAGGACATGTATGGCCAAGCAACATGGTTGAGCATTGTGGAGAGAGCAAAAGTTATTGATGAGAAAGAACAGACTAGCTAGAAGAAGCTATAGCACAGGAGTAGGCAACCTTTCCCCTTTAAGGGCCGAGGGACTTCAGCTCCCAGAATCCCAGGAGCTATTGGCTAACATGGGACTATTGGCCAACATAGCTGAGGCTTCTGGGAGCTGAAGTCCCTCGGCCCTTAAAGGGGAAAGGTTGCCTACCCCTGCTATAGCAGTTTGTTGTTCCCTGAGCCTACTGGGAAGGGTAAGGGCCTCGGCAGACGGCTAATAGGGCCATCTCCGAGACCCGGAAGAGAAGGGGCAGCCGCACGCGCGGCGTCCCTTCCTCTTCCTGAGGTCGCCCTCGGTGCTTCCGGCCCTCCGGACGGCCGGCGCACCAAGGGCAGCCTCCCGCCGCAGTGACCGGACGCGCTGCGGCGGAAAAGACAGAGAAAGTGCGCTCTACGCGTTTGGGGCGCACTTTCTCTGTCTTGTAAAAGGAGCGGCAATTTGCCGCTCCTTTTAGAGGCGCCGCAGGAGCGCCGCGGTCCGGCTGCCATGGTCCTGCGGCGTTCCGGACGCCCTGGTCTGCAACCCCCCTAAGACTCCATCCCCTTCTCTTCTCTCCTGCTCTCCTAAGTTAAGTGAATGCAAACAAGCTTTGCACTTTAAACAGTTTGCAGCCTGATTACAGAAGAAAGCCAAGGACAAAGAGGGAAAGTGGGGAGGAGGAGAAAGAAAATGGGACATTTTAAAAGCAGCTGGAAAAGTGGGATGACGGAAAATTAATTGGGATGATCCCTGCCAAATCAGGACAGTTGGAAATTATGTTGTTCCATATGGCCCTTGGTCTTTAGAACCAGGGTTGGTCTTTGGGAATGTTAGTTGCGTGTGAGTTTAATTGTTCTAATTTATTTGTAAATAGCACTTTTCTTTGTTTTTATCCTTGTCCATTGCCTGAGGAATCCTTATGGGCTGAGAAGTGATAAATCAGTGGTTTTCATACAAATACTTAAGAATAATTTTTAAAAGGTGGGGGTCAGGATCTTGTTCTGTTAAATTGCTCATCCATTGCACTGCATTTAAAGTGGTTTGACATGTCCATCATCACCAAAGTCATAGAATCATAGAATCATAGAGTTGGAAGAGACCACAAGGGCCATCCAGTCCAACCCCCTGCCATGCAGGAACTCAAAATCAAACCATCCCTGACAGATGGCCATCCAGCCTCTGTTTAAAGACCTCCAAAGAAGGGGACTCCACCACTCTCCAAGGGACTGTGTTCCATTGTCGAACAGCTCTAATTGTCAGGAAGTTCCTCCTAATGTTGAGGTGGAATCCTTTTCCTGTAGTTTGCATCCGTTGTATTATCTGGAGCAGCAGAAAACAAGCTAACACCCTCCTCAATCCCTTCAAATATTTAGACAGGGCTATCATATCCCTCTTAACTATCTCTTCTCCAGGCTGAACATACCCAGTTCCCTAAGTCGTTCTTCATAGGGCATGGTTTCCAGACCCATCACCATTTTAGTCGCCCTCCTCTGGACACGCTCCAGTTTTTCAACATCCTTTTTGAATTGTGGTGTCCAGAACTGGACACAGTATTCCAGGTGGGGCCTGACCAAAGCAGAATACAGTGGCACTATTACTTCCCTTGATCTAGATACTATACTTCTATTAATGCAGCCTAAAATTGCATTGCCCTTTTTAGCTTCCACATCACACTATCGACTCATGTTCAACTTGTAGTCTACTAGGACTCCTAGATCTCTTTCACACATAAGCCAGGTGCCCCACACACAAACACCATCTTAAATCTTATGTATTTCATTTTCCCCCTAAGTTCAGTACCTTACATTTTCTCCATGTTGAAATTCATTTTGTTAGCTTTGGCCCAGCTTTCTAATCTATTAAGGTCATTTTCAATTTTTATCCTGCCTCCTGGGATATTAGCTATTCCTCCTAATTTGGTGTCATTTGCAAATTTGAAAAGCATGCCCCCTGTTCCTTCATCCAAATCATTGATAAAGATGTTGAAGAGCACTGAGCCCAGGACAGAATCCTGTGGCACCCCACTGGTCACTTCCCTCCAGGATGAGGAGGAGCCATTGCTGAGCACCCTTTGGGTTCAGTCAATCAACCAATTACTAATCCACCTAACAGTTGTATTGTCTAGCCCACATTTTATTATCTTGTTTTGCAAGAATATCATGGGGGACCTTGCCAAAAGCCTTACAGAAATCAAGATATGCTTTGTCTACCGTGTTCCCTTCATCTACCAAGCTGGTAATTTTATCAAAAAAAGAGATCAGATTAGTCTGGCGTGACTTGCTTTTGAGAAACCCATGCTGCCTTATTGTGATTATGGCATTCCTTTCTAAATATTCACAGATTCTCTGTTTAATGAACTGTTCCAGAATCTTTCCCGGTATTGATGTCAGACTAACTGGGCAATAATTGTTGGGATCCTCTTTTTTCCCCTTTTTGAAGATGGGGACAATGTTTGCCCTCCTTCAGTCTGCTGGGACTTCTCCTGTTCTCCAGGAGTTCTTAAAGATTATTGCCAGTGGCTTGGAGATTACATTTGCTAGTTCTTTTAATAGCCTTGGATGTAGTTCATCTGGTCCTGAAGACTTAAATTCATTTAGGTTAACCAGGTATTCCTGTACTACCTCTTTACTTATTCTGTGCGGCATTTCCCCTATTGTGTCCTGTGCTCCATTTTCCTCAGGTTGAACACCCTTTTCCGAGAAGACTGAGGCAAAGAAGGTGTTGAGTAGCTCTTCCTTTTCTCTGTCCCGTTAGAGTTTCTCCATCTTCTCTGCACAGTGGTCCTATCAGTTCCTTCTTTTTTTTGCTACGGACATATGCAGAAAAGCCCTTTTTGTTGTTCTTAACCCCTCTAGCAAGCCTGAGTTCATTCTGTGCTTTGGCTTTCCTGACTTTACCTTCGGTAGTGAGGTGGGATAGAAATAAATGTTATCATTATTACTATTACATGTGCTAGCTATTTGTTTGAATTCCTCTTTAGTGATTTTGCCCCTTTTCCATTTCTTATACATCTCCTGTTTAAAACTTAGTTCAGTTGAAAGTTCTTTTCTCATCCAACCCAGTTTCTTGAGACACCTCCCATTTTTCCTTCTCATTGGAACAGTTTGTGCCTTCAATATCTCCCTTTTGAGAAACTCCCATCCATCCTGAACTTCTTTCTCCTTTAGTATTCCTGACCATGGGATCACTCCGTGTTTCCCTAAGTTTATTGAAATCAGCTCTCGTAAAGTCTAGAATGAGTGTCTGACTATACCTAGCTTCTCCTTTCCACTGTATAAGAAACTCCAGTAGAACATGATCACTCCCACCTAAGGAGCCCACCACTTGCACCCCATTTACCAGGTCATCCCTGTTGGTTAGGATCAGATCTAAAATAGCTGATTCCTTTGTTGCTTCTTCCATCTTTTGGACAATGAAATTGTCTTTGAGGTAAGTGAGGAATTTGCTAGACCTTGGAGTATTGGCTGAGTTTGACTTCCAGCAAATATAAGGATAGTTGAAGTCACCCATCACTACTACACTTCTCCTTTCTGAGTATGTGGTCATCTGTTCTAGGAAGGCATCATCCAATTCCTCAATCTGACTCGGGGGTCTGTAGCAGGCTCCCACAATAACATCCCTGCTGTTTCCTTCTCCTTTAATTTTTATCCAGATGCTGTCCACCTGATTTCCAGGATTTAAGTCCTGGATCTCTTCACATGTGTAAATATCCCTGCCATATAATGCTATTCTTCCTCCTTTCCTGTTTGGCCTATTTCTCTTTAAAAGGTTATACCCCTCTATTCCTACATTCCAATCATGAGACTTATTCCACCAGGTTTCAGTGATGCCTATTATATCGTATTTGCTTTGTTGTGCTAGGAGCTCAAGTTCATCTTGTTTATTTCCCATGCTCTGTGCATTAGTGTAGAGACATCTAAGACCATGGGTCCTCCCCACTTGCTGCCTGTGTGAGGTTTTTTGCCTCCTATTGTTAGGCCCTTGCATCATTTGCCTTGTTCCCTCTATAACATTTTGACTATTATGTCCAGCCCATGATGTACTCCTTCCTTCCAAGATGCCTTCCAAGATACTGTCTCCCTCCCCCCACATGACTCAGTTTAAAGCCCTCCTGATCAAATGTTTGAGGCTATTGTCAAAAATGTTTCTGCTAACTGGTGTGAGATGCAGCCCATCTCTTGCCAGAAGTCCACCGTCATGGAACCGCAGCCCATGATCCAAGAATCCAAATCATTCTTGGTGGCACCATCTACAGAGCCAGTTATTCACATCTTTTATTTTTCTCTCTCTTCCAGGACCATGCCCTTCAACTGGGAGAAGAGATGAGATAATACCTGTGCATCCAGCTCTTTCAGCTTCCTACCCAAAGCCTCATAATTCCTTCTGATATTCTGAAAGGTATGCCTTGCAGTTTCATCGGTTCCCACATGGACCAAGAGGAAGTGATAATGGTCAGTAGACTTGACAAGTCTTGTCAGCCTGCCTGTCACATCATGGATTTTTGCCCCAGGGAAACAACACACCACCTGGGACATCTTGTCATGCCCACAAACCACTGCTTCTGTACCCTTCAACAAGGAGTCCCCCACCACCACCACACACCTACTCTGAGGCTTAGCAGTAGCTGTTTCCTGCGGTGGTACTCTCAGGGTCCCCTGCACTGTCCCTGAGAACTGCCCCTGCTGGTCTTCCTCTTCATCCTTGATAAGGGAGAGAGCTTCAAAACGATTCTGTAACTTCAAGCTCCCTGAATGATCCCTGGTTTCCCTACTTCTGTGTGTGACGTTTCTCCAGTTGTCTACCTCCTGTGTGTGTGAAGTGATCTCCTCTCCAACAACATTCTCTTTGTGGTCCCTGTCCAAGACTGTTCATTCCGTTCTGTCCAGGAACACCTCTTGCTCCTTAATATGCTGAAGTGTAGCTACCCGGGCCTCTAGCTGCTGAACTTTCTCTTCCAGGAGGGCTACCAACTTGCACTTGGTGCAGATGAAGTTCCCCACATCTCTAAGCAAGAAGACAAACATCCCACAAGTGTTGCAGGTGACTGCAGCAGCTCCCTCAGTGTCCATATTGATACTTCTTAAGTAAGCAGTGAAACAGGACTGTGGGCTTCTCCCTCAAAAAGTCCCCCGTAAAGACCCACATAAAGGGCCCCTGTTGGCTTGATCTTTTCACCAGGCTCTGTCAGCAAGCTCAATCAACTAGGTTTATAACTCTATAGAGAGCTCCTGGATGCTACCTTGTTCTGGAGGCAAATATGACTCTCTTCCTCCACTCAAAATGGCTGCCCATAACCTGCTTTCCTTCTTCTTCCTGGCAAGAACGTCTTCCTCCGGGACTTTGCTACACAACCAGAAGGCATAGTCCCAACAATTAACACTGTATGACTAACAGCACATCTTACTATGGAGATTATCAGACAGCAAAAAAGGACGGGAATAAAAAGTTATGGGGCCATTCCACTTCACTTACAGGAGAAGAACGGGATGAGAGCAACGCCACGGGATACTGTCTGATAAACTTCCAGAATTGCACAATAAGGACAGGAGCATCCCGCGTCTCTTCCATCCTTTTTCGCAGCCTGATAATCTCGACTGTTGGCAAGAATTTTCAGTTCACCAGATTCAGTATAATTTCAGTTGTGTTGATTTGGATGTATTTATTGACAGGACTACAGACTGGGATAAATTTTATTGTATTCACTTGTTGTTTGAGGAATTTAACATGCATGAATGGATATATAAAATCACATAAAGCTATTAATTTGGGATGGTGAAGTTTTAAGTGCAACAACAAAATCCAAAATTCACAAAACAGTGATACTTTTCTTGGAACAACTAAAAAGCATAAAATACATCATGCAAGCTTTTTGAAACTTCACTGGCTTCTTCATCAGGTAAATATGTCAAAAATCTTACAGGAAAAGAAAAGTGACAATGTTAGAGTCAGTCCTACATTGTGTCTCAGATGTTACTCTGTTGTTAGTTAAGCTAGTTTAGAGAGGAGTATCACTGCAAGGATATCAATGCCCCTTGCCTACATTAAGAATGGTCAATGGAATTACAACCATAAGATTCACAGTGAAATGAATATAAAGGCAGTTAGGTGTGTTAAGATGTTTGTTTCAGTTCATTTTTTATAAGAGGTGATCCAAATTCACATATCTTTGAGACTGAAAGAACTTGAGATTTTTAAAGAATAATTAAATGTCGGAGAAACTGAAAGTGATAGGTTTGTTCATCTAAACCAGGGGTAGGCAACCTAAGGCCCAGGGGCCAGATGCGGCCCTCCGAGGCCTTTGGACCAGCCCCAGGCCGGTCCTGCTGCCGCCGCTGCCTGGCATGATGATATTATTGTTGTTATTACTTGTTCTTGGGGTTTTCTTGGCAAAATCTCCACAGGGGGTTTGCCATGGCTTTTCTGGGGCTGAGAGAGTGTATATGCATATTTTTATTAATTTTTTAAAAATTACTTTTTTTATATTTATTTATTTATTTATGGTGCTTCAGCTCCCCAATTGTCTGAGGGACAGCAACCTGGCCCCCGGCTCAAAAAGGTTGCCCACCCCTGATCTAAACCCAGGACTTTGAGAGACTCATAAATTTGGGGTTGACCCTGTGTATTTAGTCACATTAGAGGGGTTTTTTTAAAAAAAAAAAGTTGTGAACTTTTCTTTCCCAGAATGTTGTAATTTGTACAACGTGGTCACTTCCAGTCTGGAAACAGCTGCACAAACTGAATGTAGCTGGTGCAAGGGGCAGGAATTTCATACTGGTAAGGTTTTGGATAATTTAAAAAAGTTCATTACAATAAATTACAAAACAAACTTGAGGTTTAAAAAAACCTGAATGCAAGAGAAAGAGAAAAAAGACAGATTTTCCCATCTCTGCTGTTGACACAGTAGTTAATAAACCAGAACCATGTTGAGGCTGGTCTATTAAAAAGGAACCAGTTTTCACAGCAATCTGTGCAGTTTATTGGATTATTATGCCTTCCTTGAAGGCACAGGACACTGTCTGTATCCATCTGGGTTTCTCTTACTGGAATTATTTATAGCATAGCTGGTATGTCCCTCCTTGATCCTTCAGATATTTGATTATAGCTCACAATACTCCTTTGAATATTGTAAGGTTGCATTTCCCCCTATAATGTGTGCTTATCTGTTAAAGATGGTGGTTGAAGCAGCTTTGACCTCCAGGGGACTCCCTCATTTCTTCAATACTTAATCAAGACAATTGTTTGGTCAGTTATGTTTATTTTAAACTGGAATGCACTGCCAGAAGAAAATGGTATTCTTCCATAGTAAAATGGCATGAAATGTGCATGGAGAAACATGCATTTGGCTTTTCCCTGTCCCCTCATTTTATGTATTTCTTCCATGCAGAAAAAGGGTGATGTGATGGCTTGGTTTGTTGGTTGGTTTGGTTTGGTTTGGTAACCAGATATCACAATACTGCTAGCTAAATACCTGCTGGATAGAGAGTGGTCTCCCACAAGAGTCTGGGGGTGGTTCACAGTCTCCTACCTGAAGCTTCACATCCTTTGTGTGGGAAAGAAGATACTTACCAAGCATGTATGATCTGTTCAGGCATAGGCTAGGATATGCATAGCTTTGAATTTCATTATTTTACCCCATTCCATCTGGTTTACTGAGGGAAAGGATGATGGGTATGGACCTGTGGATAATGTGCCTGGCCTTCCCAGTGTGATGGAGTGCCAGACCAGTGTAGTACTGGCGTTTACTCCTGCTAGCTATGCTTCTGATATACCTACAGTTCTGTTGGCCAAAGTTCTATGAATTGCTGCTCCTCCAGTCCATCCAATACCATCCAGCCTCAGAGGGAGAAATGCAGGCCCAGTTCCATCAGGCCTGACCTAGGGCCTTTACAGACTGCCAGTAATAATGCAACTTGAGTCCACTTTAACTGCCCTGTCTCAGTGCTAGGGAATCATGGGAACTGTAATTTATTGTGGTACCAGAGCTCTCTGATAGAGAAGGCTCAATGACTCAGAAAAAACTACAATTCCCATGATTCCCTAAAACTGAGCCAGGACAGGGAGGAAGCAGACGGGCGGCACGGGGCAACTCCGGGAAGCTGCGGATCGGGGCCGAGGTATCCGCACTCCTCGGCCCCGCAGTGCAGCGTCCCAGGCCCAGGAAGGAGCGCTAAAATAGTGCTCCTTCCGCAAGACGCAGAAGGTGCGCCGCAAAAGGCCTCCGGCGCACCTTCGGCGCCTCTTCCGCTGCAGCGTGTGCGGACGCTGCAGTGGAAGTGCGTCGTCAGAGCGCCAGCCGTGCGGAGAGCCGGCTGCTCCGACAACGTTTTTGGAAAGGGGTTGGGGCACCCAGCGTGAGGCTGCCCCTCCCCTTCCTGGCCTCGAAAACGGTGCTTTGTGCCATCTGCTGAGATCAATAGTTAAAGTGGACTCAAGTTGCATTATTTCTGGCAGTCTGTAAAGGCCCCTAGATTAAAAAGCAGAGCCCTCCCTCCAGTCCATCTGCCATGGTCCAGGCCTCAGAAGGAGAGAAGAATTGCTGGATCTGATCTTCTTCCCCACCGCCATTCCTTTCTCCTTTTGTGTCATGTCTTTTTAGATTGTAAGCCTGAGGGCAAGGAACCATCTAATTAGCCATTTGTAAGCCATTCTGAGAGCCTTTGTGGCTGAACAGTGGGGTATAAATACTGCTAATAAATAAATAAATGACAAATATCTCAGAATTCCTTATCATCTGTATCCTATTAGACTGCACTAACAGTTACAGTTGGCTCTTTGTATTCACAGATTCTTTATCCAGATTCCACCATCCACAGTTTGAAAAAATTATAAATTCCAAAAAGCAAGCCTTGATTTTGCCATTTTATATGAGAGACACCATTTTGCTACACCACAGTATTTAATGGGACATGAGCATCCACAGATTTTGTTATTCATGGGAGGTCCTACAACCAAACCCTACCAGATTCCAAGGGCTCACTGTATTGAATAGATTTCAAACTCATTTACACAGGAGGTATAAAAGGATGTCTCAACTTGGTTTGAAGCCTCCATATACCAGTTCTGGCAAGTTCCGCTGTTAGATGGAGTGACCAGTTCCAAATAGCACTACCTGCCTTTTCACTCATTTTCCAGCATTGCAGTAATCATATGTGAACAGAGACAAACCAGAAAGTCACCTCTTTAAGCAAGTTTCCTGTTGTCCTCTAGAGCTGTCCATTGGGAACCAGGAAAGCAGGTGGAAATGGAGACCTAATTATATTTGACATGGCCTCTGCAGACGGGCCCTTTGCGGCATGTTGGAGGCAGGGAAGGGGAGGAGCAGCCGCACACCAGCTGCCCCAACCCCTCCCCGAAGACGTCCTGACGCCACGTGCCATCACGCATGGGGCGTGGCACTGGGACATCCTCACGCGCTGCGCCAGAAGAGGCAGAGAAGAGCCGCGCGCTGGCTCTTAGGGTGGCCTTTTGCCGCCTCTAATAGGAGCGGCATTTTGCCGCTCTTTTAGAGGCAGCAAATGGGAGGGCTGCTGTGTGTGGCAGCAGCGGCCCTAATCCTCCGCTTCCCAGGCCGGCCCAGGGCTGCCCGTCTGCATCCCCCCCATTAAATATGAGTTTACATGCAATGACCAGAGCTTTTGAAAAATGCAAATCACATCAGCTAAGCTAAGGTGTCTGATAATTACAAGGATCACAGCAGGTTAAATGGTGGAAATTAATACTTTTCTTCTCCAGCTGCAGTTGTCAGGAAAATAATGAAACTGGTATTTGATGGGAAGGAGAGGAAACCCTTGTGGAAATGCCATCACATTGCAAATACCACTTTCTAATAAGTTTCTTCAGAACTGCAACAGGGAGAGGAAAGAATTGAGTTTCTCTTTTGCAGCTTTAGTGATCCAGATAATTATTAGCTCCCTTTGCAGCTGCTGTTTGCATTTTTAACAACCTGGATATTAAATGCTTAGTTCACCAAGAACTATCACATCAGGCTTGTAAGGCAGCCCACTCGTGTTAGTGTAGGAAATGCAAACATACTGGTTTGGGGACAGTCATTATTATTTTTGTTGTTGTTAACTGCCCTCAAGTCAATCTCAACCCACGGTGACCCTGTGGGTAAGACACCTCCAAGACTCCCTGTCAGTGGCATCACTAGGAGGTGTGGGGGGGGGGGTGCAGACTGAACCAGGTGACACCCTAAAGGTGGGGGGGGGGTAACACCACTTCTCCTCAAATACCTACCTTTTAGCAGAAACGGGCTGTGGAATTCATCTGTATCTCTTTAAAATGCTTTAAGAGAACATCTTTATCTCTTTAAAATGCTCTAAGAGATGGTGGGAATGGGGTGAAGCGCAGTGGGAGGAAAAAGGAGAGGCCCCGCCCCAGAATTTTTAAAAATTAAAATTTCAAATTTCAAAGTTTTAATTTTTTAAAAAAATAAAAAAAATGTAATTTTTAATTCTTTTAACATTTTCTTTAAAAACACCACATTTTAACCAAATCTTCACTATGTATATGAAAATACATTTAGGCTGTGCATATGCTATTGTAATTTGAAGGTGTAATTTTAATTTTGCTAATTGTTTTATGTCACAGCTATTAGCATTACACTCAGTGGTATATGAGAATTATGATTTACGAGTAACATTAGTGCAAAAAGCATTACTAAGGATTCTGTGTGGTGTGAAATGGGAGGAGGCCAATGGTGTGGGGGAGTGACACCATGAGTTACCGCACCAGGTGACACCAACCCTAGGAATGCCACTGCTCCCTGTCCTCCACTGCTCTGCTTAGTTTCTGCAAAGTAATACCCATGAGCTCCTTAATAGAGTCCATCCATCTGGCATGTGGCCTTCCTCTCTTTCTACTTCCCTCCACCTTCCCCAGAATTATTGTTTCTTCTAATGAATCCTCTTCTTATTATTACTATACAGTTCTTCAAAATACTATACAGTTCTTCAAAACAGTCACGGTACGGCTTCTGTCCTGGACTCTGCCTTCTGCACACTGACCTCCATAGCCTCATTCCACCCCCACCCCAACCTGTGCCTTCCCAGCATACCTTTTGGTCTGTATTTATTTTTGTTTTTAGCGCCACGGTGCCATCATGGCAAGCCATTACGTTTTTTAAAAAGAAAAGATTTTTTTTAAAAAAAAAACAATGTGCTTAGAAATAGCAAGGGGGAGGGAGGAGAAGAGGAGGGAAGCAGAATCAAACACACTCTCACACCACATGACTGCCTGCATATTGGAACTGCTTCAGGAGGAACTTACCACATACATGATTCTACAGTGGCAAAGCAGTGCAACTGGGAGACATGAATGGGCTTGGGGCATCAATGAGAAAGGGCGCTCCAGCAAGGGATGGACTACAAACTAGCTACTGGATAGACACAGCTTCATGTGAAGGTACATCCACAGATGCTGCTATCCTGCTCTAATTCCACTTTTCAACTATAATAAAGACCAAAAGGTCAAACCCAGTTGGTCTGGCAGAAGGAAAGGTGTCCAGGTAGCTGTGCAGTTCTCTGAAACCATAAGCCTCTACAGACAATAGAGACTTCTCACTGCAGACATGGAGACTTTGTGTGCCAGTATATATTCTTATATATCAAGAATGTGGAATTTCTTTCAATTCTAGGGCCAACTTGGGAGGGGCACATAGCAGTGGTGTGTAGGGCCAAATGCAAAGTGCTGAGACCAGATAGCTTGAAACTCTTAGGCCTCATTCGCACTACAAAATAACCCGGTGTGGAAACCGGGTTATTTTGGTGACTGAATTTCTCCATGGCCTTTTACTCCTTTTTGTTGTTCACACTGATGGGGGGGGGGGGGACAGGAGGAGGGAGGAGGAGGCTTCTGAAGGATGCTCAATAGGAGGACATTTTAAGCATCCCTCCTGGAGCAGAAGACAAAAATTGAGGATACATCCTGGAAAAGGAGGATGTGTGGATCCAGGTGGAGAAGGAGGAGGTAGGCGGCAGCAGCGGTGAGGGGAAAGGAAGAGGAAGAGAAGGTAGGTGGTGGTAGCATAGAGGGGAGAGGAAGAGCAAAAGGAGGAAGGGGCAGCGGCAGGAAGAGGAGGAAGAGAGGGGGAAGGAAGAGGAGGAGGGAGGCGGCAGCGGTGGCAGGGGGAGAGGAAGAGAAGGAGGAAGGAGAAGGAAGAGAAGGAGGAGAGAGGAGGAAGGAAGACTGCATTTGGGGGTCCCACCTCCCACACAATCTGAATCAGTCTGATAGCTTGTTCTCACTATCAGAGATGTAGATCACTGTGGTTCTAAAAAAAGAACAGCTAAGAGATCCAGTGCCAAATGCACCTGTTTAAGTGGGCTTTTTACTCCCCCCCCCACACACAAACTGCACCAATTGAGGTCGGAGCAAGTGTGAACTTCACAGAAATAAACTGGTTCCACACCAGTTTATTTCCATAGTGTGAATGAGGCCTTGCTGTCAATAACTATACTTTAGGAGAGCCATTTCAGTCTTTTAGAATGGGGGAGATAAAAACCTCTGCATAAACAGGGAAGCAAGAAACAATGGTGTCCCACAGAAGAGGATATGATTGGGGTGCCAGAGTATCAGTTGTTAGTCCTGGATCTTGAGATTTCCCACCTCTGCCATAAGCAAATAAAAACTGCTAAGAAGTTTAGAAGAAATGTGTGGAAAGAAAAGGTGGAATCCTGTTGGTGACATATGTTCAAGTAACCTGGAGTTTTCAGCTGGCACTTGGAGTAAAACAGATATTGAATACCTCTTTGTACAACAACCCTTCCCTGAGAAAGTAGCTTCTCAATGTTGGGACACACTACCACAGCCATTTCCTGGTCAAGGGGAAGGGGATTCAGGAGGTGCCTTGCCAGCATCTGGACACAGTTCTGCAACTGGGAGCCTGCCTATAATGGGGAGGATAAATCAACTGTAGTTATACCTCTGTTCAACCATGCCTGTATGTTGAATGCTGTGATATTTTCATTTATATGTGCATTTGGGACAGGGCAGAGCATAAGCAACCAAAGTTCAGTAGAAGACTGCTAAGCTCTCCATGCAGAAGGCCCATGCAGGCATTTACAGACAAAAATGTATAAGGCAGCTGGTGAAGGGGATGGCATGAGACCTGGGAATACTAATTTGGTCAAATATGGACTGGTACTTTCTTTTGTTCCAAAAGAAAGAACATAGTTCACTATAGGATTCATTAATCCAGCCCAAGTTTTGTTTGTTTTTATCCCATATGCCAGTTTAAAACCTGTTTCATGTAAGTTTCAGAATGCATTCTTAGTTATATTATATCATGATTTTTCCATAGGAATGAGATCCTTCAGAAAAGTCATTGTTGAGAAAAACGGGAACTGCATATTTTTCCAAGTATTACTGCTTCTCTTTGTTGGATCTGGAAATCATTAGTGGAAGACATGATCTACAGCAAGAGTTTGCCAATTTTTTCAATACAATTTCTGCATTTTCCCCATTGTATAGAGTTTATGAAATGTAAATAATTGTGCTGTTAAGTAAGGCTCCCAACTGAACTAGGTTTCCCAAACTGACAGTTAATCTAACATTGGAGCAAGAGCTGATTCAGATGCTTTCAACTTTATGCCAAACTCAGGGTGAAAGGATTTGATGCAAAGTGTTTTTATAACCATCATCCAGTACTGGATATCTGATGGATCTTCATGGGACACAACTTAATAACTACCTGTTTTCCCCTCTAACCTACCAAATAAAATAACTTGAGCTGTAAAATAGCATAAATACTATACAGTAATTTCTTTATTCCACCATTCCACCATTTATTCCACCATTATTATTTCACCATTATTTCTAGTGCTTATCAGACAGAGGCAAATTGTTTAAATCCCATGCAGAAACAGGATTTAAAAATAAAAAATAAAAATCTCACAAACCTGGTTGTTTTTCAGACGTATTTGTGTAAAGGAGAAATAACGCAACATTAACCCGAACAGAAAGTCACCAAAACCCGCTCCTTTTTACTTTCAGAAGTTCCCGAAAGTAAAAAGGAGCAGGTTTTGTCGGCTTTTCATTTGGGCTATTTTTGCGTTCTCTTTCATGCAAATGTCATCTGAAAAACAACCCACAATTGCAGGTTAAGCCCTAAATTAACTGGATGTTACAACAACAACAACAACCCATGTGTGATAATAGAAGTCCACTCCATATGCATTATCACATCATGCCAATAGATCAAGCTCAGCCCACATATAACATTCAGCAGTGTACACAACATGTTGTCTGTAGGCCAAAGGTACATATCCCTCCTCAGTCCCTAGCCATCCCAACTGCCAAAATTATCACTACCAAAGAATAATTAGTGCCACTTCTGAAAATTCTGTGGTACCTATGCAAACTGCTACATATAGCAGGCTGGTAACCATGTCCCATTCCTGTTGATCACACTGCAAAATGAATGCAGTTTGACACCACTTTAACTATCATGGCTCCATCCTGTGAAATCTTTGGATTTGTAGTTTGTGGCACCAGAGCTAACGATCTCACAAAACCACAAATCCCAGAATTCCACTGCAGTTAAAGTGGTGCCAAGCTGCATTCATTCTGCAGTGGAGATGCAGCCTAAGAATCCTATTGCTCTCCATGTTGTTTTGCTCTGCAAAAGCTCTTCCTGTTTCCACTCTAGAGGCCAAACTCAGAGCAATTACAAAAGAACTACAGAGCCGTCTGTGAGCAGCTGCAAGATTTTCCCCTAGAAGATTATCTAGCAACTGATCTCAAAGGACTCTATACATGTATTCTCTCTACGAGCATCTCCTATTACTGCTGCTGCTCCTGCCAGGACTGCTGAGACTAGTGGCAAGAACTTACTCATCTGATAGGAATCAAGACTCATTGGAGTAAAAGGATATGGACAGGGGTCAGAGAGCTGACAATTAAAAATAAATAAAATACATTTAAATTTAATTAAATTGGTTCTGGGTGTATTCCTTTCTTCATGTGCCCCCACAAGTGGTTATCCACTATTGAGTATTAACCATGACATAAAAAAGTTATGCACCCCAACATGATGTCACCGTGTTTCCTATTTCCCCAACTCCATACATCAGATATTTAATATTTAATGCAGGTGCAAAAAGTTTTGATGTCAGGACTTTGATACCAGATACACAGAGGTGTACCAGAGGTGAACCAGAGGTAGGACCTAGCCTGTGCATCTCAGCATTTTGAAGTCATCGTGATAACTAGAGATAATAATAATAATAATAATAATAATAAATAAATAAATAAATAAATAAAATTTATTTGTATCCCGCCCTTTGGGAAACCCAACAGTAAAATCATACATAAAACCAAAAAAATTTCCCTCCCCCCCCCCTTAAAACAGCATTAAATCAATAAAGATTAAAATCGCAATCAAGAAGTTTAAAAACATAATACAAAGACATAACATTGGCCCATAGCAATATTCTTCATTCCATCAGTAGATGGGGCCACGAGAAGAACATAGGGGTGGGAGTACCCGAGGCCAGGATAATTCGTCTGGAAAGGCCTGCCGGAAGAGATCCGTCTTGACAGCCCTTTTGAAGCTGTCTAACGATGTTAATTGACGGATCTCATCCGGCAGGGCAGGCCGTTCCAGAGTCTGGGGCCGACAACTGAAAAAGCCCTCTGGGAGGTAGCCGCAAGCCTCGATTTCTGAGGCTGCAGCAAGGTCCTCCCAGAGGACCGGAGGGTGCGGGGAGGATTGTATGGGAGAAGGCGGTCCCTGAGATAGTTTGGACCCAAGCCATTTAGGGCTTTAAAGGTAATAACCAACACCTTGTACTGGGCCCGGAAGCTGATAGGCAGCCAGTGGAGGAATCTCAAGATTGGAGTGATGTGGTCCCTCCTAGTTGTAGACACTCCATGCTGTGAAATTCCCTGTCTAAAGACATTTAGCAAGCCAGGGAATTGGACTTTTCACATTACTTTATGCAGTGGCATATCCACCACACATGTCACCTGGTGCAAGGGGGCTGCTGGGGGGGGCAACAGCCAAAAGGGTGTGCTCTGCCCTCTTTCTCTGCCATGAGGAAGCTGGGAGGGATGTGCTTGGCCCTCCTCACCCTGCAGTGGGAGGAGGGCCTGACCAAGGTGTCACCCCTCTTCTGGGATGTCACTCAATGCCGACCGTATACCCCACACACCCCAGGTGACACCACCGACTTTAAGACCTTTTCAATGTATGAGACTTTTGGGAGGACTTTGAAAATAGCTGTGTACGTTCTTCTCCTTTCAGGACTATTTAAGCATCTCCTTCTAACTGATATTTCTATTATATTAAATTGGTTTTTTAAAAGTTTTATTTCAGCTGTTTTAAGGGCTCTTGATTAACAGAAAGTTGACATATACAATTAAAAAATAGAACAAATGCATAAATCAGTGTTCTACTGCCAGAATTTTCAGGTTCTGTACAGACACAAAAGTCAAAGGCTTTGTTCAGGCTTCAATAAAATGGAATATTCTGTAGCTATTCAAGAAAATAAGTCAACCTTTGTCCTCAGAATTCATAAAAGTCAGATATTTGCCCTTAAGGGCAAATACACGCCACATCTCTGGCTTTATTTTATTAAAAGGCCTATGGGCAAATTCAGAACATGCCCAGAATTTTAAAAGTAGGGGAAGTTGCAGGGAAGGGGATCTGAGTAGCTCTTGAGCAGTATCCAAAATAAGAGGAAGAAAGAGATGTTTTAGGCCAGATTCTATTATGTCTCCCAGAAAAGGAGTGGGAGGATACCCATTTGACTTGGAGCAGTATGAGGGAGAGCATGATCCATGACCAGCCAGCCATACTCATACATAATACAAACCCAGGATCATGAACATGAGTTTTAGGCCTAAAAATGTAAGGAGAATAAGTCTGGATTTGACCAAAAGCCTACTTACCACAGCATTTCATACACAAAGTGGCCAGCCAGAAGCCTATGGAAAGTCCACATGCAAGAAATATATATGTTTGTATTTAACCTCTCCTTCTACTAGTGCTCCCCCACAGATAATATACACTGGAACACTTTATTGCTAAAGGAACAGATAGCCATCTGTACCACTGATAGCCTTTTCTTCTAGGAATTTGTCCAATTTCCTTTTAGGCCATTACTACATCTTACAGTAACAAAATTCACAATTTAATTGTGCAGTGTATGAGGAAGTACTACTCCCCTAAACCTTCCACCATTCAGCTTCAGTGGCAGAATGGTAGCAGCTAGGGTCAGGCTAGTTAGAGATGAGCAGCACCAAGACTCAAGAATGGCACTCTTAAGCTCCAGCATCCTGATCCAGGACAACACCCATTTAAACATATCAAAGACCACCTAGTCCTTTCAGGGAGTTCTGAAAGCACAAAGAAAGGAAGTTCCCTGAGAAATCTAGGAACCTATTTTGTTCTGTGTGCATGTCAGGAAGCTTTAGAGCAGGGGTAGGCAACCTTTTTGAGCCGGGGGCTGGGTTGCTGTCCCTCAGACAATTGGAGGGGCCGAAGCACCAAAAATAAATAAATAAATAAAATTTTAAAAATTAAAAAATATATGCATGCACACTCTCTCAGCCCCAGAAAAGCCATGGCAAAACCCCTGTGGAGATTTTGCCAAGAAAACCCCAAGAACAAGTAATAACAACAATAATCAATATCATGGCGGGCGGTGGCGGCGGCAGGACCGGCCTGGGGCCAGTCCAAAGGCCTTGGGGAGCCACATCCGGCCCCGGGCCTTAGGTAGCCTATCCCTGCTTTAGAGATTTCCTATGAGAGCTGTTCCCCAAGCAGTCACAACACTAGATTCAGACATCACATTGTCTCTAGGATTGACCACAAACCTAGCAGAGAGTGTGTCAGGAGTAGCCAAATGGAATCAGTAGTGACCAGTAGCTGGGTGGCCAGTCCTCCATTTGTTGGCAGGCCAAGGAATAATCCCACATCAAATAACCATTCATAGGGTTTACCAGATGCATGCGTTCTGAATAGTGGATTGTGTCATTAGATGATCCCTACCAAGAAACAAGCTGGTGCCTCCACTGCAAGGAAGGCTACAGCTGTGCCGAGCTATCCCTTGAATCCTCATGCCTTGAAATGCAAGAACTTAGTAAATCTCTTAGGAAGATGGAACAATATCTGGCTGCAATCTTGCCAAAAAAATTCAGCCTGCCAAGTCATTCCCATTTGTTTAGTTAAAAATCTTTCTGTATGTAAAATACATTAGAAAATCTGTTGCACAGTGCTACACCAATGGCTTGCCCCCAGGGTTTCCATAATAAGAAACAAACAGACAAATGGCATGTGCTAACCTAACCCTTTCCACCATCTCTTATGAGGCATGCTTTTAAAATTTTACTTTAGTTAAATCTTTTATTCGCGATTCCATTTTCTTCTTTTAACAAAACTGAGATTGTGTTAATCTTTCCCATACTTACCTAGGAGTAAGCACCACCCAACACAGCGGCATTTACTCCTGAGTAAGCATCACTAGTATTGCTCTGAAAATCCCACTGAACTCTGCCACACTCACTTCTGAGCAGACATTTCACTAGATTGTGCTGTCATGTTTCCACTGTGGCTTTTTTTTTTTCCTATTTCAAAACACTCTGTTTGAAACATGCCCTGCTGTAAATCACACATTCGTTTTCAGCTTGCTTCAGAGGATTACACAAAAGCACACTCTCTATGGATCAGTTTGTACTATGTACAAAAGTGAAAATCTCTGCCATCCTTTGCAGAAAAAAACCCTATGAGTTGATTCATATTGACGATATATCGTCCTTTGCAGTAGGCTATAGAAAAAAGATACATACACATCCACAGAGAGAGAGAGAGAGAGAGAGATGCCTAGGACTTTTTCATAGTGCATCAAGCTGTCCTCAAAATTTGTCATTGCGTGCCTTCAAGTCATTTTCAACTTATGGCGACCCTAAGGCAAACCTATCATGGGTTTTTCTTGGCAAGATTTGTTCAGAGAAGGTTTGCCATTGCCTGAGAGCATGTGATTTGCCCAAATATTCTTAGCCTAATTCTCTGTGCCAATTTATAACCAATCTCTCCAAGTTTTCTCCATATTTTACTATAGACACATGCCCATGAGGATGCTACGTTTGACTTTTCAGCTAGCAAGAACAAACGGAGACAGCTGGATTCACTGGGCATTACAACATGCTTTTTGGAAATTAGCCAGAAAGAATATTACAACTTTGAACTACATAGGCATTGGAACCATATGCGCCTCTCAGACAAGGATCCACTGCCATGCCAAGAAGACAAGTACCCAGCTTCCTGTCCTCAAACAACATCAGGGAAGAAAATGCCAATGTCCTGATAACAAAAATCAGAAGGGTGGGAAAGGAGTATCTGTCAGAGATGTCTGGATTCCATCAAGCCATGTCACTGAGGTAATGGGGGAAAGGGTCCCTCCAAAAGAGAGGGAGAGGGGAAGAGAGAAGAGGAGCAAAGAAAGTCCCCTGTAACTCTCAGAAACAAAGAAATTGCCTAAACCAGATGTGGCTCAGGCAATGGGGATGGACCCCACCCTTCCAGCCAGTCCTTGTGTTTACTTCTCTCGCTGCCTTTGCACAGATGGTTCAGGCTCCTCTCCAAGGACAGCCTTTCCAGTTCCATCTCTCTCAACCCTTTGCTTTGAGTCACCAGAAGAATCCCAAACTTCCCACTCTCTAACCCAGAAAGAGAATGCCAGGCAACAGGATTGCCCTGTGTTTTCTGGACTCCATAGGTTTTCCTTCCACACATCTCAGGTCAACCTGCTAGGCGGGGGACCTTTGGAAGAAATTTGGAGGAGTAATATGTTCTCATGTCTGCTCACAAGATACCAGACATGTTGGACTTCTGCACTGGAGATCCAAGTTTGCAAGGAGCGGCTTAGGAGTGTGCCAAAAGCTAGCCTCGAAGGTGCTGCGCGATCTCTTTCGAGGCAAAAAGTTGTGCGATTGTTGTTCCATCGCTCTGTTATTTGTGAAACATGATTCAGTCCTCAGGGCTCCACAGATGATGATGATTCTTGTTCCCCTTTGTCACTGTTCTCCCCATTTTCTGTATTCAGAGGAGAAAGGACACACAAAAAAAAGGGGGGGGGGACTCTCCAACTTCTAAAGCCCATCCATCTCTCCTCTCCTGCCTCCTGTTCCGCAGTTCCCTCGCCTTCTTGCAAGGCTCATCTGATCGCCTTCACACACACACTTTCTCCCCCCTCTGCCTCTTCTGTGCCTCCTGGCCTTTGCAATCCACTTTTGCCCCCCCCCCTCCAAAGGACGTTTGCCCTCCTGCCCCAAAGAAAGAGACACTCACCCCCTTCAAACTCTTCCTCCTCTTGCGTCCGTAGGGTCCCCAAATGTCCCAGGAAAGCCAGGAGGAGGACAAACTGTCTCCTTTGGGTCCAGGTTGCCATCATGTCTCAATACTAGACATGGATCTCTCCTCCTCCTCCTCCTCCTCCGGGGATCAGGAAAAGTGCAAGACAAAAAAAAAAAGTGTTGCAGGAGAGGAAGGGGAGACAAACCCTATTTGGACACCATGAAGCCAGCAGCTCTTTTCCTTCCAGCACAGAGAGGGGAAAGGGAAGGAAGGAAAGGGGGCTCCTCTAGTTTCCCCAGCTGCTGGCTCTCTTTGCCTTGCTTTTCCCACACCACCAGCCCAGCCCTTGCACGCTCTGCAAACACTTTTTCCCCCCTTCCCCTCAAGTGATGCAGCTTTAAATAGGAAGAATGCTGCCTCCACTTCTTTGCCTGCCCCTTTTCAGCTTCTTCAGCCACACAGTCCTCCAGTCCCTGGCAAGGAAAGGAGTGATTGATGGTAAACAACCCAAATCAGAACTAGCTCCACTCTCCTCTCAAACTTCTCTCTCTCTCTCTCTCTTTTTTTTTTAAACATGAAGTTTCTGAGAGGAGCTTCTCTCCTTCTCTTTTCTTTCTTTCTCTCTCCCCCCCCTCCTTCTCCCTGCTGTTGTTTCAGGGAAAGATCTCCTAGGTAAAGAATTTATTGGGACCAGACCATTGCTGGCTGAGAGATGGTTCTACCATGCAGGCTCTTGGAAGCTGTGGAAAGGGCTGAGAAGCTAAAACACTCTTTTTACATAGTAAGCAGCCAAGAAATGGGAACCCAATCCACCCCTCAATCCCATGTTTCTGGGAAGAGGCTTTCCCCCTTCACTGTTAATAGTGGCTTCATGGAATTTAAGTATGGTTAAGACACTGGCTCTATTGACTGCAAGATCGGCAGGTTGGCACTTCGAGGCCCAGGTGCTGCATGATGGGTGAGCTCCCATCACTAGTCCAGCTTCTGCCAACCTAGCAGTTTGAAAGCATGCAAATGCAAGTAGATAAATAGGCACCACTTTGGTAGGAAGGTAACAGAGTTCTGTGCGGTCATGCTGCCCACAGGATCACAGAGGAGTCTCTGACAAGGCTGGCTCTTTGGCTTGGTAACAGAGATGAGTACCACCTCCCAACAGTTGGACACAACTTGACAACCTTGTCCTCCATATCCACAGATTCAAGCATTTATAGATTGAAATACTGTATTCCAAAAATATAAATTCCAAAAAGCAACCCAACCTATATAAGGACACGATATTATTATTATTATTATTATTATTATTATTATTTCTGTCCCACCCCTCTGTCGAACAATCGGGGCGGCTTACAGTAATTAAAATTCCATTCAGAAATACCGAGTAAAAATCTCACCCCACACACACACCCCAAAAATACTATGCCATTATATTGGATCCTGGAACCACACTCTGGAAGATACCAAGGGCCCACTGCACTGTATTATCATTCCCTTCTGGTTGCCTAGCTCTGAAAGACAAGAGTGAGAAAACTTCAGCCCTCCAGATGTCAACAAGGTACTATTCCCTTCACATATGACTTTGGGGCAGAATGGTTAGGGCTGATGGGAATTGGTTGTTGTTGTCGTGTCCCTTCAAATCTTACCTGACTTATGTTGACCCTAAGGCAAAGTTATCATGGGGTTTTCTTGTTCATAGGAGGTTGGCCATTGCCATCCCCTGAGGCTGAGAGCATGTAACTTGGCTAAGGTCACCCAGTAGGTTTCATGGCCAAACAGGAATCATCAATAGAAGTATAGTGTCTAGATCAGGGGTAGGCAACCTTTTTGAGCCCGGGGCCAGGTTGCTGTCCCTCAGACAATTGGGGGGCCAAAGCACCAAAAATAAATAAATAAATAAATAAATAAATATAAATAAAATAGTTTTTAAAAAAATAAAAATTAAAAAAATATGCATGCACACTCTCTTAGCCCCAGAAAAGCCATGGCAAAACCCCTGTGGAGATTTTGCCAAGAAAAACCCAAGAACAAGTAATAACAACAATAATCAATATCATCATGGCGGGCAGCGGGGGCGGTGGCAGGACCGGCCTGGGGCCGGTCCAAAGCCCTCGGAGGGCCGCATCTGGCCCCCGGGCCTTAGGTTGCCTACCCCTGGTCTAGATCAAGGGAAGTAATAGTGCCATTGTATTCTGCTTTGGTCAGGCCCCATCTGGAGTACTGTGTCCAGTTCTGGGCACCACAATTCAAAAACGACGTTGAGAAGCTGAGCATGTCCAGAGGAGGGTGACCAAAATCGTGAAGAACCTAGAAACCATGCCTTATAAGGAGAGACGTAGGGAGCTGGGTATGTTTAGCCTGGAGAAGAGATAGTTAAGAGGTGATATGATAGCCCTGTTTAAGTATTTAAAGGGGGTCACATTGAGAATGGAACAACCTTGTTTTCTGCTGCTCCAGAGACTAGAACACAGAACAATGGATGCAAGCTACAGGAAAAGAGATTCTACCTCAACATTAGGAGGAACTTCCTGACACTAAGAGCTGTTTGACTTTGGAACACCCTCCCTCAGAGTGTGGTGGAGTTTCCTTCTTTGGAAGTCTTTAATCAGAGGCTGGATGGCCATTTGTCAAGGATACTTTGATTGTGAGTTCCTGCATGGCAGGGGGTTGGACTGGATGGTCCTTGTGGTGTCTTCCAACTCTATGATTCTATGGACATTATCACACGGGGAGTTGTGGGGAGAAAGTGGAAATAAACGGGACGAGCGGAAGACTTTAATTTATGGGATGTGTCCCGTTCCACCTCGTCTGATAACTAAATTCGAATTTAAAAGGGGGTTAATTCGAACAAAAACCTGATCTTTTCAAATCCTCAAAAATCCCGAAAATGAAAAGATCAGGTTTTCGTTCGAATTAACCCCCTTTTAAATTCAAATTTAGTTATCAGACGAGGCGGAACGGGACAAATCCCGTAAATTAAAGTCTTCCGCACGTCCCATTTATTTCCACTTTCTCCCCGCAACTCCCCGTGTGATAACGTCCTATGATTCTAATATCTGGAAGACCACTAGCTCCCCTAGCCTTGCTTTAAGGCTGCTGTAGCCACTAAGTAGCCACTGGAATGATTCATTCTCTCTTCATCATGATAGAGGAGTCAGGTACATTACATTAACTGGACATTTTCTATGCCTGGTACAAGCTTCTTATTCTTTGTCAGTTTTTTCCAATCTTGTTGGGATGCTGGGCTGTAACTCCCAATCTCCCTGACCACTGGCACTGGCCATGCTTTCACATTTTTCTGGAAACTGAAGAACAAGAAATATCAGGGGTCCCAAATTTCAGAACCGCCATTCTGCACCATTCTTTGCTGGGGAATGGCAAAGTAGTGAGTTACAAAGGGCAGTGTCCTTTACGTGTATTTGCTGTTAACATTCAAGCTGTTCATAAAGATCATCATGACCTGGACCGAGGCAGTTTTGGAAAATGTATGGGCTGATGTTGGCCAGCATCAATACTTTCCAGATTTATTCTCCTCCCTGGCAATTTTCAGTGGGTTCTCTATATTGAGCTGTTGGCCCACAGAGAAATTGCAGCTATGCCATACTGCTAGACATTCTACTTTGGTTTTCATCTACTGCTTTGAAAATATGTTTAATTCATCCATACTGATAGGAAAATAGACAATTCAACCATATTTTAGTAGCCTCCCAGGTCTGACATGGTGTTTTGTGTCTATTTGGTGGCCCTGTCCACTTGTGCCCCAAGTTAGGTGTCCTGGTTCAAGATGGCAAATAGTCTGTCTAGGGCTCATTCCCACTTACATTTAAACCAGTTCATGATTCGCTTTGACACTAAGTTGGTGAATCGATTCCAGACAAGGCATAGTTCCCACTATGGAAGTGAATTATTTCCTTACTCCATGGATTTGTGTCTTTTTTGACACGATTGCCATTCCCACTAGATATGTGCCAGTTCAAATGCATGTCAATCATCTCTGCGTCATCAGTGGTGCAACCACACCGGCAACACATTCAAGAAAAAAGGTAGGATGACATAACCACATAAGAACTAAACAAACTCATATAGAAATATAAATGCCATGTTTCTTAGTCCTGCTCCAAATGTAAATGCCATGCTTCTAGTCCTGCTCCAAATGGAGGAGCTTTTGGGATTCCTCCTGGATGGAACGCTGAAATGTAGGACCTGTCCTGGGAAAGGAGGAGGGTGTACCTGGGAGGGAGCTGGGCTTCCTGCCAGAGAAAGAGGCTGAGGCTGGTGCTATGACTTGGCCCAGGAACCCCCCACCCCTCCTCACCCCTTCTCCCTTCAGGGGTTACCTTCCACTTTGGTGATGGTGAGGACAGGGCTGTTGCAGGTACCGAGCAGGATGACTTTACCAACTGGAGCCTTCCTCTGAATTATTTACTTCCCCTCAGCAACCTAAGCTGCTCCCTGAGTTCATCAAGCATACCATTTTTCTCTTGAGCAGCCTGGCTTGGGAACTTTAAAAAAAAATTGACAGTATATGCACTGCATTGTTTTTGCAATTACTTGTGTTGCTGAGCCGCAGTCAGCCCGCTCTCCAGGCTTGCCACTTGCAACGGCCCTGAGTAATTGCAGGTACACTTGCCCCTCTGTTTTTGTGGACTTAGTCCACTGTCTTAATTCTTCGTGGAGGGGCGAGCTCCATAGGATAAAATGGTGCACATGCACAGCTGCACACAGGAGTGCAAGGCCATTCAAGCCAATAGGGCTTAAACATCAACGAGTTTCCATTTTCGTGGGGGGTCCAGAATGGATCCCCCATGAAAACGGAGGAACAAGTGTAATTGCAAATACAATGGAGTGCATATACTGTCTCCCTCCCTCCCTCTCTCTCTCTCTCTCTCTATATATATATATATATATATATAACGCCCATAGGTGACACCACAAAGCACAAAGGCAGTGCTGAGAGGGGGGGAAATGGTGGATTTCCCAGAAACTGAAGTGGCATGGTAAGCACCCCTCTGCCAACCCCCTCTGCCATTAGTCCCTCCCCCCAGTACTATGCTATTCAAATCCATCATTCCCACTTGTTGAACACGCTTTGGAATTGTTGTTGTTTTTTCCAAAAGAACCACAAAATGGTCCATCTTTGGAAAGAGTATTCCTGCTTCACCACGATCAAAAGTGAGTGCAGTCGGTTCGGAACCGGTCTCAAGTGGGAACAAGGGACATATAATCCGATCAGCAAATTGCTTCAAAACATAGTGGGAATGAGCCCTTAACTGGCCTTCCTTCATTGGTGAGCCCAGTGCCTGATTCCAAACAGCATCAGTTATTTGGTGGCCCACAGCTGCTGTTTCAGTTTCTCACAAATACCCTGATGTAATGGAGGGCTTGAAAAATTACTTTTTAACCTTTTCAGTCCCAAGGCCCAAAAAAGAGCCTGTCATTACAGTAGCTGCCACTTTTAATAGTATCTCTTTCTCCTTTTGCTTATAAATAACTAATACCTGAACACAGCCTTTCACTTCTACAACTGTTAATGTGTTTAACAGAAGGAAAGAAAAATGTGAGAGCAATCTAGCTCTTTATTGCTACTACTACTGCACATCTGCTTCATTATTAAGGCTCTCACTTCTGCATCTACTCCTTGGAAGAAAGACTTACCTCCATGGTTTGGATGCTTTAATACCATTGTTGGCTAAAGGACTATTCAAAAATCTGGTACAACTGTAGATACACATTATTCTATACATTTTGTAGTTACATGTGAACTATTCCCTTATATACATTGTTACATTGTTAAATATTGTCATAATTTGTTATAATTACATTGCTGCGCTATACATCTCTCGCTCTGTAAGGTCATGATAATTTGCCATAAAAATAACTGTTGCTCCACTAGAAGGATACCTGATTGATAACTGTATTATAAATAACTAATATACAGGTTGAGTCTCCCTTATTCAGAATTCCAAAATCCAAAACCCAAAATATTCCAAAATCCCAAACTTTTTTCTTGAGTGATTGAGATATAGTGATACCTTTGCTTTCTGATGTTTCACTGTAAACAAACTTTGGGGCTATGCAGACAAGCAGCTCTGGGCCACTCCTGCTAGCTGTGAATTGGGGCCACGGCAACCATTTTCCGCAGCCCAGATCCTCCCTTTTGCCGCCCCTGAAAGAGCAGCAAAATGCCGGCCCTTTCAGAGGCAGCAAAAGGGCACCCTAAGAGCTGGCACGCGGCTCTTTAGTGCCCCATCCAGTGCAGCACATAAAAATGCTGTGCCAGGAGAAGGTCCTGACACCACGCACCGTGCGTAACGGCACGCGGTGTCAGGACATCGTCGGGCTGGGGTTGGAGCAGCTGGCCCTCCCCATCTCTGACCGTGGGATCACTCCCAGGGTTTCCCTAAGTTTATTGAAATCAGCTCTCCTAAAGTCTAGAATGAGTGTTTGACTATGCCTAACTTCTCTTTTCCACTGTATAAGAAACTCCAGGAGAACATGATCACTCCCACCTAAGGATCCCACCACTTGCACCCCATTTACCAGGTCGTCCGTGTTGGTTAGGATCAGATCTAAAATAGCTGATCCCCTTGTTGCCTCTTCCACCTTTTGGACAAAGAAATTGCCTTCGAGGCAAGTGAGCAATTTGCTAGACCTTGGAGTATTGGCTGAGTTTGACTTCCAGCAAATATCAGAATAGTTGAAGTCACCCATCAGTACTGTATCTCTCCTTTCTGAGTGTGTGGTCATCTGTTCTAGAAAGGCACATCCAATTCCTCAGTCTGACTTGGGGTCTGTAGTAGACTCCTACTATAACATCCCTGTTGTTTCCTTCCCCTTTAATTTTTATCCAGATGCTCTCCACCTGATTTCCACGATTTAAGTCCTGGATCTCTTCACTGGTGTAAACATCCCTGACATATAATGCTATTCCTCCTCCTTTCTTGTTTGGACTAATTCTCTTTAAAAGGTTATACCCCTCTATTCCTACATTCAAATCATGAGACTCATCCCACTAGGTTTCAGTGATGCCTATTATATCATATTTGCTTTGTTGTGCTAGGAGTTCAAGTTCATCTTGTTTATTTCCCATGCTCTGTGCATTAGTGTAGAGACATCTAAGAGCATGCGTCCTTCCCACTTGCTGCATGTGTGAGGTTTTTTCCTTCCACTGTTGTGTCCTTGCATCATTTGCCTTGTTCCCTCTATAACACTTTTATCTCCAGCCCATGATGTGCTCCTGCCTTCCAAGATACCTTCCAAGATACTGTCTCCCTCCCCAACATGACTCAGTTTAAAGCCCTCCTGATCAAATGCATGTTGGGTCAGGTAAGGAATGTGGGAGCAAAAATAGTAAGGATAGTAAAATCCTAAAAGCAGCAATTCTGCCATATCATATTTAGCTATTGCTTAGGCAACGGATACTGAGGTAGCTCAATATTTCCCCATGGTGATTGTTGTCATCTCCTCCTCCTTGATATTTGGTGATTATTGTATGCTGGCCTCTTCCTCCCACTGATCCTGAAGGAGAACTGCAGTTTTGAAAACTCTGTGAGAGGGAAGAGATGGCCAAGTGGACTCCTTGGAAAGTCTACAGCAGCTTCTCCAAAGCAGCCTATAACAAAGGAGGCTAGCAAGACATAGAAAACAAAACATCCCAAATATCCTTTTTAAGATGGTGCTCCCACCCTCAAATTCCTCTCCTTACCCAGAGGGAAAGGGCCAGGGCCTGAAGGGGAAACCTAAGAAGACCGGGAGAACTTCTAGGCAATTGGATCCCAGCTACTAAGGCATTAGAGGAAGGCAGATGGAGTGACTCCGAGTTTGCTATCAGCCCACAGAACTTTAGACAACTTCCAGGGCCGAGGTGTCCCAACTGTGCCCATTGCTAAGGCTTGCCTCGGGCTTCTCTCCTAAAAACTGAGTTTTGGAATTCTAATCAGTAAGTGGCTATGTCTTAACTAGTTTGTTGTTGTTTACTGCCTTCAAGTCAACTTTGACTTATGGTGACTCTATGAATGAGAAGCTTCCAAGTCACCCTATTATAGTCTTATAGACTCAGGGCCTTGTAATTCATTCTTTTATTTCAATAATGAAGCTATAGTCTGCCTTTATTTATTTATTTATTTATTTATTTATTTATCAACATTATTTATGTATAATCTGTAGACCCACCAGGGGTTTATTTGCACAACAAATCAAAATATTCTTTAAAAGAAGATCAGTGTGTGTGTGTGTGTGTGTGTGCGCGTGTGCGTGCGTGTAAAGGCATCTTAAAACACACAGAGAGAATTAAAATTGTTGAGGGCCGAAAGTCATATGACACAGTGTGATCTTGACTGCCCAACAGAAGCTGAGTAGACTTGACTTACCTTGGGGAAAAGTTCCACAAATAAGATGCTGCTACAGAGAAGGCCCTGTCCCAGTTTCACACTAACCTAGACTCAGAGTGGTAAATAAGATTATACAACCTTAAATAACTGCAGTGGTTACAGCCATATGCAGCTTATACACATAGCCTGAAGGTAATTTTATACAACATTTTAAACAATTTTGTGCATGAAACAAAGGGCCTCTACAGACTGGCCCAAAGGGCCAGCCTGGAGGCAGAGATGGGGAGGGGCAGCCGTGGGATCACTCCCAGTGTTGACCGTGGGATGGGAGTTTCTCAAAAGGGAGATAGTGAAGGCACAATCTCAAACTGTTTCAATGAGAAGGGAAAATGGGAGGTGTCTCAAGAAACCAGGTTGGATGACAAAAGAACTTTCAACTGAACTATGTTTTAAATGGGAGATGTATAAGAAATGGAAAAGGGGCGAAATCACTAAAGAGAAATTCAAACAAATAGCTAGCACATGTAGGGGTAAAGTCAGGAAAGCCAAAGCACAGAATGAGCTCAGGCTTGCTAGAGGGGTTAAGAACAACAAAAAGGGCTTTTTTGGGTATGTTCATAGCAAAAGAAAGAAGAAGGAAATGGTAGGGCCACTGCGCAGAGTAGATGGAGAAACAGGGAATAGAGAAATGGCAGAACTACTCAAAACCTTCTTTGCTTCAGTCTTCTCAGAAAAGGAAAAGGGTGTTCAACCTGAGGAAAATGGAGCAGAGGACACAATAGGGGAAATGCTGAACAGAATAAGTAAAGAGGTAGTACAGGAATACCTGGTTAACCTAAATGAATTTAAGTCTCCAGGACCAGATGAACTACATCCAAGGATATTAAAAGAACTGGCAAATGTAATCTCCAAGCCACTGGCAATAATCTTTGAGAACTCCTGGAGAACAGGAGAAGTCCCAGCAGACTGAAGGAGGGCAAACATTGTCCCCATCTTCAAAAAATGGAAAAAAGAGGATCCCAACAATTATTGCCCAGTTAGTCTGACATCAGTACCGGGAAAGATTCTAGAACAGTTCATTAAACAGAGAGTCTGTGAACATTTAGAAGGGAATGCCATAATCACTAAAGGTCAACATGGGTTTCTCAAAAACAAGTCATGCCAGACTAATCTGATCTCTTTTTTTATATAAAATTATCAGCTTGCTAGATGAAGGGAACACGGTAAACATAGCATATCTTGATTTCAGTAAGGCTTTTGACAAGGTCCCCCATGATATTCTTGCAAACAAGATAGTAAAATGTGGGCTAGACAATACAACTGTTAGGTGGATTAGTAACTGGTTGACTGACCAAACCCAAAGGGTGCTCAGCAATGGCTCCTCTTCATTCTGGAGAGAAGTGACCAGTGGGGCGCCACAGGGTTCTGTCCTGGGCCCAGTGCTCTTCAACATCTTTATCAACTATTTGGATGAAGGAATAGGAGGCATGCTTCTCAAATTTGCAGATGACACCAAATTAGGAGGAATAGCTAATACTCCAGAGGACAGGATGAAAATTCAAAATGATCTTAATAGATTAGAAAGCTGGGCCAAAGCTAACAAAATGAATTTCAACACAGAGCAATATAAGGTATTTCACTTACGTCAAAAAAATGAAATGCATAGATATAAGATGGAGGACACCTGGCTTAATGAGACTATGGGTGAAAGGGATCTAGGAGTCCTAGTGGACCACAAGTTGAACACGAGTCAACAGTGTGATGCCGCAGCTAAAAAGGACAATGCAATTTTAGGCTGCATTATAGTAGAAGTAGAAGTATAGTACTAATACTGTGTCTGGTTCTGGACGCCACAATTCAAAAAGGATGTTGAAAAACTGGAGCATGTCCAGAGGATGGTGACTAAAATGGTGAAGAGTCTGGAAACCATGCCCTATGAGGAACGACTTAGGGAACTGGGTATGTTTAGCCTAGAGAAGAGACGATAAAGAAGGGATATGATAGCCCTGTTTAAATATTTGAAGGGATGTCATATTGAGGAGGGTGCTAACTTGTTTTCTGCTGCCCCAGAGAACAGAACCCGGAACAATGGATGCAAGCTGCAGGAAAAGAGATTTCACCTTAATATTAGGAGGAATGTCCTGACAGTGAGAGCTGTTCAACAGTGGAATACACTCCCTCAGAGTGTGGTGGAGTCTCCTTCTTTGGAGGACTTTAAACAAAGCCTGGATGACCATCTGTCGGGGATACTTTGATTTTGAGTTCCCGCATGGCAGGGGGTTGGACTGGATGGCCCTTATGGTCTCTTCTAACTCTATGATTCTATTATTCTATGAAAGCACAGTATAATTAGCCCTCAGTATCCATGGATTCTTCATCTGTGGATTCAACCATTTGTGGCTTCAAAATATTTAAAGGAAATATAAATTCCATAAAGCAAACCTTCACTTTGCCATTTTCACAAGGAACACCACTTTACTACACTATTGTATATACTGAGACTTGAGCATCCACAGATTTTTGTATCCATGGGGGGTCCTGGAAACAAACTCAGCGGCTAACAATGGTCCATTGTATATTGGTCTGAAACACATGTGGGTTTTACCACTGTCAACAAGAAGCAGGTTATAAATGTCTTCCTTCCTATTTTAAAGCACTTGATCCTGTTCTCTTCTAATTCTTGGTTTCATTGCTGGTCCTTCTCCCACTCCAGTTCCTGGTTAAACATCTTCTATTTTTCAGCATCTTCCTCCTCATCCCTAGCAACTCTTCCTTAAACAAATCTTCTCTTTCTTTTACTGGTCTCTCTTTATATTATTTTCATCTCTTCCTGCTGCTCCTGGATAAACATCTCCTTTTCCCATTCTTCCTCTTTTTCATTCTTTTCTTTCGCCCACCTCCTGGCTAAATGCCTTCTTTTTTCCTTCTTTTTTCCCTCTCTTTCTCCCCCTCTCTACATCTCTTAGGAGTTTATCACACAGAATGAATCCCGTGCAGAAACTAGATTCAAAGTGAAAACAACCCACTTTTGTGGGTTGTTGTTCACATGATGTTCAGGGTTAACCCAAACAGAAAGTAGACAAAACCCACAATTGCTGATTGTTTTTCAGACAACGTTTGCATGAGAGAGAAATAATGCAAAAATAACCTGAATGAAAAGCCAACAAAAGCCACTCCTTTTTACTTTCAGGAACTTCCAAAAGTAAAAAGGAGTGGGTTTTGACAACTTTCTGTTTGGGTTAATGTCATGTTATTTCTCCTTTAGACAAATACATCTGAAAAACAACCCGCTTTTGCGGGGGGGGGGGGGGTGTCGGATTTTTAAATCCCGTTTCTGCATGGGATTTAAGCAATTTGCCTCTGTGTGATAAGGTCCTTAGTTGCACTTACCTTCTCTTTCTTTCCATGCTTTTTCTCCCATTACTCCCACCTCTGAAGACTACTCCCTACTTTCCCATCCCTCTTTTCTGCACTCTCTTACTTTCTTTCTATTTCCATACCCACTTATTTCACCTATACTCATAAGTCCTTCTCATTCTCTGTCTACCTAACTTTCCTCTTTTCCCTCCCCATTTGAGATTTGTAAGATTATCAGCAAGTTGCAGGCCCCATTAATCTCAAGTAGGCTGAGATATTATTATACAGAGATAGGCTTGCCCTGTTGGTCTCTGTTTCTGAATTGGTCTGCCATCATCATGGTGACTGTTGTCATTTCCTCCTCCTTGATATCTGGTGATTATTTGTAGCTTTATAAAGATGAAAAATATTTTGGTGATGAGGGCAAATGTCACACCTTTACTACTATTTCTGCAACAAAAAAAAGGAAAGGAAATGGAAAAGAAATGGTGGGTGGTTTGGAACACTTATTAATGGGAGCAGCCAATTAAAAGTAGTGTTTGGAAAACTCTTTTTGCTTGGAAAGGTTTATTTAACACAACTCTAATGTGTTGTAGAAAGCAGTGCTTGCAAAGGAATTAAAGCACTTGGGAAAAGTTTGGGTTTTCTGTTCAAAGCAGATTTGAAATTCTTTGCTGTTGTTGGATTTCCATGTGTTCTTCATACAGTGCCTATAAAGGTGTTAAAACAAATCTAAGGAAAGTTTGTTTTGTATGTTCAATATAGAGTTTGGAAACTTAAATTCCAACTGGCATATGTGTGTGTGTGTGTGTGTGTGTGTGTATATATATATATATATACACACACACACACACACACACACACACACATTTGTGTTGTATAGACATTTGTGTTGTATATTTGAATAATACTTTCTAAGCGACTGTGAGTGATGCTCAATGAATCATGGCTAATGACATCACAAAGACCTGACTCCTGTGACAGCACTGGGGCTTTTGCCCTGTAACTTTACCAAGGGTTTCAGGTTTTAGCCCTGAAATGCTTCAGCCCTGGCAATCCTATCAATTTATATCATTCATGCTGTTACCTTATGAGAAGCTCTCTACACTTTAGTAATTTCACTACACCAATCCACCATTAGGATTCAGCAAGTAGTCTCGTGATACAAGACTTATAATAATGGATTTCAGTAAGGCCTTAGACAAGGTCCCCTATGATATTATTACAAACAAGCTAGTAAAATGTGGGCTAGACAATGCTACTGTTAAATGGATTTGTACTAGGTTGACCAGCCAAACCCAAAGGGTGTTCACCAATGGCTCCTCCTCATCCTGGTGAGAAGTGACCAGTGGGGTGCCACATGGTTCTGTCCTGGGCCCATACTGAAGACTGAGCAACATTTTTTATCAATGGCTTGGATGAAGGAAAAGAGGGCATGCTTATGAAATTTGCAGATGACACCAAATTAGGAGGAGTAGCTAATACCCCAAAGAACACAATCAAAATTCAAAATGAGCTTAATAGATTAGAAAGATGGACCAAAACTAACAAAATGAATTTCAAAAGGGAGAAATGTAAGGTACTACAGTTAGGAAGAAAGAATGAAATGCACAGATATAGGATAGGGGACACCTGGGTTGACAACAGTACAAGCGAAAGGGATGTAGGAGTTCTAGTAGACCACAAGTTGAACACAAATCAATAGTGTTGATTCAACAGCCTAAAAAGCCAATGTGTTTCTAGGTTGCATCAATGGAAGTATAGTGTGCAGATCAAGGGAATAGTAGTAGCACAACATTCCAGGTGAGGTCTGACCAAAGCAGAATATTTTATCATTATTTTACTATTTATTTATTTCATTTATATACTGCCTTTCTCCCCAGAGGGACCCAAGGCGGCTCACAGACAAAGCATTTAAAATCTCAATAAAATTCGAAACAATTAAAAACATCTATATAATAATATAATAATAATAATAATAATAAATTTTTATTTGTAACCCGCCCCTCTGCTCGGCAATCGGGGCGGCGTACATCAATTAAAATATTACAGTTAAAATCCACATTCTTGCCCTTCACCCACTACCCTCCCCCCTTAAAACAGTATTAAACATAATAGAGTTAAAAACAGACATATAACTAAAATAAATAATAAAAGATAAAACAAAATGCCACTCTCGGTAGAGAGACCAGATAAGTGGCTCAGCTGTGCATATCCCTGTACAGAGTTATTCTGGGAAGGCCTGCCGGAACAGCTCCGTCTTAATTGCTTTCTTAAAAGTGCTAAGAGACGTAATAAGGCGTATCTGATCCGGCAGGCCATTCCACAGTTTAGGGGCAACGACTGAAAATGCCCTTAGGGAAGTCTGCTTGAATTTCGTTTTAGGTTGTGAGAGCAGATTTTTCCCCGCTGAACGAAGGGCACGGGGGGGCTCATACGGGGAGAGGCGGTCCCTAAGGTAAGATGGACCCAAGCCATGTAGGGCTTTAAATGTCAAAACCAACACCTTGTACTGTGCCCGGAAACTGATTGGCAGCCAGTGGAGGGATTTCAGCACTGGTGTTATGTGCTCCCTCCTGGATGTTCCAGTGATTAACCTGGCTGCCATATTTTGAACCAACTGAAGTTTCCGAGTTAGGCACAAGGGTAGCCCCATGTAGAGTGCATTGCAGTAATCTAATCGTGAGGTTACCAGTGCGTGCACCACAGTTTCCAGGTCCTTCCTGTCCAGGTATGGGCGCAGCTGGCGTATCAGCCGAAGCTGATAACAGGCGCTCCTGACTGTCGCACTCACCTGATTGGTCATGTGAAGCGACGAGTCAAGGAGTACCCCCAGACTGCGCACATGGTCCTTGGAGGAGAGTGTGACCCCATCCAGGACTGGGGGCTGTAATCCCGAACCTGGATTCGGACCTGTAACCGTGAGCACCTCCGTTTTGTCTGGATTCAGCTTCAATTTGTTTTTCCTCATCCAATCCATTACCGCTCTAAGACAGTCATTGAGAGGAGAGACGCCATCAGAGGTCTGAGACGATGATCTGGTCATGGAGAAGTAAATCTGGGTGTCGTCAGCATACTGAAGACACCGTGCTCCATGCCTCCGAATGATCTCCCCCAGCGGCTTCATATAAATGTTAAATAACATCGGAGACAGGATGGCGCCCTGAGGGACGCCACAATTAAGCTCTATTTTAGAAGAGCAACTGTCCCCGAGCCTCACCCTCTGGGATCTGCCAGAGAGGAAGGAATGGAACCACCGCAAAGCAGTGCCTCCAATTCCTAACTCTCTCAGCCGATCCAAAAGAATGGCATGATCTATAGTATCAAAGGCCGCTGAGAGGTCCAAGAGCACCAGCAGGGTCACACTTCCCCCGTCGATGCTCAAGCGGAGGTCATCGGTCAGAGCAACCATGGCAGTCTCAACCCCAAATCCTGTCCTAAAGCCAGTTTGAAATGGATCGAGATAATCGGTTTCATCCAAGATAGCTTGGAGCTGGGAGGCAACTGCCCTCTCGATCACCTTGCTTAAAAATGGCAGCAAGGAGACTGGTCTATAGTTGTTTCTGTCCAGGGGATCCAGGGAAGGCTTTTTCAAGAGTGGCTTAACTGCCGCCTCTTTTAAGCAAGATGGTATACTGCCTTCCCTGAGGGACGCATTGATCGTGTCTCGGAGAAACACCCTCAACGCGTCCCCACCCTGGACGACCAGCCATGATGGACAAGGATCGAGAGGGCAAGTTGTCTTCCTCATCCTTCCAAGCATCTTGTCCACGTCCTCGGTACTCACAAATTGAAATTGATCCAGTAAAGTGCCATCAACGGAGTTACTGGACGCCTCGTCTACAGATTCTGCCGGAATACTGGTGTCCAAGTCGGCTCTTATCCGAGAGATTTTATCTGCAAAGTAGATATTAAATGCCTCACAGCAGGCTGTCGTCGGGTTAAGTAGAGGATTCGGTGCAGGAGAAATCTGCGTCAACTCCCCCACCACCCTAAACAACACTGCCGGGCGAGACTCTGCAGACACGATACGTGCAGAACAGAAAGATTTCTGCGCTGCACGTAAAGCCTCCCTGTAGGAATCAAGGTGCTTCCTAAGGCGAGTTCTGTCGGATAAGAGACGAGTCTTTCGCCATTCGCACTCCAGTCGTTGTCCAACCCGCTTCATCTTTCTGAGCTCTTCTGTATACCATGGTTTACGATTTGGAGCGGGTTGGAAAGGACGCTTGGGAGCGATTGTGTCAATAGCCTTGGTAAGATCGGTGTTCCATATGTTAACCAAAGCTTCGACAGAATCGCCGGCATTACTCACCATTAAACCCTCTAAGGCTTTCTGGAAACCAATAGGTTCCATTAGCCTTCGAGGGTGGACCGTTCTAATAGGTCCACCACCCCCGGGAGGGTGAACAATAGCCTTTAGTTCCACCTTAATCAGAAAATGATCCGTCCATGACAGTGCGGAGGTTTTTGTGACCTCCGCCCACGGATATTCCTGCTCCGTACTAAAGACCGCATCGAGGGTATGACCAGCACAATGCGTGGGCCCATTGACCAACTGGGATAGGCCCATGTTTGTCATGGTATCCATGAACTCCCGAGCTGCGCCAGTTAGATCTTGTAAACTGGTTTCGAGTGGAATGTTGAAGTCGCCCAGAACTAAGAGTCTGGGCGACTCCAACAGCAACTCGGAAACCAGGGCCATCAGCTCGGTTAGGGAGTCTGTTAAGCAACGGGGTGGCCGGTATACCAACAGAATCCCCAAACTATCCTTGGTCTTCAGGCTAAGGTACATACACTCGATGTGTGTCGTCTTCCGGATAGGCTTTCTGATCAAGGATAAGGTGTTTTTATAGACCAAGGCTATGCCGCCCCCCCGCCCACTTTCCCTTACCTGCTCACTAACTGAGTACCCAGCTGGGAGAGCCTGCGCCCAAGTCGCGGAGCTGGCATCCCCCAGCCAGGTCTCAGTGAAACAAGCCAGGTCAGCCTTCTCATCCACCAGGAGATCGTGGATGATGTGTGTTTTGTTTTTGACCGACCTGGCATTGCAGAGGAGCAGGTTGAGGGTTAGTGGAATGGTGAGTTTGCTCTCCAACTTACATTGGGAAACAGAATCAACTGAAGGAGGGATAGATAATAAACATCGATCCCTTCTTCTTTTGCAACATTTGTTGAGACTGTTGCCGCCATATCTTCCCCGCCCCCATACCACCTGGATGTCCCCCCCCCCCAGCTTAAAGTCAAACCCAAACAACTAGGGAAGAGCCCACTAATATGTGGCCTTAGGAGGGAGGGGAGCAGTCCGCAATCCAGAGCCAGGAATGCTGCTGTGTTGGGGAAAGAGTCTTGGGCCTGCTAAGCACCACCCACTTCCCCACTGAGGAGATGGTGCCTGGGCAGGGTTTTTATCCCCAGCCCAGTCCTCTGCAGCCTTGGACTCAGGTGTTGCTGGTAAGCACCAGTGGGAGGGGGGAGGGATGTCTCCCAGCAAGGCCCCACGTCCTCCAAACGTCCTCCACTGTGCTGAGGGGATGGTGCCTGGGCAGGGTTTTTATCCCCAGCCCAGTCCTCTGCAGCCTTGGACTCAGGTGTTGCTGGTAAGCACCAGTGGGAGGGGGGGAGGGATGTCTCCCAGCAAGGCCCCACGTCCTCCAAACGTCCTCCGCTGTGCTGAGGAGATGGTGCCTGGGCAGGGTTTTTATCCCCAGCCCAGTCCTCTGCAGCCTTGGACTCAGGTGTTGCTGGTAAGCACCAGTGGGAGGGGGGAGGGATGTCTCCCAGCAAGGCCCCACGTCCTCCAAACGTCCTCCGCTGTGCTGAGGGGATGGTGCCTGGGCAGGGTTTTTATCCCCAGCCCAGTCCTCTGCAGCCTTGGACTCAGGTGTTGCTGGTAAGCACCAGTGGGAGGGGGGAGGGATGTCTCCCAGCAAGGCCCCACGTCCTCCAAACGTCCTCCGCTGTGCTGAGGAGATGGTGCCTGGGCAGGGTTTTTATCCCCAGCCCAGTCCTCTGCAGCCTTGGACTCAGGTGTTGCTGGTAAGCACCAGTGGGAGGGGGGAGGGATGTCTCCCAGCAAGGGCCCACGTCCTCCAAACGTCTACACCCAATATCACATAAAAATATACAAAAGTTAAAAACAAACTAAAAACCCACCTGCTCCATAAAAGCCACCCTGCTATGCATTATATACCAAATGCCTGCCTGCATAGAAATGTTTTTACTTGCCGGCAAAGGTCAGCAGGGAGGGGGCCAGCTTAGCCTCCCATAGAAGGGTGTTCCAGAGGGTGGGAACATCCACAGAGAAGGCTCTTTTGCATGTCCTCACCAAGCGAGCTTGTGATCTTGGCGGGACCAAGAGAAAGCCTTCTCCTGAAGATCTTAGGGCTCTAGCAGGTTCATATGGGGGCCTCTCAAATAGTCTGGACCTAAACCATATAGGGCTTTATAGGTCATGGTGAGCACTTTGAATTGTCCCCTGAAATGAACTGGTAGCCAGAGAAGCTATTTTAACAAGGAAGTTACATGCTCCCTGTAACTGGCCCTAGTCAGCATTCTGGCTGTGGTGTTTTGAACCTGCTGAAGTTTTTGGACAGTTTCCAAGGGAAGTCCCACATAGTAGTAGTCCAAACAGGATGTAATCAAGGTATGTGTCACCAAAGCCATATCTGACGCCTCCAAGAACAGGCACAGCTGGTGCACAAGTTTAAGCTGTGCAAATGCACTTCTGGCCACTGCTGAAACCTAGGCATCCAGGCTCAGAGTGGAGTCCAAGAGCACAGCCAAGCTGCCAAGCTGAGATTTCAGTGGGAGTGTAACTCTATCCAGCACAGACTGAGTCACTATTCCTTGATCTGTCTTACAACTGACCATGAGCACCTCTGTCTTGTCTGGATTAAGCTTCAATTTGTTTGCACTTATCCAGTCCATTACCAACAGCAGACACTGGTTCAGTATGAAGACAGCCTCCTTGGAGTCAGATGGGAAGGAGAGATAGAATTGGGTGTCATCTGCATACTGGTGACACCACACTCCAAAACTTCGGATGACCTCTCCCAGCAGTTTCATGTAGATGTTGAATAACATGGGGGACAGAACCAAACTCTGAAGTACCCCACAGACCAATGGCCAGACGGTCGAACAGGAGTCTCCCAACACCATCTTCTGAGTTCGCCCCTCCAAGAAAGACCAAAACCACTGCATAACAGTGCACCCAAGTCCCATCCCAGAAAGGTGGTCCAGAAGGATACTATGGTCAATGGTATTGAATGCCATCAAGAGATCCAGCAGGACCGTCATGGACACACTCCCTCTATCCAGTTCCCTGTGTAGATCATCCACTAAGGCAACCAAAGCTGTCTCCATCCCATAGCCAGGTCTGAAGCCGGATTGAAATGGAATAGAGTGGCACTATTACTTTCCTCCATCTGGACAATATATTTCCATTGGTGCAACCTAGAATCACATTGGCTTTTTTATCTGATGCATCACACTGTTGACTCATGTTCAATTTCTGCTCTACTAGACTCCTAGATTCCTTTCACATGTACTGTTGTCAAGCCAAGTGTCCCTCATCCTATATCTATTTTCAACAATTCAAAAAGGATGTTGACTGGACTGGATGGCCTTTGATGTCTTTTCCAACTCTATGATTCTATAATTCTATGATTTTTTTTTGATTTTTTTAAACTAATTCCCTTAAATTATCTGACCCTTTCATCTTTATTAGGGAAACCCAAAAGAACAAAAAATATTCATTCATTGATTCATCTCACCCAGTATAAAAAAATTCAGGGCAACATATGAGTAAAATCAATACAAACAAACAATGTTGAAACCAAAAATAATAATTTAGGTAAACAAAACTTATATTAAATACAACCGACAAGTTAAAACATGTTTAAAATATTACAACACTAAAAAGCTATGTTCGTTAGCACTTTGAGATAAATCAGTGGGGTCTAAGGCTTTAATAATACACAGCCATGTTTTTACTTGGTCCCTAAATGAAGCTATTGTACATATCAACCATGTCTCCAATGGAAAAATATTTCACAATTGAGGTGCCACAGCTGAGAAGGCCTTCTTCTATCTCCTCACACATTGACCTAAGTAGTGGGACACACAAAGGAATACAAGATACATAATCTTTTAGGACCTCCAGATCTCTTCACCAAGAAAGATATTTCAAAAAGTAAAGGTGAGAAGAAAAAGAAGAGGGCTGACAGTGTTGAAGTCTACATGTTTTCTTCATGATGTCCTGAGATGGGTCTGCAAACAGTCAAATCAGGCTTTAGCAGGTGATTACAGTCAGCCCTCCACATTGGCTGGAGTTAGGGGCACAGGACCCCCATGGTGGAAAAAAATTGCAAAATAACTCTAGGTCCCCCCAAACCATATTTAGTATACACAAAAGTACAATCTGCAGAGTCAACCCACCATGAATGTCTTTGAGGTGACGGGGATCCATCACAATGCAGAAGTGGGCAGCTGACAGGGCTTGAAGCTGCCTCTGCTGCCACCCTATACCATTTTTAATAGGGATTTACAAGCCTCACTGCACAGTCACAGTCTCTCAGGCCTAAGCAGACTGCCAGAAATAGTGCACATTAAATTGAGGCACTGCCCTGGCTCAGTGCTAGGGAATCATGGGAACTGTATTTTTTTCTGGGACATTGAGCGTTCTCTGTCAGAGAGCTCTGGTGCCACAATAAATTACAGTTCCCATGATTCCCTAGCACTGAGCCAGGGCAGTGCCTCAATTTAATGTGCACTATTTCTGGCAGTCTGCTTAGGCCCTCAGTCTCCCTATTAAAAATGGCATAAGGCAGCAGTGGAGGTGGTGCAAGTAGTTTGTGAACAATCAAATTTTCAAAGATCAAACTTGCAAATGTGGAAGGTCAATTGTACTTGGTTTCAGGCTTCATGCGCAGCAGTCCCTGGGGAAGCTGTGAGCAAATTAATTCATATATATATATATATATATACACATATAATACAATCCAACTCTAAACTCAGAACAGTCTCCATCTTGGGCAAAGCACTCTGGCTTTTCTTTTGACATTAAATTTTAGCAACATCCTTACTGACACAAAGAATCTAAAATTTGTACAGTTGGAGTGGTGATTCAGGGGTCTGGAACAGCCCCAAAACAGGTCCTGAGGGCCACATGCAGCTAAATGAATTTCCACCCAAATCTAATCTACATTATCCATGATGTTGAGTTGAGCATCTGCAACAAGGTCCAACATCTTGATTCCAAAGGCCATAAAAGCTCTGGGGCCACAACAAACTACAAATTGAATTCTGGGAATTGTAGTTTTGTGAGACACTGGGCCTTCTCTGTTGGAGAGCTCTGGTCCCACAACAACCTACAGTTGCCAGAATTTCCCTAGCATGGAGCCATGGCAGTTGAACTGGTGTCAAACTGGATTATTTCTGCAGAGTGGATGTACCCTCAAAAGTGTTCATAGCACATTGATTGCTAAACTCAGATGTGAACTGTCTTGGAATGGACAAGAATATAGCAGAAAGTCTCTACAGTTACTCCTGTACCCAGTCTCACTTGCATTACTGAAATGAGTACAGTTGCCTCTCTGTTTTTGTGAACTTCGAGACCATGGTCTTGGTCCTTTGCGGACTGGCAAGGCCCATTGGTTAAAATGGTGTGTGCGCTAATGGGGCTTGAATATCTGTGATTTTTCATTTTCACCGGGGGGGGGGGATTCCGGAATGGATCCCCTGCAAAAATGGAGGGGCGACTGTATTTCGGAACACATCAGAACAAACATATCTCACTGCAAAATCCTGGTGAATGTAATCTTATTTGTTGAGACAATATTGCTCCAGATTCAACATACTCAGATTTTTTTGTAATGCTAGATGCTTGGGGGATTCAAGAATGGTAATGTGAATGGAATAGGAAGTATCAATCTATATAGAAGTTTATCACATGGGAGGCAAAGCTCCCAAATCCCACTGATAAATGAGGTTTAATACCAAGAATACCCCATAAAAGCGGGATAGTTTTCAGATTCATCAGGCTAATTGAGCATTAATGTGACATTAACCCATGGAGAAAGTGGGTAAAATTGTGCCACTTTGTATTTTCGGAATTTTCCCAGGATTTTGCGGGATATCCCTAGATTTAAATCCCATTTATCCACAGGGTTTGGGTGCTTACCTCTCATGTGATAAACTCCTGAGAAATGTTTGTTTCTTTTGGCACAACAATACGGTACATTGTTAACACATAGATTTATTAGAGGTGCTAAAGTGAAAGGAGATGATCAAGTAATCAAAACTGAATGGTTTGTAAAATTAAATCAAATGACATTATCCATGTTATTTGCTGAAAGACATATATTTACTGGTTTGACAAATTCTGGTTTGTATAGGGGTATGCAATTTGTTTTCATTATTTTAAAAACATATTTATTATTTCATTTATTTATGGCAATTATATTCATTTCATTATTCATACTGCATTTGTTTCATTAGTTATATTATTCCTTCGGTTTCTGCCTTTTTTAAAAAAAAGGTTTTGTGTTTATTTTATATTATTTTATTTTGGCCGCTACTTGTGTCATTACTGGTAAGATGCCAAATGTAGGCTACTTTGGGGAAATAAACTAGTTGCTGTTCATGATGCTACCAAACTGCTACTACCACTATAAAGAGGGACCTACCTATACAGATTAGTTTTGGAATGAAAGGAAATTGAAACAAGTTGGGTTCATTCAATTTATCATTTTTTCATGAATTCTAAAACTGACATATAGCCCTAGTTGTCACTATGCAGAATACATGGATACTGCAATTGCCAGAATGAATTCACTGGAACAGGGATCCTCTGATGAAGCAGGGGTGCATGGAAGGGGGTACAAACAGAGCCAAAATGTTATTTTGCTTATCTGTCTTCTCTTGATTATCTATCTTCACTTTATTCCACAGCCTGGACAGCAGTCCCAAGTGCAATTTGCATAACTGTTCTTATTTAGAATGTACTGTTAAATATTGTTATATATTTTATTTCATTAGTTGTGCTTCCATCATGCACTAAATTTCAAGACAGCCTTCTGACAGAAGTTGCTAGGTAGTCTTCTATGGCAGTGCTTGTTCAGTGTGGTGGTCTGTGGACTAATGTCCATCTGTGAGCTGGCAATCTGAGGTGAGTTTTCAGGGGGAAAAGAAACACGTGTAGCTAATCGGCACAATTATGGTGTCAGTCCCAGCATAGCATGAGAGTCAGTGTAGTGTAGTGGTTTGAGTGTTGGACTAGAACTCTGGAAACCAAGGTTTGAAAACCTGCTGGGCCACAAAAACCCACTCTCAGCCTCAGAGGATGGCAATGGCAAACCCCCTGAAGAAACTTGCCAAGAAAACCCTATGATAGCTTCACCTTATGGTCACCTTAAATCAGAAACAACTTCAAGGCACACAACACACACACACAGCACACTGGGTGGGAAAGCTGCAAGTGTAGGAGACAGTTTTGCAGCTATTCACCAAGGGCTTTATGATTCCTGTCCTCCACCACACAACTGGTGTGATGGTCTACCATTTTCCCTCCAAATGTTCCAAGAACTGGTACTATATTTATGCTATTTTATTACCATATTGTTGCCATTTCCTGGATCTGAATCCAGCATGCTGAATTGGAGTCACCAATGGCTCATGGACTGGAACTGGTTCACAGACCACTACTTTGAGTAATATTGTTATAGAGCAGGGGTAGGCAACCTTTCCCCTTTAAGGGCCGAGGGACTTCAGCTCCCAGAATCCCAGGAGCTATTGGCCAACATGGGACTATTGGCCAACATGGCTGAGGCTTCTGGGAGCTGAAGTCCCTCGGCCCTTAAAGGGGAAAGGTTGCCTACCCCTGTTCTAGAGTGTCCAGTAGGACTGTTCAGAAAGAGGATGTTGCCCTGGCAAAAGTATTATTGTCAAAAGCAGGGGTTCTGAATGGATGATTAGATGATTGCCAGTTGGAGTCAAAATAATATGGATGCAGAATAATTATCTTTGAGAAATTGGTCAAACAGAATCTGGATGTTGACACTGATGGACAAATTGATGTTCCAGCTAAGTTCGTTGGAGCAGAATTATCATCACATGGCACTTCATCAGAGCTTTGGAGGCTCTGGAAAAATCCATTTTAAGTTTATCGATTGAATGTCTTAACAATTTATCTTTACATGCAAATGAATAATTTGAATATAATGGAGACTCAACCTGTAGTATATTTTACTGAAATGTTATTTGCTTTCAAGAAAACAAGTTAAGTCAGTCCAATGAACCAAATCATCAGCTAACACAGATCATCAGGCATGACTGCAAGTCAACATACTAGGAAACTCAATAGCAAACTGCCTACTCTTCAGAATGATTGTGGCTTGCATCAATGTATCTTTGATTAATAAGAATGTGCCACTCTTTTGAGCCCTGAAAATAGCTGACCTTTCTCAGTATTCTTTCCCCACTCCTTTAAAAAAATACATTAGCGTATGAAATTTTGGCTTATATTTTTTTGGCATTCTTCCCAGCATGAGTGTTTCCATGCATATTTAATTTACTAATTCATGAATACTCATGGAAAACTATAGACCTTTCTTTTTCTTAATCCCTATTTGAGTTAGCATGCTGCTACCAGTGAATAGAAACTGTATGTTACAACAATGGAACAATGGAAGACACATACATACACATATACCCAGGGGGAGAGAGAGAGGCAGAAATAAAGCTTTAAAGAACTGGATTGTGCTTGCACTTTCAGCTTGTGCACATCAAACATCATTTTTAATATATTAAAAAAATTCAAAACTTCACTACATTCAAAAGAGTTTGGAACACACAAAAAAGCCAGTTTCCACTGAAATGCATAAAAGAAATCCTAGAAAATTCATTCAGTTTCTGGATAGGCTACCATCCAACTCAGAGGGCATTGCTATTGATTACTAACATATCTTTTTTAGCACATGCACCAAAAATTTGGAACAGTCTCCAAAATGGCACCGTTTCTCATCTTCTAGCAAGAAAAATATCTAAGTGCCAAGATATACAGATTTATCCCTTAAAAAGCGCACAGAGGATTGGCGTCTACAAGTGTGATGGGTGACAATTTCATTTCAGTTTTGATAAGAATTTGTGAACATTTGCAAATTCAAATTCAGAATGAAATTTCTGGAGTTGTATAAGATGCTCCAAAGTATTGGACTATTAAGCAAAGAGAACAAGAGACTATCATTCTGTCTTATTTATACATGAACATAGTTAGCCAGGAGAGAGAAAAAGCCAATGGTTTCTCTTAGTGGTCTTTGGAAATTGTCTTATACAACTTTAGAAATTTCACTTTGAAGGTATGTATGTACACTTTGACATGTATTTTATAAGTACATAGAGAATATAATTGTTGTCTAGGTTAATATATTTAATGGAATTTTATTTATACTTTATAGTGTAGTCTCTGAAGAAGGCAGATTTTGATAGAAGCAAAAACCCACTGGGCTTTTTAAAGTAATAAGAAAATAAAGAAATGACCATCTATCAGCAAGGGCAACCTGCCTCCTATTTTGCTTTTGTTCAAATGCATGCTTATTAGTTCTCTCCTTCAAAAGAGGCAAATTACATGTCTCAACTGAAAATAAATTTAAAATAATTTGATGGATTACAATGACCCATATTCTCCAGCCAGCACAGATTTGTGCAATTTAGTCCACAAAATGACTTTTCTATTCTGAAGTACAATGTGAGAAGTTTCACATGCTTCTTGCTCATTTGAAAATAGCTATGGAGTAGACATAGAGCTCTTTTTCTTAAAGGGTAGTATATTCTCCTGAATGTATGCATCAATGTCCAGTCTTATGTTTCAGTTTAGGAGAATGATCACAGTATTTTGTGCCCTCCTTGGACTTCCATAAAAGGACTTTTTCAGAGGATCCTTCAGGCAAAGCCTTCTGAGAACAAAAAAATAAATGATGAGTACTTAGTTGCATACGCATAACTAGGAGACTATCGCTTGGTGTTTTAAATTGAATTAAGCCTCTTGGGCTGCATCCCAGAAGCGGGATGGAGGTGGGGATTATTGCATGCTAAATTGCCACTGAATTGCTGGCTGCCATCAGCTCGGGTCCCAGCCGGGCTCAGCTGGCATTTTTTAGAAACCAGACTTAAAAGCACCGGCTGAGCCCGTCTGGGACCCGGGCTAATGGTGGCCAGCAATTCAGTGGCAATTTAGCATGCAATAATCCCCGCTACCATCCCTCCTCTGGGATGCAGCCCAAGAGGCTTAATTCGATTTAAAACACCAAGCGATAAGCTCCTAAGTAGTATTTCCTGGCCCAACTCCCCACCACCACCTACTTTACCATGCAAAAGCAAAGCAGCTTCATTTATATACCGCTTCATATCATGCTATGGGATGTCTAAGCAGTTTACAACTGTAAGCTCATTGCCCCCCCCCCCAACAGTTGGGTACTCATTTTAGCAACCTCGGAAGGATGCAGGCCTGGCTAGTATTGAACTTGCAACCTTGTGGTTTATGAGTGAGTGGCTGCAGTACAGGCGTTTAACCACTGCACCACTAGGGCTCCTTTGCGCCACCAGGGCATCAGTTGCACTGAGAAAAGGAGGTCCATTCTGTTGGCAATCAGGTGGGAGTGCATAACATTTCCAACCCCCTCCTATCAGCAAGTCCAGTTCCAACACAGAAGTGCAACAACGGATCCTGCTTCTTTTTGTCGCTGCCTTGCTTGCTGAAGGGAGGGGATGGAACAACCCCATCCCCCAACAGAATGGACCTCCTTCTCTTGGTGCAGATATTGCCTGGAAAAGTAGGTTATCAGGGGGTAGTTATGATTGTGGCAATAGTGCCTATGTAGGGATCATGAACACAGATTAGTTATGGATGCATAACTCCAGGTTATGCATCTGTAAGCATGATACTGAAATCCATCTGATAGTAATGCCACGGTCCATGGCCAATTGGGGGGCTGGAGAGGCCAGAGGCCACTCCAAACCACTGGTCTGCTTCACCCCAATATCTCAACTACGTTACTACCTGCCCAAATTCTATTGCATGAAACTGGCTACTCTATTACATTTTGTACTGTACATTCAAAATCTGAATTTGAGTGAATCAGACTTTACAAAAGCATGTTTATCTGTTTTGACTGTTCATCAATATGTGTGAATTTTTGCTTAAATCCTTTCAAATGCAGAAATATAGGGAATACACAGATTACATATAAGACCCAGACATATGGCTGGTTACAGCATTTGTCCACTTCACAAATCCTGTTAGCCTATGTACATTCAGAAGTACATTCCACTGAATACTGTGAATGCTGGGAGCTGTGAAATGGAATACAGGATTGCTCCAAACCAAATGAATCAGCTTTTATTTAGGACAATTTTTATTTCACTTATTTGGCACAGAATTTCACAAAATGTTGTTTATAATAAAGGGTAAATTTCTACTCACTACTTTTTCCATGTTTCAACAGAAAGGAGCAATTCCAATAGTTTTCAGTGAAAACAGAAGCTTTGATGTGAAGTACTTCCATGTATCCTTTGCTATTTCTGCAAGCTATGAAGAGAGTGTTTAATCATGGAGAGGGAATATGTTTACAGTGACAAAAGTAGGAAATAGGAAGCAATTCTTACAGGAAAAGGAATATAAAAACACTGCCAGACAGAAAGTGACTGGAAAAACGCGAATTGCGCAGAAGCCAGAATGTGCTGCAAGGTTTGGATCAGCATATAAACTAACTACAATATGTATAAATTCCATTTCTGCACTGTTTTTGGTGAAGTCACCAGTGGAATTGTAGCCCAGTATAACAATATTATAGAACTGTGAAAACATTTGTCTGGTTATTTCAAATATAGAATGAGAAACAGATTTATGGAAAGGATAGGTGTCTTTTGTAGCCTCTATATTTTTCCATTTTGTTTCCCCATACTCTTCTTTCCAGTATTTTAATGCTTTTTACATGGTTTGTGGATTGAAGCCATATGTGGAAGAGATTTTCAGATGCCCCATAGAAGTCTTTGTAAAATCCTGTTTGAAAATTGATTGTAGTTCTTTACTGACAGTTGGATGCAAGTTCAGTTGTCAGTCTGGATTCTGTAGAAAAAAATATCATTGGTTGTTCTTGATTTTAACAGATTCTTTAAAACTTGCTTTTACAAAAACAAAGTATTCAATCAGATATTTTAAAGGCGGAATGTATAGTCCAGGCCTGAAATCCTACACAAGGTTGTGCAAGAGCAAACAACTGTTTTGATGATGGCAGGACTTTCCTCCAAGTAAACTTGCATAGGAGTGTGCTGAACATATAGGAATGTGGCCAAGAGGCTCATACATAGAGGAATCTCCTATGTTTCTACAATAAAGAAATGAGCAAACTGTTGCTATTTTTTTACTACTGTTGAAAGTTTCCTCTCTCTTGAGAGGGTGAAGGATAGTTTCCAGCTTTCTTGTTTGGGGAAAAATTATTGAACATATGGTGAGGTTTTGATTTTTGTTTTTTTCATGAAGAAAACATGTTATTTTGTCCATCTCAGTTTCATTTCCAGCTTCTGGTAGGGAACTGAGATGGCTTTAACTTGACTGGAGATCAATAAGGGCAATCTCTTTTTTCCTGAGTATGCTACATCTCTAGGCTATTTTCACAAGAACACAGGATGTAGCCTTAACATTGGTCCACTCACACAGTATTGTCTTCACAGAGTGGCAAAGACTCCCTGCAATTAGGTATGTGAAAAACTCTTAGCTCCCTTTCACACAACTCAATAATAGCATTATGATTCTGTTTTAACTGAATTTTATTTTCTATTTTAACTGCCATTGCCACATCCTGTGTAATCCTGGGATTTGAAGTTTGGGGCAGCACTAAAGCTCTTTTATGGAGAATTATACCTTCCTCATGAATCTACAAACCCCAGGGTTCCATAGGGTGGACCAATAACAGTTAAAGTTATATCAAATTGCTATAAAGTATGAAGTGTGAAATAATGTTTCAGTTTCAGTGCATTTCTATGAATCAAACATGTCTTCTCATCCCAGCCTTTATTCACATCAGGTTGCAAGCAATTTCTTCTTCCAGCCAGCCTGCCTATAAATCATTTCCCTAGTGCATATATTTTTGTGTGCATCCTTCCTAATGTTCACATTTCTATATCCATTTTCCCCATCAAATTAAATGTTTTGTACATATTTTCCAATAATACCGATGTCTAAAGGTGCACATTTTAAAAATATACATATGAACTGGTCTCAACTTGAATAAATCTATTGCCAAATGGTAAGTTTAAATTAACATAAAATAAATGCATAAACATAAAATAACATAAAATAAATAAATTACTCTAGTTGGGACAGCAATTGGACATAGGTCATGGTTTTGCACATATTTTATTTCATCAAAATGCATTCCAAGCCTTACAAATGCACAGATTTCCAAAGCAATGTGTGTTGTTTCAGTGAGTTTCTAGAGGTGTAAAACCAATATTATTGTCAAGTATCTCTACTCTAAGAAAATTCCTTTCCCTTTCCCTTTCTATGGTTTCTGCAGCCTTGTCTGGGGAAGTCAAGAACTGAACCTGAATTGTATGTGCAAAGTGTTTGTTCTACCACCATGGCCCCTCTGTCTGGAAAGTGAACAGAATGGAGTTTTACTTCACTTTTTCTTCCCCCTTGGCTTGCAAAATTTTCCACATTGTTTGAATGTTATTGGATTTGCTATCTGGCCAACACGGCTACCCCTGGATGTTTTTTTGGATTTCAAGATACCACATTTTAGCCATCACAGGAGAATCCTAAAGAGAGAGCCAGCACACTGGAACCTTGCTATCACAGGCTTCTGCCTCCAGCAAAGGTAAAGCATTTTTTCACCTAATCTTGGGACTCGTCATGCTTTTAAGTGCTTTTAAAATCCCAGAAATATATGGTAAAATTGAAAATCAATTATTAATGATTGTTCTCCTCTCTCTGTTATGCTTCAATTTGTGAATGTCTAGAACAGGCAACTATAGCATTTTCAAGCATTTTTTTCTTCCTGTAAAATGTTTCTGAGTACACTCAGCTGCCTATTCCTGTTCCACAGAAGCAAAATCTAAAATAGACACAAAGATATAAAACAGAATTTGAGCTGTCAAACAGTATTTTTCTTATTCTTACCCAGAGCAGTATGTGTCATTGCTTTGAATAATAGAAAACAAAAACAATTTTCGGGGAGGGGGGAATTGATACAAAGAGTGTGGCAGGAAATCAATTTTATTTTATTTTATTTTTTGAAAGAAATGTAAAAGTTGGCAAACAAAGTCCTAAGACCATATCTCCAAACTCTGACATAGATGTGACTTAACTGAAGTGCCAAATGTCTGTTTCATGTATTTTTAAAAATTTCTCAACCATTTATTAAACAGACGGTAACTAAGATATAAACATATGCACTGTCATTGGTTTTGGGTGCTACACTGGTCATTTATCAGTCACTACAAATTGCCTTAAACCAACTCAGGTATACTCTGCACTGTAGAAATAATGCAGGTTGACACTGCTTTAACTGACATGGTTCAATGCTATTATAGGGCTTGTAGTTTTGTCAGCTGTTTAATGTTCCCTGTCAGACAGTTCTGATGCCTCAACAAACTACAAATACCAGGATTCCATAGCACTGAGCCATGGCAATTAAAGTGATGTCAAACTGCATTATTTCTAGATGCACCCTGAATTTGCTCTAGAACAGAGATAGGAAATTTAGGGCCTAAGCAGACTGCCGGAAATAGTGCACATTAAATTGAGGCACTGCCCTGGCTCAGTGCTAGGGAATCATGGGAACTGTAATTTATTGTGGCACCAGAGCTCTCTGACAGAGAAGGCTCAATGTCCCAGAAAAAAATACAGTTCCCATGATTCCCTAGCACTGAGCCAGGGCCGTGCCTCAATTTAATGTGCACTATTTCTGACAGTCTGCTTAGGCCTTGAGACCCCTCCCCAGATATTTGCAATTGCATCACATGCCATCTTTTACTATTGGCCATGGCTTGTAAGACTTGTAGCAGAATATATATGGTGAGCCAGAGATTCCCCATCCCAGTTCTAAACTTAGGGCCTTTGCAGACTGCCAGAAATAGTGCAAATTGAGTCCACTTTAAATTGAGGCACTGCCCTGGCTCAGTGCTAGGGAATCATGGGAATTGTATTTTTTTCTAAGACACTGAGCCTTCTCTGTCAGAGAGCTCTGGTGTCACAATAAATTACAGTTCCCATGATTCCCTAGCACTGAGCCAGGGCAGTGCCTCAATTTAAAGTGGACTCAATTTGCACTATTTCTGGCAGTCTGCAAAGGCCCTTAGTTAGACCTAGACCTGACCCACTGAAATTGGTTGGACTTAATGTAGTCATGACTTCTACAATCAACTCAGGACAGTTTCTCAGTCTCTTCAAGTTTGAGGGATGCATGGAAACTGCAGTGAGAAAGGACAATTGCACCTTTCCTTGTTTTGCTGACAGAAAACAGTTCCATTAGTAGATGTACTCTGTTGGATCCTGGCCAGAAACTGTACATACAAGAGAGATGTTTCTTTTTTCACAGGTCAAGAGGTTCATTTTCATTGTTCATGTCTGTGGCTGCTTCAAGTAACCCACCAAGAGAATGCACTAAAATTTTTGATTATTAGGCTCACCCCTCATGAATAATTTACATTACAAAATGAAGGCTCTTCTAGATTGGTCTAAAGAGGCATGACTTTTCATAGTATAGCAGCTCATTGTTGTTGTTTTTTTGTAGGATTTATCTGAAGGTGGTTGTCACCTCTGTGTCCACTTGAGGTCTATCCACACTGCAGAATTAAGGCAGTTTGACACCACTTTAACTGCCATGACTCTGTTCTAAAGAATCCTAGGATTTGGAGTTTGGTATGGCACCTGAGCTCTCTGACAGACCAGGCTGAATACCTCACCAGACTACAAATCCCAGGATTCCACAGATTGGGGCCATGGCAGTTAAAGTGGTGTCAAACTGCTTTAATTCTGCAGTATAGATTCATCCCAATTCTATTCTTTTTTTTTTTTTTTTTTTTTTTTTTGGTGTTTATAGTGATTTCTTGGGTCTGTAAGTGCTCTTCTAAAGTGTGTTTTTTTTATAAAAAAAACACACACACACACTAGGGCATGGTTTGCTGAAAGTTTGAAGGGCAAACTTTGTTGCTCTGATTTTTTTTTTCAAAAGGTTCCTTAGAATTATGCTGCTACACTGCAACATTGTCTATCCACTCAAGCTCCTTAAAGATGTTCTGATGTATCTTAGAATAAAAAAGAAACCCACTTGAGGGAGTGAATAAAAGGTTGCCTTTGAGCCATGATTACCACTGGAAAAAAGTGGCTTTGGATATACTGTACTTATTGCATGCTTCTGGTGCCAAACTGCAGCTTCTGTGTTCCCAAAGCACAGTTAGGGCATCCTTTTTCATTGACGGGAAAACCCCATCAATGACCTTGCAATTGCACTAATCACTAGGTACACAATGTTGCTGCCAGGGCAGTTGCATTATTGTCAGTCATGTGGTGTCAGCATCTCCTCCTCTTTCCTTGTCCCCTCTCCCCCTCACTATTCCTAAGCTGGATCAATCCCTTTCCCCCACTATTTCTTTTTATTTTAAATGTCAATTGCAGTAGCAGAGATCTGAAATTGTGTGAAAGCTTTTAAAAAATATAAATAAATAACAATAACAATAAAATGACCAAAAGGTATACATAGGGCAGGGAGGCAGGGTTAAAAGGGGATTAGGAAGAGAGCATGATGGCAGCAGAAGCCCCAGTCACATGCTGTGAAGACATGCAATACCAGTATGTTTCCATTTTAAAAATCCAGACATGATTGCTAAAGAGCAGGATTCACATGGTATGAACCTCTTGGATTTCTAGGAGGAGGAGGAGGAGGAGCAGGCCTGAGATCTATTCCCCTGTGATGCAGCCCAGTTGTCTTCATTCTGATTATCACATCTCTTTCAAGGATCTCTTCTGTCACCTTCCTCCTGACACTTCTAAATGGAGATCCAACCTGAGACCTTGCCTATATAAAGTTGGTGCTCTACCAATTGAGCTACAGCTCCTCCCACTTTTCAATAAATTGATCACTTCATGATACATTTGGTACAAGTGACGTCCAATACATTTTTTTTGAAGGCGGTAACAACAACAAAAAAGAAAGAAAAGAAAGAAAAACCACTTTCAAAAATGAGGTCTTTCTTATTAGAAATGGCTTGGATAGTAAGCATAATCCCTTCATAACCTCGACCAGATGAGCAGGAGGAAGACAAGAAAAGAAATTGAGGGTAAAGTACAGATACAGTCACGCAAAACTTACCGCCAGTGAAATAACCAAAACCAGGTGTGCATAAAATGGGCTGGGGGGGGGGGGGAGAGAGAATATAGCTAACTGGGCTCTTTATTCAAAGCACTGACTGGGGGGAAATTAATTTCTTTCCTTTTGACAATGGTAAGTTAAATACTTTCTCTGGTACAGTATGGAGAAGTGGCACAAAACCAAAGAAAAGTCCCAAGGCTAGAAAGTGCATTCGAAGAGAAAGCACCAAGGAATGTGCAGAGCTTAACACACCCATTGTACAACTACAGGAAGCCTTTTTTGGTGGGGTAAGTAAATTACAGAGCAGCAGTTGAATATTGTTTTTGGCAAAGGGTTCAGTCTCTATGAACAGGAACTCAGCAGCTGTATTCTGAACTATCGGCAATATGTGAAGTTGTTGAACTAGAAGGAGAAAGGATGCCTCGAGCTGCAAAACAGAAGGGGGAATATTTTAGAAACCAGGACACAGACAAAAGTATGATAATACATTTACATCACAGTTTGGATCCCAACAGCAGTCATCCTTGGAGCAGACCCGCTGAAATCAATGGCACCTGAGTTACTGAATGGCACTTGAGTTACATAAGCCCTATTGATTTCAATGAATCTAGTCTAAGTATGACTCAGTCTAGAGACAAACAAGGATATATTTTTTAAAAAATCTGTTTTTTTTCTTTCTCTTTTAAACCTCTTTTTCAATACAGATTATTGCTGGCCCATATCTTGGAAGCTTGGGTGTCATTACAAGGTTAATTTTTTTAAAGTACATAATGTTAAAGATTGCTTATAAAGCTGGTCACAATTGAAAAATGTCTTAACTGTTCTTTCTATACAGACACAATCCTCCATCAGTCTGTTGAAACCCTTTCACATCTAATATTGCTAGTTCCCAGAAATGGTCCGGTACCATCGTATCATGTCCTAACATCACCCCAGTGCTTTGACAAGAAAAGGTGCCGCAAATCATTGCAGCAAATCATTGTAACTAGAGCAGGGGTAGGCAACCTTTTTGAGCCGGGGGCCGGGTTGCTGTCCCTCAGACAACTGGGGGGCCAAAGCACCAATAAATAAATAAATAAATAAATAAATATTATATATATATTAAAAATTAAAAATATGCATGCACACTCTCTCAGCCCCAGAAAAGCCATGTGGAGATTTTGCCAAGAAAACCCCAAGAACAAGTAATAACAATCATCAATATCATCATAGCAGGGGGGCGGGGGCGGCGGCGGTGGCAGGACTGGCCTGGGTTCGGTCCAAAGGACTTGGGGGGGCGCATCCGGCCCCCGGGCCTTAGGTTGCCTTCCCCTGAACTAGAGTGTATCCACACTGCACAGTTATAGCTGTCTGGAACCAACTGCTGTAGCTCCATCGATTCCTGGAATCTGTACCTTACTATTTGAAGTTTCTACCTCCAACAAAGATAAAACATTTTTTTAAAAAAATTGGGATTGTATTGGCATGTTTTACTGTAACAACACCTAAATGTTTTCCTGATGCAAAAACATGGAGGCCTCCTGAGAAATTCAGAGTTCTCTGCCTAACAAAGGTGCTTGCAGACCCACAAAGGATTTGAGACAAACTGGATCTCAAAGACAGCAGATTTTTGTCTTGCTAATAGAATTTAAATTTTATTTCCTGGACTTTAAGAATCTCCCAGTTATCCACATGGCCAGAAGGAGGAGGGGCCTGCCTGCATGAATACCCCTCCATACAATCTGAACTGATGACAACAACCACAACATCTTAACAAAATGCAGGCTTATGACTGACATCATCATTTCTTTCTTTCTCCTGTATGATTTTTAAGGCTTTTGCCTGATGAAGAAGCCAGTGAAGCTTAAAAAGTTGCAACATGTATATTGTGCATGTTGGTTGGAGGAATAAAGGTGACACTGTTTTATGGATTTTGAATCTTATTTTACTTACTGAGGATGATTTCACTTTTTTAAAAAACTGAATCCCCCTGAATTATAGAACTTGAACGTTCTGGCAAAGAAATCAAAGTACTAGATGAAACTAAAACTCCCAGAATTCTATAGGATGGATCCATGCCAGTTAAAGAAGCATCTAAGATCTATAACTGGATGCTGAAACAAGCAAGTTGGAATGAGTCTAAAATCATTCTAAGACTTAAGAAAGCATATCTTGGATAGGGGTGCAGAAATAAAGCAGTTTGACACCATCTTAACTGCCATGGAGCAATGCTATGGAATTCTGGGATTTTATGAAATGTTACTTGACCTTGTATGCACTGACCAAAAGGCCTGTTCCCCCCCCCCCCCCCATCCTTGTGTTGTCCTATTCATATGACACACCACCCAAACCCAGTATCAATGTGAGCAGCCATGCTCCACATCAGAACTGGGCTATAACAACATTAAACCAATTTTAAAAAATAAAATAAAATAAAACTACCCCTCACTCCATTCCCATGCCAGGACAACTGTATACACAGCACATCCACTGTCACTGTGGGTCACTTGCTCTGAGGTCAAAATGAAGTGTCCTGCCATGTGATCATTGCTGAGCGCCTCAAAAGCAAGCAACCTAAAGTGGTGGCGGACATGCTGGGCAGCTCAACAGGATGCCATGAAGGCAGCCATCCTGGCACATAAACAGAAAGCCAGGTAATGAAGAGAGGAAGGTCAGGTCCAGTGGCATCACTAGGGGGTGCTGCGGGTGCAGACTACACTAGGTGACACTAAGGAGGAGTGACACCAGTGCTCTTCAAACATCTGCCTTTGGGCAGAAACAGGGTGTGGCCTTCGTCTGTGTCCTTTTAAAATGCTGAAGAGATGGTGTAAGTGGGGCAAGGCTCAGTGGGAGGAGAAAGGAGAGGCCCCAGTTTTTTTTTAATTAAAATGTATTCTAAAATTTTAAATATATATTCTTTCAATTTTTTTTTAAAAAACGCTCCCACTTGAGAGCTTCCTCCAGTCCCAATCCCCACCTCCTAATAACAATTTTGCCCCCACCCATGAATTTTTCCTTTAATCCCAAAATTTGTGGCATTGAAGAGAGAGCAAGACATTGAAAATTATTCACACCTAGAACTCACATCCACTGTGTTCACATTCCCTTGGTAGCTTTGATTATTGCTTTTCTTTACATGCCTAACCTGTATTTCTAAATATTCCACTGAAGTTTTAAGTTACTGCAATGCTAGAATTTGAGGTACTGAAGGAAAATTTCATTGGGGGCAGAACTCTTATTTGGCGGAGCAATGCTCTCATCCTTGCACAGCTACACCCCCGGGGGAAAAAATCTGTTTTCACTGGAATTGTGGTTGGAGAGGGAAGGGTTAAACCTTGCCTTCACTATGTACAACAATTTTGATGATACCCCTCACCCTTGACATCAAAACTGTTGTGCATAGTGAAAGCAAGATTTAATTGGAGGGGGGCCAACATAGGGCTGATGCAGACTGGCATTTTAGGCCAACTTGGGGGTGGAGTTGGGGTGCAGTGATCACACGCTGGCTGGCCTGATGCCATGTGCCTGTCCGCACGGCACGCGGCATCGGGGCACCCTTTTGGCACAGCATGTTCACATGCTGTGCCAAAAGGGCACAAAAGAGCCACAGTAGCTACTCAAAGGGCAGCTTTTTTGCTGCCAAAAGGAGTGGCGTTTGCCCACTCTTTTGGAGTGGCAAAAAGGAGGATCGAGGCCACGGCATGTGGTTGCCGCAGCCCCGATCCAGTGTTTCCAGGGGCAGCCCAGAGCCTCCCCTTATGGGCTGTGTGCATCAGCCCATAGTTTCTCCTGAAACATTTAGTATCTCATGGAGTCAAGTCTTGAGTTGCTAATATAAAAACCATTTCAGACCCACACCCTTGCTCAGCGGTGTCAAGCCATTGCCAAAAGCTAGACTTTACCTAGAGGCAATTCTTATACAAGCTCCCAAGTTAATTTTGTAGAGGTCTGTTCTGAGCCACTTTTTTGTCTCCTTAGTACTTTCTTCCTAAGGAGGACTCCCTAAGTGCTGCAAGCCCTCCTGTTTGCTACAACCTTAGTAAAAACAGAGGAATTTGACTAGGAAAAGCTGGTCAAGCAAAGAAAAGCTGCAAGGCAAAGTTCAACAGCAAACTCACTGGAGCATTCTTTCCCAGTTCTTCATAAATGATTACGTTAGCTTAGCAGAATCAGAGCGATCATCTTAGATTGATTATAATTCTTTGGGTATTGGGGCTGGAGAGACTAAAATGACATCAGCAAAACCAAACCTCAGACTGCTGGGATGAGTCACATTTCAGTCTCTGTTCCCTTGATTAACTTTTTTTCTTTCAACATTTGTGCAGTATGAATAAAATACAGTCAGCCATGGGTGAGTGCAAAGAAAATGGCCACAGCCAAATATGGTGAAGTTCTGAGTCACTGGCTAGGTATCCTTCATTTGAAGGAACGTCTGAGAAAACGATCTTAACGAGCGGAAATCACTGACAGAAACCATATGAATACGATTTGGCCACTTTCTGAAAGTTAGCACGTATCATTAACTCAGCTAACTTGAGTCGAGATTTGCTCAGTTTGGGGGGGGGGGCGGGAATTAAAGGAAAAATTGGTTTCAACAAAATAATAGCAGTTCCAAAAATAATACAGGCTGACTTTTTTCAGTTAGAAAGCAGGGGGAAAGAGGCATATTATAGTTTAAAAAACCAGAGAGGAGTTCCATATCAAAGTAACTGTTGATATATCCAAGTGGGTGGGTTGAGGGTGATAGAGAACTATGCTGGTGTTTGGGATGGTGAAGGGGAGTCAAGACTTTTCCTTTACTGCCAGAACAAGAGTACTGTTTCAAAAGCTCAGAGAAACAAAGTGAGTAAAAGGTGTCTAGACTTGAACATTTTTCCTGTGACTTTAAGAACTCCATTATAAACAGTAAACTGGCTCACTCCAAGTTATTTTATGCCCCAAAAGGAGCAACAACTGGTGCCTTGCTGCCAAGTGTAGGAACACAGTAGGTAGCTGGGTGGGGGGGGGGGATTTTACTCAAAAAATGGCACAAGTGTTTTTCTCCCTTCTTGACAGGAAAAATACATCAATAACAGAGTGACTTGCAACTTGCTGCCCTTTTGTGACACCTACGAATGGAATGGCTATTCATCCTTGGTGAGAAAGGGTGTCTCAATAGAAAGGGTGTGTTTGTAATTTTTGCACTCACAAGGCAAGAACAAATTTATTATTTTTCTCCTCACTATGAGAAGGGTGTTGAAAGCTGCATAGTTTTTGAAGACTGTTTGCACTTTGGGACTTCTTTTAAAAATGCATGGGGGAGAGTTGTACAGAAAATTGTATTTTTCAAGACAGAAAACAAATTTCTTGTACAGGAAACAAAATTTTCAGTAGAGAAAACAGCATCTATGTGCAGAGACAGAAAATGAAATTCTGTATGTAAGCCCCCCTCCCCCCAAAAAACCCCCACATACATTTCCCATGTCCTTAGCTACCAAGATTCTAGCCCATTTAGGATTCTCCTTGTCAGAGTTGCCTAATCTTTGAAAAACCCATGTTCATCCTTTAAAAAAAAAAAAACTTGTTCAAATATGCTTTCCATCTAGGCTTGATACACATCAGCACCTTATCAGTGTCTTTACATATATTTTGTTGTTGTTATTGCATTTCAGACCTTCTTTTGAATGTTTCTTCTGTAAGAAACACTGCATTTTGCCCAAAATGCAAAATTTTCCCCCCAAAATTGATACCTGGTCCAAATTCTCTATTTTTGCAGAAAACACTGCATTTTGCACAAAACAGAAGTTCAATTTTACTCCAAAAAATCATGAAATTCAAAAGATAGTGAAGAATGCACATAAAATTCTCATGATTTCATGTAGCAGGAGAGGACATTAAATTTTTTCATTTTTCAGAAAACCCTGATGACGCAGTGGTGAAATGCCTATACTGCAGCCACTCACTCACAAACCACAAGGTTGTGAGTGCAATACCAGCCAGGGGCTGAGGGGAGACTCAGCCTTGAATCCTTCTGAGGTCACTAAAATCAGTACCCAGCTTGTTGGAGGCAATTGGCTTACACATTATAAACCGCTTAGGGAGTGCTTAAGTGCACTTATAAGTAGTATAGAAATGTACTTGCTATTGCTATTTGCTATTTTCATGTCCAAAAATGAAATAAGTAAAGACGCATGCCCTTACACCTTAAATCAGCTCTGTGGGATGACTACTTCACTCTACCTAATGACAGGGATAGCCCTAGCAGTGACAACTGTGGGGCTTTATTTTTATAGGTTAAGTGGGTTTACAAGCAACTAGAAGAAAGTGCAAAGGCAGGCTTACTGTTGAACATTAAGAAAACAAAAATAATGACCATAGAGAACTTACACACATTCAAACTAGACAATGAGGAAATAGAAATAGTAAAAGAGTTCTCATATCTGGGATCAAACATAATAATAATTAATAATAATAATAATTTTTATTTCTAGCCCGCCTCTCTGCTCAGCAATCAGGGCGGGTTACAGCATAATTAAAACACAAAGAAGTTAAAACATCTTACATTGATTGGAACAGGGACTGCAGCCAGGAAATCAGAAGAAGATTAAGGGGGACTGCAGACAGGCGGCTCTGGGCCACACCAGGAAGCAGCGGATCATTGGGGTTTGTATCTGTTTTAGCTGTAAGCCGCCTTGATTGCTACGGCAAAAGACAGGGTACAAATAAATTATTATTATTATTATTATTATTACCCCACACCACAGCTCCAATCCTCCCTTTTGCCGCCTTTTTTGGTGCAGTGTGTTTGAACATCTTGATGCCATGTGGGTTGGGTTGGGGCGGTTGACGTGCGGTGTGTGGCTGCTCCACCCCAACTTTGCCTCCAGGCTGGCCCTTTGGGCCTGTCTGCAGAGGCCCTAAGAATGGGGAGGGCAGCTATGAAAGAACTAGAAAAGATCCTAAAATGCAAAGACATACAACTCAGCACAAGGTCAGAATCATACAATCAAGAAGGAAGATAGGAAGAAAATCAACTCATTTGAGATGTGCTGCTGGAGAAGAGTGCTGAGGATTTCATGGACAGCCAAAAAGACAAACAAGTGGGTCCTAGAGCAGATCAAGCCAGAAATATCCCTAGAAGATGAGATGACAAAACTTAGACTGTTATACTTTAGACGCATCACGAGAAGGCATGAATTGTTGGGGAAAAAACCAATGTTAGGAAAGGTAGAAGGAAGTAGAAAGAGAGGAAGGCCTCATGCTAGATGGATGGACTGTATTAAAGAAACCATGAATATGAGTTTGCAGGAGCTGGGCAGAGCAGTAGAGAACAGGGGGGCTTGGAGATGTCTCATCAGCAGGGTCACCATGGGTCAAGGTTGACGTGAAGGCAGTTAACAACAACAGAGATTGAGAAAGGCACTATTCCTCCATTCTGTTTCAGTATCTTAGAGCTCTTAAATAATATAATTCCCAGGTCAGACACTGAAAATTCTAAAATAATTTATTAAAAAACTCTAGCTGTGAGAAACCAATGGGAGAAGGGATTATGTTGCAGCATATATAGCAACACATTAAAACTTGGAAATTCAAGGCAGTCGATGGAAAAAGGCAGATAAATATGGTTAGTCACAACACCTAGTCCAATAGTTTTCACCTTCATTCCACTGGGAACCACACCACCACTGTTACCCCCTGCAGTGCATTACTTCTCCTTGATGAATAGAACATTGGTGGGCAAAGAGTGCCCCATGATCCCCAAAGCTGATTTGAGCCCTTCCCAGTACCAATCCTCCCCTATATCGGGGCATCAGAAGCAATTTTGCCATACCCTGTGCCCTAGGAAAACCTTTATTAATTTCCTGGTTGTTGTTGTTTTTAATGGCCTTTTCTGGGTCTACAACAGCCCATGGGAGAAGGAATGTGGTCAACATGGGCAAGGAGAATATATACCGAAACCAAAAAGCAGAGGTGTGGGCACAGCAGGGAAATCCAGTCCTACAAGACCCTGTTGAGGGTCCCAATCCCTGACAACTACTAAACCAAGAGCCCTGTAGATTGACAGGAGAGGGCATCTCTTTGACCATATTTTCTAATGTAGAGAGACCTTGTAACACCTTTGAGATTACTTAAAGAAAGAAGTTGGCAGCATGAGCTTTTGCAGACTTAAGTGTACTTCCTCAGATGCATTTGGTGGAGTGGTAAGCCAGGAACATACTGTCCCTGGCTTACCACTCTGTCCCTGGCTTAGCATTCCACCCAATGCAGCTGAGGAAGTAGACTTAAGTCTAGGAAAGCTCATGCTCCTAAATTCTTTCTTTAGTTAGGGCCATTGCAGACCAGCCCAAAGGCCAGCTTGGGGGTAGAGTTGGGGCTGGGCAGCCGCCCATCAGCTACCCCAACCCTGGCCTGACACTGTCCTGATGCTGTGCAACCATATGCACAGCGCGCGGTGTCAGGACGCCCTTCCGGCGCAGTGTGCAGACACGCTGCACTGAAAGGGCACGGAAGAGCCGCGGTGCCGGCTTTTAGGGAGGCCTTTTGCCACCCCTAAAATGAGCAGCATTTTGCTGCTCTTTTAGGGGTGGCAAAAGGAAGGATCAGTGTGGAGTTGCTGTGGCCCCGATCTGCCGCTCCTCGGGGCGGCTCTCTGTTGCCCTAAACGGGCCGTCTGCATTGGCCCTTACAGCTATATCTTGAATTCATATTTTCTAATGTTAGTAGCGCATTTTTATCAATGGCAAATGGTGGCAATGCAGGCTGCAAGAACAGCTGGTGAGGCCATAGACTAACCTCTCCTAATCTAATCTCTCACAAAAGAATCTTCTAGATGGTGCATCAGTAGGATTTCAGCAGGCCACACTGGATCGGTGTTTCACTACCAAAATGGGGGTGGGGGGAGAAACCACTAAAACACTTTGATTTATCAGTGATGCCATCTGGAATTCCCATAACGGAATGAAAATATTAGTTCCAGAGAAAATAAACTTATATTCACGTATAAGTCTAGCAATTTTAGCCAAAAAAAATCATCCAAAAAACCTAAGCTGACTTATCCACAGGTCATTACTTTAACTCTTATTTAAAAAGGAACCATTATCTGGTGAAAGGAAAGAGTGTCATCTGTCCTGGAGGCACTGCTCTCTCATCCATCCAGTCTTTAGTGTGAGCACAAACAGTTATGCCTGCTGGAATTAAATTCTTTGGCATTGTTTTTCTTTGCTTCATCCTTTAGATCCTTTGTTACATGGCCCTACATTTTACCCTCGACTTATCCATGGGTCATATCAAAATCCATAACTTTGGCTCCAAAACCTGCCCTCGACTTATGGATGAGGTCAACTGATAGTTGAGTATATATGGTAATTAACCTCTCACTTCATCTTTCTTTGGGGGAGGCAGATACTTTGAACTGTCCTGCTTATTTTATTATTGTTTTCTTCTGTGTGTGGAGATACAAATGGATTGAAGTTACAGGGGCTGTGATGAAGAAAGGGGATTAAGGAACTGAGGATGGCAACATACATATATATGACAAACTTTTAAAAAATAATTGTATTGGTTGACCAGTATGTACTAAATTAAATAAAATGTTCATTAAAAATATCTTAGATCTTATAGATACAAATGATCTTACATATACAAACAAAGTAGCAAATCCAATAATAAGTAAGGTAGATTTTCAGGGATAAAAACAGAGACTGAGGGTTTGGCTAAAGAATGATAGAAAATTCAAAGGCTTTTTTAAAAGTTTAAATGCAGACCTCATTCTTAGTGCGGGTTTCTGACAAGGTCTGAATCAGACAGGACAAAAGGTGTGGCTTCCAGCTGCTTTGGGGCCATGGTGTGCAGATAACACATGCCCCTGACATGGCCAGAAGCCACTCTGATGCTGCTTAAGGCAACCCAAAGCTGCTGGAAAAAGGAGCAGTGAAACTCCTTGCCAGGAACTCATTTTGGACCACAGCAGTGGCCCACTTTCAGAGCAGACCATCCAGTCACCACAGTCCCTGGTCGATCAGGGGCTGGTCGAGGCTGGAGCAGCCAGGAGCCATTCCAATCTGCCAGTCTACTTCACCCTTCAGGCCTAAATCTTATTATTCATCTCAGTGACAGTAAGAGCCACTGACTGTATCTACCTATTCAATATTCAAGACCATTTGGCAATTGATCTGATGGGTCACCTCTAGTTGGGACTAGCTGAGAGGATTCAAGCTCTCACAAAAGTCCATGCAACCTCAAAGAAGGCCCATTGGTCCAGTTGCCTCCAGTGGTAGCACTCAAGAGGAGGCTGGGGTTAGGTGTTGGAAGCAAAGAGGCATCAACCTTGGACGTTATCACACGCGGGTCTCAAAGCGGCAAGAAAGTGGTATGGAATCAATCCAGAACTATACCGGTATAGACCCCACAAGACGGAAATGGCTATCAGACGCAACTAGCATCATTGCGCAATTAACAAAACCGCGATAGATGCGCTCCTGGGAACCGTATCTGCCGTTCACACACAAGTGAGAAGATCCCTTCCAGAACCCAGCAAGGATGTTCTTGCACATGCGCAGAAACAGGACAGCCACGGCTGTCACTTGCCGCGGCTGTCAAACAAGCTGGCACAGGGTTGGGAAGGGGTGTGTGTGACAGCAACCCTTGGGACTTGGGAGGAGGGCAGAGTCGGAGGATGCCTCCGACCATGGCCTCATCCCAAGGGAAGCCTGGTTGCTGGGGCATCCTCCGACTCTGGCCTCCTCCCCAGGGAAGCCTGGTTGCTTTCTTTGGGAGGAGGGCAGGGTCGGAGGATGCCTCCGACCCTGGCCTCCTCCCCAGGAAAGCCTAGTTGCTTTCCTTGGGAGGAGGGCAGGGTCAGAGGATGCCTCCGACCCTGGCCTCGTCCCAAGGGAAGCCTGGTTGCTTTCCTTGGGAGGAGGGCAGGGTCGGAGGATGCCTCCGACCCTGGCCTCCTCCCCAGGGAAGCCTAGTTGCTTTCCTTGGGAGGAGGGCAGGGTCGGAGGATGCCTCCGACCGTGGCCTCCTCCCTAGGGAAGCCTGGTTGCTTTCCTTGGGAGGAGGCCGGGGTCCGAGCCCGGCCTCGTCCCAAGGAAAGCAACCAGGCTTCCAGGCTTGGGAAGGGGTGTGTGTGTGTGTGTAACAGCCGGCTGTCACACACACACACACACACACACACACACACCCCTTCCCACCCAAGCCGGGAAAGAGAGCCGCTCTGAGGACTTCTGCTCAGAGCGGCTCTCTCTTGGGAAGGGGTGTGTGTGACAGCCGGCTGTCACACACACCCCTTCCAAAGCCTGCGCGTGGCCTGGGCTCCACAATACGTATCTCATGATCAGAGATACGGCGAAAGCAGTATCATTGCGGTATCATTCCAGTAGCGCGATTGCAATTCCCCAAGAAACCGGCATTCAAAAGAACGGGGATGATGCCGCATTGGGACGGGGTTGGGACGGGGTTCTGTGCGACGTCATGTGAACACACGGGGAAAAGAACTGCAATGGGACAGGATTGGGTGCGGATTCTTTCTGCTTTAGGCCCCGTGTGATAACGTCCCTTGTAAAACTACAAGTTCCAGGATCCCATAGGATGAAGCTATAGCACTTAAAGTGGTGTCAAACTGCATTACTTTCACAGTGTAAATGCACTCCAAATCTATGAAAGCTTATGCTACCAGCTTCTTTCTTAGTCTTAAAAGTGCTACAAGATCCCTTTACATAATGATATTCCAGACAAACACAGCTATAGGTCTCTGAATTCTCCCAATATTTTTTTTGTGTAAGAAATGTTATTTGAAATAATGCTAAAACTTTGTTAAATGGTTAGTGATTAAATGAAAGGCTTGAAATAACAGAATCAGATATCCCAATTGTCTTAGAACATTCTGGTATGCACAGAAATGGCAAATCCAGCTGATAAGAAGCCAAGAAAAGAAGTTCCATTAATTTCATTTCCCAGATGATGGATAGTTTCTCCTTGGAAACCAGAGTCCTATGAAAGGGATTGTTTCAAGCTTGTATTATGAGATCACCAGCATGCTACAAAATCAGAACAACACAAGGGAAATATAACTGGCGGTTGTATGAAGAAAGACAGCCAATTTTGACAGATGGCAGAAGAATTTCTTAAAGCACCTGTGAACCTCAACTCCAAATGTGTAAATCCCTTGGGGAATGCAGCTGATGTAAATAGACTATTGCATATGCCAGTGTGAAAATGCTTTAAGAAGCAAAAAGCATACACATGCTGAAATGTCTGCACTCGGGCATTTAACTACTCTCATGTTCAGACGCACATTCTATGTAACTTTGTAAAGCCAGTTCTTCATTTAAATCATCATCATCATCATCATCATCATCATCATCTGCTAATCCATTTCATTCTTTGTGCTGCAGAGAGTGTTCCCCAGAACAACATTAATCTTCTGAAGGGGGGAAAAACATCTTATCTAGTAGAGTGATAAGTGAACTCTTTATACCAGGTGTGAGCAACACAAGGTATACAGCAGGGGAGGGCAACCTGCAGCCCATGCACCATATGTGGCCCCCTGGGGCTGTTTTTTGGGGGGGTTGGGTGTACCCCAAATGTCCGCTAGGGGATGCAGGAAGCATTATCACCACATTCTTAGGTCCTCCCAGAGCCAATTTAGACATGGGGGAATCCTTTTTTAAAACTGTTGTTTAAGAAAAGGCCTCTCCTGAACCTAAATTGTCCCAAGCAGGCCTAAAAACATGGTGAAAATGCCCCCACATACTTGAAAAGGTAATTTTAGGGGGGAAATGTGGGGGTCTCCAAGATCTCCTGGGGAGCTAGCAAAGCAAAGCAGCTTCATTTATATACCGCTTCATACCATGCTATGGGGTGTCTAAGCGGTTTACAACTGTGAGCTGATTGCCCCCCAACAGTTGGGTATTCATTTTAGCGACCTCGGGAGGATGCAGGCCTGAGTCAAGCCTCAGCCCTGGCAGGTATTGAACTCGCAACCTTGTGGTTTATGAGTGAGTGGCTGCAGTACAGGCATTTAACCACTGTGCCACTAGTATAGCCCTCTACTCTTCTACAGTTGCCCGTAGCCTAGTCTACAGATAATATTGCTGGAAGTCCTCAATAGAACCTGATTATTTGCAAACTGGGGCATACACCCTTTCCCCAGGCACAGACTATGGGCTGGCATCACTTTTGGGCCTAGCAAGAATAACCCTTCACTGCTATCATGTCTGATGCTATCACTCTTTCTCTATGAACAGTGGTGTCACTAGGGGATTGCAGGGGGTATGGCCTGCACCAGGTGACACCCCAGAAGAGGAGTGACTCCCCTTCAGGCCCTTCCCCCTGTGTCGCCTCACCCTTCTTCTCATGAGAAGAATAACGGGGAAGCCCTAAGGGAAGCTGAACACATTTCCTCCTGTGCTGCTCCATTCTTCTCCTCACAAGGAGAACCATGGGGTGGCATCAGGAGAGGCTGAGCATGCTTCCCCCCGTGCCTACCCATCCTTCTCCTCATAAAGAATGATGGGGCAACACTGGGCAGGACGAGCAGACTGCCCCCTGGAGAGACCCCCCCACTCTGAGTGACAGCAGGTGTAGAGCTGCCATTATCTATGAAAGTGCAGTGACAACAGCAATATTCTTACTAGATAAATGGCATGGTGATATGAAGGAATGTGGAAATATTGGTACCTCTGCCCACTGGTACCTCTGTACAGGTTTACCGTAGGAGAGTTCCAAATGTTTTCTAGAGTCTTTAGAGTCTACCAATGTAAAAAAATTGGGGGGGGGGGGGATGTCCAGCATCCCTATTTTAAATGGGGGGAAAAATAAGAAAACTCATTTCAGAGTAGGCCAACTTTTTCTAAAGCAACTCTTTAAATCCAGTTTCAAAATCCCTATCCTGAACATCTGATTGGTGTATTTGTCAATTGTCTGAAAAAGCTGTATTAGAAATAGGAAATCTATGACCTATTGGTTTGTTTTGTCCTGTAGTGTGTGTGTGTCAATTTGGCCTACAAACTGTTTCTTCTGTTATCTGTGATCAACATTCATCAGTAATAGATAAGAGGCTATTTAAAGTTCCATGGAACAAGCTCTGATTTACAACTCAGAAAGCTGTTGGATGAAACTGAGCTGTGGTCTACAGCCTAGGAATGTGTCTTACCTCTGTGTAGACAAGCACAGAATTGACCTACACTTTGCATAATTGTTGGGAAGATATCTAAATTGGTAAGAATTAAATTTCACCACTTTTCATTTCGTTTGAATTATATTTCATTCTGCTGGAATGTAATTCCCTAACCCTCTCCAAATTGGAATATGGAGCCTGTAACAAAAAAAAGATGTCTCATAACTTGACTACCTATATGCAAACAGTCATATCAGCTGCTCTAGGGGGAAAAAACTACCTGTGTGAACTTCATCTAGAAACACATATGCATATATGCATATGCACATTCATATCTGACAAAGCGTTAATTCTAACAGTACTATGATTATCATTTGCCTCTCACCAGCTGTTGGGGTCAAGAGCTGATGGAGTTGATTGGATCTAGTATAGATCTAGTAAACATCAGAGTGCTTGAGTTTTGGACTACAACTCTAGAGATGAAGGTTCAATTCCCCGCTCAGCCATGGAAACCCACTGGTTGACCTTGGGTAAGTTACACACTCTCATCCCCAGGAAACCCCATGACAGGGTCACCGTAGGGTTACCATAAGTCAGAAATGACTTGAAGGCACACAACAACAACGAGAGGGTGGTTAATCTGAATTTGGTGCTTCCTGATCCTAATGATTCCCCACTGGCAAAATTTGAATGGTAAGTTTTTCTCTCCATGTATTTACCCTGTAAATCAGCCTATACATTTACAGCAGTGCCTGGATTCAATGAGTAACCAAATAAATTCTGGATATTTTTGTGTTTGGAAGATGTCTTGACTTTAAGTGATTTTAATGCAAAGAATAGGAGACAGAAAACTTTTTGCCAGTCCCATCATCAAGTACAAATTTTACACATAGTAATAATCAAGATACATGGAATTAAAATAGTTATTATCACTTTTAAATACATACTGTTTGAGCATATGCAACCATCACTTTCTTAAAAAAGCTTAAATCTTATTATGACTATTATGATTGGACAGCTGAAATGTGATACTTAAGGTAGCACTGGCCTCTGAAATACAATTTTCATACTAGTTGAGATTGTGCTGCATTCCAAAAACATCTAAATCCAAGAATAGCCCTTTTATAATAGCTTTTTAAAAAAAAAAATCTGACTGCATTATGAAACGTTTGCATGATCTCCATTTTATGGATTCACACATAATCCAGGGCCGCCATTTGATATCTTATGCTGCTGCTTTTGTATGATCATTTGCTTTTCCTTCCAGCGCTGGATTTACTAACCCCATCATAATGATATATTCATCGTTTCCTGCATTACTAAGCTTCTGTTGATGTATTCTGCAAGTTCAGAAACCCACAACAGCTGGAAAAAGCTTTTGTTTCTCTGGACAGAAAGTAAAACAGTCAATTTCCACTCAGTTTAAACATTTTTCGCTTTTTACTTCCTGACAGGACCATTGTTTTAATTCATTGTAGCCTAGATTGATTTCGAACAAATTCTCCTTAACTTGCTCTGTTGTCCTGAGACTTGCTGTGCCAGCAGATAAGTGTCTAGGACATGGCATGCAGCATCAACTGCAGCACAACAACAACTATTCTTTAATATGCTGGTTTTACAAAGATATTATAACAAAGGTTATGGTAGAAACTGAGATGATATTTCTCTCTGTCATTTTTGCCAGTCCTTTCCTGCTCACTTTTCAGAGATTGCTTCATAAAGAGTTTTAAGTACAGCCGGCCTGTACTTAAAACTCAGTATCTGTGGACTTGCCATCCACAGATTCAAGCATCCGTGGACAACAAGCCCGCATTGTTCCCAATGGCTGCGCTGCCATTATGGATGAGTCCCATTGCCCCTAATGGCAGCGCAACCATGTGCACATGCCACTGCTGGGAACGAGGGCTGTACCTAATGGTGGCATAACCATGTGCACATGCCACCACTGAAGTCCCATTGTCCCTAATGGCGGTGTGGCTGCATGTACTCTCTGCCATTGGAGACAGTGGAACTCGAGCATCTGTAGATTTTGTATGCGGGAGGGGGGCAGAATGGATCCCCCATGGATACAGAGAACCGACTTTATTTTGCTTATTCAGAGTGAAGGCAATTATTTCTGGACTTCCCTTGGTTTATTCTCAGTGACATCAGCATATTGTGAGATGATATAGTCTATTTAACATTGCAAGTTATATCTGCCCTGATTGTCCCAATTGCCAATATGATTAATCCAGGCATAAGCCAATGCAGTAAAACTGGAATCAAAACAGAAGCATTTAGGATAGGGTTTGGGGAACCATTGGCCCTCCAATTGTTTTGGATTTCAGTTCCCATCACTGCCATCCAGCATGACCAGTGGTAAGGGATTGCAGAAGCAGAGGCATAGATTTGTTCAAGAGATACTTATGGGCCCCCACAAGCTAATGGTAGGTATAGAACGAAGGATGGAGAAGCCTTTGCAGGTCAAGCCCAGGCAGAGCTCAGATCCCTATGGCAGGCAATGCACATTCCCTAATAGAAAGCCCTTTCCTCCTCAGGTTCTCCCTACTTTCTTCTCACAACAACTTTAGGAAGTTAGGATAGGTCAGGTTGAGGGAAAGTGACTGGCACAACTTCAAAAAAGCACAGGTTCAGACTGGCACAAGTTCAGCTAGAAAAATGTATTGCCCAAGTCACATTCCAACACTCTAAACATTACATCACACTGTTCCCCAAAACATTCATGCCTGAACATGGACTTGAACACTGGACCTTCAGATGAAAAATCTGATTGTACTAGTAGCTGTGAATCCTGGAAAGAATTTTAACCAATATCTCTGTATATAAAAATGTCTCCACAATTTTGTATGCTGCAATCTTAACCCTGGGACTATCCATTTTTATTTTACAAGAGTTCATAATAGTCATAAATTTATGAGACTACTACTTTCTGATCTTCCTTTCCCTTGAACATAAAATTTATGAAATTCAAATAGTCATATAATTCTGGGGAATCAGTGTGCAATGAGCTTTTGTAGCACCTTTGAGATTAACTGAAAGAAAGAAGCTGGTAACATGAGCTTTTGTAGACTTCAGACTACTTCCACCCCATGCATCTGAGGAAGTAGACTGAACGCCCCATGCATCCGAGGAAGTAGACTGAAGTCTGTGAAAGTGCATGCTAACAGCTTCTTTCTTTCAGTTAGTATCAAAGGTGCTACAATATCCTTTTGCACATAAAATTTATAAAGTATCTTCAGGTGATTATAAACAAATGAGACTTCTTACCCTTACTTTATCACAGTACAATTAATGTACATCTAAATATTCTTGAAAAGTAGAACTCTGTTGTACTTCTGTACTACAGTCGCATTACCTTCCTCCCCAAATTGCCTTTCGGCTTTTACTTTTAACATTTATTTTTATCATTTCAACCCTAGGCTATCTCTCCCCATGACTGATCTCTCTTCAAAATTCTCTTCTAGCATAGTCATCCTTCTGGCTAGCTTGTGATCTGGCCATCGACGTGGCACTGACCTCAGAAGCCAAGACTTATAACAAACCACTATTTACTGAGAACCAGAAATGTCTCTTTGCCAAGGAGAATCTCTTTTCCTCATTCCCCAGCATTAGGCAGATATATCCCTGTTCAAGAATGGCTTGCACACATAAGGAAAGGAAACAGCTGTATGAGATGTTGAGCAACAGAGGAAACCATCAGGTGATTTTGTTTCCATTCCAGACTTGAAGGGAGTTCCTCCAGGAGCCTGTGACAGGGCACTTGAAAAAGCATTTGCGGCCTTGAAAGTGTGCCACAGAAGACATGGCTTGGGCCCAAGGCAAATCCGTCTGCTTTCATGCTGTAGTGGGGGCACTTGTGGTTTTCAGCTCAGGGAAGGAAATAAATGATTGCTTTTTGCCTTCTATGAACAGTTTGCCAAACATTTAGGTAGGCAGCTGTGGGCAATACCAGAGACCACAGAGCAAACAAATTAAGAAAGTGCATAACTAGAACTGCATTTAAAAAAAAATTAGCCTTACCTTTACAAATTATTTGCTCAGTGCTTAGCCTCTAATTCTTTATCATTTGATTTGTTCTCTGTTTCTACAATAATCAGTTTTGGCATAAATACAGCATATTCGGATATATGTCTACTTCAAAGTATAGGTGTAAAGAACACTCACAAAATTTCTTGTTATTTGACAAGACAGGGCATCTTGAACATATTAAAACATTCTATAGAGTCCACTTTAACTGCCCTGACTCAGTGCTAGGGAATCATGGGAACTGTAGTTTATTGTGGCACCAGAGCTCTCTGACAGAGAAGGCTCAATGTCTCAGAAAAAAATACAGTTCCCATGATTCCCTAGCACTGAGCCAAGGCAGTTAAAGTGGATTCAATTTGCACTATTTCTAGCAGTTTGCAAAGGCCCAAGATTTCTTCAATTTGTGTAAGATGTTTCTGCATAAAACTAATCTCGGGCCTCGGCAGACGGCTAATTGCGCCGTCTCCGAGGCCCGGAAGAGGAGGAGCCGCCGCACGTTCAGCGGCTCTTCCTCTTCCTGAGGGTGCACCCGGAAGCGCCGGCCGTCCGCACGGCCGGCGACTGCGGGTTGCCCTCACGCCGCGGCAGCCGAACGCGCCGCGGCGTTTGAGCCGCCGAAAGTGCGCCCGCAGCTGTTAGGGCGCACTTTCGGCAGAATCTAAAAGGATCGCCATTTTGGCGGTCCTTTTAGATGCGCCGGGGATGCGCCGCCGTCCGGAGACTGAACTCCGGCGGCGGTCTGGACCAGGGCGTCTCCGACACCCTCGTCTGCATCCCCCCCCTCTTTTCTCTTTATAATGCAAGATGCACACACACAACAAGCACAGGCTTATTGCTTAAAAAGGCATCACCAACTTATCCAATCCTTGTTGTTGTTTTAAAAACAACAACAACTATGCAATGAATCAGCAGCAAATCTAGCTGGTGCAAAAATTGTTCACACAATTTACACAAAGATACCGTATTTTCCAGCGTATAAGACGACCCGCGTATAAGACGACCCCCCCCATTTTTCCAGTCAAAATATAGAGTTTTAGCACCTCCATCCTCATTATCCTTATATCTGGCGTATAAGACAACCCCCCCCACTTTAGCCACAGATTTTGCAGGTAAAAAAGTAGTCTTATACGCAGGAAAATAAGGTAGTTTCAAACATGTGAGTGTTTATATACAAAAGAAGGGAGAATTTACATCCCTACTCAAAAGCTGGGCCTGCTGAATTCAATGATTTTCACATATAGGAAGGTACAACATTTCAGCCTAAATATATCACTATTACCCTTTCCTACATAGGGTAGTGATGTTTTCCCCTCAAGTTGCAGCTCTGCATGAACTGTGTGGTATTTTTCCCAAACAGCACATCCATAGCTGTTACAATTGTGCATATCAAGGACATGAACTGATTACTATCTGCAATATCATTAACAAGAATATAATTTTCCATCAGCTTTTTATTTTGGCTTTTTCAAGCCACGTGAGTAACTTTCCCAAGCCTAACGATGTTTAATATTTGATATCTCTTTGTTATCCATAACAAAGTCTGGTTCCATTAGTTCTACCTCTGGGAAAGTACATTGTTGATGTCTCTGTTACCACCTGGCGTTGGTTCACCCTGTTTCTCTAAATATTGTTTGTGCCTTGTCCAGAAACTGTTCTCAAGTGGAAAATTATAGACACACACACATCTTTACATTTCACCTTTGACTATATATCCCATTCATATCCTAACACTTTCCTACATAGGGTAGTGATGTTTTCCCCTCAAGTTGCAGCTCTGCATGAACTGTGTGGTATTTTTCCCAAACAGCACATCCATAGCTGTTACAATTGTGCATATCAAGGACATGAACTGATTACTATCTGCAATATCATTAACAAGAATATAATTTTCCATCAGCTTTTTATTTTATTTTTAAGGAACAGTTGACAAAGGCAAAGGGAGACAGCAGTTAAACACATAGATGGGGAATTTACAGCTGTCATAATTCTGATTCATAGAATAGTCTTAAAAAGAATTCAAATAACATTCCCCTCTAAATTCATTCTGATATTGTAGGGAAGGTGACAAATTACAAACTGGATTAGTGACTGAAAATCCTAAGAGAAAAACAAACTGGGTTTAAATCAGGCCACTCTACCAGTGATTCCTGTTTAGTTTTGTTCCACTTAGCAAGAAAAAAAAAATGAAGACCAAAGAAACAAAAAGTGTATGCAGCTTTTATTGATTTAGGATTAGCCTTTGATCTTATTTCCCATGAGCAACTGTGGAATAAACTACTACTATGAATAAGATTTGGTTGGGTTTGATCCAAGTTTTACATGAAAATACATCAATTCAAGTATCCTGTAATAACTATGATTGTTTTCTTGAAGAGATCTTTTTCATTTGTGCAGTCAGACTATCGCATTACCTTTGCTCCCAACATAAATGTGGGATGTAACTAAGAAGGCAGATCTTCTCGCATTCACCCATCGCTGGGCAGCAGACAGCCCATTTGCAACATGGGCTTCTCTTGCATCTTTTCATGAATGGGATATTCCCATTCTTGAAAAGCTGCTGCAGAAGCCTGGGTTGCAAACAGGCTGCCTGCCTGGTAACAGGTGAATGCAATAAGATCCTCCTTCTTACATCTTACATTCTGCATCTATGCCGGGAGAAAAGGTAATGCAATAATCTCCTAAAATGTGCCATTGGAATCACCTTAATTTAATTTATCTCTTTCAGGCCTTCTCTTATGTATATGTTCTGTAGTGTCCCTATCTCACACATTAATGGATGTACACCTTCACTTATTTTGTTCTCAAATGTGACAACAAAAAATTCAAAGGTTTTCTGGGATTATGAGCATTTTTGCAGTTTTTACATTCTTTCACATTTTGGGATTTATGGCAAAAATAATGACAGGTTGTTTCCCACCACCACCACCACCAGAAAAAGAAAAATAGTTTGTTTGTGTGAAATGCTTTTCTTTCTTTTCTTTTCTTTTTAACACAAAAACAAAAAGGGGTTGCCCATACTAGAATGTTTTTGGTTAAAAAATGTTTTTGGGAATTGTTGCTGCTGATACACTTTTTTGCTTTATGCAACACTGGAAAAATGTCACCTTGTTTGGCCAGATTTTTGGAAGAGTACATTGATTTATTTTATTAATTTATACCCTTCCTTTCTCCTGAGGAGGGATTCACAGCAGCTTAGCTATTGGGAATCTGAAGAATCAGACACAAGGAGTCCAATTGTCAGGAGTTTATGGCTCCAGGCAATACAAGCCTCTCTGAATCTGAGCAGGTGGGGGCTGAAACAGTTGAGGGGCTGACTTCTGGACAGGACATGGCAAATTCAAAGGATACACCTTCTTCCTTTGAAGATTGCAGAAAAGATAAGGAGAGGCTTCATGGGACTCAGTGTCTGTTAAATAGTAAACATTAAGCCAAAGGGCCGGCCCGGAGGCAGAGATGGGGAGGGGCAGCTGCAGGCCGGCCGCCCCAACCCCATGGTGCATGGTGTCAGAACGTCCTTCCGGCACAGCATTTTGATGCGCTGTGCTGGAAGGGGTGCCTAGAGCCGTCTGTCTGCAGCTCCTCATTATTAAGCATCTGGTGTCCATAGGCAGCTCCCTACAAAACTCCTAGCAGCACCCTGGTGTCTTTGGCCTGAAACGGTGCAAAAGCACCACCTTCAGGCCACATTGGGGGCATAGCACTTAGATGTTGCATGTCCCAAACGCAGCCAGAAGCAGTGCCGACACTGCACCAGGCAAAAACAACTGGGCCAAAAAAGAGCAGGTATTATCTGCTCCTTCCGGTGGCCCAATTCAGGTCTGTGGCAGTGGCCTGGATCAGGACAGGATCCATGTGGCAAAAAGAACTGGACAAAAAAAGAGCAGGTATAATCTGCTCCTTCCGGTGGCCCGATTCAGGTCTGTGGCAGTGGCCTGGATCAGGACCGGATCCATGTGGTTGCCACAATCCCTGTGTGATCAGGGCAGGAGCAGCCTCTGGCCACTCCTTTTGCCCCATATGCATGACTCCTTTGTTGTTTGCAACGGTTCTTTCTCAGTGACTGACAAGGCTCTCAGAGTTTGTGTGCTATTGACTTTAGTCTGGTTATGACTGGCGACTCTTTGTCTTCTTCCTTGATGACTGCACATCTGGATTACTGTCTTGGTGTTATAACTCCTGAACCAGCTGAAGACCTTGCTCCTGTTCATCTTGCTGGATTACTTCTGACTGATTTAGACTTAGACTGGATTGATATTTATTTTATTTTATTTACTTATATCCTGCCTTTCTCCCCATATAGGACTAAAGGTCGTGAACAGCAAATTTAAAAACAATACAATTTAAAAACAGTACAATAGCCTTAAAATGTATAAATATAAAATTAAAAAAACAATTAAATTTTTTTTAAGTTAGAAAAGATATGTATTAAAATGTAAGATGTGTGTAAAACTCTAAGCCCAACCTTTGTCATTTTGAAAAACTCTGATGACACAAGAATATTTTTATCTGCTGCTGAAAGGAAAGCAGGGATAGGACCAACCTGGCCTCTCTAGGATGATCTCAACACTCTAGTGGGCTCATAAAGGGAGATACAATCCTTCAAATAACCGTTCTAGACACAAGCCATATAGGGTTTTATAAGTCAAAACCAGAACTTTTGATGTGCCCAGAAACAGACTAGCAACGAATGGATTCAGCATGGTGCAGTAGTCTGAGCATTGGACTCTGGAGACCAGGATTCAAATCCCCACTCAGCCATGAAACCCACGGGTTGACCTTGGGCAAGTTCCACTCTCTCATACTCTGTGGAAGGCAATGGCAAACCCCTTCTCAATAAATCTTGTCAGAAAACCCAGTGACAGGTTCACTTTAAGGTCACTGTAAGTCAGAAACAACTTCAAGACACACAACAACACTTCTGTCCTTTTCTATATAGTTAATACTGTCTTGCTAACACGTTTGGAATTGCTAACACAAATGTGTTGCTAATGCATTTGGAATTCAAACAGTTGCTCAGCAAATTTGCAGATTATTGTAGGAAAGAACTACCAGTGATAAAGACCATGGATAGTCACAGATTAGAGCAAGTTGGTGATTTCAAGTCAGGAATCAGCAGTATGGCCCTGGGGTTGCATGCAGGACTCTCTCCCTTACAGATATTTTTTGTGTAACTTGATCCCTCCAGATTCTCTGAACTCTCCTATTTTTGGCTCCAAAAATGTGTATGACCTCTCCTGGAAGTATCCTGGAAGTTATGCATCTCAGTAAGTAGACTAAAGTCTACAAAAGCTCATGCTGCCAACTTCTTGGACGTTTTCACACTAGACCCACTAAGCCGCCTGGAGCCGACCGTGCCGCTCATTCTGGAATGGCTCCAGCGGCGGCAACTTAATTCCTTTTTAAAAAAGGAATTACCTTGCCGGGGCTGATGCCGGAGGACATCCGGAGTTAGCGCTGGATCGGCCGGAGTGAGGCCGGACTTGCTGCGACGTGAGTGTGAACACACAGAGCAAGGAGCCGGACTGACGCAGGGATGGCACCGGAAGGGGAGGGGTTTGCTGCGACGTGAGTGTGAACACACTGGAAAAGGAGCCGGACTGGGGCCGGAGGGAGGTAGGATTGCATCCTCCTAAAGCCCCGTGTGAAAACGCCCCTTGTCTCAGACCTCCCAGAGGGCCTTTTCTGCAACTGCTCCCAGACTATGGAATGGCCTGCCAGACGAGATCCGTCTTATCACCACCCTTGCTAGCTTTTAAAAAGCAGTAAAGACAGATCTCTTCCGGCAGGCCTTCCCGGAATAATCTCCCGGCTCAGCTGGAGATGGTCACTATCTGTCCCCTTTTCCTACCACTGCCTGCTTGCCCTTGATGTTTTTATTCTTGTTACTGTATTATTCTTATTGTAGCTCTTTAATTAGTTTAATCCAGTTTTAATGGGGTGGGAGGGTTATAGTTGGGTTGAGGGAATGTTTTTAAACTGTTTTTGTTTTAAATATGTTGTAACCCACCCCAGTTGCCGAGCAGAGGGGTGGGCTAGAAATAAAACCATTTATTTATTTATTTATTTATTTATTTATTTATTTATTTCAGTTAGTTTCAAAAGTGCTACAAGATCTCTCTACATATTGATTCTACAGACTAACACAATTATAGAGATTATCACACACTATTTAAAGTGACTTATCCCAGTCACATTTAATTTTAAAACTGGATCTTATCACACACACCAGTAGCCAGGTAAATGCAAGCCATATGCATCCCGGATGCCAGCCACACTTATCCAGCAGCTTTTCAAAAATAGGAGTCTAAAACTCCCTCCACCATTCATAGGTTACGCACCCATCATAGCTATAGGCAACATCTCCCCTGCTGCTTTGGCCCCCAATAATTAAAACTGAAGTCACCTCATCACCAAACCTACAAGTTTTGTATTTCTATGGATACTCATATAATATCAATTATAAAGGTCCTTCCTGGGCACCAGTTCACTCCATGCATCTGAGGAAGTAAACCAAGTTTATGAGAGCTTATGCAACAACATATTTTGCTCAATTAGTCTCAAAGGTGCTTGGATGCAAAGATCCCTTTGCATACAAGGTGTTGTGTGCCTTCATTTCACCTAAAGCAAACCTATCATGAGGTTTCTTGGAAAGATTTGTTCAGAAAAGGGTTGTCTTTTGCCTTCAGGACCAAAAGCTTTGGATGCAAGGCGTTAGTGCTTCCAGGAGTACTAAGCACCTAATAAATAAGATACACGTGCTCTAGGTGTATTATTTCAAAGATCAGTTGCAGCTTATTTGTTGCTACACAAATGAACTTCAGTGGCAAAGAAGCAGTGGGTGGGCATGTAGCCTTTTGACTACATATTGCCCTGGTGTAGAGAATGAATGAATCCACACAAAAGATTAATTTGCAAGAAAGGCAAGCCCAAAATCAGTGACTATCCCACCACACTGACTCTCAGTTTTTATGGTTACAAACTTAAGTGATTTTGTTCCTTGGAATGAGGATTTCTCCTCAACTTTGGATTCAATACGTGGTCAACAGTTACTCAGTCAATACCTATTTTGAAAGAATCATTGCTCAAACTCTTATGGTTTTCATTTAAAAGTACTTGAAAGTTAGCTGGAAACCACAGTTCTGGAGAGAAACTGAGAAATAACCCTTTTAGTGACTGGGGGAGGGGCACTCTGGTTTAATATTAGTGCTCTATGGATCTCCTGAGCTCCTGTAGTTTGCCTGCTGCAACAGCTCATAGGAAAAGATTTTCCCCAGACTTTTAAGAAGCAAGAAAAGACAGTGATGCTTAAAACCTTGATCTGTACATGTTAGAAACATGATATGTACATGATTTTCTATTACACCAGTGCCAGCAGACCTCTTATTGGTTTAAAACAGGGACAGGCAACCTTTTTGAGACCTGGGCTGGTCTCCCGTCGCCCAGGTCTCAGCTGGGCCAAGGGGGGTGGGGGTGGAATGGCGGCGTGCACGCTCATGAGCGCACACGCACCCTCCTCCGCCGCACGCACCCCCTGCGCACGGCGGCCGCCGTAGTGCACGCGGCCGCAGCCGCCACGGTGCATGTCGCGGCCACCATTTTGGAAGTCAAAATGGCAGTCGTGACACGTTTGCACATGTGCAAGAGTACTGCGCATGCGCAAATGCATCGCGCCCGCCATTTTGACTTCCAAAGTGGCGGGCGCAGCAAGCGTGGCCGAAAACGCGCCCCGACGGCGGCGCACGGCAGCGGCGGCAGTGCGCGGTGGCGGTGGCAGCCTACGGCCTGGGTTGGTAAGTCCGGTGCCCGGGGCCTTAACCGACCCCCAGGCCGTAGGTTGCCGGTCCCTGGTTTAAAACATTAGAAACATTTTATGTTTCACAGATAAGGATCAATTTGCATCTTGGTTGTTGTTTTTGCAGCAGGAAAATGGATTCACCATCATAGTCATCAGCTAGTGTTATTCAGCTGGATTCTTCCCATTTCTGTTTCTTGACATTCCTGATCAGCAGCCATAGAAAGGGGGTGGAGACATAATAACTTTGCCTTGATGATGTTTATCTTCTGCTCTTGCTTGCAGCCCTTAGGCAGAGGTTTATCACCTTAGGTGGTAAACTGGTATTTGGAGGAGAATACTCTCTTTCCCCATCTTTACCCCTTGAGAACTTGGGGGATGGGTAAGAAAGAGCACCCAGTGAGAGTGATCACTACATCTGAGTGAAAGGAGAGGTTATGGAAGGTCTAAGATGTAATGGCTCAAGTGGTTAAGACGCTGACTCTGTTGATTGCAAGACCGGCAGGTTGGCAGTTCAAGGCCCAAGTGCTGCATGATGGGGTGAGCTCCTGTCACTAGTCCCAGCTTCTGCCAAGCTAGCAGTTTGAAAGCATGCAAATGCAAGTAGATAAATAGGTACCACTTTGGTGGGAAGGTAAATGGCATTCTGTGCAACCATGCTGGCCACAGGATCACAGAGGAGTCTCTGACGATGCTGGCTCTTCGGCTTAGTAACAGAAATGAGCACCGCCCCCTATGGTCAGACATGACTTGACAACCTTGTCAACAGGTAATACCTTTACCTTTAAGGTCTCATTAAGGTGGCTACTTCTGCCTCATCAAAAATCAGCACACTGATTTTCCCTTCAGTCTGATATCGATTACATATTTTACAGAGGAATGAAGTTAGCCCTTCATATTCCTGTTGGCCTCTCTGTGTGACCTAAATACCCAAATAGGGTTCATATATATTAGAAACCTCAAGTAAGAAAAGGTACACATAATCTTATATAATAACTGCCTGCTAGCCCTGATCATTTTGTTGCCATTTGTCTTATTTTGAAAATATAAGTGACTTTCTAAGTGTGTTAACCTTAGAGAAATAAAACTGAAAAAATAGTCTGGAATTTGTAAAATGAATATATTGTTAGCTTTCAGCTAACTGCACAGGAATATGGAAACATGGTCAGCAATGAATCATCTGGAAGGGAAAGAACAACCTTTGCTGGAATAGGAGAATTGGTTAACTAAACAACTGTAAAAGAACAACAGTGACAAAACAAAAAATAATTTTAACTTCAGAAAAAGGGTGTATCCTGAAAAATGGGTCAGTCATTTTTTCCTCGAGCATTCCTCCATTTTGGCTAGCACTAATGACCAGTCTCCATTTTCCTCAATTACACAGTAACAGCTGAACATGGATATGCTTGCAGTAAATAGTAGGTCAGTAATTATAGCTGCTGTGGACTGGTAAATGCCTTTTGTCCTTGGCTTTTATTTGAATGTTATAGTTATAGTCCAAACTTGCTAGAATGTGGGTGTTTCATGTCCAGTGTAGTTTTTTATCCTTTTAAAAAATTCTCCCAACCTCTATAATTGCTTCAAAGCTTTCCATAAGTTTGAAATGTTACTTGTGATGCTAACTGTAAGCCCTGCCTTTTGCATGGAGTTAGACAGTATTGGGGGGGGGGGGGTCCAACTGGATAATTGTATGTGGTTTTGTTATCACCATTAAGAGTGAGTGGGCAGCAATATTTGAAAAAGAATGGTGAAGATAAAATGTGGGGGGAAAGATGTGGCTAGAAAAGGATCAAAGTTTGGAAACATAACTCTTTTTGTGACAACTCACAGAATCCCCCACTATGGCCACTGGCTTGAGGATTCCAGGAGTTGTACTTCAAAACAGTAATGTTTTCAAATTCTGAGACTGGGCGATCCTACCAGGTATAGTGCAGAGGACTGAAATGGGAAGGGGACAAAGCCAAGAAAGGTCACCATTTGGACTACACCAGCCAGAATCCACCAGCGTGGACTGCAACCATGCTAACCGGGGAATTTGGGGTGATGTAGTCCAAGCTGCAGGTAAGCTGCCCCTTCTTCCTGCCACTCTTAGGGCCTTTGCAGACTGCCAGAAATAGTGCAAATTGAGTCCACTTTAAATTGAGGCACTGCCCTGGCTCAGTGCTAGGGAATTATGGGAACTGTAATTTATTGTGGCACCAGAGCTCTCTGACAGAGAAGGCTCAATGTCTTAGAAAAAAAATACAATTCCCATGATTCCCTAGCACTGAGCCAGGGCAGTGCCTCAATTTAAAGTGGACTCAATTTGCACTATTTCTGGCAGTCTGCAAAGGCCCTTAGATCATTAAAATGCAGAGTAGTGAATTATTGGTTTAAATGGAGCAAGAGCCAGGCCTGCAAAAGGCAGACTCTTAACAGAGTACTGCACAGCTGGACCTAATGGAAAACATCTGCTGCCAGTGAGAGAAGCTGAAGAGATTGGAACAGCTTCTGGGGGTCCTGTAAAATAAACAGACCCTTTGCCAGCAGGAGAGGGAAGAGGGAACAAGGGGCTGAGACCAAGAGTTGCACTTGACAAGAAGAAAGCCAAGGAAGGAGCTGACATTATCAGGCCAAAGGAGCAACAACAAGACATCAGAGATGCCTTACCACCTCTCCAGGAATTCCCCCTGGTGAAGCCTCTTCCCTCCCATACTCTGCACTGCGTTGGTAGAAAGTACAGGACATCAACTGAGTCTACTGAGACAGATGATGAAGAAAACATATCTTGTTTTGTCAGTTATGATTTGTTGTTTTTTCCCGAGTTTGATTTTCCTGGCTTTCATGTCAGTTTTGACATTGTAAAGCTGTCTTGCTATTTATTTGTGAATACCGTACACCTAGAGCAGACTACTTGCCTGCATTCTTTCTTTTTGAAGGACAGACAGGTAATTCTTCTGGCACACTTCTTATAAGAAGGTGGTGAGGGTATTGAAAATATTTGTGTAAAATCTATGAAACATTTTATTAATGTTCCGCATAGGTCTCTCTGCTACATGAGCAGAATCTCAACTTCTAAGCACTATAGCTGAATAAAGCCTAAAACCTCTTATTAAGAAAACCTCTAAATATGGAATTTTGTGCATATTTAGAACCCACAAACACCTGGTTGGAACCTATGCATGCATCATTTTGGAATGCTACCATTATGAATGCCTTGTATTTCCTAAGCACTGTATGTAATAGACACTATGGACTCATTTGATCTCATATGTTCCAGCTCAACCTATTTTCCATGAACAACATTTTTAAGTATTTGTCCTCAGTAAAGCGCTGTTTCTATGTCATTGTATAGAAAGATACTGGAGGTGTCTTTTTAATATAAGCATGAATACACAGACACATGAGATTAGTGGTTTCTAAAACCTCTCCTTGGGTCTCCAGTTAATAATCAGAATACACATGTGTGCATGCATGCATACAGTTGCCCCCCAATTCACAGAGGATCTGTTCCAGACACCCCCCCCATGAAAATGGCAACTCACTAATATTCAAGCCCCATTGAAACTAATGGCATGCACCCATTTTAGCTATAGCTTTTGTTCCTCCCTACAAAGAATGAGACTGCGAACCCGAAGTCCGCAAATGGGGAGGGACAACTGTACACCAAAACTTTTCGACAAACCTGACATGGAGCAAAGTAAAAGGGCAGTGCTTTCTTCCTGTTCTTCCATTCAGATAATAAAGGTAGCTGAATATGTTTGAGCTGCAGCTAGTTTAAAAGTTCAGTTAGATTTGCATTGGGATAAAACATTCCACTTATAAACTATTTTTAAAAGTTTATAGAGGAAATAAGGGTACAATTTACTAAGACATTGGCTTTAAGACCTGTGCAGAACAAGCTTTAGCAGAGTAAAATAATATGGCATAAAAAACAGAATAATACAGCAAAAAGAAAAGCTGAACAGGGTCAGCATGGTATAGTGGTTTCAGTATTGGACTATGGCTCTGAAGACCAGGGTTCGATTTCTGCTCAGCCATGAAACACACTGGGTGACCCTGGGCAAGCCACATGCCCTCAGCCTCAGGGGAAGGCAATGGCAAACCTCCTCTGAACAAATCCTGCCAAGAGAACCCTTGATAGGTTTACCTTAGGGTCACCATAACTTGGAAATATCTTGAAGGCACACAACAACAAAGAAAAGAATCAGATAAAGACATTCATCATTGTATACTACATGCACATATGATATTTAAATACCATAACAGTGTGGAGCTCCTTTTTCTGTAAAAGAATTGACACTGAAAATGGTAACAAAGCAATGATAAGCAAGAAGGGTCAAACACAAGCTAAAGTTAAATGGGAACAATTGTGTTGCTGAAAAACAAGCTGCTCTCTTTGGTTTGTTTTCTTGCCACTGAACCATATTATGATCCTCTCTTTTGAACACTTTGATTTTTAAAATAAAAAAAAAAAAAGTTCCCATTTTTAGCAAGGTTCTCCTTTCTGATTCTTCTCAGTGCTGTATTCCAGCAATTCAAAACATAACTTCTTCATCTAACATCTGTTTCTTTTTCATGTTCCATCACATGGAAATAGCTGTGGAAAAGAACAGCCACAATGAAATACCAGACTTGCTTGGTTGGAATATAAATTATAGCAGTTGTTGGGACTGAAAGCTACTAATCCATGCAAAAAACATGGGTAAGGCTGTAAAGGGATGGTAATATGCAGCCAGAGCTGGACATGTTTTAGCTGTTCAGATCTTTAAGAGACTAAATAAGCAGAATGATATATAGACATTTAGACTAACAGTAAGATCGCCAGCAATAGACATATAATAGGACTCCTCTTGCATATCTTTCATAACCTCCTAAAGACAATAGTCTGTTTTAATTTCACACTATCCTTGGAGTTGCAGTTTAGTACCTAGAATTCCTTGCAAGACAGTTCCATTGCCTCCCTAAATTGCAAACCCCATTGGGTTTGTACAGATCCCATTGGGTATAGCTAAGACAGTTAAAGTAGAATCATAGCACTGTAACTGTGTAGTGTGACAGAGCTCTAAAGCTGTTGTTCCATCTCTGTCTGTCTCTTAATTTACTGTAGATTACTCAGTTAATTTCATCATATTTTTGATGTTCCATTTCAGTTGTGTACCTAATAAACTTGTCCCTCCACATTCGCTGGGGTTAGGGGCACAGGATCCCTGTGAATGTGGAAAAACTGCAAATAACAAAAACATTATGTTTTCACCTGAGATAAAACCTCTCTAGGAATCTCTAGGTCCTCCAATGCAACTCTATAATCAAAATCTGCCAGACATTGACCATAGAATTGCTCCAGAGGAGCTACAAATGCCGAGTGGAGTGTTCTCTCTAGGAACCTCTGGGACCTTCAGTGTGACTTTTGGTTAAAGTTGACATAGAGTTGCACTGGAGGACCTTGAGATTCCTAAAGAACATATTAATCAAATCTGTGAATAATCAAATCCGTAAAAGTCAAAGCCGCAAATGTGGAGGGATGAGTGTATATTTGATACCTGGTATGGATAATTTTTTAACACTTCCCTCCTCTCTGCAACAAAATTATTTTCAATAATAATCATTAAATGTAACTAATAATAATAATGGTGAGAAAATAAATGCAGATAGTGAAAATGATATTTTATTGAACTTTCCATATATATTTTGCAAAGTTCAATAAAATATCATTTTCACTATCTACATATATATTTTCAAGATGGCAAAAACAAATAAATAAATAAATAAAACCCTGCCTTTGTACTTTCCTCAACTTTCTTCAATAGTTGTCCCCGGGTCATTGCTATTTTCTGCTAGTAGTATGGTGTCATCTGCATATCTTAAATTGTTGATGTTCCTTCATCCAATTTTTATGCCTCCTTCCTCTAAGTTGAATCCTGCTTTATGTATGATATGTTCAACATACAAGTTAAACAGATAAGGTAATTATATGCAGCCTTATCTGACCCCCTTGCCAACTGGAAACCATTCCATTTCTCTGTATTCTGTCTTAATATTCCTTTAAAGCCTACCAGTATCTTCTTGTCCTGAGAACAGGGCATACATCAGGACAATCAAATGTTGTGGCATACCCATTTCTTTAACAGCTGTCCATAGCTTTTTGTGAGCTATACAATCAAAGGGTTTGCTATAGACTATAAAGCACAGGCTAATTTTCTTCTGAAATATTTGATACACTCCATTATTCAACATATATTTGCAATATGATCCCTAGTGCCTCTTCCTTTTTGAACCCAGCCGGACCTCTTGGCCTGAACCAGGAAATGACCCCTATGGTTTTTTTCTGGCTTGTTGCATCATTCTCACCTTTTCTTCTGCAGATGGTGAATTTGGTAAGTATAGCTATCTGAAATACTGGTGTTGTGAGCTATTTTTCAGAACACAGATGCTTTTGCCTGGAATTAGTAGTAGAAAGTGATTCCTGGGTAATTTCTGTGACTTGTGGCATCACTCACATCTAGTCTTGTGCTTCTGCTGCAGTTTGGCATCTTTGGCTTCTTGGCATCCATTTGGCATTCCTGGACATTTATTTTATTTTATTTTATTTTATTTATTTATTTATTGGAATACAGCTGTTTTGCCTGGAATTGATACAAAAAGATAGTTTCTATAGATTTTTTCTGGCTTGTGGCATCTCTCCCACCTAGTCTTGTGTGGCATGATACATCTACCTCAGCCACATCAGGCAATAGGACAGCCAGGGCAGTGCCATCAAGTCAAGATAATGTAGAATAAAGCTTGTTAATCCTGAAGTTAACAAAAGAATGTTTTGTTATTTTCCCTACAAAAGACTAACACAATTAAGTCCCTGAAAAGTCTGTCTTCTCTTGTGTAAAAATACATGTAAAAACACAAGCTCAAAGCAAATAACAATCCAGTTTGCCAGACCTGTTTCCCCATTAACACCAGCATATCATATTTTATTTTCACTTTTTAATATACATTCCTCCAGTCCTACACCCTTTTCACTTCCTGGCTTTTGTTTTGTTTCCCTGGTGACCGGTGGTGTGGCCAGCTGCTAGTGAGGAGCAAAGGGCTGTCCCACCCTCTCCCACTAACTCTCACCTGCATCCCCCTCCCCAGCCACTGTGTCATCCCCTCCTGCCCGGCTGCCCACCAAGGGTGGCCTGGCAAGTCAGGCAATGGGAGGGGACCAGAAGGGGCATGTGTTGCCCCTGCTTCTTCTCCAGCACTGGGCTTCCTCCCCAGGAAAAAAGCCTGGCAACAGAGCAGCTGGGAAGGGCATACTGCTCCATTGCAGAACTTCCTCCTGCTGCTCCACTGCAAGGCTTCCTCCCCAGGTAGAAAGCCCTGCAATGGAGCAGCTGGGAATAGCACACACTCACCCCTTCCCTCCTTGAAGGGGGAAGACAGCCCAAGTGGATGCCACCCCTCCTCTGGGGTGTCATATGGTGTGGTCCCCACCTCACCTCACCCCACACACCCCCACCCACACCCCATCAGTGATGCCACTGCTGCTCTGGAATACACTGCAATATGGAATGGAATGGACTCCTGATAAATATGAATATATAACTCATACTTACTTTAAAGACCCTTTTCATGTGTCTGAGTAAAGGGTTCAAAGACCATACTGTACATCAAAGACAAATGTGGAATTCGTCCTTCCCAAAGAACTTTATTATTATTTGAAACTACTTATAACAGGGGTTGGCAACCTATGGCCTGCGGGCCGGCTGCGGCCCGTGGAGGCCTTGGGACCGGCCCACCGCCACTGCCCCGGGTGCCATTTTTGCTTCCAAAATGGCGCCTGCACTCACGCATGCATGATTCAGAAGGCAACCAGATCCTATCGCATGCATTTTGCCACCGAATCCACCAACCGAGTCCAGCCTGGCTGCAGCCTGGGTCCCAGGAGTGCTACTCCAGCCATTTTTTAAAATCGGGAGGTTTCTGTCTTTGAAAAGCGGCTTGCTGAGCACTCCTGGGACCCGGGCTGCAGCTGGGCTGGACTCAGCTGGCAGATACAGTGACAAAACATGTGCGATAGGAATTGGCTGCCTCCTGAATTAAAATTCAATTCGGGAGAAGTAAGCTATTTTTTTAGCAGTGTGACAAGCTCCTTAGAGGGCTTTCTTTTTCTGCAGTCTATCTAGCTTATTACCAGTGGACCAGTGCATGGAATAATAGAGATAAGTCTCCAACACAACCACAACAGAACACCAAAGTTTGTGGGAACAAAATGCAAAGTAGAGTAATATCCTTACTAGGACAACTAAAATGTTACAAAAAGTGGCAAAAGTTGGCATGAGTGTTACAGAACTCCCAGGAGCCTTCATCAGATGAGATGGCAAAAACATTAGGGGATAGGAGTAGGGACAAGAGGTCCAGAAATCTGGAATGGTAGATTGGTTACTGTATATGTCATTGGGAACCGTGTGCATCTCTGAAGCTGCTGGAATGAACAGTCAATGACTAATCCCTAAACCCACTGATCATAGAGCTGGCTGACAACCAAGAAAGAACCCATTGTCAACCAGCTTTCTGGAAAGAAAGTATGTCTCCACATCTCACAAATGGAAACTATAGCTACTCCCATGACTACTCAGGGGAATCACTGGCTATTTCTGAGACTATCCTGGCCATTGATAAGGAGCCAAGTGAAACTTAAAAAGAATTTCAATGTATTCATTTCAACATAAAAAGAATTTTGTTACACCTCATAAATGTCTATGTTTTTTACTGTCTGATAATGAAAAATATGTTATATTGTATGTTTATTTGCTCTAGTGGCAAAGAAAACTGAGAACTAAATTTGTTACTCACTAAATGCATCTTCATTTTTTTATTGTGGCATGACTTGAAGACATGCAACAACAAAATAGCTAAACCACCAAGGACCATAAAAATAGTAAAAGAATTCCCATACGTGGAATCAAACACTGATAGAAATGGGGACTGCAGTCAGGAAATCAGAAGAAGATTAAGAATGGGGAGGGTGGCTATGAAAGAACTAGAAAAGACTCTAAAATGCAAAGACATACAACTCAGCACAAAAGTTAGAATCATACAAGCCGTTGTATTCCCTTTTACCATGTATGGATGTGAAAGCTGGACATTTAAGAAAGATGATAGGAAGAAAATCAATGCATCTGAGATAATGTGGTGCTGGAGAAGAGTGTTGAGGATCCCATGGGACAGCCAAAAAGACAAACAAATGGGATCAAGCCGAAAACCTCCCTGGAACCCAAGATGACCAAATTGAGACTGTCTTACTTCGGACACATCATGAGAAGGGAGGACTCATTAGAAAAGACAATAATGTTGGGAAAAGTGGAGGGAAGTACAAAGAGAGGAAGGCCACATGCCAAATGGATGGACTCTATTAAGGTGGTCACTTTGGGTATTAAGGGGTTGCAGGATTTAAGCAGAGCAGTGGAGGACAGAGGGTCTTGGAGATGTCTCATCCATAGGGTCGGCATGGGTTGAGATCGACTCGAGGGCACTTAACAACAACAACAACAAAATGCTGCAGCGCAGACTGCTTCTGTTGAGTGTTCTAGTCATCCATCTTCCATTCCACTCTTTCCTGATTTTCTGTTTTCCCTCTCTCCCAGCATTCTGTGGCCACTGAGCATGTGCAGGAGAAGAGGATATACTTTTAGCATTTTTCCTTCAGTTTATGTATTTCTACAAAGCTTGGTGTTTTCTAAGCATGACAGTACCATCCTTCATGTCTCTCACAAACTCTGTTCTGACTGCTATTTAGTCAGCAGCACTCACCAGATAGGCATATATGATACCATCATAAACCTAGGTTTGTTTGGTGTTTAGAAATATCAGCATTATTTTCATGTGTAAGTTTGGAACCAAGATTCCAGGGCATTTTTCCTTTAACCAATACAGATGTAGAAAAAGAGGTGTGGTAGATTCCAGACAAACTTCAAACAGATTGTTTAATCATCATATTATAGTATTAATCCTTCCCTGGGGCAACACATTTTAATGTTGTATTTTCTTATTGAACAATGCCGGCAGCTCCCAGAGGAGGTAAATAATCATCAGTTTAATTCTTAATCAAAAGTGAAGTTGGGAATCACCCATTGTGCATGCAAACTGATATGTAGTGACATAAATCTGAAGTTGCTTCTCCTTTCCCTTAGGAGGGAAAGGGGTCACTAAGGGTTTCAAGCATCTGCAATGTAGAGTACATACTCTCCTTCCTCCCTACCCCCACCCACTTAGGATCATTGCAAGATGCCTACAATGTTTCATAACTATGATCTGTCTAAAAAACTATGATAAACTGTCAGTCTTCTAAAGATTCAGAGAACTGTGAAAATCACAAATTTCATCAAGTCCAAACTTCACATGCACAAAGACAAGATCTTCCATGAACTGAATTATAGGTGCAAAAACCCCAAGCACTTGTCAGAGTCTTCATGGCAGTAACTCAATGCTTCTCCTCTAGAATGGAGGGTGGGGGGTGGCAGGTGAAGGCACATTATATCAGTCACAGTTTAGATAACATAAGTCTAAAAGCAATGCTTTGTCCAGAAACACCCCAACACAGCAAAGCTCAGTAGCATCAATAAGGTTGGTGTCACCCCAGTGCAGCTCATGGTGTCACGATCTTGCCAGACATGAATTATAAAATTAGCCTAGTATAATTAATTGAAATTTCTCAAGGAAAGATATTGTACCAAAAAAAAAAAGGAGCCACATTTTGCATTATGTAAAGACATGTGTGTGCAACATGGCAAGCAAGAGCATAGGATAACACACAATTTTCACATCACAAATCCCTAGAAGAAGTGGATTGTATACTTTGATGTCTTGGTTTGAAATATTAGCTGAAATTAAACTAGTGCAATCCAAAACGTTAAAGAAGAACTGGTCCCGATAGAATTTCAGTTCCAACTCTACACCCATTAAACTGGGAGTAAATTCCACTGAAGTCAGTGGAGACCACTTCTGAGTAAATCTGCACAAAAGTAGGCTATTATTTAAGAATGTTCAATTACAATACACTCAGTAACTATATTCTGTTAATGCTCCATTATTTAACAAGAAAGGGAATAATTCTCTGAAGGCATTATCATACCAGGCTAGCAGTTTATAGGCCGAGATGGTGAATCTTTTATTCTTCAGATATTTTGGGCTACATAATTACTTGGCAATGCTGGCTAGAGATTTTGGGAGTGGAAGTCCAAAACATCAGAAGGCTGAAGTTTCTACCCTTGCAGAAAAGCCTGAAGACAAAGTTTAAATACCTCTGTGCAAGACCTCCTTCCCATTGTTTTCTTCGCTATTGCTTTCTGGTCTCCACAGCAGACATATTCAGCACTGATTTTCTTTAATCATATTGGGTACCTTAAATAAATTACAAGTGTGTCATATACTCATTTGTTCACATTTGAAGTTGGCAACAATATGAGGGACAGGAAGTACTTCCAGCAAATGGAATTGACAGTTATATCCCAAATCAATTCAAGCTTTGGAAACACATAATTTCCAGACAGTGAAGCCATATTTTCCTGACTGGACTATGTAGCAGTTTTTCCACTAGAAAAATCTTTTTGTGTGTACTTTGTATTTAACCAGGCACTCACATAACAGTTCCAGACGCTCCACTATTTTTATAGCTCAGACATACAAGGAGGGCCATATTTCTTCATTTAAACATTTGATTTTTAATAATGAAGACCAGGTTGCTGAAATTATGCAGAAACTGAAGATTCATCAAGTTTCCATTTGACAGGGCTATACCCACAGATACAAGAAGCTCTTGTTTGAAAAAGGACTAACTGAACAAATCAAGGAAAACATCATTTCGTCAAATCCTCTGCACTTTCTCTTTTCAGTGTGGGAACCAAGACTCATAGAATTACAGAGGCAGCTGGTGAATATAGTGACATAGACTTACTCTATAGCTTCCAAATGTTAACATATTCAATTTTTTTTAATTTTGGGGGGCATTGTAAAAAAAATTAATCAGATGATGCACTCTCTGTTACACACTTCACACAATGCTCTTTTCCTGTCCAAGCCCGCTCTATGCATGTGCCCCATGAAAAGAAGAGAGCTGTACTATAATTTCATGACCTCTACTCATCCAGTCTCAGAATTACTGTCTTCTATTGTACTTTTCCAGCCCACAGAATTTCTCATTTTATTTATCCGAACATCCCCTGAATAATAGGCCAAAACCACTGAATCACAATTGCTGAGGAAATGCACCAAACTATGTTGTTCCAGCAGCCTATGTTACATTCTATGGATGTTGTCTGCTGCCCTTTGTAAGTGTGATATTATTTTTATAGTGTGTTATTATCAAGCTCTTGTTTGTTAGATAATGGCTTGAATGTATGTAATCCCAGAGAATAAATACAAATTACATGTACAATAATAGCATTATTGAACCAGACACTCACCTCATCTGCAGCATCTCCTAATGCACTGGGTGCTGATGTTCCATCATATCTTGCTCCCCTTCTGGACTGAATGGTAAAATGATAGACAGAAAATGTGCTGCACCCCAATAAGCTTGGCCCACAGGCTTATGACAGAGATGGGGAACCTATGGCTCTTCAGATGTGAAACTCCTTGAGCTCCCATTTGCTCAAGCCAGCAAGCTGCATGACTAGGCTTTAAGAGACTGGCATAAACCTAGAGGTTCATTTGTTGTTGTTGTGTTCCTTCGAGTTGTTTCCGACTTATGGCAATCCTAAGGTGAACCTATCACAGGTTTTGCTTGGCAAGTTTCTTCAGAGGGGGTTTGCCATTGCCATCCTCTAGGCTGAAATAATGTGACTTGCCCAAGGTCACCCAGTGGTTTTCCATGGCTGAGATGAAATTCAAACCCTGGACTCCAGGGAGTCATAGTCCAGTGCTCAAACCACTATAGTACGCTGGCTTTCTAGAGGGTCATAGCCTCCCATTAAGGAGAGTATTTCAGGCTAGAAAGCGAGTACAGTGCATAGAACATAATTGTTGTGGGAAAGAGAACTAGACAACTGTAAGTGTACACTCTGTCAAGTTTTATCACCTCTTGATCAAAGCAGCAGTTAAATGTGTGCAGATAAATATCTAGGCTATCATAGAAAACAATACGCTCTTTGAAATAAAAATATCTTGGGCTTTTGCAACTAAATCATATGATACACCAGTGCCTCCTGGTGGCTTTATAGTATATTCACTCTCCTAAATGCAGAATTTTAAAAGTCTGCAGAGAGTCAAATGCTAGCTATTAAATGCTAAAGGTGGCAGAAAGATCCATTATACAATTCCATTGCTTTTATACTGCCATTATATAGCTACAGAAATCCATTTCATATGCTTTCTTTCTTTAAAAAAATCTTTACTGACAAGACTTTCTGGAAGGATTTTTTTCTCCCGCCTCCACAAACATGAAATAAATTGTAAGTCATCATTCCACATGGAATTCTCCAGTTGAAGCTAACTCATCCTTCTATCATGTTTTATACTACTACTTTTAAAACATGTCTTGAGGAAGGAGGACACCCAATATCCTGCACCACCAAAATGTACATTTTAAATTTACAATGTTCTGCCATTGCTAGGAAACCAGATTATTGCAGGTCTGGATCTCCGTTAGAATCTCCTGAAACGTCTGAATTTCCCAATGGTGGTTAGAACATGCAAGATCTTTGACATCTTTCAGTATCTTCCATACCACTTAAATTCCATTCAATGGGCTTTGGCCACAATTGCCAAAGAGACTTATGACAGATAAATAAACTATCGATGCTTGCTTAAGATGTGCATACTCATAAAGTATGCTGAAAGTTTATTTCCTTTTACTCTAACAGTAACATTAAAAGGCTTGCCTGAGTGTTTTTATGATTGGTCTTTATAGCCAGCCTTTATAAATCAGGCTACCAGGAAAGTGTCTTACCAGCAAATTGAAATTTACTGGATTCTGCCTGCTCTTAAGCCTTGTGATGATGCTGTAAATTGAAAAAGCTGTAAATAAGACCACACACCATAACAACCCAAAGTAAATGATGACAGGCATGCATCATAGACCACATTACACATTCGATCTTTGAAAACTGTTATTTAATGTTAAGAAGACTGAGGGGGCACAGATGATGTGAACTGAGACTGTGAGGTGGAACAAATGGGCCATGCGGTTTCCAGCCACTTTGAAGGTGGGGCGTTTAGATGACACACACCTCCAAAGCGAGTGGAAACCAGACCGAAGCCATGCTCTGGGGCTAAAAACCAGAGCAAACAGAATCCAGGATAGTTCAGCTTGGCACAGAAAATGTGCATCTTCACCCCTGCATATAAATGCCCCAGCATGAATGCGGGTCTCTAGGAAAGCAAAGAAATGAAAGTGTGACAACTCCAATGGACATAATTACAATATACACAAATTAGACAATCCAACAGAGGGGCAAGGGTGATGGGGGCATGTATGGAGGGCCTCTATGATTGTGGTTTGACAATGTATTGCTCGCCCTGAGTCCCAGTATCCTGTACTTAATCCATTTATGTCAGCTGAGAAATCTTTCTACCTCTTAAATACTGAAGAAGCCAGTGGGGCTTTGAATGCTTACAACATGTATAATTTGCATTTTGGTTGGCCCCATAAAGGTATCACTTTTTGCGGATTTTGGATAATAATAATAATAATAATAATTTATACCCCATTAAATGAAGACAATCTAAGCGGCTTACATCAGTTAAAACCCCATACAACAAAATTCATACACCAACCCACCCCCCTTAAAACAGTATTAAATGACAAGATAATTAAAACAGGAATATAAACATTCCAATACAGATAAAACAAACATGAAAATATAAAAATATAAAAATATAAAAATGCCCTAATTAGACTCAACTGCGCTCCCCATCCATCAGCAATTGATGGGGCCACGGGGGGAGCACAGGGATCACAAGAGCCCAAGGCCAGGAGAATTAATCTGGAAAGGCCTGCTGGAAGAGATCCGTCTTGACAGCTTTCTTGAAGCTGTCTAAAGATGTCAGCTGACGGATCTCGTCCAGCAGGTCGTTCCAGAGTTTGGGGGCGACGATAGAAAAGGCCCTCTGGGAGGTCGCCGCCAACCTAGATTTTTGAGGCTGCAGCAAATTCCTCCCAGAGGACCGGAGAGCGCGGGGAGGATTATATGGAAGGAGGCATTCCCTGAGATAGCTTGGACCCAAGCCATTTAGGGCTTTAAAGGTAATAACCAACACCTTGTACTGGGCCCAGAAGCTGATAGGCAGCCAGTGGAGGGACCTCAAAACAGGAGTAATGTGGTCCCTCCTAGATGTTCCAGAGATAAGTCTGGCTGCCATGTTTTGGACTAACTGAAGCTTCCGAACCAAGTACAGGGGTAGCCCCATGTAGAGCGTATTACAGAAGTCAAGGCGTGAGGTTACCAGCGCGTGCACAACGGTCTCGAGATCCCTTACTTCCAGAAAGTGTTTTGGAACACTTTGTTTTCCAGATGAAGCTAATGGGGTGAGCTAGGTACTATGATTTTTCTAAACTCCACATTTAGAATATACCATAATTAGACCAAGCTGAAAGAACAAAATTCATTTTTATATTTACAGTACTTCTAAGTATTGTTCTGTGCTTCATGTATTTTTTCCTCCTTGTGCAGATCCAGCAACTTCAAATCCAATAGAAACACTTGTAGAGCGCCTAGTAATGTTTCTGATTCCGGTCATTCCGATAAAGGATATTCAACCTATACTTCTATTTTGGGGAAATTTGTTGATTTACTGCAATTGTGTGAGGTTGTACATTAAAAATTCTACTATAGAATGATAATAGGGTTTTGTTTATTTGTTTGTTTGTTTTAAAGAAAGGGTATCACCCCAAAAACAAAATGAAGAGATAAGTTGGAAATAATTAAATGAAGCTTAAGTAATTATTTTTATCTGGAAGTGCCCATTAAGTATTCTTGTTGTTCATTGTGAGTATTCTCACATCCTTAGTGGTATTTTAGCACCAAAAAGCTGGAGTATACTTTTTTTATATAAAACACTTTCTACTAAAACATATCTATACATACATAACATATCTATACATATTTATACACACATAACACATTGACAACATCAAAAATATCTCATTCTATTATACATCTCTTCTTAGGCCTATGACTAAAGCAATATACATACAACATAAAACACATAGTAGTACCTTCTAAGTTCTAAACAAGTGGAGTACACATTTTAAAAACAAATAAATAAATAACATACAGAGAGCTGTACGTAGCCTGTCTGAAGTAATTTTACTTTTGTATTATGAATCCATGGGCTATAATTCAAAAGCACAGAAGACACAACTCAATTGTACCATTGGCTCAGTACAGAAACTCAGTATAGTATAGGTAAAGAGGAGAAAGGCAAGACAAAACAGATAAGTGCAGTTAGATGCTCTCACTGGGCTCATTCTCACTTGCATTTAAACCAGTTTGCAAGTCACATTGACACCGGGTCACTGAATTGATTCAGGCTGATGTGTAGTTCCCACTATGGAAGCGAATTATTTCATTATTCCATGAATCCGTGTCTTTCTTCACACAATTGTTGTTCCCACTAGATTTGCACCACTACATAAAGCATGTTCAGTATCGAATGCAATCGATCCATCCCAGTCTTTTTTTTAAAAATGTAAATCATATGATGCGCATCTACTCATCATCGGTAGTGCAAGGAAGAAGGGAGAAGGAAGGGCTAGAAGGACCAGCCCCCCCCCTCCCCAAAAATGGAGGACCATCCAGGAAAAAAATATGGAGGATGTCCCCAAATCAAAGCCCAAAACACTGCTAGGAATATCAATGCATGGCTCTTAGTCCTGCTCAAAATGGAGGACATTTCCAAACCAAAGCCCAAAGCTCTCCTAATCATGTCAGTGCATGGTTATTAATGTATTTTCTGGCGTATAAGACGACTGGACGCATAAGACGACCCCAACTTTTCCAGTTGAAATATAGAGTTTGAGATATACTCGGCATATAAGATGACCCCTCTTCCTACGCACACCAAATAAAAACTTTAATAATAATTTTAATAATTTTTAAAATCCAGATTTGATTTCAATATGGTAATTTTAATTCAAATGCTTATGACATACAGGTACTTAGCAGGAAAACTGTCACTTATAAACCCAACAAACTACAGCTCCCATATTCCCTAGCATTTATTTCTGCAGTGTGTTTTGGACCTTATTTTTTAAAAATTAGTCCAGATTTAAATGCTGCTTTAAAAATTATTTCCATCTCCCAGCTATGAGATGATTTGGGGAAAATGAGAAAGTGTTGGGGGGAAGGATTGCCAATATACTAGGTGATGCATTCTGGGGTATGTACAATTTGCAGCCAAGTAAGTGAACCTGGCCATGTCACACACTCTCAGCCTCAGAGGATGGTAATGGCAACCCCCATTTGAAGAAACATGCCAAAAAAACCCATGATAAGGTTGCCTTGGGGTCGCCATAAGTCGGAAAGGACTTGAAGACACACAAGAACAACAAAAACGTCTGCAATCGTTTCATAGGTAGTACATGGGAATAGGAGCCAGCATGGTGTAATGGTTTGAGTGTTGGACTACACTCTGGAGACCTGGGTTTGATTCCCCACTCTGCCATGAAAACCACTGGGTGAACTTGGACAAGTCACACACTCTCAGCCGCAGGGGAAAGCAATGGCAAACCTCCTCTGAGTGAATCTTGCCAAGAAAACCCCATGATCACCATAAGTCAGGAACAATTTGAAGGCACACAGCATACACATATAACCTCCAAGTTAAGGAACTTGGTTCTTCTTTAGATAATCTTCAAGGGTACACTTTCTTTCTCTCTCATTGTGCAGAATTATTTGTTAAAGAAGCCATGCCCAAGCAACACATTAACTTTGGCTGTGTCTGCATTGCAGAAATTTATTAAAGCAGTTTGATATCGCTTTAACTGCCCTGGCTCAAGACTATGGAATTCTGGGATTTGCAGTTTTGTCAAATATTTAGCCTTTTCTGTCAAAGAGCTCTGGTACGACAAAGCAAACTGCAGATCCTAGGAGTCCATAGGATGGAGCCATGGCAGTTAAGGCGGTGTCAAACTGCAACAATTCTGCAGTGCAGATTCAGGCTGCATCCATACAGTAAAACTGGCTTCCTTCTCTTTCTCCCTTCATCCTCATCCCCCTCTTTCCCTCCCTGGTCCCCTTCTCCTTCTCCCTTTGTCCTCACCCCCGCTTTCCTTCCCTGGCTTCTCCTCCCTCCCCGTTCTCATCCTCCTCCTCCTCTATAAGACGACCCCTGACTTTTGAGACCCTTTCCCAGGGTTAAAAAGTCGTCTTATAGGTCGGAAAATATGGTAGTCCTCTTCAAAATGGAGGACTGTTCAGAAGGAGAGAGAGAGAGCTAGAGGACGTTCTCCTGGAAAGGTCAACACATGGTTCTTAATTGGAGGACCTTCCAGGAAAAAAATAATAAATGGAGGACATTCCCAAATCAAAAACCCCAAAATCACTCCTAGGAATGTTGATGCAGGGCTTCTCTAAGTGATACTCAGAATGGAGGACATTCAGAGGAGTATGTAGGACGTGACAAAAATAATAGCTTAAACCACTCATATAGATATGCATATTTCTTAGTGCTGGTGAAGATGGAGGAGGGCTTTTTGCAATTCCTCCTGAACAGGAGGAGGTTGAAATGGAGGACAGGTCCTGAGGAAGGAGGCCATTAGATCCCCCTGGACCTCTCCCCAGAGCTGGGGGTCTCTGCGCCTGCCCCCAGTCCCTCCTTGCACAGGGAGGCTCCAGGGGGTGCTGTGGGGTGGTGTTTGGGGGGGGATCACTGGTGCTAAGCTGGCAGATAGGGAGGAAGGGGGCTGGAGGTGGAAGGGAGTTGTGTGTGTGTGTATGGAGGAGGGCCTTTTGTCAGGGGAGGGCCATCACTGGAAGCCCCCCAATGGGGGTTTGGAAGGGAAAGGACCCCCCATTTCTCTCCCTCCCTCCCTCCCTATGAAAGTGCTGCAGGATCTGGAGATAGAGAGAATTGTCAGTGATTGCAAAATACAACAATATTTTTTTAAAAAAACAAACAAACATGCTAAACCCCCCTCCCCAAGGAAAGCACCCCCAAAGTTGTCCTGCCTCTGGAAAATATTCCAGCACAACCGGGGGGAAATTGCAATAACAACTGGATCAGTTCTCCATGTGGAAAAATAGGCTCTCTCTCTCTTCCTCTTCCTCCTCTACTTTCTCTTCCCCACTTTCCCTCCATGTGGAAAAATTGGCTCCTAGAAGCTGAGAGAGTGCAGAACTCTTTCTATGGGGGCAAGAGCTGTCTGTACACACCCACCTCTCCTCCACTTTCTCTCCTCCTCCTCTTCCTCCTCCTGTCACTCTTGTGATCCCACAAAAATGCAGATTGCACAATCCATCATGCATTAAAAAAAAAAAAACATGCAAAAACCCTGTCCCCAAGGAAAGCATCCCTAAAGTTGTTCTACCTCTTGAAAATATTCAGACAGAACTGGGAAAGAAATGCAAAAACAAAGATCAGGACCAGTGTGATTTAAAAGGGACTGCTTGGCAGTTTTGAAAACGGAAATCCACAGAGCCCATGGAAGTCAATATATAAAACATCACCGAGGCAGTGCTGGAGGGGTGGATTTCTCAAAACCTGGGATGGGATGGGTATCACCCCTCTGGCCTAGTCCCTCCCCTCCAGTGTGATGCGATTGAGATCCAAACATTGTTTGCATTTGTTGAACACACTTGCAAAATGATTTTTTTTCAAAAGAACTCAAATGATCCATCTTCAAAAAAAGCGATTCTTTTGCATTTGCCTCACTTCACCTTGATTCTCCACAATTCAGACCAAATGCAGTTGGATCTGAGATCGATTCCAGTGTGAACGAGGCATATATAAACCGATCTGCAAATTGGTTTAAATCATAGTGGGAACAAGCCCACTTTCACTACTGTTTTTCCCTTCTGTTGGCACACACTCTTTATTAAAGGTAGTGCTGTATCTTTTTTGGCTTCCAGTGTGAAGCCCAAGATGTTGTATACAGAAGGTTTGTCTACCTAGGCCAAATAAAATGGTCTCAACCCATCCTCACGGAGACTAGTCTTCACAATAAAGGGCAAAATCCCCAAGTGCAGAGTGTTTTCACAACATAAGGCCAGTTCACCATTGAATCCACCCTATCCCTCCCTCAAACTGGCTTTTAAAAACTTACCTTTTGCTCTGGATTTTTCAAGAAAACCAGCTGTCTACACGTGTTCCCACTGTATCACCCAGTACTGCTACCACTAGCATGTGTTGCTCTGAGTTCACAACGCGGCACCCTGCCATGAGAAACCAAGCCCTGTGAGGAATGACTTAGGGAGCTGGGGATGTTTAGCCTGGAGAAGAGAAGGTTAAGAGGTGATATGATAGCCGTGTTTAAATATTTAAAGGGATGTCATATTGAGGAGGGAACAAGCTTGTTTTCTGCTGCTCCAGAGACTAGGACCCAGAACAATGGATGCAAGCTCCAGGAAAAGAGATTCCACTTCAACATTCAGAGGAACTTCCCGACAGTAAGGGCGGTTCGACAGTGGAACACACTCCCTCGGAGAGTAGTGGAGTCTCCTTCCTTGGAGGTCTTTAAGCAGAGGCTGGATGGCCATCTGTTGGGGATGCTTTGATTGGGAATTCCTGCATGGCAGGGGGTTGGACTGGATGGCCCTTGTGGTCTCTTCCAACTCTATGATTCTATGAGATCAATGTTAGACACCTCATTTCTTACCTCAGAGGGAGCTATTTATACCAGCAGCAGTGGCACAGTGGGACACGTGTAGACAGCTGCCTGGCATCACTCTGGAGTGTGGAGGTAACAGAGGGAATCCAGGGCAGCTCCAGGACTAGAATACTGCCAGAGCCCAGAGATTAAGCACTACTGCAAGACAATCCATTGCCAATGCTAAGAAAATAATATCTTGAGTTCCTAGTACTCGCCCACTGGATTCTACCCAAGGGTTGCAAACCTATCCACAGCTAGTGTGCATTATTCACAATTCATTTTGAATATTCCTTTAGTCAGAATATGAACTGCAGGAAGCTTCTAACAAATATGCTGCTTTCTGTTATACACTTTGCTTGATAGGAATTTCTGACGTTCTAGGTATGATTTCTAGTTTGTCATGACTTATTTAAGCAGAATTCAAAAGCAATAGTTACACTATTAGAGATCACAATGGGATTAGATGAATAACAACATTCAATAAAAACATTCCCAAATAGATCAAGCAAGTGAATCATGGTTTTAAAAGCCAGGGGGACAGAACTCTCATATTAGAAAAAAATAAGCCTGTTTTTTTTCTTTTCACCAGGAGAATCACTGATGAATTCTTACTGACTCAGTAGGCCTAGGCCAGTGTTATGTATTACAATTCCTTAGCACCCTTTTTTGTTTTTACATTATGACTTTGTTCCCCACGTCCACTTCCCTCCATCTCTCCTACAGCAATTTAAGTATTTATTACAGTAATATGGATTTGGGGTTTTTTCTAGTAGGAACATGAGCTATCTTTGCTTTTTGTATGACTTGGAGAGTTGCTAAATTTAGCTGTTCAACAGCAAGACCTTACACTGGAGGAAAAGTAGTTTATACCATCTAAAACAGGGGTAGGCAACCTAAGGCCTGGGGGCCGGATGCAGCCCCCGAGGCCTTTAGACCGGCTCCAGGCCGGTCCTGCCGCTGCCGCTGCCGCCACCACCGCTACCCCCCGCCGCCTGCCATGATGATATTGATTATTGTTGTTATTACTTGTTCTTGGGGTTTTCTCGACAAAATCTCCACAGGGGTTTTGCCATGGCTTTTCTGGGACTGAAAGAGTGTGCATGCATATATTTTTAATTTTTTTAAATATATATATATATATATATATATATATATATATATATTTATTTTGGGTGCTTCGGCCCCCCCAATTGTTTGAGAGACAGCAACACGGCGCCCAGCTCAAAAAGGTTGCCTACCCCTGATCTAAAACTACAGCATTGTTCACCTCTAGCAACTACCTGATCAAGCTACCTAAATCAGCTTCTATTGACTTGTTTTCATCATATTCCAGCATTTAAAATTATCTTCAGTTATGGCACTATAAAGATTGACTAGCTTTTTCTCTGTTTCCCACTGATAATGGAGCGGGTGTGTTTTGTCCTGGTTGCACATAGTTCTGGGTTAACAGCCTGATTTTATATTTTGAGAAATAGGGTATTAAACTTGTCAAGCTTTCGTCTGACAGAATCTCATCATTTGCTAAAGCCTTATTTGAACATCTCAAGACTTCTCTTTCCCCATTCCATCTCCAGACACAGTAACTTCAGCATCAAGTCACCCCCTTCCTGTTCCTTAGCTCTGCTTTCTGTTAACACCCTGCCTAATGAAAAGATCTGGAGATCTCCAATGTTTACACATTTTTGTGCCCTTTGGGTTGGTCTAATTAATGTATTATCCAGAAATTGGTTTTAAAACTTTAAAAGTAATTTCTGATCATCCCTGTGAGGTTATGGCTGTATATAAATAGCCAATGAAAGGAACATGGAAATTTTACATGGCACCAAGTGATGCTGACTCTTTAAAACTCTTAAGTCCTTCTGTTTGGAAAGAAAACAATCACTCAAAGCCTTTCCTTAAAATGTAGCTGGCATTTCCTCACAGCTTACACTACTAGTCTGTAAAAATATGCCCCAAAATTCCATAAATAAAAAAAGATCCAGAGGACTGCCCTTTTCCAGTGACTTTCAGCAGCTCACCATAACTTTAACCTGAACCTCTCTCACACACTCAGTAAATGTCTCTCCATTATGTCTCTGCCATGGGCATTCATTCTACCAGATGTCATATTTAAAAAGCAACAGCAGTTCCTATTAGAAAGTGAACAGTGTGTGCAGGAATTCAGAGAAAGCCATCAGAAGACAGCCATTTCACTAAAACAACTGACCAATATTTTGCAATAAGATTACAAATTAATCCATAATTTTATGTTCCCCACTTGAAACTGTGAATTACAGTTACAAATACAATACCTTAAATCAGGGGCTAGCAACCTACAGCCCGTGGGCCGGTTCTGGCCCAGGGCCCCGCGCTTAGCGGCCCAGGCAGACCTCTGCCGCCACCGCCGCTGCCACCACCGCCGCATGGCCACGCGCGCCACAACCGCAATTTTGTTTTCCAAAATGGCGGCCACGACGTGTTTGCGCATGCACAGGAGTACTGTGCATGTGCAAACGTGTCACAGTGGCGGCGGCGGCAGCGCGTGCGGGGGGGTTGCTGCGGTAATTCCCGTTTCCAAGGCCTCCCCGCTCGATCCTGGGGCGAATTCGCCCAAGGATCGGGGCAGGGGGGCCTTGGAGGAACCTTTCCAAGGTTCCTCCGGTTGATCCTGGGATGAATTCACCCCAGTATCAAGGAGAGGCACCTTGGAAACGGTCCTCCAAGGTGCCTCTGCTCGATCCTGGGGCAAATTCGCCCAAGGATCGGGGCGGGGGGGGCCTTGGAAAGGTCCCATGGTGGCTGTCAGGGGTGGGTGTGCGCGCGCGCACCCCCAGCTCCCGCACAACTGGCCCCCGCACCATTCCCCCCCCCCCGGCCCCCCGGCAACAAAGGTTGCCGACCCCTGCCTTAAATGATCCTTGTTTTCAGCAGGACATGGTATCTAATCAGAGAATTATTGTCTCTGGAATTATAACATGGCAGTAAGCCAAGGGGCCATTCTGGGGTTGCATTCAGACTGTGCTGCAGAAATAATGCAGTTTGACACCTCTTTAATTGCCATGGCTCAATGCTATGGAATTCTGGGAATTATTGCTTTGTGAGACATTTAGCCTTCTCTGTCAGAGAGCTCTGGTGCCACAACAAACTACCATTCCCAGAATTCCATAGTTAAAGCAGTGTCAAACTGCATTATTTCTGCAGCGCATTCCACTGGAACCCCCCCCCCAGCAATCCATATTATTGTAATAAATACTTAAATTTCTGCAGTGCAGATGCAACAGTTGTCTCCCTTGCATCAGCCTTGCAATCCTAAATTAGAAATCCCTGTGGCACTCTTTACACATTGGAACAGACAACTCTGAAAGAGACTATGCATAGAAGCTTTTCTTACCCTACAATTTTGTCCATTTTCTAAAATTATATTTCTTGTCCCCTGGACAGTTCTGGGTTAACAGCCTGATTTTATATTTTTGAAAAAGGGGGAATCAAACTTCTCATGCTTTCCTTTGATGTAATCCCTAATGGGACAATGACACACTAAATCTGAAACCATTTCATCATTTGCTAAAGCCTTATTTGAATGTCTACTGTTAACCCTGCTGTGTTTATGTGTTCAGAGGCAGACTGCAATCTGGAAGACCTTCTGTGTCTTTGCAAGCCATTTTTTAAAAAATCGCTAGCTAAAACTGGTGCCTCTCTGTAATGGGATTTAATGTCTCTATCCTTATAAAATAAAGACTCTGCCATTCTCAACCAGACCTCCATATTCATTTTCATTTGCAAGTAAACTCAAAGATAAAGAGCCTGAAAACATATGGTATATGCTCAACCTGACTGTATACGTTTCATTTTGGGCCTCTGCAGACTGGCCCAAAGGGCCAGCCTGCGGGTAAAGTTGGGGTGGGCTAGCCACACACCGGCCGCCCCAACCCCATGCCGACACCATCTTGATGCCACGCGCTGTTACGCTCCTGGTGCCCCTTTTAAACACACTGCACCAAAAGGGCAAGGAAGAGCCGCGGCGCCTGCTCTTAGGGCAGCCTTTTGCTGCCCCTAAAAGGAGCAGCATTTCACTGCTCTTTTCGGGGCGGCAAAAGGAAGGATCGGGGCCGTGGTGTGGGGTTTCTGCAGCCCCGATTCTCTTTTTCCCGGGGCAGCTCTGTGCTGCCCGTCTGCAGAGGCCCATAGTTAAATTTTATTCATTAAAATCTTCCCTGCAGTAACATGAAACAAGCAAATATACCAACATATATTAGGGTTTGGAGTGGTTCAAGAACACCCAGAAAACCCAAAGCAATTGAACAAGTGGACGTGTCTACAGCTTCATCTGCACTGCAGAACTAATACAGGTCTGCTTTAACTGCCATAGCTCAGTGCTATAAACTGTGGGAACTGTAATTTTGTGAGACATTTAGTCCTCTCTGACAGAGATATCTGATGCCACAACAAACTACAGTTCCCAGAATTCCATAGCATATAGCCATGACACTTAAAGCCATGTCAAACTGGTGGATACAGCCCAAAAAAATCTTATAATTATTCTTAAATGTGCCACAAGATTCTGTTGTTTTTGCTAAAAGCAAAGGTAGCTTGATTAGCCACTAGAAAAATTATAAAATATATATTTGAGCAACACCTTAAAATCTGGGTTTTTGAATTTTGAACACTTACCTTTTCCCCTTTAACTATGAAAAAAATCAGTGAAAAAAAATCCCCAACAGTTGTGCTAATGGCCAAGATATGCCAAAAAAACAAAATGTATTTACTTAGAATTCCAATGGGATTTCCTCTGAAATAAATCTTCAGCTCTTATGCAGAAAGGTTCTCTCCAGAGGTAAAAAATAATACTGATCAGGCCACACTAGTTAATTTCCAAGGAAATAAAAAGTTTAATATACAAAGACCTCCTTACATATTCTAGGGCAGCAACAAGATTAGAAATTGCCAAGAACTGGAAGAGTGATCAGCAAATTTCTCTCCAAATATGGGAAACAAGAATGTGGTCAACTGCATTACTAGAAAATTGACAAACCAGCTGGGGGGAAAATGTAATAAATCCACAAAGACAAGTCAAATTTTATAATACATGACTTACATTTCTCATATATTGCAACGAGTACAAAGATTCTTTGTCTCCACCACAATCCCAGAAAAACCTATTGGAATACACAATATAATTATATAATTATAATATGTGCGTGTGAGTATATACACATACATATATGTTATTTTAGACTGAACATAAGGATAGTGTCATTATGAAACCTTGGTATATAAATCCATGGCATGTAATGCTCTTGTGATTTAGTATCCTCCATCTGTTTTAATATTTTTCAAATATTTTATTTTGGATATTACAAGAACAATAAAAATATTTTTAAGAGCTGAGGGAGAGGGACAGAATTACCTTATTGTGTTGCCCAGATAAGGCTGTGTTATGTATTTATTTGTTAGTCATAGATGGTCTCAGATACTTGTTGCTTGTATGAATAGCAAATAAACTAAGAACTCATTCTTTAAAATAATGATAGCTCTGATACATTTAAGCTTATCGCATGGCACTTAAGGAACGGGAACAGAACGGAATGCAGGGGGAACAGAACAGAGCAAAAATGCATTTTACTACATGGGAGAGTCATCCTTCAAAAATTGGCTGCCAGGAACGGCTGGGGAACAGCTCAGGGACTCCCAGCGGCATCGGTGGTGTTCTCCCATGTAGTAAAATGCAATTTTGCTCCATTCCGTTCCTTGCATTTCATTCCATTCCCATTCTTTGAAGTGCCGTGCGATAAGCTTAATTGTCTACAAGGTTATTGGATGCATTGCTCATTGGTTCAGCTCATCCCTAGCGTGGACTAAAGGCACTTTGTAAGGGGCTCTGCAGACGGCGCAAAGCACTGTTTTGGAGCCAGGGAAGGGGAGGGGCAGCCGGACGCCGGGCACCCCAACCCCTTCCCGAGGACGTCATCAGAGCGCCCGCCATTTTCACACAGCAAGCGTTCCAATGATGTCCTTCCTGCTCAGCGTCCAGACCTGCTGGGCTGGAAGGGACGTGGAAGAGACGCGTGGCGTCTCTTCAGCCGCCCCTTCTGCCCGCTTTGGAAGGAGCGCTATTTTAGCACTCCTTCCAAGGCTGCCCAAAGGGTGGATTGGGGCCGAGGCGTGGAGCAGCCCCAATCCTCCGCTTCCCAGGGTGGCCCATGGCCACCCATCTGCAAAGCCCCTAAGTATCATCTTCTCCACATAAGCATTAATTTCCCAGAAAGACTTTCTTTAAAATCAAGTCTGATTCAGATTAAACAAAAGTCAAGTCAAAGCTAGTGGATTTTTTTTTTTAAAAAAAAATGCAGATGGAATTTAACTTAACTTTGCTGATCCTTGGTTGCAACCTTCCAGAAAAAATCCTTTTGTAATATTACAAACTTAGTAACTACTGAAAGCTTGAGATATAAAATTGTTATGCCACATGCTGAGCTATTATAAGAGGAATCCCAGAGTTCTATTACTCTGCAGTTTCAAACCACAATTCTAAACAGCTAACCTGAAAAACACACATGTGTTATATGTTTTATTTCAGTAGGGAACAGTTCTTCTAGGCCCTTTGTGTCAACAATGTGTGCTTCTGAAAACATGAGAGCTTCACATATAAAGGTATTTAAACCTACTTCACAATTAAGGCTTCCAGACAAGAACTCCTTTTGACAGAAGGTACCTGGACTAGGAAACATTTCAGACTAAATCAGAATAAAATTGATCACATCTGTTCCATGTCAGTTCCATTAACTGAAACTTTAATGATTCAGCTGAGTTGTCAGTAGTATCTGGTCATAACTTCTCTGATTGGAAGGATTGTGATGGTACCAGGTATCTGAGAAAGAGGCCAGAGAAGGAGCACATCAACCCAGGGCCACAAAGGGCAAGTCTTCTCAAAGAGATGGGAAATAGCCTGAGAAGGCCACCTCTGAGTTTACTATTATGGTGTGGGTTTGTGTTTCTTTGATCACAGGAGTGCATTATTTAGTTGTTCCACCTTCCAAACTTGTTCAGACCTTAGAACGTCATAGACACTTTTTAAATTTTTTTCAAAGGAGGAATCCTTGTAGGAGGGGAGCCTGGATGGGACCAGGCCTCAGCCCCCAATCTTGATGACATGGTTCTGTCTCTTGAAAAGTGGCTGAGTGCCTTTTCTTAAGGAAGAAAGTGATGCTGTAAAGAACTTATCAAGTTGCAGTGAGATGTAATGCAGTTGTTTCTTCTCATCTGAAGTCAGGTGATAAAGTTTATGTTTTGTGTGAATTAAGAATACTCCTTTCATACCATAATGGAAGAGACAAAGCACTGCTGCACTGTAGGACAGTGATATAATATACTCCTGGACCACCTCTGTAAGGTTGGAATAGGGGACACAGGCTTACAGTAGTTCTTCTCTTAACTACAGGGTCGATATCAGAGACTGGCATACGGAGAGTTTTGTGTGAGACTCATACCAATTGTCCTGTTGGGTGCCACATGACATAATTCTGTCTCTAGTGTATTATTATTATTATTATTATTATTATTATTCTATTTATTAATATCCTGCCTTTCTCTCAGTATAGGAACTCAAGGTGGTGAAAAAAATTAAAATAGTGCAAATTAAAAACAATTCAAGGCATTAAAAGGTAAATAAAAAGTTGAAAAAAACTATGAAAAAGTTAAAAGCATTACACATTAAAATTTAAAATATATTAATATGCTATACAAAACTTTAATATCTATACAAAGCTGTTGGGTGTTATCAGGGGAATTTGGAATTGGGAGCCATCCATAAGCAGATGACCTTTTGCTCTACTTCTCTGTTTCATGTGAGTCAAGTGGGGTGGTACACAACTTGGACAGTGCCTGGAGGCATTGGTGCACAGGGTGAGAGCTAGATGAATGAGACTGAATCCTGGAAAAACTGAGATTTTAAAGAATCCCAGATCCAGGAGTTGGTCAATTTACACATCCTGGATGGGCCTGCTGAAGGGGCAGGTGTGTAATCTGTCACTAAAGGCCTATGTGGCCTCAGAGGAAAAGAGCATCTATTACCAGCTTTGTCTGGTACAGCAGCTGTGGCCATTCCTGGACAGTAATAGTCTGGCCACAGTGATTCATACTTTGCTAACTTCCATATTATAATACTGGGTATGTAGGACTTGCTGGGAGATTGGAAGCAATACAGAACGCAGTGACCAAGCTGCTTGTGACCTGCCACCATGTGTACATAACACCTGTACCTTGCTTGTCAGCTGGACACTGAGCACCATCAAGTTGCTACTTTTAATTCATAAGACCCTATGCATGTCAGCACCAGGTTATCTGAGAACCTTGCTTCTACTGTCTAGCAGTGGTGCCACTGATGCAGTGCCACTTTCCTCCTTTCCTTCCTTCCTTCCTTCCTTCCTTCCTTCCTTCCTTCCTTCCTCCCTCCCTTCCTTCCTTCCTTCCCTCCCTCCCCCTTGCCCCCTTTGCTGACCGCCACCTGGTGACACCCAGAAAGGGCTGGTGAAAGCGGGATCAGGGACAGAGGTGAGACTTATTGTTTGGGCTTCCCTGCTGTTGGGCAGCAGGGAAGCCAGCAAAGGGGTGCATGCATCTGCTGCCCCTGCCTTCTTCCTCACTGCCCTGGCTCCATCAGTGAAGGGGCATGTGGACATCCATTGTCCTCACCTTCTTCCCACCCCTGCCCTGGCTCCTGTCATATTCTAACTCAGCACCAGCAGGCAGGGTGTCAGGAATTCAAAAGCCAAAGGAGCAAGCAGAATCCAACATCAAATAGTTCAGGGTCATGAGCCGTAAATCTTAAGCACAGTCTATGGTAGCAAGTCCAGATTCTGTTAAGGTACATTAATGGACATGTTCAGACAGAGAATACAGCACTTAGGGCCACTGCAACATGAAGACTATTTCCCCAAAGCTTGATTGAGCTTTATCTCATGTAAAAATAGTAAAACCAAGGCCAGTGTGGTACAATGATTTGGGTGTTGGACTAGGACTCTGGGATCCTATTTGCATGGACCAAGCAAACCAGCCTACCCACCCACCCACCCACCCCATGTCCTTTAGTTGGGGAGTCCAGATGGTGCAGGGCCCAATCCCCAAGTCTGGCATAAACAGTACATATGCTATCTGGTCCATTCAGCATCAAGCCCAGGGTATACCCTTCTTTAAATGGTGTAAAATAAGTCCCTGTTGCTCCAGATCTTCCTAGAGCCCTCTGTTCTGACATGGGGTAGCTGTTTATCATTCATCCTGCTGTGCTGGCCAGTGCCACCACCACTGGTGAAAGTTGCTCACTCTGAGGTCAGAATGAGATACCCAGCCACATGATTGAATCTAGGCACCTCATTCTGACTCAGAAGTGAGCAACTTGCCACTGCAGCACTGGTCAACACAGCAGGATATGTGTGCAAACAGCTACCTGGTGTCAGAATGGAGGGCCCTAGGTAATGGAGGGAGGTTCAGGCAGCTCAGGAACCAAGATACTTTAGGCTGCTCCTAAGTATTCTGGCCCATGCAGACCAGTTCTAGGAAACCAGGGCTCAATCCATGCTCAGCCATGGAAACCCACTGGCTGGCCTAGGGTAAATCATACCATCTCCGCCTCAGAGGAAAGCAATGGCAAACCCCCTCTGAACCAATCATGTAAAGTAAGTCCGGTCATAGGTTCAATCTTAGCTCTCCATAAGTCAGAAATGACTTGAATATACACAAGTTGTTCATCTTTATTATGGTTAGAGACCAGCACAGGGGATACAGAATAAAGAAAAGGTAAAAGCAAGGTAAAAGCACAAGTTAAAAACAGTATTTAAAATATCCTTTTAAAATCCAGTGTGGCAAGGCAAGATTGTTACTAGTCTACTGCAGAGGTCATTGCCCAAAGAATTTTAACCACAGCTGCACAAAATCTGACATTATATGTTATATCAGAGTTAGTGTCTGAAAGCAACAAAGAAGTGTAAAATTGACTGGTATGCCCATGATGTTTATACAAAAGAGGTGAAATAAGGATGTCCCTGTAGTATGAGCACTGGAGTAATACATGCTCTGTTGTCTCTATTTGGCCAGACTCACAGAGTCTCTGTCTGAGAAGGGGATCTTCTTGTATCAGCCTTCAAGGACAGCTGAGGGAAGGCCATGGCATCATGCTAAAGTAATGATTCTCCAGTGTTTATGTACTTCAAGTTTTGTTAAGTAAGCCATAGGTCAAGGGTAGGCAACCTTTCCCCTTTAAGGGCCAAGGGACTTCAGCTCCCAGAAGCCTCAGCCATGTTGGCCAATAGTCCCATGTTGGCCAATAGCTCCTGGGATTCTGGGAGCTGAAGTCCCTCGGCCTTTAAAGGGGAAAAGTTGCCTACCCCTGCCATAGGTGATGCCAAGTAACTGTTGGAGCCACTCACAATAAAAGTTGGGGTGCTAGCTAGGTCTAGCTGTCTCTCTATAGCTATCACCTGTTGTTTGATGGTTGCGTTAGCCTTTTCATATCCCATGCTGAGCAAAGGTCTGGAAAAAAGCCCAATGAAAAAATTTTAGTCATCACTGTCTGTTTCCACATAGACTGGAATTCATCAGTCAGGGCAAGTGGAGCAAGGCTGATCAGACAGAAGGATAGTCTGAGCCAGTAGCTGAGTATGATCACCCACACAAGAACAAATAATAACTGTTTTAAAAATGATTGTCACTTCCAGCACCACACACTGATTTTCAGTGAATGGACACATTATAGTGATTTCTAGGAAGAAGTGGCTGACTACTGTCTTGTTTGCATTCCCTCACCCCCATGCACGCCTACCCCAATTTGTCTCTAATATGATCCTAATAAAACCTAGCAGCCTTTAGCTATTTAGTTATTGGCTATTAGATGAGGCTTATGTGCTCCAACTAGTAGTTGGAGAAAAGCGTTCAGCAAGTAGAAGTGGAGACAGGCTTATCAATTCATGCTGGAACAAAGCCAGACAAGAGACCTCCATATACACACTGCTCTGTCCTTCATTTTCACCTTGTTTGTTTCTTGTTCATAAAATTAACTATTCTTTCACAGAGACTGAATCCAGCTGGGGTATGTCTTTGGACGTATTCACACAGGCGGCTCTAAAGCCGCCTGGAAGCCCCCTGGAAGCCATCAGGAGTCATTCCGGCGGCGAAAACAGCAGCCGCCGGAATGACTCCTGATTGCCTCCGGCAGAAGCGCCTGTAATTCCTTTTTAAAAAAGGAATTAAAAAGATGGGGCTAAAGCCGGCTAGCGGCAGGGATGGCGCAGGGATTGCGCAAGATGGGGCGGGGCTTGCTGCGACGTAGTTTGAACACGTCGAGCAAGACCCCGGAGTGAGGTAGGGATGGCGCAGGGATGGCGAAGGATGAGGAGGGGCTTGCTGCGACGTCGTGTGAACTTTTCCTGCACAGAGCCGGAGTGGGGCCAGATGGAGGTAGGAATGACTCCCTTTTTTGCCCCGTGTGAAAACGTCCTTTCTCTCTCTGGCAGATTATTTCAGTTGAATTTTATAGAGATATTTATACTACAATAGTTGGTTTACTCTCTTCTGGAATAACTAAAACTGCATAACCACTGACATTACCCTACCAACAACCAATTACCCAACTCCATGATGCTTCCGTTTTCCCATCCTGCTATCTCAAATGTTTCTGTCACCTGACACTACCTCTAGCCTTGCCAAAAGCTCAACATTTCAGAAAAAGGAAGGAAACTCCCATAGGACATGGCTATAGAAATTGAATAGCTAGGATTCATGTTAGGATTCATGATTAATTATGCTGTCCACCAGAGTCAGCAACTGCCAGGAAAGCTGTGTCCAGTGTTATGCCCCATTCATAGTGGATCTCCACATGAATGAGCAAGAGAATGATGAGGGGTTGGAGGAGGGAGTGTGTGGGATCTCCTCATGAGTGAGTGAGCAAATGATAGGAAATGCACATGCTCCATTAACTGAAATAAAAAAAAAGATGACACAATGGACGTTATCACACGTGGGCCAGTTTCGTTGTTAAAGAGATAATAAAGTGGAAATGAAGCATCCCGAAAAGAAAGTGAAAATAGAGCTTAATTACGCAAAAGCTTTTCACACGTAATTACAGTAATAACGGAATTGAGTTAAAAGTGAAAAAAAGACGTTTTTAACTTTCATACACAAGTGAAAAGAACCCGTACATGTACTGGAAATGGGTGTGTTTTGTGACAAGACTCCTTTTCCAGGGCGAGTCCTGCATTTCCCAGGAGGAAATGTCAGACTGTCCTACATTTGGAGTCATGTCCTCCTGCACAGGTCCTAACCCCCTTCAGTTGGGGTTAGGACCTCTCAAGAGAGCAGAGGAGGAGGGGGAGGGGGAGGAGGAGGCTGGAAAGGCAAGGCAAGGCAAGGCATGGGAGGGATTGAGAGGGGGAAACTGGAGGTAGCTCCCATGCCCCCCCCATAAGCCTTTCCCCTTTGTAGGACCTGCAGGACAGAACTTCATGGTGAGATGGAGCTCCAAGTTGCTCCACAAGCACACCTCACACTTGCACCCACATCCACCCACAGCTGCTGCGAGGGAAGCCTTCTTTCCCCTCCTTTTCCCTCTATCCCAAATGTCAAACTTCTCCTCCATCCCAGACTTTTTTCTCCTGGGCTGCCTTCCCTTCCCTTCCCTTCCCTTCCCTTCCCTTCCCTTCCCTTCCCTTCCCTGGCACTGAGAAGGAGCCTGGGACTCTCCCTCCCTGGAGGCCCCTCCTCCTCCTCCTCTTGGCCCTCCTCCAGGTTTTAAAAGAGAATTGTCCGTGCGTATTTGCTTTTCACATTACAGTAAATGCGAAATTACTGTAATTTCGCAAATACATTTCCTCTAAACTCCCAAAATTAAAAAGATCTCAGATAATACCAGTTTCTGTCCAGTTTCTGTGTGACGTCGTGTGAAATTGTGAGGCACAAATTCAATTTTTCTTTGGGATTTGTGTGGATTAACCAACAGATTTCCCCCATGTGATAACGTCCAATGGCTGATCACGTAGGGAGATGATTGGAATAGGGGGAAGAGTACAAAGGGTAAAACAACTTCCACTCCCAGCTCCACACCAAAGCTGCCTGGGAGCACAAACCACACAGGAAAATCTGGATTTTTAGAAGAAGTTAAGGGTAAAAGGTGACTTTTTACAACTCAGATCAAAGCCCCCTGAACCACATTCCCTACAAATTTGCAGTGACTTCCCTGTTAATTGTCAAAAAAGTTGTATGCCTGGCTCATGCCTTGTGAGATTAGGCCAATTTTTTCATCAGTATAGACAAGCCGCTAGTTCCATGCCTGGAGCATTTCCATCAACAGAACATTATTGGATCCTGATCACAATGTTAAGTAACCACTTCATGTCATAGTTATAGGGATTTTGTTGTTGTAATTTTATATCAAAGGGTGGGTGGGTTGAAAGGGTGGGGGTTCGGGGATTGTTTCTTGTTATTTATTTCTGTATTTGTTTTAATTTTTGCTGTTACCCGCCTTGACAGAGAGAGGCAAGATACAAATTATTTATTTATTTATTTATTTATTTATTTATTATTATTATTATTATTATGTTGTTGTTGTTGTTGTTGTTTGCCTGAATAGTCATAAATATCTTAAACCAATAAATAATATGACAGGAACCAATACAGATCATTAGGTAAAGCAACATTTAAAAACCAGTGAGAGAATATTTCAGTTGTCCAGAAAACTACTTCCCCTGAGCTCAAACTTGTCATTCTCCAACAAAAAAATTTCCAAGATAAACTCTGATATTAAATTGTTGAATTAGAGATTTCTGGATTCATTACATATATTAGGCTGCAGAAAGGCAATGGTTTCCTGTTCCACTACAAGAATTCATGAATATAGTCACAATAATAATAATAATAATAATAATAATAATAATATCCTGCCCTTCTCCTGGGACTGGGACTCAGGGTGGTTTACAACATTAAAAAAAATACAATTTAAAAACAAACAAAAATAATACATTAAAACCAAATGAATTAGTTCAATAATTAAAACAGTTTCTAAGCTAAAATATCAAAAACTTTAAAAAGATAAAATGTGAAAATACATTAATACAATATAATGCCCCAGGCCATTCTTTAAAAGCTTTCTGTTTCGAATGTTGAAAAGGGATCATTGTGTTATCAGCAGTTACTACTGTTATGAATGGTCATTCTGATTATTTTGGCTTTATGAGAAATTGTCACACAAGGGTGCTGTGTGCACTGCATAACCATTTGGCCCCACTTCCCCCCTCTGTAGTGGACTCTACTCCATTAAAACCTATACTACAATAAATCTGTCAGTTTTTAAGGTGACAGACTTTGGAGATTATCTCACTAACATTTAACTCAACTGCATCCTAATGGGGTACAGCTGGGAGGTGGGATACAGGCAGGAATTATCGCACGTAATTCGCAGCCAATTCCACCAACCGAGTGCAACTCAGCTGCAGTCCGGGTCCCAGAAGCGCTTAGCAAGCCGCTTTTTAAAGTTGGAAAGCTTCCTTCCATAGCTACCTCTCTGGAAATTAACACTGTGTTAACATTCCACAGTGTGACTCATGCTAAAACCAGGCCCAATGCATCCTTTCCAGTTTACTTTTCATCAGATGTTTTCCTGATTTTGTCATCCTGGAGCTAATAAATTAAACTGTGACAAGGAAAATAAGGGCGTTTTCACACAGGCGGCTCTAAAGCCGCCTGGAAGCCCCCTGGAAGCAATCAAGAGCCGCTCCGGCGGCGAAAACAGCAGCCGCCGGAAGGGCTCCTGATTGCCTCCGGCAGCAGCCCCTCTAATTCCTTTTTAGAAAAGGAATTAGAAATATGGGGCTAAAGCCAGCTAGCGGCAGGGATGGCGCAGGGATTGCGCAAGATGGGGCGGGGCTTGCTGCGACGTAGTTTGAACACGACGAGCAAGACCCCGGAGTGAGGCAGGGATGGCGCAGGATGAGGAGGGGCTTGCTGCGACGTCGACTGAACTTTTAGGTTCTGGAGCCGGAGTGGGGCCAGACGGAGGTAGGTTTGCCTCCGTTTAAAGCCCAGTGTGAAAACGTCCTAAGAGTGATGCATTTTCTTCCTTACACAGTTGCTCAGGCCTACAGGAAACTTTTCCTCTGTGTTTTTAATTATTCATTTGCAGATAAATTGTTGGTCTACTTCTCTCTGTATAATTATAACTGAGTATAAACATGTGGATACCAACAAATCAACAGCTTTTTGGGATTCTCCAACACCAGCTCTTAAGCTTATAGCATGGCACTTAAGGAACGGGAATGGAAAGGAATGGAACAGAACAGAACGGGGCAAATATATTACTGGACAGGAGAATGCCACCGATGCTGCCGGGAGTTCCCAAGCCATTCCCCAGCTGTTCCTGGCAGCCGATTTTTGAAGGACAGTTCAAAATCGTTCCTCAAAATTGGCTGCCAGGAAAGGCTGGGGAACGGCTTGGGGACTCCAAGCGGCATCGGTGGCATTCTCCTGTCCAGTAACATGTGTTTTTGCCCCGTTCCATTCCTTTCCATTCCCGTTCTTGTAAGTGCCATGAGATAAGCTTATCTGTCATGTAACAGTTTCTCCTTGCTTGGCTTGCCATCATGAAATATAATTAATATTTCACATTTCTGTTTGCCTGCACCTTATAGAATTATTATTGTGTTGTAATTGTAGTAGTTGTTGTTGTTACTACTACTACTACTAATACTACTACTACAATTAGTCATTTATAGCCTGCCTTTTCCCCAATACTCAAGGGAGCTTAAAAATTACCAGTACAGTTTGAAAACATGCCAAAACATCAGTACAAATAAATGTCTGTGTATTTAAACAATAAATAACTGATAGAGGTAGACCCATTTATAATTCAATAGAATACAGAATTTTAAAAGTCAGCCAAACAGCACATTGTTAAAAGCCCATTGCAATCTGTTAGGGTTTCCTCCCCACAAAAATGGGAACAGCTTGTATATTCATAACTTATCCCCTTGATCCCTTAATTTAGAGTAATTAAATAAGTTCAACAGCAAACACCTTATGGAGAATAAACCAATCTCCTTGTTCATTTTATGAAAACATGTGGAGATACTCTTGTTAACTGTTCCACATTTCTTGAATTTCTTGCAGATCTACAATGGCCTGCCAAATCAGCAAACAGCAACACACCCTTGCCCTTATGCTGTAGAGGGGAAGGGGAAGGGAGGGAGATTTCAGTTTTTTCTCCAGCTCAGATTAAAATCCATGCCAGAGAAAATATTCTCGGGCCCTATTCTCACTTCATATTGAGGGAAGCCAGGAAATGCAAACCTCATCTACATCACCAGGGGGAAAAGTCATTCTAATAGTTCAAATTAAAACCAAAGAGCTACCAGGAACACATTCTGCAACCTCAAGAAATAAATGGTAAAAGCAGTGTTATCGCCCAGCCACCCCTATTATAGGCTGCATCCACACTGCAGAAATAATCCAGTTTGATACCACGTTAACTTCCATGGCTCAATGCTATGGAATTCTGGGAATTGTAGTTTGTTGTAGCACCCTTCCTCCCTCTGGGTAAGTGCAAGCTCTTTTTTTGCTGCCCTGCTTTCTCCCTCTCAACTTCCAGTGTCTGCCCTGAAACGTGTGCCTGAGCATCCCCTCTTGGGAATCTCCTGCTCTGCAAGGCCCTGTAGGCGTGAATGGGCTTTGAATGTTCATTCATAGAGTCATGGGACGTTATCACACGGGGAGCTCCGAACAGAAGCCGGCTTTAAAGTGAAAGTGCTACCGCAAAAGCAGAAGCAATTAATTAGCCAGCTTTCCCCGTGTGAAAACCTCCTGCGCATTTAAAAGGAGGTTACTCCGAACGGAAAGTAGGCAGAAACTGCTTCTTTTTATTTTCGGAAGATCCCCGAAAATAAAAAGAAGCAGTTTCTGACTACTTTCTGTTCGGATTAACCTGCTTTTAAATGCGACGTCGTCTGAATATATACCCGCTTTTGCGGGTTATTTTCAGTTTAAACCCCCGTTTCCTTACAGGATTTCCTCCGTGTGATAACGCATGATGACGGACAAAAGGGCAGGAGGAGAGGTCAGCAAGTAAATGCAATAGTGCTGAAAGTAGAACAAATCCGTTTAGCTGCAGTTCCCAAATTTGGTGAGGAAATCCTTTTGCCTTTGGTGGGGCATGAATTTTAATTCTCCCCAGATGACTTGGATGTTTTGAATTCCAGTTTAGCAGAAGTACCACTCATTTCAAGAGGAGGGAGATACTTCTAAGCCAAGATGCTTAGAAGTAAACAGAGAATCATAGAGTTGGAAGAGACCTCAAGGGATATGCAGTCCAACCCTCTGCCATGCAGGAATACACAATCAAAGTACCCCCAATAGATGTCATCCAGCCTCCATTTAAAAACCTCCAAAGAATGAGACTCCATTATACTCCAAGGGAGCGTGTTCCACTGTCAAACAGCTCTTACTGTCAGGGCATTCTTCCCATTGTTGAGGTGGAATCTCTTTTCCTGGAGTTTGAATCCATTGCTCTGGGTCCTGTAATAATAATAATAATAATAATAATAATAATAATAATAATATTTATTTATTTATAGCCCGCCCAATCACAAAGAATCCAGGCAGGTTACAATAATAACAGTGTTATCTGGAGCTGCAGAAAGTATACTTGCTCCATCTTCATTATGACATCCTTTCAAATACTTAAACAGGGCTATCATATCACCTCTTAACCTTCTCTTCTCCAGGCTAAGCATACTCAGCTCCCCAAGTTGTTCCTCATTTGGATCAAATTTTGGATCAAAATTCAAAATGACTTGAACAGACTAGAAAGCTGGGCCAAAGCTAGCAAAATGAAATTCAACACGGAGAAATGTAAAGTACTGGACTTAGGGCGGAAAAACGAAAAGCACAGATATACAATGGGGGACACCTGGCTGAATGAGACTACGTGTGAAAGGGATCTAGGAGTCCAGGTAGACCACAAGTTGAACATGAGTCAACAGTGTGATGCAGCAGCTAAAAAGGCCAATGCAATTTTAGGCTGCATCAATAGAAGTATAGTATCTAGATCAAGAGAAGTAATAGTGCCACTCTATTCTGCTTTGGTCAGGCCTCACCTGGAATACTGTGTCCAGTTCTGGGCACCACAATTCAAAAAGGCTGTGGAGAAACTGGAGCATGTCCAAAGGAGGGCAACTAAAATGGTGAAGGGTCTGGAAACCAAGCCCTATGAAGAACAACTTAGGGAGCTGGGGGGTGTTTAGCCTGGAAAAGAGAAGGTTGAGAGGTGCTATGATAGCCTTGTTTAAATATTTAAAGGGATGTCATATTGAGGCGGGAACAAGCTTGTTTTCTGCCGCCCCAGAAACTAGGACCCGGAACAATGGATGTAAGCTCCAGAAAAAGAGATTCCACCTCAACATTAGGAGGAACTTCCTGACAGTAAGGGCAGTTCAACAGTGGAATACACTCCCTCGGAGAGTAGTGGAGTCTCCTTCCTTGGAGGTCTTTAAGCAGAAGCTGGATGGCCATCTGTCGGGGATGCTTTGATTGGAAGTTCCTGCATGTCAGGGGGTTGGACTGGACGGCCCTTGTGGTCTCTTCCAACTCTATGATTCTATGATTCATAGGGCATGGTTTCCAGACCCTTCACCATTTTAGTTGCCCTCCTCTGGATATGCTCCAGCTTCTCAACATCCTATTTGAATTGTGGTGCCCAGAACTGGACACAGTATTCGGGGTGAGGCCTTACAAAAGAAGAATAAAGTGTCACTATTATTTCCCTCAATCTAGAAATTATACTTCTATTGATGCAGCCTAGAGTTGCATCAGCTTAATTAGCTGCTGCATCAAATTATTGACTCATGTTCAACTTGTGGTCTATTAGAACTCCTAGATCCCTTTCACACATAGTCTTGTTAAGCCAGGTGTCCCTCATCCTACAGTTATGCATTTCACTTTTTTCACCTTATATTTCTCCATGTAAGGTTCATTTTGTTAGTTTTGGCCCAGCTTTCTTTTCTATTAAAGTCTTTTGAATTTTGATCCTCGCCTCTGGAGTATTAGCTACCCCTTCTAATTTTGTGCTATCTGCAAATGTGAGAAGCATGCCCTCTATTCCATCATCCAAGTCATTGATAAAGGTATTGAATAGCACTGGACCCAGGACAGAGCCCTGTGGCACCCCACTGGTCACCTCTCTCCAGGCTGAAGAGGAGCCATTGCTGAACTCCCTTTGGGTTTGGCTGGTCAACCAGTTACAAATCTACCTAATAGTAGCATTGTCTAGCTTGCCTTTCACTAGCTTGTTTGCAAGAAAAGCATGGGGGACTCTTGTCGATGGCCTTACTGAAATCAAGATATGCTACATCCACAGCATTCCCATCATCTACCAAGCTGGTAATTTTATTTTAAAAGAAAAAAGAAAAAAAGAGGTAAAATTAGTCTGCCGTGATTTGTTTTTGAGAAACCCACATTGACTTTTTATTATTATGGCATTCCTTTCTAAATGCTTACAGACTGTCTGTTTAATGATCTGCTCTAGAATCTTTCCTCGTATTGATGTCAGGCTGACTGGGCAGTGACTATTTGCTCCTCTTTTTTCCCTTTAGAAGATAGGGGCACCATTTGCCCTCATCCAATCTGCTGGGACTTCTCCTGTTCTCCAGGAATTCTCAAAGATTCAAAAGACAGGGGCTCTGAGATTACATTTGCCATTACTTTTAATACTCCTGTATGTAGTTCATCTCTAATTCTTTTAGATTAATCACATATTCCTGTGCTACCTCGTTTCTTATTTAGTTATTCCTAAACATTTCTTATTATTCTCTCTCTGAGGCAGCATGTTTAACTGTCAAACAACTTTCACTATCAGGAAGTTCTTTAATTGCAACTTTTCTCAGTATTCTAACTAGCAGTTTTGAGTTTGTTTATTATTAAAAGCTATTAATCATCACAATTCAATATAATTAAGGTAAAATGCAAACAAATAAACTACAATAACAGCAATAAATTTAAAACAGAATACAGGTAATAAGCAAGTGAAACAAAAATATACAAATGGAAAAATATAAAATCATTAATATAGATTAAATTTAAATAAACCTGGATCGGGTACCCTGTATCTTCATCGCCTCTGTTTAATTCTTACAAATTATTTTGATGTCTAGATCTTAACTTCTTGCAGCCAAGGCAAATTCTGCAACCACAGTGGTAATATATGCATTGTTGCCTGCCAATAGGATACAAATCTGCTCAGAGGGAAGTCGATTGGAAAGACAGTGGAGAATAAGAAACCTTTGTCTAGAGGCCATATAGAGAGAGCATTGTAGAAGATAGTAAGGAATGTCCTCTACTTCCCCTGACTCACAAATGCAAAGTCTTTGGTACCCAGGAGTATTATTATATCTTCTCTTCAAGTAAGCAGATAGCATACACTGAAAGTGTAGGGCTGTAAATGCTTTTCTAAGATGGGGGCAGGGTCTGCTTTAAAAATATTGTTCCATTCTAAAAGATGTTTTATATGTTGGGTACCATAAAGAATATGCTGTTTGGGAAAGCGTACGTAGGAGACACTCTTTTTTCAGCTGGCAAAAAGCTGGCTTTTCTGCCCTGCTGCGGCCAGAAGCCAGCTTAAAGGTGCTCCAGCAGTGTGCAGCATATAAGTGCTGTGCTGCCAAAACATCTGGAAGCTGGCCCCCATGTAAACGGCCAGACAGCTTCCGGCCGGCTTGGGAGCGTGCAGCATATAAATACTGTACTCCCACACTGCCCGGAAGACGGCATAAAAGGGCCGTCTGTTTTGGCCCTAAATCTGGTCTGACTTCCTCTGATAGTTGTATTGAGACAAGAGTATTACACAATGAGGTTAGTCTGGTGATGCTTTCTCCCTAAGAGTGAAAAGGAAGCACTAGGAAGGAGTTTATTCAACTTCTTTCTTCTATTGTAGGGCATTCATTGCTTTTGTGTATATTCTTTTCTTTAGCATGGAGATCATTTGTCTGAGTATTCTCTAGATATATCAATGTGCCAGTTTTGCAATTCTGGAAAGACCGTGGAACATTATAGAAAAGAGGCATAATAGTCATATTCTTGAAATATCTACAATCAATCACCTCTGCAAATTTCGTCTTTTGTCTGTAGATTTCACTGGTAATTAACTGGTTCTTGAAGGTCACAACTGCACATGCACAATGTTGGTTGTAGAAAAGATAATCAATATCAAGAATATTCTCTATATTAATAGTCAGAGATGTTTCCCCTCCAGCTAATTGCATAAAATGACCTTTACATTGCTACTGTGATAACATGCCTCTTGGCTTTGAGAAATTTAGAAAGACTAATTTTGAATAGTCTAGGACCAAATTCCAAATAGGTGGTGAATGTTTAATTTCATAATGAACTGGTTGGTATTCTAACTAGCAGTGTTTTATGTTAGCATATATGATTTTTCATGACATTTTGGACACATGTAGACTTCCTGCCATAATCCCCTAGATGGCAGGTCATGTAGGCGCTGAGAGATCTGCCCAGAACAGCTGGAAAATTCCCTACCAGACAGGTTTGGGAGTTGCCAAAAGGGAAAAACCATTATACTGAAAAAGACACATAATAGTGCTTATTTGTCTTGAGTCTCACACTTAATGTGGCAGTGATCAAATTTGACTGCACCCTTTTCTCTAGCCTCACTTCCTTGATAGTCTCGAAATCAAATCCATTGTTTGGACTATTCTCACATCTAGATTTAACAAAGCTAAGACTATCAACGTCTTTGTCCCAGCTTCAGCCAAGCTGTTCAGTCAATAGCCAGAAGATAGAAATTTCCTATTTAAACCCTGAGATTTTTAGGCTTCACATGCTATCTTGAGAGTGCATGCTGACTACACGCCAGTCTGTACTTTAATCATAGCTCCCTCGGCCATCCTTCCCCCCCATTTTGACGGCCGTGCATTATCATCATCATCAACAACAACAACATCCACAGTGGATCCCAGAGAAGCCTTTGGAAGTGAGTAACTCCCTCATTCTGGCTCACCTCAAGCTATTCCCGCTTTCACTCCTTTATTCCTAAGAGTGCAGTGTGTGTGTGTGTGTGTGTGCAGTTTTCTCCTTTAATAAATATTTAGACTTTAATTGGAGAAGCCTGCCTCAGCGTCATCCATTGCAGGATTCCTTATTCCTCTGGTATACATAACGGTGCCCAGTCCCGTGGGGCTTTGTTAGGACCCCACTCTTGCATATAAATTTCCCTAATTAGATCCTTCCTAACATTTACCAGGAATGCTTGCTTTTCAGCCATTTTCTTTTCACTGAAACAGAAGATACTGTGTAGTATAGGAAAATAAAACAACATATAAAATACAATAAGGAGTGATAACTTTATTGGCATGCCAAAATGCATCAAATACATAATGCAAGCTTTTGAAGCTGCACTGGCTTCTTCATCAGGCAAAAGATGTTTTAAAAAGGCATACAGTAGGAAGAAGGAGTGAGTGCTGAAGTCTCAGGCCTACATTTTGTATAGAGGTTGCCCCTGCTTTAGTTCACTTGGTTTGGAGGGATCTCAATGCACTCTTGGCCATGTGGGGACTGAGACAAAAGACAATAAAATTTAAACCCCATTAGCAGCAGTAAAGTAATTCCTCTTGGGACCCAGGATCGCTCTGGAGATTTTCATACAGGAGGGGAAAGCTGGGAGTAAAAGACATACTCTTGGCAAAGTAGCGCAATCGTGCTGACTTTCCTGTGAATGGTTTGTTGCTGGAGCATTGCTGGTTCTTCATGGGTTAAGTCCTGGATAAACGCAACGTTGTCTGAAAATCTTGAGCACAATTGTGCTACTTTGCCGGGAGTATGTCTTTCTTTCATGGGCAGAGAACACTGAATTTCTCAAGAAGATGTAGCAGTACAGAGACTTCTTGAGAGAGAAACAGCTTAAAAAGTTCTGTTCCACTTGCCCATACCAAAGCAGCCTCTGATCCCATCAAGTGTTTTCTTCCAGTCTAGTTTTAAATGACTCAAATAATGAAGAATGTTCCATTTCCCTTATGGAATCATCCCACAGTCTGAATGATCTCATAATGAGGATTTTTATCCCACAGTGTTCAGACTTACATTTTCTTCCACTCACTTTACTACTCAAATGACTTCTATTTGTGCTTCTTAAAACCATTTTCTCCCTTCTAGAATACTACAGAATATAGTATTTCAGAGATATATCAGTGAAGGTCAATGTAATAGTACACCATTTGAAAAAAATCCTTCATAAATATCTTTAAAGTGTAAAGTTTACATTCAAATTATCTTTGCTGGCCTCTTTATAGATAAGCAAGAACAGCAAGGAGAGCACAAACAGAAACAGGGGGTGGGGGAATTAATATCCAGATTCAGACAAAAGAAAGCTCTAGAAAACTGTCAAGTATACACTCAATTTATATTTCAGCAATCTCAACATTTTCAGACAAATACGTGTACACACTCATAATCCAGGCTTGTCTAATTTGGATAACATAACTTAGGAGGCTCTTCCAATTTTCTGTTTTCCAATTTGCACAAAAGGCCTTTGAAAATGATTCAGAAGAGAAGCTCTGGTTTAGGCCCTTGTCATCATAATCTAAATTAGATCTCACCATCTGAAATGTTTGGGAGAAAAATGTTGACTTTATGGAAAGTCTTTTACCTTTAAATTGTTAAATTAAGTAAGGGGCGAAATAGATTGGCAGTTTCAGCCAGCTTCCAAGTGACTTGAGGGTGTGGCATTTAGATGTCACTTGTCCCAGAGCCAGTGAAAAGCCAGGTCTAGAAGCAAAGGGGCTCCTATCTGGGACAGAAACTGGCCAGATTGGGGCCATGGCGTGCAATATGTGTGAAAAGGATCTAGGAGTCCTAGTAGACCACAAGTTCAACATGAGTCAACAGTGTGATGCAGCAACTAAAAAGGTCAATACAGTTCTACAATTCTGCATCATTAGAAGTATAGTGTCTAAATCAGGGGTAGGCAACCTTTTTGAGCCGGAGGCTGAGTTGCTGTCCCTCAGACAATTGGGGGGCCGAAGCACCAAAAATAAATAAATAAATAAATAAATAAATAAATATTTTTTAAAAATTAAAAAATATGCATGCACACTCTCTCAGCCCCAGAGAAGCCATGGCAAAACCCCTGTGGAGATTTTGCCAAGAAAACCCCAAGAACAAGTAATAACAACAATAATCAATATCATCATGGCGGGTGGCGACATGGGGTGGTGGCGGTGGCAGGACCGGCCTGGGTCCGATCCAAAGGCCTCTGGGGGCCACATCCAGCCCCCGGGCCTTAGGTTGCCTACCCCTGGTCTAAATCAAGGGATATAATAATGCCACACTATTCTGCTTTAGTCAGTACTCACCTGGAATACTGTGTCCAGTGCTTGGCACCACAGTTCAAAAAGGATGTTGGCAAGCTGGAGCATGTCCAAAGGAGGGTGACTAAAATGGTGAAGGGTCTAAAAACCATGCCCTACAAGGAGAGACTTGCGGAGCTGCGTATGTTTAGCCTGGAGAAGAGACAGTTAAGAGGTGATATGATAGCCTTGTTTAAGTATTTGAAGGGGTGTCACATTGAGGCTGGAGCAAGCTTGTTTTCTGCTGCTCCAGAGACTTGGAGCAATGGATTCAAATTAAAGAGATTCCACCTAAACATTGGGAGGAACTTCCTGACAGTAAGAGCTGTTCAACAGTTGAACACAATCCCTTGGAGAATGGTGGAGTCTCCTTGCTTGGAGGTCTTTAAACAGAGGCTAGATGGCCATCTGTCGGGATTGCTTTGATTAAGAGTTCCTGCATGGCAGGGGGGTTGGACTGGATGGCCCTTGGGGTCTCTTCCAACTCTATGATTCTATTATTCTATTCTATGAAATAGAGAGGTGTGTGTCTCAACCCCATATTTCCTCTGAAATGTAGGCTACAGCACCTGGTATTACTTGATGGGCTCCCATCGAAATACTAACCAGAACTGATTTTGCTTAGCTTTCAGGACCGGATCTGGTGCTTTTAGGCTATTTAGGCCCTTAAATAGAGGTTGTTCTTGTTAACTGTCCTTGTGTTAACTGTCCTTGATCAGCAGTGGTACTAAGAAATCGTTTTTGTCTTGGTAGAGACAAAAAAGTTTAATTTTTTTCACATTTATTTTTAAATTGTTTAATTGTTTAATTTTCTTATATTTTATTATTTTAATATATTTAATTTATTATAATTTTTTGTTTTATTTTGATTTTCACTTTTCATTTTTTACTTTACTTTTATTTTATTTTATATTTTTATTTCACTTTAATTTTTAATCTTATTGTTATTTTATTTTCCTTTATTTTAATTAAAATAATTTAAATTGTATTAAATTTTTTATCATTTTGATATTATTTTCAATTTCATTTTTATTTTTTATTTTACTTTATTTTCTATTTTATTTTTTCACAATTTCTGTCAATTTTTAATTGAATTGAATTGAATTTCAATTTTATTTATTTTATTTTACTGTTTTACTATTTTTATTTTTAATCTATTTTAATTTTAAATTTAATTTTTATTTTACTTATTTTGAATTGTTTTAATTTTTATCTTTAAGTTTTAATTTGTCAAGTTTTAATTTTTAATTTTTGTTTTTATCCATTTTGTATTTTTGTATTTTGACATTTTATTTGTAATATTTATTTAATTTTAATTTTTTATTTAATTTTAATTTTTACATTTTTACTTTAGTATATTTCATTAATCTTGCTAAATTCTCTATATATTCAATAGTATATTGCTTTTGTAAAATTTGGATTTCCTTAATTACCTTATCTTTTTCATTACTCTCTCTTAATTCTATTTCTTTCTAACTTATTTTTTCCGTAATCAAATTCAATCTTTCTTTTTTCTTTCTTTGCATTTGTCTATGTTTTTGAATAAAGAAACCTCGTATGACAGTTTTACTTGCATCCCAAACTATATTAATATCGGTGCCCTTATTTAAATTTTCTTTAAAGTAATTTTTAAGTGTTTTTAAATTTAAATTTATAAAATAACAGTCAAAATAGATAAAAATGAAAAATAATATAAAATTAAATTAGAAATAAAATAAAATAAAAATTATTGTAAAAACTAAATGAAAATTGAAAATTGAAAATAAAACAAGGGCTAAAACAGATGACAATATAGGGGCCCCACTCCAGCTTTTTTTCCGGTGCAAAAAGAAGAACAAAATGCTGCTCCTCTTTGTGCTGGAAAAAAGTGGCTTTTTTACTATGGCAGTGTATTTTCAGTGCTCCAGCGGCTGCCCACCGTGTTGTTGGGTGGGTGGTGTGATGCTGGTTCAGGGACAGTGTCAGGGCATGTGTCATGGCCAGCCAGGCTGAGGACATGGAGGACTCAGAGGATGAAGAGGCTGAGCCAGGTCCTGGCTTTGCTCTGCCAGTTCCAGTGGAGTTGGCTGAGCATGGACCTGGCTCTGTTGTACCTGAGCCTGTACCTGGCACTGAAGCACAGCCTCTACCTCAGCAGCCTAGCCTTCCCTCAGCAGAAAGCCTCCCCCCAGCAGAGGTTCCAGGCCTGGGAGATATAGAGGAGCAGGACGAGGAGGTGCCTACCTTTAGACAGAGAAGGACAGAAAGGGCGTGCCTCCGACATTTTCTGAGATTTTATGAGAAACGCTCTGCTAAATCCAAACAGCTGTGATTGGGAGCTGGGCAAGATAAACAGCTGGGAGACACCGAGCTCCTTTGTCAGAGCTTATCTGTGTTCTCTGGAGAAAGCATCGGACTCTAACTCCTTGGCTTCATAGACCTCGGATTGCCTTGAAACCCCTGACCTTTGGACTGGACTCGATGACCTGCTTGCTAGAACCCTTGACCCTGGACTGGACTTCCTGACTTGCTCTCTGGACTCTTAAACCCTTGACTTGCTCCTCATTTTGCTTCTTGGAACATTTGGACTGGTATTGTACTTTTTGAACTGCCTTTGTATTTCAGACTCGCATTTGTGTGCTGGCTCTTATCAGTTACTCGGCTGCATTCTCGGACAATATCTAGACAGACCAGTCCAACAAATATAAAACAAAATGTATTTGAACTGCCTTTGTGTTTCAGACTTGCATTGCCGGTCTGATTCGCCCCTGAAATAATGATTAAAACTAAACTAATCTAAACTAAACTAAACTAAAAATATAATGCAGTAAAATTAAAATATAAAATAGATAAAAGATAAAAATAAGACATTAAATTAAATTAAATTAAAGAAATATAAAATTAAAAATAACAAAATAAAAATAATATTAATAAAAATAAAATAAAACATAAAATATAAAAATAAATGTGAAAAATAAAAATAAAACAAAACAAAAATGAAATGAAACAAAATAAAATTAAAAATGAAATTAAAAGGAAAGAGAAAATATAAAAAGGAAAAGAAAAGAAATGAAATGTATGAAAAAGAAAACATAACAAAATAAAATAAAATAGATGTAAATATAAATGGATAAACAAATAAAAATTAAATTAAATTAATAAAATAATAACAATAATAACAATAAAGTATTCTAATAAAATAATAAAAATATAACTAAAAAAATAAGAATATAAAATAACAATAAAATGATATGAAAATTAAATTAAATTAAAACAGGAATAAAGATTAAATTAAATTAAAATTAAAAACCCAAAATATTAAAACTAAAGCAAAATGATAAAATATAGAAAATAAGAATAAAGATAAAAATAAAATAATGAAAATAAATAAAATGACATCAAATAAAATTAAAAATTAGAATAGTAACAAGAATAAAATAAGAACACAATGAAAAAATAAATAATATAAAATTAAGTTAGAAATAAATAAAATAAAAATTAATTAAAAATTGATTAACATTAAAATAGAATAAATATAAAATATAAAACAAAAAATGGAAAAATAAAATAAAAATAAAAATGAAGAAAAAATGAAAGAAAATATATAAAAATAAAATAAAATAGTAACTAAAATGAAAAATAAAGTAAAATACAAATAAAATAAAAATTCAAATAAAATTTTAAAATGTAATATAAAATTAAAATAAATAAATAAATATGAATATCAGTAATTGTCTTTTCATGTGGATTACATTTTATCAACATACCTTATGAAAAACAAAAGAAAGGACATTTCATAATGAACATTTTCCCAATGGGTTCAAATAATTGAAAGCCACCAACAGTTTTCTGCTATAAATCCAAAGTTAGTAAATACATCTGAATATATTTTCAAAGCTTTTCAGATGAAAAGAATGGTCCAACTGACGGATGAGAAAACATGGTAAGCATAAAGGAGACTATCTCATTAGGATATAACATGGCTTAAAATTAGAAGCAGGTGACATCCTGATATTATCAGGTATATTTAGTCGCCGAAATCACTGCCCAGGTGCAGCCTGGCTCCATCACCATTTGAAGGGGTGCTCCTCATGTCTCTTTTCGAAGCTGGGAGTTTTCCAGCTTGAAAAAATGGCCACCTCTGAGCAGCGATGGAGCTGGGCTGCACCCGGGCAACAATTTTGGCAGCTAAATGGATCTAATAATATCAGGATGCCACCCACTTCTAATGTTAAACTGGCATAACCTATAATGCATAACCTAATGCGATAATCTTCATAGGTAGTGGACAGAGGGCTGAAACAGATGGCCTTAAAGGGGTGGCTTAACACCACCCCTTTGAGCACTGGGTTGGGGCCGCGACAACCACATTTTTATGCCAGCAAATAGCTTTTCTAAATTGTCACAACACTGAATTGTCACAATGCTGCCAACCATGTGGTTGGTCAATTGGTGTGATGCCGGCTTGGGGGTGGCATCAGGATGCACAGTATCCAAACACCACCACCCCATGCCACCCCCAAGCTGGAGTGTTGTGCTGGTCTGTTTAGCACCAGAGAGAGTTCTGACACAAATGGGCTCTCCAGCTATCTCCTTGGACAGATCTTGTCAACTTGAAGGAGAGAGATGTGACCCATGGCTGATTCTGCCTATCTAAAGGAGAGAGATGGTCCTGGCTGTTTTGCCTGCCTGAAGGAGGAAGACTGGCCATTGGGACATCAGGCTGATGCTGCTTTCCTGAAAGAGAGATGTGATCCCTTGCTGAGGAGGGAGACTGGCCATTGGGACCTCAGGCTAATCATAGAATCATAGAGTTGGAAGAGACCACAAGGGCCATCCAGTTCAATCCCCTGACATGCAGGAACTCAAAATCAAAGCATCCCCAACAGATGACCATCCAGCCTCTGTTTAAAGACCTCCAAAGAAGGAGACTCCACCTCTCTCCAAGGGACTGTGTCCAGTGGAACAGCTGTTGGACAGCTCTTACTACCAGGAAGTTCTTCCTAATGTTGAACTAGAATCTCTTTTCCTGTAGGTTGCATCCATTGTTCCAGGTCCTGTTCTCTGGAACAGTAGAAAACAAGCTTGCTCCATCCTCAATATGACACCACCACCCCCAATACTTAAACTTTTAAAAACCAAAGAGTTCTAACTTCCTTTGCATGGGATTCCCTGAGGAGATAGCTGACCGACTGCCAGCTCTTGTCAGACTTCAGAACATGTTTTATTTGTCTTGTTAGCTGCCACAGGGACCATGACTATCATCATTTTATCTTTTTAAAAGATCGTCTTTTAAGGTGAGGCTTTCTCTGAACTTCCAAAGCATTAGTTTATGAATTAGTTTATTAATAGTGCAGAGTAAGCTCATTCTATTAGCATTCAGAGATTTCATTCAATTTAGAGTTCAGTGTTCAAGAAGCTGCAGAGCAAATCTTCTTCAGTACTATAGCAACCCCCTGTGGCCAACACACTTTCTTTAGGGAATAAACTGGTTCCACAGGACAAAAAATGGAGTTTGTAAAATAGGATTTTGGGTTGCAGTTGATAAGCCTACTTCACTGAAGGACCTGGCTTCAGATAAGCAAAATAATACACATATGTGTGTGTGATAACAAGGTATTCACCTACATTTTCAGGTTAAAGTCCTAAATTCCAAAAATCTGACACAAAATTCTGGGCAAGGCGTAAATGGTTTCTTTGGTCATATGTATTATAGGAAGACAGCATGGCCCAGGTGATGTTGTTGGATTGCAGTTCCCATCAACACCAGGCCAATGGTGACAGGTGATGAGAGTTGTACTCCAGCAATAGCTGCAGACCCTGAATTTCCCCCTCTGGGATACCAGATGCAAACTTGGGAACTGTGGTTACCAGCTGCAAACTTTAACACAGCACTCAAATATAAGGTAGAATGTACTGCAGCTGCTCTTATGCATCTCCTTCCAGTCCTTTCATCCATAGCAGCCACTGCAGGTACAGCAGGGGTGGGGAAACGTTAGGCCTCCAAATACTTCCATTCCCATCATTCCTTGCCATTGCCTCCACTGAGTGAGACTGGTGAGACTTGAAATTTCAAAATGGCTGATAGACAAAAGGTTCTCCAGCCCAGAGGTAGAGAAAAGGCAGTCAGAAACACAACTAGGGTAGGAAAGTGCTGAAATTCAAACAGCAACACATAATGTGAGGGAAGGAATCATATGCTTCAAGTACTGCCTGATACATGTGTTCACTTGAGAATAAAATCAGCCAGGGGTTGCAATGGCCAATCGCTGTCCTGAAGGTAGGTAGCATCAGCCAGTGGTCACAACATCCATTCACTCACTCCAGGTAGGCGACATCAGCCAAGGGTCATAATGGCCAGCCTCACTTCTTCAGATAGGTGTAGTACATAGAAAGATCTTATAGCGGCACCTTTGAGACTAACTGAAAGAAAGAAATTGGTAGCATAAGCTTTTGTAGACTTCAGTCTACTTCCTCAGATCCGTTTGGTGGAGTGGAGGCCAGGCACAGGCATCTTTTTTCGGCTAAGGAACACCAGCAAATCTGCCATGAAGTAATTCTATGGAATATACATTGCACCTTGCTTAGACGACAAAACAGTGATATTTGGCTAGAGATAGGCTCACCAAATAATTGGCAGTATGAAAAGGGCCCTCATAATGTATGTGCATCATACTGGGGGAACAAGAATATAATTCACAGAAAGCTATCTCCAGTATCCATAGTGGCGAAACAGACCACCCCTTTGCGCCGGCTTCTGTGAAGCTTCAGAGCACGGCATTTTGATGCTGCATGCTCAGAAACCACCCGGAAGCCAGTGTCACACCACCCACCTGCCCAGCCACAGGTGTGCAGGCTTCATGCCGCACACCGCAAGAGCACCAGGAAGTCACAGCAGGGAGGAAAAAGCCGGCTTTTTAATTACAGTTTATCTCTATAACCAAGTGTACCCCGTTACCAGAGACTAATATCTTCATGTTGTTCTACTCTCTAAAATTGTAACTCTTCCTGTGGAGCTAAACCACCTTCCTCTTTTACTAGAACCTTTTGTACAAATATCTTGCATATTGCTTCAAAATCATTCCTCTTCATTATTCCTTTTTTTTAACCTTAATTTCACCTGTTAATTTATCATTAATTACCATTTGCCATACTTCTTTATACTAGTCTTGTATTTGCAGATCTCCCTGAACTTTCCAATATTTATTTAGCTCAGGGGTAGGCAACCTTTCCCCTTTAAGGGCCGAGGGACTTCAGCTCCCAGAAGCCTCAGCCATGTTGGCCAATAGTCCCATGTTGGCCAATAGCTCCTGGGATTCTGGGAGCTAAAGTCCCTCGGCCCTTAAAGGGGAAAGGTTGCCTACCCCTGATTAGCTATTAGTCTTGCTGCTAATAAATTTGTAATTAATGGGTGAAACAGACTGGGGGCTTCAGCCGGCATGGGGCCAGCATAGGGGTTTGGCACTTGGACGACGCATGCCCTGACACCACCCCCAAGCCAGCATCACGCTGCCTGCCCACACAGCTTCTTGCCAGCTCAAAAAGGAGCAGCTTTCTGCTGCTCCTTTTTGAGCCAGCAAACAGCCAGGTTGGGGGGTATGGTGTGCGGTTGCTGTAGCCCTAACCCAGCGCTCAAAGGGGTGGTGTCAAGCTGCCCCTTTTATGGCCGTCTGTTTCTGCCGTAAATCCTTCATAGCCTGGGTGCAGTTAATCTTATCATATATAGATAATAATGCTATCTTTGGGCATATTTCTAATTCAATTTCTGTTATCTCTTTAAATTCTAATTGCCAAAATTTCTTTACAGATCTGCAACCCACCGCATATGAATATAAGTACCAATTTCTTGACAACCCCTCCAACATATCCTTGAATAATTCTTATATATATTGTTTAATCTTATTGGTGTCAAATACCACCTCCAAATTAATTTGTAGTAATTCTTTTTCCATATAGATAATTCCCCCCCCCCCCCACATTCATGAATGTTTATTCGCTTCTCTTTGTGCCAGCAAAAAGCTGGGTTGGGGCCACAGTGTGTGGTTGCTGCATCCCCAACCCAGCATTCAAAAGAGCAGCTTCAAGCCACCCCTTTAGCTAAATTTGAACAAGAGATAGTATGGCGGAAAACAAAATTTTGAAAGGTATTACAAGTAAATATAAAAATTGTTATCAAAACATAAAGAAAAAGAATATCTTAAGCTGAAACAGATGGCCAGTTTGAGCCCACTTTAGGCTGGTTTGGGAGCATGGCTTTTTTCCAGGAGAAAAGCTAGCTCTTCGGGAGAAGGGGTGGAAAATGGCTGGATTGGGGCTGCACATCTGTTTCACATGGCCCCGATCCAGCTTAAAATTGAAATGAAATGAAAATATAAATGAAATGAAATGAAATAAATTAAATATGAAGTAAAATAATATTAAAATTAAATGCATGTATAATATAAAAGAATATATATATATATATATATATATATATATTAAAATCTAAATTAATATTATTACAATTCAAATAAAATAAAATAAATATTAAATAAAGCAAAAAATTAATAGAAATTAAATTAAAATTAAAATTAAGTAAGTATAGAATATAAAAGTAAATATAAAATATAAATATAAAAATCATATGAAAAGGAAAAGGAAATACATTTAAAATTACCAAAGGGGCATTTTGGGACAAAACAGATGGCATCCAAGAGCTTTTTGGTCCAGTGCAAAGGACCATAGCACCAGAGTGGCTACTGGCCCCTTTGGGGGCGTGCGTCATCTGAATGCCATGCCCTCAAAGTGGGTAGAAGCCATCCCCCCCCCCACATTTTGGGAATTTGTTGATATTTATATAAAAATCTTTATAAAAATAATAATAAATGGTAAAAGAAAAAAGTATATATATATATATATATATGCCGCTCAAACATATAGGGCAGGCTCTCCCTCACAGCTGCCAGGAGGGTCCCCTTACTTTGAAAAGAAATGATCCATCCCAATTGTGATGGGTTGATTTCTGAGACGCGGCTTCAGGGAAGATGCAAAGTCAGTAGTGTTGGGGGTGTGTGTGTCCCTATTACTCTGGGAAGATGCAAACAGGTTGCCCCTATAAAGGGCAATTCAGTAGATGGAGAAGTTGCCAGGATGAGCCTCTCCCCACTAGGGGAGCAACTGGTTTGCTCTGACCTTTGTCCAGACCCTGGTACCTGTGGGGCTGGGGTGCAGCACACTTGCCTTAATTTGTGCGTTCCTGTGTGCATGCACATTTGCAGAAGGAGGCAAGGACCAGACACTCATCCTTCCCAATCCCCTGAAGGGAAGAAGCTCAATGAGTCCTGCCTCAGCCAAGCACCCACCTCACTCCCACAGTCACTACCGCCAGATTTCCCCTTGCCCAAAGGGCCGCCTATGCTGGAGAAAAGCAGTGACCTCTGGACATGCAAAGCCCCTGTCGAGGCAACCGTCCCATTACAAAGTGAGGTTCTGCGCTGGGGTGCTCCCCTACTCCTACTCCTCAGGCCCAGGAAGGTTGCCTGAGGATGTAGGGAAGAAAGGGCCAAGTGCTACACAGAGTGGGAGGGCAGCCCTGAGAGGCCACCATGGAGGACCACCAAATACTGGGTGGAGTGAAGGGCAAACAGGACAGCTGTCTGCTTGGACCCATTGCAGGAAGAAGCCCAGCGAGTGGAAAGACCAACAGCAACAATGACCTCAGCATCCAGGACAATTTGCAGCACAGGAAAGAGACACAGCCCCCAACCTACAGGCCCCTACCTGGGTCAAGTGGACCACCTACCATAAAGATATCTGCCATCCTTTAAATCTCTTTGGCCAGCAGTGTCACCTGAATGAGGGGCAACCACTTCCCCTGGCCACAGCTATGAAGGAGGGGACCCCTAGCAGCCTCTGAGCACGACGGGCTCTTCCTCCACCCAAAGGGGGAAGAGAGAAAGCCTTTCAAGGAAGGGCAAGGAGACACAGCCTGCCATTCCCCTGGTTCAGCGCATGGGGGAATCCTTCTTCCACTCCTTCCCAATCACACTGTCCCCCAAGCTTTCAGGGCTTTTCTCCAGAAAGATGTTTGGGAATATCTGTGGCTGCCTGCTTCTTCTGGTTGCCTGGGGATCCTCTGGCTACCTGGGGAAGGTCAAGCCCAGCCTTGGGCACCTAGAGTTCTTCAGTGGACTAATCCAGCCACACAGGCAGAAGCTACTCACCCAGAGCCAGCACACATGAACGGTATCTGCTGAAAGTCTCTTGGCCCAGCAGTGCCACCTGAATGAGGGGCAGCCTCTTCCCCTAGCCATAGATATGAGGGAGGGGGCCTCCAGTGAGCAGGACGGCTCTTCCTCCTCCCAAAGGGGAAAGAAAGAAAGCTGTTTGAAGAAGGGCAAGGAAGCAGAGCCTCCAGACCAATAGTCAGCGGGGTCTCAACCCAGTTCAGTCTGCCGGTGCCCAGGGTCACCTATCTCCCTTCTGTAGATGGGGCTCTACCACCTGGCTGAGAACTGGGAAGGATGGAAGAGGGATAAACGCAATGGTGAGTGTGGGGTTCTCACATGTGGATGACGTGGTGGTGGCCAAGCACCCAGTGGGTCCCCCCTCGTGGATCAGTGCCCTGGCACACACCTTCCCAGAAGAGGAGCTACCTGAAGCAGGGCATGAAAAGGGAAAGGGTGTGGGCAGCATGACTTGGGCAGGGCATGAGGAATGCCTGCCTTCAGCAACTATCAAGAGGAAATGGATGTTTAAAATAAAAAGTAATATGTTTACTGTATAAAAATAAAATTATATCTTTACTGTTTGGGACTGCAACTCCCAGAATCCCCTGGGCAGTGGGGATCTGAGCATTCTAATGTCCAAAGTGATTTCCCCAAGCACTGCTTGGAATTATTGTCCACACTGGAAAGGCGGTGTGCCACTAGCGCCCCACTTGCCATTCTTGAACTTCAGATCTCATCATTGCCCTTACAACGGCCCCTGCTGGTTAGGGCTAAAATACCAGGAGAGGTGTAAGTTGGGACCCCAACCTGCTACAAGGAAGGAGGCAAGTCACAAAAGAATGGTCTGATGGCTATTGATTGAGATAAGTGGATATAACCTCCAGATCCCATAGCAGTATATCTTCAGTAGTTGCTCTTGAAATAGTTACTCATGTGGCTTCATCAGCCAATCTCTCCTTCATGAAAGGACCAGCAACCTGAGGTCACAATGACCAATCTCTCTCTTAAAGGAAGGCAGCATCAGCCATGTGTGACAATGGCCAATCTCTCTCCTTTAGGAAGGGACAATAAGCCTGAGGTCATCGTGAACAGTCTCCCACCTTCAGGCAGGCAGCATTATCCAGGAGTCTCACCTGTTTCCATCAGATAGGCAGCATCTGCACAAGTTCACAATGCTCAGAATCCCCTTATCCATGGATCTTCATGTCAAGCAGGGTTGCCATTTTGGCAGCTTCCAAGGGTAAATCTTGAGAATAGGATTCAGGTCCTTGGTCCTATCAGGTCCTATCTCAGGCTAGACTCAGGCCTGCATCCTTCCGAGGTCGCTAAAATGAGTACCGAACTGTTGGGGGGCAATGAGCTTACAGTTGTAAACCGCTTAGACACCCCATAGCGCAATATGAAGCGGTATATAAATGAAGCTGCTCTTGTGACGGCATGGGGCAGTCTTTGTGACATGATGACAGTCTTTGTGATGTCACAGAGGTGGGCAAGACTTGGGTGGAAGGCTTGAATAGCTTTGGTGTCAGCTGATTGTGAAAATGAATGCGTGGACTGGACTAAACTGGTGGGGCTGGAGTGCAGCAGTGGTCATGGACTTGGAAGACCTGGAAGGTTCGGCTGGGCGGCAGCACCATCCTGCCACCACTAACAACTGCAGCAGGCAAAGATGCCCTGGCTTGTGGGGGTAGGGGGGAGGCAGACAGTTTGGCTAGGATGGAGAGAATGGCAAGACAGTCAGAAGCGGGAGGGCAGATGCCAAGTGCCCTGCCTGGTACTAGCCCTACGAGTGGGTCTGGAGGATTTGAAAAACTGCATCTTCCAGCTATTCTGAATTGGCAAGTATGGTCCTGATTAATCCTCGGTTGTTCCACTTCTTCAGCTGCTTTTAAAATGTCCCAGCTTCTCTCTCCTGGTTTCCCTCATTTTCCTCAACTTATTTCAGTAGCTAGAAAGTGAGCTCAAAGTGGAAACATTAGTTTGCACTCCATTAAACCAGTTGGGGGAAGGGGCAGAGTCTTGCCCTTCCCAGGCAAAAGCAAACTATTGCAATGTCTCCTAGCTTCCTCGTTCTTCCCTGTTAACAACTTTTGCCATCCTGAACATGCACTGAGGTTGGTTGGCTACATATATCTCATCAGTTTCTATCTGTGAAATGGAGGGCATGGGAAAAGTTCATCCCCTGGGCATTGAAGCTAGAATAGTTCACTTGGGTTCCTCCTCATCTTCCACTTAGTATGAGGTCACAATAACTAGTCTCACTCCATCAGGTAGGTAGCATCAGCCAGGGGTCACAATGTCCAATCTCTCTCTTAAAGAAAGGCAGCATCAAACAGACGTGACAATGGGAAATCTCTCTCCTTAGGAAGAGACCATCAGCCTGAGATCACAATGAACAGTCTCCCGCCTTCAGGTAGGACCCATCACCCGGGGTCACCTCTCTTTCCTGCACATAGGCAACATCAGCCACAATAGCCAGTCTCTCTCCATCAAGTAAGCAGCATTAGCCAGGGGTAAAAATGGACAATGTTTCCTTCAGGAAGACAGTATCTGCCAGTTGTCCCAATGGCCAATCTCTAGCCTTTAATTAGGCAGCATGAGTCAGAGATCCCAATAAGCAATTTCTTTCATTCACGTAGGCATTAGCCAGGGGCCGTATAGTGAATATCTACCAGGGGTAGGCAACCTTTCCCCTTTAAGGGCCGAGGGACTTCAACTCCCAGAATCCCAGGAGCTATTGGCCAACATGGGACTATTGGCCAACATGGCTGAGGCTTCTGGGAGCTGAAGTCCCTTGGCCCTTAAAGGGGAAAGGTTGCCTACCCCTGAGCTAGACAGTATCAGCCAGTGCTCATAATGGCCAATCTTTCTCTTTCAGGAGGGCAGTATCAGCCAGGTGTGACAATGATACATTTCTCTCCATTATGTAGGCACCACCACCCTGATGCCACAAGGATCTGTCTCCCTCCTTCAGGTAGGTAGCATCAGCAAGGGCTCACAATGGGCCAATCAGTCTCTTTCAAGAAAGCAGCATCAGCTTGAGGTCACAACGACCAATCTCCCTTCATCAGGGAGCCAGCATTAGCAAGTGATCCCAATGGCCTTTTTTCTCTCCTACACGTTGGTTGCATTTGCCTGAGGTCACAATGGCAAATGCAACTCCCTCCTTCAGGCAGGAAGAGGCAGCCAGGAGTTCCAGTGGCCCGTCTTTCTCCTTCAAATAGGCAGAATCAACCAGGGGTCATATTGCCCTCCAAGTTGACAGCATCTGCCCAGGGAGATGGCTGGAAAGCCCATTTGTGTCAGACCTCTATCTGATGTCTACCATTGTTTTAATCTAGAAAGCCTTGAAAATATCTTCAGATGTCTTTACTTTGTTTGGATTATATATAAAATAAAAAATTAAATTAAATTAAAAATAAAATAAAAATAAAAATAAAATAAAGGAAAACTTAAAAAATTGAATACAATAAACTTCATAAACTAAATAAAATATAAAATACAAATAAAATAATAAAAAACTATAATAAAAAATGAATATACAAAATAAAATATAAAATATTTTTTAAATTTACTTGATTTTATTTCATTTTATTTTATTTTATTTTTTATTTTTACTTTATTTTATATTTATATTTTCATTTTTAATTTTATTTAATTTTATATTTAATTTTATCTTAATTGTATTTTTATTTTATTTAAGTTATTTTTGATTTGATTTGATATTTTATTTTATTTAAAGTACTTTTTAATTTCATTTTATTTTAAATTATTTTTTATTTTATTTTTCATTCTATTTTTTATTTTGTTTTATTTTTATTTTATATCTTATTTTTTATATTTTTTATTTTATTTAACTTGTTACTTTGTGGTTTTTATTTCATTTTTAATTTTATTGCATGTTATTTTGTATTTTATTTTATTTTATCTTTTATTTATTTATCCTTTTCTTTTATGGGCAGCGGGGCGGTGTGACACCAGCTTCGGGACATCGTCGGGACATGCATCATGTGTGCAGCATACTCCCAAGCCACTGAGAAGCTGGCATTTCGAGCCAGTCTGTTTGAGCTCTAAATTACAATAAAATTGAAATAAAAATTAAATTTAAAAAATAAAAAAAATATTAAATTAAAAATGAAAACTGAAATAAAGATAAAAATTAAATTAAAACTAAAATTAACATAAAATATGAATATTAAAATGAGATATAAATTGAAATAAAATATTAAGCATTAAATTAAAAATATAAAATTGAATTGAATTAAATTAAAATTAAATAATTTTATTCTTATTTATTTGTTCTTATTTATGCTATTATCATTATTATTTATTTTATATTTCTTATACTTTATTTTTATTTTATTTTAAATTTTTATTTCAATTTCATGTTAGTTTAATTTTAATTTTTGAAAATCAAGAAATTAAATGAAAATAAAAATTAAAACAAATTAAAATTTAACTAAAATATAATTTAAATTTAAATTAAATTTTTAAAACTAAATATAAAATGAATTAAAATAAAATTATATTTAAAAACAAAAAGAAAACAAAATTAAAATTTAATATTGAAATATTAAAATCAAATTACAATAAAAATAAAATGAAAATAAAGTAAAATTAAAAAAAAAAACACTTCAGAAATAATCCAGTTTGAGACCGCTTTAACTGCCCTGGCTCAATCCTAGGGAATTCTGTGAACTGTAGTTTAGTGAGACATAGCTTTCTCTGTCAGAGAGCTCTGGTGCCATAATAAACTACAAATTCCAGGATTCCTTAGCACTGAGCCAGGGCAGATAAACCAGCCTCAAACTGGGTTATTTCTGCAGTGTGTTTTGGACCTCTGGCTCAAGGCAGGAAATGAACATCATCATACTGGCATATAAACATCCCGGCACCAGTGTGGGCTGCAACGCAGCAAAAATGCGAAAGTGCGAAAAACAAGGCAGGTCAACAATAATGCAATGGATGTAATTACAACATACACAACCCAGACAGTCCAACAGGGGGCATGGGGTGTAAGGGCATGTAGGGGGGCCTCCATGATTGTGATCTGCCAGTGTATCACTAGGCATTTCCCAATTCATGGGGAGAATCCACTGTCTCAATAGAGCATGGTGAACAAGTGTGGTGTAATGGCTTGAGCATTGACAGTGGTAGGCAACCTTTCCCCTTTAAGGGCCGAGGGACTTCAGCTCCCAGAAGCCTCAGCCATGTTGGCCAATAGTCCCATGTTGGCCAATAGCTCCTGGGATTCTGGGAGCTGAAGTCCCTTGGCCCTTAAAGGGGAAAGGTTGCCTACCCCTGCACCATCCCACTGCCAGAATGGGCTGGAAACCATTCTGAAAGGATGGGCCCACGAAAGCAGGGCATTAGTGTGTACAAGCTGCTCCATTTCATTCTCTTTTTTCTATTCCGCCCTAAAGGCACACACACACACACACACACTGCCAGTGGCCACCCCTTGCCTCCCTTCTCCTGCCTACCAGCCTATTGGACATCCTGTGTCCAATAAAATCTAAAATATAAATAAATATAGTTTGCCCTTGGGATCCGCAGATGGCAAGCCCCTGGTGAGGCAGTAGAAGAGGAAAAGGAGGCGGTAGAAACGGGAGGAAGAAGAGGCTAGAAGAGGAGGAGAAGGAGGAAGAGCATGAGGATAAAGGGAAGAGGGAAGAGGTGAGAGGAAGAGGAAGAAGTGGGAAGAGGAGGAGGAGGAAGCAGGAGGAAGAGGTGGAGAAAGAGGAAGAGGAAGAAGAGGCGGGAGGAAGAGGAGGAGGAAGGATAAGGAAGTGGGGGGGGGGAGGAAGGGAAAACGAGTCCCACTGTCCCCAATGCAAAGTGGAGCATCCTTAGATTTTGATGTCTGCAGGGGGCCCCGGAATGGATCCCTCGCGGATACTGAGAGCCAGCTGTAAATAAAATATAAATAAAATATAAAATAAAATGAACAAGTGCTCGTTGCTGAACCAACACTTTGGAAAATTTGTCCAAAACACACTGCAGAAATAATCCAGTTTCAGACCGTTTTGATTGTCCTGGCTCACTGCTAGGGAATCCTGGGATCTGTAGTTTATTGCAGCACCAGAGCTCTCTGACAGAGAAGTCTCAATGTCTCACAGGACCAAAACTGTCTCAAAGTGGATCATTTCTGCAGTGTGTTTTCTGCCATAAGCCTTTCCTCCACCGCTTATACTCCGGGTAGGCGCATCCCGGAAGAGGCGCTCTTGCCTTTCCCTTCCTATCTCTATGATCCTTAACCTTTTCAGGCTCACTGGGCCCTTGCAAGGCCAGCGGAAATGGGATCCCGAGGACAGAAAATGGGGGCTGCGCGCCATAGAGTTCCAGGAACCGTTTTCCTAGAGCGGCAATGTCGGTGCTACGTTCTCGGAGAGGGCGGGGCTACCGGTTGGAGCGAAGAAGAAGAGAAAGATGGTGGCTGAGGAGAGGCTCCGCGTGGTTCGCTGCGGAGGGAGCTGGCTGAGCGGAAGCCGCGCCGTCTTCGCCGCCGATGGCAAGTGAGTGTCTGTTTGTCTGAGGGGAGGGAGCCATTGCAGTCGCTCAAGAGGAGGTCGTTGCACAAGGGGGGGGGGAGGGGAGAAAGGGGTAGGCAACCTTTCCCCTTTAAGGGCCGAGGGACTTCAGCTCCCAGAATCCCAGGAGCTATTGGCCAACATGGGACTATTGGCCAACATGGCTGAGGCTTCTGGGAGCTGAAGGCCCTCGGCCCTTAAAGAGGAAAGGTTGCCTACCACTGGACACTGACTTATTTCTAATTTAATTCTATTTTAATACCCCACTCTTTGTTGCTGTGAGCTTTAGAGTCGTTTCTGACTTATGCTTACACGAAGGCAACCCTATCATGGGGTTTTCTTGGCAAGATTCCTTCAGAGGAGGTTTGCCATCATTGCCTTCCCCTGAGGCTGAGAGAGTGTGACTTCTTGCCCAAGGCCACCCCAGTGGGTTTCCATAACAGCAGGGATTCGAACCCCGGTCTCCCAGAGTCATAGGTCCAAAACACACTGCAGAAATAATCCAGTCTGAGACCACAGTGCTGGGGAATCCTGGGAATTGTAGTTTCCTCTGACACCAGGGCTCTCTCTGGCAGAGAAGACTTAGAAGATTGTCACACCACACTCTTTAAAACGTTGCTATTGTACTTTTACTGCCCTGGCTGACTCCTGTTGCATTCTGGGGTTTGTAGTTCAGTGAGGGCTAAGAGCTCTAGCTGAATATTCTAAATGTTCCTCCCTAAACTGCAAATCCCAGAATGCAGTAGGAGGCAGCCAGAGCATTAAAAGTAGAACAGCAATGCTTTAAGAGTGTAGTGTGATAATTTCCTAGATGTCTCACAGAACTATAGTCCCCAGAATTACCTAGCATTGAGCAAGGGCAGTTAAAGTGGTTTCAGACTGGATTATTTCTGCAGTGTATTTTGGACCATAGTCCAGTGCTTACTCTAGTTCTCTTGGATTGGTGAGTAAATGTGGATTTTGCTGTTGTTGTCATGTGCTTTCAAGTCATTTCCAACTTATGGGGACCCTAAGGACTTATGGGGATTTTGTGTGTGTGTGTGTGTGTGTGTGTGTGTGGTAAACTCTTTTTTTTTGGGGGGGTGAAACTTTTTCAGATTACCATGACCATTCCCTGAGGCTGAGAGAGTGTGATGTGTGCAAAGTCACCTAGTGGTTTTCCATGGATAAACTGGGATTTGAACCATAGTCTGCCAGAGTCGTAGTCCAGTGCTCAAACCACAGCACCACACTGGCCCATTCTTTGCATGCTTTTAATTGTATCATTCTTTTATATCGTGAACCACATTGAATCCTAATTTTTGGACAAAGTGGGATACAAATAAACGCAACAACAGCAGCAATCTCTCTCTCCTTTAGGGAAGGAGAATCAGCCTGAGGCCGCAATGACTAGTCTCCCACCTTCATCAGCCAGAGACCTGAGAATGCCAGATAAGGGAGACTCAACCTGTATAGGATTGTGGCTTGAGAGATGCATGTTCAGCTGCCTTCTTTTAGCTAATTGTAATTTGGTGCCTGTTTAAGGACCCAAGATAGTCTAGTATTACACAATGCCATTTTCCTTAGGAAGAGGGTACGTTCCCTTGCCATGGGGCACCCAGATGTCAGAGAGAGCAGGCTCCTTCTGCCTTTAACAGAAATGTGGAAGAAGGAATTTCTGGGCAGTTTACATCTGCCCAAAGAGCTGTTAAAGGTGCAGGAGTCCAGTTGTTCATTACATCTGTCCAACCTAAAAATGTACTAAGATTTTGAAGACACAAACAAATGAAAGGAAGCAAGTAAATACCTTAAAGGCCCAGATCCAATGTGATCTTGGAAGCTAAGCAAGATCAGCCTTGCTTAGTACTTGGACAGGAGACCACCAACAAATACAAGGTGCTGTAGTATTCCTTGCCTTAAAAAAAACCTATGAGATTGAGGGGGTCATCATAAGTCGACAGCTGACTTACCTGTGTAAGATATAAAGTTCATTTGATAAGCTTCTGGAATTATCCAAGTAAGTTGTTTTTATGAATTGTTATGAATGTCTAATAATTTACTGGGTTTTTTATTCCTTTGCTTTATAGGTACCTTTTGTGTGCTTCAGGTGATTATGTAAAAGTCTACAGCACAGCCACAGAAGAATGCCTCCATATTCTACAAGGTCACAGCAATCTAGTAACAGGAATCCAGTTGAATCCCACAAACCACCTACAGGTTATTATATTATACTGATTAAGGAAGTCTAGTGTCAAACCTTTAGCCCCCGGGAGAGTTATTAAAAATGACTGTTGTGGCTATTGCAACATTTGAGGAAGATAGCAATACACTGGCCAACCAAAATGCATAAAATACATGATGCAGGCTTTTGAAGCATCACCGGCTTCTTCATCAGACAAAGATGTTAAAAATCAAACAGGAGAAAGAAACAAAATGGTGATGTTAGAGTCATAGGCCTACATTTTCTCAAGTTTGTTACAAGTAATCTCAGTTAAGCTGGTGTGGAGGGATATCTATGTAGGCAGAGGCCATTCCATCTCCTCATTTAATTATTAAATATAGTTTAACTAAATAAATAATTAAAAGTATCATTTTTGAACAATGTTTTACCAAACGCTGTAAAGAACAAAGCCCTAAATCCAAGACTATGCTAGTGCAGCACTAATAGAGTAGTACTTCATTCCATCCATATCTCCCTCTGTCTAAAAATATGTGTGACGTTGACCTTACCAAGACTGTGAGTGGATTCTTGCCACTCACACCTTAGCCCAAGGCCCCCTTTAGAATCCCTCCTTGGATTTGGGATGTCTGGGTCTCCACGTTATCTCAATGTGGACTAGTTGTATTCTTTATGGTAAGCATGATTAGCCCTTGAGAATTAAAGAAGACAGTATGAGTTAGAGTTAACCAATTTTGTGATGGGATCTTCTTTGACCTAGGTTGATTTCACCTTCCACCCTCAGAAGATAACCTGTCACTTGCCCTGCTTTCACTCTTTTAACACTGTTCTTACGTGTATAAGGGCTAGGGTTGCAAGTATCTCTATAAACCAGCTTCAGTATTTTAGGTAGTTTTTTCTTCTTTCAGTTCAGTTAGAGTCAACCACTATAAAAACAAACAGTAACTAGAAATGAAATATCTCATGTGAGTTAACTTCAAGCTTAGTATGGTTACATTAAAATCAAACATTTACCAGGGTTTAGCCATACTTTATCCTACTCCTGGCCACTAGACACACACCTCTGTGGGCCAAAGCAGACAGGCAGGAAAAAGCAGCTTGATCCTTTTTTTTCTGAAAGTGGAGCAAAACCCTGCTGTCCACACCGCCCTCTCCCAAGAAAGACCAAACATGCACAGGCTGTCTTCACCAAACATCATCAAGTCACACTGTGGTTATTTTTTTCCGCCTCCCAGATATTTCCAAATACCTAACTTTTCAATAAAAGTTGGCTATATAGCAGCCATTTCACCTGAAGATAATAAAACCAGTTTTTTTCACCAGTTATTGGAAAACAGGGGAATTTGATCCCATACAACACACCATGCTTCTGTGTGCATGCACATATGCACATGTTTACACATTCAGAAGGCAGATGGCTTGGATTTCACAATTCAAACTAATTTTCAGTTCTTACACTTATCTTTGGCAGAGGAGTTTGTCTTGGTTCCCAAAATGAATTCTTTTATAAGAGATATTGAGCAACATCACATATATTTAAAGATACATAGCAAGTTTAGGTTTTGTTATCATTCACAACAGGGATGGAGAATGTTGGTCTTTCCATATGTTAGGATGCAGCTCCCAGCAGCCAACACAGCTAATGATGAGGGATTGTAAGAATTACAGTACAGCAACAGCTGGAGGGCAGATTTTCCTCATCCCTAGTAAAGTCAACAATTGTGGAGGGAACTTTTGGGTGACTTTATTTATTTATTTTTCTTTGACAGCTCTACTCATGTTCTCTAGATGGCACCATTAAGCTATGGGATTTTATGGATGGAATTCTCATTAAGGTTTGTCCTGCTTTCTTTCTCATTGCCTTTTTTCTTTGTAGGTCATAAACTTTTTCACTAGCTAAATTAAAAATACTTGGGGGTAAAAGCAGTCAAGCCTGTCACCTAAAGCCAATATCACACAAGTATCTGATGACCAGCATGAATGAGCATTCCTCTCAGGCAATCCGAAAAACCAGAGGCAAGACATTCCCAACCCATGAGGGAGCTAGGAGGAGGATGGTCCCACTCCTAGTTCTGCTGATAGAAGCACTGCTATCAGTGAATTGTGAGATGACCCTGCTGGGTACTGATGTGTGGCACTTGTTATTAAGTTTTCTGTGTACAGATCTGGATGTGTTCTGACACAGGCAGGCAAACTGGCTGATGTGAGTTATTTTCTCTCTGTGGAGTATTAGGCCTGTCTACTCAGATGTAAGTCTCATTCAGAGAGATCTTTTTCAACATAATTTTTGTTATGTTAATTGCTTTCATCCTGGTATCTAAAAGGCATTGCAAAGGTTAATTTTACTCATTTTATCTTTAAAGATTTATATCCTGCCTCTTTCTTCTACAAGTGACATCAAGAAAATTTATAAAGTAAACTGTATAATAATATAAAATCTCTCAGATTATAAACATTAAACAAAAAGAGAACTATAATAAATCTTTAAAACCATTTTGGCCATGTCATTTTTGAACAATCATGTTTTGCCAAACATTTAAAAACTGAAAGCCCTAGGTCCAAGACTGCATTAGCACAGCACTATGTAATAGTACTTCATTCCATCCAAACTTTATTTTGCCGAAAATCTGACACTGGAGGTTTTCTCAACCCTCTGAAGGTGGTTTTGGAGGTGCATGAGGTTCTGCAGTGGGAAGATGGGATGCCACTTCCACACTTTGGCTGGATTGCACTGTTCTGCCAGTAAAAGTACTGCACTGGGTATTATTACTCAGTACTCAAAAGAACAAACCATCAAGTTTCTCTCATTTTCTTTTTCCCACCAGTAAATCAGATGCTACTACAGGCTTGGAATAGATCATATTTCCTTTTAGTGATTCAAAGTTGAGATTATAGATAAAGCAGTACAATACATATAGCTAAAGTATGAAGTGGTTAAAAACCACTTTCCCATCTGCCAGTTAGGTTAATTGCATGAGTTGAACCCATTTTTCAGCAGTATCCATTTTTGAAGTAAGTTGTTAACTTGAGCCTTAATATATTGCTTTGTTTCTTTGTTCTCTTGCAGACATTTGTTGTTGGGTTCAAACTCTATGCATTTTATGCACTTGCAAGTTTTGAAAATTCAGTATTTCTTATCATTCCAAAAGATGGTGATGAAAAATCAGGTATAGCATAATTTTGTAGCATCTTTTTTTTAAAGGCTAATTTCTTTGAGAGTTCTATTATAGAATGGAAAGATGAGATACATAAAATTTCCCTTTTGTATATGTGTTGCACATTAAATAATGGGAGTGCTCTAACTTTGTTAAATTCAAGGGGTTGGCTATTTAACTCATTTTATATTTTTAAGGCATGTCACGTTTATTTGTGTCTTTAAAATGTCACAAGATTGATGGTTGTTCTTTCTGTGGGAAAGCAGATAATGCAATAATACAAACAGGTTTCTTAACCATACCAGGGGGAAAAAACTGTGGACTTGGAAAGTTGAAAACCACCATATTAGACTGATAAATATATGGTGTAGACAGATTTAAATATAATTTTTGCTGCTCAGAATTTTGTTCTTGCTATTCTGGTTGATAAATATTTGTATTGAGGTGACATATAGCAGCCTGTGTTGTGTCCCAATACAGGAAATTCAAACAGGGTTTGCATAAATGCAGAAAGATGGGCCAGTGCTGCCAAACACCCTCCCAATATTCTAGCTCTGTATATCACAGCTTCTGCAAGAAGGAGACAACCTTGCCTATAAAGGAACATAGCTTTGCATTACCATGTGTCCAAATACTGAATATCTCTAGTGGGATTGCAAATTCATTCCACTCTTCAGAGCAACACAGAAGTGCTTTTTTTAAAAAGTGTATCAGTGTGACCACAGAGAACTTACATGCAAACTAGACAATGAGGAAATAGAAATAGTAAAAGAATTCTCATATCTGGGATCAAACATTGATCAGAACAGGGACTGCAGCCAGGAAATCAGAAGAAGACTATGGGCCTTTACAGACTGCCAAAATAATGCACCTTGAGGCCACTTGAACTGTCCTGGCTCAGTGCTAGTGAATCATAGGAATTGTATTTTTTTCTGGGACATTGACCCTTCTCTGTCAGAGAGCTCTGGTGCCACAATAAACTGCAGTTCCCATGATACCTTAACACTGAGCCAGGACAGTTAAAGTGGCCTCAAGCTGCATTATTTCTGGCAGTCAGTAAAGGCCCTAAGAATGGGGAGGACAGCTGTGAAAGTAAGAAAAGATCCTAAAATGTGAAGACATACAACTCAGCACAAAAGTCAGAATCATACAAGCCATTGTATTCCCTATTATCATGTATGGATGTGAGAGCTGGACAGTCAAGAAATAAGATAGGAGGAAAATCAACACATTTGAGATGGTGCTGGAGAAGAGTGCTGAGGATTCTATGGACAGCCAAAAGGACAAGCAAGTGGGTCTTAGAGCAGATCAAGCCAGAAATATCCCTACAAGCCAGGATGACAAGACTTAGGACGTTATCACACGGGGAGTTGTGGGGAGAAAGTGGAAATAAACGGGATGAGTGGAAGACTTTAATTTACAGGATTTGTCCCGTTCCGCCTCGTCTGATAACTAAATTCGAATTTAAAAGGGGGTTAATTCGAACAAAAACCTGATCTTTTCAAATCCTCAAAAATCCCGAAAATGAAAAGATCAGGTTTTCGTTCGAATTAACCCCCTTTTAAATTCAAATTTAGTTATCAGACGAGGCAGAACAGGACAAATCCTGTAAATTAAAAGACTTCCGCTCGTGCCCGTTTATTTCCACTTTCTCCCCACGACTCCCCGTGTGATAATGTCCTTAGACTGTCATACTTTGGACACATCAGAAGGCATGAATCGTTGGAAGGCAATAATGTTAGGAAAGGTGGGAGGGAAGTAGAAAGAGAGAGGACGGCCACATGCTAGATGGATGGACTTTATTTAAGAGACCATAAATATAAGTTTGCAGGAGCTGGGCAGAGCAGTAGAGGACGGGGGCCTGGAGATGTCTCATTCTTTGCCATGGGTCGAGATCAGTGCAAAGGCAGTTAACAACAACAAATCAGTGTGAGCTGCTCTGTTGTAGCTAGGTATTTGCAGGGTCAAGGAACCTCAGTCTTAAAGAACATGTAAAAATGAATGCTTTAGGCCTTAGTGCCATTGTTGTTGATGATGATGTGTGCCTTCAAGTCATTTCCAAGTTACAGCAACCCGAAGGTTAACCTATCATGGGGTTTTCTTGTCAAGAGTTGTTCAGAAGAGGTTTGCTATTGCCTTCCCCTGAGGCTGAGGGCTTTATCACACATGGCTTTAAAGCCATGATTCCCACAGGAAGGAAGTAGCATCAGTGATGCTGATCACATGATACTACTTCCTTCCCAAAGCTGCCCTGTTCTCCACCATGCCTTTTCATTCACGAGGGAAACCTGTGAATGAAATGCCAATTGTGCATTGCCGCGGGTGTGGAGAGCCATTCCCACAGTAGTAGCCGATTGGCAGTCATGTGGTATGATTGTCCCCTCCTCCCCCTCCCTTTAAAAAAAATCTGAATTGATTTCGTGTTATTTCAGAGCTCTGGAACCCTGAAGCTTAAAAAAATTGAATGGATCAGGGTTGCGGAGCTCCAAAATAGTGCAAAAACAGTTGGAATCTAAAAAAAAGAGAGAGAGAGAAAACCAAAAGGCATGCTGGGTGAGGCATGAGAGAAGGAGGGAGGGATTAATGGAGAGAACGGTAATGGAGTGCAATGCTGGCAGCAGCCCCAAGGAGAAATGTGATGGTGGCTGCTCCTATATCAGTATGTTACCATTTTATGTTAGGTTGCGGGACTATAGCGCAAAAGGGGCTGGTGTGATAAAGCCTGGAGAGGGTGTGACTTGCCCAAGGTCACCCAATGAGAATCAGACCCCAGTATCCAGAGTTGCAATCCAGTACTTAAACCACTATACCACACTGTTAGTCCCAGTGAAAGTAGTGCCATTGAATCAACAAAACAAATGTTTACTTAGCAAGTTTCTGATTTAGTGGCTGTAGTCTACTTGGATCAAACAGTTGACTTTAGGCCTTACAATTAACTTTAGAGATTGGCTGCATTTGGGTAATTAATACCACCTTAGGAACCAGCATGATATGGATCAATGTTGACCACTCACACAAGGCTGATTTACTCTTCCTTCCATACAAGCAGGTAAACAAGCCAGGAAGCTATGATTATCCACAGCTCCTCATCACATCTCAGCCAGGAAACTGTGGTTAATAACTTCCTAACAAACCTGGATATGGAAGTCACCTTTAACCTTCAAAAAAGACTTTCACAAAGGGTGGGGCAAAGGTTATTTGTGTGGGAAAGTGTTAAGTTAATGTACTTTAGGATTAAAGCCAGAGAGAGAAGGATGCTCCATGTATGCTTGGCTTGTCACATGTGACCTAGGAACTCTGGCCTTTTTCTCTTCAGACAAGTCAGATTCATCTGATAAACTTGCACATAGTAGTAGACAAGAGAGCCAGTGCAGTGTAGTAGTCTGAGTGTTGGACTAGGACTCCACGATATCAGAGTTTGAATCCCTGCTCTACTATGGAAACCCACTGGATGACCTTGGGCAAATCCCACTCTCTCAGCTTCGGAGGAAGGCAGTTGCAAACACTCATCTGAGCAAATCTTGCCAAGAAAGCCCTGTGATCAGTTCACTTTAAGGCCACCTAGTTGGAAATGACTTAAAACCACACAACAACAACAGCAAATAACCCGTGGTCAAATGCCCCATGGTTTCTTTAGCAGCTTCTGCTTGCAGAAGATGAGCAGAAGTGACCCAGCAGTCTACACCAGCAATGTTATTCAAGCACAATAAACTGAAGTTCCCTCAAAATCAAAACTTACATTATGTCCAGACTGGGTTGATATGTATGTGTACATGTGTTAGTGATTTTATATTGCTGTTTCTGTTTCAACAGGTATATTTCAACTGGTTTCAGTGGCACTTCCAAAAATACCAGGACAGGAAGTAGAAGCCAAAGAACGGGAAATGGTCTTGGAGGGCATAAGCTCATTACCCAAATGTACTGCGTTTGGAAGAGATGTATGTGTACCTTTATTGTTGTGTGTTCTATAATACTAGAGGACTGCATGGAAAGATCTGACTGCTATTTCAAGTTATCATAGATGACTTTTTTGGTTCTTGATGAAGGGAGCCCACATCTTACCCAGTTCTCAGGCACAGTCATCTGTTTACCTAGCCCTCTTTTTGCCAGCAGTGCCCTTTGTAGAAGTACAGTTGATCACACTCACCCTTCTGCCTGCCCTAATTTTCTCTGGCATCAAGACAAGTTGTCTGAAGTTGGTTGAGAGCTGTGGCAGTTGATGGCTTCCATGTCAGCAGGCTGCTTAATCTACTCCAGGTTTTAGTTTAAATTTTAAAGATGTTATTCTGTATGCTCCAAAATAAACTCAGCACCCTGCATAACTCCTTTCAAGTCTGAGTTAAAAGCTGGAATGGATTCACCTCCCTAAAGCCTCTACTACAGTGGAGAGGAGCATTCCTGCATTGAGTGATGCTGAGGTCATGGACAGAACCAGGTGCAATGCTTATCACTTAGAACATTTCCCTGCAAGACCTACAAAGCACAGCTCAGATCTGTGGAACATTTTTTAGCCTTGCAAAGCACAACTCAGCTCTGTTCAGAAATAAATTGACTCTCTCCAGTCATTGTTCATAAGTAATAGAAGAAGCATGTGAGTTGGAAGGTATGGGTTCATGGTTTGGTATCCCTATTGTAAATAATATTTCTGTAAAATGGTCATAATCTGAATTTGTGTGATTTGGCTGTCTGGTGTAGCAATTAGCCCCCTGTTACCATTTTGTTCATCCATTCTCACCTTTCTATAGTTACACACTTGTTTCAAGCCATTGGACCTTAGCAAAGGCTTCATTTCAAACTATGTTTTGATTCTAACAGGATGAATATGTGGCATCAGTCTTGGAACTTCACCTCGTGGTTTGTTTTTTCAAGATGAAAAAAATGTACAGGTGAGGAGAAAAGTGTGCAAGTAGTGTACTTAGGGGAAGACAAGGCTGCAGTAACTATGCTGACAATGGTTTTGAACAATCCAGGATATTTGCTGTTTCACAGGGAAATGTTCACAATTCTTATAACATAATATTTATTTTTGTTCCTTTGGCTGTATAACTGAATGGAATTTGGAGGAGAAATGGCTACATTTCCTGTCAATCTCAGAGTTCAAAAAATTATTTAATGTGGCTGGCCTGCCCTTTTTAGTTTCTGATAGTGGGCTATTCAAAGCTAGAAGGACTGGTAGTTCACTTTTGCTTTTAGAAAAATATGGGGAAATGTTTATATAAACATGCACACACCGTAGTAAGGCCTTCTATGTGGCTTTAAAGGAGAATCATTGCTTGTTGAAGATTCCATTAATGGCACTTCTTCTTTTGGAGGGGTGGGAAGGGCCAGGAAGATTCGGGGGATCTGCAGTAACAGATGGGGGGCACCTGTGGCCCACATGTTGCCTAGCCCAATTCTTCCTTTGTAGGAGGGGTTAATATTATTATCAAAATCGATATGATAATAAGCATTCAAAATAAGTTAGCAACAAAAAGCAGCCATCCAGTGTAAAACATATAATTAAATAAACATAAAGTGAACCCTTGGTATCCACTAGGGTTTTGTTCTAGGATCCCTCAGTGGTACAAAATCTGTGATGTACCAAGTCCCATTAAATAAAATGGATAATAAAATCGTGTGCCATATATAAAATGGCAAAATCAAGGTTTGCTATTTTTTGAATATTTTCAAGCTGTGGATGCCCAAATCTGTGCATAAAAAATCCATGGATAAAGAGGGATGATTGTATAATGAAAAGCAATAATAAGGGCTTCTGGATGTTTTTCCCCAAGCCCTTCTTTGTCACACACATCACCTCCAGAGACCTACGTTGGAGCTAGCATAATTCCTACCGATTAATAACAAATGCGATGGGATTTTTAAAACAAAATAGTAGAAGGGAGCAAAAAGTAAGACAAACTGCCATACTCCCCCTTCCTCCCCCAAATGTGTGTATTCTAATCACAGTATGCTGGCATGGCTTTGAATTTAGTGGTACATGTGCCACAGAATTCCTGCCTTTGACATTATGATTGTAAGGCCAACTAGTAGTAATGTTTTTAAATATGTCAGAGGCAAAAAATCATGTGGGCATGGAGTAGGATGCTGGTTTTATTGAGCAGAAGTTTTCTCTTCTTATCAGGTTGTGTTCTCAAGGTCTCCAGAAGTCCTGCTAGTTGTCAATAACAGTCATAACTTATTATGGTTAGAGATGTAATTTCCATAAAGTTTGAAGCCATAGGGGACAGGATTTGGGGAGAAGTTGAATTTGGGAAAGGGGGGGGGGGTTTGAAAAAATATTAGCATTCTTTAGTTTGCTATTATAGCAGAGAAACTGACACAATTAAAGTTTTGTTTGGTATAAAGCTATGTTTGATATACTGTATTAAAAATACAGATCAGTGAAATAATAGTTGTAAACTAAATTCCTTTATATAAGATTTTAATTTTTGATGCAAATGGATTTACAAGTTTCTGAACTGTAATGAACCAATTCAGTTTTGCCACTATATTAGAAGCAGCCATGTTACATGGGTTTTTTTAGAAATAACATCTTACATGTTTTTAGGAATAATTTTGAGGCAGTAAATACATGAACATCTTGTCTTTAAGATTTTGTTCATTATTCTAAAAGAAAATATTCTAAAATCATTTTTCCTAATTTTTTTGCCCAGTTTTTCTGGGGCAAAAGGGCTTTGAGAGGAAAAAAAATCAGAAACATGTTTTTTGTTCCCCAACATTCCCAGGTTCTTGTTTTCCTGGCCTGTCACATCCCGTGTTGCATTCTGTTGGGGTGGAGGGGTGTCCATATTTAATCATGATTATTTCTCTTGTTGATCCACTGTACCAAGTGTGAGGTTTGCAGTCCAAGGATGATTTGGTTCATAAACATTATTTCAGTTACCACTCTTTGTTTTATGTATTTATTTACTTTATTAAAAGTATTTCTGTCCTGCCCAATATCAAAAGAGATCAGGGTGGTACAATGACTCTTGTAAAGTCATTATGTAAGTTATATCCTGTTGAGGTGAGATTGTTCTCACAACCTGTCCCTGGACTAACTAAGGAATCATCTGGGTAGCTGTTCCTAACACCTGAACTGAATTAATTAATGCTATACCTCCTGTTTCTGAAGGTTTTCCCTAGGTTCAAAATTCAAAAGTTGCACAACCAGTCTCTTCACTTGTGTAGCCTGCCATCCAAAGGAAGACTGCATAGCAACTGGACACAAAGATGGCAAAATTCGTTTATGGTGAGGCAAACATTTGAACAGTATTGATACTGATGAGTTTTGTCTGCTAAGCACATACTGTATGTACTCATGTGTAAGTCAACCTCATGCATAAGTCAAGTGCAGTGTTTGGTGTCAAAATTATGGATTTTGATTGAATCCATTGATAAGTTAAAGGTAAAACTTAGGGGCATGTAACAATGGATGTGAAAGACAAAGCAAAGAAAAAAGATGCCAAAGAATGTACAAAATTCCAGCAGGCATAACTATGTGGTCAACCTAAAAACTGGATAGATGGGAACTATGGTAAATAGTGGCTGTGCAATGTGTGGGGGAAGTGACCAGCACAGGCAGGGCTAAGAAAATGCACACATGTCAAAAAGGATGAAAAGGCAAAGCAAAGAAAATGGCAACTTCGTTATCAGAGATTATAGCCTTTAACCTTAATGGGATATCATTGCTTGATTTTAACCCAGAAAAGCTGACAAACATACGCAAATGTCTTGTTCCTTCAAAGCCTGATTCCCCTCTGTGCTCCTTTGAAAGGATGCACTAAAGAGCTGCTATCACCGACACTTTCCTGCCCAGGCATTGAAAAAGCTCAGAAGTAGCACTGCAGTGAAGAAAGTATAGGGATAGATAGTGCTTCTTTTAGGTGCTTCCAGGATGGTCTAAGCTCTTATCTTTTGCTGCTGTACTCAGAGAAGGGTATTGTTCCTTTTTTGATACAAATTAAAGTTCAGTCTTATTGACCCATGGATAAGTCAACCCAGATTTTTAGATCAATTTTTAAACTAAAAATTTTGGACTTACAGAGAGAGCCAGCACAACGTAGTGACTTGAACATTGGTGTACGAGTCTGGAGACCACACACAGTTCATATCCCAGCCCATCCATGTAAATCCACTGGGTGGCCTTGGGCAAGTCATATTATCTCAGTCGCAAAAGATGGTAGTAGCAAAGCCCCTCTGAAGAAACGTGTCAAGAACACCCCATGATAGGGTCACCATAACTTAGAAATGACTTGAAGGCACACAACAACAATATGCAGTATATCCTGGGCTCATTCACATTGTACAATTATAGCAGTATGATTCTACTTTAACTGCCAGTGGCTGCATCCTGTGGAGCCCTAGGGTTTGTACTTTGGTCAGAGGCTCCAGAGGCCTCTCCCTAAACTACTAATCTCAGAATTCCGTGGAATGTTGCCATCGAAGTTAGAGTGGAATCATAATGCTACAAGTGCATAGTGTGAATGAGCCTCAGGAAAGCATGTATATCTTTCCATACTATACTCAGAATTTTGCAGAGTTGACATTTGCTCCCCACTGAAGCTGATGGCTATGTATGTTTCCCTTTGATTACACTGGGTACAACTTCAGATTCAAATATCAAGGGTAGTTCGGTCCTCAAGCAGAGAGAAGCAGCCAATTCAGGTAGAATGATTTCAGTATCATGAAAGGATAACAAATGGTTACTTATTTGCATTGTTGCTGCATTTTTATTGCCAGAAAAAGAAAAGCTTTATCAGAGGCAATTGGGCTGCAGTCCATGAATGCTTATTCCGAATAAAACAAGGCTCTTTGTTATTTTTCTTGTTTTGATCATTGCCTTCCACACCTAGAGGATGATCAGAATTGGGTGAATAAGTGGCACTTGTGCACTTGTCCCCATTCCCTTCTTACATGTAGAGCTTAGGAGAATTGCCAAATCAGTTTCTTGGTTTTTGTTGTGCATGCACAATTTCAGAGAAAGGCTTATAACCCAGGAGTTATCAATATTTAGCACTTTGCCAAAGTGGCTTGTAAATTTCTTAATCTTGGAGACTTGATCCAAGATCAGCTTTGTTAATCTTGAAAAACTGTTCCTAAATTAAATGTTGTTTTATTCCAATAGGAGAAATTTTAATCATAGGAGAGAATACACGTTTTCCACTATGCACTGGCACCATGATGAGGTTGTGGATCTTGCCTTTTCTGTAGAAGGTAAAGTTACCTGAGCCAGAGCTTAAACACGCTATGTTTTTTCAGTCTCTCTCCCCAATTTGTAGTATTGGGGTAACATTACGCCCCTTCTCCCAGTGATGTAAGTGATGGGCTTCTTACAATCTGCTCTATAAATACTATGTTTTATTATACAATGAAAGATGAGGAACTGCTCATTACTTTTATCAGAGGCTTAGAAGCTGTCTTGGATCCCATCTTGGGAGAAAGACAGGAGATAAATTCAAGAAATAACATAATAAATACATAAAATTAACAGATCCATGACAAAATTGCTGAGTTGCCCCTTTTCACATCCTAAATATCTGTCTCTATGTTCCATAGCATTAAAAGTTAATAAAACATGTAAGCTTGTTCTGTGCCACCATTTTGCTTGGCAGGCACATGTAAATAACGGGTTCTTAAATGAGGAGAGGAAGAGGAAAGCTGAGTCACTGCCTAAATGGAACTGGGGGAAAAACAACTTTGTTGCTGTTAGAAGCAGCTGAGATAAAATCTTGTTAACCTCAGTGGGATCTCATATGTGACCCCCACACTGTGTTCATTTTAATCCTGACTTCTCAGAAACAGGAAATATTTTGACATGGCAAATAGGAGAATTTTGCTGTGTTGGAGCATTCTTAATGCATTTTGCTTCCGTAAGCACATTTTAATGACTCCTGGAATAGGCTTTGCTTTTCCCTTTTCATTGTCCAACCAAATATAAAATTTGTAACTTGTGTTTGCTGTGTATTTCAGTCCTTCCAAAATCATATCTATGAAGTCCTTTAACGTTTATTTTATTATATTTAATATCTTTATTTTATCATTGAATACCATACCATCAAAAAGTTCAGGCATATACAGAGCTAATCTGTTTGAGTGTACAAAGAAGTAAGGGGCTTTTCTGTGCTCCTTTGGCTCAGTATGTCTGAACTCTGCACCAAGGGAGAGCCCTGATGCCACCCGCCATGTGGTGGGGCACATGGCGTGACTGCGGCGTTGAGGTGGATTCGGGGCACCCGGAGTGCAGTCGCCACACCCCGACTCCACCCCCAGGCCGGCTCTTTTGGCCAGTCTGTACAGGGCCCAAGTCCCATTGGGTTCAGTTAGCATACTTCTAGGTCAGTGTATGTGACACTGTAGCCTTTCAAGAATCTAAACACATGTTAGTATTATGGCAGAATGTAATATTGTCCCATGGAACTTCAATATGTGTCCAGAAAAAACACACATTTTATTTGTAGAAGACATGACTTGGCATTGACAAGTAATATTCCAGGAGCATAGCAATAAATAAAGAAGCTTTGAATTGCTTCTTCCAGTCGGAGTAACTGTTAATAGACTGACCAGTTGACTGATGCATAGACCACAATAGTTTTACCAACTTCAGGTAGCCCCAGCAAATTTTGCTTCTGTTCTATCAACTCAGCACATGTGGGAGAAGTTGTAACAATGAAAGGCAATTCAACACTCTTTCTGTGCTTGTAGAAGAGTTTCCAACACTATTTCTGGGTTATAGTATAGACTAGACTGCTTCTGAAAGATCCAGGGTCATCTGCCCTTTCCTAGTATATGTCATTTTTCAATAATCAAACATGGACTGGTAATTTTAGAATGGTGGCTAACATAGGTCACCCTGTATCATGAAGTGAGTGGCACATGGTAGAGTACCATGCTGGAATTAGACATGCCTCCTTCCTCAGTCTATTGTAATTTTAGCCATGATTTCATAGTAATGGTTGTTGTTTTTAAAGTATTGACTATTTGCTTTATATAAACAAAGATTCCAAGATATGTTTTATAAGACTTCCCTTATGCCACACCATCAGGAAATGTCAGCAATGCACTTCCAGAGAAGTAAGTTCCATTGCACACAGTAGCCCTGATGTTTCAGTAAACATGCATAAGATTCTGTTGTTAATTCTCATTAGTTGAATCCAGAATAGTAGAGTATACATGCATATATTTGTGTGCATTGCAGCAGATGATGGACATTCTTAAGATTTGAAATGGTGTGAGCAATGCCTTTTGACCTTTCAAAATGTTAGTGTTAGGTGTTAGTATTTCTGAAGGAAATAAATTTTATTCCATTTGAGCTGAGGCACATGCATTCATTTGGATTGATAGGAACTAGCCTGCTGAGTGGAGGGATTGAGTCAGTTCTCGTTCAGTGGCGAGATGGATCAGATGCTAAGAAGGAATTCTTGCCTCGTTTGGGATCCACAATACAGCATATTGCCGTCTCACCCGATGGAACTTTTCTTTGTACCTCACATTCAGATAACAGTAAGTACAAATGGTGGAGAAATTTATGTCACATTGAAGGCCCACTATAACTGTGGCTTTGAAACAATAATATAAATCATTTGTTTGGGCCTCCCTATCCAAGCTGACTCAGACTTCCTTGAGTGCACAAGAAATCTTGGTTCAACATCCAGTTGTTTGATTCTCCTTCTTTCTGCTTTGATGAGCAGAGCGATGGGCACTTCTTGGTTTATATTGTAGTGGTTGCAAGGAGGGGAAGAGGTGTGAAATGGAAGGGCCTCAATCTCCCAACTTAACCTTCTCCCTGTTCATTCTCCTTCCTCTTTTTGGCCTAGAACTAGTGGCTGACTAGCCTCCCCCCTGTACCAATTATATGTCTATTCTGAGTATTACAAATAGTATCCATTATGCTGCAGTTCTGTCTGTGGAATTAATTGCCTTTCTTGCCTGGAATTCTTGCATGTTACTGGGTTTGTTGTTTGAAAACAATCTCAAGCATTCACTGAATGGAGGGGAGACACAAAACTATATTAAACATTTGAGAAGATTCTGTTTTTCTGGGGTTTATTTTTTGTTTCTTCTTAGCCCAAACTGCAGATGGTTTTAAAGATAAACTCTTCCACAGGGATGGGCAAGTTCTTGGGATCCAAGGACAATTTTCTGTCCCCAGTATATGCTCAAAGCCTATCCCCCATGCCAGAAATTCGGGGGGGGGGGGGAAATAAAAACAGGAACTAGCCAGGTGTCCATTTAATATTTATTGGAAGGGAGGGATTTTGGGAGATCACAGCAAAACTGCCTTTTGGAGAGGATTCCAAGAATAGAAAATGAGTGAGATTTTTGTTTGTGTTTTTTCCTCTTTTTGTGTGTGTGGTCAAGGGAAGGACACAAAAACCCCTGAGAGAGCAGGTCCATCTTGCTGACATCCTAGTAGTTTGAGTTTGCCTGGCAAAAATTGAAAGCTGAGAAAGCATGGGTGGGGGATCCATTGTCTTTGCAGGAGCTGTTGGTCCTTAGCTCCCTTGATCACTCACCGTGCTGGCTGGAAATATTGAAAGTTGGAGCCCAGGTGGCAAGTTCCCAAATCCATTTCGTACAGAATGGATGTTGTGTGGTCCTTCTGTCTTGCATCAAAAATAAAATCAAGTTACCTCATTCAAAACTAATTGTAGTTTTCAAGCAACCCTTCATTGCAGTAGTCTTGTGTTAGTTACTGGGACACTCACATTGGTTTTTCCAAGTCCCTCATTTCCAAGCAGAGGTACATCTGGCAAATCAGCTGAAGATGATCAAATGTACTGATTGCACCTACCTCCACATGGCTGTCTCAAGAAAAGGTATTGGTTCTAGAGACGTCCAGCACCATCAAGCTATAAACTGTTATCTAGCCATTTTAAATCATGTACAAGTGTAACTTCATCATACAATATTGAGTGCGATAGCTTTTCTTTAATACTTGGCAAACTTTTATTCCTAACTTTGTTATTTTTTTTCTCCTCAATACATGTAGAAATAGTAATCATACACAGCAACTTGAAAGTGTCTGGAATGATTCAAGGATTAATCAGAGGTATGTTAAAAAAACTCCAAAACTTTTCTCACTGTCAGAAGAAATCACAGTCCAGTTAGTTAAACTATATTCTTTCATTTCAGGCAGTGAAGTCAAAACTGGCTTGATGGTTGACCCAAGAACTAAAGCTTTGGTTCTGAATGGAAAGCCTGGCCATCTGCAGTTCTATTCATTGCAAAATGACAAGCAGCTGTACAATGTAAGTTGTTTGTGGCTATCTGATAGAGTTGTTAAGTGACACTCAAATGCAGTCTTGCAAATTAAGTCACAAAAACACAGTCTACTGTGATTCTCCACGAGGGGCAGAAGAAGGCAAAACGCCCCTACCCAGCCAACATGGAAGCCCAGGATATTAGTTTCTTAGCAAGCTGGCTTTTGAAAAATTGCCTCTGCCACCATTGTGGCCCAGGATGGACATAACTGAAGGGTGGGTGGTTCCTTTCTCTGCAGCAACCTAGAAACGAAGCATATTGGTGGAGAAGGAATGGAGAATCTCTGCATCTTCCATCATCCCACTTGTCCACCTACAGGGAACCTGACCATTTGCAGGGAACTCCTGCTCACCTAATGACAACTAGGTGAGTTAAATGCAAGGCTCAGGACTCACCCATGATTTTTTTAATGCCTTCACAAAAACAGCAAAGAATGTTGAGACTTGTCAGTATGTCTGGAAGTGCCATAACTGAACATCAGGCATGTACTAAGGGAACATAGGCTTTGTCCAAACAGGCAAGGATGGGCACATGCAGTGACAAGGTAGAAATGTGTGTGTGGCAGAGCTGGGGGTACCAGTGAAGGTACAGGATAAAACAGGGCAAACATTCAGGAAAGGCTTCACTGAAGATGAAGGCGAAGGTTGTGTGACATGGGGACAGGAGTCAGATGACATTTGGATAAGAGCAGGCAGTGAACAAGCAAAAGTATACTGAAGAGAATGGACCGTAAAATGGTGGTGATGTTGACTTCAAAATTGTCTTGAAGAGTGAGTTGTAAGCACAGGTGATGATCCACTTGTTAGGTAAAGGTAAAGGTATTCCCATTGACAAGGTTGTCAAGTCGTGTTCAACCGTAGAGGGCAGTGCTCATCTTTGTTACTAAGCTGAAGAGCCAGCATTGTCAGGACTACTCTGTGATCATGTGGCCAGCATGATTGCACAGAATGCTGTTTACCTTCCCACTGAGAAGTGGTACTTATCTATTTACTTGCATTTGCTTTCGAACTGTTATGTTGGCAGAGGTTGGGACTGGTGATGGGAGCTCACCCCCTCATGTGGCACTCGGGCCTCGAACTGCCAACCTGCTGATCTTGCAGTCAACAGAGTTAGGTCTTAACCACTTGAACCACTGCATCCCTGTTCCACTTGTTAGCTTTGTATAAAAATGTGAGACCTACTAGGAGAAATTAGCAATAGGCTATGTTCTTTTAATCAGTAGTACAAAGGTTTTTTTAAAAAAATGTGTACAATTGTAGTGGATAAATAAATCAATTTTATTTTCAATGCAGAAGAGGTGTTGTAGCTAGGCAGTAGCATGCTTTGCATGCAGAAGCTTTGAGTCTAGGCATTGCTAAGATATTGGAAACAATGGGAAAGGCCAAGAGTATGGAAATGTTCGTTCTGAGACTATAGTTCCCAGAATTCCCCAGCCAGCATTGTAAAGGATTCTGAAAGTTGAAATCCTGAGAATCAAGAGAACCAAAGCCTGTGAATGTTGTCTTTAATAGAAAGTTATGAGCAACAATAGGTACATTAATATATTAAGATGCATTTTGATGATTTGATAGTATGTCTACCTCCCCCCTGAAACAAAATCAGGGATCTGTGCTTATTATTCTCCCCTTGGACTTTCATAATTCATTAACACTGTATCTGTTTCAAAGTCTTCTTCCACTACAGGCTTGTTTCCAGTGCATCAGTTCACTGGCCTATTTTGTCTCTTTTTCAACCTTTTGCAGTTGGATATTGTGCAGCAGGAGTATATTCATCAGCAGGGTCTGAACCAGATTGAGGTAGTAAAAGCTGCATTTGACTCCAAAGGCAACTGGCTGGCCACTGTGGAACAACGACAAGAAGGGGACAGTGAACTTGAATTGCAAATGAAGCTCTGGGCTTATAATGAGCAAACACAAAGGTACTTATGCTTACATTTTTTGAAACAGTCAGCAAAAAGCTTTTTTTCTTATAATGACCAAATGGGCAGCTTCCTAAAATCTGAAGATTGCCCCTGCCCCCACCAGACTTGGGAGAACACACCCTATCCCTCCAAATTCTTTTAGTTACTGAAAAAGACACCATATCACATAGGAGCCATAGGAAGGGAAATTTTTCTGATATTTTGACTGCCCTGATTTACTGAGATTTTAGCTGCTTGCTATAGGAGGAGGCCTTTTTCCAAGGAGGAGTGACTGGGAGTAGCTTCCAGTTTTGAAAAAAAACACACACCTCAAAACACATTTTGCTTTAAACAGCTTGAGGGGTGGGACTTGGAGAAATTCCTTTCCCCCACAACACCTAGAAGATGATTGTGTTGCTGTGTGCCTTCAAGTCATTTCTGAGTCATGGCAACCCTAAGGCAAATCTGTCACAGGTTTATCTGAGGCTGAGAGTGTTTGACTTGCCCAAAATCACCCATTGGGTTCCCATGGTTGAGGGGATTTGAACCCTGGTCTCCAGAATTGTTGTGTAGTGTTCACACCATTATGCCACACTAGGGGGGTTTTCCCCTAGAAATAAATAAATACAATTTTGGGAAGTAAAGGTGGTACACTAGGACCCTCAGGGCCTGGATGCAACCCATGGGTTGTCTTGCCCTTTCCCCACCCCTCATATAATGACTGTTTTGCAGAACAGCAGTGTTTGCTGAGATTGTTTGAATGACTAATGTAGAGCTTAAGGTGTACATAAGGTATGGAGCCAACATAGCATAGTGGTTTGAGTGTTGGACTGTGACTCTGGAGATCAGGGATGGATTCTCCACTTGGTCATGAAACCCACTGGGTGACTTTTCCAAGTCACATGCTCTCATCCTCTGAGGAAAGCAAGGTCATGTCAGTGTGTGGATGATGGGTGTTGCAGTGATGCTCTTTGGCACCCAGCAGAATCTGCAGGACAAGCTGGCTGCTGTGATGCACAGCCACTTTGTATTTCTTACCATCAACTGGTTCAGCTTCCCTTCTTCAGGATCCTATCTTCCTCAGTCAAGAAGACACATTGTAAAGTCCAAAAGCATAGTTTATTAATGCATATAAAAGTAAAAATAAGATAGCTAAGTAAAATCCATTGTGATGAACTTGTCCAGTTCAGCCATGAAAGATTACATCTTTAACAATCCCAAAAGCTTAGGATCTCCACCTGTTGCAGTTGAAACCACTGCTAGACAGACACGTTCACGCGCTCACATCTTGAACAATAAACATTTTAATCAAAGGATTCTCTAGGCCCTTCCCATACTCCACCTTCTGGGTGTTAACCTTATGTTGATTGGATAATGCCTGTATGATGTATACTAACCCAGCCTCTTGCTGTCCATCATCCACCACGTGACTGTTTTCCCAAGCCTAATGATATTTACGTATTGTTATCAAGACTTTCTCATAACAAAGTCTGTGTCTATGAGTTCTACCTTTGGGAAAGTACATGTTTATGTCTGTTTTGGCCATCTGGTGTTAGATTCACTTTATTTTTCTAGATGTTGTTCTCATGAGGAAATTTCCACACACACATCTCTACATTTCACCTTTAACTGCATAGCCCATCCATATTCTAACAGGTCAAACCTCCTCTGAACAAATCCTGCTTAAAAAAACCCATGATAGGTTCACTTAGGGACATCATAAGTCAAAAAACAACTTGAATACACACAACAACAACAAAGAGTTGTGATCCCTAGAATTGGAAGCATCATTTTGTTGTCCACCCTCATCTAGCATTTTTCCTCTAAGCCACTTACGGCTGAGTCTTCAGACATGAACTGTCATCCTGTTGGTTAGTCCCAAATAGGGTAGACCTGTTCAATCAATTGTTGAACGGGGATTCAACATGTAGGTAAATCCCATTGATTCAGTGAGTGTACTCTAATCAAGACTAACCATACGATTTAGGCCATGTTCGAAGGATCACGCAACATCCATTTAGTGTAAAAGTCAGTACATAGTGATCAAATATTTGGGGTCTGACAGTGACGTGCTATTATTTCATTGCACCTATACATGCCTCACACATTACCCATGTAACATGATCTCTGTGCATCTCTTTTTGCTGCCATGTTGGCCAGATGCCCAGCACAGTTCCTCAGACCAGTGGTATCTGACCACACCAGGTGACACCCTAAGGAGGGTGACACCACTGGTCCTCAAACACCTACCTTTTGGCAGAAAATGGGCTGTGGCATTCATCTGCTTCCCTTTAAAATGTTTTAAGAGGTGATAGGAGTGGGGTCAAGCTTAGTGGGAGCAGAAAGGAGAGCCCCCCCCCAAAAAATTGTAAATTAAAATTTCACATTTTAAAATTTAAGTTTAAATAATTAATTTTTATTGAAATTTTAAAATGTTATAATCTTTTTAAATTTTCTTTTAAAAATATCCAATTTAACCCATTCTTCACTATGTATATGTAAATACATTTAGGTTATACGTATGATATGTCATTTGAAGGTATAATTTTAATTTTGCAAATTGTTTATGTCACAACTATTAGCATAACATTCAGTGGTATATGGGAATGAAGATTTACAAGTAACATTAGTGCAAACGAAAGCATTATTAAGGATTCTGTATGGTGTAAAATGGGAGGAGGTCAGTGGAGGCTGACACCATGAGTTCCCGCATCAGGTGACACCAAGCCTAGGAATGCCACTACCTCAGACAGCATTCTTAGCAGGCAAGGTATATGATGCCCTTCACAAAGCTTCTTTTTTTGTGACATAGTAAATAGACCCTGTGAGGAACAGAAGCTTCCACGTGGACTTCAACCATTGTGACACTCTCCAGGCTGTTAGGTAGCATGCACATTGGGTCTTCCTCCATACTGGGAATTGTCTACATGGGTGATTTACCCCGAATTATTGCTGAGTTTGCTGTGTCTTGTTTACATGTCACAGGGCCAAAACCCCAAATTGAATCTGGCTTGTCTTCACAATCCCTGCACCTGATTTGGGGCTTCTTACCCCTAACCCACATTTAAATAACTCACATTTTGCTGCAGGTTTTTGGCTGTCTTTGCAGCAATGGCAGTGACTGCCTTCACTCATGATCCCATGCAAGTCACCCCTCAGCAGCACTGTGAATGCAAGTTGCTCTAAGATCAAAATATATACTGTGTGATAGTAGATAGAGTGTGCAACTTGGTGTTCTCCAAATGTTCTGGACTATAACTCCTATAGCCCCTGGTCATGGGGCATGCTGGCTGGAACTGATGGGGGCACCAGGTTGTATCCCTCTCACATATAGATGACCTGTACTGCTACCAGAAAGAAGAGGTGCTGATAGCTAGGGAACCAGTGGCAAGGTGCAGTATTTCAATAGCAAGAATGGAGGTTGTGTGGCCCTCTAGATATTGTGTGACTGCAACTCCCACCAAGCCAGCATAGCCAGTGGTGAGAAATGCTAGAAGCCGCAGTTCAACAACCTGCAGATGGCCAAACTACAGCATATGCATCTGTTTACAATCCTTGCAGATGATAGCCAAAATTAGTTACCACTTGCCATGGATGTGTTGGTATCTAAGGGCACTTCTGTAGTAGCTGTCTGTTATAGTAAGCAAAGGAGGTTGCACACCAAGCCAGACACCTCTTCCTGTACTGCTCAGGTTGCATTCATGGGTCTTTCAGAAAACCACAGCTTAATAGATTGTACCCAAGGTGATTTCATATACTGGGCTGGCTTGTAAAGTGAATGCATTGTTCCTTGTGGAGGAATATAATATGGAGTGCAACATGGTAAAACAAAAATAGTTGGTACCACAGTAGCTCTGCCCTCATCATCATTTTTCAAAAAATGTATTTACTTGTTTGAATGGATGCTCATAGCTTAAAAAAAATAAATGCATAATCCAGTCCAGAATTGGCAGCTTGACTCTCACTGACATCATAGAAATATCATCTCCCTTTTTTTCTTATAGCTTTACTTTGAACACAAGAATAAATATGCCACATGAAGATCATGTCACAGCTATGTGTTTCCGTTGCACAGATGAAACCATAAACATAACCCCCACTTTGGTAACGACCAGCAGTGATGGACGTTTTAAAGTCTGGACGCTGGTGACTGAAAGTGATGGTGAAGGTACGTTTAGTGGTGAAGGTTGTTTTTGTTCACCAGAGTTTCTTGACAAGATTGGGTGGTCTAAATCATGGCAGAGTTCATTTTATTCTTTCATATTGTAGATCACATTTTACTTCAGTGTGCAGTAGGCACTGTGTGCTGAAAGATAAGGAACCAGCTGAGTTTTTTGCAGGCCTTCCAAAATTCCAGCAAAATAACATCCTCATGCCAGTGTACCTGTATACCTAGGGCAGTGTTAGGAAATGTGTGGGCACAACATTGAACCCTGAACCACCACAGTCCTCCCTGTTTCAGATCCTGCCCCCTCCCTATCTCTAGAATAGAACTGAAGTGCCCGTAGAAAAGACTGGAGAAATTCTTGTGTACCTGTAATTCGGCAACAGCATCTCCAAACAAAATAAAGCAACAGAAACAGGTTTCTTTCTTGACCATCAATGAGAAACCAGAAATTCCACTTCCCAGACAATGAGATAAGCTATTTCTAATATATACTTGTCTCTTAGCTCTCATTTCATCCTGGTACCTGATGGATCATTGTCAGGCCATCTTGATGGAGGTTGCAATTTCTTTCTTATCTTAACTTGAAAATGTGTACGTCTGCACATAGGAGTTCTCACTATGTAGAAATATTCCCCTCTAATTTAGGTGGCCACATACCGTTTCTATAAAATCAGTACTTGATCATTTTCTGTTCAAAGTAACAATACCTATATGGCTTTGGTCCAGGCTATTTGAAGGACCGTATCTCCCTGTCTGAGCCCCCCAGAGTATTGAGGTCATTGGGAGAGGCCCTTCTTTCTGTCCCACTATCCTCTCAGGTGTGTTTGGTGGGAACAAGAGGAAGAGCCTTCTCAGTGTCTGCTCCCAAGCGCTGGAGCTCCCTCCCTAGGGAGGCCAGGATGGCTCCATCCCTGCTGTCCTTCCAGCTGCAGGTAAAGACATTTTTATGCTGCCAGGCTTTCACATGGCATGGATGTTTTAAACTTTAAATTTTAATAATGCAGTGTTTTTAATTGTTTAATTGTTTTTTAAACTTTTTATTTTTAATGTTTTATACTGTTTTAGATTTGTTAGCTGCCTTGAGTCCCTGTACTGGGAGGAAGGTGGGATATAAATAAACATCATCATCGTAATAATAATAATAATAATAATAATAATAATAATAATAATAACAACAACAACTATTTTTTGAAAATTCTGGTATTTTTGAAAATACCTGATTACCGTATGCACTTGATTTGGAAAACGAGCACACCTACCTCTTAGTTAATGCCCAGGCTGCTGTTTCAGTGCTGGGTTTTCTTTGCAGTTTTTATTTCCTGAGCAGGGGATTCTGGACTTCAGTGCCTCTTTAATGTGGTACTGACTTTTTTGACTGTACATGACTGTAGCTCTGATCAAGGCCTTGGGCTCATCCCAGGAAAAATAGCAGGGATGGACATGTTCTAACTCAGGAGGAACATTTAAGTACTACCTTCTACTAAAAACTGTGGAGTCATGTTTAAACCAGGAAACCTTGTCATTTGTGGTTGGTGTCCCAAAATTGCTTTTGAACAAGATGACAAGAAAAATATAGTGGGCCCTTGGTATGTGCTGGGCTTTGGTTCCAGGACCCTCCATGGATAACAAAATCCATGAATGCTCAAGTCCCATTAAATACAATGGCATAGTAAAATGGTGTCTCTCATATACAATGGCAAAATAAAAGTTTGCTTTTTGGAATTTATATTTTCTAAAATATTTTCAAACCATGGATGCTTGAATCTGTGGATAAAAAAAAATCCAAGGATACAGAGGGCTGACTACCTAACTCAAAGGTAACTGATTTTTAAAAGTTTCTATTGCTTTGTTCCATTCTTAAGGAATACACAAGTATTCCTTCGAGTATAAACATAATAGCTTTAGGCCTGGCTTCCAACATCTTCAGGGTGTACCTTGAGTAGGGATCAACCCAGCAATTGTTGGATAGTTCTTCACCCACTTCCGGGCCTTGAGCTTGGGAGGGAGGTCTAGGAGCAGTTTGGCTGCTGCATTCGAAACATCACTGGAGTTTCATGGCTGTGGAGGTTGAAACCAGCATGCTCCATGCCACCATTTCCTGCTGTGACTCAGGAAAAGGATGTGAGAGACTTCCCCTTCACGTACAGAGACAGCCCATCTTTCGCATGGAGCACAGAGGCACAGGCACCCCTGACATGCCCAGATGTACTGTCCCCCATGCTGTTTAACATTTACATGAAGCCATTGGAAGAGATCATCCGGAGATATGGGGCGCGGGGTTATCAATATGCTGATGATACCCAACTCCTTTTTTTTATGTCTCTGACTGTTGCGGTGACTAAGGATGGCGTCGATCCTCTGGATGCCTGCCTTGGGTCGGTAATGGGCTGGATGAGGGAAAACAAACTCAAACTGAATCCAGACAAAACAGAGGTACTTGCGATAGGAACCCCTGGCCCGGGAAGAGAGTTTTGTCATCCAGTCTTGGATTGGGTCACACTTCCCCTAAAGGACAAAGTACGCAGTTTGAGAGTACTGGATTCGTCGCTGCAGTTGACATCTCAGGTAGATGCGATGGCCAGGAGTGCTTGGAATCAGCTTCAGCTGATTCGCCAACTGTGCCCCTACCTGGACCAGAGAGACCTTGAAGCAGTAGTACTTGCCCTGGTAATCTCTCGCTTGGATTACTGTAATGCGCTCTACATGGGGCTGCCTTTGTACCAAGTTCGGAAGCTTCAGTTGGTTCAAAATGCGGCAGCCAGGTTGGTCGCCGGAACATCCAGAGCAGACCATATTACACCTGTATTAAAAGCTCTACACTAGCTGCCAATTAGCTTCCGGGTGCAATACAAAGTGTTGGTTATTACCTATAAAGCCCTATATGGCTTGTGCCCGAGTTACTTGAAGGAACGCCTCTCCCCACACAATCTGCCCCGCTCACTCAGAACATCTGGGAAGAAATTATTGAACCATCATAATACTAAATTGATCTCTACCTCCCAGAAATCATTCACGGCCGCGGCCCCTAAACTATGGAATGGCCTGCCAGAAGAGATCCGTACTATCTCCACACTAGAGGCCTTTAAGAAGGCACTCAAAACGGAGCTCTTCCGGCGGGCCTATCCACCTGACCTCCCAAATTGAAGTATAAGATCAAAGACCTCCCAAAGAAGATCATTATCACCCACTGCACAGCCTGACATTAGTAATTATACTGTGATTTTAATATTTTGTAACTTTGCAAAAAATTTTAAAAGCTATTAATTATGCTGCTGTTTTATTGTGGTTTTATTGTCATGTTTTAGCTTATTGTACTTTATTTTGTGCTCCTGCCTCGATTCGCAGGGAGAGGTGGGATATATAAATAAACTATTATTATTATTATTATTATTATTATTATTATTATTATTATTATTATTATTTACAAAGTTAGTACTTGGAGAAAAGGAGCTAGCAAGGGCTTTCCTTTGTGCCGCCACCCCTCCCCTTCCCCCAGCCACACTTAGAAACAGGGCATGGAGCACTTTGAGCATGTAGCCAAACCAACAGGGGGAAACATGCAGGTGTTCAATGTTTCTGGCTCAGCTGGCAAGGTTGGTGGACTCCCACCTTAATACATTTTCACGTGCGATTTTTCATCGTGTTCACAGCAGTTCTGTAGATTTGTGTGTCTCTTTCTTCAACAGATCAAAACATAACCTGGACCTGTGATTTTGTAGGAAGTTATCACAACTACCGAGCAACAAATTGCTGTTTCTCTGAAGATGGCTCTTTGCTTGCAGTTAGTTTTGATGAAATAGTCACTGTGTGGGACTCAGAGACATGGGATCTAAAATGTACATTCTGCCATCCCCCTGGAATTATACTGTATGTAGCTCTGTTTGATTTTCCATGTTCTGCTGTGCTTTGCTTAACTTAAATTGATAGGTGTGTTTGAAAAACACTGTGGCCTTACATTGGTTTTCTGCAGATTTAAAACACTTAACCATAAAATTTTCTGTTCAGAAACAACTTTGGGTAGGTGATAAGCTTCTCCATGCTTCTGTTCTTTTTTTGTTTTTTCCTTTTCAAGACAGAATTCTTTAAAGCTCTTAGCCAGTTTACTTGTATGTCCAAAATAATTCCCATAAAATTCAGAATAGCATAATTTTGGCATATATTAGTCTAGAACTTTCTTGAAAAGGAAAAGGATACAGGTTGAATCTCTTTTATCTGAAATTGGGAAATCCAAAATACTTGAAAAGCCAAAACGTTTACATGAGATAGTGGCTGAGATAGTGATACCTTTGTTTTCTGGTGGTTCACTGTACACAAACTTTGTTTTGTGCACAAAATTATTAAAAATACTGTATAAAATTGCCTTCAGGATATGTGTATGAGGTATATGTGAAACATATTTTTGTGTTTAGAGTTGGGTCCTATTTCCAAGATAGCTCGTTATGGATGTATATGCAAATACAGCTGTTCAAAAATAATAATAATAATAAAAAATCAAAACACTTCTGGTCTCAAGCATTTCAGATAAGAGAGACTCGACCTGTATTGGGACAAGAAAGCATTTTGGGGAATGCTCCTTGATACCAAAGAGCACTTGTAAATGTGTATTATAACAATATGTATATTCCTTGGTTTTTAGTACCGCAGTTCCCGTGTTCTCTGAGATGAGCCTCTTTCAGATCATTCAGTGTTTTTCCACATTGTCTGTAAGAACTGCAGTAGTGAAAACTCTAGAGAAGGACTGAGGAAAGCAGTGGCTCACCAGATGTTGAATTCTAGTCCCTATTAATCCTAGCCAGCCCTAACCAGTATGAGGTATTTATAGAAATTGCAGTTCATCTGGTGGGCCAGAAGTTTCCCACTTCTGTTGCAGGACATTCTGGATTCACAGATGGGGGGATAGAAGCTCCCCTATCCCATACTAAACACTGCTTGTATAACATTCATTTTTAAATGTGCCATATTAACTGCAGCTCTTTCAGGTCACAATGCATATGTGTTCTTCCTATTTCATTGAATGCCTTGCAACTTCTGTCTCCCCATTTGCAAGTTAATTGCTGCTGACTCATCTTCCAGTGTGCAGAATAGCTCCAAGAAAGTTCAAGAATTGATAAAGACTTCTTATGTTGCTTATTTTTTTTAGCACCTGCATGCACCACTGTTATCTTAGTTGGATTCCAACAGGATGGTTTACAAGGAAGCTGCTGTTCCTCTATTTGTCTATGAAATGCCTCTCTTGAGCCAGTTTGCACAGAGTGTCAATATTTCCCCAGTTGTTAAAGGGGAGGAGGAATCACACTGGTCATAATTACACGGTCATAAAATAGAATCTATCTCATAGCCTCTACGTACAATATACAATGGCTCAGGAGAGTTAGACAAAAGCTGCTTGGTGGTGGGCTGAGAAGACAGTGGTCAGTCTTAACTACTGAATTTCCTATGTGTCTGAACACATGAGTAATGTGCTTCTTATTGTGTTTACACATTTAAAAGTGTGGCTGCTCACAAAACTAATAAAACGTTTGCTTGTGAACACACCTCATTTTTCATTGTAAAATGAAATGAACTCTTTAAACCTGTATAGAGATATTGCATATGGAGAAAGTGATAATACCTGAATGGAGTTACATTGGTAGACATTGACATTGATAATGGTCTTTAAGATATGAGAATGTGAGAAGTCATTGCACACACCTGTCTGCTGCCACATTTCCATCTCAGAATGATTAAGCAGAAGAAATGACCTGAACTTTTCTGTCAGATGAGGGTGGCTCTGCTTATTAATGTTGTCTTGGCTATTTATTATTCCAGAAGCCTGTGTTTTGGAAGGCTAAGTTGTTCGAAGTACCTCCTTGCCACCACCAGTACTGGCTCCTTGTGCTGCTGGAATTTGCTGAGCTGCGCATGTAAGAGCGTTTGTCTTTCTTTTGTTTCGTTTTGTTCTTTTGGCGTTTCAAACACTGTTTATGTTGACAGTACTTGAGAAGGTAATTGATATGTATTTCAGATGTCTACCTTTCATCTCAGATGCTTTAGCTCATCCAGTCACTGGAAACCACTTCATATAAAATTAATATGGCCTTTTTAAAAATGGCCCTATTCTCTCTCTCTCTTTTTCTCTCTCTGACTACCATTTGGTTAACACCATTATAAATATCACTCTCAGTGGACAGCTGTTGACTTTGATATGGAAAGCCTTAGTTTACAGCAGGGGTAGGCAACCTTTCCCCTTTAAGGTCCGAGGGACTTCAGCTCCCAGAAGCCTCAAACCATGTTGGCCAATAGCTCCTGGGATTCTGGGAGCTGAAGTCCCTCGGCCCTTAAAGGGGAAAGGTTGCCTACCCCTGGTTTACAGTCTTGTACTTTTAGAATTGATTTCATAACAAGGCATGTGACTCTTAATAGCATGTTCTGATATTAAAGACCAGCAAGAGACCACAGAATTGAATTGAATTTGCCTGCCTCATGTTGTTGCACCCCATCTTAATTTTATGAGGCTGAAGCTCTTAGATTAAGGGTGGGGAAAGTGCAGCCCTGCAGAGGTCATTGGACTGCAGATCCCAGCAGCTTTGGCCAGCATTATTATTATTAGCATAGTCATGCTGGGAGTTACAGTTCAACATCTGGAGTGCCACCTGACTGACAGCCCTGTCTTAGTCTCCGAAAAATACCAGACTTGCCTTGCTGGATAGGGCAAGGGTTTGCCTGTCTTAGTATTCTGTCTCCAAAGATGTCTGGGTAGGCATTTTGAGAGGCCACAGACAGAGCATAACCCCCATTCCCAGCAGCTGGTCTTTGGAGGTATAATGGCCATTGACAGCCCTGACTTGCATTAACACTTCATTTGTGATGCAGTATTTAGAGTACAGATAATCAGCTGAGGCTCTCTGCAGGCTGCAGCTGGCTGAAAGTCATATGGGGTTCCAGTTTCCAGTTTATTTTTTTCCTTTGAAAGTTCTGGAAATGTTTCTAGCATCAAAAAATTAAATAAAAAACCACCCTAGGAATTCTTCAGGTGATGGTCTTGATTGGTTTGAGGGCCACAGTGAACAAGAGAGAGAACTGAAGGTCATAGAAATACTGTGAATCTCATGGTCTTATTCAAATTTATGAAGTGTCATTTGTCTGTGTAGATGAGTGAGTTAACTGAAATTTTCATTATATGTCATCAAGCAGCTGTCATCGTTTCCCTAAACCAGGGGTAGGCAACCTTTCCCCTTTAAGGGCCGAGGGACTTCAGCTCCCAGAAGCCTCAGCCATGTTGGCCAATAGTCCCATGTTGGCCAATAGCTCCTGGGATTCTGGGAGCTGAAGTCCCTCGGCCCTTAAAGGGGAAAGGTTGCCTACCCCTGCACTAAACATACACACACACAGAGTTACCTGAGTTTAAAAAGAAAGTAGCTTAGGCTGAAGGCTATGATTGACTGCATTGTAGATATCCTTCACTTTGCCCTCCAACTTTGGAAACTAATTCTGTGGGAGTCTGAGGTTCTCTTTCATGTCTTTTTGTTTTGCTTTTCAGTGGAATGGAGTGCCCAGTTAAACATCACGGTTCTGCAACCTGATTGTCTGTCTGAAAACATTGCTGCTATATCATGGAATTCTGAATGTTCAGATGGTGAGCATAAAAGCTTCTTTCTTCTTGGTGAAGGGTAGTTGGCCAAAGTTATTGAGCCATGCAGCCTAGGGAAATACTTGAATATTTTTTTTTAGAATTTAAAGCCACTTAAAACAAGCTTTCTTAAAAGAGGCTAAGGGGGGTTGCAGACTGCCAGAAATAGTGTGAATTCAGTCCACTTTTAGGGTTAGGGTTAGTGCTAGGGAATCATGGGAACTGTTATTTTTCTGAGACATTGAGCCTTCTCTGTCAGACAACTCTGATGCCACAATAAAATACAGTTCCCATGGTTCCCTAACTGTAACCCTAACCCTAAAAGTGGACTGAATTCACACTATTTCTGGCAGTCTGCAACCCCCCTAAGTCTATCAACATGGAAACTATACTATAGCTTGGATTCTAAGAATCATTAATTTAAGAAAAATCACTGAAGGAAGGTTTCTCATCCTCTTCTCCTTGTAGTTGCCCAGGCCCACTAAAAGCCCCTCTGGTGTCATTAATTTAAGTCTCTGCTCTGGAAGATAGGCAGAATAAAAGTTAAATAAATAAATTTTACATGGGCACTGGTGAAAACAGTTTTTGACTTGTAGGTCTTCATTATAGGAAATGCCAGAATGCTTCCTTGAAAAGAGCACCTGGAAATCTTGGCAACCCAATCTATTTTTATAACTGAAAATGGGTTTTGGCATGTAGATCTTCACTAAAGGGAAAGCAAAGATATGTCACCTGGCAATCTTGGCACTCCAGTACATTTTTGTAGTCTTCTATTCCAGTAAGGAAGGGGTTCCCAACTTGGGGTGCAATATAGAATTTCAGGGGGTGCAACAAAGATACTTGTGTGAATCTGGATTCAGTTCTCTTTTGTCAGTCAAGAAAAAAATCTTAAGAATCTCCTGAATCCACAAGCAGACCTGTGGATCACAATCAGCAAGAAAGTTCCAAAGTTTGACAAAATCATGAATGGGATGCAGGGGCAAAGATGTCATTGAATTTTATGTTCCAGTTGGGGTTGATTTTGCTGTTTATAATTTTTTTTTAATAAATTAGAATCTAATTGCTTAGCTTAGATTTGCATTTTATGCAGTGAGTTAAAAGTGTGTTCTTATTTTTTAAGTTCAGCACTACATCCACATTGCAAAAATAATACAGTTTGACACTACCTTAACTGCCATGGCTCAGCGCTATGGAGTTCTGGGAACTGTAGTTTGCTGCAGCACCAGAGATCTCTGACAGAGTAGGCTAAATGTCTCACAAAACTATAGTTCCCAGGATTCCATAGCATCAAACCATGGCAGTTAAAGTAGTATCAAACTGGATCATTTCTGCAGTGTAGATGCAACCTTTGATTGTTAGTGCCGTCATAAGGCACCTTCACCCATACTACTATTTGCTTGTGACACTATAGATCAGGGGTAGGCAACCTTTCCCCTTTAAGGGCCGAGGGACTTCAGCTCCCAGAAGCCTCAGCCATGTTGGCCAATAGTCCCATGTTGGCCAATAGCTCCTGGGATTCTGGGAGCTGAAGTCCCTCGGCCCTTAAAGGGGAAAGGTTGCCTACCCCTGCTATAGATAGAGGTCTGGTTTATCAAAAGTTAGTCTATACAGGCAGTTCCAGGGGTTGAGCAGAATGGAAGATTCCATGATAGTTTTGTGATTCAGTGACTCTCAAGTCACTAACAGTCTTGCTGAAATAGAAAGTGGGGAATATTCTTAAAATGTAAAAATGTTCTCTTCTTTTCAGTGTTTGTATTTAAACCAAGTGAACCACGACCCTTCTGCATCCAGAGAAAGGTCTGCAGAGGCAGAGTCCTGTGGGCTGTCTTTGTTCCAAGGGAAGTGCCTGAATGTATTAGCTCTGAAAAATATCAGTGGCTGAGCCAATCTCAGTTTTACTTTCTGACTGAAACATATGTAAGTTGTGTTCCTGTTTTGTTTTGTTTTGTTCCATTTGGGTCAGCATTTATTGACATACTGGAAGCACATAAAAACAGTATTATATATTAGTACTGCTCATTTCTGAAGACTTTTTCTTTGTACTACCATGATCTTATCTTCCCTAGTCATGGGAGGAAGGCTAGGGAAATAAATAATTAGCTGCCTCTTTTTGTAAAAGAGACTGAGTCACAAAGCCGAGAGGATGGACTTGAATAAATAGGGAATTGAACTTGAGTCCCTTGCTTCTGAAATCAGGTCCACTCTGTCCACTACACACAGCCTCTGATTTCAGGATATTTGGATTGCATTCTTACTATAACTCCTTTGGCCAAATGCTGTAACTCTGCATCCAGTGCTGTGAAACTGAGACTTTCCTCACTCTCCTGTTGCAGTCTTTCTGTGGTGCCAAAAACCTGCTCCAGAGTGTTTCCCAGTCTTGAGTGGGCTCTTAGAGTGCATCGGAGCTGGGTGTCATTGACTGTGGTGGAAGCTTACCATGAGATCCTGACAGTTATATTGTCAAGACTAATTCAAATATTTATGCTAACTTGTATGAGCTAACTTTAAGTTGGCACCCTGTTTAAGAAATCTTAGCCAATTAATTGGATGAGATCTAGCTGTTTTCTGAGAGATCTAAAATACACATCTACTTGCATGAAGGTAAAACCAAGTCATGGTGAAAAAGCTGGCATGGACTGACTGGCATCCTGTTACTGGTGTATACATCTGTAAGCTTCCCTTATGCCTGTACATGTCCTTTTCTCTGTATCACTAAATCTTCCTATATCACTAAAACTGTCTCGGACTTAATGTACAAAATCTGAAGCCCCACAGAGTGCTGTTCCATGTCTCATTGAGAGCAGATATAGATATGCATCTGGCTGTGTTCGTGTAGCAAGATGTGAAACGATTACAGCAGCTCTGAGAATCCTGGCAGATTTCAGTAACTTGTATCTGATTGCAAGGACATAATCAAGTACTTCTCTGGTTATGCCCATGAGGCATGGAATGGCTGTGGGGAGCCTTCAAAAGCTGTACACTAAGTCCAGAAGTGGAATATATGGCTCAACGTAGCATAGGTTCATTTGTGGAATTACTTTGCTACACTGAGCCATACAGTATTGCAGCCCTTGTGTGTTGGCTGCCTCCCCAAACTGGTACCCTCCCCCCCCCCCCCCCCCCGCCCAGGAATATAACAGTCAACACACCTAATTTAGTGCCTGTCTGATACATTTCTATCCGTACTTCTATTAAAACCATTTTGATTAAGCAAAAGGCTATCAGGCATTGGGTGTTTTGGGGTGGTTTTTTAAAATTACTTTCAATCAATTAATTTAGCTAAAATACACATCTATTTTCATGAAGTGCTGATAAATAATAGATTATTTATTTAACCTATTAAGTGCTGAAGCCCCAGTTCTTAGCTGACTTATCTTTAGTTGCTAAGATTTTTTGGGATCTGTCCAGGAGATGCAAAGGCTATTTTTTGGCTTGTTTAGATATTTCAAGTGTATAAACAATATCAAGTAAGCAGTAGAAATCTCAAACTTTTAAAGAAGTTTTTAACCGGAAGGGATGTGTGCAGGGACACTGAGCTTCTGTTGTACATATTTCATGGGTGCCTCAGTCATACAGAACAAGGTCCATTTTCTATGTCTGCACCAGGAAAGTAATGCTGACATGGAAAAGGATCCTGCCATTCCCCTGCCTGTAGCTTTTTGTTCAGTACTGTTTTCAATTTAGCAGTTTTTAAATTGTTCATCAGTATTTCAGTTTATTTATGTCCTGTTTTAATCTACACTGTAAGCTGCCTATAGAGATAGTTATAGATAGATATAGATAGATAGTAATTAAAATATGTAGTTCCTCTATCTAGATCAGAAATGGCCAGCTAGCCATGTTGAGACCCTTAAGGCAAATTTATCTGTGGCCCCAAACAACACTTGTCAAATTTTAATCCATCCATTTATGTCGCAAGGGGAAGACTCTGTTAAGGGGGTGGGGTAAGAAATTACCATTTTATCTCTCCTCTGCATTTTATTTTCAATGTTATCTGTAATTTTATAGATTGTTATGGATATTTATATTTCACATTGTATTTCTTTTTTTAAAAAAAACAACTCATTGAAATTTTGAAGAAAGTTTTTTTGCATTGTAAACTTGTTTATTCATTTTGAATGTTTAGGAATTGATGACGTTTAGCACAAAAACTCCAGAAGAGAGACTTACGCCCTCCAGCAGACAGGTATTGATTTTTCAAAGAGCTAAGGAGGAAACTGTGAAAATGCTGGAAATCTGTTCTATGAGATCTATTGCAGCTACCCAGTATTTATTATATTTGATTGTGCTCTTTTCTGTTTTATGTTATGCAGGTTGAGTAATCCTTATTCCTTATGTTGGTACATTCAGTACAGCCTCTTTCATAATTCTGTGGTGGTTACTTAAAAGACCAAAATGTCATACTACAAAGTTTTGTGTCATAGTCTTGATATGAAAAATTAGAGCTTTATGCCTTGACATTCACAAGATATAAAAATTAATATGAATTATTTTGCTTCCTGTGATCAAAAAGAGACTCACTGAGTCAGGCTTGTAGGAAGTCATAAGCACTGGTTCCTGGTGGCCCTCCACGTTCATGGCCTTGACACTCGTTTTGAATATTTGTGAGGTCAAGACCGCTAACCTGGGCATTCCTCCTCCCCCTCCCTCCTGGGCATTTCCCCTCTGGGGAAAAAAAGCCCAGGAGCTAATTCTGTTCATTTCCCATCTGGCCAGGCAGCGATCTGGCCAGGAAAGGAGGGAGGAGCCTCCACCCTTTCCCAGCTGATTGCTTTTTGGGCTGCCTAGCTGGACAGCCCAGGCAGCAATCGGGCTGGGAAAGGATCATGGGGGGGTGGAGGCTCCTCCTTCCTTTCCCAGCCAGATTGCTGCCTGATGAAGGCAGAGCTCTGGCCAGGAAAGAAGTGGGGAGCCAGTTAAAGGGATGGGAGGGTGGGAGAAAAGGAGTGCAAGGTCTCTTCCCCTGCTCTGCCTACTCCTCCCATTAACTGGCTTCCTCATGGGCGGGGGGAGTTATTCACGATTTTTACACATTTGCAGAGGTCTTATTCCCTAACCCCTGTGAATGTGGAGGGATGCCTGTATTTGTCTCCTGTAGAGTCTGAACATGGGAATATCAAGTATTTCTCTAATACTTCTGAAAACACTGCCTTTTCTGTTCTTTTAATAATGGTCTGTTTTTTCATTTCAACATAGCTGGCAATTGAGGAGAGCTTCCCCATGACACCTTTTTATCTACTACTGGGAAAACATCAGCAGCAGACAAAAGAGATTGGACAAACTGGCAAAGCACATGTGCAGAGCAACATGCCACAGGAGTCACCTGCAGTCAAAGAAGTAAGGAAAAAATGTGTTGGAAAAAATATATAAATGCTGAGTGGAACCTCTCAACTCAGTTTTGAGTTTTTAAAAATTCTTTTTTCTCCTCCAGCTGCTTCACACTCCTGCGCATGTCTTACCATCTGCTGCTTACCTGTGCCCTATTTTTATTAAATCGCTTCTGGTGTCCAAAACAAGTAAAAGGTAGGAAACCTACTGCATGATCACTCAAATATATATTTTTGGGATGGGAGTCTATCAAGCATGTTAACGTGCCAAGTGATGTTAATGCAAAATGCAAAAGCATTCCATAGTGGAGATGAGCAGGAATATCATATGGCTGGCCAGTCCCAATGGGGTAGAGCAGGGATGGACAACTGTGGAAGATAGAGGACTAACAATTAATCCTTTAAAATTCTTACTTTCAATAAAACAAAACCTTGCCTGGGGGGGGGGGGGGAGTGCCTAAAAACAACAACAACAAAAAAAAAACACACACCAAAGAGCTGCATGATGTAGAATTTGGTATGGTGTGTGTGTTATATGTCCAGAAACATATTGAGAAAAATTATGATACTTGCAATAGGGCCTAGCAGAACACTTACATGTATACACATGGTTGCTGCTAAAAGGTACAATCTAAGTCACATAAGTGAACACCTGTCCTGGCAATGGGACTTTCGCCCTCTCACCTTCACCTTCCAAAGCAGTGGTGACGAACCTATGGCACACGTGCCAGAGGGGGCACTCAGAGCCCTCTCTGGGGGCATGCACACCATCGCCCCAGCACAGAGTTCACCAGAGTTTGTTACTAGAAAGCAAGAGGGATGGCATCACTCACAAGTTCACCAGGCTTTCCAAGCAGGTTTTGAAGGTGTGCAGGATGGAAAGGATGTCCACTCTTTATGTTGATGGAAGCAGTCCTGTCTGCAGAACTATCTCATTGGATTTTACTGAAGGCATGACCTATAGTAAAACTGACTGAGAATAAACTGATAGGGATCTCTTTTATTGGTCTCTCAGTTGCACATTTCTGTTTATACTGCCTTTTGAAACAGAACTGATGATGTTCCTAATGATGTTGAAATGGAAAATGACAATGGAGAAGATGAATCAGAGGAGGAAACAGACATTACTGAAGTACATCCAGAGGCTTCAGATGCATTGGAGTGTTTGCGGGAAGTTATACCTAAATTATCAAAAGCTCAGGAAAAAGAACTGCGTAAATTAAGAAAAGTGGACTACAGCTGGGCATCAGCTCTCTAGATGTATAATGCTATGGACTTGAAGATTTAAATTTCTTAACTGATAATTTAAGAAGACATTCATATTTTCAAATAAAAGGTTGATTTTCCCCCCCAGGACTATCTTTGATCATCTGACATAATGTAATGTAAGTCTTCTATAGTGAATTTTGTTAAAACAGCAGTTTGTAAGGATGAGTATAAAAAGACGTTTTATGATGACTAACTTTAGACTCTTGAGCTTAGTGACAGAGGTTGGTGAACAAGCAAGACCAGCAGGGGTGTTTTACGTGGGTGTTTAATGGGAGTTTTTCAGGAGGAAGCCCAGACTGTGTTTCAGCGCCTACTGAAGACTACTGAGAATGCAGTGAGGGAATTGCTGCAGTCACCTACAACAGTTGTGGTATGTTTGTGTTTTTGCCTAACAATGTGAGTAACTTCAACTGCACCAAGTGCAAGTTAGTATCCCTGTTGGAAGAGAAGGTACAGCAGCTGAAGGCTCAGGTATCTACACTTCATCATACTAGGAAGCAAGAGCTTTTCCTGGACAGAATGGAATGGATAGTCCTGGATGAGAAATATATAGAGGAAGTTTCTGTGGAGGAGGTCACTTCCCATACACAGGAGGTGGACAGTTGGAAGAATGTGACAAGTAGAAGTGGGGAAGTCAGGGATTGTTCTGTAATACATAATTGATTTGTAGTTCTCTCCCTTATCAGAGATGACAAGGAAGAGCAGTAGGACCAGTCATTTTTAAAAGTCCATCTTAGGAGTACCATCACAAGGCATAGCTGCTGTTAAACCTTGGGGGAGGCTGGTGATGGGGGACTCTTTGCTGAGGGGTACAGAAACTGGTTTGCAAGCCTGACAAGATGCCTCAGGATGTGTGTTGTCTTCCTGGGGCAAAAATCCACGATGTGACAGACTGACAAGACTTGTCAAACCTGCTGACCATTACCCCTTCCTTTTGTTCCATGTGGGAACCAATGATACTGCAAGGCACAGCCTTCAGAATATTATAAGGGAATATGAGGCTCTGAGTAGGAACCTGAAAAAGCTGGATGCAAAGATTGTCATCTTGTGTCTTCTCCTAGTTGAAGGGCATGGTGCAGGAAAAGGGGAAAATAGTTGGCTCTATAGATGGTGCCACCAAGAACAATTTGGATTCTTGAAGCCTGTGGTTTCTGGAAGTGGGACTTCTGGAAGGGATGGTTTGTACCTCAAACCAGTTGGCAGAAGTGTTTTTGCCAACAGTCTCAAAAATTTGATCAGGAAGGCTTTAAACTGAGTTATGTAGGGGAGAGAGACAGTATTTTGTAAGGCAGGAGTTCATCAAGGGCTGAAGATAATAATCAAATTGTTATAGAGGGAATAAGGCAAATAGCGCAAAGCCCCAACAGTGGGAGGGGAAAAACTTTTCATGGTCAGCTAGTGGGGAGGTCCCATGGTCATAGATGTCTCTACACTAATGCACAGAGCATGGGAAATAAGATGAGCTTTAATTGCTAGCATAACAAAGCAAATAATAATATAATAATATAATAAATTTTTATTTGTAGCCCGCCCCTCTGCAAAGCAATCGGGGCGGGGGACAACAGCGTTTAAAACAAAACAACATTAAAACATTCTCTCTCCCCAATCCCTGCCTCCCTCCGCCCAACCCCTTAAAATAGAATTAAAACAAAGAAAGTTAAAATACATATAATAAATTAAAACAAAATATCACAAGAGGGTCAGACAAATGGAATCCCCTTTATTGGGCCGACAACTATTCCGGGAAGGCCTGCCGGAAGAGATCCGTCTTTACTGCTTTCTTGAAAGCAGTAAGAGTGGTGATAAGACGGATCTCATCCAGCAGGCCATTCCAAAGTCTGGGAGCGGTTGCGGAGAAGGCCCTCTGGGAGGTCTGAGACAGCCTAGTTTTTATAGGCTGTAACAGATTCCTCCCAAAGGACCGAAGGGCGCGGGGGGGATCGTATGGGGAGAGGCGGTCCCTAAGATAAGATGGACCCAAGCCATGTAGGGCTTTAAAGGTTAAAACCAACACCTTGTACTGCGCCCGGAAACTAATAGGCAGCCAGTGGAGGGATTTGAGCACCGGTGTTATGTGCTCCCTCCTAGATGTTCCGGCAATTAGCCTGGCTGCCATATTTTGCACCAGTTGAAGTTTCCGGGTTAGGCACAAGGGTAGCCCCATGTAGAGTGCGTTGCAGAAATCCAGACGCGAGGTTACCAGGGCGTGTACCACAGCTTCCAGATCCCTTCTATCCAGATAAGGGCGCAGTTGGCGTATCAGCCGAAGCTGATAACAGGCACTCCTGACCACCGCATTCACCTGACTAGTCATGTGAAGCGATGAATCTAGAAGTACCCCCAGACTGCGAACACAGTCCTTAGAGGAGAGTGTGACTCCATCCAGGACTGGAGACTGTATTCCCAAATCTGGTTTCGGGCCTGTAACTGCAAGTACCTCCGTTTTGTCTGGATTCAACTTCAATCTGTTTTTCCTCATCCAACCCATTACCGCTCTAAGACAGTCATCAAGAGGAGAGGCGCCATCTGAAGTCTGAGTCGATGATCTGGTCATGGAGAGATATATCTGGGTGTCGTCAGCGTACTGAAGACACCGAGCTCCATGCCTCCGAATGATCTCACCAAGCGGCTTCATGTAAATGTTAAATAGCATCGGGGACAGGATGGCGCCCTGAGGGACGCCACAATTAAGCTCAATTTTGGATGAGCAACTGTCCCCGAGCCTCACCCTCTGAGATCTGCCCGAGAGGAAGGAACGGAACCACTGCAAAGCAGTGCCTCCAATTCCTAACTCTCTCAGGCGATCTAAGAGGATGCCATGATCTATGGTGTCAAAGGCTGCTGAGAGATCCAAGAGCACCAACAAGGTCACACTACCCCCGTCGATGCTCAAGCGGAGGTCATCGGTCAGAGCAACCATGGCAGTCTCCACTCCGTATCCTGTCCTGAAGCCGGTTTGAAATGGGTCGAGATAATCGGTTTCATCCAGGACTGCTTGTAGTTGGGAAGCAACTGCCCTCTCGATCACCTTGGTCAAAAAAGGGAGCAAGGAGACTGGTCTATAGTTGTTTCTATCCAGGGGATCTAGCGAAGGCTTTTTCAGGAGTGGCTTTACCGCCGCCTCCTTTAGGCAAGATGGTACCTTGCCTTCCCTGAATGACGCGTTGATTGTGTCCCGAAGGAACACCCTCAACGCGTCCCCCCCCCCTGGACGACCAGCCATGATGGACAAGGATCGAGGGGGCAAGTCGTCTTTCTCACACTTCCAAGCAGCCTGTCCACGTCATCGGTACTCACAGATTGTAGCTGATCCAGTAAAGTGCCATCCACGGAGTTCCTGGATACCTCGTCTACGGATTCTGCCGAAACAATGGCGTCAAGGTCGGCTCTTATCCGAGAGATTTTATCTGCAAAGTGAGTGTTAAAAGCCTCACAGCAGGCTGTTGTTGGGTTAAGTAGGGGGTTTGACGCAGGAGGAGCCCTTGTCAACTCCCCCACCACCCTAAACAGCTCTGCCGGGCGAGACTCTGCAGACGCAATGCGTGCAGAATAGAAAGATTTCTGCGCTGCACGCAAAGCCTCCCTATAGGAATCAAGATAATAATAATAATAATAATAATAATAATAATAATAATAATAATAATAATTTTTATTTAATACCCCGCCCCTCTGAGAACAATCGGGGCGGCTTACATCATAAAAATCCATCACATAACAATTTAAGAACAATTTTCCCCCTCCCCCCCTTAAAAAGTTATTAAACCACTCACAATTAAAACAAATTATAAAGGAGGTAAAAACCTCCATAAAATCAAATACAAACCATACAAAAAAAGGCAGGCAAGAGTAAATATACTGGCTCATAAAGACCTAATCATGGAGGTCATAGAAGGTCGTAAAAAGCCATAGAAGGGGGGAGGATCCTCAAAAGGGAGTAAGGCCATGAGCCGGTAGTTATTCCGGGAAGGCCTGCCGGAAGAGATCCGTCTTGACAGCCTTCTTGAAGCTGTCAAGTGATGTCAATTGACGGATCTCCTCCGGCAGGCCATTCCACAGTTTGGGGGCAACAACAGAAAAGGCCCTCTGGGAGGTAGTCACCAGTCTCGTTTTTTGAGGCTGTAACAAATTCCTCCCAGAGGACCGGAGGGTGCGGGGAGGATTGTACGGGAGGAGGCGGTCCTTAAGATAGCCTGGACCCAAGCCATTTAGGGCTTTGAAGGTAATAACCAACACCTTGTACTGGGCTCAGAAACTAACAGGCAGCCAGTGGAGGGACCTTAGCACCGGAGTGATATGGTCCCCCTTAGATGTACCAGATATTAATCTGGCTGCCATATTTTGAACCAATTCTGTCTTAGGAAGATGTTTCCTAAGGCGAGTTCTGTCGGATAAGAGACGAGACTTCCGCCATTCGCACTCTAGTCGTTGTCCAGCTCGCTTCATCCTCCTAAGCTCCTCGGTGTACCAGGGCTTACGATTAGAAGCGGGCTGGAAAGGACGCTTGGGAGCGATTGTGTCGATAGCCCTGGTGAGATCGATGTTCCAGGTGTCCACCAAGGCCTCGACAGAATCACCGGCGTTACCAACCATTAAACCCTCTAAGGCTTTCTGGAAACCAATTGGTTCCATTAGCCTTCGAGGGCGGACCGTTCTAATGGGTCCACCACCCCCGGGAGGGTGGGTAGTAGCCTTTAGTTCTGCCCTGATCAGGAAATGATCCGTCCATGACAGGGTGGAGATATTTTTGATCTCAGCCCACGGATAATCCTGCTCCGTACTAAAGACTGCATCGAGGGTATGACCAGCACAATGTGTGGGCCCGTCAACCAGTTGGGATAGGCCCATGATCGTCATGGTCTCCATGAACTCCCGAGCCGCGCCAGTTAAATCTTGCAAACTGGTTTCGAGTGGAATGTTGAAGTCGCCCAGAACTAAGAGTCTGGGCGACTCCAACAGCAACTCAGAAACCAGGGTCGTCAGCTCGGTCAGGGAGTCTGTTAAGCAACGGGATGGCCGGTATACCAACAGAATCCCCAAACTATCCCTGGTCTTCAGGCTAAGGTACATACACTCGATGTGCGTCGTTTTCCGGATAGGTTTCCTGATCAAGGTCAAGGTGTTCCTGTGGACCAAGGCTATACCGCCCCCCCGCCCACTTTCCCTCACCTGCTCAGTAACTGAGAACCCAGCTGGGAGAGTCTGTGTCCAAGTTACGGAGCTGGCATCCCCCAGCCAGGTCTCGGTGAAGCACGCCAGGTCGGCCGCCTCATCCACCAAGAGGTCGTGGATGATGTGTGTCTTATTTTTGACCGACCTGGCATTGCACAGGAGCAGATTAAGGGTCAGTGGAATGGTTGGCACGTTCCCCAAGTTATCCTGGGAAGCAGAGCCAACTGAAGGTGGGATAGATATCAAGCATCGATCCCTCCTTCTTTTGTAACATTTGTTGGCTCTGCAGCCGCCATACCTCCCCCTCCCCCACACCACCTGAATACCCGCTCCCAAGTCATTGTCAGCTCCAGTATGTAAAAAAGGGGGTAAACATCCAGCTGACTCCAGTCCTATGTTTCAGCCACAGCTGCATGAAGGCTCTCGTAATTGCAGATAAGAGGTGGCTCTCCAAGGCCATCCAGTGGCTAGAACAAGGTCAGCAGTGATGGGGGCCAAGGCAGGGCCCAGATGGTAAAGTCCCGTCTCCGCTGCTGCTGGGGGGGGAAGGGAAGGCTCAATGGGGGCCTTTATAGGCCCAGAGATGGTCCCGCCCTCCTTCTCCCCACCTCCACGCCGCTGGGGAAAGAGCCGTGAGGCCAGGCGTGTTGGGGCCAAGGCAGGGCCCAGGTGTCAAAGTACCGTCTCCGCTGCTGCTGGGGGGGGGAAGGGAAGGCTCAATGGGGGCCTTTATAGGCCCAGAGATGGTCCCGCCCTCCTTCTCCCCACCTCCACGCAGCCGGGGAAAGAGCCGCGGGCCGGGCGTGTTGGGGCCAAGGCAGGGCCCAGGTGTCAAAGTCCCGTCTCCGCTGCTGCTGGGGGGGGGGGGAAGGGAAGGCTCAATGGGGGCCTTTATAGGCACAGAGATGGTCCCGCCCTCCTTCTCCCCACCTCCACGCTGCCGGGGAAAGAGCCGTGGGCCGGGCGTGTTGGGGCCAAGGCAGGGCCCAGGTGTCAAAGTCCCGTCTCCGCTGCTGCTGGGGGGGGAAGGGAAGGCTCAATGGGGGCCTTTATAGGCCCAGAGATGGTCCCGCCCTCCTTCTCCCCACCTCCACGCCGCCGGGGAAAGAGCCGCGGGCCGGGCGTGTTGGGGCCAAGGCAGGGCCCAGGTGTCAAAGTCCCGTCTCCGCTGCTGCTGGGGGGGGAAGGGAAGGCTTAATGGGGGCCTTTATAGGCCCAGAGATGGTCCCGCCCTCCTTCTCCCCACCTCCACGCCGCCGGGGAAAGAGCCGCGGGCCGGGTGTGTTGGGGCCAAGGCAGGGCCCAGGTGTCAAAGTCCCGTCTCCGCTGCTGCTGGGGGGGGAAGGGAAGGCTCAATGGGGGCCTTTATAGGCCCAGAGATGGTCCCGCCCTCCTTCTCCCCACCTCCACGCCGCCGGGGAAAGAGCCGCGGGCCGGGCGTGTTGGGGCCAAGGCAGGGCCCAGGTGTCAAAGTCCCGTCTCCGCTGCTGCTGGGGCAATATAATAGACATCACTGGAAACTGGTGGTGTGAGTCTTGTGATTGGAATGTAGTATTAGAGAGGTACAGTGGGCCCTCCTTATCTATGGATTTTAGTATCTGCGGATGGCAAGCTCCCAGTTTTCCCAATGGTGGCATGTGCATGCACCCACACCAATATTAGGGATCCCCTAAAGAACCCCTCAGCAGCCAGGGGACAAGAAAAAGGCGGGAGCTCAGCACCTTGGGAAGACACCCACCACTCCATTTCTTTCTCCTTCTCTCAGCCTCCTTGGTCTGGCTTTTCTTCTCCCACCCACCCACCTGGGGTGGGAGAAGCCAGGCCTGGCCCTCCCTCCCTCCTTCCCTCCTCCTCCGGCTGAGTGGGGTCAGGGGCAGCATGGCCTGGCCACCCAGGCCATTTTCTACTGTGTCTCAGCTGCCCTGGGAGTGGTAGCGGCGGCAGTGGCTGCCCTCACATGACTGAAACCATCTCAGAATGGATCCCAAAGCCCCTCAGCTGGGCCTCACCTCTTCACCAGACCCCTGTGTGATGCTTGGTAGGCTTGGCCCAGCCCCAACAACCTCCTTCCCTTCCTCTGCCTCTCCATCGGGGACTGCACCACACCATTGTACAGGACAAATCCCATTGTCCCTATTGGCTGCATAGCCATTAGAGACAATGGGATGAGCATCCACGAATTTTGGTATCTGTGGGAGGTCTGGAACAGATCCCTCGTAGATAGCAAGGTCCCACAGTATAATCTTTTAAAGAGAGGTAGCCCAAACAGGAGAGAAGGAGTAGCATTATATGTCAGGGATGTTTACATCTCTGAAGAGATCCAGGACTTAAATCCTGGAAGCCAGGTGGAGAGCATCTAGATAAAAATTAAAGGGGAAGGGGGAAAGGGGGATGTTATTGTGGGAGTACTACAGACTTCCAGGTCAGACTAAGGGATTGGATGCTGCCTTTCAAGAACAGATGACCATACATTCGGAAAGGAGAGATGTAGTTGTGATGGGTGACTCCCGATATTTGCTGGAAGTCAAACTAAGTCAAAACTTTAATGTGTAGCAAATTCCTCACTTGCCTGGAAGATAATTTCATTGTCCAAAAGGTGGAAGAGGCAACAAGATCTGATCCTAACCAACAGGGATTACTTGGTTAATGGGGTGCAAGTGGTGAGATCCTTAGGTGGGTGTGATCATGTTCTCTTGGAGTTTGTTATACAGTGGAAAGGAGAACTCAAGCATAGTCAGACACACACACTCTAGAATTTAGGAAAACATTGCAGTAAACTTAGGGAAGTAGTGCAGGTGATCCAATGGTCAGGTATACAAAAAGAGAAGAGAGTTCAGGGTAGATGGGAGTTTGTCAAAAGGAAGAGTTTGGAGGCACAATTTTAAACAGTTCCAATGAGGAGGAAAAATGGGAGGTGTCTCAGTAAACCAGGATGGATGAGTTTTAAATGGGACATGTATGAGAAATAGAAAAGGGGGAAATCATCAAAGAGGAATTCAAACAAATAGCATGTGTAAAGTCAGCAAAGTGAAAGCACAGAATGAGCTCAGACTTGCTAGAGAGGTTAAAACAATAAAAAGCCGCTCTTTTTTTGGTTATGTCCATAGCAAAAGGAAGAAGGAAATTGTAAGGCCATTGCATGGAGAAGTAAAGCAAAAAAGCAGCTTCATTTATAGAAGATGGCAAAATACTCATTGTGGATAGCAAAAAGGCAGAACTACTCAACATCTTTGTTTGTCTTCTCCCAAAAGGGAAAGGGTGCTCAACCTGAGGAGCACAGAATAAGTAATGGGGTACTACAGGAATACAGTAATCTCAGAGCCCCTGGCAATAATTTTTGAGAAGTCCTGGAAAACAGGCGAAGTTCCACCAGATTGGAAAAGTGAAAATGTCCCCATCTTCAAAAAGGTCGGGAGGAGGGGGAGGATCCCAACTATCTTCATCCTGGAGAGAAGTCGCCAGTGGAGTGTCACAGGGTTCTGTCCTGGGTCCAGTGCTATTCAACATCTTTATCAATGACGTGGATGAAAGAATAGAGGGCATGCTTATCAAATTTGCAGATGACACCAAATTAGGAGGAATAGCAAATACCCCAAGGAGAGGATCAAAATTCATAATGACCTTAATGGATTAGAAAATGGCCAAAACTAACAAAATGAATTTCAACTGGGAGGAATGTAAGATACTGCACTTAGGCAGAGAAAATGAAATGCATAACTATAAAATGAGGGACACTTGGCTTAACAAGACTACATGTGAAGGGCCTAGGACAGTAGCGTCACTGAGAGGATGCCGGGGGTGCGGGCCGCACTGGGTGACACTTCAGAGGGGGGATGACACCCAGTCGGGGGGACGCCCCTCCTTGCCACGGCTTGGTTTTCCTTTCAGGCAGAGGTCACAATGGCCAATCTCTCTCCTTGAGCTAGACAGCGTCAGCCTAAGGACACAATAGTGGACACAATGAAGAATCTCCTACAGTTAAGCAAGATTAACATGAGGTCACAATAACTAGTCTCACTCCATCAGGTAGGTAGCATCAGCCAGGGGTCACAATGTCCAATCTCTCTCTTAAAGAAAGGTAGCATCAAACAGACGTGACAATGGGAAATCTCTCCCCTTAGGAAGAGACCATCAGCCTGAGGTCACAATGAACAGTCTCCCGCCTTCAGGTAGGACCCATCACCCGGGGTCACCTCTCTTTCCTGCAGATAGGCAGCATCAGCCAAAGGTCACAATGGCCAGTCTCCACCAGGTAGGCAGCATCAGCTAGGGGTAAAAATAGACAATCTCTGTCCTTCAAGGGAAGGCAGGATCTGCCAGGGGTCACAATGTCCAATCTCTAGCCCTCAAGCAGCATGAGTCAGAGGTCCCAATGGGCAATTTCTCTAATTCAAGTAGGCAGCATTAGACTGGGGCCACATGGTGAATGTCTTTCAGCTAGACAATATCAGCCAGGTGTGACAGTGGCCAATCTCTCTCATTTAGGGAGGCACCATCACCCTGACATCACAATGATCTGTCTTCCTCCTTCAGGTAGGTAGCATCAGCCAGAGGTCACAATGGGCAATCTCTCTCTTTCAGATAGGCAGAATCAACCTGAGGTCACAATGGCCTGTGTCCCTCCTTCAGGTAGGCAGCATCAGGCAGGGGTAACAATTGCCAATCTCTCTCCATGAAACCATCATCAGCCTGAGGTCACAGCGACCAATCTCCCTCCTTCAGGGAGGCAGCATCAGCTACGGGAGCCAACATGGGGGAAAAGGAAGAATTGCCACCTCCACACCCCAGGAAGAGCTTTGCCACCACCTATCTGCTTGCTGCTGCCACTGCTGCTGCTACTGCTGACCTGACTTGACCTGACCTAGTGGACTATTATGAGACTGCTCCCTGCCAGAACCAGGACCCAGGTACCCAGCCAGTTCCTGGCTGCATAGCTAAGGAGGAACACCTGCCCCCCTGGAAAGGAGGGCATAGGAGGGGAAGCAATCCAGGGAGCAGCCATTATGACTAATGGCAGAGGGAGATGCGGTATGGGGAGTCAGCCCTATTACTTTGGTAGAAAGTGCTGGAGTATAGCATCAATGTTTTTTCTTATAGACTTAGGAGTAAGGGGGTGCCTTCTTTATAGCTGCATTGATGATCTCTATGATCATTCGGTCAGTGTGACTGTGAAGAGGTCACTTCCTATCTCCTCCCACTCTACTAACCGTTAAGAGTTTTACAACTCTTTGTCCTCTTCTCTCTCCACCGTTCGTCCAAGATGGATGCAGCCAAAAGGATGTTTTTCTTTTTAGCTGCATGCATGAGGCTCATCTCTAGGGATCCTTATATTAATTATAGTTTTCTTTCTACTTTTAATCTTAATTTTCTTTTAATTCTAATTTTCTTTTCTTTTCTTTTTATTTTAAATTTTAATTTTACTATTATTTTATACCCCAAATGAACTGCTACAATGCTTACAGACAGATGCAACATTAGTGCTAACTGAAATATGCCAACAAATATGGAAAATAAAGAGGTGTCCAACAGACTATAATTGTAATTGTAATTTTATTATTATTTGTTTTACTTTTATTTTTAATTTAATTTTATTTTAATATTTATTTTGTTTGAATTTCTATTCGTACTCATTTTAATTTTATTTTTAATTTTATTTTCTTAATTTGAATTTGAATTTTAAACTGAACTTTAATTTTAATTGAACTTTAACTTTAATTTTTATTTTTATTTTCTTTTATTTTTAGTTATACTTTTAATTTCACTTTTCTTTTTCTTTTTCTTTTACCTTTAATGTAAATTTTATTTTATTTTTATTTTAACATTGATTTTTAATTTTACTTTAACTTTAATTTACATTTTATTTTAATTCAATTTTTCTGATTAGATTTTAATTTAATTTTAGTTCATATTTTTTATTTTAATATTAATGTTAATTTTATTTTATTGCAACTTTAGTCATATTTTATTTTCATTTATTTCTTATTTTATATTTATTTTAGTGTTTAATTTGTAATTTTAATTGATTTTTATTTTATTAATTTTAATTTTAATTTAATTGTTATTGTTGTTTTACTTTTAATTTAATTTTAATTTTAATTTACTTGTTATTTTAATTAATTTTAATTTAATTTTTATTTTAATTGATTTTTCTTTATTTTATATATTTCATTTTATTGTAATTGTAATTGTAATTTAATATTTTAATTTTTAATTTAAATTTTAAACTAATTTTAATTTTAAATCAAAATAACAGTAAAATAAAATTAAAAACAGTAAAAGTAAAAATAAGAATTCAAACAGAAATAGAAATTAATAAAATTAAATTGAAATTGAAATGAAAGAATTTTAATGTTATTTTTAATCATTTTAATTTAAATTAATATTTACTTTAATTTTAATTTTAATGTATAATATTTTAAATAAATAAAAGTTAAATTTAAATTAAGTTTAAATTAAATTAAAAATAAAAATAAAAATAAAATTAAATATTATTTAAATAAGTGAAAAATAAAAATAAAAATAAAATGAAAGTTAAAATACCAGTCAAAATTAAAATAAAATACAGATAAAACTAAAAGTATAAATTAAAATGAAAATTAAAATAAACAATAAAAACAGTTCTGCTTACCATGGAAGGTGCACATCTTCACCACTACATATAAACAGTCCAGTGGATCTGCAGCAGTGATGTATCCTAACCTGAACCCTTACACTCTCCCTGATGCTGCATATAAACACACCGGTGCCAATGCACATTGACAAAGACAGAGCTGTCATGTTCAAGCCATCATGGGCATGTGCCGTGTGTATCGCAGGATTATTAAACATTCTTTGCTGGATGATCTGGTAGTCGAAAGTTATACACATGACTTTTACTTTCAAACTGAACCAGCATGCGCCCTCTGGCACCATTGTTCTCAGCTTAGACTGCACATGTGCACAGTTGTCCCACTGCACTGTCAGTGACTGACACCCACACAGGGCAGAATTGCAGCAGCATCCACAAGCCAAGCAAAAAGAGAAAGAAGGGTGTCCTGGTTATCTGTGAAGACAACTGACCTCATAAGCATATGGGGAGAACCTACTGTGCAGCAAGAACAAAAGCAATCCCAATGGAATACTGAGACATTCAATAAGATGGCAGAAGCTGTGAGGCCAAGGGCCATCAACATACAGTTCAGGAGTGCCAGACAAAGAGCAACGCCTCAGATCACAGTTCCAGAAGGTAAACAATCACAATGTGCGCAGTGGCCACTACACTTCCACCACGCTCTTTTACAAGGAGCTCCACGCCTGTTGAAATTCATTTGGTTAGTTTTGGCCCAGTTTTCTACTTCTCTTAATTTGGTGTCATCTAAAAATTTGATAAGCATGCCCTCTAATCTTTCATCCAAGTCATTGATAAAGATCTTGACTAGCACTGCGCCCAGGACAGAACCCTGTGGCACCCCACTGGTCACTTCTTATCAAGGTGAAGCGAAGCCTTTGTGCTTGGCCAGTCAACCCATTAAAATCCACCTCACCGTTGCATTGTCAAGCCCACATTTTACTAGGTTGTTTGGAAGAATCCAATAACACAGGACAAGCAAGCACCAAGATTACATCCGCTGGACCTGTGTCAATTACAGCATCCCAGTCAGAGCAAATCTGAGCAATTTTGTCTACAAAGTGTCTTGCAAATTCTTCACAGCAAGCTGTTGAGTGGTCTTTGTTTTCTTCTTGGGGCCAGAATGTAAAACGCCCCTTACCACTCCAAATAGCTCCACTGGATAGCATTGTGCAGATGCAATGATGGCAGAGAAATATAATTTCTTCACGGCCACTATCGCCACTGCATAAGCCTTCCAATGGGCTCTAGCCTGTGTTCGGTTGGACTCACTCCAAGTCTTCTACCAGCATTGCTCTAGTATCCATCCCACTCATTTAATCACCGCCAGCTCCCCAATGAACCAAAGTGCTCATTTGGATCCACTTCATGGGAGGGGATGCTTAGGACTAATTGTGTCTACCATCCTGGCTGTTTCCCTGTTCCAGAGATCAGCCAGGGCTTTGACAGGATCACCTGCAAGGCCACAGGAAGCTCCCCAAGAGCCACCAGGAATCCATCCAGATCCATCAGCCTCCTGGGGTGGACCATCTTAATCAGCCCACCACCCCTGCAGAGGCTCTGAGTCTAAACCCTACCAGGTAATGATCAGTCCATGACAAGAGAACTAGAGAGAGTTCCTCCACTCCTAGATCACCATCATCCTGCCACGAACAAAAAATCAGGTCCAAAGAGTGTCCTGGAACATGGGTGGCACCAGATTTTACTTGGGACAGCCCCATGGTTGTCATAGCAGACATGACTCTGCATGGATGTTGAAGTCCCCCAGTACAACAAGCCTGTTTCCTGGTTCAGACAGGGACTAGTATCACAGAAATCCATCAGGTGAAGTGAGGCCGACAGTAGCAGCAGTGGTAATAACAGGAGCAGTAGTAACAGCAGCAGCAGCAGTAGCAGCTAGCAGGCAGGGTGATAATCTTCCTGGGGTGTAGGGGTGGCGGTTCTTCTCTTTCCCACTTGCTAGCTTCTATTTTATTTTGTTATATTTTTTATTTTTACTATTTTATTTTTAACTTTATTTGTATTGTTTTGTTTATTTTATTTTAATATTTCTTTTATTTTTTATTATGTTATTTAATTTTATTTATAATTTTTATTTTTTATTTTATTTTTATTATATATTTCTTTTCTTTTAATTTGGTTTTCTTTTTCTTTAATTTTAATTCATTTTAATTTTAAATTTAATTTTATTCTTGTTTTATATTTATTTTATTTTATTTTATTTTGGTTTAATTTTAATTTTAATTTGTTCTTATATTATAATTGTGCTTATTTTATATTTATTTCATTTTATGTTATTTTTATTTTTAATTGAATTTAAAATTATTTTAATTTTTATTATTTTTATTTTGTTTTTATATTTTTACTTCTCTTTTCTGGTTAAAGTTAGTGACAGTCAAAGTTAAAATAACTAAAAACAATATTAAAATTAAAATTAACATAAATATATATTTATAAATATAATTATAAAATAAAAATAAAATAAAATGAATAAACATTAAAATGAAAGTAAAATATAATAAAAATAAAACAAAAATTAAAAATAATATTAAAATTAAAAAATAAATAAAATTAAAATTAAATAATATATGAAATAAATAAAAAATACAATAGATACATAAAATTTAAAAACATTAAATTTAAATTAAATATGAATAAAATTAAAATTAAATAATTAAAATTGAAATTGAAATTAAATCAAAACAAAATAAAAATAAATAAAAATTAAATAGAAATTAAAAATAAATTAAATTGGAACTGAAGGTGTGCATAAGTCATTGTGATGTCAGGCTGATGCTTTCTATCCGAAGAAGCGAGACCGGCCATTGTGACTCCTGTCTGATGCTGCCTACCTCGGAGACTGAGATTGCCCATTGTGACCCCTGATTGATTCTGCTTACTTGAAGAAAAAAAGATTGTGACCTCAGTCTGCCTCCTTGAATGAGAGAGATTGGCCATTGTCACACCTGGCTGATGTTGCCTGCCTGAAGGAAGAGATTGCTTATTGTGAACCCTGGCTTATTCTGCCTGTATTAAGGAGTGAGACTTGCTGTTGTGATCTCAGGCAGTTGCTGCCTACCTGAAAGAGAGAGATTGGCCATTGAGAGCCCTGGCTGATTCTGCCTCCCTCAAGGATCAGCCAGGGGTCACAATGTCCACTTTTTCTCCTTCAGGTAGAGAGCATCAACCTGAGGTAACAATAGTCAATCTCTCTCTTTCAGGTAGGCAGCATCGGCATGAGGTCACAATGGCCAGTCTCTCTCCATCCAGCAGGTAGCATTAGCCAGGTGTCACAGTGGTCAGTCTTGCTCCTTCTGGTAGGCAGCATCAGAAACGGATCACAAAAGCCCATCTCTCTACTTCAGACAGACTGCATCAACCATGTGTCTCAGTAACCATTTTCTCTCCTTAAGGTTGGCAGATCAGCCTCCAGCCACAATGGCCAGTCTCACACCTTCAGTTAGGCTGCAAAAGCCAGAATGGCCAATCACACTCTTTCAGGTAGACAGCATTACTCTGAAGTAACACCCAGTGGGGTTCCATGGCCATGCTTGGATTCGAATCCTGGTCTCCAGAGTCATAGTCCAACGATCAAAGCACTACACTATGCAGGCTCTCAAGATGATTTTGCCTATACTTTATTTTTCTGTGTTAATAGAGCACATCCTGCTGCTGTATGAATAAGGGCACTTGTTTAATAGGAGACATAACATTTAGAAGCTTTCCAGGAATTTGTGTCAGCCAGATTTTTTCCCCCAATTGTATGACCACAGTAAGTCTACCACAAAATCTTTTTTGAATTATCCTGTCAAAGGTCTTCCACAGATCTTCCATGCTTAAAAGGTCTTGAGTTTTCTCATGAAATTTAAATTTAATATAGTGAATCTAGGATTCTGAGGCCAGCCTTCATCTGAAAACATTTTTTTTTAGAAATTGAGAAGTGATGGCTCCTGCATTCACATCCATTATGTGCTGACTGGATCCTGTTGTCACTGAAAGAAAACCTATAGAAATATGTCACAAAGATTAACTCGCAGTTGGCCATAGATTCTTCTATAGATCAGCTGATCCATAGATATTCCAAATTAACAGATGGAAATTTTGCAGACAAGCACTAAAATCAGAGCTAGGCTGAGGGTATTTGTGTAACTATGCTAATTCTGCTGACTGGAGGGAAAACTCTTGATTTCTAAGCTATGCACTTCTAGAAATTCAGGTGGTTCAACTGATGCTCTCGCAGACCACAAGACTCGTGTCTCAAGTTCCTTCTGTGGTGATGAAAAAGTGCACATGCAGCAAACATAACAGTGAAATGGAAGAATCAGCTAATTGACAAAAGCTGTTCCCAGGCTGTGGTCAGCTTGCCAAGCACAATATTTCAAATACCACATCAGGGGATTTATGATGAATGTCTTCGTAATGTTGGTTTCCAATGCATAATAAATTACTGAATCCAGAGAAAATGGAGGTGCTTACAGTAGGAGCCCATAAACCAGGTATTGGGATACAATCTCCAGTCCTAGAAGGGATCACGCTCTCCTTGAAGGACTGTGCTCACAGTCTGTGGGTGCTTCTAGACCTGTCGCTTCACATGACCAATCAGGTGAATGCGGCAGTCAGGAGCACCCGTTATCAGCTTCGGCAGATATGCCAACTTCGGCCTTACCTGGAGATAAAAGACCTAGAAACTGTAGTACATACACTGGTAACTTCATGACTCGACTTCTGTAACACACTCTACATGGGGCTACCCTTATACCTAGTTCGGAAACTACAATTGGTGCAAAATGTGGCAGCCAGGTTAGTCACCGGGAAATCCAGAAGAGATCACATTACACCAAGTTTGAAATTCCGTCACTGGCTGCCTATTGGTTTCCAAGCACAGTATAAGGTATTGGTGATGACCTTTAAAGCCCTACATGGCCTAAGTCCAACCTATCTAAGGGATCACCTCCTTCCATATAATCCGTCCCGCACCCTTAGGTCCTCTGGGAGGAATTTACTCCAACAAAGGAGAACTAGATTAACAGCAACCTCCCAGAGGTCTTTTTCCGTCGCTGCTCCCAGACTATGGAATGCCCTGTCGGAGGAGATCCGTCAAGCAACTAGCTTGGAGAATTTCAAAAAAGCCATCAAAACGGATCTTTTCCAGCAGGCCTTCCCTGAATAAAATCAGACCATATCTAATGTATCTCTCTCTCCCTCTCTTATGTTTTTATGTTTCTATGTCTAGATTTTTATGTTTAGGTTTGTCACATTTTATAATCACTGGTGTGAGTACGCTAGCTATTTTTAAAAAATTTAGTATCATGTAATTTTAAGGGGGGTAACTTGTTTTTATGTTACTGTTGTTTGTTGTGGGGATGTTTTATACATGCAGTTGTTGTAAGCCGCCTTGATTGCCTTCAGGCAAAAGGCAGGGTATAAAAATAAAGTTTATTATTATTTATTATAATTCTTAATTATTAATTTGTTCTTCTCATCTGCCAATCACTGATCCTGAATTTTTTTCTTGACATTTATTCTTAGAAATAATTTAGACAATCCTCCAAATCCTCCTTTAAAACCCATTCATTTGAATTGTAATTATTTTTGTAACACATCACCTCTTCTAAGGAGTTTGTGTTTTGGATGTTAATGTAAAAATAATGTTCATATATTGTTAATATTTTATATGTATTTTGTTTCTGTAAATCTGCTTAGAAGCCTACAGAAGGGTAGAAGAAAAACAGCATCATTGTTATCTTCATTGTTATTATCGTTATTAACACAGTGAGGGGAAACCACTAAGCCCAAAAATTCCCAGGAGCAATTTAGTGAGTTTTGCAGTAAGTTACCTTCATGGAGGCGGGTCAGAGGGATCTACAACTGCCAAGACTTCTTGAATATTCCTGATACTTTGGGTGTCAATAACAAATACCTTCAATGTTACTGAGCTCAATAGATTAGCTGTGGTGTAGGCAGTACTCACTGCAAGGAACACAGAGGATTTGGGCAGAAATTTGGAGTGTTGGGAAGGACAGAAGGAACATTTCCATTGTCAATTTTGCCTTACACCATTACATTCACCTTGGATTACTGCAGTTCCTCCTGCGTATGTATGTGCTCAGCACTGAAAACAAAGCAGGACCAAATGAATCTTGCACTAAAGAAGCAATCTGTGTGAAACTGAAATAGAAATCCCAGCCTGATGTGTGTGACCATAAGGGCAATGTCCTTAATAACCTTATGAATTCTGCAGCAAACAAGCAAAGGCATTTATATTAATCAGGATTTAATTAAAATCTGAGCACACTTGGTGCCAATGTGTATGTTTTGTCTGCAACATTTGAGTCATGACAGGTGAGCTACTCGTGTGCAGTGCATATTTCCCCCCTCTGTATTGCAAGAAATTTTTCAAAGAAAAGGACTGTGGTTGCATACAGAAAACTGCCTGACCACCATGTTAAATGGCTGTTCACCAGCAGCTTCCCATCAGGTAATAAGCCATTGCATTGAGTGATTTAAAACTCCAAATGCTTTGGCAATGGGGTTGGTGAGGCTCATACAATGCACATAAACAGTTTGATCAAAGCTTATGCTAAAGTCTCTCTCTCTCTTCCTCTCTCTCCTCTTAGGGTATTTCACCCGAGGGTGAAATAGGAGTGTGGCTCATTCCACTCCCATATACACACACAGCTGGCAGAGCAATAAAGTAGATGTGCTGTCCTGATGGTCATAGGTTACCTTGAACACTCTATATAATTTTTAAAATACCATTATTAATCCAGCTGGCCAGATAGTTGTTCCAGAGTTGTTGAGCAAGATGATCAGTAGGCTGAAGAGCAGATCTGGCCATATTTGTGATAAGATGTATCCCAGAATCCTTTACAATACACTGGGTTTCATGGCAGACAGGAGTACCTTGGTATGGAAAAGACTCCATGGAGGCAAAAGGTTTGAAGGCTTGTCCAATCCTATGTATGTCTACTGGGGGCGGGGGGGGGGGGGAGAGATTACATTAAGTTAATGGGCTCAATCCCAGCTAAGCAGATATAGGACAGCAGCCTCAAGTGATGATTATTGCTGTTCTAAGGGACCAGTACACCCCATCAAAAATACCATAACTGCATGGGCTTCTAGTAAAGTATAACACAGTCAGTGCAATTGCTGCCATGGTGCCATCTCCATTCTGACACCTGGCCAGCAAACTCATCACCTAGTAAGTCAGAAAGCATTCTTCCTTTCCCCCCCCCGCCCCGCCCAGATATAAGTTAAGTTGAACATGAATCATCATTAAACTGGTATATAGCTAGGTATACACCTGAATTAATATATGTGAGTTCAGATTTATCTGTTACAGAGAGAATTTCCTTTGTACTTCCATTTTATATCACTCAGTAACTAAATACTTACTGTACTCCAATACGTTGCACAAATTTTGGGATAACAGTCTGCTAAAGTGGCAATGCAAGGATATACAAATGAGCACAACAATTAGAATCATACAAGCCATTGTATTCCCTATTACCATGTATGAATGTGACAGCTGGGCAGTTAAGAAGGAGGACAGGAGGAAAATAAACTCATTTGAGATGTGTGCTGGAGAAGAGTGCTAAGGACAGCCAAAAAGACAAACAAATGGGTTCTGGAGCAGATCAAGCCAGAAATCTCCCTTGAAGCCAAGATGACAAAATTCAGGTTGTCATACTTTGGACACATCATGAGAGGGCATGAATCATTGGAAGAAAACAATAATGCTAGGAAAGATAGAGGGAAGTAGAAAGAGAGGAAGGCGCATGTGAGATGGGTAGACTTTATAAAAGAGATCATGAGTATGAGTTTGCAGGAGTTGGACAGAGCAGTGGAGGACAGGGGGTCTTGGAGATGTCTCATCAGCAGGGTCTCCATGGGTCGAGATCAATGTGAAGGCAGTTAACAACAACAACAACAACAACAACAACAACAACAATGTAATTGCAAAACACTTCAATATTTTTAGGTTGAAAAAAGCCCCTCTCTATATATGCATATATACACATATATATGATTGATCATTTATTATCCTGAGCTTTTAAAGATGTTTACAAATCATTTAAGAACCAACCACTCCCCATGTATCTTGCATTTAGGTGTCACTGTGGAGTAAGGCAATCATAGACTCTGTTGTACATCCTAAACTGTTGAAATGCTTTGACTGTGGGGCCTCCATGGATAAGATGAGTATGAAAATGATGTATGGGAAGCATGTGCATTCTCCAAGCTAGATAGCTGCATTACGATATTTGTTCCAATACAATTAAATTATGCTTCACACCTCTTTGGAATATTATCCAAAGAAATAACAGTGTTTTGATTTTCACTGACATAATTGCAATCTGTTTGAGAATAATTACAACTTCATGGATCATGACTTTTCTCTCCAGTGGCGAAGCTCAAAACCTATGTGGCCAAAACTGCAAATGAATCTGGTCTGTCATAGATTCCTTGGTGAGACTATAGGATTATTGTGTGGCACTTTTTAACCTTTTGCATAATTCTTCCTAGAACATGAACTGTTTCATTAAGGACTTACCTTCTTCTTCTCATCACAAACCGCCTCTACTATTTCACCAAACTGCAAATCCCAGGATTCTATAGGATGCAGTCATGGCAGTTAAAGTAGAATCATAGTGCTATAACTGTGCAGTGTTCAATCCATTTTGTTACTGTGACCAATGGAAAAGATTAAAACTGCAAACTGGATTGTTGTCAATATTGCACTTTGGATTTCCCATTAGAATCATCACACAACTGCTGATTTTGTTTAAAGAAGCTAGTACCCTACTGCCCTTTCCACTTTGAAATCTCTCAAAGCAGTCTTAAAAACAGAATTGTCATAAAGCATAATAAGATAATATATTTAAATTAAATTGTCAACTCTACAAACTGTACCATACTGGAGATAATTCAGCATAAAAACCAGTTTAAAGTCTTTTCAATACCTTTGATAATGTACAGAAATCAAAATTCAGGGGAAATAGGACAGACTTCAACAGGTACCTGAAAACAAAGACATAGCCATGTTAATCTGGATCAGTAAGGAAAGTGATCCTGTAGCACCTTTGAGACTAACTGAGAGAAAGCAGTTGGTAGCATAAGCTTTCATAGATTTAAGCTGATGAAGTAGACTTAAGTCTGTGAAAGCTTAGGCTACCAAATTCTTTCTCTCAGCTAGTCTCGAGGTGGTACAAGGTACCTGAAAGACTTTCTTAGCATATATATATATATATATATATAGAGAGAGAGAGAGAGAGAGAGAGAGAGAGCTAATTTTCCCTCTCAGATGGATTCCTTTCAAAGGGCCGGTACAGATCTGCACTAAAAGCCACCTTTGGGGTGGCTGTGGCATCTTGGGGGCATGGTGTGCACACATCGCATGCCCCCATGACTCCCTGAAGGCACCCAAAGTGGCTGCACATCAGCTGGCTTCCAGGCATCTTGGGGCCATGGCGTTTACATGACGCAAGCCCCAACATGCTGCAAAGCTGCTGCAGGGCTGCTGAACAGCTGCTAAAGGCAGCTTTTCCACAGCTGAAAAAGGAGCAGTTGAAACTGCTCCTTTTCGGTCAGCGCCATGGTAGATTGGGGCTGCCACAGCCTCACTCCATCTTCAGGTGGGGCGGCTTCACACTGCCCTATTCAAGCTGTCTATTTCAGCCCAAAGTTGCTTTACAGGTAGAAAAAGGAAGGACTAGTTCTCTTTGATCTTTTGTATGGAATTACTACCTGTAGCCCAAGGTGTTTTGCACAGACCTGTGGTCCCTTTTCTTTACCACCTTTTCTTCCCACAGAGTGCTTATACCTTTATGAGCTGCTGGAGATGCAGATATTCAACAGATATAACCAGACTGAGGACTTGGATGATGTCTTTCTGGAGCACACATTTGGAAAAGAGAGATGTAGTAATAATGAGAGATTTCATCTATCCTGGTATTTGTTGGAAGTCAAACTCTGATAAGAATATAAGGCCCAACAAATTCCTCACCTTGCAGACAATTTCATTCAAAATCAACTTAACATATTGGAGAGCTGGGCCAAGACTAACAAAATTAATTTCAACAAGGAGAAACTACATTTAGGCAGGAAAAAAAATGAAACGCACAGATATAGAATAGGTGACACTTGGCTTGACAACAGCAAAATATGAGAGGGATCTAGGAGTCCTAGTAGACCATGAGCTTAACATGAGTCAACAGTGTGATGCAACAGCTACAAAAGCCAATGCAATTCTAGGCTGCATCAATAGAAGTGTAGTGTCTAGATGGAGAGAAGTAATAGTGCCACTCTATTCTGCTTTGCTCAGACCTTGCCTGGAATACTGTGTCCAGTTTTGGGCACCACAATTCAAGAAAGATGTTGAGAAGCTGGAGTGTATCCAAAGGAGGGCAACCAAAATGGTGAAGGGTCTAGAAGCTATGCCCTACGAGGAGAGACTTAGGAAGCTGTGTATGTTTAGCCTGGGGAAAAGAAGGTGATGAGGTGATATGACAGCCATGTTGGAATTTTTGGACAGATGTTGTATTTAAGAAGGGGCAAGCTTGTTTCTGCTGCTCCAGATAATAGGGCATGGAGCAATGGACTCAAACAACAGGAAAAGAGATTCCACCTAATAATTAGAAAGAACTTCCTGACAATAAGAGCTGTTCAATAGTGAAATACATTGCCTTGGAGTGTTGTGGTGTCTCCTTCTTTAGAGGTTTTTAAACAGAGGTTGGATGGCCATCTGTCAGGAGTGCTTTGATTGTGTATGGCTGGGAGTTGGACTGGATGGCCTTTGTGGTCTCCTCCAATTCTAGGATTCTGTGAAAGTGCAAAACCAGTTTGCATTCAATTCTCAGCAGCAGGGAAGGGAGAGGAGGGGGCAAAATCTTGTCCTTTCCAATAGGCTCAGTCAAATGCCAACTGCTGCAGCCTCTCCCGGCTTGTGTATTCTTTCTCATTAAATAACTTTTACCATCTTGATCAGCCTAGACGTTGCTTGGCTACCTATGCACCAGTTTTAATCTGTGAAATGTTGGAGGGTATGGAAAGAGCAAGGAAAAGCTATTTGAAAATGACCCATAATTTTAGAAAGCAAAGTGGAAGCTAAAGCACTTGAGAGAAATAAATTACCAGGAACAAATTGCATACCAAAAGAGCTTCAAGCTGCAGGGATAGAATCCACTCAAATTCTAACTAAAATCTGCCAACAAATATGGAAAACAAAACAATGGTCCACAGATTGGAAACAGTGTACATACATTCCAGTCCCCGAGAAAGGTGACACTAGGGAATGCAGTAACCACAGAATCATAGCATTAATATCCCATGCAAGCAAAGACTTTCAGCATATATGGATTGAGAAATCCATAAGTCCAAGCTGGGTTCAGAAAAGAGGCACTAGTCTGTGGAACATTGGAAACAATCATTGGATCATGCTGAATAATGGAGCAAAAGAATTTCAGAAGAAAACCAGCCTTTGCTTTGTAGATTATAGCAAAGCCTTTGATTGTGTAGATCATGAAAAAAAAAACAACTATGGATTTATGAAAGAAAATGGGTTTATGAAATGTTTCCAGCAACATTTTAAAGAAATGGGTTTGCCACGACATTCAGTCATTTTGATGTATAACCTGGCCACCATCGGGATGGAATATGGGGAAACAGAATGATTTCCAATTGGCAAGGGGATAGGAAATGCTGCATTTTGTCATGCTGTCTGTTTAACCTGTATGCTGAATGTATCATACTTAAAGCAGAACTTGAACCAGAGTAAGGAGATGTGAAAATTGCAGGAAAGAACATCAACAATTTATGATACGCAGAATAATAATAATAATAATAATAATAATAATAATAACAACAACAACAACTTTATTCTTATATCCCGCCTTTCTGCTAAGACAATCAAGGCAGCTCACATAGAATAAAATAAAATTTAAATAAAACATACCCTGCATTAAAACAATAATAACAATAATAGTAACAATTGACACCCCCCCCTTTAAAAGAATTAAATACAATACTAAAATAAGAACATAATATTCAAATAGCGAGTGTTCTGGAACAACAGTGGATATATAAAGAGGAGAGAGCACAGATTAGATTGGAGTCATCTATTCAGGGAAGGCCTGCCGGAAGAGATCCGTCTTAACAGCTTTTTTAAAGCTGTCTAAGCTGGTTGTTTGACAGATCTCCTCCGGCAAGGTGTTCCATAATCTGGGAGAGGTGGTGGAAAACGTCCTCTGGGAAGTTACCGTTAACCTGGTTTTTATCGGTTGCAGTAAATTCCTCCCAAAGGACTTGAGGGAGTGGGGCAGATTGTATGGGAGGAGGCGATCCCTTAGATAGGTTGGACCCAGACCATGAAGGTCTTTAAAGGTAATCACCAACACGTTATAATGTGCTCAGAACCCAATAGGCAGCCAGTGAAGGGATTTCAAAATAGGTGTAATATGATCACACCTAGATTTACCAGTGATCAACCTGGCTGCCATATTCTGTACTAGTTGTAGTTTCTGGATTAGGTATAAAGGTAGCCACATGTAGAGTGCATTGCAGAAATCGAGTTGTGAGGTTACCAGTTCATGTACTACAGTTTCTAGGTCCCTTATTTCCAGGAAAGGGCGCAGTTGGCGTATCAGCTAAAGCTGATAACAGGCGCTCCTGACTGTCACATTCACCTGTGAAGCAACAGGTCTAGGAACATCCCCAGACTGCGAACACAGTCCTTAGAGGACAGCATGACCCCATCCAGGACTGGAGATTGCAACCCAATACCTGGTTTGGGGGCCCCTACTGTGAGTACCTCCATTTTGTCTGGATTCAGTTTGAGTCAGTTTTTCCTCATCCAGTCCATTACCGCCTCAAGACATTGATTGAGGGGAGAATTGCCATCTGCTGTCATGGCTGCTGACTGAGACGTGGAGAAGTATATTTGAGTGTCATCAACATATTGATCACCATGCCACTAGCAGAAAATGGCAAACACTTGGAACAACTACTGAAGAAAGTGAAAGATGAAAGTGCAAATTTGGGTTTACAGCTGAACATTAAGAAAACAAAAATAATGACCACAGATGATTTACATAACTTTAAAATAGATTAAGAAGCTATTGAGATAGTCAAAGATTTCCTATACCTTGGCTCAGTCATTAATCAGAATGGAGACTGCAGTCAAGAAATCAGAAGACTTGGAGGGACAGCTATGAAAGAACTAGACAAGATCCTGAAGTGTCAAGATAGATCACTGAATACTTAACTCAAGATTGCCCATGCTATCCTGTTTCCAAGTATGGTTCTGAAAGCTGGTCAGCGAAGAAAGCTCTTAGGAAGAAAATCAACTCATTTGAAATGTGGTGCTAGAGAAGAGTGCTGAGGATACATACCATGGACAGCCAAAAAGACAAAAAATGAGTCCTAGAATAGATCAAGCGTGAACTCTCCCTAGAAGCCAAGATGACAAAGCTGATGTACTTTGAACATATCATGAAAAGATATGACTCATTAGAAAAGATAATGTTTGGTAAGGTGTAAGGCAGTAAGAAAAAGGAGACCATTGCAGGCGGTTAGACTCTACCAAGGAAGCCACAGCCCTGAGTTTGCAAGACCTGAATGGGGCTGTCGATAACAGGGTGATTTGGAGGTCTCTCATTCATAAGGTTACCATAAGTAGAAGGTGACTTGACAGCAATTAATAACAATGGGAATAAGGCAGCCCTGCAGATCTCCCTTGTTTTTATCTTTCTCTGTAGAACTTTATCCTCATATGCTTTAAGGCTCAAAGCTTACTGGGAAAATTATTTTACCATATTAATTTATGGTTCTGCCAAGACAAACTGCTTGAGTCAATAATATAATATGCTTTCTTGAAAGAAAACTGCTTACAAGGCAGCTGCATATTTAATATTAAAAATACCCTGTCAGCTTTGCAAGAGCTAAAATGAAAGCCTTTGAAAAATAAACAGGACTTGGCAAAATTCCAACTGCAGGCTAAATTTAAGCAATAAATTGTCTGCCAAGAACGGGAGAGACCAGGAAGTTGAACTTTACTCTATATTGTGGTTGGGAAAAATTTAAAGTATATTTTTTATTAATTTTTAACACAATCTAATCAACCATTAAAGTAATATACCTACAGAAAATAAAAAGAAAGAAGTAAAGGAGAAAAGAGGGGGAAAGGGGTGAAAGAAAATATAATTAATATGCAATAGGTCTCAGAACCCCCGCAGTTCTGACTAATGAAAAGAAAAATAAAAGAGAAAAAAGAAGAAAAATATTATTCCATCATTACAGATCCAGCTAAATAATCCTACTAAAATTCCTAAAAACCATAACCGTAGATTATTATATTACTAGATTTCTTGTTGCACAATAAAACCCATAAACTCTTTCCTGCCTTTCAGAAAATCTTTGGTTGGTTTATCCTTTAAAACCCACATGAATTTGGTCATTTCAACTAACTTGGCAACCTTAACAATCCATTCTTCTAGTGTCGGTGTTTCAGTCTGAGCAAACAATATTCTTGCTGCTGTTGTCATATGTACCAAAGAAATAAACCATATTTACAAAGAAGTAATCCATTTTACAAAGAAGTAATTTCTTCATCTATTATACCCAACAAAAATATTTCTGGCAACATTACAAAATCTACCTTTTAAACTTTTTGGGATTAACATATAAATCTTACACCAGTATCTGTTATATTGTTATATTCATGTTTTAATTCCAATTTAGTTTAATTCTGTTTTATGGGGGGGAGGGTTGGGGTTGGGGTTGAGATTTTAACTTGTTCTTTTTAATTGCTGTACGCCGCCTCGATTGCTGTGCAGAGAGGCGGGATATAAATAAAATTTATTATTATTATTATTATTATTATTATTATTATCTTTTTGCCTTCTTACAAGTCCATCACATATGAAAAAAAGAGCCATCCTTCTCTTGACACCCCCACATTTGTCTGAAAGATTTTGAGACTTTTTTGACAGTTTATTTGGGGATGGTTGGGAAATATTAGAAACCTAAAGTGCATTTGTCCCTCTCAGAGCACACCTTTGCTAAAAAAAAAAAAATAATGTTCATATACCTCCGATAATCAGGTTGGTATCCCTATGCAGGTAACTACATGTAAGAATAATTATTGTATTAGTGAGTGGAAGGAACACGCATAAGTTAGCTCCACCTCTGAACTCTATGCACTCATCCAAGTCTCTAGGCATGTACATGCTCCGTGTCTGATCTTAACGCTACAAATAAGAAAGTCATTTTTTGGGGGGATAAAATCCAAATTCCATATCTGACTAATATTTTGAGTGGCCTAATCTAACAAATCTTATTGTCCCTGCAGTAAGAATGTGCTTGTTACTTATCTCAGCAACCTTCAGCAATGTGACTACTTTCCTGGTCACCAGGATGTAAGAACCATAGCATTTTGGAGATTATCTCATTGCAAAATAAAGCAATTTATCCCGACAGGATACAGTAGCGTTTTGGATTAATTGCTGATATTATTCCATTTAAATTGCAGCCTGGGTCCCAGACCCGCTTATCTGGCCACTTTTAAAAAATGGTAAGCTCCCATTTTTCAAAAACTGCTAGATAAGCACAGCTGAGATGCAGCTGGGTTGCAGTCACCTGGCAGCAGTGGCGGCAATTTAAATGTGATAAAATCAGCTGTTAATCCAAAATGTGACTATATCCCATCAGGGATAAATCGCTTTATTTGTAATGCGATAATCTCCTGAGTCATGGCAGTTAAAGTGGTGTCAGACTGCTTTATTTCTGCAGATTCGAGCCAAGTAAGCAATCTTATATTAGCAAAAGGGTATCTTGTACATGAAGGCAACTTTTCTAGGGTGTTACTTAGGAGCAGTTTCAAAATTACAAAACAATCTAAGCCCTATTCAGTTTAGGTTAGAAAGAAAACAGAAGTTCTAATGTGACTAGCTGAACATTCCTATTCTATTCACGATACAAATGGGGTTCTGGGTCTTTGGATGTTTCATGGAAAGTTGTCCAGCTATGATCAAATTTCCGTAGGGATGATGAAGTAGACAGCACCTCCCCTACCTCTCCTCAGTCCCAAAAAGCTCTACAATACTCCCTTTCACCCTATGGCACCACTTTTTATAACCTCTGATCTTGGAAGCATCTGGAAACTTTATACTTCTCACAAACAGGTCATCCTCATTGGGCAATTGTCTCTTGTGATTTTGATTGCTCCTACATGATACCGATCCCCAATAAGTATAACCTAACCATTGTTTATCTGGAGGAGATAAGGATAGTAGGAACCTTAGACCATTGGCATATCTAGTCCAGGTGGATGTCTTTACTATCCCTACCTGGAAATGGCAAGGAGAGAACCTGCACCCCTCTTCTTGGAAAACAGTGTCCCTGAGCAATGGTCCAGGACATGACAGTTATTAAAATGGTACTAAAGCTATGGGAATAAACAAGCATGATTTATACATATTTTATTATTTTAAAAAAATCATATTTTTCCTTTCTCAGACATTACCTGTGTCTGAAATCGTAAATCCGAAATATTCCAAAACCCAAAACTTTTTCCACGAGTGGCTGAGATAGTGACACCTTTGCTTTCTGATGGATTAGTGTACACAAGCTTTGTTTCGTGCACAAACCTATTTAAAATATTGTATAAAATTACCTTCAGGCTATGTGTATAAGATGTTTATGAAATATAAATGAAATAAATGGATCCTATCTCCATTATCTCATATATATGTATAAGCAAATAGAGGTATTCAACAACAACAAAAAATCCAAAATCCCAAATATTTCTGGTCCCACACAGTTTGCATAAGGGAGAGGCAACCTGTCCCTGCTAGTGACAACCCCATGCATCATAGGAATGCAACTGTAGAGAGTCCCTCAAACTTAAAGTGCAGCCCTTAAGCAAATGCCTAAAAAAGATATTCTGTGTATGGAGGACACACCTGTCTCTTCTGAACCCCGCGTGTATATACTCCCGGTTCCCTTTCACACTACACAATTATAGCACTATGGTTCCTCTTTAATTGCCATGGAAACATCCTATGGGATCCTGGGATTGGCTGGTGAAGGGGGGGCCTTTAGAATCCTCAGCCAAAGGATCCTCCTCTGGTGCCTCTGACCAAACTACAAGTCCCAGGTTTCCATGGGATGCAGTCAGGGCAGTTAAAGGTTGCATCTGCACTGCAAAAATAATCCAGTTTGACACCACTTGTAGTTTTGTGACATATTTGGCCTTCTCTATCAGAGAGGTCTGCTGCCACAACAAACTACAGTTCCTGGAATCCCATAGCACTGGGCCATGGCAGTTAGAGTGGTGTCAAACTGAATTAATTCTGCAGTGTGGACACAAAGTGGAATAATAGGACCGACTGCTAGAAATAGTGTAAATTGAGTCCACTTTAACTGTCCTGGCTAAGTGCTAGGGAATCATGGGAATTGTATTTTTTTTCTGAGACATTGAGCCTTCTCTGTCAGAGAGCTCTGGTGCCACAATAAACTACAGTTCCCATGATTCCCTAGGACTGAGTCAGGGCAGTTAAAGTGGACTCAATTTTCACTATTTCTGGCAGTCTGCAAAGGCCCAGAGTCATGTTAACAGGGCCCACGACAGTTCCATTAGAACCCAAAGTTGGTCAGCAGCTTTAAAAGGATGGAAGGAACATGGAAGTCACTGTGTTGGATGTTGGGAAGGAAGATGTTTTACATAATGCCAGATTAACTTCCCAGCTTCCCTGTGACTTTTTTGCTACATTTCTTTTCAATCTAGATTTTAAATGTAAAGTTTAACGCAGGTAGAATCAATACCTCTTTTAGCCCTTATACTTCACAGGTACTGGAACACCCAGGGAGTGCCACATCTGCTGGCAACTAGATTAGAAACATCATGATTGCCTTGACCTTTCAACAAATGCCTTTTTGCCAAAGAAATAATCTCATTCATCTCATTCTTTCTTGGAAATACTGTAGGAAAAAATAGAGTAATATTAATTTTAAACAAATGAGAAACAGATTTTTCGTGTTTAGCAAAAGGCCTGTTTTGATGACCATCTCCCCTCAGGAAGAGAACAGAAGTGGTGCAATGTCATGCGGAGTGGCACGATGAAAGCCGCTAGTCTCCTGATCCTTTTCGCCTTTCTTTTCTCAGGCGGTAAACTGCTAAGTAGCTGATCTAGAATTTTGGCCAAGGCTTGAAAATACTTGCCTGTTGGGCCACTGTGAAACACAAGACTTCCCAGCTCTGTTCTATGGCTTCTTAATGACTGCAGGCTCCGCAAACATATCTTAGGTGTGTCCTTGGTCCAGTTTTGGGAAGGTGCACTTCATCCTACCACATCAAGGCAACCCTTCCCTAAAGATAAAGGTATTCCCCATTGACAAGGTTGTCAAGTTGTGTCTGACCATAGGGGGCGGTGCTCATCTCCCTTACTAAGCCAAAGAGCCAGCGTTGTCAGAGACTACTCTGTGATCATGTGGCCATCTGTTTACTTTCCCACCAAAGTGGTACCTATTTATCTACTTGCATTTGCATGCTTTCAAACTGCTAGGTTGGCAGAAGCTGGGACTAGTGACAGGAACTCACCCCATCATGCACACCTAGGCCTCAAACTGCCAACCTGGAGATCTTGTAGTCAACAGAATCAGTGTCTTAACCACTTGAGCCACCACATCCCCTTCACTACATACCCATAAAACAGAATCTATCATTATCATTCACCTCTCTAATAGTATCTCTCCTGACTTCCAGTTCAATTCCTTGGAGCAAAAAGAGTTAAGCAGTAGTAGGTACATTGTACAACCAAAAAATCATTAAAATTTGGGGGATGTGGCTCTCTAAGGCACCTGAGGAGCAACACATCAACCTAACCCCTGACAGTTGACTACCTTTTTTAAAAACTATATCCTCAATGGCAGTTTTTTGTACCATTCCTGCCTCCTCTCCCCAGCCACCATTACATGCTGGCTAGATATTTCAGAACTGCATTTATATTGGGACCTCAGGTTTCTCCTTAAAACTAAAATGGTGCCACAAATCACACTTCCAAAAACTGTCTAACCAACCATCCTATGAATAGGTTGTTTAAAAATAACCTATCAAATGATGCACAAGGACATTTTTGCTTCATGACCACAAGGTAACTGGTTGCCCAAACCTTCTCTTTATTAATAAGGTTTCCAACCGAAATTAAGAAAGACCCTCATAGAAACACTTTAAATTCAAGGAAAAAAAAAATACCCAGGCCTCATGCCATGGTTGGAGGATGGGCAAAAACAGACAGATCTATTTGGGTCCCCTTCTGGTGTATGCCTTTTACCCTATGAGATTTCGTGAATATGAACCCCTGCAGCATTCTAATCATCAAGCCAAACTAATCACCAAGTTATGTACAGATCATTATCCATTTCAACTACTTCTAAGGCTTTCTTTTGTTGTTGTTGTGTGCCTTCAAGTCATTTCTGACTTATAGGAACCCTAAGGTGAATTTTTCATGGGATTTTCTTAGCAAGATATGTTCAGCGGGGGGTTGCTATTGCCCTCCCCTGAGGTGGAGAGCATGTGACTTGCCCAAGGTCACCCAGTGGGTTTAATGGCCAAGCTAGGAATTGAACCCAGGTCTCCAGAGTCATAGTCCAACACTCAAACCACTACACCACACTGGGTCTCCAAGCCTTCCTTGGTTATATTCTTATACCTGTGGCTTCACTCCCAGTTAACGTTAATTTTCTCTGCTTTTAATGAGTCATGGCTTGTTGTAACTTGACCTTCTCAAAGCTGATTATGAAATGAAAGCTTATGCATTAATTCTTCGTTTCTTTTAAGAATGACACTTTCCCCAGTACTTTGCTATCAATATTTGACAAAAAATAGATCTATTTGCAACCACCCCTTGATCCTTAGGGGTAGAATTAATTGAAATTGCCAAAAAATAACAATTCTCCATTACTTCCTAGATCACAAACATTTTATATATTGACATGATCACCATGGCTGGCATACTTTTGGTTGATCCTAACTGGTGTAGACATATTCAATCAATTGGTGAGTCAACATATAAGGAAATCCCATTGTTTGAATGAATCTACACTAGATAGGACTAACAACAATATTTAGGCCCATACGTGTTTAAAATCTGAATAGTCTTGACAAGATTTCCAATAAAGTGGCCTGTACAGACTGGCCAAAAGGCTGGAACAGCAAACTGCTAGATCGGGGCTGTGGCATGCAGGAGCCACTCCTTAGGGGCCATCTGCATAGTCTAACAGGCTATGCAGACAGGCGGCTCTGGGCCGCCCCTGCTAGTGGCAGATTGGGGCCACGGTAACTGCATGCACAGCCCCGATCCTCCCTTTTGCTGGTCCTTTTAGGGGCAGCAAAAGACCACCCTAAGAGCCGGTGCCATGCCTCTTCCACTCCCTTTTGATGCAGTGTGTCTAAATGCTGCACCAGGGGTGCGTCCTGATGCTATACGCCTTGCGTATGGGCTTGCGGCGTCAGGACGGTATTGGGCTGAGGTTGGGGTGGCCAGCGTGCGGCTGCCCCACCTCAACTCCAGCCCCAGGCCAGCCCTTTAGGCCGGTCTGCAACACCCATAAGTTATACATTTTCTGAATCCTATATGGTATTACTCCACATAGGGGTACGAGCAAAGTGCAGGAGGCTATAGCTGGCAGTCAGTGCCTCCCCAAAGAGTCCCAGGAGCAGAATATTGGTCCCTAGGCCTGGTGATGTTGCCCACCTCAATCCATACCACATTTTTAAATGTTTGTCTTTCTGTTATGCTACACAAATTGATATCCTTGAACACAGAGCCACCAGCCTTAGTATGTCATTTAATGAGACCCAAAGACTGTAGTAAGATTTTGGTTGCAAGACGTTAACTTCTTCAGGTACTCCCTAAATATACTTTGGACTCCTGTCCCTCACCTCACCCCTTAGAATGCATATTTATGAACTGATTTTGACCAAACTTGATATTTACATTTAGATCATAGAAGGGGAAAATGTGGCTTGTAGACTGCATGTGGCCCAAGGTTATTCGGAGGTCTCCAGGAACTCTCTAGAGCCCCCTAATATGCTAGTGTAATTTTAATTAAAATATTTTAAATGTATAATAAAATTTTAACATTTTTAAAACTCTATTAAAAATGCCCACATAGTCACCATCTTTTATAGGAGGCAGGTTGTTTTAAGTGAGCAGGAGAGGTTGTTGGGGTTTTTTTAAACACAACTTAGAAGTAACAGGTAGTTGACTTCTGGTATAGTTCCAGGTTGAAAAATGACCTCTCCTAGGCCTAAAACGGTTCAGGGAAGCCCCCAAACTTGGAGGCATGGGGAGGCCATTTTAGTGAAAAAAATAAAAATGTAAAATATAATGTGGGGGCATGGCAGAGGGATACAGCCCTCCAAGCTCCCAGGGGAGGCCAATGTGGCCCTGCAGCACTTTTAAATAAAATCAAGAAAAACATAGGTTTGGGAACCCCTGAAGTATGGACTGAATAGAGAAAGATCACGTTGAGTAAGGATTATTCTGTTCCAGCATGATCACTGCATTCCATCAAATGCTTTAAGCTTCTGCCTTGCTTATGACACAAAGATGGATAGTTGTGTAACTTGGGTACAGATAAGATAAAGAGAGAAATTGTGCCAATAACCATGCAGCAATAAATCATGTTATTCTGATGCTATTCCCATGACTCTTAGGGATTTTTCCCCTGACTCTAAAACTGCAAAGTCATTAATATCTGAGTCATATTTTATATTGCACAAGAGAGTTATTGAAATATTAAAAGGGAAGGAAGGAAGGAAGGAAGGAAGGAAGGAAGGAAGGAAGGAAGGAATTGTTTTGGGGGGTGAGTGGGGATGGGAATGAGGGATGGGAGTTGATTTGATGTAATCTATTTTGATGTTTTGAACTCTGTACGCCGCCCCGATTGCTTGGCAGAGGGGCGGGATATAAATAAAAATTATTATTATTATTATTATTAGGAAGGAAGGAATCTTAGTCTAATTATTACAAGTAGAACATTGTTCAACACTATGGTGCAGGTGCTGCACAAGAACTTTTCTCTCTACTTTGGCCACTCTTTTCCGCCTTGAGATTTCTTAAATCAGCCTGCCCTTGCCTTGAACCTTCTAGATATGCTGACAATAGCTCCCATCATCCCTAACCAGAACGACTATTGAGGAGGCGGGAGCTGTAATCCAAAACATCTGGAAGTGGCACATTGGAGAAAACTGGTCTTAAACCTTCTTTGTGCTGGACTTGTATTGATTTGCAGATTATCCTCAGCAAACTTTTTTTTTTTAAAGTTAAACAAGTTCTCAGGACTGAATAAGTGCTTTCCTTGTTATTTTTCCATGTGTAAACCACACATACGCACATTAAAAAATATGAAAATGGAAATATGACTATGAAAACTGAGGAGACTTCCCTGGAGAAAAAAAAATTGGTTCCACAAATGGAGATGTTTTGGATAGAAGCCAGTTTCCTACAATTTTCCTCACCGCTTTCTTCTATATCAGGACTGGGAGAACCCATGAGCTTCTAGATGTTGCTAGACTAGAATTCCCATTGTCCCTCATAATTACAGATAGGAGATGAAGTACAAAACCATGGATGTGAGCTACACACCTTTTTCCCACAGTGTCCATCCAGGTGACTGTGGGAAGCCCTCAAGCAGGACTTGGATGTCATGTTACTCTCCCACTGTTGTAGCCCCGCAACTCACATTGTATCACACACTCCCATGGAGGTAGCATATAACCATTACAACTGGTAGCCATTTGATAGCCTTGTCTCCCATGAATACATTGAACTCCCTTTTTGAAGCCATGTTATTTAGTGGCCAACAGCTAACTTGTGACAGCAAAGTCCAGAGTTTAACTATGTGCTGTGTGAAAAAGTATTTCCTTTCTGTCTTCTCTTTTATTTCCTACCATTCAGTTTCCATCGATGACTTCCAGATTCTAGTATTATGAAAGAGAGAAGCATCTTGCTACCTGCTTTCTCTAGACCATGCATAATTTCCTAAGTCCCCCTTAGTCGCCTTTCTTCCATTTTTCTAAGCAAGTCCCAAACCCTACAATTTGTCATCATAATACTGTGTTGGCCATGCCTTTTGGCGAATTTGTCCTCAATGAACAAAGAGCATACCTTCTCACACCTTCCCTACTTAACTAGAACCATATATAACATGAAGACATTGGCAAAGGGTGATGCAGCTGACTTTGGGGAGGAAATTTTTGTCATTACTGTTTTTGTCATTACTGTTTTGAACCACAATGCTTCAAAGGAAGGATTAATGCAGTTTGACATTGCTTTAACTCTCATGGAGCCATCCTATGGAATTGTGGGATTTGTAGTTTGTTGTTTCACTTCTCTTCTGTCAGAGAAAGCTAAATATCTCACATAACTACAAATTCCATAGGGTGGAGCCATGAGAGTTTGGTGTCAAATTCTGCAGTGTGTCAGCAGTCTTAGACACATATTGTGTTTTGGACTACAAGACCCAGCTAACATTTCTTTCACCACTTTACCTTCTGTCAAAACTATGCTCAAACTTTTGCTCTTGTTTCAGACTTCCAAAAGTAGCACACTGTGCAGGGCATTTATTACTATAAACAAGAACCAATTGGCTTCTCTCTGGATAACAGCTGAGTAAACATTGCATGCATTGGCTACTTGCCTCCAGTTATTTGCCTCCACTCCTGCTTCTCAGCTGGAAAGTACAGCGTAGTGTTGGGTTGTTGGGGTTGTGGGAGGTCATTTTGCATGCATACCTAGGGCTGACATGTTTAATGAACTGCAAATAGTAACTTTTAAAAAAAGATTTCAAAGAACTAACATTTTGATCTCTTTAAAAGCTCCTTAGTTTGTGCTATGTGCCTTCCAGTCATCTCTGACTTAGGGCAACATGCTCATGCCTTTCTTAGCAAAATTTATTCAGAGGATGCTTATCATTGCCTTCCTCTGTGATTGAGAGAGTGTGACTTGCCCTAGGTCACTCACTGAGTTTCTATTGCTGGAGGGGAGAACTCAAACCCTAGTCTCCTAGCATCCTATTCCAGAACTCAAACCACTACACCATACTAGGGACCCCTGCAAGTGATGATGGATCTGGGATGGATCCGGGTGGTAATTTTGGTGGCTTATTTCTTCTGATAACATCAGGATGCCGCCCATTTTATATGTTAAGCCGGCTCAGGTATGCTCTTTTATTATTGGTGCGATAAGCTCTCAAAAGTCGTGCTTGCTCTTATCTCTACACTATCAGAGAAATTCTGTCCATTGTGCAAAGTTGGAATATTAAGGTCCACAGTGAACGCTATGAGGCTTACAGGCAAAAAGGGAGCGGGAACTCCCATTCATATGCTATATGAACTGGGAAAGGAGAGGGGAGGAGAGGCACGTTTTCTGTTTCCCACTCTCTAGAACTCTGTACCTACCCTGCTATAGCATCCTTTGGTCTACTGTCAGCCAGTGCCAGTGCCAGACCTAATCCCTTAGCATGGTAAAGCATAGCAAAGGCTATGTGTAGGCCCCGAGAAGGACATCCCCATAAAAGAGAAGAACTCCAAAGAAACACGGAATCCTTTTATATCCAAAGGTCCAGACATAAAAGTGAACCATTCAAACATAGCCTACCACTAAAGCACAGAACTTTGAGACACGATAGCTTTCTTTAAAAATTACAAGAACATTAAGGACTGTTATGAAGTGGGTTATTTGAATGGGCAATAGTTATGTGTTGTTGTTGTCGCTGTGTGTCTTCAAGTCATTTCCAGCTATGGCGACCCTAAGGCAAACCTATCACAGGATTTTCTTGGCAAGTTTCTTCCGAAGACTTCATAGGCTGAGAGTGTGATTTCTCCAAAGTCACCCAGTAGGTTTCACGGTGCAGCAGAGATTCAAACCCTGGTCTCCAGAGTCATAGCCCAACACTCAAACCTAATTCACTATTAATGTAAATTATAATTTTAAATAAAAATTCAAAAAGAGGTGAAAAGCATGCTTAGGCCTTTACAATTTTTGCAAAGGTTAATGTATATGTAGATATGCAAATTTAGAAGCATCACTATAATTTTAAATGTTTGTTGTTGTTGTGCCTTCAAGTTGTTTCCAACTTATGGCGACCCTAAGGTGAAGCTATCATGGGTTTTGGGGGGCTGAAAGTGCATGACTAGGGCCGATGCAGACCAGCCAAAAGGGCCGGCCTGGGGGTGGACTTGGGGCAGGGTGACCGCACGCCGGCCACCCTATCATGCCACATGCCCGACCGCACGGCGCATGGTGTCAGGGCATCCCGTTGGTGCAGCATGCAGACACACTGTGCCAAAGAAGCACAAAAGAGCCATGGCAGCAGCACTAAGGGCGGCTTTTTGCCGCCCCAAAAAGGAGCGGCCTCTTCTAAATTGTCCAGTTTCCTCACAAGATGTGGATAAACAGTAGAAAACTTTGTGCAACTCCATCTTTGTAGAAAACTTTGTGCAACTCCATAGTTATAGCTGTCAGGATTTCTTCCCACTTCGTAATGTTAGTGATTTCTCTCTTCTTCCATCAGATTTTTTAACTGGGTTCAAATTCAGTGTAATGAGTCTGTAAGCTTCAGTGGTGTAGTTACCAATGAGCTGAATCCAAAGTTTCCTTTATTCTGACATAAAGCCTGCCTTCATTGAAGAAAGGGAAACTTTTGATCCGGCCTACTACATTTTGCAGGTTGATGTGACCAGCAAGTATTTTCATAGGTAGGGTGAGCAAATGTCATTACCGCAAAGGAGGACAGGAGAGGACACTGCAAAATGCTGGACATTCAAGAAAATGTGGGGCATTACAAAACAAAAGCTAAAAACAAGCATATACATATAAATTCATGCTTCTTAGTCAGGTTCAAAATGGAGGGCATTTTGAAATTCCTCCTGGACAGAAGGCTGAAATGTAGGACATGTCTGGGAAAAGGAGGACATCTGGTCACCCTGCTCATAGACTCCAATGCAATTTCATCAGAAAGCTTTAACTTCTCTTCATCTAAAATCCCTAGTCAACATGCCTCTGAGATACAGGTATACACTTCTTTAGATATACTTGGAGTTGGATTGCTCCATGCACTTTGTTTTGTGTACTTTTCTTCTTGCAAAATGCAATAAAGGAAAATTTAACTAGGAAGAAATGTTGACTTTTGCTAGGACAGTTTGAAGTATTTGGATAAAGCATTGACACACACCATGCACTTTGTCCCCATAGTTTGTTGGCTTTTCGGTAAACAGCGAAAAGTTTTCTTAGTCCAATTCATGTGCCACACAAAGTCTGTTCAACATCCGCTAAAAGGAGACCCAAGAAATGCAGCTGTAAATGGAAGAGGAACTAGTTTGGGAATGAATGGGGAACACAAGCTGGGAGAAATGAATGCAACATTTTAAGCCATTTTTTAAAAAACAAAATAGTGGACCTGTGCAACATAAATAAATCTCATTATGGATGGGTATGGATGAATCATTTACACCTAGTGATAGGCCCAAGTATTTGCTGAGACAATGGCTGGGATCCTGTCTCAGGAGATATAAGTATCCCATTTCTGTAGCTGTCTCCCAATGTTATCACTCCCCAAACCCATTTGGTAAGCCATACAGCCCTCTTCCCTAACACAGGGTGACCAGATGTCATAAAAGCGAAGGACAAGGCACTGTAAAATGTAAGACGTTCAAGAAAAATGTAAGACAGGCTTCTGGGGATGGAAAGTGCACAGATTGTTAATTTGAGAGTAGGTGGATCAATACATGTGCTTACATTTCTGGACTCTCCTTTGATATGAAGACCATCTCAGTGGGAATCTCCACTTTACCACTGTAAGAGCTAGTAGAGGGTTCTGTTTCTTATAAACAAATAGTTTGCTGCAATGAGCAACCTGATGGTATCCTTTTACAATGGCCCAATGAGAAGAATGGTTCCTTATGACATAGGATTTTCTCCTAATACATTGCTGAATGGAAAAATAACTTTTGGTCAATCACAGCCCCCATAACAAGTATTTTCAGACACCCATTCTTGTTCCAGACATTAAATGGTTGAGGAAATGAGATGTATACAAAATAGCATGCATCATAAGGCACTATGCACACAAGGCATATGCATGCAGCAGTGAAGTAGCCCACTGTAAGGTTACTTGATGACTGCCGTGACTCTCTCCTTGGCCTCCATTTGCGCATAAATGCATATTACATCATGAAAAAGACACTCTTCCTTGTGCTCCTTCCCATGTAACTACTGATCAAAACGGTCACACTGCCATATTTAGTGGCATGCACACGTACTGGATACCCGCTGCAGGTTGTTAGATACAAGATCACACTTATGTAAGAGTGATGGTTATCACAGAAAGAGGGAAATCCAGAAGAGTGATCATATGAAATTGCCTACTCCATCTGGCAGCAGTTCTCCAGGGTCTCCAAAGGAGTATTTCCCCCCAGCACTGATGACCTGTTCTTTCCAATGGAAATGCCTGGATTGGATCCTCTGTTCATCTGTCAATGAATAAAATATGCCTTCCTCCAAATTCCATGTGGCACTGTATAAATGCACTTAGTATCAGCCTGTACTCTACATCAGCTGCCTAGTTAAGTATGCAGTTTGACACGTTTTAACTGCCATAGCTCAGTGCTATAGAATTTTGAGATGTGTAATTTGTTCTGGCACCAGAGCTCTCTGACAAAGGTGGCTAAATATCTCACAAATCTACAAATCCCAGAATTCCGTAGCATTGAACCATGGCCATTAAAGTGGGGTCAAACTGCATTTATCCATGCAATTATTACTTAGATGCAACCTAAGTAACATATCCTGGTCTGACCCCCATCCCCAAACCTGACAAAAACATCATTCATTTGTCCTCTGATTGCTAGCAGAGTGGGCAACCTTCCCCTTATACAGCTGATGATGCCTGGTAAACAGCTTGCCAGAGGGAGTTACAGTGTCAAAACCGTGACCAAGCAGTAATTGTGAATATGACAGTTACCTATATTTACTCTTCCATAATTGTTCTGTATTCATCATCGCTACTTGCGCAACTACTGGTGCTTTACCAGGCATCAGCTGCATCAGGAGGAGGCAATCAGAGCACAGGTGAATGACATTTCATGTTAGAGAGCAGCAGGCCAGGAGAGGTTACTTATAGTTAAGTATACTAACTGTAGCTGATAGACAATACAGGCTTTTTAAACCACAAAATTAAAAATAATGATGCATTTCATGGATCTTTTCTTGAGAACAATGAACTAAGAACATTATAAGGTAAGTCTTTTGCTCTGAGGCTGTTAATTTCCATTTTCTCAAATAATTCTGTGAAGCTTGTCAAGTCACCCATCAACTTTTATTCTACCAGAAATATTTGAATCGCCATTTCATTTTGTGTATAGTTCAATATTAGATACATGATTCTGGAGAGAAAAGATTGGAAGTATCTAAGGGGTGAAGCAGACCAGCGGCTTGGAGCTGCCTCTGGCCACTCCAGCCCCAACTGGCCCCCGATCAGCCAGGGACCAGAGTGACTGGATGGCCCACTCTGAATCACAGTGAGTGGATGGCCTGCTCTTAAAGCAGGCTGCCACCGCAGTCCCAAACTACCTATCAGTGAGGAGCACTTTTTCTGCATCCCTTTTTCCTGCAGCTTCATGCTGCCTTAGGCAGCTGCAGAGCAACTTCTAGCCAATCTGTGTGTGTGTCATCTGCATGCCATGCCCCTGAAGCGGCCAGAAGTAGTACTTTCTGGCCCATGTGCTTTGGGCCTAAACTGATATATTAGTTGTATGTGCAGAGAAGTGTAACTCCACTACAGGGGTGTGGGTGTGGACCGCACTGACACCCTAAAGGGGGGGGGGGTGACACCACTGCTTTTTGACAGAAATGGGCTGTGGCATTCGCATGTGTCCCAATAAAACGCCGAAGAGATGGTGTAAGTGGGGTGAGGCTCAGTAGGAGAAGAAAGGAGATATTCCAGGTTTGTTTGTTTTTTAAAAAAAACTAAATGTTTTTTTTAATTAAAATTTTTATTATTTTTTTCTTTAAAAACATCACCTTTTACCAAATTTTCACTTCAACAACATGAAACTATGTATATGCAAATGTATTGAGCCTGTGCATATGATATTGTAATGTAAAGGTGTAATTTTAATTTTGCTAGTTGTTCATGTCACAGCTATTACCATAGCATTGAGTGATATATGGGCCTAAGCAGACGGCGCTTTGCGCTGTCTTCAAGGCAAGGAAGGGGAGGGGCAGCCTCACGCTGGGCATCCCAACCCCTTCCTGAACACGTCATCAGAGCGCCCGTCGCTCCGCACGACCAGCGCTCCGACGACGTACTTCCGCCGCAGCGTCTGCACACGCTGCGGTGGAAGAGGCACCAAAGGTGCGCCCAAGGCCTTTTGCGGTGCACCTTCGGCATCTTGTGGATCTTCCAGGGCCTGCAAAGCTGCGGGTTGGGGCCGAGGAGCGCGGATACCTCGGCCCCAATCCGCAGCTTCCCAGGGCGGCCCACGGCCGCCCATCTGCTTAGGCCCATATAGGAATTATGATTCATGAGTAACATTAGTACAAAAAACATGACTAAGGATTCTGTATGGTAGGTTATAGGAGGAGGTCAATGAGGGGGTGACACCATGAGTTACTGCATCAGGTGATGCCAACCTTAGGGACGCCACCCCCCCAAAAGGATAGCAAAAGTCTGAAAAATAGTTAATATTTATGCAAATAAGTATTTTACAAATATTTATCAACAGAGATTTAAAATCACACTTGTATCTTAGAAAACTACAGTAAAAAGGATTTAGCTCTACTGGAAAGCAAAGTGCTTGTAGCAACATTACTGCAATTTCCATAAAAGTGCATAAAACTGTGAATGTAAAACACATTGGCCAAAATCCAATTGTAAATCTGAACCAGAGCACACCCACTCAATTAGACAGAACTTAGCAAGTAAAAACTTATATGTGTTCTATTGATTCAATGGTATTACCCTACTTAGGACTAACAACTGGATTTAGGCCACCATATTCATTTTTGTACACTGCAAAGAGGACTCAAACATAAAACAGCATTTTAACACTACTGATCATCAACAGCTACTTTGTCCAGATCATACAGCAACCAACATTTTTTTTTAAAAAAGTTTTAAATACAATTTTTCAGTAAGTTATAAGATATAAAAAAGATACTTTTTTTTACAAGAGTGCACATCAGCTTTATAAAATTTGTAAAATTGTCAGTACGTGCCCCCAAACCACCATATCTGTGACATTAAGCAGGCTTCTGCAAGAAGATGCTGTATATTTTTAATTTTTTACTGTAATTTTCTGACTTTTGTAAGCTGCATTGAGTCTCTGTCTGGAAAAAAAAATGGGATATAAATAAAGGGAGAGAGGGATGGATGGACGGAAAGCCATCCTTTTGGACACAATCCACAATGCTGAAGGGGTGCTGTAGAAAACAAGACTGCAAACAGTATTGCAGAGACAATTTTGGGATACTAAAGCATCCAAGCATGCCTCCGAAGAGGCAGTACAAACTGTCAGTTTAGAGCAGTCTTCGGTCTCAATTTGCAGCTGGCATTATCATCAACAACACTGCCAACCATCTGCTTAGTAACAAAGTTTCTAATGCACATCAGCATGGACACAGCTGGTAAGGGACGTGCTCTTTTATGTTTCAATCAGTTCAGATTATGAATCATTTGATAATCTGTTATGTTCAACTTTTTCAGAAATACTATTACCACATAAAAGACACCCCCCTCTTGGCAAAACCTCAAATCTATACATACCTCAGAATGGCTTCTGAGTATACATATTCAGAATGGCTTCTATACAAGCCTTACTGAAATGACTGTGCTTATCAGCAATTCTCAATCTTTTCAGTGTTCGTGTATAGAGGACCACAGCGAACTGGTCCTTGGCTACAATTCTTGACTTCAGTGGGGCTACCCTAAAGTAAGTGGTTGAGATTTTAATTTTAAATATTGGTTCAATTTTTAAAATAGGCTAATGTAGCATGCTCTGTTTACCCACTCTCTCTATTTTACTTATACACACAGACGTTCCCTCAAGTTACATCTCTGACCCTTAAAACTATGTATCCAAAATGTTGTAAATATAGTTTTATTTTTTTTTAAAAAAAAAGCTCTACGCTTTTAATATATTTATAGCTTCTGTTTATACCAGGCAACTCTGAGCTCCTAGAAAGTGCTACAATTAGATAATATATTTTACAATATTTTGCACTATTTCTTATTTAAAGAATATAAAGAAGCAACCAACATGTTCAAACATCATAAGGAGAGCTTGCTTCCCTTCCCACTTTGGGCACATATCAGAGCTCGGCTTACCTTTCTTGCTGTTCATAGTTTTTTGTGGGTTGTATGGCCATGTTCTAGAAGAGTTTCTTTCTGACATTTCACCAGCACCTGTGGCTGGCATCTTCAAATGAAGATGCCAGCCACAGGTGCTGGTGAAACATCAGAAAGAAACTCTTCTAGAACATGGCCACACAGCCCAAAAAAACCCACAAAAAACTATGGATGCCAGCCATGAAAGCCTACGATTTCTTGCTGTTCATTTGTGTAATGTTTTGGTCATGTTTTCAAACAATTCATTTCTTTAGAGGCAAAAAAATGTATATTTATGTTATATATGGGGGGGGGGGGGAGACCCACTATCCATATTAATCATAATCCAATACTTCATTTAATTATTATAATCACCCACCCAACTTTTCCTTATTTTAAAAATAAATCAGAATCATCACCTCCTAGTTTAATTGTCTTTACATTTGTTGTTAATCTTTAACTTTTTGGGATATCTCTCCTTAAATAAATAAGCTATGCTCTTCACTTCTAAGTGAAGAGACGCCACACCTAGTAACTTCCCCAAAGACAAATGGCAACAGGAAGACAAGACAGGTTGAGAGCTTGGTGAGAGGGCAAAACTTTGAACACCATCATTTTGAAGAAGTACTGGCTGTTCCAGGCCCATAAAATAAAGCAATGTAATTCTAAATGGACTGGAAAAAAGGAGGAGTTGGCAGCTGTAACTGATACTCTCTAGACACTTGATGCATCACAAGATGGAGGGTCATTAGCAACAGGCTTTAGCTCAGGAGTACAGCATAGAAGGACATTCCTCCCTAGGTTTTTATGGGCAAACTGAAAGTACATGATGTGACCCATTGCAACGAAGGATACAGAAATAAGAACCAGCAATCCAAAAGCTTCAGGGTTAGGGGCCAGGATGACCATGATGAAATGCAACAGATCGAGAAGGTAATTCATGGAGTTTTGGACACCATTTATGATCCCTCTTTCTGATTCAATCACATTTTCCTGGATCAGCTGGGTAACTGTCAGATCAAATGACCACAGGCCTGTAGAAGGAAAGGAAAGGAAAAGATGCTGAATTCTAGTTGGGGAGAACAGAAGACACATAATGCATCTCACTTTTTAAAAGGTGTCACATTGAAAAGATTCAAAATGATAAATGACAATGAGACTTTTTCCTACTTTGCAAAAGAAAAAAAAAGGGGGGGAGAACAGGATTCCCTTAATGGAAAGCCTCTCCTCCACATATAAACAAACATTAGCTAATTCAACTCTTAAAAAATATGTAGATTGCCTATTACTTGCCCCACCCTTTTTGTGTTTCTTTGGAAATAATACCCTCTGTTAAATGGGGCTTACACCCTGGAAGATGTAGGATTGCACTCCAAACAAATGAATGAAACACAGTAAGGAACATAACTGTGGAACTACTGTAATTTAAAGAGATTTCCAAACTGACCATTTCCTTAGCTAGGGATTTGCAATCTACTGTTAATATTAACAGTACTGCTTTGTTGCCAGTATAAATTTCAGAGTGAAAGTCAGGATGACATGGAGGGTTTTTTGTTTTGTTTTGAGGGTTTTTTTGCTTTTGTTTTTGCCTTTTTAGTTTTGTGCAAAGACTATGGGTTGGATCCAGAATTTTGTTCCACCTGCAGGAAAGTCAATTTTTGTAAATTCCCAATTCTTTCTGCAATCTCTAGCATCAGGTCTCTCAGGGTTTTCAACCCTGCAGAGGAGATGGGGAGGGGAGCATGAAGGACTGCAAAGGGAGGAGAAACAACAAAGATAATTGTCTCCCCTGTTCATCCAATGAAAAAGTCCCAAGGGATCAAAAACTTCTTGATGATGGAAGGTTCATTCCATGAAAGACTTTTGCTGGAACCAACCTCATACATAAATAATTAATAGAGTGGTAATAGGATAGATATAGATAGATATAGGATATTAGATTAATAGATATAGGAAGGGAATGTTAAACTGTTATTTTTGCATTATCAATTTTACATTCAGGTGAGGTTAGCAATATTTTGTACATTCAATTAATCTCAGAATTGTTGAAGAGAACATGAAACTAGAACATTTAGGCTAGTTTTCTGCACATATTCCACACTGAACCTCTGAGAAAACCTGGAAGGGATTGTGCTGCTAGAACAGTGATTTAGAAATGAAGTATTCCACCAGCACTCCAACTCCCTTTCAGGGAAGGATGACAAGGGTCTCCAGTTGTTGATGGACTTTTAATTCCCAGGCACCCCTGCCAGAATAACCAGTGGTCAGGGATTCCTAGAGTTGTGAGTTCAACAACATCAGGGGACCCAAGACTGAGAACTCTTGTGTTACAGACTTTCTATTAATATGTAGTTTACACAGAAGAATCTACAAATACTTTTATCAAATCCAATCAAACCAACAATTCAGAGAAGAGACATGAACTTACCAACTCTTGCAGCAATGACACCTGCAAACAGAAGGCTAACAGAGATGAGAGGCACAGAGTTGGGAGCCAGCCCTGGATCAGAAGTAGACCCATTGACTGAGAAAGGCATTCCAGTTGTGAAAGGTATTTCAGGGAGATCACCTTCAGGTGCCATAGTAGGCAATGGATTACTTTCAAATAATCTAGCACTGATGTCAGCAAATGGGGAAACAGTCAGATCCAAAGGACTTCCCGGCATGAACACTGAAACCACACACAAGACCAAAGAGGCAAGCTGTGCCACTCCAGAGATGATGCCAGTGCGCACCAGTCCACACTTGCGACGCAGCCAGGTGAAAGCTACTGTCCCCAGGATTCCTGTGATGGCAGATGCCCCCATCAAGAGGCTGAGCGTGGAGCCACTCAACCCCTGTGTGTATGCATAGCCAGTAGTAATGCAATCAAATCCCAGAACAGTCATGTAAAGAAATGCCAGGGCCATGCCTGCAAGGAATACGGATTGGTTGTAATAGGCGACCCATCCATCACGGAATGTGCTGAAAGGCTCAGCCATTCGAGAAAGACAGCCAATCTCTTCCTCTGGTTTGGCCTCCAAGATGGCTACCTCTTTTTCACCAATGAGCTGGATGCCTTCAGTGGGCTTTTGTTCACCATCTGTGGAAAGAGACAGGAGCTATGTATTGCTAATCTAAAAAGGTTTTTAAAAGTACCACCACACAAATATATAGGTCAATATATTATGGAAATGTACGTCAACATGCTATGATGGAATGTACTTGATTTCAATGGAGGCATGCAAACCCCACTAATGACAGACTGAAGTCTAGTTAGAATCTAGTAGAACCTAATATGTCACATACTTTCTTTCAGAATGTGAAAAAGTTACTATTTTAACTACAGCTCCCAGAACTCCCCAATCATGCTGACTGCCATGTTCTGGGAGCTGTAGTCCAAAAATGTAACTTTCTCAAGATCTCCTTTCACTCAGTGGTTAATTCAATTATACTTCAGTACAAACATCTGGCTGAAACCAGAGAATACTTCTTTCCAAAATGTTTCAGTGTGGAAATAAGCTTTTAACACAGCAACTTTCTAAGTCCTTATTATGACCAGAGTACTCCTGGAAAAGCTCAAAAGCCTGGGGTAGGGAGGGGCTTACTGTGAGAAGTCTGAGACCTACTACTGGCCTCATTACTAAGGCTTGTCTCTAATGCAGTTTGTCAAAGAATAAAAGTACTTCCTTTTCTGGAGGTCCCCTATCTGTTTGCAGAATCTGATCTTTCTGCAAACAGAAGGCTGGGAGATTTTCACCACTGCATCTTCCTCCATGCAACCTCTAGTACCACATCAAAAAGGGAGCTTCAAAATTTTCTTTTCTATCCCTTCTGTTTGCAGGAGTCATGAGTGGTCTGTTCTATGAGCAGAACTCTGTTTATGGATCTCTTGCCACATTCCTGAATTTATGCATGGAAAATGTAATTAGACCTTCAAGTACTCAGAATATATGAAGCTTTAATAGTTTGTTGAATACGAAGTATTTTAAATGGGAACTGTAAGAAAAAATGGCAAGGAGTGATGATTCAGAACTTGAATGAATAAAGCAAGCAAGAGTAATCTTTCCAAATAAACTTGCAGACCTTGGAAATAGTGCCAAAATTCTGGAACTTGTGTGTGGGGGAGAGAGGCAACAAATAATAAATAGGCCTACAATCCTATCCATACCTAATTAACTCAAAAGGCTTTACCTGTATACATGCATAAGACTGTGACAGACAGACATTTCTTTTTTAAAAGAAACTCTTTAAAATATTGGTACCTTTCTGCACATTTAGTTGTTTTAGTTCTGATTCCTCCGCCTTTGAACTGGCTTTGTGAGCCAAAGCAGGCGTTTTCTGGTAAACCATCCAGAGCAGCATATATTCTACACACATGGAAATTAAGTTCCAACCAGAAATGAATCCACATCCAATCACTGGAGATCCAAAGGTCATTATCTGCCCAACAGCCATTGGAGCCAAGATGTTGGTCAACTGGTCAATTCTTCGTATTGTAGCATTCATATCTATGTAAGAATGTAAGAATACAAATTTTATACTTGAGCATATAGTAAACTGCAAGGTTAAATTAAGGGCCTTTTAATAGAGATGCTCATTATGGAAGAGCACCCCTCCTGCCTTTTATATTGTATTTTTCAGAGGTGGGGCAAGTGCTCTGTTTTGTTTTTCCATGTTTTTTTACTTTCATCTTTGTAGCACAATTTTAGATTGTCTCACTGCGTCATTGTTTCTGCTCTTACAATTCTTCTGGAATTTGGATTCTCATATATATGGTTTTGCTTCAGTTACGTGCACGTTGTTTTTAGTATGCCTTCCAATGCTATGCTTACATTTTTGTATTTTATTGAATCATAAGATTTGCAGACCACATAGAGATTATTATTGAGGCTAATACAGTTACTATTCCATTTTTGTGGACTTCTAATCCACGTCCCATGCCTATCTGTGGGCGGGAAACAGAGGGGCACATAATGGGGCTTGAATATAGGCGAGTTTCCATTTTCGCAGGGGGAGACCGATCCCCCGCTAAAACGGAGGGGCAACTGTAATACACATTAATTTCTAAGGCTGTATCTACACTGCAGACATAAAGCAGTTTGACACCTCTTTCAACTGTCATGACTCTATCCTGCAGAATCCTGTGATTTGTAGTTTGGTGAGGCACCAGAGCTCTCAGAACAGACCAGGCTGAATATCTCACCAAACTACAAACTCCATGATTCCACAGGGTGGAGCCATTATAGTTAAAGTGGTGTCAAACTCCTTTATTTCTGCAGCATGGAAGACCTGTAAACTAAGTAAAATTTATTCTAGAACAGGGGTCCCCACACTTTTTGAGCTGGTTTGCTGGCCCCCAGATCCTCTGAGGGCTGGAGGCGCGCGCGCACATGCGCACTACTTGGGCGCCATTTTGTGTTCCAAAATGGCACCTGGAGTTGTGCGCATGCACCTGCCGTCGCGTGCACATGCGCATGACTCCAGGCACCATTTTGGAACACAAAATGGCACCTGAGTAGTGCGCATGCCTGGAGTCGTGCACATGTGCGCGTGACACTGGGCGTATGCACACGACTCCAGATGCCATTTTGGAACACAAAATGGCAACCCGCGTTGCACAGCGGGAGCAGCAGGACTGGCCGCAGGCTGATTCAAAGGCCTCGATGGGCCGGGTTTGGCCCGCGGGCCGTAGTTTGGGGACCCCTGTTCTAGAAGTTCACAGCCTAACACCCAGACATATCTATTATCTTGGTAGATTCCTCATAATAGCTTAATCCAGTAAACTTACATTTATGCTAATATAGAGCAGATCTTTTAAAAGAAAGAAAAAAACAAGACACTTCTCCAAGAATGTGTAGCATGACTTGACGAAAGCCCAAATTAAAGTCAGTATCTAGAACTATTTGTTACATTTTTCTTACCTACAAATATATTTGCAGCCATAATGCTCAAGTATCCACTTTATCACCCTATCTGCATTACACTAATGTGGTTGAGGAACATGTGATCCTTAATATGACGTTGGACTACAACTGCTATCAGCCCTAGCTTGCACTGGCAGTCATTAAGGATAATGAGAACTGCAGTCCAAGAACATTCATAGAGCCACAAACTACCCATCCCTATACTAATGGATGGCCATACAGTTCATTCTTCTTATTACAGGGTATATTGTCATGAACTCATCTTACCTGGCAGAACTGTTATGAACCTTAAGCATTGCACTTACACTATAAATAAAATTTTCATAACAAGGTGACTAAAGTATTGATTCAAAGTACAAATAACTAAAATGCCTCTGACCAAACTTGAAAATGAAATACTTAAACAATAACAAAGGACTGGAGAGTATAATGACAACTATCTGACTATTTGGTAATCCAAATCCTGTAATTTGCTGTGCCCTTGTTCTCAATAAAGAGGCAAAAAAGTTGAGAAAGGTGTCTAAACTGCCCTTTATAACCTGACTGTTGACTCATGATTCCTGCAATCCAGAATTTTTTTGCTGATTTCTGTTTGTTTAAGCCCAAGTACACAGATAACCAAAAGCCAATATACTTCACCTGCCAGTTTGCTTCTGTTTTCACCCGCAACAACAACTACCCAGTCTCTCTGTATGGTAATTGAAGTGGCAGTGCTGGCCAAATTTGCAGTGTTCGCAATTGTGATGACAAGAATATAGCACAAGGTCTGTAGGAAAAGAAGGAAACTTCCACTAATAAAGGAAGAGAGAGAAATGTTGTTTGACAGCAAAGCTTTGTGATGACAGAAGAGATTCTCATGATAAGAAAACAATTTTTAAAAGAAAAAAAGTGTAACAGAAGCCCACCCAAATGTTCTGAAAGGTTTTTGAAGTTTGTATAAAGTACTTACAAGAAGCCACCCATGATACATTGTCAAAAGTTCAGCTTTAAAAATGAAGACAATCATCAGGAGGATGCCACAGAAAATGACAGACACATTTTGCACAATTAAGGATGTCTGGGCCACTGTTTGGAACAAAAGATAAAGGGAGAGGGGATTACACTAAGTTGAATCAACAATGATCCCAGGAAATATGCATACATTCTGTGCACATCACCCATTCCCTAGACCATTTTTGACCAAGAATTAAATCCAAAATGACTTCCAGTTTCCACCTCTGGTTTTGGGTAGGGACTTAACCTTTTTGTCTTGTTTAAAGAGCTGGAGTTGTGGAAAAAGGTAAATCCTCACTGCAGAAGCAGCAGTTTGTTGTCTTTTGGCTATTTTTCAGTTTCCAAAAAAGCCCATCCAGATTTTAAAAAATCTTTTGGGGGGTGGAAGATTTTAAAATATTTTTAAAGTCTGGGGGATTTTAAGAGTCTTTGGAAAGCCTCACACTTTACCCACGTCTGCAGTAGCTGCTTTAAATGAAAAGCACATTTCTATATATGTCTACTTAGCAGTAAGTACCCCTGAGTCAGGGTGACAAGACATCCTCCTTTTCCAGGACATGTCTTACATTTCAGCCTTCTGTCCAGGAGAAATTCCAAAATGTCCTCCATTTTGAGCATGATTAAGAAGCATGAATTTATATTTATACAACTGCTTTTAGCTTTTATTTTGTAATGTCATATTTTGTATGAATGTCCTACATTTTGCGGTGCCTTGTTTTCCTTTGTAGTTATGACATCTGGTCACCCTGCCCTGAGTTTAATGAGGGTTTAGTCCCAGTTCTACAACTGGGGCCAATTCTGCCATTAGAACCCTCTCCCCTTTTCTCCACTGTGAAGAGAAATTTACTAAAGAAATGTACTGTACTGCACTTAGATAATGATGGCATCTCTAAAGAACCTGTTGCCATTCAGAAAAACATATATATATATTTCATATGTTCTTTTCTTCAAGAACCTGGGAGCAAGAAGGGAGTGAAAAATAAAGAGGTGTGAACAAAACTAATCTGTCAGGTATTTCTCTAGAATGTGTCATCTGACTGACCATAGCATTTTTAAATGCAGAATATATAGTAAGGATTGAGATAAATTCCTCAAACTACAAGGATGCTGACTGGTGTGCTCTGTCAGCTAAGCGAGAGATTAATTCATTCTTCTTAAGGTTATCCCTTTGGGCTAGTGTTCAAAGAAAAACAAGAAATAGGTGTTCACTCCTTTTGTCTGTCTTCAGAATGAAGACATTGTGTTTTTAAAATGCTAACGCTATTACCAAGGAGGAAACGCCCAGCTTGAGTAGATGATCATTTCTTATGGCACTAATTATTTAAAATTAGCATTAAGTACATCATATAATTACACTATATTTAAAGTGCTTAGTCCAAGAGAAGAAACAAATGAATTTTGAAGCATACATACTGTCACTACTAAGGTAACTGAGACATGATGTGGTGCCCTGTCCTTGTTGCACATATTTTACAAGTTACTATTTTAAAATTTAAATTTTAAGTCACACCTAATGTTCCGTGCAATTATGCAGACCACATGATCACAGAGTTGTCCCTGACAATGCTGGCTCTTTGGCTGTGTAACGGAGATGAGCACCACCCTCTATGGTTGGACATGACTTGACAACCTTGTCAACGGGAATATTTTTACCATTTCCTTAATCTTGGAGTAGATCCAAATGAACACAGTAGCACTTACTTCTGTATATACATGGCTAGATCAGGCAACTTGGGACAATTATTTTTGTGACAACTCCAAAAGAGCCATTACCAATACTATCCATATTTACTACTCAGAAGTGAGTGCCAATGTCTTCTCTGGGACTTATTCACAGGGAAGCAAGCACAGGATTGCAGATAAAATTAGGGAATGTATGGCCCTCCAGTTGTTGCTGGACTTCAACTTTCATTAACCCTAGCAAGCACAGCCAAAAGTCAGGAATGATGAAGCTTGTAGTACAATTTTATACACAATGCCTGGAGGGATACATGTTCCCTATCCCTGCCTTCATGTATCAGAGAGTTCTTTAAATTTTATCCGGATGTTATACATTTTGAAAAGTCTCATCATTTTTCAGACTGCAACCTAAGATGTCTCAGAGTTCCTTTTCAAAACTGAGAGCTTTCAGTTAAAAATTAATAATCTCAACAGAAGCCCAGAACTGAGAGCAGCTGTTTCAGCATCTTCCACTGTGCTTACTGTGATAAAGACTACCCTTAATACATGCAAATATCCTCTAGTAAAAATCATTACAACATTACTGACCTTTGAGTCTGGCGTTCTTGTCTACCCAGTCTCCAATGATGGCTCCCAGAAGAAGAACTGATCCTGCCACAACCAAGCCATAAACAGCTGTCAAAAGCAAACTGTTTCCATACAGTTCAACGAGGAAGACTGACACTGCAAAATGCCACATACGATCTCCCTAGGGGAAAAAAAAGTTCATTTCAAGATCCACAGGCTGCATATTAAGATGTTAGGTGTCAGTAGAAGTGGGGCTCAGGTGAGGTGTTTTTATTCTAGGCTTCCTTCCACTGATCCATCTCTTTAATTACTATCATGACTGCCTTTCTTGACCTCTTTCCCTCAGGGCCCGAGTTGCACCACTGTCCCAGCTAAGAGAGAAAGGTAGGAGGACATAGCTTTTTCTTCCCCTTGATGCTGCTCACACACTTTGAGAGAGGGGAACTGGTACCAACAAGGAGGCTAATAGTTACTCCAGAAGTGAACTTCCTTTTGCAGCGTAGGCTTTGGCAAATACCCTGGTGCTTACCCAGAATACATCTTTGCACACTACTACCTCACAGATAAATTTGCATATATAAGGCCCATTCATGCACCATGACACATTGAGGAGGATCATCAGACTGAGTTTGTACCACAAACAATTTGAGGTTCCCTTCTACAGTCTAACAATCTTCATAAACAAACCCACATGGACAATATGAATAGTTTTGAACTACACTCCAAAGGCTACAGTCCCTGATTAAGGAGCAAGCCCTTTTATCCCAGCATGACTTACACCAAAACAGATTTTGGGAAAGTTACTTCTGGGATCCTGAGACTTTTAGCTCCAAAAGGTAACTTTCCACAGCTCTGGTCAGAGTAGGCATTTGTAAGAGTGTGTTGCACAGCTAGAACATTAAGCATACTAATTGGGGAGTGACTTGTAGTGAATGCAATTGTTTCTTTAAAAAAATATAAACAGGCACAGTATTGCACTACATGTGTGGCAACTCATATTATATCATGCCATTACACATTCTTTAGGAAAACTGATTGTCATTGTCCCACACACTCACTCTTGTTCCCAGTCAGGATTAACTGGCATAAAGAAAGAACACTTCCTGCGGATCTTCTTCAACAGAATCATACTGATCATAAACTTTTCCTGTCAACTATCTTGTTGATGAAATTGCTTTTTTTATTACCGCCTTCAAGCATAAAGGCTCTTATAAAGGATATGCAGTAACCATAATGATCACCAGTGGAATGAAGAGAGCTTTGAAAACTGACTTTTTGAATGAAAGCTCCCTGAATTCCCCACCCAGCCAGCACAGCCATTTTGGGAGCAGTAGTCCAAAAATCATATCCACCTTCTGGTGTGGAGCTGTGCATTTGCCATATTGGCTGAATAGTTCTCCTGGGAATCTACAACTTCTGTCTTACCATAGTTGTTGTTGTTGTTGTTGTTTCACTAGACACTTGTGGTAATTATCTTTAACATGGTCAGGCTTGCTGTTCCTGTTTTATTGTTTTTTACAGGTGAGGATTTTTTTTAGTGGCAAGCTTGCATGTATATGCACATTTACATTTGCACCCACAGTCATCTAAACAAGATCACACTTAAGGTTTCCATTTTCAGGGGCAAACTGCTGCCACTTTCAACTCCAGGACCTGGGTTGGGTCATATCCCACTCTGTACATAAATGTCTTTCAAATTGCTTTTCTACCTAATCCCTCAACTCACACACTGTACTGAGGCCCTTTACTGAAGACTCAACCCATCCCTAAAGTAGTGCATTTTCCATCATAATACACAATTAAGCCCTTCCCTCCACCACCACCAAGAATTCTTACATCCTTTGGCTGTAACCCCCTCCTGGAGTCTAGCTACATAGCATTTACATCTCAGCTTGATTTTATGGAAGGTGTGGTCCCAGAAACTGTGCCAACTGTGCTTGACATGAACTATATTTCAATTTCCTTATGCTTACAAACCAATATATCCCATAGGTGTTGGAAAGGCAATGTCTGAGTAACTGGAAATTTTGATATGATCTTAGAAACTTTGAAAGCATGCCAACTCTGATTAGGAAAAGTGCTGAGGGATCAAATATGTCTGTAATTATTTCATTGTTACTCAAAATAAATATACAGAAATGCAAACTGCTATTATCAGAATAGGACTGTGACCCCACCATTGAAAATATATACTGTTTCCTCATCTGCCAGTTAGCAGTAGATCACCTGACTTTGGCTGACTATCAAAAACAAATTTGAGACATATCACTCCTATTGTAGTCCACAATTTCCTATAGAAATTATGTTGCAGACAAGGGGACTCCTCCATGGTAAGTGGGTTATTATGAGTGAAGAATCAAGCCATTTAAAGACAATTTGCCAGACAAGCCTATGCCTCATGTTCATTTTTTTCTGCAACATTTGTATTATAACCATCTACTTTTTCCAAGGAGTCCTGCCTCCACCCATATATTGGGCAGAGATTCTCTCTCTTTAACATACAAGAAAGAAGAAGCAACTACAGGTAATACAGAACATCCCAACAGTTAAATGCCTGAAAACAGGTATAGGCAGAAGGGAAAACAGCAGCCTGATACCAATTCAGTATAAGAGAAACTATAAAATCTTTCAACAGAACATATGAAGGTACTGAAGGATAGTTTCACAGATTACATTTCTAGGTGTACACCTAAAGCTTTCCCTTCTAAGCATACATCAAATAATTTAAGTTGTGGATGGAACAGACAATGCTTCATACAGGAACACTTAATTTAGGAGCTTTGGCTAGCCACAGCTCCTTTCGAAAAGACATTTTACTGGTAATTCTGGATTTGCCTTTGCATGATGAAATGGCCCTAAACCAAGTGACTTCCTAGTAGTGCAGTGAAGTAGCAGCACTCTTATTTCACCAGGGACATTTAAAGGTTTCTCATGATGATACTGGCAGAAACAACACTTAACTTTAAATTAAATACAGAATGGAGAGAGAGCTATCAGACTCACAGACTTACCGGTAAGTATGTTTTTGAAGACCCTGGGCTGAATCTGCACTGAAGAAATAATGCAGTTCAACATTGCTCTAACTTCCACAGCTCAATGTTACAGAATCCTGGTATCTGGAGTTTGTTGTGGCAACAGACTAAATATCTCACAAAACTACAAATCCCAGAATTCCACAGCATTGAGTCATAGCAGTTAAAGCTGTGTCGACCTGCATTATTTCTGCAGTGTAGATCTCTTGACAGAGTTCCTTGACTGCTAATTAATAACCAAAGGGAAGGCCTAAATACTATCCCACATAGTATGTAAGCACCCATTCATTCTGGTCCTACTAAAAGTTAGGTCTTTTAAGAATGTGCTTTGCTCCCTCCTTTCCTCCCACCCTCATCGGTAATTTTATTAACACATAACTAGTGTTGTATGGGGAAAACATCAGGCATAGAATATGTTTCTAGCCTGTTTGTTTTCCAATTACAAAGCAAAACAAGATGAGTCAGAGGACATTATCACACGGGGTCTAAAGCAAACAGAATCCACACTAAATCCCGTCCTATTGCGGTTTATTTTTCCGTGTGTTCACAAGACGTCGCACAGAACCCCGTCACAACCCTGTCCCAATGCGGCATCATCCCCGTTCTTTTGAATGCAGGTTTCTTGGGGAATTGCAATTGCGCGACCGGAATGATAGCGCAATCATTGCGCTTTCGCCGTATGTCTGATCACCAAATACGTATTGTGGAGCATTTCCCCATCATGACTCATGGTTCCCAGCGTGATTTCCCATGGGTCTGCGAAGAAGCATCTTATGACGTGTACTTCCTGTTTGGATCTGGCAACAAACAGAACGGGTAAACATGGTCCTCTCTGCGTTAAGGCAATCTAGGTTTCACTTGTGTGTGAACAGCAAATACGGTTCCCGGGGGGCGCTTCATCGCACTTTTGTTAATTGTGCGATGATGCTAGTTGCGTCTGATAGTCATTTCCGTATTGTGGGGTTTCTACCGGTATAGTTCTGGATTGATTCTTATATCGCTTTCTTGCCACTTTGAGCCCCACGTGTGATAAGGTCCAGACACAAGATTGTTGTGGGAGTTGTAAATTGCTATTAGCAAATTAAACCTAGGGATTTTGTTAGCATAATTTCGCTTCATACAAACTGTACAACCATTTCATAAATACACCACCATCCTAAACAAGTTCTGCTTCACAAGCAATCCCCAACAAAATCAATGTAATTTAATACATTTTTTAATTGAGACCACAACTCCTTAAATGTCCTGAAGTCCTTAAGAGTACTTAAGACAGGGGTAGGCAACCTTTTTGAGCTGGGGGCCGATCTCCCGAAGTCGTCCCTTCTGGCGGGCCAGGGGGGCGGAATGGCGGTGTGCGTGCTCATGCGCACGCACACAACCCCCGCTGCCATGTGCGACCCCCCCACGCGTGCTGCCGCCGCGCACGCTGCCACAATCGCCTCCACGCATGTCATGGCCGCCATTTTGTTCTCCAAAATGGCAGCCGTGATGCGTTTGCGCATGCGCAGTACTCCTGCGCATGCACAAACGTGTCATGGGTGCCATTTTGGAAAACAAAATGGCGGTCGCATCGAGCGCAGCAACCAAAACGCGCGGAGGCAGTGGTGGCAGGCGGCGGCGGCGGCAGGGGTCCGCCTGGGCCAGTAAGAGATAGTCCAATAAAGAAAATTGGCTGTGATCAATTTAAGAAATAGTCCAATAAAGAAAATTGGCTGTGATCATCGTAACTGATCCTCACAAGTTGAAGCCAGCTGTATATCTTCTGCCCCATGCATATATCCCAACTGGCCCAGCCTGTGTTTAACTAGCCCTGATTTCATAACATGAATCATCTGGTGTTGGTGTTGGACAGTGACTTGTAGTTTGAGCTTGGACTAGCACTTTGGGAGGATTCAATTCTTCACTAGACTCGTGACTCTGGACAAGTCACACTCTCAGCCTCAGAGGAAGGCAAGGGGAAACTTCCTCAGAACAACTCTTGCCAAGAAAACTCTATGATAGGATCACCTCAGGGTCGCCATAAGTTGGAAATGATTTAAAGGCACACAACAATAATGCAACAAATACTCAACTTTGCCCAAAACTGTGTTCCTACTCTCTCTACTCTTGTGAAATAAAATCTAGTTTTATTCTGCTTGTCCTCCAATTTTATGGCCAATTCAGAGTCCAGAGGTATATTTTAATGACTATGTGACAGAGATATATGCAAGAAGGATAGAGGTAAGTAAATAGCTAGAGTACTGGTCACCTGGCTATACAAACAAACCAGATTTAAATGGAATAGGAGGTTGCCAGTTCAATTAAACAAATTCTCTTCCCCTTCCTTCCATCTCCCTATTATACCATTATCTCTCTCCCAGTCTCTCTCCCCACATAGTGCATTGTGGAGAGGACAGATCAACTGACCATCGTAGATGCCTTCTGAGATTAGGCTGAGAGCCTAGATCCACCAGCTGCTCATCCCTGACCGACAGTAAAACCATTCAATACATTCTTGGCTACACATGTGCTTTACCCATAATCTGACAGTCTAGAATAAAGTCCTTTAGTTTCAATTGATTTGATGTGGCACAGATTCAATTCTCATACTTCAGTGTGTGGAAATTACAGTGCTTATTAACTCCAGCTTTGTTGTGCCTTCAAGTATTTTTATGCCTGATTGTGAACTGGATTGAGAGTCTTTTAGTGAATGGACAATAAGCTTTAGAAGTAAATGTAACAACAAATAAATGCTTCATTGAAATCCACCCTAAACAGCTGGCCCTTTCCACCTTGAACACATCAGTCTTAGGGCCTGTTTAGTGCCTTGTTTGGTGACACTGTACTAGAGGGCATTGCCTTATGTATTTCCTGCAGGTTCAGAAGAAGCAATGTCTCCGAATACCAGCAGCTAGCAAATGACATCAGGACAGGGAAATTAGCCTGCTTTGGGGCTTCTTAGAGGCTTTTGGTTGAACACTGTAGGAATGATAGACTGGACAGGTCTTTCGTTTGATCCAACTCTTCATCATCATTCATGCTCATTCAAAACAGCAATGAACATTTCAAGGCAAGTTCATTGTTTTATTCCAGAAGAGGGTCGGAACTGTATAGCCCTTCCAATTTTATTGGACTAAAGATTCCAGCAGCCTTAGCCAGAACAGCCAGTACTGGGAGCTGCATGCAGTTCAACACAATCCAAAAGGACACACAATTCCCACCGACATCCATTTTTGCTTGCCCTAGAATGGAGATCAGCCTGAGGGGACTTCCTGTGTCCTGCCAGCAATGTGAGCAACACGTTGAAGGAGGACACAGGAGAGGACCTTTGTAGCTGTGGAATTCTGGTTCCCTCCCCCTGGAGGCCTGACTGGCACAGATGGTCATTTTATTCTGATGCCAGCTTAAAATGTGGCTTTTTATTAAAACATCTGGGGGTTCATTAAACTTATCCAAAATTTGTACATACACATGGTTTTAAATTGTTTTAATTTGTTTACTAGTTTAATATGTTTTAGAGTTTTACAACATTTAAACTGATTTTATTGCTACACCATCCTCAGAACCTGACATATATGACTGGATATAAATATTTTAATTAATAAATGAAATGGGGAAAAATAAAAGTCTGTGTCCATAAGCAAATTCCCTGCTTTAACAGTGTTAACTGGAGCACTGTTATTCATTATATCTGCTTAGTATTGTGCATAATTCCACATCAGGACAACTATCCCGCAGAGCCTGGAAAAGTGATTCCCACCCCCCTAAAACTCACCAAATTGCCTAACCAGCATAATCTCACATGTGGTTCAACAATAATTTCAGAATACATTGGCCATAATTCACAAAGATAGTAACAAAAATGTAACCACCTTAGTTACATAGCTAAGTGGTGTCTCCTAGCTCAACTCCCTTAGTCCCCACTTACCGAGAAGTGTCTATTCCAGTGGTTCCCAAACCTTGGTCCTTCCAATGTTTTTGGACTTCAGCTCCCAGAAGTCCTGACTGCTGACCAAGCTGGCTAGGGCTTCTGGGAGTTGAAGTCCCAAACACCTGGAAGACCAAAGTTTGGAAACCATTGGTCTATTCCCTTGTTGATTGGGAAGCAGCTAACTGACATAGCCATCCCCTGCCCATAAGTGATTTCCAGTGCAACAGCCAGCAGCAGGGTCCCTGTCATAATTCCCTCTCACAGTGGAGATAGCTCATGGGACGGGGTGGGTGGCAACGTCAGTCAGATGCTTTCTGAGCAACAGGGGAACAGACCTCCATCAATTGTAGTAGCTGCTGTGGAATAAGTGAGGATTTAGGATCCTTCATGGTCCTTACATCTCCCCTAAATTGGGGAATACACAAGGATCATGAATATAAACCTTAGTAAATTCTGGCCCTTGTTTTTGGTGACATGTTATCATTGATGGATACTATTATATGTAGACACACAAAAAGCTCACATTGCGGCCTCTCACTCTACCTTAACCTAACTTAACTCACAAGGTTGTTAAGAGCATAAGAAGGAACTAGGTAAACTGGCCTAACCTATCTGGAGGATAAGACAAAACGTAGTGTGATAAATTAATTAAATGTACCTGTATGTATCACAGAGCCTCACAAATATCAAACACTACAGACAGAGATGTGCTGTGACTAAATCTGAGTTTCCCCTCAAATGACTAGTCTGCTAATATTTTGCACAGGTGTTTGTTTTTGATAACTGTTGTTTTGGTAAACCACAGAAATACCCCATGATTTATCATTCATTTTAACAACAACAGACTAAACTCTGAGAGCCAGAGCTGTGTACCGCTTTGAGTGTTGGATTAGAACTCCAGAAACCCAGATTTCAAATCTCCATTCAGCCATGGAAACACACTGGGTGACCTTGAGCAAGTCAGACTCTCTCAGCCTCTGAGAAAGGCAAAGTCAAAACTCTCCTGAATAAATCTTGCCAAGAACTCCCTAGGATGGAATTGCCATAAGTGAGGGTGACTTAAAGGCACAAAAGCACAAGTACTAAAATATATAGCAAATGTTTCTTTAAAATAATAAAGAACAGGGGCTTAACTCTTATCTGAACTAGGAGGAAGTTTCCAGATAAAGTTTTTTAAATTGCTGCTTGCAAATGTTGTGCGACCTCTCTGTCTTCAACTTGTGAAGAAACACGCTTCCTCATACCACTAACTGAAAACAAACTTCTTCACCAATTAGCTTCCAGAAAGTAGTTTCTACATAATTCACAATGTAGAACCTTGAACTTCTTATCCACAGAACATCAAAGGGATAATGAAAGAGAACTAATCCATTATAAAATGGCTAAGCTTTACATTGGAAAGGCAGGCAAATTTTTCAGTTAATGCCAAACACAGAGTATAAAATATGTTTTACTTGGGCTAGGGTAGGCAACCTAAGGCCCGGGGGCCGGATGCGGCCCCCCGAGGCCTTTGGACCAGCCCCAGACCGGTCCTGCCGCCGCCACCGCCGCCCACCATGATAATATTGATTATTGTTGTTATTACTTGTTCTTGGGGCTTTCTTGGCAAAATCTCCACAGGGGTTTTGCCATGGCTTTTCTGGAGCTGAGAGAGTGTGCATGCATATTTTTTAAAAATTTTAATGTTTTTTAAAAATTTATTTATTTATTTATTTTTGGTGCTTCAGCCCCCCCCCCCCCAATTGTCTGAGGGACAGCAACCCGGCCCCCGGCTCAAAAAGGTTGCCTACCCCTGTACGTGGGGCTCAAAATATAACTCAGTTAATTAACTCAAAGTATGTCAAGTGATCCTGAAGATTTTATCCAAGCTTCAGGCATTTGAATCCCAATGCTACTCATATGTAGAATTACCAATACGATGTAAGGCTCAAATGGACAAGATTGTTCTGTAAATAACCTTAGAAATCATACCTAACCATATTATTAGGAGTCAGAATTTCTTGTTAAGTGCTGCCAGGTCAACTTCAACTTACGTCAGCCCTACAAATGAGACCTTTCCAAATCACCCTGTCATCAAGCACCCTGATCAGGACTCAGGGGGGTTGCAGACTGCCAGAAATAGTGCAAATTGAGTCCACTTTTAGGGTTAGGGTTAGTGCTAGGGAATCATGGGAATTGTTTTTTTTCTGAGACACTGAGCCTTCTCTGTCAGAGAGCTCTGGTGCCACAATAAAATACAGTCCCCATGATTCCCTAACCCTAACCCTAACCCTAAAAGTGGACTCAATTTGCACTATTTCTGGCAGTCTGCAACCCCCCTCAGAGCTATGGCTTCCTAAATTGAGTCTATCCATCTGGAATGTGGTCTACCTCTTTTCCAAGCATTATTGTCTTTTCTAGTGAGTTTTTCTGTCTAAACGTTAAAGGAGCTATCCATGGTGGTGACCACCTATATCCATAGAATCATAGAATCATAGAGTTGGAAGAGACCACAAGGGCCATCCAGTCCAACCCCCTGCCATGCAGGAACTCCCAATCAAAGCATCCCGGACAGATGGCCATCCAGCCTCTGCTTAAAGACCTCCAAGGAAGGAGACTCCACTACTCTCCGAGGGAGTGTGTTCCACTGTCGAACAGCCCTTACTGTCAGGAAGTTCCTCCTAATGTTGAGGTGGAATCTCTTTTCCTGGAGCTTGCACCCATTGTTCTGGGTCCTAGTTTCTGGGGCGGCAGAAAACACCCAAATAATTTAGGCATTTCCTTTTATGTTTGGACTAAAATTCAGGACCCATTAACTACTTGTCTGTCATATGAACCTCCTGTACAACTGAGTGACAAAATATCTCACCTCACGTCTCTTTTGTTAAATGTCTTGATGAAACATACAATAAAAATGTAATTATATGCAACTTATTATAATAAAAGTCAATTATATGTAGATCTACTGTACTTACCCAAGTGGACAGGGCATGTCCAAGGTACAGGAGAAATTTTGCAGATGTGAAGTAACTGGCACAGGATCCTAAAAGAGAATAAGAGAAAACTGCTGTTGATAATTCAAGTCTATTTTGCAAGTTACTGAACATTTTTATTTGAGTATGCACACACTGGCCAAGCTAGTATGACTGGCATCATTTAATATCACATTTCAAAATAATAAACATGAAAGCAATGTGCATTTAGTTAAATGATTGTTACTGACACAGGATCACAACTGTGCCTATTGACACAGGTTTTTCAAATAACATTATTGCAGAGATATGCCTGCCACCTTTAACCATGAGTTTTATTAAGTGCTTAGCCCTCCTCAACCTAGTGCCCCTTACCTTCAGATGTGCCAAATTACAATTTCCATCATCTCCTGATAGCTCAGCTATGCAAGTCGATGGAAAATGGAAAAGGTAGTTCAGCACATGTGAAAAGTGCCAGATGAGGGAGTCTGAAAGAGTTTGTCAAGCAGTTTACATTCTGTTACATATTAAATGCCATGAATGTTGTTATCTGGAGCTTTACTCTCATTTCCAACCCCAAAGATAACTTTACCTCAGCTATTTTGCATATGCTACATGAGTATGGAAGTGTGGCTATCTAGACTACATACAGTTGATATGGGTTTTTGATCACAGGGGATGGCTGAGCACCATCCTGCATACTGTTTCATGCAGAAAGTTTGACAAAATTCCAGTATTAGTTGTAAGGACATAAAAGCCAAACTCTTAGCAACTAATCCACACCACAGTTTTCTCTCAGATATGTCCATCCCTTTCAAAAATGCTGCCAAATGAAAAATGCACAGCACAGTTGTTAACTTGTGTGATGCGTGTGCTGTTTGCCTTCAAGTTGTTCCCGACTTGTGGCGATCCAAAGGCAAAACTATCACAGGGTTTTCTTGGTAAGTTTCTTCAGAGGGAGTTTGCCCCTGCCATCCTCTGAAGCTGAGAATGTGTGACTCGCCCAGGGTCATCCAGTGGGTTTCCATGGCCAAACGGAGATTGGAACTCTGGTCTTTGGAATAGTAGTCCAACGCTCAAGCCACTACACCAGGTAGGTCTCTTCAAGGTGTGACAAGATGACATGCAGGCACACTTTTCACCTACCACATACCTGTCGTCCACCTTTGGTGTGTTCTTAAGTGCACACCAAGTTTTTTTCCTACAAAAGGTACGCAGCCCATATAGAGAGAATGTGACTACCTTCCTCACCATCCCAGAACGCACAGGTTCCTCAAACACTCTGGGGTCCTGCTACACATTGGCTACATCCGCACTGCAGGAATAATCCAGTCTGACACCGCTTTAACTGCCATGGCTCAATGCTACAGAATTCTGGTAGTTACATACTTTTAGGACCAATCAAACCTTCTCAGTCAGAGAGCTCTGGTGCCACCACAAACTACACATCCCAGGAGTCCATAAGATGGAGCCAGGGCAGTGGAAGCGGTGTGGAACTGCATGAATTCTGCAGTGTGACTACTTTCTCTCCAGAGAAGGTGGCTGTGGGAAAGAAAGGAGGTGCATCCTGCGCTGGCACAGACCTCCTTTTTTGATGGGATCAAGGCTGGGCTTTGGGTGAGACCCAAATTCTGGAGGGAGGAAGGCTCCTGAGTTACATACATACCTTCCTGGGGAGACGAGGGCGCCTTGCCTTGCCTTGCCTTCCCTTCCCTTTGCAGCCTGCGCTTCTCCAGAGACAGAACTTTACGCGCGCGCCCAAACCCCCTTGGCCCCAACTCCCTTTGGCTGGGTGACCTTGAGCAAGGAGTCGCACTCTCTCAGCCCCAGAGGAAGGCCCTTGCAAACCCCTCTCTGAAGAAACTTGCCAAAAAAAAAAAACAAAAAACAACCCAGGATAGTAAGTTCACCGCTTGAGGGTGGCCATAAGTCGGGAGGGACTTGAATCCACACCACCACAGATGCCTTGAAGGGGAATGGAGCCACAACCACACACATACACACATACACACACATACACACACACACAAGCAAGCCAGGCATCCATCCAGCCATCTTGTGGTGTCGGTCTCCCCTTCCCTCTCAGCCCCCCACTCACCGCAGCATCCTTGGCTGTTTGGCTCCTCTGGGCGCGCCATGGTGGTCCTTCCTTCCTTCCTTCCTTCCTTCCTTCCTTCCTTCCTTCCTTCTTTCTTCTTCTTCTTCAGCCTTTCCTCCCCAGGAGAGAGACCCTCCAGAGAAGAGGAGAGCAAGGACTATGGGGGGGGGGGAGAGGGGGGAAAAGGCGCACACACACACAAGGACAACAGCAACAGCAACAGCAACAACAACACAGAAGCAGCCTTGCAGCCTCAGCTTTCCCTCCCTGTTGGTCTTTCCAAACTTAGCTAGCACTGTAGCTGAAGTTGGAAAGGGATGGCCTTATGGGCCGAGGGTGGCCAAGGAGAAGCCCCTTGGGGAAGGAAAGGGACACCAATGGGTGCCCGCCGCCCTCCTCTCCTCCGCTGCCGCCCGAGCCGAGCCTGGCCCCTGGGAGAGCCTCCCTTTTATCCGGCGGCTGGAGGCAGGGGCTGAGCCCAAGCGGAGGAGACGGGGCCCGCAGTCGCCTATCAGCGCCGCCTGATCTGCATCTCCCTTCCTTCCCTTCCCTTCCCGCCCCTCCGTCGCTCCTGCCAGCTGGAAGCAGAGCAAGGAGAGGGATGGATGGGAGCCCTTCTTGGGGAGCAAGAGGGCCAGACAGGATTTGGGGGGCCTTTTATAGGGCCAGGAATCTCCACCCTCCAGAAGGCGCCCTGCATCGTCCACTAGGGCGCCCACAAACCACACACACAACACCCTGAAATGACACAGGGCCTCCCCTTCTTCCTTTCCCTCCTCCTCCTCCTCGGTCTGCCTAAGGGTTTCTGAAGCAAAACTAAAAGACCCTAAACCCTGAGCTGAAAGAGCTTGGGTGGGGAGCTAAGGAACACCCCCCCACACCCCAGTTGCCCTAAACAAGGGTCCAAAACACACTGCTGAAATTATCTCCTCTTCCTCTTCCTTTTCCTCCTTCTTGGTTTGCCTCTGGGTTTCTGAAAAGGTAAAGGTATTCCCTGTTGACAAGGTTGTCAAACTGTATCCAGCCATGAGGGTCAATGCTCATCTCTGTTTCTAAGCCAAAGAGCCAGCATTGTCAGAGACTCCTCTGTGATCCTGTGGCCAGCATGACAGTACAGAACTCTGTTTACCTTCCCACCAAAGTGGTACCTATTTATCTACTTGCATTTGCATGCTTTTGAACTGCTAGCTTGGCAGAAGCTGGATCTAGTGATGGGAACTCACTCTTGTCATGCAGCTCTTGGATCTTGAACTGCCAACCTGCCGATCTTACAATCAATGGAGTCAGCCTCTTAGCCACTTGAGACACTGCATACTAAAAAACCTAAACGCTGAGCAGAAAGAGCCTTGGTGCAGAGCTAAAGAAGCTCCTCAGTTGCCCTAAACAAGGGTCCAAAACACAATGCAGAAATAATCTCCTCTTCCTCTTCCTCCTTCTTAGTTTGCCTCTGGGTTTCTGAAGCAAAACTATATATATATATATATATATATATCCCTAAACCCTGAGCAGAAAGAACCTTTGTGTGGAGCTTAGGAACTTCCTCAGTTTTATTTATTTATTTATTTATTTCACTTCTATGCCGCCTTTCTCCCCAAAAAGAGGGACCCAAGGTAGCTCATGAGATAAAACGTTATTAAAACATTGCAATAAAAATGTAAAAACAATTAAAAATATCTAGATAAAATAATATAAAATTAATATACAAACCCTGTATTAATAATCTACAAAAATTAATATAAGTTCAAAACACACACCACACTATATTTAAAAAAAAAAACCAAACACCGCCCTTTCCTGATTATATGTTTAAAAGCCTGGTTAAATTAAAAAATATTTTTGCTTGCCAGCAAAATGCAAGGAGGGAGAGGGTCAACCTAGTCTCCCTCGGAAGTTGTGCTTCACATGAGGAAACCAGTAGTCTAGATTGAATGTTCGTTAGTCCTATCTCCCTAAGGAATAATCTCATCATCTCCCTTTGATCTGGAAACAGACCCTAGAGATTTTGTAGCACCTTTGAGACTAACTGAAAAAAAGAAGTTGGAAGCATGAACTTTCCTAGACTTCAGTCTGCTTCCTCACACCTGACCTGGAACAACTACTAAGGAAGATCAAGGAAGAAAGTGCAAAAGCAGGCTTACTGCTGAACATAAAGAACACAAAAATAGTAACCATGTAAGATCTACACAAATTCAACTTGGACAATGAGGAAATTGAAATAGTAAAAGAGTTCCCATACCATGGATCAAACATTGATCAGAACAGGGACTGCAGTCAAGAAATCGGAAGAAGACTACGAATGGGAAGGGCAGCTATGAAAGAACTAAAAAAAAAGATCCTAAAGAGTTAAGACATACAACTGAGCATGTAAGTTAGAATCGCACAAGCCACTGTATTCCCTATTACCATATACAGATGCAAGAGCTGGACAGTTAAGAAAGTGGATAACAAGAAAATCAATTTATTTGAGATGTGGTACTGAAGAAGAGTGCTGAGGATACCATGGACAGCCCAAGAGACAAGCAAATGGGTCTGATAACAGTTCAAGCCTGAAATCTCCCTGGAAGCCAAGATGATTAAGTTGAGGCTGTTGTACTTTGGCCACATCATGAGAAGGGACAGCTCACTGGAAAAGACAATAATGCTAGAAAAGATGGAGGGATGTAGAAAGAGAGAAAGGCTGCATGCTAGATGGATGGACTCTATTAAGTAGGTCACGGGTATTAGTTTTCATGAACTAAAGCAGAACAGTGGAGGACAGGGAGTCTTGGAGATGTCTCATCCACAGGATCGCCATGATTCAGGATCAATTCAAGGGCAGTTAACAACAATAACAACAACCTTCAAGTTGTTTCCTCCTTATGACAACCATAAGGCAAATGCACCATGGGATTTTCTTGGCAAAATTTGTTGAGGGAGTTTGCCATTGCCTTCTTAGGAGGCTAAGAGAGTGTGACTTGCTGAAGGCCACCCAGTGGATGGCCAAACGGGGATTCAAACCCTGGTCTCCGGGAGTCCAATCCAACACTCAAATCACTACACCACACTGGCTCTCTAAAGAAGTTTCCTGTGCTACTTCCTATTGCATAGAATCTTCATTTATTAAACCAAATAGTAACTTCAATACTATTTCAGAGATGTTATGCTATTTCTTTGTGAATTCTTAATCCTATCAATGGCATAAACATGTTTACAGTGTGTTCCCAACCCCTAAGAGTAAGAATGGCCATGTCCCCCATCACCCCTGCCATTGCCAGATTTGCTGTGGCAGTTACAAAAAATGGTATTCCCCCTTAAATCAATGATGTACAAGCTTGGATGCCTTATTTCCAAATGACAATGTTGTTTTCCCCTTTTAAAACAAGTGTTTTATTTATAGGTTAAACTGTGTTTCCAATAAACATACAGGAGTATGATTTCACTTGTAAAAGAGGTGTGTACCTTGTTTTAATGGAGAAAAACTCAACTGAAATTGGAATTGGAAGAAGGTACATGTGCATGTGCACCTCAGTATAAATGCATTTCCCTTCCCAGTGTGGCCACAATAATGACAAATTTGGGGGAGAAAGGGAGTAGGATTGGCCAGGGGGGTGCATCTGACCCACAGACCACGCATTGCCCACCTTTGCCTCATAGAAATCATATTAGAGGGAATGAGTAAGAAAAAATATATGATACAAATTATGGTGGCTACATATACACCACCAAAAAAGAAAGAGGAAATGCATCACCTCAAAAGAGGGTACACATTTGCATAAAATTAGTATGCGAATAATTTGTATGTATAGACAGTTGTATGCACATTCAGAAATAATCAATATGATTCAAAGAGAACTGCAATACAACTCTGCATAGTAGGGATTAAAAAGAACAATGACTGGGTGATTTATGCAGTTTCTCAGTCTACTTTTCTGGATGCTCTGGGATTGGGACTACACAGCCCTAAGAAAAGAGGACCCCTTCAAATAGAGACTAGCACTTGTAAAAAGGATGTACAGACACCCCAATACACACACCCCCACACACCCCAGTGGTACTGTAGGGAAAAAAGAGGTATGCATTGTGATTTTGGATTTTTCACTATAACTATCGTTATGTTTAAACAGAAGTTGGATGGGCCTCGGGGTTCCTTCCACTTCTCTGAGTTTTTAAATTTTCCTGTAGGCTGGAAAATTCCACTTTTGAAACCATGACTTTAAGCCTGCCCAAGTGTTTGAAGGGGATCATGAAGACATTAACCAACTATCCCTTACTGAAAAAAGTGTTCATTGTAAGAACTTAAGAATATTAATATATTCTGTTAATACTATACTATTATAATAAAAGTATTTATAGTATATTAATAATATAATGTTTAATATTGAATGATCAGTTAATTATATGATCAATGTATATTAAATTTAAAGAATATAAACTTTAAAATATTCACACCGGGTAAGGTACTATCACATTCGAGACATTATGTAGCAGCTTTGAGACTGAGCAAAAGAATTTGTAGCACAAGCTTTCGTAGACTTAAGGCCTTTGCAGACTGCCAGAAATTGTGCAAATTGAGTCCACTTTAACTGCCTTGACTCAGTGCTAGGGAATCATGGGAACTGTAGTTTATTGTGGCACCAGAGCCCTCTGACAGAGAAGGCTCGATGTCTCAGAAAAAAATACAATTCCCATGATTCCCTAGCACTGAACCAGGAGAGTTAAAGTGGATTCAATTTGCACTATTTCTGGCAGTCTGCAAAGGCCCTTAATCTATTCAGATGCATCTAAGGGGGGTTGCAGACTGCCAGAAATAGTGCAAATTGAGTCCACTTTTAGGGTTAGGGTTAGTGCTAGGGAATCATGGGAATTGTTTTTTTTTCTGAGACATTGAGCCTTCTCTGTCAGAGAGCTCTGGTGCCACAATAAAATACACTTCCCATGATTCCCTTTCCCTAACCCTAACCCTAAAAGTGGACTCAATTTGCACTATTTCTGGCAGTCTGCAACCCCCCTAAGAAAGCAGAATAAGGAGACTATTGCAAAGCTAAAATAAAACAGTTTCCCTCAACCAAATTTAATCTTAAATTGGGCTGCATCCAGACCTTATCATAGCAATTTTGCTGCTGAAATCGCCGCCCGAATGCAGCCCGGGTCCATCCCCGCTCCCAGGCACCTCTTTTTGAAACCAGGAGTTTTTCAGCTTGAAAAATGGCCACTGGAGTGCTCCTGGAAGCGGGGATGGACCCAGGCTGCCTCACCAAACTACAAAACCCAGGATTCTTCAGGATAGAGTCATGGCGGATAAATGCTGTCAAACTGCTTTATTTCTGTAGTGTGGATAAACCTTTAGTCTCAAAGATACTACAAGATCCTTTTGCATATTGTTATTCATAACACAGCTATGTCTCTGAACTCTAGCAGTTATTTGTACATTCGGCATCAGGATTTCTTTCTGGAAATCCAAATGACCCAAATGATTTGTTCAGACTCATCTCCTGACTTCAGCAGTAGGGTTGTTGTTGTTTTAACACTATGATAAAGTCAACAGTTTAAAAAACAGTGGGACCTTCGTATCCACTGGGGTTTGGTTCCAGGACCCCCCATGGATGCCAAAATCCGTGGATGCCCATGTCTCATTAAATACAATGGCATAGCAAAAGTGTGTCCCTTATATTAAATGGCAAAATCAAAGTTTGCTTTGGGGAATTTAAATATTTTTTAAAATATTTTCAAGCTGTGGATGCTATCTGTGGATACGGAGGGCCAACTGTAAAATAGTTTGATGTGATGCTGTTTGTTGGTATGAGGAGTGTTATGTATGTTGACAAGGTGACTGTGGTTGTCTCCTGCTTTTATCAGCCTTTTCCTCATTCAACATTATGATTTCCAGAGACCTAACAGGAAGGATCCAGTCCAGTCTTCTCCAGCAGGATGATGACATAGCACCAGGGCAGCCTCAGCATTAAGCCATATGATTCACAACTCACTGTGTCTGCATCCCCTATTGCTCTAGACATAGTATGTAAACAGATCTTGTAGCATCTTTGAGACTAAATGTAAGAAAGAAATTGGCAGCATGAGCTTTCTTTGGGCCGATACAGATGGCCTGTAAGGGGCAGCTCTGGGCCATTCCTGGGAGCAGCAGATTGGGGCCACGGCAACCACATGCTGTGGCCCCGATCCTCCTTTTTGCTGCCCCCAAAAGAGTGGCAAAACGCCGCTCTTTTTTGGGGCAGCAAAAAGCCGCCCTTTGAGCCACCGCTGCCCATGCAGATGGGTGTGCAGCGTCGGGGCAGAGTCGGGGCGGCCAGCATGCGGTCGCCCTGCCCCAACTCCACCCCCAGGCCAGCCTAAAATGCCGGTCTGCATCGGCCCTTAGACTTCAGTCTACTTCCTTCGATGCATTTGGTGATTTGCTCTAGACACAATACACTTAAAAGTAGGGACATTATGGAAAGTAGAAGCAGCAGCATGTTTTCTGAACTATATAATTTGGAGTCAGTTATGCATCTACTGGGATGTTGCAAGACGATAGAAGTGTAGAATAGTACCTGGCTGCTCCAAAGCACTAAATTTTTTTTTAAAATTTATAAAATAAATTTATTATTGTTGGTATTTGCACACACATTTGTATAAAAGAAAAAATACAAATTTACAAGAGTACAAAAAAAATAAATAAAGTTGTATGCAGTGTTGCATGGTGGTGGTGGGATAAGAAATAAATGTTATGTATCTTTTCTCTCTCCTCCCAATACACCCAACATGCTGCTCTCCTACAGAACATTGTGGTGAGATGACCTGGGCAGCTCTGGACCTGTGCCATTTCAATCCTGTAGCGTAGCAACAGCAGTAAAAGTGAAGATGATTGTAAAATGGTTTCTAGATCATGGTGCTCTGACATACTTCTAGCAAGGCAGCAAGGATGGGCTCAGAAGCATTAATTTCTATTTTTGATTAGCCAAATTTCAGCAAATCGTTTAAATTAAATAATGAAATTAAAGTTAATGATGGTTTGTTGAATTTCAAACAAAACTTAGTTTAGGCTACCACAGTTTATTAGGATGAAATGATATGACAAGTCATACTTAAGCAAACAATCAAAGCAAAAACTTTTTAAGTCCTCCTTGCATCCATGCTGGCCTTCACATAAAGAAAACTTATGGATAGCACACAAAGTTAATGTTGCTGTTACAACCACAGTAGTGCATAGCATATTCCAGAGAATAACACTTTCCAGTGTTCTGACAAATGACTCTGAATAAATATAGGGACAATATTTCATTACCTTTATATGACATTCTAATCTAAACAGACAGGTGGGACATCTTGCTGAATTTAGTATATAGGCCGTCACTAGAGGCATGGCAACCAGTAATTTGCTTTCCTATGGAAGCTCTTATTTAAAATATTTCTGGCTTTAATATGGTGCCAATAGTTTCTGTCAATGAATCACACAAGTCATCTTTCTCAAAGGAAGAACAGTTTCTTGGTACAGGAATTAAGCTTCAGTGACAAAGTAGCTTAAGTTGTTCTACTCATATTTCAAACAAAAAATGATGACATGAATTTGAATTTACTAACATATTTGAATGAATGAAAGTTTTTGTTTGTTGATAGAAGACTTTTCAAGGCCAGGATAACAGTGAATAATATTTAATCATTTTTCTTTAATTACTTTATTAATTAAAAACAAATAAGCTTTCATTATGATTCCAGTCAATATTTTATATTTTACATTAAAATATAAACATCATGTTTTACTTTACATTTTATTCAGATATTTCACATCTTATACTCTGTCTTCAAAATCTTTATAAGGTTTTCATTGCAACAGTAGGGATGGACCACCACATTCATCTTGAAGCATAAGACACCATGGTGCTTATTAAGTAATTACATTTAGAGTGCATCTACACTGTAGAAATAATGCTGTTTGACACCTCTTTAAGTGCTGTAGCTCCATCCTATGGTAGCCTGGGTTTTGTTGTTTTACAAGGCCTTCTTTGCCAAAGACTGCTGGTACCTCACAAAACTACAAATCCCCTAGCAGTTAAAGTGGTGTGAGATTGCATTATTTCTACAGTGTAGATGCACCATTAGATTTAGATCCCACCTTTCTTCCATGGCTTCTCCTATTTCAATACAGAGGACCAAAATGGCAGTACTGGCAATGGGCAGCATCTTCTCTTGCACTAGAGAATAGCAGGCAGGCCACCCAGCACACACAGTCCCCTCCTCCAACATTTTCTGCTTTCTAGCATCTTCTGCCTGAAGCAGTTGCCTCACTCTGCCTAATGATAGGGCCAGCTCTGTTGCTGGTTGCGATTGTGGGCCACAGAAAGTTGCAATGTATTTAGGCATCCCTGCCACTATCACTCCCTCTGGAGCCGGTGCAGAGATAGCCAGGCTCAGACCAGACCAGGTATATCTGGGAGTCATGCAAGGATGGACCATTCCATTTTTTGTGAATGTTTCTCAGACCAATCACAGGTGAATAGTCAGTACTCTGTTTCTCCATAGCCTAGGCATGCTAGATTTACAACATCTGAACTGGAGTTATTGTGGCTTCTCTGATCAGCTGTAACAGTCTCAACAAGATCTACAAGGACTATGTACTGTCTGGGAGCCCAGTTACACATGAGCTTTGCTTGCTTCAATACTGGATTATTGGGGGGGGGGGGGCTTGTAGCACAGTGCACCCACTGGCAACAGGTGGCTTCCCATGTCAGTGGGGTGGTGAATCCACTTCAGATTTAAACCTGAGTTTCAAAGCAGGTAGCCAAACTGCTGGACCCTATCCTGGAAATAGGTTCAAGCACCTTGGATTTTAAAAAGGTACAGTTATTCCCCATTGACAAGGTTGACAAATCGTGTCCAACCATAGGGGGCAGTACTCATCTCCGTTACTAAGCCAAACAGCTAGCATTGTCAGAGACTACTCTGTGATCCTGTGGCCAGCATGACTGCACAAAAAGCTGTTTACCTTCCCATTGAGAGGTGGAACCTATTTATCTACTTGCATTTGCATGCTTTCGAACTGCTGGGTTGGCAAAAGCTGGGAGTAGTGACAGGAACTCACCCCATCATGCAGCACCCGACCTTGGATAAGCTCCTTTATAATTCAGAGTAACATGGGGCAGATTCACTGTCCTGCTGCCACTTAGTGCAGCTAGTGGAGGATTTTGCCCTAACTTCTTTTTCAGAACTTATCAAAAGACTTTATTGCAAAAGCCTAGATAGGCCTTGGGGTTCCTTCCAATTCTATGAGTCTTTCTTTAAAAAAATTCCTATAGGCTGGGAAATTCCACTTTTGGAACTATGACTTGCTCTGAAGGAAACCCCATTGAAACCAGGGGGACTTTCAAAAAGCACTTTTCAGAGCAGGCGTTAGTGAGCAAAAGTATGAAACTCACATATATGCCAAATTGCTGCAAACTATTAAGAGACTACATCAATAACAGTGCAGTCCCTAGTATCTTTACTTGTGCATTGTCCTGAGTGCACTGGGAGCAAATATTCCCCCCCCCCCCCCATATATAGGATTCCAGCCTTAATTGGACATTTCAATTGCTCCCCCCCATTGGAGAAATCAGAAAAGTAGTAAGATATTTTCTATTTTCCCCTGCATAGGTTCTTAAAGCACTGTGTTACATTGTGAAACTAAAAAGTATTGTACCACTGGTTCCCTTCAACATTTCTTTCACTACCTTTACTCTAAAGATCCTATACGATAATAACAATTTCAGTTTCAGAGTCACAATTTCAGATTCACATGTAGACATAGCAATAACATCAGTACAGAAGAAAAAGGTACTGGTAAGCTCATGGAGCTGCCAAGGATTGTACAACTATGGTTGATCAATCAATCAACTGATTGATTGATGGGTTGATTGATCGATTGATCATCTATGTATCCAAAGATAACACCCATCCCCACATCTCCCAAAAGCCTAATGAAGACTGAAATGATCCATGGGCACAGATTGCTACCAACTCAACATACACAGAGGTTGCAGAATGCCAGCTACTATTGGAGCTAAAGCTGGAAGACTGGTGATGGGCAGAGGGGGGAAATGGAATCACACAGTTCAGCCCATTGCTGCAAGTCCCACTTGTAGCTCTCCTGTATACATCAGCAGTGCCAGATTTATGCACATGCTATATAAGGGACAGTTTGGGGGTTGAAATTATTTGGGAGCTCTAAATGCTAGGGGGCAGGGAGATGGGGATGAGCCAGTATAGTATAGCAGTTTGAATGTTGGACTAGGAATCTGAGAGACCAGTCTCCCCCTGTGTATCCTTGGGCAAGACACACTCTGTCAGCCTCAGAGAAAAGCAATGGTAAACCTGCTCTTGCTTACAAAACCCTGTGATAAGGTCACCTTAGGGTCTCCAAAAGTCAGAAATTACTTGAAAGCACACAACAAACAACAAAAGGATGAGAAATAGGAAGGGAGGGTGGGAAAATATACTAAATTGAAATAGTTAAAGAATTCCCATATCTAGGATCAAACATTGATCAGAATGGAGACTATGAGCAAAGACATACAACTGAGCACTAAAGTCAGAATCGTCCAGGCCATTGTATTCCCAATTACCGTATACAGATGCAATAGCTAGTCAGGAAGCAGACAGAAAGAAAATCAACTTATTTGAAATGTGGTGCTGGAGAAGAGTACTTGGGATACCATGGACAGCCAAGAAGACAATCAAATGGGTTCTTGAACAGATCAGACCAGGGCTCTCCTTGGAAGCAAAGATGATCAAGTTGAGACTATCGTACTTTGGCCACATAAAAAGAAGGCACGGATCACTAGAAAAAACAATAATGCTAAGAAAGGTAGAGGGCAGAAGAAAGAGAGGAAGACCACAGACCAGATGGATAGACTCAATCGGAGGGTTATGGGGAAGGGCTTGTAGGATCTGGGCAAAACAGTGGAGGATAGGGATTCTTGGAGATGTTTCATCCACAGGGTTGCCATGAGTCAGAACCGATTTGAGGGCAGCTAAAAACAACAACAGAATACAATTTTGGGGAGTAACACCATGGGGTCTCTTTAACTTGACAGAACTTAGGACAAAATGTGAACTTGTGTTGTTGGAGCTCCAACCCTCCAAGCTTTCCCCAAAACATTTCCTGCCAAATTAAGGTTGAACTGCCTTTCTTGGTAATTCAACTTTAAATAGGTTGCAAATATATTAATTTATTAATAAATTAATATCAACAGATATTCATTTTCCCAGCCATTTACAGTTTGTAGGTCCCTCCCCCCATTGTTTTGTATTTTCATCCGTTCATTTAGCCCAATAAAGTCCTGGGGCACAAAGCTGGAAGTTTTGTGCCCCAGTTGTCCGCTCCCATTTGCCATTTGTTGCTTTAGTCAATAATTGTTGACTATTATTGCCAAAGTTGTCTGCTCCCATTTGAATCTCAGCCTATCTTGTATATTAGAAAAAGCAGAGTTCTATTTTGCCTCTGATTGGTTGGTTGGTTATGGATGATCTGGAGTAAGCTAATGATTAAACAAAGCTGTATCTTGGTTCCTGAATGACAAAAGGTAGGTGAATGAAGAAATAATAAAGTATTCCTATTGCCATTGTGAGGAGCCAGCATGGTACAATGGCTTGAATGTTCAGCTAGGACTCTGGAGACCAGGGTTCAAATCCCTGCTTGGCTGTGGAAACCTACTGTATAACCTTGAGCAAATAACATTCTCTCAGCCTCAAAGGAAGGCAATGGCAAGCCCCTTTTGAATAAATCTTCCCATAAAACTCTGTGATAGGTTTGCCTTAGGGTCACCATATATTGGAAATGACTTGAAGGCACACAACAACACCATTGTGATGGAGCATCAGCCATTTGTTTCCCATAGACTATACATCCTCAATCTGCACATGAAGGGCAAGACCACACATTCAGATGTTTCAGCATTACGCTGTTCTAAATCCCAACATTCTCTTGAGAATTATGCAAGTATAGCTCAGCTAGCGAGTTGACATTCATAACCCCTTTCAATGAATTAGCTTCCCATACCTTTCTGAGGCCTTTAGTTATTATGCTTAGTATACTCAAGCATTGCTGACATCTGCTGACTTGCATACCAGGCCTCTGGAGATTATTTCCTAATGAACCTAGGTTGGCATCTGATAATGCACTGTCCCTTTTTAGCATTTCCAATAGCACTAGATAAAAACAAAAAACAAAATCCCAAGGTGTTGATGGCTCCTGTCACTGATTCACACACTCAACTTCTCAAGAACCTCTTACAGATAAGTTTCACTTGCTTATTAATACAGTAGTCGTCCAAATGGACCATAGATTTTTAGCTGCAGAACAAAAGATCTGTAATGGATTTTATTGATTAAATACCTTTTCCTTTGCCCTGTACCCAGAGTAGGGAATGTATGGCCCTCCAAATGTTGGACTGAAACTCCTATCAACCTGCACCATTGGTCTGGGGCTGATGGGAACTGACATCCAATTACATCTGGAGGACCACACATTTGCCCTTTCTTGTGTTGTTATTTCTTGTTAACTGTCCTTAAATTGGCCCCAACTCACGGCAACCCTGTGGATGATACATCTCCAAGACCTCCTGTCCTCCATTGCTCTGCTTATGTCCTGTATATTGAGGCCTGTGGCCTCCCTGATTGAGTTTATCTATCTGACATGCAGTCTTCCTCTATCTCTTCTACCTTCCCTAGCATTATAGTCTTTTCTACTGAGTAATGCCTTCTCATGATGTGGCCAAAGTATGACAGTTTCATCTTCTTGGCTTCCAGGGAGAGTTCTGTTTTGATCTGTTCAAGGATCCATTTGTTTGTCTTTTTGGCTGTCCAAAGCCACTCTTCTTAAGCATCACATCTCAAATGAATTTATTTTCTTTCTGTCAGCTTTCTTCACTGTCCAGCACTCACATCTGTACATGGTGATGGGAAATATAATGGCTTGGATGATTCTAACTGTAGTGTCAGTTATATATCTTTACAATTTGGGATCTTGTCTAGTTCTATCATTACTGTCCTTCCCATTCCTAGTCTTCTTATTTCCTGACTGCAATCTCCCTTTCATCAATATCTGATCCAAGGTACAGAAAATCTTTAATTTTTTTCAATTTCCTCATTATCTAGGTTGAATGTGGAGCTTATCACTTGGGGTTTTAAACCTAATCAAGCCTCCTGGGCTGCAGCCAGGAGGCAGGATGGAGGTGGGGATTATCGCATGCTAAATTGCCGCTGAATCACTGGCTGCCATCAGCCTAGGTCTCAGCTGGGCTCAGCCTATGCTTTTTAAAAACCAGAAAGCATTCCGATTTCTAAAAAGCACTGGCTGAGCCCAGCTAGGACCTGGGCTGATGGCAGCTGGCGATTCGGCAGTGATTTTGCATACGATAATCCTCGCCTCCATCCCACCTCCCAGCTGCAACCTGGGAAGCTTGATTTGTTTTAAAACACCAAGTGATAAGCTCCTGTAATAGGTCCTCCGTGGTCATTATTTTTGTTTTCTTTATGTTCAGCAGTAAGCCTGCCTTTGCGCTTTCTTCCTTGACCTTACTTAGGACCTTATCACACGCTGGCCACGAAGCGAAAAGTAACCGAAATAAGAATAAATTCAGTTCTATACCGAAATGAACAGAAAGAGCCCCCGCAATATGTAAATGCCTACCACACGCAATTACCGCCATAGCGCATTTATCGCGCTTCCCGGGACACGCATCCTGGAAACGTATTCTCCGTGCACACACAAGTTAGAAAATCCCATAAATTACAAAGAGAGGACCATGTTTACCCGTCCCATTTGTTGCCCAATCCAAACAGGAAGGACACGTCATAAGATGCTTCCTCACAGATCCATGGGAAGTAGCACGGGGAACCATGGGTCAGGGCGGGGAAATGCTTCACAATACGTATTGCGTGATCATATGTATTTCGCCTGCGCGGCCATTGCGCAATGATTCCGAAAGCTCGGTTGTACTTCCCCGAAAAACCGAATGTCAAAAGATCTCAATTCGTTACGGATTAGCTCCTGGTTCTGTCGAGTTGCGATGCAACGTCGTGTGTAAACACGGGGAAATAATACGTATTAGCTACGGATACCCTTTGGATTAGGTCTACTTTAGACCCCGTGTGATAAGGTCCTTAGTAATTATTCCAAGTCTAAGATGTTTTCCATTAGTAGTATGGTATCATCTACATATCAGATTGTTGTTGTTCCTTCCTCCTATCTTCACTCATCCTGCTTCTGAGTCCAGACCTGGTCTTTGTATGAAGTTTACTATCAGGCCAATATTTTCTCATTGATTTCTACAGAAAATGATCTTCATCCAGATGGCTATCACAAGAAAGAAGATTTTCCTATATGGCCTCACATCTGCAGAACTCCAGCAGAGGCACATCAGGGACCTAGAATTGCAGGACTTGTAAGAATTGCAGACAATTCTTGACTAAAGCAACAAATCATGGTAACATAAATCAGGGATTCGTGTCACATGCAAACACCATAACTGAGCAACCACTAGCAAATAGTTTTATGGATACATATTTTGTTGCTGGGCGATGAATTCAAAGCATTCTTCATCACCTAATGCTTGCATCGAAGAAAGAGACCAAAGTTAGATGAAGTTAACTTCCTGTTTTGCTTAGCATCAGCTAGAAAATTAGCAGTCTTGCAGTAATACCTTGCATGGTATTAAGATGCCGCAGCAGTGTGTGACAGGGTGGATCCTTTCGGAAGAGCCCTCCAGGGTTACAGGATATTATATAGCTAATTCCTGTCATTCAAAGGAAACAGAGGAAGAGTCCCATGTTTGTAAATGAGGGGAACCTCCTGGATAGAAGAACACATCCCTTGTTTGTGAGTGCTGCTTGTACATGACTAAGAAACCACACATTAGTATTTATGGACTATTGCCATATGAATGTGCTTGTTTTTGTTCATGGACATAGGGATAAGGAAGCAATCTGTACAATCTTCAGAAAAGCCAGTTTAACAAAAGAAGTGGTTTCCTTTGTAGATGTGGGCCTGAGACAGTAAAGTCCATCTCCTAGATATGACATGCTTCGTGATTTATGGCTGCGTCCACACTGCAGAAATAATCCAGATTGACTCCACTTTGCCATGGCTCGATGCTATGGAATTCTAGGATTTTAGTTTTGTGAGACATTTAGTCCTCTCTGTCAGAGCACTCTGGTGCCACAACAAACTACAAATCCTAGGATTCTATAGCAATGAGCCTTAGAAGTTAGAGTGATATCAAACTGCATTATTTTTGGAGTGTGGATGCAGCCTTAGGTTCAGCCTCCTTCCAATAAAAAAGGAAGAGGAGAAAAACAAAAAAGATGGAAGAAGAGGAAGAGGAGGAGGAGGAAGAGGAGGAGGAGGAGGAGTTGGCCCCCACAGGTATACACAGCTGGCCCACTGGTATGCTGTGAAAATAGATTACACTCAGCCCTCCACATCCACAGATCCTGCATCCACAGATTCAACCATCCATGGCTTGAAAATATTTTTTAAAAAATCTATACCAAAAAGGAAACCTTGATTTTGCCATTGTATATAGGCGACACCATTTTACTACACCACTGCATACCATGGGACTTAAGTATCCACAGATTTTGGTAATCCCAGAGAATGGGGGTATCCTAGAACCAAAGCTCAGTAGATATCAAAGGCTTTCAGGCAGCATGAATTTGGAAGGCTTTTGTGTGTGTGTGTGTGTGTGTGTGTGTGTGTATGGTTTTGTCCTTCATGTTTTCATCAGCTTAGCCTCAGTGAGAGTGATTCGGGGGATAGTCCTTTGGGGCTTAGCATGAATTTGGAACTTGGGTCTTCCCGTAGTCCAGCTCGAAACCCCTAATGACCATATCACAAAAAGGTGATTACATTCAGATGCTCATTTACTTGGTTTGTGTCCAATGATAGACTGCAGTGCATTTTTAAACAAGATCTAGTTGGATTAATAAAGCCAGTCATTATTCGTTTTTTGCGACACAGAGACACAGATTCAGAAAAGTTATTAACAAATAATATCAAGTGTTGATATGGCTACCCTGTGGATTGACCAGGAAGTGCATTAACCCCCTCACCATTTGAGAATGACCCTTCTCATGCTTGGTCCACAACCAGGCACTGGAGGCGCATCTACACTGTAGAAATAATGCAGTTTGACACCACTTTTAATTGCCATGGCTCCAACCTATAGAATCATGGTAATCTTGTGAAGCACCAGCCCTCTTGGATAAAGAAGACTAGAAAGCCCTTGTCAAACTACAAATCCCAAGATTCCACAAGATGGAGCGACAGCACTTAAAAAGAGGTCAAACTGCATTATTTCTACAGTGTAGATGCACCCAAAGCTTTGGCTTGTTTTGTGGGTTTGCCTCAGAAATCTATGAAGGTGAACCCTGCCGGCTAGCAAAACCCTTCTGAGAGTGCATCTGTTTTGCTTCAGCCAATGGTTTTCCAAATGAACATGGAAGATGATATCTCTTGTTATTCCTTGATTTGTAGCAATATGGACCAAGGTATAAAGCAGAGTTCCTGGCCATGCACACTCTCTTTGAATCCCTTTTTAAGGAGCTTGTCTCACTGCTAATAAAATCGGCTTACCTGAGCTGGCTTAAAATTTAAAACGGGCAGCATCCTGATGTTATCAGAAGGATTAGCCATCGAAATTGCCACCTGGGTCCATTCTGGGTCCATCTCCACTAATAGGGGCACTCAGCATGTGTCTTTTTGAAGCCGGGAGCTTTCCGGCTTAAGGAAATGGCCACCGGAGCGGCCCTGTGAGTGGGGATGGACCCGGGCTGGACCCAGGTGGCAATTTCAGCACCTAAATCCTTGTGATAAGATCAGGATGCCCCTTGTTTAAAATTTTAAGCCAGCTCAGGTAAGCCGGTTTTATTAGTGGTGCGATAATCTCCTAAGATTCTCCACCTGTCTTGGTCAGGGTTGGTTTTAAAATAAGTCCATCTCTTTCAATTCTCTAAACCTAACAAAGTGGCATCACAATAATACATATGGTAATAAACACATAGGAATGCCTGTTAAACCTTTGTCTACCTGAGTGGTTGATTTGCTGGATAAACACAAAACACATTGTAACCTCAGGTCTTATTCACAATACGTTTTTGTTTTTCTAACTGGCTGTGCAAGGATTGAGTTTCAGGATTTGAACTTTACTACTCACATATCATCAGAGATCTTATTTGTGTTACTGCCCATAATTTGCTGAGCACAGTTTGACAGTTTCATCAACAATAACCCGTGTTGCAATACCACATCCTCCCTCCCCATGTATCTTCATGTGTGTGTGGCTTCCACGTGATGCTATAATACGTTCTCAGATTTTAGAAACCTACAGAAGAGATCAGAAGAAATTCTAGATTCAGATGTACACTCGTCCCTCCATATTCACTGGGGATAGAGGTACAGGAACCCCATGAATGTGGAAAAACTGCAAATAACATAAACACTGTATTTTTACCTGAGAGAACACCTCTGTAGGAATCTCTAGGTCCTCCAGTGCAACTCTATGGACGTTATCACACGCGGGTCTCAAAGTGGCAAGAAAGCGGTATGGAATCAATCCAGAACTATACCGGTATAGACCCCACAAGACGGAAATGGCTATCAGACGCAACTAGCATCATTGCACAATTAACGATACCGCGATAGATGCGCTCCTGGGGACCGTATCTGCCGTTCACACACAAGTGAGAAGATCCCCTCCAGAACCCAGCAAGGATGTTCTTGCACATGCGCAGAAACAGGACAGCCGCGGCTGTCACTTGCCGCGGCTGTCACACACACACACCCCTTTCCAAGCCTGGAAGCCTGGTTGCTTTCCTTGGGATGAGGTCGTCCCAAGGAAAGCAACCTCGTCCCAAGGAAAGCAACCAGGCTTCCAGGCTTGGGAAGGGGTGTGTGTGTGTGTGTGTGTGTATGTGTGACAGCTGGCTGTCACACACGCACACACACCCCTTCCCAACCCAAGCCGGGAAAGAGAGTCGCTCCGAGCAGAAGGACTCTCTTTCCCAGCTTGAGTTGGAGCGGCTCTCTTTCCCGGCTTGGGTTGGGAAGGGGTGTGTGTGTGTGTGTGTGTGTGTGTGTGACAGCCGGCTGTCACACACACCCCTTCCGAAGCCTGCGCGGGGCCTGAGCTCCACGATACGTATCTCGTGATCAGACATACGGCGAAAGCAGTATTATTGTGGTATCATTCCGGTCGCGCAATTGTAATTCCCCAAGAAACTGGCATTCAAAAGAATGGGGATGATGCCGCATTGGGACGGGGTTGGGACGGGGTTCTGTGCGACGTCGTGTGAACACACGGGGAAAAAAACTGCAATAGGACGGGATTGGGTGTGGATTTTTTCTGCTTTAGGCCCCATGTGATAACGTCCCATGTGTACTTCTGCCAGACATTGACCATAGAACTGCACTGGAAGTGCTACAAATGCCTAGTGGAGGTTTCTCTCCAGGAATCTCTAGGTCCTTCAATGCAACTTTTGGTTAAAGTTTACCACAGAGTTGCGGTGGAGGACCTAGATATTCCTAGAGAGAACATATTAATAAAATTTGTGAATAATCAAACCCACAAAAATCAAAGTTGCAAATGTGGAGGGACGAGTGTACTGCATTTTAGTTTTCATTTTACACTAAATAATATATACAATTAAATTCCACCCATTAGAACAATGGCTTCAAGTACCTTTTATACAACAGAGTTAGCTATATCGATGGTGGTTGTGATGACAAGGAACTCATCAATCCCTCGACAAATATGTGCAAAGTGTCCTTTTGGATAAGGTCTGTGTTGTACACTTCTTCTGGCCCATTTACAGAATTTGATGGTGGTCCAGATGCCATCAAATTCTATGAATGAACTAGGAAAAGCGTACGAGAAATACTACACCTACAGGTCCAGATGCCATAGGTAGCTTAAATATCCTAAAGACACCAAATCCCCTGCTTAGTACCTGGACTGCCAATGAATACCATTTGCTGTAGGCTATATTTCAGAGGGAGGAACTGGCAAAAACACCTCTGAATATTCCTTGCCTGAGAAAACCCTATGAAATTGATGGGGGTCACCATATATTGACAGGCAGCTTGAAAATACATACACACACCAGATGCCATCATTTTCCACTTGTGGTTCTCCCCTTTATTTTCACCCCATCTTCCATCATTGTTTTTCTATAGAAAAACACAATGAAGAGCAAAAGACAGAACAGCAGCTGCACAAGTCTTTTGAGGAGTTGCTGTAGATAAGTCATCTGTTTGTTTTTCCATTTGAACATTTATTATAATATTATTTCTTGTACACCTTTTAGGTATTATCTTATGATAAACACCAGTCTACACATTTTAGTAAAGAAATCAAATAAAAATAAATAAACCTCTGAAAGCTTTTCCATCCTATAGGAACACAGCAGGCTAGATTATATGCTGTCAGACTGCCAGAGTCCTGCTTGCCAGCAAATACCTGCTTTGCAGTATTATAATGATGGAGAAGTAATTTACTACTAGCATTTACATTTTCAAAGAAAGAATCCACATTTGTTCTCCACCCTGAAAGCCCTTGATGCAATTTGAGGTCTATTTTGCACTTAGCAAGTATCTCATCCAATGAATTGTCCATTACACTTCCTAAGCATCAGTTGGTGAGTTTTTGCTGCAGTGTCTTTGTCTCCCACTCCATATCTACTGCTGTTTGTTTTTTTAAAAATCAAGTTATTATTTATTAAAAGTACAAACAAATCACTTTTCTGCACACTGAGGCCCACCGGGGACATACAATTTCAAATAAAACAATAACACACTCAAATGATAAGAAATAAGATAGGAACAAAATTGCATTGCCAATATTTTGCTGAAGACCTAGTGGTAAGCATCCTCTCTAGTCTGTGATGTTTTAATTGGGCCTGATAAAAGGTATTCCTTCACTCATAGGTCTTATAGCAAGTGTCTGGGAGAAGCTAGCATAATCTGGGAACATACGCTAGACATGGGGTGCATCTACACTGTAGAAATAATGCAGTTTGACACTACTTTAACTGTCATGGCTCCATCCTACAGATTCCTGGGATTTCTAGTTTTTCAAGACACAAGCACTCTTTGGCAGAGAAGGCACTTTTTGTTTTGTATGTTTTTAACTCTACTATTTAAATTTGTAAGCTGCTTTGTGTCCCAATTTTGGGGGAAAGTGAGATATAAATAAATATTGTAATGACTAAAAACCTTGTAAAACTACAGATCCCAGGAGTCCACAGAATGGAGCTATTGCATTTAAAGTGGTGTCAAATGGCATTATTTCAACAGTGTAAATGCTCCCTTAGATGCCCCCTTCTACATCACCAAAAGAGAAGACAAAAGAAGAGACCAAGATGCATTAAAAATTATGGCTTAATTTTTTGCATAGATTCAGTTTTAGAAATAATGACTAATTATTATAGAAATGCAATAATCTCATGCTACTGAGGACCAGCAGTGGCATTGCTGCCCTGGGTATCACTTGGTGTGTGTGGGGGGGGGGCTCCTGGGGGCAGAACTTCAAGGGTTAGGGCATCTGGCCCTCTTTCTCAATGCCTCCCTGTTTTCTGACTCATGGATAGGGTGATGCAACGGCAGCAAGGTGGTGCTTCCCCGTCATCTTACTCGTGGTGGCAGCGAGGGTGCAGGGAGAGGCCTGACTACCCCTCCTCTGGGGTGTCACCTGGTGTGAGCTGCACCCCCCTTGTGATGCCACTGGGGACAAGGTGATCAATGTGTTTACAGATAGCAATAGTAATAGTAAGTACATTTCTATACTACTTATCAGTGAACTAGCACTCCCTAAGTGGTTTACAATGTGTAAGCCAATTGATCCCAACAAGCTGGGTACTCGTTTTATCGGCCTACAAAAGGATGGAAAGCTGAGTGGACCTTAGGGCCCTGCCTGGGATAGAACTCACAACCTTGTGGCTGCAGTACTGGCATTTAACCACTTGTCACCAGGGCTCCCTATCCCAATAGTGATTATCACTCCACTATCCTGGTACTGACTATGAATGGAAAAGTTCAAATCTTCTTCTTGATGCCCCTTCTTATGTTTATCTTTAGATTGGATTTGCCCTCCAGATGTTGATGAATGGCAGTTCTCACAATTCTTCACTATTATGGGCTAGGGCTAGGGCAGGATGGCTCAGCAGTTAAGATGCTGACTATGACAATTGCAAGATCAGCAGGCCAGCAGTTTGAGACCCAAGCACTGCATGACAGAATGAGCTCCCACTGCTAGTCCCAGCTTCTGCCAACCTAGCAGTTCAAAAGCATGTAAAATTGCAAGTAGATCAGGGATAAGCAACCTTTCCCCTTTAAGGGCCGAGGGTCTTCAGCTCCCAGAAGCCTCAGCCATGTTGGCCAATAGTCCCATGTTGGCCAACAGCTCCTGGGATTCTGGGAGCTGAAGTCCCTTGGCCCTTAAAGGAGAAAGGTTGCCTACCCTTGAAGTAGATGAATAAGTACCACTTTGGTGGGAAGGTAACATCGTTCTGTGCAGTCATGCTGGCCACATGATCACAGAGTCATCTTTGACAATGCTCTTTGGCTTAGTAACAGAGATGAGCACCACCTCCTATGTTCGGACACAACCTGACAACCTTGTCAAAGGGGAAGCCTTTACCTTGGGCTGTTGGGAGCTGCAGTAGAACAGTATCTGAGGGTCAAAAGAAAACCAGTGTTGGCCATCATGTGGTTTAATTTTGGTAGGGGCATTTAGACTCCTCAGCCAGAGAGCTCCTCTGGTGCCTCTGAACTGTGTAGTCTGAAAAGGCCATTTGATCCCATAGTGCAATACTCCCTCCCCATTCATGGACCAGGGCTGCTGCTGTTCCCTAGACAGCCTAATAACAATAACATGAACAAGGATAACAATATATTATTGGGAAGATGCTACATTCACTTTTGAATACCATTTGGCATCCCAGTGTGATTCATTTTTATTTTGTTCACATGAATAAATAAAATAAAACTTGCTGGAATGTGATGTCTTAAAAGCATGGCTGATTCATAGCCCTGAGTGATATAAAACAGGACAAAAGAAAAGGCCCACTGTTTCGTAAAGCCTTCTAAGTGATGCATATATTTCTTTCAAGTAATGGAAATAACGTCAAGACACGTTTTGAGAGAAAATAGCTGACTATATTTGAGTCTGCGCTGTAAAAACAGGCTTTCTTCCATTCTTGTCATTAGAGAAAAAGACAGTTTTCTACTTTAGAATATTAATTAAATGTTCAGGGACCTTAGTACATTTTATCATCAGACAAGATCTCTCTTTTATCAACCAAAGAGAGAACCTAGATGCCTATACAACAGGGACTGTAATTGTCTCTCTCTTTATAGAGAACCTGGGCTGGTCAACCTACGGGTCAGGACATCTTGTTGACTTGTAGGTCAAGAAATGCCATATGATGTGTTGTATATTCTTTTGCCTATTACTACTGTCCTGTTACTACATTTTCTGGGTGGTTGCTCCAACATACCTCCTAGTAACATGGCTACCTTATGTGAGAGTGAGAAAAGATGTTATGTAAATCTAAATAAATACAAATATATAAGGTCTGAAATCAGGAACTAGATACACTCCAACTCTCCTGGTTTGTCAAGGGCAGTCCTACTTAATCCTCTGTCATTCCACTTTTTCAAGTGTTTTTAAAATGGCCCAGTTTCTTTCTCCTCCTCCCACTTTCCCCTTCATCCTCACTTCAGTTCCTGCAAACTGAGTTCAAAATGTGAATGTAGTTTCGAGAAGAGAGGAGGGAATCTTGCATTTCCCAGTAAGCTTGGACAAAAGCAAACCACTGAAGTCTCACTTAAATTATCTGTTCTTCCTCATTAGTAAGTTGTCCCCTCTTGACCACACTCTGGTTGGTCTGTCATAACTTGCCTGAATGTGTCCTGATGTTGATCTGTGAAATGCTGGAGGATATGGAACTACTACATGTAGGTTTCCTTGTAAGATTAAATTGACCTGATGGTTAAATGGAAAATCTTTTGAAAAAATAGAAAAAGAATGGAATGCAATCTTTGATTACTGCAGAAACAAATGGAGTTGAATGAGACAAAACAAGAAATAAAAAGCAAACAATAATAATAATTGAAGGTCAGGAAAATTTAAAAATCTGGACATATACTGAAGTAACAAAGGATAATGAATCATAAACAGAAGTAGACAATATTTAAGTACAAGTTGCATATATCAGAAAGACTTAGAGAAGTCTAATACAGTTAAGATGTAGAACTCATATGTACAACAACAACACACACATACATACACACACAAAATACCTGAGACAAAAGACTGAATTTGAGAAATAACACAGTAAATACATATTGGTAGTATAATAATTTGTTTAATATTTGAATTTTAAATTTAAAAAAATATTTGGTTTTTTTTTTTAAAAATGTTCTTTTCAAATTTTTGTTAAAAACTTAACATGTTACCAAATTTTCACTTTAACTATATGAAACTATGCATATGTAAATAAATCTAGGTTGTGCATAGGATACTGTGATTTAAAGGTATAATTTTAATTTTGGTAGTTGTTTATGTCAACAGCTATTACCATTACATTCAGTTTAGGTAGACTCTCTTTTCCTGTAGTTTGCATCCATTGCTCTGGGTCCTTGCCCCTGGAGTAGCAGAAAACAAGCTTGCTCAATCCTCTATATGACACCCCTTCAAATATTTAAACATGGCTGTCATGTCATCCCTTTACCTTCTCTTCTCCAAGCTAAACACACCCACCTTCCTAAGGTTTTCCTCAGAGGGCATGATTTCCAGAACTTTCACCATTTTGGTCTTAACACGCTGCAGCTTGTAAACATCTTTCTTGAATTGTTTTGACCAGAACTGAACACAGTATTCTTGGTGAGGTCTGACCAAAGCAGAATAGAGTGGCTCTATTACTTCTCTCTATCTAGACATTATAGTCTGCTTGATGCATTTGCTTTCTTAGCCGCTGCATTATGTTGCTGACTCATGTTCATCCTGTGGTCCCCTAAGGTTTTGCTGAGTCTAGTGAGAGGTGAACTGGAGTCTCCCTCCTTGGTAAGAGCCATTCAGCAGAAGAATAAAAGAATATTAAGGAGCAGTCTTGATATTGCTGTAAGTCAACGTTTTCACATGGGGCTTTAAACGGAGGCAAACCTACCTCCGTCCGGCCCCACTCCGGCTCCAGAACCTAAAAGTTCAGACTACGTCGCAGCAAGCCCCTCCTCATCCTGCGCCATCCCTGCGCCATCCCTGCCTCACTCCGGGGTCTTGCTTGTCGTGTTCAAACGACGTCGCAGCAAGCCCCGCCCCATCTTGCGCCATCCCTGCGCCATCCCTGCGCCCTCCCGGCTTTAGCCCCATATTTCTAATTCCTTTTCTAAAAAGGAATTAGAGGGGCTGCTGCCGGAGGCAATCAGGAGCCCTTCCGGCGGCTGTTGTTTTCGCCGCCGGAACGGCTCTTGATTGCTTCCAGGGGGCTTCCAGGCGGCTTTAGAGCCGCCTGTGTGAAAACGCCCAAAAACTCTTGAAGGCACACAACAACAGCACCAGCAGGATGCTATTCAGAGGGATTTTCAGAAAGGCGGCAACTGGCCTTGTGACCTATCCTCTTCCCAGAGTTTGAAAAAGTGGTGTTTTGGTGTTATGTCTCCTACTGGACATGGCTGCTGCAGATCTGGGGTTTTCTTGGCAGAATTTTTTTTCAGAGTAGGTTTGCCTTTGCCTTCCTCTGAGGTTGAGCAAATGTCACTTGCCCAGTTGGATTTCCGTGGCTGAGCAGTGATATGAACCCTGCTCTCCCAAGTTGCAGTCCAAAGCCCTAACCACTACACCAGACTGGCTCACCTTGCTATTGAGTAGCTATTACCATTATATTACATTTTTTTAAAATTTATTTGGCTGTGATTCTATTAACTCAATGAACAGGAGAAAGCTTGTCCTCTTGTTCCATGCTGCCCAAGTTGAAGGAAAGAGACAGTTTGAAATCGTGACATTCTGGGTCTATGAGAAGGTCTGTCATCTCCCCTCTGAGCCTATCTGGACTTTGAGGTGGGCTGAGTGGGGATAAAGCCCATGTTCTGGCCTTGTCCCTTCTGAAGGGGCAGACCTGATGGGAAGGGGTTTTTCAGGGCCTGTTTGCAAGGGGAGTTAGGCTGGTTCCTTCCCTGTTATCTCTCCCTCCCCCCCCCCCCCCCCTTATTTTTTTATTCAGGGAGGTCCTTGCCAGCTCCCCTTGCTTGCTACAGGATAGGGTTCTAAGTGGGTGTCTATGGCATTATCAGCAGGTGGCTGGCAAAAATGTGATTGATGGTTTTAGAATGGCCTGTGGTGTCAAGCTGCTTTATTTGTCCAGTGTGCCACACTCTTACAAGCCTACACTGTTCCCTCAGTTAGAATGACCAGTTACTGGACAGGCTGGGTGACTGTGGCTTGGGCTATCTTCCCCCAAATAAACTTTTCCCAAGCACAGTCTGTGGATGGGCAACAATCAAGATTTTGACCCTGTCCAAAAGAAGTGGGTGGGCAGGAGGAAGGTGGCACCAAAATTTCCTGGAGATGGTCAGTGGGGTTTGCACCTTCAGAGTCCTTCCTTGGAAAGAACTGGGACATCTGACAAGTGATCAAAGTTTTCAAGGCTAAAAGTCCCTTTGTAGAGACTAACAGGGCAGAAACACGAGGAACTTGTGTTGGGTTGTGACCAACACTGTGGTAGCCCTGGAGAGAAGGCCACCAATGTGGATAAATTTGCATTAAATGTAGGAGGCTAGTTACATGACCCCACTGTGGCCAATAAAAGCACACTTTGGAAATCAACCATCATTGATCTACATGGGAATAATAATAATAATAATAATAATAATAATAATAATAAAATTTATTTATACCCCGCCCATTGGTAATCCAATCCGGGCGGCTTACAATTAAAATTTGAAAACTTTTCCTTTTGGTCAGGTACATTGAACGAGTTCCAAAGGGGTTTACAGGGTTTTTCACTCCCCGGAAAATAAAACCCACCAAGGGATTAATCTGTCCAGGGCTATCATTAGGGGTGCAGGCTGCTCCAGGTGACATCCAAAGGGAGAGTGACACCACTTCTCCCAAAACATCTGCCTTTTGGCAGAAACAGGCTGTGACATTTACTTTTGTCTCTTGAAAATGTTGAAGACATGGTGTCAGTTGTGTGAGGCTCCGTGGGAGGAAAAAGGAGAGACCCCATTTTTTTCCCCTTTCAAAAATTTAAATTTAAAAATATGAAAATATTTTTTATTCTTTTTAAACTTTTCTTTAAAATTTCACATCAAACCGTATTTTTACTTTAACCACTTGAAACTATGTACATGCAAAGACATTTAGGCTGTGCTTATGCTATTGTAATTTAAAGATATGATTTTAATTTGGCTAGTTGTTTATGTCACAACTATTACCTTTATATTCAGTGATATATGATTTATGAGCAACATTAGTACAAAAAACATTACTAAGGATTCTGTATGGTGTGGTATGGGAGGAGGTCAACCCCGTGATGCCACTGCTTGGTTTAGCTCCTCTTAAGTGTTTTTGAGCTCCTGTATGAGATAATTGCCATAACCCCAAATCTACCCACGCTTCCCTTCCCCTACAATATAATCATTTCCTAAACAAAATAAGGACTAAGAAGGGAACACACTCTAATGTTTCCTCTAGGTATCCTGAATGATGCTTGATCCTGGTTGCTCCTTCATATCAGCAATGGGTATAAACCACTTCTTGGCAAAAAGGTGTGTGAGACAAGTTCTTCCACAGATATTAAGTTCTGCAAGCACATGGTAATTTGAGCAGCTATTAAGCAGTTGTTGTCATTTTGAAATTACTGATACACGGCAATGCAATCAGACAGCAAATACCATATCCGTCACTCGGGAGGATTATTATAGGGTTGGGCCTCAACGGGAAGGGATTTGTCCTTGAGTGGTTAGAGGAAAAGGAGGAAATTAATGAATGATGCAACTTTGCTCTTCAAGATGGATTTGCAGCAAGTCAGAATTAGTGGGGAGATCGCTAGAGAAAATATTTTCTCGTATAATTATAGATTGCTTTAAGCTTCATGTTTGCTTGAGGTTAAATGAATCACAGTGGCCCAGCTCTCATTTGAGATGGTAGCTGGCAAGAAGATTACCTGATAAACATCCCCTGTTTGTGTTTTTCTGGGATCATTTCACACCTTTCCAGACTTCTCCATATGTCCCTTAGGATCAAGATAAATAGTCTTGTATCTAGCAAAAACTCATTTGTGCCTAGAAATGAGAAATGTGTTTTTCCACTGAGCACAATGATGCAGAAATCAAACCACTGTTTCTTCAATAACATATCCTTTTAAGAGAGGTCCCTTTTCAGAGCCTGTAAAGTTACTTTTAGGAAAAATGAACTCAGTGGCAAGTTGAAGCCACCCAGAACTGAACATGGATAGGATGATACTCTTGGTACTTGGGCATACCCATACTACTGTCCAGTTCTGGGTAACTTCAGAGTGTCTTCTGTACATTCATTTGTCTTTTTTCAAAGCCCTGCTTTGGTTTCAGAAAAGCAGTCAGGAGGAGAGCTGTGCTTTAAGTTGCCAAAGGCTTAAAGAAAAATAAATCATTTACTTTAATAGAGGATATTTTGGGACTTATCAGTGTAAAACTGTCCAGACCAAACTCCACTTTAGCATAAATCCTGAAGTGTCAGAGCACCATGCCAGGAATTCTACAGAAAAATTTTACTTCCACACTAATCAGCAAAGAAGGGCACATCCAAAATACAAAGTGTGAGGCTAAAATGCAGTGCAATCACTTTTGTAATTCAGAGAGCAGGATAATTTTAAAAGGCTAGGAGGGGGGATCCCATCAATTCACTACCTTTCTGTGGTGGTAGGATTGCTTGCTCCTGTGAGGTTATAGCAGGCCTGCACAACTTGGCAGTAGGTAGAGGCCAATTTGGCAGTAGCTAGGGATGCAGTGGCTCAAGTGGTTAAGACTCTGACTGTTGATTGCAAGATCGGCAGGTTGGCAGTTCGAGGCCTGGGTGCTGCATGATGGGGGTGAGTTCCTGTCACTAGTCCCAGCTTCTGCCAACCCAGCAGTTTGAAAGCATGCAAATACAAGTAGATAAATAGGTACCACTTCTCAGTGGGAAGGTAAACAGCGTTCTGTGCAATCATGCTGGCCCCATGATCACAGAGTAGTCTCTGACAACACTGGCTCTTTGGCTTAGTAATGGAGATGAGCACCACCCCCTATGCTCAGACATGACTTGACAACCTTGTCAATGGGAATTCCTTTATCTTTTAGTGGCCAAAATTAAAATAGGCTAAATTTCTTTGGGCCACAGATAGGTTTTAAATACATATCAATTAATTAATAATACTAATTAATATTAATTATTAATTAATTCATATTAGTTAATAATATTAATTAGAAATAGTTAATATTAATTCCCTCCGCCGCCGCCACCTCTGCCTGGCCCTCTTCTCAGGAGAAATCTGAGCAGCAGGAGAGCCTTTCCTGTCATTCTCTTCCTCTGCCCAGACTTCTCCTTGGGCTCCTCCACTGCTTGGTTTTCTCCCAAGGAGAAAGCCAGGTGGTGGAGGAGGCAGATGATGGGCAAATGCTTGCCTCTCAAGGCTCCTCCACTGCCTGGCTTTCTCCCAAGAAGAAGACCAGGTGGCAGAGGAGGAGGAGGACGGGCAAATGCTTGCCCAGCAAGGCTCCTCCACCACCCTGCTTTGTCCTGAGGAGAAGGCCAGGTGGCATTGGTGAAGGAGGATGGGTGAATATCTTCACTGTAAGGCTCTTCCGCTGCTTGGCTTTCTCTTAAGGAGAAGGAAGGGTGGGGGAGGATAGGCAAACACTCACCCTGCAAGACTCCTCCTTTGCCCAGCTTTCTCCTGGGTGGTGGAGGAGCCTTGCAGGGCAAGCATTTGCCCATCCTCCTCCTCCTCCTCCTCCACCCGGCCTTCTCCTTGGGAGAAAACCAAGAAGTAGAGGAGCCTTGCAGGGTGAGCATTCACCCATCCTCCTCTTCCTCCGCATGATCATCTCCTCAGGAGGAGGCCAAGCAGCAGAGAAGCCTTGAAGTCATTCTACAAACTTGTGAGCCACCCAAAATCCTTTGGCGGGCCGCATGCAGCCCCTGGGCTATATGTTGTGCAGGCCTGGTTTGGACGCTATGCTAATGGCAGCAGTGCTATTGGTAGGGTCTCCAATGTCAGAAAGGCTTTTGCTGAGGAGCCAAATTAAATGTTCCAGCAGTAGTGGCAGGAGACATGAGTGGAGGATCTCTCAGAAACAACAGCAGTGGCACCATAGCTATGACTCATTAGTACTGAACAGAGGGAGGCACAGTAACCCCCTTTTGAATGTTTTTCCCATGAAACCCCTATGATGAGACAACCGAAAATGAAGCAGGAGATAGTGCCAAAAGATGAAATTCCCATTGCAGTTGGCACTCAATTAACTGGGGTACAGCAGAGGGCAACTACAAGTAGCACTGTGACTAATGATGCAACTGGACTCCAACTAAAAGGATGTTTAGCTGTTGACTTGCTTAGAGGCAAAAGAAAAGTTAGAAGATGCATAACACCTATTATAAAGACATGGAATGTGAGAAGCATGAATCAGGGGAAACCAGACATAGTAAAACAAGAAATGGAATGCGTTTCAATCCTCGGGGTAAGCAAGCTAAAGTGAATAGGAATGGGACATCTTGAGTCAGATAATTACACAGTATTTTCGTCAAGAAATGAAAATCTAAGATGGAATTGGGTGACATTAATAATGATGTAGCAAAAGCAGTCAAAGGATATAATATAAAATCTGACCCAATCATATCAAAGAGACTTCAGAGAAAACCAATCAATATAATCCAAGTTTATGCTCCAATTACAGAGGCAGAGGAAGAAATTGAAAGATTCTATGCTGGAGTCCAGAAGGAAATTGATCACACACCAAAACTTAACTTCTTGTTAAACATAAGTGATTGGAATGCAAAAATAGGAAACAGAACAGAATTAAAGATTGTAGGAAAAACTGGCCTAGGATCAAGACACGAAGCAGAAGAGCGACTGGCTAAATTTTGCAAGGCCAACAGTATATTCATCGCTAACGTATCAAGCAACCAGAAAGGAACCTGTATATAAGGACAACACTTGGTGGACAATACAGAAATCAAATACACAGCATAATTGGAAGCAGAAGATGGAGAAGCTCCATTCTTTCTGCAAGAGCAAGACCAGGAGCAGATTGTCGCACAAACCATCAACTACTATTATATAAAAAAAAAACACACAGTAAAGCTACAGAAGAACACTAAACCAACCACTGTGCCAAAATGCAACTTGAAAAAAATCCCCATAGAATTTAAAGATAATGTGGAAAACAGATGTGCACTATTAAGCCTAATTGACTGGGAGCCAGAAGAACTCTGGACTGAATGAAGACAGGGAGATTGTCAGAAAGGAATGTAAAAGGACACTCTCTGCAGCCAAAAAGAAAGAGAAGCCTCAATGAATGACAGATGAAACTCTTCAAGCAGTTAAGGATGGAGGAGAAGCAAAAATAAAAGGTGACACAAATAGCATCAGAACCCTGAATGCAACTGTTCAAATATTTGTATGTATAGACAAGAAGAGCTATATAATAATCAATGCAGATTAATAGAAGATGACACAAAAAGGAAGAACAAGAGACCTCTTCCACAAGATCCAACAAATCAAAGGAAAATTTAAACCGAGAGTGGGGAATGCTCTGTGACATGACCAAGTCAAAATAAAAAGACAATGGAAACACTATACAAAGAATTATACAAAAAGTATGAACCATTTGAAAATGAACCTATACTTTTAAAAAGTGAAATGGAAGCTGCACTCAGAGCACTTGAGAGAAATAAATCATCAGGAACAGATGGCATACCAATAGAACTGCTTCACTATACAGAGACAGAATCTACTCTACTGCTAACTAAAATCCGTCAACAAGTATGGGAAACAAAACAATGGACCAGAGGAGATGGGGAGGAAAATGCAACTCAATCCTGCTTTTTCCAAAAGCAGATCAAACCCGGCTGTCCACATGGCCTGCTCTCAAGGTGGGCCGAACACTCATGGACAGACCACATGACACGGACTCAAGCCACACCACTGTGTAGTTTTGTTGGGGTTTTTTTGTCACCTTCCCACCATGCATGCACACTGTCTCACAAACACACCTCCTATAACTTCCAAGTACGTCCCATGTCCCACCCAGATGCCATTCCATTGCATGGCTGCCCCTTTGATTGGCCACACAGTCACATGTCAGGGATATTTACACCAGTGAATAAATCCAGGACATCAATCCTGGAAGCCAGGTGGAGAGCATCTGGATAAAAATTAAAGGGGAGGGAAACAACAGGGATGTTAGTGTGGGAGTCTACTACAGACCCCCAACTCAAGCAGAAGAATTTGATGATGCCTTTCTAGAACAGATGACCACACACTCAGAAAGAAGAAATATAGTAGTGATGGGTGACTTCAGCTATCCTGATATTTACTGGAAGTCAAACTCAGCAATATCCTCAAGGTCTAGCAAATTCCTCACTTCCCTCGAAGACAATTTCATTGTCCAAAAGGTGGAAGAGGCAACAAGGGAGTCAGCTATTTTGGATCTGATCCTAACTAACAGGGAAGACCTAGTTAATGGGGTGCAAGTGGTTGGATCCTTAGGCGGGAGTGATAATAATAATAATAATAATAATAAGTTTTATTTTTAACCCGCCCCTCTGCAACGCAATCGGGGCGGCTTACAGCAATTAAAATACAATGATTAAAATGATCATGTTCTCCTGAAGTTTACTATACAGTGGAAAGGAGAAGCCAGGCATAGTCAGACACACATTCTAGACTTTAGGAAAGCTGATTTCACTAAACTTAGAGAAATACTGGGGGTGATCCCATGGACAGGAATACTAAAAGAGAAGGGAGTTCAAGACGGATGGGAGTTTCTCAAAAGGGAGATACTGAAGGCACAATTTCAAACCGTGCCAACAAGGAGGAAAAATGGGAGGTGTCTCAAGAAACCAGGATGGATGACGAAGGAACTTGCAACTGAACTATGCTTTAAATGGAACATGTATAAGAAATGGAAAAATGGGGAAATCACCAAAGAGGAATTCAAACAAATAGCTAGCACGTGTAGGGGTAAAGTCAGAAAAGCTAAAGTGCAGAATGAAATCAGGCTTGCTAGAGAGGTTAAGAACAATAAAAAGGGCTTTTGGGGGTATGTCAGCAGCAAAAGGAAGAAGAAGGAAATGGTAGGGCCACTGTGTGGAGAAGATGGCAAAAAGTTAACAGGAGACAGAGAAAAGGCAGAATTACTCAACACCTTCTTTGCTTCAGTCTTCTCAGAAAAGGCAAGGGGTGCTCAACCTGAGGATAATGGAGCAGAGGACAGAATAGGAGGATTTCAGCACAGAATAAGTAAAGAGATAGTACAGAAATATCTGGTTAATCTAAATGAATATAAGTCTCCAGGACCAGATGAATTACATCCAAGGGTATTAAAAGAACTGGCAAACATAATATTGGAACCATTGGCAATAATCTTTGAGAACTCCTGGAAAACAGGAGAAGTCCCAATGGACTGGAGGAGGGCAAATGTTGTCCCCATCTTCAAAAAGGGGAAAAAAGAGGATCCCAACAATTATCGTCCAGTTAGTCTGACATCAATACCAGGAAAGATTCTGGAGCAGATCATTAAACAGAGAGTCTATGAACATCTGGAAGGTAATTTCATAATCACAAAAAGTCAACATGGGTTTCAGAGAAACAGGTCATGCCAGACAAATCTGATCTTTTTTTTATATATATAAAATTACCAGCTTGGTAGATGAAGGGAATGCTGTGGATATAGTATATCTTGATTTCAGTAAGGCCATTGACAAGGTTCCCCATGACATTCTTGCAAACAAGCTGGTAAAATGTGGGCTAGACAAAGTAACTGTTACATGGTTTTGTAATTGGTTGACTGGCCGAACACAAAGGGTGCTCAACAATGGCTCCTTTTCAACTTGGAAAGAAGTGACCAGCGGGGTGCCACAGGGCTCTGTCCTGGGCCAGTGCTATTCAATATCTTTATTATTATTAATGACTTGGATGACGGTATTGGGGGCATAGTTATCAAATTTGCAGACAACACCAAATTAGGAGGAGTAGCTAATACCCCAGAGGACAGGATCAAAATTCAAAATGACTTGAACAGACTAGAAAGCTGGGCCAAAGCTAACAAAATGAAATTCAACACGGAGAAATGTAAGGTACTGCACTTAGGGCGGAAAAACAAAAAGCACAGATATACAATGGGGGACACCTGGCTGAATGAGACTACGTGTGAGAGGGATCTAGGAATCCAGGTGGACCACAAGTTGAACATGAGTCAACAGTGCGATGCAGCAGCTAAAAAAGCCAATGCAAATTGATCTAGTATAGTGTCTAGATCAAGAGAAGTAATAGTGCCACTCTATTCTGCTTTGGTCAGGCCTCACCTGGAATACTGTGTCCAGTTCTGGGCACCACAATTCAAAAAGGATGTGGAGAAACTGGAGCGTGTCCAAAGGAGGGCAACTAAAATGGTGAAGGGTCTGGAAACCAAGCCCTATGAGGAACGACTTAGGGAGCTGGGGATGTTTAGCCTGGAGAAGAGAAGGTTAAGAGGTGATATGATAGCCGTGTTTAAATATTTGAAGGGATGTAAAGCACCAAAAATAAATAAATAAATAAATTAAAATTAAAATTAAAATAAAGGAAAAAAATGAAAAAAAAATTAAAAATATGCATGCACACTCTCTCAGCCCCAGAAAAGCCATGGCAAACCCCCTGTGGAGATTTTGCTAAGAAAACCCCAAGAACAAGTAATAACAACAATAATCAATATCATCATGGCATGCAGAGATGGCGGCGGGGGGAGGGTGGGCAGCGGCGGCAGCAGGACCAGCCTGGGGTCGGTCCAAAGGCTTCAGGGGGCCGCATGCGGCCCCTGGGCCTTAGGTTGCCTACCCCTGCTTTATGGTCTTGCTTTCCCATACCCTTTTTATTTCACCTCCTTGTTGTTAACTATTATCAAGTTGACTTTGGCTTGTTGCGACCCTTTGAATGAAAAACCTCCAAGTCACCCCATTGTCAATAGCCAGGTCTTGCAGACTCAGGGTGTGGCTTCCCTGATTGAGTCCATCCATCTGGAATATATCCCCTCTTTTCTTCCTTACCCAGCATGGATCTCTTTTCTGGTGAGACATGTCTTCTCATGATATGGCCAAAGTATGACAATCTCAGTTTAATCTTGGGTACTAGGGAGAGTTCAGGTTTGATCTGCTCTGTTGTTATTATCCGTTTTCAAGATGACTTTGACTTGTGGCAACCCTGTGAATATCCCTCTGTTCCAGGGGTCAGCAAGATTTACTTACCTGAGGCTAGTCGCTGGTCCCCAGGTCTTCCGCCCTAGGTCTTCATGCGCACGCACACAGCCCCCCCACTGCCGCCGCCAACCCCTGCCGCCGCACGCACCACGGTCACCATTTTGTTTTCCAAAATGGCAGCCACGACTCATTTGCGCATGCGCAGTACTCCTGCACATGTGTGAACTAGCCGCGGCCGCCATTTTGGAAAACAAAATGGCGGCTGTGACTTGTTTGTGCATGCGCCAAGTCGCAGCTGCCATTTTGTTTTCCAAAATGGTGGCCGCGGCTCATTCGCGCATGCGCAGGAGTACTGCGCATGCACAAACGAGTCACGGCCACCATTTTGGAAAACAAAATGGTGGCCACGACGCGCGTTCAGCAGCAGCGGGGGTTGGCGGGGGCAGCAGGCGGGCCGGCGGGCCAGGTACAGCTCGCGGGCTGTAGGTTGCTGACCCCTGCTCTATTCTCAACCTCTCTGCTCAGATCTCTCTGCTCAGGCCTGTAACCTCCCTGTAATCTTTCTCTCTTTCTTCTGTCCTCTACCTTCCCCAGCATTATTGTCTTTTCTAATGAATCATGCCTTCTCATGATGTGGCCACAGTACAACAGCCTCAGTTTCATCATCCTGGCCTCCAGGGAGAGTTCAGGCTTGATCTGTTCAAGGACATTTGTTTGCCTTTTTTGGCTCTCCATTGAATCCTCAGCACTCTTCTCCAGCACTACATCTCAAATGAGTTTATTTTCTTCCTACCTGCTTTCTTCACTGTCCAGCTCTCACATCCATACATGGTAATGGGGAATACAATGGCTTGGATGATTCTGATTTTGGTGTTCAGCTGTATATTTTTAAACGTTAGCATTTTGTCTAGTTCTTTCACATCTGTCCTAATCTTCTTCTCCGTTCTGATCCATGTTTGATCCAAGATATGGGAAATCTTTAACTATTTTGATATCTTCGTTATCCTCATTATCTATATCAGGGGTAGGCAACCTTTTTGAGCCGGACTCAATTTGCACTATTATAAATCAATTTGCACTATTATACTAAAATAAATAAATAAATAAATAAATAAATAAATAAATATAAAAATAAAAATAAATTTTAAAAAATTTAAAAATTTAAAAAATATGCATGCACACTCTCTCAGCCCCAGAAAAGCCATGGCAAAACCCCTGTGGAGATTTTGCCAAGTAAACCCCAAGAACAAGTAATAACAACAATAATCAATATCATCATGGCGGGGGGCGGCGGCAGCAGGTGGCGGCAGCGGCAGCAGGACTGGCCTGGGGCCAGTCCAAAGGCCTCGGGGGGGGCGCATTCGGCCCCCAGGCCTTAGGTTGCCTACCCCTGATATACATCCTCACAAAAAAAGAGGCACAAAAAACTGCAGCAACTATAAGACTTGTTACCCAAAGAAAGGTGGGGGACTGGGGGTTGGGTCCTATCAAGCATGTCCTCATTGTTTTAAATGCTGGGGAGAACCTAGTGTTCCCAAAGGTCATTGTGACCCCTCAAGAACATGCTGGCTCCAGATATGGAATATGAAAATATGGGGACCTTGAATCCAGTGCAGGATATGCAGGGTGTGCTACCAGATCACAGCATTAATTTACCATGCAAATAAAATTCTGCTCAAAATTCTGCAGTATAGACTCCAATCACATATGGAGAGAGAAATCCCAGTGGTGCAAGCAGGGTTGATGAAAAGAAAGGACACTAGAGGCCACATAGCAAACATACAATGGATAATGGAGTACACCAAGGAATTCCAGAAAAAAATGGTATGTGCTTTATAGATTGTAGCAAAGCCTTTGATTGCACAGATCATGAAAAGCTATGGAATGCTCTTAAAGACATAGGAATGCTACTATATTTGATAGTCCTGATGAAAAATCTGTACTTAGGACAAGAAGCTACTGTCAGAACAGAATAGAGAGAAACAGAATGGTTCCCAACTGGCAAGGGGATCAGACAAGGCTGGATTTTATCACCCTTTCTGTTCAACTTGTATGCAAAAATTTCATACAAAGAGCAGGTTTAGAATTGGTGGAAGGACAAGTGAAGATAGGAGGAAGGAAGATATGCAGATGACACCATACTACTAGAAGAAAACAACATGGACCTGGAACAATTACTAAAGAAAGTCAAAGAAGCAAGTGCAAAGGCAAGTCTACTGCTAAATGTAAACAAAAATAATGACCACGGAGGATTGATATAAATTCAATATAGATAAGGGGTAGGCAACCTAAGGCCCGGGGGCTGGATGAGGCCCCCCGAGGCCTTTAGATCGGCCCAAGGCCGGTCCTGCCGCCGCCGCCCCCCGCCGCTGCCCGCCATGATGATATTGATTATTGTTATTATTACTTGTTCTTGGGGTTTTCTTGGCAGAATCTCCACAGGGGTTTTGCCATGGATTTTCTGGGGATGAGAGAGTGTGCATGCATATTTTTAAAATTTGTTTTAATTTTATTTATTTATTTATTTATTTTTGGTGCTTCGGCCCCCCAATTGTCTGAGGGACAGCAACCCGGCCCCCGGCTCAAAAAGGTTGCCTACCCCTGCCATAAAGGATGAAAGCAGCCTCTCTTTGCTGTGTTACCTTAATGCTTAATGTCAGATTTATTATTTATAGCAATATATTTATACCACTTCATATAATAAAATCTCTAAGGGCCTTTGCAGACTGCTAGAAATAGTGCAAATTTAGTCCACTTTAACTGCCCTGGCTCAGTACTAGGGAATCATGGGAATTGTATTTTTTTTCTGAGACATTGAGCCTTCTCTGTCAGAGAGCTCTGGTGCCACAATAAACTACAGTTCCCATGATTCCCTAGCACTGAGTCAGGACAGTTAAAGTGGCCTCAATTTGCACTATTTCTGGCAGTCTGTAAAGGCCCTAAGTTAAAATTTCAAATCTATATATACGGTACTATATTAAAATGTAAAAGGGATATAAAGGAAGTAGGGTACTTTAAAAATAATAATTACAGTAGTTCGAACAATCCATTAAGCAATAAAAATCCAGAAACAGATCAGTCACAAAATCATTACTGGTTGGGGGAAGCCTGCATAAATGAAGATGGTTTCAGCAGACTTGTTACACAGAAAACAATTTCTGCCTCTCAAACCACATGAGGAAAAGAGTGCCAGGAGGTGGGTGCCACCAATAAGGAAGTATGTCTTTGTACTGGTACTTATAAACATACAGCATACCCTCCAACTGTCTCGATTTGGTAAGGACAGTCCTGATTAATCCTCTCTCATCCCACTTTTTCAGCTGCTTTTAAAATGTTCCACTTTCTCTCCCCTTCTTCCACTTTCATCCTTGGTCTTCAGCTTGTTTCCATTGTTGCAGAGTTGAACATGCAGAAGTAGTTTGCATTCAGTTAATTCAACGGGGGAGAGGAGAGGAAAGAACAGAATCTTGCCCTATTTCATTGAAGTTTTCAGTAGTTTTCAGTACATCAGAGCATGGAAGACTTGTACTTGCAGAGCAACTGTACTAGCAACTTGTAGTACTACTAATAGTACTTGCAGCAGCAGCAGCAGCAGCAATAGTTCAACTCCAAAGAGTGCTTTGAACTTATATTTCTCAAAATGCAGCTCCATGGTTAAATGTCTTAAACTGAGAGGCACTTTAAAAACACTTTGTGATATATTATGACATGTGTTTTTCAAAGGAAATCTTGCTAGGCAAACACAAGCTCTTAGGCAGGCCTAAAGTGGCTCTTTGGATCCTGGCCCATTCCATACATGACAACAGATCTTTGCCTCACTCAGATAAGCTACAGCAGAGTTTGTTGCTATCTTTTTGTTACACATTCAGCTTGAGAAGTTAAAATGTATGTGAGCATTCTATAGCATTACAAGTGCTCTGTCCATTGTTTTAGAAAGCTTGCAGAAAGTCAACCAGGTTTTTCGTCTAGAACAGGTATGGTTAAAGAATATATAGGTAAATATTTACACACACACAACTACAATAGCTAGCAGCAAAAACACAAGAATGTACTATCCATATAGATGCTTTAAACAATCTTCTTAATTACAAAAAAATGCATTTTCATTTACAGACAGGAAATTACATTTTACCACAAGAAGATTCTGAAAGAATGGTCAATAAAGGGCCGATACAGATGGCCCATATGGGGCGGCTCTTGGCCGCCCTTGGGAGCGGTGGATTGGGGCCACGGCAACCACATGCTGTGGCCCAAATCCTCCTTTTTGCCACCCCAAAAAGAGCTGCAAAACGCTGCTCTTTTGGGGGGCGGCAAAAGGCTGCCCTTAGAGCCGATGCCGTGACTCCTTTGTGCCCTTTTGGTGCACCGTGTGTGCATGCTGCACAAGAAGGGTGTCCTGACACTGTGCGCCACGCAGACAGGCGTGTGGTGTCAGGACGGCGTTGGGGTGGAGTCAGGACAGCCAGCTTGCAGCTGCCGCACCCCAACTCCACCCCCAGGCCAGCTCTTTGTGCCAATCTGCATAGGCCCAAAGTTAGGATAGCAATGGCAATCACTCTTAATTACTATCAGTCTTTAGATTAGCCTTAGTAAGAAACACACTTGCCCTTCCACATTTGCTGGGGTTCACAGATCCCTGTGAATGTGGAAAAATCGCAAATAACAAAAACACTATGTTTTTACCTGAGAGAACACATCTCTAGGAATCTCTAGGTCCTCCAGGGCAACTCTATGTCTACTTCTGCCAGACATTGACCATAAAACTGCGCTGGAAGAGCTACAAATGCCTAGTGGAATGTTCTCTCTAGGAATCTCTGGGACCTTCAGTGTGACTTTTGGTTAAAGTTGACCATAGAGTTGCCATGGAGGACCTAGATATACCTAGAGACAACATATTAATAAAATCCGTGAATAATTAAATCCGCAAAAGTCAAAGCCACAAATGTGGAGGGATGAGTATATACTGTTTATAGGGACAAACTGGGATAAGAACAGAGGATTTTTAAATAAATAAATAAAGCATGTGATGAATTAAATGATGGGGGAAAGCAGTGTGTTATACAACTAGCCAGAATAAGGAAAAGTTATCTTTTGGGACTATGGGCCTAAGCAGACGGTGCAAAGCGCCGTCTTCGAGGCCAGGAAGGGGAGGGGCAGCCTCACGCTGGGCACCCCAACCCCTTCCCCAAAATGTCATCGGAGCGGCCAGCCCTCTGCACGGCTGGCGCTCCGACGACGCACTTCTGCTGCAGCGTCTGCACACGCTGCAGCGGAAGAGGCGCCGAAGGTGCGCCAGACGCCTTTTGCGGTGCACCTTCGGTGTCTTGCGGAAGGAGAGCTATTTGAGCACTCCTTCCTGGAACAGAGACGCTGCGCCACAGGGCCGAGGAATGCGGATATCTCGGCCCCGATCCGCAGCTTCCCGGGGCGGCCCCGTGCTGCCCGTCTGCTTCCCCCCTATAGCTCCTAGAATCCCCAAGAGCAGTGAGTGGGGATTCTGGTACTTGTTGTCCAGAACTGGAACTTTTCCAGGTTCTGCACACAATGCCAGACAGAAAGAGAAGCATGGAAGGTGTGGGGGAAAGGGAAGATCCTGGGAATAAGGCCAGGAAGGAAGAGAGACATTTGCCCTAATGACATACCACAGGGCAAGTAACCAGGCACTCCCTAAAGAATAATTTTGGCTCTGACCATGATTCATTGTGCTTGGCTTGGGAGACTCACTTAGCCCTTCTCCTTCTATTAAAACATGTAAACAACGTTAATATATGCCTTCCAGTCTTGCATCAATTAAACTTCATAATATCCTGCTTGTAAAGCTTCCTGAAGAGGAGAATTGAAATTCGGCACCAATTAGCCGAGTGTCATCCTGGTAGTGTGTTTATTCTTGGCACAACATGTATGTCAGTAAATTCAGAAACCATGAAGACTGTGGGCTGAGGGAGGGGAGTCCCCCCTCCAGTCCACAAATCACCACTCCTCTGGAGTAAGACAGAAGATTTTTATGCCATGCACAGACATCCTGAGTTATCCTTCTCGGTTATCCACAGTGTACAGTCACAATCCTTTTGGCACACACAGACAAATGTTTTCAATGTTCTTGCACAGGCCTGAATTAATCATTGTATTTAGTACTTCTCAGATCAGAGCCCTTTTCTGGTTTGGGAACGGACAGCCATCTTTTGGGAAGGATGCTCAAAAGCACTTTGTCAGGGCTGGTCCTACCATTTGGCAAAATGAGGCAACTGCCTTGGTCAGCAGATACTGGAGGTCAGCAGCAGCAGTCTGCTGGATGGAGAGTATTTTGGATGCTTAGCCATATATTATTTTCTATTCCTTTTTACTGAGCCACCTGATCAGAAAGGCATTCTTCTCCAGCAACTGGTTGAATTCAAATATCTATTAGATACAAACCTTGTGGGGTAATTTAGGTTTCCCAGGGCTTCAACCCTTTTTAAAGGAAACAAAATTATACAAATATAAAAGCTAAACCTGTTAGAGTCTGGCTTTCATTAGCAGAACAGCAGAAATGTGACTTTGCCTACCTATGCTTCCCTAAGAACTGAGACTGACTCCAAAAAACAACAAACGCATAGCTTGTAGTTTAACAAACAATGATGGCTTTAATCTATATTTACATAAAAAACTAAATCCTAATCTAACTAGTGATGGTTCAGATAAAGGGAGAAAATCTCACCATCATTGAGAGAGCAGAAAGATGGGAACAACTCAGTTGAGAATCTTGAGAGAAAAGACTGTTAATCTCAAAGAGAGAGTGAGCTAAGTCACAAGGTTAATTTGAATAAGAGAGAGAGAAGGGAGGAGTTTCCAAGCAGGAATCCCTATCTATATAAGAAGGGGAAAAGAGAATGCCAAGATCTTCCAAAAACCTTAAGTTTCTCTCTAAAGGACCATAAAGAGGTTTGGACTGTTACATGGTACCACCATCCAGTGGCTGGAAACCTTTCTATTCTTCACTTACCCACATTAAATCATCTGTTGTTTGTTAAGTACACATCAGTGTGATCAATCACTGGATAATTCAGGAATTACTAACACCTTCAGCTCTGGCCTTCTGTTCTGTATGCTACTGATCTCTAGATCTGTAAGCTGCCCAGTGAAAAATTGAGCTCCTCAAAAGTGTTTAAAGAAGTGATTGACTCTGCATTTGTAGGGATGCAACTTTACAAATGTTTGAGGTTTCTCATAGCTCTTTGGTTTCTGCAATGATGTGATTTGTAAAATGGGGAGAAAGAGTTATATGTGTGCAGACAGTGATGCCTAATGCAATTTATAGAATGACAATTGTTTCTTCATCTATTTATAACAGAGGAACAGCAAATAGCTGTTTTATAGGACCAGAGCAGGTTAAAATGGGATATATTATGTGAAGAGCTATGAAACTTTGGATCAAAGTAAAAAAAGTATAAAAGCCTGAAGAATTATTCATCACAATTAGGTCACATAAAATTCACCCGTAAAAGAGGGATGCAAATAGGAAGAAGAAAGGGAAACAATATGGCTATTGTGTGGATGTGCATAGCCTCAAACAATGTAAGTTATAAATGCACAAAAGAATATCAATAGACTTATTAACATTCATATATTAATCATGGCAGTATAATGCATGGAATGAGACTGGGGTTTTCTGGGTTATTCTGCTGCTTTTTTTTCACCAAATAATGTGACAGCTGAAATGCCAAGACCTATAAGCATCATGCATTATTGCCCCATCTGAACTAGAAGAAAGGGCATGCCAATTACTGTGGTCTAAGGCCAGCACAGTGTAATGGTTTGAACATTGAATTAGGACTCTGGGAGACCAGGGTTCAAATTCTGGCTCAACCATGGAAATCCATGGGGTGACCTTGGGCAAGTCACACACTCTCAGCCTCAGAGGATGGTAATGGCACACCCACACACACACACACACACACACACGAAGAAACTTGCCAAGAAAACCCTATGATAAGTTCACCTTAGGGTCGCCATAAGTCAGAAAAAAATTGAAGGCACACAGCAACAACAAAGGAGAGCTTGGAAAGCTCCCAGAATCTCCCAACTGACAATGGACGTTTTCACACTACCCTCCTAAAGCCGGCTGGAGCCATTCCGGAACGGATCGTGCCGCCGATTCCGGAATGGCTCTGCCGCCGAAAGGCTAATTCCTGTTGGACAGCCAGAATTACCTTTCTGCCGCTGAAGCCGGAGTTAGCGTTGGTTCGGCCGGAGTGATGCTGGACTTAGGGCTCCGTGCGTTTGAACACACGGAGCGAAAAGCCGGACGGACGCAGGGATGACACCGGAAGGGGCGGGGTTTGCCGCCGCGCGCGTCTGAACAACCGGGAAATGGAGCCGGAGTGGGGCCGGACGGAGGCAGGATTGCCTCCTCAAAAAGGCCCGTGTGAAAACGTCCAACTATGCTGAGTTCTGGGGACTGTAGTCCAAAAAGATAAGTTTTCCAAGCTTTAATTCTATTTGATTTAGGGACATTTTACTGATGGTAAGCCTCCGTGTGATAATCTCCTAAGGCTGCAAACAAACCAATGCACTGGTAATATGGACACTGAAGTCACTTTCACAAGGTCCAATGGGCCATGCATACAGTGCTTTGGACTAAACTGTTAAATTAAATGTTTCTATGGCTATTCAGAAGCCATATTCCATTTTAAAGTGAACAATGCAGTAGGGCATCCTAGTATTAGGAGGTGTCTGGGGAAAAATGACATTGCCATTTACTCTTTTTGTCACTTTACCTTGCTCACATTGAATCTCATTCACTGTCTTTTGTTGCCCACTTTAGGCCTAAGCAGACGACTAAAACAGTCTTGGAGGTCCGGAAGAGGAGGAGCCACCGCACGCGCGGCGCTCCTTCCTCTTCCTGAGGTCGCCCTGAGCGCTTCCGGGCCACCGGACGGCCGGCGCGTTCAGAGCGACCTCCCTCCGCAGCGACCGGACGCGCTGCGGAGGATAAGTCAGAGAAAGTGCGCCCACCGCTTTTAGGGCGCACTTTTTCTGACTTATGAAAGGAGCGCCAATTTGGCGCTCCTTTCAGGGTCGCTCCAGGAGCGCCGCGGTGTGGCTGCCATAGCCCCGCGGCGCTCCGGACCAGGGCGCTCCAAACGCCCTGGTCTGCATCCCCCCTTTGATGTCTTTTGAAGTTCTTTATACTCTGCTTTGGGTTTCAACATTCTTTGGATAAATTGGTGTTATCTGAAAACTAACTCCAGGTCATTTATTAATAAGTTGGGAAGTATTGGTCCCAACACAGAGCCTACTGTTTACATACCTCCACTGAGAGAAATGTCTATTTACTCCTTTGTGTTCCCAGTTCTTTTGCTTTCCAGTTACTGATTCACAGGAAGGCCTAAGTGCCAAGATTAAACATTTAAAAGAAAGAAAAAGAAAAAAAGTCACTTCACCCCTTGCTTCTCAGTTCTATTTTCCATTTTAGAGAACCTGTCTGATTATTGCATGACGGATAAGCTGGGAGAGAGAAAAGGTCTGTTTGTAAATCAACGTATATGAAGTTTTATGTCTTTGGTCCAACCTATTTTCTTGTTGACAAAGCAAGCATGTATCTGATCTGCACTGGAGATAATGGAGTTTGATACTACTTTAATTGTCATGGTTCCATCCTATGGAGTCCTGGGATTTGTAGTTTGTTGTGGCACCAGAGCTCTCTGACAGAAAAGGCTAAATGTCTCACAAAACTATAAATCTCAAAATTCCATAGCACTGAGCCATGGCAGTTAAACAGTGTCAAACTGCATTATTTCTGCAGTGAAGATTAGATCCTAAATCACTTGCCAAACTTCGATCTTTGGGGGCAGGGTTGGACTTCAACTTCCAGAAGCCTCAGCCATCTTGGCCAATGCACTGGCATCCTGTGATCTGAAGTCCAAAATTTATTAATTATTAATTTGTTTATTGCACTTCTATCCTGCCTTTCTCCCAAAAGGGGATCCAAGGTGGTTTACAATAAATTTTAAAAGGTCCAACTAAAACATTAATTTACAAAAGTTAAAAAGGCATTGAACACCAACCTTTTTAAAAACTTGATTGAAAACACTCAAAACACTTTTAAAGCACACAGTCATATATCTAACACATATTTAAAACACATACTTAAAACAGTGAAAACATAATTTTAACTTAAAAGATGCGATGGGCCAAAGATTGAGACCCACTGTCTTAAATGACACATTTTAAAAATGCAGAGGTTGGTAAACCACTTGGTGGAGATTTTACAGCAAGGAAAGCTTGGATGGGGATTAAGCTAATATTACCACATTCCAGCTCTCAATTTTCTCTCCAAGGTGGCTTTTATTTTCTTTTTAAAAAATACACTGTTAATGAACACATTTTTAAAGATTATGTAATAACCCTTTCCCCGTTTATTCAGCCAGTGTCCAAGAAAGTTTACATTGATTATAACTCAGGGTGCATCTGCATTGTAAAACTAATCCCATTCAACACCATTTTAAGTGCTACGGAAGCCAATGGAATCCTGGGATTTGTAGTTTTACAAGACCTTTGTAGTTTTACAAGACCTTCTCTGCCAATGAGTGCTGGTGCCTCACAAAACTACAGGTCCCAGGATTCTGTAGGATGGAGCCATGACAGTTCAAGTGGAGTCAAACGGCATTATTTCTACAGTCATGCACCCTTTGACTCAAACTAGAGATGTACAAGGGAAATGGCAGAGGGTTGGGGTGGGAAGTACTATCAATGAGGAAATAGATTGCTTTAACAGACAGTATTATAATCTGGATTCTGTAGAAGGAATTGCTTGGATAGCGCAGGCGGAGAAGGCCAAGGAGTAGCTTATGGTGAAAGCCACAGAGGCAGCACGCCAAGGTTAAATTTGCAACTGCCAGCCCATAAAGCAGGACAAACTTGCCTGACCTGACAAGCGCAGGATGTCAGTGTGGCGGTGTGGACTCAAGCCACCCTGCCCCAGCTGTGCAAAGCTATCTATGATCAGATTGAAAGGGAGTCCACCTACAGAGTCGTTTCAAGTCAGAACTGAGAATATGAAAGAATGAAGAGAAACAGGCAGAGATGAAAAGGCATCTGGGAGCAGTACCTCTGAAACCCAAGACAGAACTGAAAGGCAAGGTGTGAAAGAACAAAAGTTGTTTCGTATTTCACCTTGGCAGTGCAGCAGTAATGGTGACAGCTGTCCTGAGCAGAAGAGAATATAGTCAACCCCTGTACTTACTTTCCCGATTCCAGACCCTATAGCTGATTCCAAGATGAATGAAGATGCATGTGAACCTAACTCATGAGAACAGCTGACTGTGGCACCCCAACATGTGGCAGATCACAGCCAGAACATGATTTCTACTCAGTAGAAAACAGGTAGCCTGCTGCTGAGTGAGGAAGAACTGCACAGGGGTATTCCTATCTTAAAGTTTAGTTAAGCTTGATGTAACCCTGGTTTTGTGCTTCTTGTGGTAGTGGTGGTGGTCATGGTGTGTCTTCAAGTCATTTCTGACTTATGGCAACCCTAAGGAAAACCTATCATGGGGTTTTCTTGGTAAGATTTGTTCAGAGGAGGTTTCCCTTTGCCTTCCTCTGAGGCTGAGAGTGTGTGACATACCCATGGTCACCCAGTGGGTTTCATGGCCAAGCAGTGAATTGAACCCTGGTCTCCAGGGTCATAGTCCAACACCCAAACCACTATGCCATGTTGGCTCTCATGGATGATTATTTTACTAATTTTGTTTCAAAGACAATGATGTGTCCTGTGGGAAGAAATTGATTTGAAAACCTGTTTATGTAACACTGTTTTTCATATTCTGCCCCATACTGATTGAGGAAAAAGCAATAGATGCTAATCAGAGAATCATGTCACTTGGCAGAGCCAGGTGAGAAGCCCTCAGGCGTTTTCTAAAGTTACTTCAGTTATATGAGATAACTGATGGGTACACAACTGTGTTTTCTAAATGGTGCCAATGTGAGAAAGAGCAGCAAATGATGCTTCTCTGATGAAACATGTGCTCAAGGGCAAGGCCAATCAATTGATTTTGCCAGCTGAGGCACATTTCACCAGCTCCCTAGCAGTCAAAATGCAATCCTCTTCCTCCTCCAGGAGTGACAAAACATCTGACTGAAATGCCATATAGATTGCATCTGCACTGCAGAAATAATGCAGTTTGATACCACTTAAACTGCCATAGTTCAATGCAACAAAATTCTGGGATTTGTAGTTTTGTGAGATATTTAGCCTTCTCTGTCAGAGAGCTCTGGTACCAAAACATACTCCAAACCCCACCATTCCATAGGATAGACCCATGACAGTTAAAGTGGCATCAAACTGCATTATCTCTGCAGTGCAGATGCAGCCATAGATAGGACCACAGTTACCAAAAGCAGCGCTACTTGCAAGTTGTCACATTATCTGACAATATCTCACTGATTCCTAGATTCTTGGATAGTTATGGATGGGCCATAACTTCAGTCAGTAACACCTGGTAGACTGAAACTGAGCTGAGGAATTTGCAAAGAAATAGCCATGATAGTCCCTTACAGCACAAAAAAGAAGGAAGAGGGGGTTAAAAAAGGAATGTGGCAGCATCTTTAAGCCTGTTGCTGTGTGCCTTCAAGTCATTTCCAACTTATAGCAACCCTAAAGCAACCCTATCAAAGGGTTTTCTTGGCTAGTTTATTCAGAGGGGACTGCCATTGCCATCCTCTGAGGCTGAGAGAGTTGTAACTTGCCCAAGGTCACCAACTAGGTTTACATGGCTGAGCCAGGTTTCAAAACAAACCTTGGTCTCCAGAGTCATAGTCCAACACTGAAACCACTACATCACAATAGCTTAAGACTAACTAGTTTTCATTTTGGCATGAACCCACTTCTTTTGATGTACAAGGGGGTATCGTAAAGTAATAATTATCACCTGGAAGTTATTGTGGTATATATTGATGAAATTTTGTCAGTTATCATTGGTCCCTAAGTGCATGATCTTGAAAAAATCAGCTCTTTGTACCCTTTATTTTTGTTACAGGCTGTGCCAGAAGTGACTAAAGTGTAAGATGGAGAAGATTGAAGTTCGCAGCTTGAAAAAGTTCCTGCATTTGAAGAATAATAGTGCCCAGCAAATTCATGATGAGATTATGGTAATTTATGGAGATGATTGCCCATTTTATGGCACTATTGTGAGGTGGAAAAGGAATTTCCAAACCGATCACATGTCCCTCACAGATGAGCCAAGACCTGGAAGACCATAATTGATGGACGATGAGGCCACAGTGAAAAAAGTGGTGTGTTTAATTCTGGAAGACAGATGAGCAACCATCCAAATGATCATGAATGAAACTGGTTTCAGTTATGGTAGTGTGCGGAAAATTATTAATGATGAACTGCACATGTCCAAGGTGTCTGCACACTGGGTTCCATGTTTGCTAAGCCCTTTCCAGAAACAAACATGGCATGACCTTTCAAGACTGATGTTGATGCTGTCGGAACAGGATGAAGAGGATTGTTTGGGTCATCTGGTAACCATGGATGAATCTTGGATCTATCTGTATGATCCAGAAACCAAAACCATGAGCATGGAGTGGAAGCATGACGATTCCCCTCCCCCAAAAAAGGCAAAGGTGCAAAAGTCATCAGGGAAGGCTATGCTCTCATTTTTTGGGGACTGTAGTGGAGTCATTCTCACAGATTACCTTGCAAAGGGACAAACCATCACTGGCACATATTGCAGCAATCTTCTGGACAAGTTGCAAAATGCTTTGAAAAAGAAACACTGTAGGATGCTCTCTAGAGGCATTTGTCTCCTAACTGACAATGCACCAGTTCACTCATCTCAAGTTACAGTTAACAAAGCAAGGGCATGTGGCTTTGAGATCTTGCAGCATCCCCCTTATTTTCTTGACCTCACACCAAGTGACTTTTTCTTGTTACCATAAATGAAAAATCTGTTGCAGGGTTGCTGATTTGACAAGACAAATGATGTCATTCATGGAGTGGAAGAATGGTTTAAGGCACAATTTGCAGATGTCTACAATAACGATATTTGGGAAAATGTGTAAATCTGGATGGTGGCTACATAGAAAAAAGTTAACAACTACAAATCAAAACAAATTTTCTGTGAATTTTTTTTAAAGATGATAATTAAAACTTTATATCACTAGGACAGTGTGATATAAAGCTTATTTATACAGTTGTGGGAGTGGGGGAGAATGTAATAGGATCCAGAAAGATGCAAATCATGCCCCTTGTTTTAAAAGGGCTGGGTGAGGTGATATAGGTTTTTCAGATCTATACATTTGTCAGTGGTGATGCATGAAAGCCATAAATATGCTTACTAAAAATCAGTTTCCTACGGTTCAAAACTATCTGAGAAGATTCCTTTTGTTTTATGTATAGTAGTAAGGACTCTTGTATTAATATATGAAGTGTGCCATGAAACCATTGTCTTTGTTCATATCTCTGCTAATGGATAGAAATTTGTGAATATAATTCAATTCATTTCAGCTGTTTCTGTTTTTAGTCTTTGGAGACTATCACTCTACACCAGGGGTAGGCAACCTTTCCCCTTTAAGGGCCGAGGGACTTCAGCTCCCAGAAGCCTCAGCCATGTTGGCCAATAGTCCCATGTTGGCCAATAGCTCCTGGGATTCTGGGAGCTGAAGTCCCTCGGCCCTTAAAGGGGAAAGGTTGCCTACCCCTGCTCTACACTCTTAAAATGGGGCTAGGTTGCTTTAACTGAGCTGGTTGCCACCTGTTGCATTCTGGAACCTGTAGTCTAAGAAGGGGCATTTAGAATATTCAGCCAGAGAGCTCTTAAGCTTTACTGAACTACAAACCCCAAAGTGCAACAGGAGGCAGAGCAGTTAAAGCAGGGGTAGGCAACCTTTCCTCTTTAAGGGCCAAAGGACTTCAACTCCCTGAAGCCTCAGCCATGTTGGCCAATAGTCCCATGTTGGCCAATAGCTCCTGGGATTCTGGGAGCTGAAGTCCCTCGGCCCTTAAAGGGGAAAGGCTGCCTACCCCTGAGTTAAAGCAACCCAGCCCCATTTTAAGAGTGTGGTGCGATAAGCTCCTTCCTTTGTAATTTCCTTGTTCAAGAACTGCAACCTGTAAAAAAAATTCTGTATGTCCAGGTAGGTTGAAATGGTTTGCAATTAGTTTTTTGATATTGTCACCTCTAATGTCAGTTTTGTATCCATTTATCCTCTTGTGTACAGACTATCTGGTTTGCCCAATGTAGAGTATAGGGCCATGGATGGCATAGGATAGCATATATCACATTGGAGGAAGAGCAAGTACATGCACCTCTGATGTTGTGGGTGATGTTTTTAGCCCTTGTAATATTTTCTGCAGAATGGATGTGAAGATAAAGTTGGCATCTAGGGTTATACCAGGGTCTTGTCCCTGTACTACTATCCATCTTATGTATCCTGTTGTAAGTTAGTAGTTGTTTAAGATTTGGAGGCTGTCTGTAGGCCAATAAAGGCCTGCATCCCAGAGCTTGTGAGAGGACTGTGTTATTCTCCAGAATTGGAGAATAGCTAATGATGATGCATTTGGGTGGTCTCAGCTGGGACTGTAGGTGACAACTAGGGGTGTTCTGTCATTTTGTGGTTTTGGTTTCTCGTGTAGTAGATGGTTCCTAGGTACTAATCTTGCTTTGTTGGTTTGTTTTGTCACCTCTTTAGATGGGCATTATAGTTTGAGAAATGCCTGTTGATTTTGAGTCCCTGGAGATTATCACATGGGAGAAAAGTATCCTCCTCCCATGCTTAATTCATATTATTAGCGCAATCAGGGATCACACTCCCATGCACATATCTCATCCTTCTCCCACCCGAAAACAATAATGGACCCATCATTGGGTATTAACGGGAACTCCCACTAATACCCAATGACAGGTCCATTACTGTTTACAAATGAGAGAAGGATGGGATATGCATGCGGGGGTGTGATAATCTTCCCCCCGATTGCGTGATTAACACAAATTAAGCAATGGAGGAGGATGCTTTCCTCTCCTGTGTGATAATCTCCCCTGTCTTGTGGATTTGAGCAGTTGCAGTTGTTTCAGAAGGCTTGGCTGTAAACAATAGATTTGGTAGTATGGTCTGGGTGGAAACTGGAGGCATATAGCAACCAGTGGGTTTTCGATAGAGCACGAGAAGAGGAGAGGTGGGAAGAAGGATAGCCTTTTCATGATATGCCATATGTGCTGCCTAAGGCAGCTGCCAGGCAGTCTGCCACCCTCTGTCTGATGATAGGGCCAATCACAGCCACATAGCCACAAAGCTAAGTTTATTTAAAAGCAACGAAAACAACATCAAGCCACAGAAAACAAAAGAAACAAAACTCATCCATAAAGTACTACCTTTGTTCTTTTCCTGCAGCAGTGCAACTGAGTCATTTACCTTACAAAACAAAGCAGGATAATGCCAGTACTTCTGAAAGAGCTGTTTGGCACCCAGCTACTAAAGTACACAACAGATGCTTGAGGACAATCCTCCTCCTGAGTTTTCCTTGGCTCTATGAAGAATAGAGCAGAGTGAGGAGCAACAAAAATGTTATCACGGTTCTAGCAGTCAGGGAAAGACCAATTGAAACCATATGTCTGGGGGCACTGCTTAAGTCTCCAAACCAAGGATGCAACACTCCAGTCACTCCATGTAGTCCACAGTGTTAATAAGAAACTGTTGTGGTAGAGCTTGTCAGCCCAAGTAATTTTGTTATTCAACATGTGTTTTGAACTTGTTGCTATGCAGCTGATGCTTTTTTCAAAAAAGGACTTAGTGGGAGTAGGGGGAAAGTATCTTGAGTATACCTGGGTAACCAACAGGATGGTCAGTAAGCTGTGGAATGTGTTTTGCCTGTATGTTTACATTCTGGCTGGCATCCTGTTAGTAACATACACAGGTGTAACTCCAACTTACACCCGCATATGTTGCTCCTTTTTTATCATTGTGGAGATTGGAATTCACTTCCTCCTTGTGCAGTTACCAAACCACCATACCAACCTTCTGTGCCCCACCCACCCACAGCCATGTAGTGGCTGGAAAGGAGCAGGGGATGGGTGAGAAGTGTCTGCCTGTGTGACTATAGCTAGACAAAGAAAGGTGAAAGCATCTTTCAAGACCTCTCAGGGGTTCTCTGGAGGTCCTGGATGTTGTTGTTGTGAGTCTGGCTACAAACACATAGCCAAATGCTTCTCACCTGTCCTCTTGTCTCCATAGACTATGGAGAGGGGTTGCAGGAGAACAATGAGTTATGTGGGGGTGAGGTGAGGCATTTCTGCTATTGCAAAACTTTATAATGCATCTTAGAATCATAATATCATACAGCTGGAAGAGACTGCAAGGGCCATTCAGTCCAACCCCCTGCCATGCAAGAATACACAGTGAAAGTCCCACCTTTGGTCCTTTTGTGCATCAGTGCAATTGGGTCATTTACCATACAAAACAAAGCAGGGCAATGCCAATACTTCTGCAAGAGCTGTTTTGCATGCAGCCTCCAAAGTGCACAACAGATGCTTGAAGACAGTCCTCCTCCTGAGCCTGCTGAATAGCAACAGGTTCAAACACATGTTGGATACCAAAATCACAGCTTTGGATTGACAGTCAAATCTTCTGTAGAAATGAAAGCACAGCCAGTGTGAATCCATCCTTGTAGTCTGTCTCCTGACTGCCTGAGATTAGGATAGGGGACAGGAAATAAGATAATGGAATCTTGCCATTATCTTGTTTCACTAAGGGGGTTTGCAGACTGCCAGAAATAGTGCAAATTGTGTCCACTTTTAGGGTTAGTGTTAGTGTTAGGAAATCATGGGAATTGTTTGTTGTTTTTTTTCTGAGACATTGAGCCTTCTCTGTCAGAGAGCTCTGGTGCCACAATAAAATACAGTTCCCATGATTCCCTAACCCTAACCCTAAAAGTGGACTCAATTTGCACTATTTCTGGCAGTCTGCAACCCCCCTAAGTGTGGCACAGTCTTATGTGTATTGGCTTACTTCTGGGTAACAAAAGGGTTAATACAAAGACTTGAGGAGCAACATGAGGTGTAGACTCTCTTGAGGATCTCATAAGACACCATAAGACACCCTCTTGCCTAATGAACCTCTGTAAAATTCAGTAAAGGTGTGGAAACCCCTGGACTTTTAAAGCAAGGGAAACTCTGAAGTCATGATAGAGAGACTTCTCAAGCCCTTGTTTATCTCTGGGGAAGCATGGTTAAGACTAGACAACAAGATCCAGACTTCCATTATCCCTGCCATGGACACCATGGGGTCAAATTGCCAACTTCAACAAGAGAATAGTGACCTTGTGTGGAGAGCTGCATTAGGATTTTTCTATTTACTTGTTATATACTTTGAACTTGACTAAACATCTACTGCAGCTTCTTGTAATGCATTTCAAGGAGGTGTCTTCATGTGAATGATGACTTCAAACATTATATAGTTGATTTGTTAAGAGCAGGAGTAGGCAACCTTTCCCCTTTAACGGCCGAGGGATTTCAGCTCCCAGAATCCCAGGAGCTATTGGCCAACATGGGACTATTGGCCAACATGGCTGAGGCTTCTGGGAGCTGTAGTCCCTCGGCCCTTAAAGGGGAAAGGTTGCCTACCCTCCTCATTTTTATCAATCAGTCTGTCATTTATTACAGTCATAGACCAGCATAGCCAAAGATAACAGATTTTACCATAAAATACATAGAATATCATCATCATAGGGTTTACTAGGTGACGGGGTTACACAAGGAGGTCCACCTACACCTCCCTGTGTACAGTGCCAACTAATTTTAGCTATAGTGTCACTAAAGTTCTCTCCTGTCAGTGATACCCACCACTACTGCTGCTGCAGAAAGGGAACAAGGGAGAAATAAAGGGATAACACATTTGCAAGATTAGCCAAGGGCATAAGAAAGATGACAAGACAAATAGCAGACATCCTTAGAAAGGCAAATAGCATCCAAAGCAGCATCACACATAAGATAAGGACATGGAATGTGAGGGACATGAGCCAAGGGAAGCTAGACATAGTAAAAATGGGGGTGGGTGAGTTAAAATGGACAGGAATGGGTCACTTTGAATCAGACAACCATGCAGTGTTCTACTCAGGGAATGAAAAGACAAGAAGAAATGGGGTGGCTTTCATACTAAGAAAAGATGTGGCAAAAGCAGTTAAAGGATACATTGCAAAATCAGACCAAATCATTTCAGCAAGGCTCTATTGTAAATCTATTAACATCACCATAATTCAAGTATATGCACCAACAACAGAGGCAGAACAGGAAGAAATTGATAGAGTCTGTGAAGGAATACAGGAAGAAATTGACAGCACACCAACACAGGATGTCAAGCTAATCATTGGAGATTGGAACACAAAAGTTGGAAGCAAAGAAGAATAAAAAACATCAGGCAGATTTGGATTAGGCAAAAGAAATAAAGCAGGTGAGCATCTGATAGATTTTTGTGAAGCCAATAACCTATTCATAGCAAACACATTCTTCATACAACCAGAACGAAGGCTATACATATGGACATCACCAGATGGTCAACATTAAAATAAAATAGACTATATAATTGGAAGCAAAAGATATACTGGTAGCCAAGACTAGACCAGGTGAGAAGAAAAACAAAAGGGAAATAGGAATAAACTAAGAATTATAAATGCAACAGTATAACAATTTGTGCAGAAAGATAAAGAAAATTGCTACAATGACCAATGCAGAGAAATAGAAGACAACAACAAAAAGGGAAGAACAAGAGATATACTTCACAAGATCTGGGAAATCAAAGGAAAATTCAAACCAAGGACTGGGACACTCTATGACAATAAAAATAACATAATTCAAGACTAGGAAGGAATAAAAAGACATTGGATGCAATACACAGAAGAATTATACAAAAGAGATGACAAAATGAAAGACACATGAAATGAAGAGCCATATGAAGATGAACCCCAAATTCTAAAAAGTGAGGTGGAAACTGCAATAAGAGAAATAGCGAAAAACAAATCACCAGGAACAGAAGACATTCCAATTGAACTGCTGCAGTCCACACTGGCAGAGTCAACTCTAGTGCTAACCAACATATGTCAACAGATATGGAAAACAAAACAATGGCCAACAGACTGAAAGTGATCAGTATATATCCCAATCCACAAAAAGGAAGACACAAGAGACTGCAGCAACTATAGGACCGTAGCATGAATTATGCTACGTAGAATTATGCTCAAAATTCTGCAACATAGACTTGAACCATACATGGAGAGAGAAATCCCAGCGGTCCAAGCGGGGTTCAGGAAAGGAAGAGGCACAAGAGACTACATTGCAAACATACAATGGCTAATGGAACGCACCAGAGAATTCCAAAAGAAAATCAGCATGTGCTTTATAGTCTATAGCAAAGTCTTTTACTGCATAGATCATGAAAGGCTATGGAATGCCCTTAAAGACATGGGAATGCCAAGACATCTTGAATCATAGAGTTGGAAGAGACCTCAAGGGCCATCTGATAGTTCTGATGCAGAATCTGTACTCAGAACAAGAGGCTACTGTCACTACAGAACATGAAGAAACAGAATTGTTCCCAATTGGCAAAGGGGTCAGACAAGGTTGCATATTTTCATCATATCTGTTCAACTTGTATGCAGAACATATTATAAGGAAAGCAGGCTTGGACACAGAAGAAGGAGGAGTGAAAATAGGAGGAAGGAATATCAACAATCTGAGATATGCAGATGACACCATAATACTAGCAGAAAACATCACAAACCTGGAACACCTACTAAGGATGATCAAAGAAGAAAGTGCAAAGGCAGGCTTAATGTTGAACATAAAGAAAACAAAAATAATGACCACCGAGGACCTTCACAACCTAGATATTGAAGAAATAGAAATAGTAAAAGAATTTGCATACCTGGGATCAAACATTGATAGAAATGGGGACTGCAATTAGGAAATCAGAAGAAGACTAAGAATGGGGAGGGTGGCTATGAAAGAACAAGAAAAGATTCTAAAATGCAGAGATGTACAATTCAGTACAAAAGTTAGAATCATAAAAGCCATCGCATTCCCTATTAGCATGTATGGATGTGAAAGCTGGACAGTTAAGAAAGATAATAGGAAGAAAATCAATGCATTTGAGCTGTGGTGCTGGAGAAGTGCTGAGGATCCCATGGACAGCCAAAAGGACAAACAAATGGGTCCTAGAGCAGATCAAGCCGGAAACCTCCCTGGAAGCTAAGATGACCAAACTGAGGGTGTCACCATTTGGACACATCATAAGAAGAGAGGAGTCATTGGAAAAAACAATAATCCTGGGAATGGTGGAGGGAAGTAGGAATAGAGGAAGGTCACATGCCATATGGATGGACTCTATTAAGGAATTCATGGGTATGAGTTTGCAGGATTTAAGCAGAGCAGTGGAGGACAGGGGGTGTTGAAGATGTCTCATCCATAGGGCCACCATGAGGCGAGATGGGCAGTTAACAGCAAAACAAAACATAGAATATATGAATCATATCAAACAGAGTGGCATAAAATGCAATATAATAAATCTTTAAAATTTAAAATTCTTAAAGTTCTCATTTAATAATAATAGTGCTAAAACTAATTATGAATAATCCCTCATGTAATCCTTTTTATCATCGTTCACATATTGTCACTCTGTTCCCTAGTGATATTTCCTATATGCCGTAGAGAGGAGAAAGTGGGGCAGGAGAGGACTGGGTTCTGAATGAGACCAGATTTCAAAGATAGACCAAAGGAGACCCTTGATAGCATCCAGTCCTGTTATTGACCAAGGATGGCCAGTAGAAACTGGTGATGACAGTTTACATAGAAGAATAAACACCAAGAGGGGAACTACTCTTGAATGAAAGACAGGAAGTGCCACTATCAGACTCTTCTTGGGGTAAGATTATCAAGATGTCTACTGCAGTCATCTGCAAACTGGTGTCCTTGATATACAGCCCTCCTGCCCCCCCCCCCGTATCCATGGATTCTACATCCATTTATATTTTAAAGTGCTTTTATCTTTTATCTGCATTTTATTCTTTTAATGAGGTGTTTTAATACTGTAACAGTTTAATTCTATTTTAATTCTTACTTTTGTAAGTTTTTAATTGTATTATTTTAAATTGTAAGCCACTTTTGAGTCCCAGGTTTTTTGGGGGAGGAAGCAGAATATAAGTTAATATAATAATCATCATTAACAACGACCATTCACAGCTTGATTTTTTTTAATTCCTTGATTTTGCCGTTTTATATAAGTGATACCATTTTACTATCCCATTGTATATAATAGGACTTTGAGCACCCACAGATTTTGGTATCCACAGAGGGTCCTGGAACTAAAATCCAGCAGATACTAAAAGCACACTGTGTTAGACTGCAGTTCCCATAACTCCTAAGACAGTGTGGCTCATGCATCTGAAGGCCTTCATGATTGTTTCCTATGAGCCAACTTGCAATTGCCGTAAGGGCAGGGAGGGCTGAGTTCTCCCTTGAGAACAGCTGTTCTAGCAGATATGACTATGGTTTGTGCAAAATCATCACAGCAGCCTCAGAAAATAAACCACTCCCATTCCAAGAACGGCTAAGTTTGCACCCCTAACCTGTAACTGTTTGGTTTCGCTAGGTTGTGGAAATCCATAATTGTGTTTAGAAAATTTGCAACCTTTACATGATGGAGGAGAGCAACAAGTGGGGGGAGGGGACATTTGCAAGGAGAACACCTTCTTTTCAAGGCACTGAGAGCCCATTCCCACTTATGATGTAAAATGAATTGCTGATCACTGTATATGTGCCTCGTCCCCATTCGAAACAGTTTCAGATGCTATTGCTATCGTTAGGAATCGCTTGGAAGTGAGAGAAATTTTTAAAAATAGCTCTTTTCAAACACTAGTTTTCCAAACTGACGATTTTCAAGAATGGGAAGCTTCCATACTTGAAAATCGGCAGGCTACGCATGGCTGGGAGACGGGTTGTAGTTGTCCTGAGACAGAGTAGGCATTTTTGAGTGAAATAACATCTGTTTGCAACCCATAACGCGACCTTATCCCATTGGGGAAAGGATGCTTTATTTGTCCATGCGATAATTTCCCTAGTCCTATAGTTCTAACAGAAAATTCAAAGGACCCCTCATCAAATTACAAGTTCACAGAATTCTATAGGAAAGGACCATGCTAGTTAAAATGGCATCAAACTGTAGTGTAGACACACTCCTAGGGTATATCCACAGTGTACAGTTATAGTAGTCTGATACTACTTTAAGGTTCATGGCTCCATTTTACCAAATCCAGGATCTGCAGATTAACGAGGAAAAAAATTCTGGGCCATACCCTTCAACTGTCCATATTTGGCAGGGGCACTCCTGATTAGTCCTCATTTTGAAGCTGATTTTAAAATATACCAGTTTTTCTCTTTTACTCCCACTTTCCTCCTTTGTTCTCAGTTTACTTCATTTGCTGAAAACTGAGTTCAATGTGCAGAAGTAATTTGAACTCTCAGTTAACTCAATGTAGGGACAGGAGGGGTGAAATCTTTCCCTTCCCAGTATGGTCATACAAAAGCAAACTGCTGCAGTGTTCCCTAGCTTTTGTGTTCTCCCTCATTAATAATTTTTGCCATCTTGACTGCACTCTGATATTGCTTGGCCACATGTGCCCCAGTTTTCATCTGTGAAATTTTGAGGGTATGCTAGTCTGCTCTCCCAGCTACAGCACCAAAGTTTTCTGGACAAGAATTTTAAGCAGCTCACAAAGCTACAGTTCCCAGGATCCCATGAAGACATGACAGCTGAAGTAATTTCAAATTTCAAAGCTGTAATTGTGTAGGGTGGATTTATCCCCATCACAGTCATCCCCCATTATGGTGAGATCTTATGTATTTCTGTTTAACCTGTAATAACATTTTAGGAACTACCTTCTATGTAGCATGTGGTGTGAATTAGGTAGCCACCAAAGTCCCCTATCCTTTATAAAGAAAATGACCTGTTGTGCCTCCAGAAAATGCCAGGGAGTTGCACTTCGTTATTGAAAGACTACTCCACCCCAGACCCTTTTTGTTGTTGTTGTTGTTAAATGCACTTGAGTCGGCCCTGATTCATAGTGATCCTGTGGGTGGATATCTAAAAAACCCTGTCCTCCACTGCTCTGCTTAAGTCTTGTAGGCTGTGCAATGGTTTTAATGGAAAAGAGAAGTTTCATGCAACCTTCATCCCTACCATGGACCTAAAGGCTGCTGGTTCCCCTTGTCTTTCTTTAACACCAATACTTTGACTGAAGGCCTCCCTGCCCGCTCCTTTTTTTCTCATCACCCCCCTTTCATCCCCTTTTCTCTCACCACTACCCTGGATCCGTCCCTCTCCCACTTTGGGAATCACTATTCCAGACATATAAGCTTATCGCACGGCACTTACAAGAACGGGAACGGAAGGGAACAGAACGGGGCAAAAACGCACGTTACTGTATGGGAGAACACCACCAATGCCACTAGGAGTCCCCAAGGCATTCCCCAGCCGTTCCTGGCAGCCAATTTTTGAAGGACAGTTCAAAATCGTCCTTCAAAAATCAGCTGCCAGGAATGGCTGGGGAACGCCTTGGGGACTCCCAGAGGCATCGGTGGCGTTCTCCTGTGCAGTAACATGCGTTTTTGCCCTGTTCTGTTCCGTTCCGTTCCTGTTCTTGTAAGTGCCGTGCGATAAGCTTAATAGTGTGTCTGGCTATAAGCATGTAACTGGATTCTCCTCTGTCACTGCCACCACCCTTCCACCAGCCAAGACACATGTGGCCAAGAAACATCAGAGTGTGGCCACGATGGCAAAAGCTATTCAGGGAGAACACATAAGCTAGGAGAGGCTGCCACAGTTTGCTTTTGCTTGAGAAGGGCAAGATTCCTCCCCCTCCCCTTCTCTCCTCCTGCTGAGTGCAAACTGCTTTTGCACTTGGAACTCAATTTGTAGAAACTGAAGTCAACCCAGGACAAAAGGAGAAAATGGGAGGAGGAAAGAGACATTTTAATAGCAGCTGAAAAAGTGGGATAAAAGAGAATTAAAAGGGACTGTCCCTGCCAAATTGGGACAGCTGAAGGGTATGTGGCTGTGGAGGGGACCGACAGGTAGATTTTCAGGGGTTTGGGGTTTGTTGTGCAAGGGAGGTCATGAATTCCTCCCTCCACAGCAATCCAAAAAAGACTAATGCCACTGTTGCATTGGCATATATCACTAAAAGGATGCCAGCCATGGTGTAGTGATTCTCGACTTATTGCCATGCAGGTACCATGAGGTAACCTTAAATCTGAAGGAAGAGGCTACTTCATTTTGACATTGGCCTGTAGCTTAGAGGACACTGTGTGGTTATCCTTTCTTTAAACAAAAGGAACTGAGCGTGTTTTCTGACCATTAACTTATCATAGATGCTTAAGGTGTGGTGATTTATTACTTTGAGTAATTCATTAGAAATGCATTTATTTTCAAAAGGCTTTTAAACCTTCACTCAGCACTCAGACATGTTGGAAACATCAATAAATGTGGGAGTATTGGGACTACTTCACAAGTCCAGAGTGTGTGGTTTGATCCTCTTATCAGCAATGATTTATTCATTTATACAAACAAATGATTTTTATTGCTGCATGGCCAAGGGATAATGACTTGACGCTTAGGTTACATTACATTTGGCTAAACTTGCTCCCTGGACAACCTTTGTAATGTTTCAGTAGCAAATGCAAACCTAATAAGTAGTCCCATGCTATAGCAAGTAGTTGTGTTACATGGTACAAAGTGTGTTTGACTGACATTTCTGCACAGATGATGATGATGCCTTCAAATATTCTGAGACAACAGGAGAGAAGATGCAGATTTAATCCCAAATGATGCATATAGATTTCCAGCTTCATTGTTAGGCAGGGCACTGTAATCTGCCTTTCTCTAGTGCTTTTCACACAAGTCAGTTGCTTTTTCTCTGAAGATGCCAGCCACAGATGCTGGCGAAATGTCAGAAAGAAATTCTTCTAGAACATGGCCACACAGCCCGAAAAACCCACAAAAAACTATCAGTTGTTTTTTGTTGTTCTGTTTGAAAACCACTTCTCCTGTATTTGGAAAAGTAGCAGAATCGCAATACACAGTTCCACACCATCACTTCATTAGTGCTTCAATGACATTTGTTCCCACTTTGTTTTCTCGCACTTGAAAAAAATGACAGTACAATTTATACCACCCTGTTTGCTCCACCTCCTGCACCATGATTAGGGTGTGGGGGTGTGTTATTGTGGTGTTGTTTTTAGGGAAGATGTAATTGCTCAACTGCACAATTACATGATGACGCTGTCAAGGAACCAACCCCACTCCATACCCAAATCAGGAAGATGAACACAGGCCAGATCATTTCCATCATTTTTCCTATGTTTTCCCCTGAAAACCAACACTCATCCAGTTCTGCTTTTGTATATGACTCTTTAAACTTTTGTATAATTTCTCTTTATTAACTCTGAAACCCTCTTCTGTACCCTGCGTTTTCTCGGGCTTTAATACTTAATAGAATTACATCAGAATTACATTATTGTGCTACTCCCTTTATTAAATCAACGTAAAAACAACCATGCTGGAGAACAGAGAATGAATGCACAGCAGTTCTCTTGGGAACTCTTTGGAACCACAGCATCCTCCCAGCCCAATTATCAAGCGCAAGGTGACCAGATGTCCTCACCACATGGAGGGCATGACCAAATAAAAGCTAAAAACACTTATAGAAATGTAAATTCATACTTCTTAGTCAAGCTCAAAATGGAGGACATCTTGAAATTCCGCCTGGACAGAAGGCTGAAATGGTCACCCTGACCTGAGGTAGTCAGGGGCTTCCCTGATGGAGATACCTGGGGAATTCCCATGGGAGGAGCAATGAAATCCCACCCACAACACATCTACTAGGCCCCCAATATTGCAATGAACAGAATGAGATGGTAATGTCATGGACTTATATTTGGAAATGTTGTTGAATTTATAGGTAGAATATTAGGGTATAAAGTAAGGAGCTGATGAGTAGAGAAAATGGAGTGAGTCCTGATTGGTGGAATGTTTGAGGAGACTTGCATAAGGCTAGTGAATAACAATTAAGGAATGACGGGAGTTTAGTTAGACAAGGGTTTTGAGTTAGACTAGGGTTGGAGGGAGATAAGGGAGTTTTGGTTGGCAGTTTGATATGGTTGGTAATGGGTTAGCTTGAGAGTAGTGTGAGAGAGTGTGTGGTGTGTCATACAGGTGTCTAATGTCATGCTTGGTAGCAAGAAACTTGAAGCACCAGGAAAACATTTTAAAGTATAAATTCACTATAGCTTTATTCTGGAATCAAGAAACTTCGCCACAGCAATCTTTTTAGAAACAACTCTGAGTATTTCCCACCAAACCATTACTTTAAAGCCCTCTGACCAATCCCCTTTCCCCCTCCCCAGTGGTCCAGTTGTCCATATCAAAGGGTCTTTGAAGTTTAGTTCTTCCAGGTCCATCTCCTTTCATCTCCTGGGATCGGAAGGCAAACTCTCATTCCAGTTATAAACCCACCTCAATGCCCCATCTACTGTTTACAATGCCCATCTGCTATTCCCTTTGATTTTCCCTCACTACATGCATCAGATTCCTATGGTGAGAAGCATAGAATCCTGACATCTACTGCTTATTCAACAGGTCAGGGATCAGCACCCAGTCAAAAAGCTGAAATAATAATAAAAAAGTGGAAATAAGGACATGTATAAGTATTAATACTTGCACACAACAAAGAAACCACAAATGACTTCTATACTATGCAGTACTGAATGAATGAAAAGATGGCGCTGAGTTGGGGGAAAAAGGCAGCACGTGATCACAAAATTGATGCCATCTTTTCATTCAGTCTGTGTACTGTATACTATAGAAGTAATTTGTGGTGTCATTATGTGCTTATAATACAGCACTATACAGGTATTCATAGGGCCACTGCAGACTGGCCCAAAGGGCTGACCTGGGGGTAGAGTTGGGGCAAGGCAGCTGCACACCGGCTGCCCCAACCCCACCCCAATGTCGTTCTGACACCACATGGCCGTATGCAGACACACTGTGCTGAAAGGGCGTGGAAGAGCCGCAGTGCCAGCTCTTAGGGAGGCCTTTTGCTGTCCCTAAAAAGAGCGGCATTTTGCCGCTCTTTTAGGGGTGGTAAAAGGAAGGATCAGGGTCATGGCGTGGGGTTGCCGTGACCCTGATCTGCCGCTCCCCGAGGCGGCTCTCTGCCACCCCAAATGGGCCGTCTGCATCAGCCCATACTTGTGCTTATATTTGTCAAAAGAGCGGACCACAATAGGGTTCTGGTAATAAATGAATAACATCCAAAGAGCCGACCATCAAAAAGTGGTTCATCAAAAAGCAAAGGACATCTGCAAATAATTAATCTACAATGTTATGTTTAACTTCTATAAATAAAAAAAGTTTTTAATTTTATACACTTTTCCCCCCAGAAACATTATCTATCTGAAAGCCTGGATTCAAACAAGGTTTCTGTGGTGGCAGCATTGAACAGAGTGGGCTGGTGCCCACTGAGGACAGCATGCCTTAAAAAGAGGTGTATAAAAGTTATGCAATATCTTCTTAATTTTATCTTGATATATAACCTCTCTTTCTCAATCTTTATTTTTTAATATCAGTTTCTTCTCTCTCTCTTTCCTTAATCTGTAAGATAACCAGCATCCTGTCTTGTTAGCATACTCAAAGTATATCTGTTTTCCATAGCTCATCTTTCTCTTGATCTCATCCACAGAATGGTGCTCTTGGATCTCTCAGCGGCTTTTGACACAATAGATCATTCCATCCTCTTGGATCGTCTGAGAGAGTTAGGAATCGGAGGCACTGCTTTGCAGTGGTTCCGTTCCTTCCTCTCGGGCAGATCCCAGAGGGTGAGGCTCGGGAACAGTTGCTCTTCCAAAATTGAGCTTAATTGTGGCGCCCCTCAGGGCGCCATCCTATCCCCGATGCTATTTAACATCTATATGTAGCCGCTGGGTGAGATCATTCGGAGACATGGAGCGCGGTGTCATCAATATGCTGATGACACCTAGATATACTTCTCCATGACCAGATCATCGGCTCAGACTTCAGATGGTGTCTCTCCTCTTAATGACCGTCTCTGAGTAGTAATGAATTGGATGAGGAAAAACAGATTGAAACTAAATCCGGATAAAACGGAGGTACTGACAGTCACAGGCCCGAAACCAGTTGTGGGAATACAGTCTCCAGTCCTGGATGGAGTCACACTCTCCTCTAAGGACTGTGTTCGCAGTTTGGGGGTACTCCTAGATTCGTCTCTTCACATGACTAGTCAGGTGAATGCGGCGGTCAGGAGTGCCTGTTATCAGCTTCGGCTGATACGCCAACTGCGCTCTTATCTGGACATGAGGGATCTGGAAACTGTGGTACACACTCTGGTAACCTCACGTCTGGATCACTGTAATGCACTCTACATGGGGCTACCCTTGTGCCTAACCCGGAAACTTCAATTGGTACAAAATATGGCAGCCAGGTTAATTACTGGAACATCTAGGAGGGAGCACATAACACCTGTGCTCAAATCCCTCCACTGGCTGCCGATTAGTTTCTGGGCACAGTACAAGGTGTTGGTTTTAACCTTTAAAGCCCTATATGGCTTGGGGCCATCTTATCTCAGGGTCCGCCTCTCCCTGTATGAGCCCCCCTGCGCACTTCGGTCCTCTGGGAGGAATCTGCTGCAGCCTATGAAGACCAGGCTCTCGCAGACCTCCCAGAGGGCCTTTTCTGCGACCGCTCCCAGACTATGGAATGGCCTGCCGGATGAGATCCATCTTATTACCACTCTTGCTGCCTTTAAAAAGGTAGTAAAGATGGATCTCTTCCGGCAGGCCTTCCCGTAATAACCGCCCAGCTAACTGGAGGTGATCTGCTACTCACCCCTCTTGCTGCCATGGGATGTCTGCCAAAAATTGTTTTTATTGTATTTTATCTGTGCTAACCTGATTTTAATTCTATTGCAGTTTAATTTAGTTTTAAGGGGTGGGAGGGCTAGGGTGTGGGCTGAAGGAATGTTTTAATTGCTGTCTTTTTTAACCTTGCTGTACGCCGCCCTGGTTGCTGAGCAGAGGGGCGGGTTACAAATAAATAATAATAATAATAATAATAATAATAATAATTAAACAGCAACAACAATTTCTGTAATATTTTAATTTCCTGAATTAGTTCTTTATTTGAAGGTTTCTTCTTCTGTTTTCCTTCTTTCTTATTGATAGAATCTGGTTTAATATTTTTTTGGTAAATTCTCGTTTCTTCCTTTTTAAATTGGCATTTTACTGAATAAAGAAGACTCTCATAAAAGCCTTACCTGCATCCCATAATACATTCATCTTGGTTCCTTTATTTAATTTTTTTTTCAAAAAATGCTTTTAAAGATTTCTTGGCTTCCACTGTCACTGATTAATTATTTAACAATGATTCATTCAAACGCCAATTGAATAATCTTCTTTTATTTGATAGTATCAGTGAAACTGGATTATGATCAGTAAAAGACTTTGGTAAAATGTCCATCTTATTTTATGGCTCAAAATCTTTGAAATTAAAAACATACCAATTCTTGAAAATGATTTGTGTTGTTCTGAGAAAAGAGTATAGTCCCTAGAATGTCCATATTTAATTCTTCAGACATCTTGAATTGTCAGGTTATCCATCAAGTCAAGGAAAGATTTTGGCAATTTACTATGGTCTCCTGTAATCTTCATTTCAGATAATCTGCCAAATCTAGACACAATCATTCCATTCCAATCGCCTAGAAAAATCAGATTTTCATTATAGCCTTGGGGGAAGGCAATGGTAAACCTCCCCTGAACAACTCTTGCCAAGAAAATCCCAGGATAGGATTGATGTAAGTCAGAAATGTCTTCAATGCACATAACAACAACAATGGTACCATTTGGATTGTTCTACTTTAGGCACAAGTTATGTGTTAAGGCTGCATATCCTGAGGACATATTGGTGCCTAAGCCAGAACAATCCAAATGGCATCCCACACGGAATTAATACTGAATTTGTTGTCATGTGCCTTCAACTCCAGCTTACAGCAACCTTCTCACAATGGTTTCTTGATAAGATTTATTTATGGGAGCTTTGCAATTGCCTGCCTCTGATCTGAGAGAGTGTGACTTGCCCAAGGTCATCCAGGGAGTTTCCATGGCTCAGTGAGGATTTTGATCTTCTTCTCCCAGAGTCCTAGCCCAACAACATTCAGACCAGTAGACCACACTGGGTTTGATAATATTGAATACAGGAAGCTTGCTTTACAGTAAAGCTAGCAATTGGTACAACTAACTCAAGACGATCAAAACCAGAACTGGGATACCTGTTGTCAAATTCCAGTTCCCATCAGCCCAAGCCAACTGGTAAAGCAATACAAGAGTGGTCATGCAGAGATTCACATTACTGCCTACACCAGGGGTAGGCAACCTTTCCCCTTTAAGGGCCGAGGGACTTCAGCTCCCAGAATCCCAGGAGCTATTGGCCAACATGGGACTATTGGCCAACATGGCTGAGGCTTCTGGGAGCTGAAGTCCCTCGGCCCTTAAAGGGGAAAGGTTGCCTACCCCTGGCCTACACTAATTGGTCATGGCTCTCCGTTATTTCTGTACGGCTGTGGGTTTCTCCAACACACATGACAGGAGATGATGGGAACTAAACATTAGGCCTTCTTCATACAAAGCACTGCTACTTACTGCCTAATATGCAAAGACTTTAGATTTGTTAGCCTGTATCAATATGCAAAGGGATCTTGTAGCACCTTGGAGATCAACTGAGACAAAGAAACTTGTAGGATCAGCTTTTGTAGACTGGGTCTAATCCATCAGATCTATCTGAATGTTTATACTACAAATCTCTTTCAATTAATCTGAAAGGTGCTACATCTTTGCATCTTTCCTAATATGTTTCAGCATTCACCTCCAAAAGAATTTAACTGGACCATTTTCCCCTTGTTTTGTTTGAGGATTAAAAAAACTGAGCCATATGCTTAAAATGCAGGGTAAGGTTTTCATTATAGTATTTAAAATGTATTAAAGTCACTCATCCTCGGACTGTAAATAAACTCTGATAATCTTACATTACTTGTTTCTTTACTGAGATGTTTTCTTCTGTTTCATGCAGATAGTTGCTCATAGCTAGTCTCTGAGTCATGCATTTTCCAATTTACAAATAAAAATGATATTGGCTCTGTCTGCAAATATGTCACAGACTGAGAAAGGTAGAATCTAAACAAGAGTCATCTACACTTACTTTGTTTATGAATAACTTTGTCAGAAAACTACTAAAAGTATAAATAATTTAATCATGTTGTTTTTCTTAATGTTAGCACTCTGGCTAGATGCTGTACTACACGAAATTATGTGCTATGAAAACATTTGTTTTAACATGTTGACAGCTTTGAATCGCCTTTTGGATTAATATTGGTTAGATGGGATTTAAAAAATTGATGTTTTCCTTTTCTTTACTTAAATGTTGATCCCTACTTTAATATGAAAATAATCACACATTATAATGAAGTGTGCATTTCATTGTAAAGAAATGTTATAGGTGTTTCATAACATTGAAACAATTAATCTACAATACTGGATATTTTATTCATAATCAACATGAAAAAAATATCAGGCTCATCTCACAATATTTTATAATATATATTTATATTGTACAGGATCAAACCAAAGGATGTGACATGCATCTAGATCTGTACTTATAAACTGTGTGTAATAAAGCTTGTGATACTTAAGAATGGTAATAGTGTAGTTATTTATGTAAGAGTTTTTGGGTGCAAACTATGTTTGACAGGGTTGTTTACTACAAGCAAATTCCAGCTGTCCATCCCAACTGGAAGAGGTTCATGGAATCAATGGGATAGACCCTAAGTATTGTCTTAAGAAGTCCAATTAATTTAGTTCATCTGAATGTGGCCTAGTGGTTTCAGCGCTGGAGGCCATGGTTTGAATCCCCACTTAGCCATAGAAACCGATTGGGCAAGTCACACTCTCTCAGCCCCAGAGGAAGAAGAAAAAAACTCCATGCCAAGAAAACTCCATCATAGGTTTGCCTTAGGGTCATCATAAGTCGGAAAACTCAAAGGCACAAAACAACAACAAATTCTTATGGGACAAACAATTAATTTAGCTTGTGCTTTACTGATGGGTTAATAAGCTTATGACAGGTTTGCCTTAGGGTTACCATAAGTTGAAAAGGACTTGAAGGCGCACAACAACAAGTGCCTTATTAAATTGCAATCTATTGGCATCCCATGAATTGTTTTAAAAATAGATGAATGATAAAGCACTGTTAGTACGCATGAAGTTTTAGAGTAACAAGAAAAGACAGGTCTTTGCTCCAGGGAGTTTCATACATGCACCTCTATTTTGTTTTTTCTTATCAGGACAATCCATGAGCTTTCTTTTCTTGCAAAAACTCTCTGGCGTAAGACTGCCTGTGCCTACTTTGTGAGTCTTAGGATCAAGATACAAAAAAAATAATTATTCCTTTGCTAAAAAGAAAATCAACAGCGAGAAAGAGTTTCACTGTCTCCTTTCCCTTCTGTCTCGCTCCTTGACAAACAATTTTGTGAAAGAATGTTTGGCTCGGGGCCCGAGCTGACGTGTGATCAGATTATATGCCAAATGCTTAAGGAGAAAAACAAAACAGATTGGACAGCGCAACTGAAACACAGGGGAGGATGACAAAAGAGGAAGAGGCAATGATTTTAGTTGTGTATATGTGCGTGTGTTTGTATGTTTGGGGAAGAGTTGATCCTGTGTCAGAAAAGCCCTTCCCAGTCCTGATCCCAGTGTGCCCACTAGGAGGCAGTGTTCACTCATATTAAAATACCTGTGGCATAATTAATGTGAAAAGTTGATTTAAATAGTTAAAAGACTACTGCACAGGATGAAAGTAAATTCCATTTGTTTGTTACACTTCTATCCTGCTCTTCTCGAATGAGTTCAAGGCAGTGTACAGTTGGCCTTTTGTATCCACAGATTCTTTATCCACGGATTCAAGCATCCACAGCTTGAAAATATTCAAAAAATATATAAATTCCAAAAAGCAAAGCTTTATTTTGCCTTTTTATATACGGGACACCATTTTACTATGCCACTATATTTAATGGGACTTAAGCATCCACAGATTTTGGTATCCATTACTTTATCCTCACAACAACCTTGTGAAGTAGGACAGGCTAAGGGAAAGTGACTGACCCAAAGTCACCTAGGAGTTTCATGGCTCAGTGAAGACTACAAGTCCCAGTCCAGCACCTTAATCACTGCGGCACGTTGGTTCTCAGTTCCACTGGATAGATTTTTATTTTTGTGGTTCAAGATCTAAATCCAGCTGATGGTCCCAGCTAAAATAAATCAATGGGATGAATCTGCAATGAGTCTGCAAAAGACTTTGCTGATCATTTTCATTTACTCCAACTTGGACTCTGCACAGAGAGGGGATGCTGGGACTAGGGGTACATCTACACTGTAGAAATGATGCAGTTTGGCAACACTTTAAGGCTGTAGCTTCAGCCTATGGAATCCTGGGATTTGTAGTTTTACAAGGTCTTTAGCCGTCTCTGCCAAACATTGCTAGTGCCTCACAAAACTACAAATCCCAGAGTTATGTAGGAAGGTGCATTTCCAGGAGGGCTCTGTTCCCACATCCCTAAAGCAAGAGTTGGCAACCACCTGGGTCTGGGAGCCTGCACTGGCTTTCTGTGGGACCTTGGAAAACCACATCTCTCCACCACACACCCCATCCCTAACCTCTTTTCTTCCTTTTACTTAAAAAAAAAACTTGTTTCTGTCATTCTCTCCACCCCTTGGTTGCTTTTGGTCCAGGAGAACCCTTTTTTTAAACCAGAAAGTAATGACTTCCAAAAAATTGAAAGATGGGGCAGCATATGACGGTCTCAAAAAGAGCAGCTCATCCAAAATGTAGCCAGGTTCGGACCTTTCACTCTTTAAAGACATCACCCCACTCCCACCCCAGTTGCACTCCCTTCCAAATGGTCCCCAAGAACAATTCAAAGTACTGCCTCTTACAGACTGGGGCCAGACCATTTAATGACTGAGGCTGCATCTGCACTGCAGAAATAATGCAGTCTGATGCCACTTTAGCTGACATGGCTAAAAATATGGAATTCTGGAATTTGTAGTTTTGTGACCTATTTAACCTTCTCTGTCAGAGAGCTCTGGTGCCAGGATTTTGTAGGATGGAGCCATGGCGGTGTCAAACTGCATTATTTCTGCAGTGCAAATGCAGTCAGATTCCTCCTGTATGATCTTCATCCCATCCCTTACTTAAGTCTTTTAGATTCAGGCCTGTGACCTCTCTGACTGAGTCTATCCATCTAGCTTTATATTTCCCTCTACCTTTCCTAGCATTATTGATTTTCCCAAGGAGTCCTCCCTTCTCATGATCTGGCCAAAATATGACAGCCTCAGTTTCATCACCTTGGCTTCCAGGGAGATTTCAGGCTTGATCTGTTCAAGGACCCATTTGCTTGTCTTTTCAGCCATCCATGGGATCCTCAGCGCTCTTCTCCAGCGCCACATTATCTCAAATAAATTGATTTTCTTCCTATCATCTTTCTTCACTGTCCAGCTCTCACATCCATACGTGTCTCAAAATCACTCGGCATACTTATTTTTCCAGACTATATGGCTATATCTTTGAATCCGTACATGGTGATGGGGAATACAATGGCTTGGACTATTCTAACTTTAGCGCTCAGTTGTATGTCTTTACTCTTTAGGATCTCTGGCTCTTTCACGGCTGCCCTTCCCATTGCTAGTCTAGTCTTCTTATGTCTTGGCTGCAGTTTCCGTTCTGATCATACAGATCAGATTAAAAATTAAATACTGATTAAAAATCATACAGAAGGAGGGTGGGGGAAGAGAAAAGAAATGCTCCTTGCATGATGGATGGGTTTTGTGCATTTTGGTTGCCCAACAAAGGAATGATGACCAGAGGTCCTCCTCCTTTTCCAGGACCTGTCCTCCATTTCAACCTTCTGCCCAGGAGGAATTCCATTTGGGGCATGACTCAGAAGTATGTATTCACATTTATATTAGGATTTTAAGCTTTTATTATGGTGCTGTGTGCACTGCAGAAATAATCCACCTTGAGACTGCTTTGACTGCCTTGGCTCAGTGCTAGGGAATCCTGGGAATTGTAGTTTTGTGAGACTGAGCCTTCTCTGTTAAGAAAGCTCTGGTGCCACAACAAACTACATTTCCCAGGATTCCCTAGCATTGAGCCAGGGCAGCTGAAGTGATGTCAGACTGGATTATTTCTGCAGTGTGGCTGCAGCCTTAGTCATGTCCCTCAGTTTTATTTTGTTTTGTTTTTTCCTTGAGCGTCCTCCATTTTGCCTAGCTGTCCTCCTTGGCAGGTGAGGAAGACATCTGGTCTCCCTGAATAAAGGAGGGAACCCTCTTCTGTGGTTTGTGAGTTCCTGTTTTGCTGCTTGCTTCCTCCTTCCCTGGCATTGGCTCGGCTGCAGGCTCGTCACACGGCTCGTCCAATCAGAATCACAGTCGTCATTCCGACCCGCCCGCTTTCGAATCTAGGGGCAAGGCACGTGACTGGGAGCCATTAGAACCTGGAGCTGCAAGCAGACGCGTGTAAAGGGAACGTGTGAATGGGAAGTGGAGCAGCAGGCTCTCATGCAGCTAAGCAGGAGTAAGAGACTGCATTTTAATTTGGGCGCAGCTGTAATTTTCTTTTCTTTTTTAAAGCTAATCTCAAAGTAAGGCTGCATCCTCACTGCAAAAATAACCCGGCTTGACACCGCTTTTAGCTCGGTGCTGTGCAATTCTGGGATGTGTAATTTGGTGAGACATTTACCCTGCTCTTGTCAGAGAGCGGTCCGGCGCCACAACAAACTACAAATCCCAGGGTCCCCATAGCATTGAGCCAGGGCAGTTAAAGCGGTCTCAAACTGGATCCTTTCTGCAGTGCGGATGCAGCCTCAGCAAAATACTGTCAAATGGAGCTTTTGGATTTAGTCCCTGCAAATACTTATGGCATTTTTTTCCATAAATTTTTTTCCCATAAGTATTTAGAAGTACATTCCATAAGTTTTTGGAAAGCAGCGAATAAATGAACAGATGCAGAGCTTGAAGAAGTAATTTCTTCTCTCCTTTTTGGGGACTGCAGTTCCCAAGGCCACTAGGAAGTTAAAGTGAAATCAAAAAAGGAAGGGGTTGTAGAGGGGATGATGGGACAAGTGATCCCTCAAGCAGTGGCCTTTTTTTTTATAAGGCATTGGGGCTGTGGAACTTTTCCAGACTTCTGAAATAATAGGAATCTAGATATTCGGGCACTGACACGGTTTTTGTTGCGAGGACAAAGGGTGTCCCTCTCTGGATGATCAGAGGACAAGGCACCGTAAAAGAAAAATGGAGGACATTGCAAAATATAAGCTAAAAACACTCATAAATGCATGCTTCTGAGTCATGCTCAAAATGGAGGGCATTTTGGAATTCCTGCTGGACACAAGGTGGAAATGTAGGACATGTCCAGGAAAAGGAGAACCTCTTTTCACTCCGGTCCCTCTAGGTCACTGGTTCCCAAACTTTAGTTGTCTTCCAGATGTTCTGGACTCCAGCTCCCAAAATTCCTGACTCTTGGCCTTGCTTCTGGGAGCTGACATCTGGAGGATCGAAGTGTGGGGAAAACTGTTCTAGGTAGTGAGATCTTGTAGCCGCACCTTTGAGACTAACCGAAAGAAAGAAATTGGCAGCATGAGCTTTCTTAAGCCTACTTCCTCAGATGCAACATAGGCTTTCGTAGACTTCTGAGGAAGTAGACTGAAGTCTACGAAAGCCTATGTTGCCAGCTTTTTTCAGTTAGTCTCAAAGGTGCTACAAGATCTCTCTACGTACTGATTCTACAGACTAACATGGCTATATCTTTGAATTCTGCTCTAAGTAGTGTTGGACAGCATCTCCCATCAGGTCTCACCAGTAGAGTTGATGGTGCAGACTGCTGGGAGTTGTAATTCCTACACATTGTTCACCCCTGGTGTAGGCAAAACTGGTGCTATTCCCACAAATCTAACGTGGATAACAGGACGGGGGGAATCTCCATTCTACCCCAACCAGCAACCCTTCCTGCTCAGTACGTGGTGCCAGTGTAGCTTTACCTATTTTTCCACCTCCTCCTGAATTTATTTTGGGCTGTTTGGAGGTTTATCATTGGCCTTCTGCTTTTCTTAGATCTGGCAATCCTGCCCAACTTTAAGGTACACTTATTATTATTACAGTGGGCCCTTGGTACCAGCTGGGGCTTGGTTTCAGGACACCCCCCCCCCCCCGGATACCAAAACCTGTGGATGCTCAAGTCCCATTAAATACAGTGGCTAGTAAAATGGTGTCCCTGATATAAAAGGGCAAAATCGGGGTTTGCTTTTTGGAATTTATATTTGTTTTGAATGTTTTCAAGCCATGGAGAGTTGAATCCACCGATGAATCCATGGATACAGAAGGTTGGCTGTATTATTATTATTATTATTATTATTATTGAGAATATTGTTTATTTGTGTCCAGGAGTCCTGGGGTGATTTTGGTCATTGGGCAACAGGATCAACGTGACTTGAACCAAATGTCAAGCCAGACACCACCAAGAGAGGAGCGGGATGGAGTGAGGCTGTGTGATAAAGAGGAGCTGAACAGAAAGGTCAGTAGAAAATTGATGAATGATAGTTGCAGGAGAAATTGGTGCTAAGAAAGTGGGAGACCCTGGCCCCTTTCGCATTGCACAGTCATAGCTCAGTGATTGCACTTTTAATTGCCATGGCTGCCTCCTCTGGAATCTTGGGATGTGTAGTTTGGTCAGAGGCACCACTGGTGGAGACTGCTGGGAGTTGTAATTCCTACACATTGTTCACCCCTGGTGTAGGCAAAACTGGTGCACCACTGGCTGAGGAGTCCAAAGGTCCCTCTCTCTAAACTGCTACTCCCAGGATTGAATAGGATGGAACCACGGCAGTTAAAGTGAAATCATACTGCTACAGTTGTGTAGTGTGAATGGGCCCGCTGTGTGAGTGTTGCATATGTCTCATTTCTGGTGCAAGAACCTTGAGCAAGAACTGACCTCTCATGTCTGGAGAAAGACAAGAACTAGCAGTGGGGGTTTGACGCAATGATGGTAATAGTTTGCTGTCTTAAGTCTGCAGTCTTGAACATATAGGAGGATAAGCTCCATTGAGCACAGTTCGACTTATTTGTGAGTAAACATGTACAGGATTGTGCTAAATGACAAAATGTCAGTGACTTAATAGGGTTTTTGGTTCTTTAAGTTGGAGGTTATCCCTTCAATAGAAGAGACTACAAAAGTAGATAAAGAATATTATAACTTTGTTGTTGTTGTTGTTGTTGTTGTTGTTCTTGGGTGCCTTCAAGTCATTTCCGACTTATAGCAATCCTGTCATGGGGTTTTCTTGGCACGATTTGTTCAGAGTAGGTTTGCCATGACCTTGCCCTGAGGCTGAGAGAGTGCGACTGCCCAAGGTCACCCAGTAGGTTTCGTGGTTGAACTGGGAATCTGGTCTTTAGCATTGTAGTCCAACTCAAACCATCACACCACATGGCTCTCATAATTAAAAAAATATGAAGCATATTTTTTTAAATTATTATTTTGTATTTGCAAGAGATAACAGCAAAAATGCAATCTCACTGCTGCTTCTCACTAGAGCTATAAAGAAAGCTTAAAATGTGTCTTCAAAGTCACACTAAACTCAGATTCTGGAGGCTTGAGACATATTAGAGAATGTGCTTCGGTGATAATATTTATAACTAATGGGATTCATTTTAATTATCATTTCAATAATAATTTCTTGCTTCTTTTTGACTAAATACTTTTTCAGTCCAATATTTTGTATAATTACTATTTTTAGTAAAGCTGCTATCTACCTGAATAGTTTAATACAGTTTGCAGTCTGCCTGGAGAAGATGTCAGTAATAATAATAATAATTATTATTATTATTATTATTATTATTATTATTATTATCCTGCCCCTCTGCTGAGCAACCAAGGTGGCGTACAGCAAGTTAAAACAACAACAGTTAAAACAATCCTTCAGCCCAATCCCTAACCCTCCCACCCCTTAAAAATAAATTAAACTAGAGCAATATTAAAATAACAATTCAAACGACATACATACAATACAATGAACAAGCAACTTCTAGAGAAAGCAGACAATGGAGGCAGGGAAACGGAGCAATCCAGACTCCTAATTTGGTTGGGAAGTTATTCCGGGAAGGCCTGATGGAAGAGATCTGTCTTTACTGCTTTTTTGAAGCAATCAAGGGTGGTGATAAGACGGATCTCATCTGGCAGGCCAGCCCATAGTCTGGGAGCGGTAGTGAAAAAAACCCTCTGGGAGGGCTGCGACAATCTAGTTTTCATAGGCTGCAGCAGGTTCCTCCCAGAGGACCGAAGTGCGCAGGGGGATCATATGGGGAGAGGCGGTCCCTGAGATAAGATGGCCCCAAGCCATGTAGGGCTTTAAAGGTTAAAACCAACACCTTGTACTGTGCCCGGAAACTAATTGGCAGCCAGTAGAGGGATTTGAGCACAGGTGTTATATGCTCCCTCCTAGATGTTTCGGTGATTAACTTGGCTGCCATATTTTGTATCAGTTGAAGTTTCCGGGTTAGGCACAAGGGTAGCCCCATGTAGAGTGTGTTACAGTGAGCCAGACGTTACCAGAGCGTGTACCACAGTTTCCAGATCCCTCATGTCCAGATAAGAGCGCAGTTGGCATATCAGCCGAAGCTGATAACAAGCACTCCTGACCGCCGCATTCACCTGACTAGTCATGTGAAGCGACAAATCTAGGAGTACCCCCAAGCTGCAAACACAGTCCTTAGAGGAGAGTGTGACTCCATCCAGGACTGGAGACTGTATTCCCAGATCTGGTTTCGGGCCCGTAACTGTCAGTACCTCCGTTTTGTCTGCATTCAGTTTCAATCTGTTTTTCCTCATCCAATCCATTACCGCTCTGAGACAGTCATTAAGAGGAAAGACACCATCTGAAGTCTGAACCGATGATCTGGTCATGGAGAAATATATCTGGGTGTCATCAACGTACTGATGACACCGCACTCCATGCCTCCGAATGATCTCACCCAGTGGCTTTATATAGATGTTAAATAGCATCGGGGACAAGATGGCGCCCTGAGAGATGCCACAGTTAAGCTCAATTTTGGAAGAGCAACTGTCCCTGAGCCTCACCCTCTGGGATCTGCCCAAGAGGAAGGAATGGAACCACTGCAGAGCAGTGCCTCCAATTCCTAACTCTCTCAGACGATCCAAGAGGGTGGAATGATCTATTGTGTCAAAAGCCGCTGAGAGATCCAAGAGCACCAACAGGGTCACACTACCCCTGTCAATGCCAAGCGGAGGTCATCGGTCAGAGCAACCATGGCAGTCTCCACTCCATGTCCTGTCCTGAAGCCAGTTTGAAATGGATCGAGATAATCGGTTTCATCCAAGACTGCTTGGAGTTGGGAAGCAACTGCCCTCTCGATCACCTTGCTTAAAAAGGGCAGCAAGAAGACTGGTCTATAATTATTCCTGTCCAGGGAGTCCAGGGAGGGCTTTTTCAGGAGTGGCCTGACCGCCTCCTCCTTTAAACAAGATGGAACAATGCTCTCCCTGAAGGATGCATTGATAGTATCCCAGAGGAATACTCTCAACGCGTCACCCCCCTGGACGACCAGCCAAGATGGACACGGAAGCCTAAATTGCATTTCACAAATAGACACTGATGTTTTGCTTGCCAAAATTTAAACAGAGTAGCCTTACTTTGCCTTTTATAATCAATTGAATCATGTTTCTTTGGGCTAAGGACTTAGTTTCATTGTGAGAAACACTTTTTCTATACCATTGTCTTTCAGATTAAAGAGCAAAAAGTTATAGTTGATGAACTTTCCAACTTGAAGAAGAACCGGGTGAGTAATTTGCCTTTGATTATTACTAATCATTGATTAAAGAAAATAGAAATTTAAAGAAGTACGGTAGTACCCAGACTGATGTATAATTGCATCAGTGTGCAAAGTAGATTGAGGGGCTATACATATGGCCCCAAAGGAGCGGCTTGCCGCCGCCCCTTTCAGCAACGAATTGGGGCTGCAGCCCCAATCCGGTGATTTGCCAGCCCCAAAAGAGTAGCAAAAAGCCACCCTTGCCATTGTGGCAGTGGCTTTTCACTATTTCTTTGGCGTGGCACAGCACATCCCAACACTGCGCCACAGAAATGGCGTGACATCGTGTTGTGTAGTCATGCAGCATCCACCCTGATGCTGATCTTTTGTGCCAGTCTGTACAGCCCCTGAGTTGTCTCAGTTATTTCATCTATCGCTTTCTATTCTGGAAGATCCCACCTACATATTAGGTTTACCAGTTTGTGATTATCTTGCTGAATCTTTTGCCTGTTGCTTTGGCGACTAATTCTTGGTCTACTGATCATGCCACTTTCCCACAAATTCAGTGCTGTCAAATGAATTTTCCTTAAAGTCCGATAACTGTTACTGATGAATGCACATCAACTCATCTTGGTAGTGTGACCTTTCAAATTTGTCCCAGTGTGTGAGATTGCACTATTCAGCTGTAATCACATTTCCTCATAACATGTTCTTGTCAGTAGAGCTTTTCAGAAAATTGAGCTACACATTGGTGAATCTACAGTTGCCCCACGCACGCGCGCACACACACACACACACACACACACACACACATTTACAGAGGTTAGGGGCACAGTTCCCACCTGTGAAATTAGAAAAAACTGCAAATATAAGTAAATATCAATACAAATCGTGAATGCTATTTTTTTAACCTGAAAGAACACTTCTCTAGGAATGTCTAGGTCAGTTGTCCCCAAACTTTTTCAGGCTCCTGCCCCTTTTTCCCAGGGTGACAACCCCAGTACCTCCCATTGTTAGCTGTGAGTTCCTGTTAGACCCACTGAAGCAATAAGACTAGTTAAGTCAAGGGTGGTTTATGTTCCATAGCTTCAGTGGGTCTGCTCTAGCTGGGACAAATCACTGATTGTTTGTAAAAGGGGAATAATTTACTCCATTTATATTCAACATAGGATATAGGCATACCACATCTTTTGATACCAATTTAGCTGTCATAACTCTATCCAGAGCCAGGCCCACACACACAGAGAGAAAGCAAAATACCTGCCAGCCTCAGTTCTTTGCACAAACATCCATGGTACTCATTTTGCTGGGGAATGGACAGGTTTTGAAACTTTCCCATTGTCGGGATGCTTCTTGTGCAGCCCGGTTTCTGTCTCACACACGCAAACAGAGCTTTTGCCCTTCAACTCCATACCTTTTGGGGCCGGAGGTTGGTGGGATAGAGTGAGCTGCCTATGTATCTCTGCCAACTCACTTTTGTCCAACTTTCTTTTGTTCTTCATGCCCTCCAGCCTTTCGGGGGGGGGGGGGGAAGAAGGACGGGGAGGATCTTTCCATTCCAGCCTCACCTCTTTTGGTGGGAGGGGATAAAGAGGAAGGGGTGCATCAACCTCTACTTCAGGTTTGGCTGCAATTGGTGGGACAGAAAACAGAAGCTCTTCTCAGAGGGACCCAGCTCTCCTCTCCCATGTTTTGGAGGCTCAGTGAGTGGAGAAAGGGAAGGGCTTGTTTATTTACCCACCCCATGCCTTCTCTTCTACTGAGTGGGAGTTCCAGAGTTCCTCAAAATCCCTCTTCAGTGTCCCGCTGCTGCCCATTTTCCTCTCAACACCCCCCTGGAGCTTTCCCATGCCCCCAGGGGGTGTTACCACCCGCTTTGGGAATCACTGCTCTAGGTCCTCCAATGCAACTCTATGGTTAGCTTTCACCAAAGGTTGCTCTCTAGCAGGTGTTAATCATAGAACTGCGCTGGAGGATCTAGAGATTCCTTGAAGGAACATATTAGTCAAATCCACGAATCATCAGATCCGCAAAGGGAAACCAGCAAATGTGGGGAGCCGATTGTACTCTTCTGCTGCTGCTTCTGCTTCTTTTGAAACAACCAGTATGACTGCTTTACTTTAGTTTTGGGATAGCTTCCCAGATAAAGTGAAGGCATGGCAAAAGGATGCAGAAGGGATTAACATTTCCTGTTGCCATGGTTTCTTGCAGAGAATTGTGTGCTTGCCCACTTGGGCAAGTAACACGCTCTCAGCTTCAGAGGATGGCAATGGCAAACCCCTTCTGAAGAAACTTGCCAGGAAAACCCCATGATAGGGTTGCTTTAGGGCAGTGATGGCGAACCTTTTAGGGGCCGAGTGCCCAAACTAAAAGGCCTTCCAGCACCAGGTGTTACCTGGTGCCAGGGGCAGGACTTTTGCCCTCAGAAGTGGGACTTTTGGGGTGGGACTTCTTCCCCCCATCCTCCCGGGCCTTGAGCTACCTCTCCAGAGACAGCTGATGGCCCGGGGGGGGGCAAGGGGGGGGAAGAAGAGGAAAAGGCGCATGCCTCTACCTCCTCCTCCCCGCCCTCTGCGTGCTGGGGAAAATGGCTTTGCATGCCATCTCTGGCACACATGCCATAGGTTCGCCATCACGGCTTTAGGATCATCATAAGTCGGAAATGACTTGAAGGCACACAACAGCAACAACAAACCTGCATCAGCAGTATAGTAAACAAATGAGGTACTGTATAAAAATCAAAAATAGACCCATTTGATTATAAAAGATTTGTAATCTAATAATGTAAACACAGGGAATGAAGAGATATTCCAATGATAAATAAGTAGTTTCCATGTTTCAGATGAAATGTTAATTTAGGTGCACTCAATTTTCTTTTTAAATTAGAATTTAAAATGACATTTTTAAAATAAATTTAAAAATTGCTGAAATAAGAACATTTTTGCTTTTATATTTTCTTTCTGGCTGTGTTATATATAAGCTTACTTGTTTAATTTGTTTTTAGAAGGTTTACAAACTACAGCGCAACAGCAACATACTCTTTCTAGTGGACAGGACCCAAACACTATCAGAATGCAAAAGTATGTACCTATGATCATTCTGTGTTTGTTTGTTTATGTGCATGTGTACCCAGTGTATTATTCTTAACTTCACAGCTGGTGCTTTCGGTAAAACTTAGTATGTTTCATTTCAGTTTTTAGCCAAGAGAGGTTACTGTAAATATATTGATACATTGCTGTAATACTAAATATTAATATTCTGAATATATTTGGTGGAATCCAGTTACATTATCCCAGAATTACTTCCTTTAATGGAAAAAGAAGGGTGCTGTTTTCCCTTCCCTTGCTCTTCTCCCCATGCACTCAAAAACAGACAGAGGTCCTGTTGATGGGAGGAAAATATCCCATCATGTAACTAGAAGTTATTTTCTGTGATAAGGGTTTCCACCTAATAATTGTCCACCCAGAAGAGTGTTTCCTAAGTCCTGCAAAAATTTCAAGTGGATATATCTCTGCTGAAAGTTTATTTTATTTATTCATTTTTCATTTCATTTATGTGCTGTTGTCCCCCTGTAGTAGGACCCAAGACAGTTCACAAAGTTATACAAGGGTGATTTTTGATACAAGTCCCAGTGTTCCTATTTTGTTTTTGTTAAAACTTTCATCATCTGTGCAAAAAGCTGCTATGGATCAAAAGGTCTGCTTCCCACAGCTCTGTTTACATACACAGTTCTGGCTGTGGTTAAAATATTTATGAGCAGATTTGACTGTCCCCCTTCTGTAGCCATGATGTCCATCTTCCCCCGCCCCACCTTAATGAGATGAAAACTACATACATGCACTCCCTTTTCCTGCTTCTGCCCATCCGCTTTAATTGGGGAAGTTGTTCTCTAGTTGCTATTACAGATTTCTAGATTATGATCAGAGTACATATATATTGTCAAATTTGCAGCAACTGGACTACTAGAAGGTGCAGGTATAGGCTGCTTAAAATTCTGTACCACACTTTATTTTTAAGTGTTACACTAATGTGACTAAAGATGGATTTCACTTTTTTACAGACATATTAGATGAGCTGAAGAAAACACATCAGGAAATGGAAAATTCTGAAAAAGCCAAAATCAAGAAATAGCTCAATCAAATACCAGTTCAGAATGTGTGGGATTTGCTGTCTGGTCAGCTTGTCTGATCATCCTCCTAACATTTCTCTTTTGAAAGAGGATATTTTATGTAACCTAAGAAGAAGAGGACCTAGTAGTAGCCAAGAACTGGTGAAGACTGTGCTCCACTTTCCCTATCATTGCTTATTTTCTGGCCATGTACTTCACTTAAGGGGGCAGATGACTCCACAGCCAGTGGAAGATCCTACTGGTGATAATATATTTCTTTGGAATGGAGAGGTCTTTGGTGGAATCCCTGTAGAAGCTGAAGAGAATGACACTGAAGTTATTTTTCACCAACTCTGTTCCTGCAGTGATGAATCAGATATTCTGTCAGTTCTGTCTTCCATTCAAGGCCCATGGTCTTTCATTTTTTATCAGGCATCCAAGCATTGTTTGTGGTTTGGCAGAGATTTTTTTGGTCGTCGCAGTCTCCTGTGGCAATTTAATAAGGAGCTGGACAGCATTTTTGCTCTCACCTCTGTAAGTGTTATTTCTGATCATCATCAGTGGTGGGAAGTTCCAGCATCAGGAATCTTCAAAATGAATCTCCAGGACTGTGCTGCATCTAAAGCTGTGACACTGACATTGTATCAGTGGAAATATCCTTCCAGAGAGAATATAACTGAAGAAGGAGTCACTGGTAACTTTAAAATGATTTCCAAACATTTACCAACTTATGTGTCTCTGGTTATAAATGAATCCCACTCATTGATATCTCCTGTCGTTCCTCTGAATAAGGAGATCTGTAACATGCCAGAAGAGTCCCAGTTCCTCAGCTTTATCAAAAATGTAGATGATGTGCAAGTTCTTCAGATGTTTCTTGCTGAACACCACAAGAAGGAACTAGTTCACCAATTTATTGATGTATTGAGTAGGGCCGTAAGGAAACGAGTTTTGTGTCTGGTTAGAGAGACTGATCAATTAAGAGAAGATGCATCAGGGGTAGCTGAAATTGCAATACTTTTTTCTGGTGGTGTTGACTCTATTCTTTTAGCAACGCTTGCTGATAGACACGTTCCTGTGGAAGAACCCATTGATCTTCTTAATGTGGCTTTCATGGTTCCAGAACAAGGTAATCAAAACAGTTCCACAAGGAAGCACCGCAGAGAGAAGAAACAGTTGCCACTCAGTCCAGAATGCTTAAATGCCAACAGCATTGTCACTGACAACTCTGTGTCATCTTTTAATGTGCCTGACAGAATTACAGGCAGAGCAGGACTGAAAGAACTGCAAAGTATCAATCCTTCAAGATTGTGGAATTTTGTGGAAATCAATGTTACACTTGAGGACTTAAAAACAATGAGACAAAAACATATATGTCATTTGGTTTATCCATTGGACACTGTTTTGGATGATAGCATTGGTTGTGCTGTATGGTTTGCTTCCAGAGGAGAAGGGCTGATTACCAACCAGGGAGATGGAAGGCCATATAAAAGTGCTGCAAAGGTGCAAAGTTTTGTTGACTTGTTTGTATTTATTTAATTAATTCATAATAATAATAATAACAACAACATTTATTTTTATCCTGCCCCTCTGCGTAACGCAACCGGGGTGGCTTATAACTTTAAAATATACAATCATATCCCACAATCCCACCCCACCCCTTAAAATACAATTAAATAATAATAGCAATTTAAAACACATTTAAATAATAATACAAAACAGAGAAACAAATAACAATAGCTACAGCCAATCAGGGATGAGCAGGATGGCTTTCTTATGATGGCTGGGATATCTATTCAGGAAATAGGTATCAAATTCAGTTATATATCTCCTAAGTGCAGGACCCTGGGAAGCTTACAGCTTATAACTGATCTTTCTTACACACCATGTATTAACCCTATAAATTTAGTTTTATTATTTTAAATATTTATGCCTCAGACTTCAGCTGGAAAGGGTTTCAAAGCAGCTTACATCTCTGTGTGTGTGTGTGTGTGTGTGTGTGTGTGTGTGCGTTTAGAAAATAGTGCCTGTTCTCAGTTTGAAACCACATGACACAACAGAAAAAGAAGATGCTGGGAAGAAAACAAGAATACAAGAACATAACACTATGGGATTCATATAATGATCAGGTGTAACTCAAATAAAATACTGTAATGCAGCTTATCAAATCTTATTATCATGGCCACCTATAATTTTTAAAAAGGTAATTTAGGGAGATGACTGATATGTCAGCTGCCCCTGCTTTGTGTTTCTCCTTTCCTGTGAAGTTACTCCCAGGGCTCATAGTGGGGCTTACCTGTGAGTCAACAAGCTTAGATGCACATGTGGGGACTCCTTTTGGGCTATACAAGGCAGGACAAAAATATATAGATAAATAATCCCAAATAAAGAACCATAAACATTCAGGCCTCAATGACTATTACTCTTTAATATTCAAAGAACTGACCATTATCTACAGCTCCTAAAGCCTGCTTTGACACTGAAAGTTACAAGAGAAAAAGCATAATTTCTCTGTTCAAGTCTCACCTGCTGTTTTAGGTTGCAGCTTTAATTGCTTTGCATTGGGCTTATTGAAAGGGACATTTCAGGGTACCAACACTGTTGCTCAGTTTTTTCTGACATTCTAGAAATCATCGCCCTTAACAAGCATCTTTCATTCTGGCATTCATTTTGTAACTTTTTGTTACTTAATTTGGATAAAAGTCCTTGTCACAGTCTTAATAGGCTTGCGGTGTCAATTTTTACTTGTAAAAAATGCAATTCTATTCCCATTTAAATAGAAGATAACAATTTGTTAATTGGAAAACAATTAAGCCATATAGAGCAGTTATTTGCAGATACTGTATCTTCGTATATTTTAATTTGACTGTAGCTGTAGTTTATTAAAGTTAATGTAAAAGTAAAATATTGTAAAATGAAGGTTTTGGATTTAGTCCCTGTAAACCATTCCATTGGTATTTTGAAAGCAACATATAAATGGATAATAGATTAAGAGCATGGAGAAGTTACTTTTTTGGTTAGCAGTTCCCAGAATGTCATAGTCCACAAGGCCATCGGGAATTGTAATCCAAAAAAGTAGTTTTTCTAAGCTCTGTTTAGGTGCTAAGGTGGCCTTTTCTGTGGTGTTCCCTTTCCCCAGGCACTTGTTTAGGTTTGATTGTCCATTCTTGGTGTCTGTTTCTGCCATTCATTCTTCTGCTAGATGGAGGAGGCATGTTTTTAAGATAGGGTTCTGGATGGACACTTTTATTAAAATTAAATTAAATCAGGGGCTGGCAACCTACAGCCCGCGGGTCAGTTCCAGCCCAGGGCCCCGCGCTTACCGGCCCAGGCGGACCCCTGCCGCCGCCATCACCTGCCACTGCCGCCACATGTTTTGGTCGCCGCGCGGCCGTGCATGTCATGACCGCCATTTTGATTTCCAAAATGGCGGCTGCGACTTGTTTGCACATGCGCAGTACTCCGCAGTGGCAGCGGCAGCAGCGCACGCGGTGGCGAGGGTTGCACGTGCGCGCATGAGTGCGTGTGCCTCCATTCCCCCCCCCCCCCCCCGCCCACCGGAAGGGACGACTTCGGGGGACCAGCCCCCGGCTCAAAAAGATTGCCTACCCCTCGTTTAAATGAATGCGTTACGTATCTTTTTGGAATTTCTCTTGTAATTTCAGGTGTCCTTTGCGTTAGGGAAGTGATATATACATTTAATACATGAATCTAACCTGTGTTCCATTGCAGATAGTACTTACAGGGATCGGAGCAGATGAGCAGCTTGCTGGCTATTCCAGACACCGTGTTTGTTTTGAAAAACATGGTCTGGAAGGGTTGAATGAAGAGCTGGGAATGGAACTGGGACGTATTTCTTCTAGAAATCTTGGGCGAGATGATAGAGTTATTGGGGATCATGGCAAAGAAGCTAGGTAAGGCGGCATGCAAGTGAAAGGGCTTTTACTTTCTGGGAAATGTTTCAGGTCCAGATTTTTGTTTGTTTGTTTTATTTGGGACATTTGAACACATGCACACAAGATGCACATTCATCTTCTTGAGGATATGTGGCAGCTTTACAAGCTATTCATTGAAGAAAACACAGGTGGAAAATACCTTAAACCAAGAATTTTTACCATCTGTTACACTAGTATGTTGACTTTGTTAAGGAGCCTGCAGTTAGGAGAGTGTTTCTGTGTACTTTGCACAGACTTGCAATAGGACTTTCCATTTAAATCAGGGTTAGGTGACTTCAGAGGGTTTCAGGGCTAGTCTTCCATGCATCCCAGCACCTTCCAGTGAAACCAGAAGTATCCAACATTTTGGAGGCCAAAGCAAGATGTTTGGATGTTTATGGGACGGGGGTGTTACTATGCCTTGTTTTAGAAGAGAATAATATTCCTAGAGGTATCTGGAAGTGTGATCCTCCTAGTTTTTTTAAAGTTGCAGGGAACTGGGGGGGAGCTCCAGAGGCCCACAGGCCACATAGTTTCCGCCCCTGATATAAAGGTATCTTCTCATATCTGGTGTGGAAGCCACAAGCACAGAGGTTCTGGCAGACAGACATGATGTACATAACATAGCACAGCATTATGGAACAGTGAGTGCTCATTAAAAACACACACATACTTGCATTTCCATGCTAAGGGTGAGGCTATCATGTTATTTCTGTGTCAGGTTCTCTTTTCTAAATTCAGTTATGGTATATTGTGGTATCATACTTTTATGCTTCCTCTGCCAGCCACTGAGGTGGAGCAAAGCCAGGAAAGAACTGTGTTAAATGACATGTCATGGAGAAAGGTATCCTACACTAGGGGTGGGAAGGACCAGCCCACCAGCTGCTATTGAACTTCAGCTCCTATAATCTTTGGTGGGATTTGCAGTCTAAATACACAGTGGTTCCACCCAATACACAGTGGTTCCATCCACAGTGGTCTCAAGAATAGAATCTCTAGCACTTGACATTGTTGTGAATCTGTGAGGAGTGTAAAGGTGCTTTTGAAAAGGGCAGGTCACAGAACTTAAGGAAAAAAGGAACCAGAATTATACCAATCAAAATCAGACTTAAGGGTTTTCTGAAGCATTTTGCACATCTGTTTTTTAAATCTCTTTACATTTTAACTTTTTTTTTACCTCAGATTTCCTTTTCTCGATGAAGAAGTTGTCTCCTTTCTTAACTCCCTCCCTGTTTGGGAGAAAACGAACTTGGCTGTACGTCGAGGCATTGGAGAGAAACTGCTTTTGCGCCTGGCAGCTGCTGAGCTTGGCTTGACCACCTCTTCAGTTCTGCCAAAGAGGGCCATGCAGTTTGGCTCCAGGATTGCTAAAATGGAGAACAGAAATGAAAAGGCATCTGACAAATGCAAAAGACTCCAGCCACTTTCAGCAGAGTAGCTGTGTATAGAGTTGAAGGTGACTTTTTAATAAATAATCACACAGTTGACAAGGTCAAAGACCCTTCTGTTAAGGCAGTGATTCTATGCACTTAGTTGGGAGTAAGCCCCTTTTGAGTTATCAGACTGCATGTCCTGTTAAAACAGTCAAAGGGAAGTTAACAACTAAATTCTATTGGTTTTAGTGGAACTCAGTCATTACTAAACAGACTCGATTGTCCCATCAATCTACCAAAAGATATTTCTGTGTCATGTATGTGAAACAAAATAAAGTTGGTTGTTATAATATTTCAGAAGTTGTGTTTTCTTTGGTAGTACATTCTAGCTTTGGACTTTACAGGAATTGACTTCAGCACAGACGCTACCATTTTTGTAGATCCCACAGAGGAAATCTATATATAGTTGAGGTGTATTGTCAGCTGCTCCTTTAAGGAACGGGCATATATTGTCATTCATGAAAATAGCTCCTTCCACCTTGGATTGCAGGATAGCAGCTAAGGCTGATACTTAGCATGCTTTGGGGATTTTGGCAATGCTGGCGTGGAATACACAGGGATAGTAACCACTTTGATTGGCTGAGGGTCTAAATCAGCGAGTCTAAATATGAGTTCCTAGATGTTACTGGAATTCAACACAGAAATTCTTGACAGTTTTCCATGCTGACGGGGGCTTCTGGGAGCTGAGGACCAACAAGATTGGGGTACCCATATTTGTGTACCACTGGTCTAGCCAGTCTGCTGAAGATAGTTTAACCATATAGATTTCATGCAAATGAATGTCATTTATTTAGATGGTTACATAAACTTCTGTTTTGGCTATAAATTTACCAAATTCTTGTTAGAGAATTAAAGATCTCAGGCTTCTGCCGTAACCTTTTATAGGTATGTTGGCCAAACTGATGAGAACTTTATGTGGTTTTATACAGGTTTAGGAATGTTAGTGTAGTAGTTAGTGTCAGTGCTAACTAGCTGATGTTTTTGGGGCTGTAAATCAAATATTAAAAAGGCTCCTGTGTGTGAGCTTTTTTATCTAAGAGGGTTGACATCCAGCATAAGCAAGGCCTGCTTTGGCTTTTTCTGGGGTTATCTTCATGCTGAATATGGTTGGAAAAATAATATGTAATCATACATTTTTTGTTATTTGTTGTTAGCTGCCCTTGAGTCGATCTCAACCCATGGCGACCCTGCGGATGAGACATCTCCAAGACTCCCTGTGCTCCACTACTCTGTTTAGTTCCTGTACATTCATACCCATGACCTCCTTAATAGAGTCCACCCATCCAGCATGTGGCCTTCCTCTCTTTCTACTTCGCTTCACATTTCCTAGCATTATTGTTTTTTCCAGCGAGTCCTCCCTTCTCATGATGTGTCCAAAGTACAACAGCCTCAATTTTGTCATCTTGGCTTCCAGGGAGAGTTCTGGCTTGATCTGCTCTAGGAGCCATTTATTTGCCTTTTTGGCTGTCCATGTCAGCAGTCTTCTCTAGCACCAAATCTCAAATGAATTGATTTTCTTTCTATCTTGTTTCTTAATGGTCCAGCTCTCATGTCCATACATGGTAATAGGGAATACAATGGCTAAGTTTTGTGCTCAGTTGTATATCTTTGAAATTTAGGATCTTCCATTATATTATTTTGCAGGAGTATTTGGTCTGAAAATTGTGAATGGTGAACAGCTGGTCCTGTGGAATCCAGACCAGCCATTTCTGGTTTGATGCCAATCCCTAGTGTCTGGCCTAGTAATAATTAATATATAAGTAGTGATTGTTCTGAGTCAGTGTGGTGTATGATTTGAGTGTTGGACTATAACTTCAGGAAACAAGGGTGTGAATCCTTGTTTGGCTGTAGTAATACACTGAATAATCTTGGTCAAATCCCATTCCCATTGCTTCAGAGGAAGGCAATGGCAAACCCCTTCTGAACAAATCCTGCCAAGGAAACCCCATAAGATAGAAACTACTTGAAGGCACTACCACAACAATTAAAACTTATTTTTTGTTTACATGCTATTCTGTGTACTTGTTCTAAAATGGCTCTTAGTAGGTGTGTGGTGAACATGGATTATTAAAGGTATTACCACTATCTGCATTTTGGATTTTGTTTTATGGCCAATATAGTTGCCCCTGCTTTATGGAGTGGGGGGATATTGAACATCCAGGGAATAGGGGAATGCTAACCTGGAGAGAGTAGACTCATCTTACACTGGGATTTGATTTTACAGCACAAAGTAAAGTCTAATTTGGCTTCTTTGGGATGTTCACTGAACTCTGCCCATATAAGGGCCCATGGCTTTATAAAAAACAAGGACAGATCCAGGTCTTGAAGAAACTTGATGCAAAATGTAGAAATGAAATTTTGTCTTTATTTTTCTTTATGACTTCATAGCATGAGGTATGACTTCACATCTGTCTGCACAGACTATCTCTTTAACATCTCAGACAAACCAGACACAGGCCTGTGACTGACAATGTTACTTCTCTTGTGTGATTTCTTTTGGCCATTGTTGCCTTATGCAGAAGCCTATTTATTTTGAAAGCTAGTGTAAAGATTTTTGTGCCTTCGGGTCAGCATAATAAAGGTATCCCCAGGAGGTAGTTTGGATTTGAGGTTATCAGATGTCCTACAGTTTACAGGGATTGGTGTCTCCAGTCAAAAACTGGGAGTCCAACCTGGGAGCCATCTTGTTCTTTCTCATTCCATCCTCACAGTTGGTCAAACTTCTTCCATGGTTCCCATAACAACGACACCCAGGTCAGACTCTTCTCACACCATTCACTACGTAACAGCTGAGAGAAGCCAAGTGAGTATGGAACAAGTCTTGAGACAAAAGAGGAACCACATGGTTGCCATCTGTATGAAATGTATGGGCTTCTTGTTGGAAAGCGATGCCTGGATGTGGGCGAGCCTTTCTGGTGGTCCCTTTGGGGTTTCCCTTCCAAGATTTCTCTTCCAGTCTATTGAGTATTGTTCTATATCTTGATCCAAAAAACAAAACAAAACGATACCATTTATTCTTTATACCAGGACATTCTTATTTTATTATTCATGGAATAATAGAGGATATATTTAATAAGGCTGAGTTAAAACCAGAATTTTATTGATTAGGAATGACTGGACAGGATGAAAACTTAAAACCAAAAGCCTTGTGAAGAATTTTCTTGCACCAGGCTTCCTTCCAGTTTGCCACAAATTTTGGCTCTCTCTATGGTGAGTGTCCTTCAAAATGTTTTAAACCAGTGTTTGTTGTGGTATTTGCCATTCTTCCTTCAATTCTCTTTGGGTGCTTCAGACAGATTTTAATTATGTGATCACTGCCTTGTTCACAGTGTTTTCTGACGGATAATGTTAGAAGTTGTGCATTTGGAACCACCTGCTCTCTCCATCCTATTTTTAAAAACCTGCTCTAAATACTCTTATTACATATTTTAATCTGGTACAGTGGAATCCTAGACATGGCTACTCAGTAATCCCCTCTAAATTCAATGAGACTGACTCCCACTTAAGTGTTTATAGAATTCAGCCTTAATCCCAGTATATGGCTAAAGGATCCATGCAGAATACAGTGGTGTGATTCTTATATATGAGAGATTAGATTAGCTCATTAACCAAACTATTCAAAACTTGCTGACTTGTCCAAATATAAGCTTGTATTGTAGAGTGAAACAACTGCCCATTCTCTAATGAATCAATATTCTTCATCAATCTAATCTCAGTTCCTCAAATAATCATATTCTCTCTGTTCTCAAAACTTTTGCTAGATTTCCATTCCATTATGTCATCTTTCTCTTACCAACCAAATGAACCTATTCTGGTTCTATTCATCCTCCATAAAAGAAATATTTGTACGGCAATTTTTTCTTGCACTTTAGCTATTGTAGTTTATTATCAAGTTGTGGGTTATGCCCTATTATTTTTAAGAGTACTTGACATTTCCCCCCCAAAAAATCAAATTGCATCTGCAATATGAAAGAACCTGATTTGAATCTCATCCCAGTAATGAAGCTTACCATATACCATTGCATAAAACACTGTCCACCTATACTACCCCAACAAAGCTGTTGAACAGTTAAAATATGATAAGAACTACTTGCAATTCAACCAGAATTCTTGGATCATCACTAATAAATAACAGAAACAAGCACTGTTAATCTTATGTGTGGGTGTTCTAATGTGTGGAGGATCCTTAACAATAACCACTGAAAATCTAAAAGTACAGTGGGTCCTTGTTATCCTCTGGGGTTTGGTTCCAGGATCCCCCATGGATAACAAAATCTATGGATACTCAAGTCCCATTAAATATAATGGCATAGCAAAATGATGTCCCTTATATAAAATGGAAAATCAAGCTTGGCTATTTGCAATTTATACTTTTTAAAAATATTTTCAAGCCATGGATGCTTGAATCCGTGGATAAAAAAATCCGTGGATAAGGAAGGCCAACTGTAGATCAATTTTTCTGTGACCATTAAATGCAACTGTGTAATTACCAGGAAGTAATATCTATGGAAGTGTAGTTTTGGGGAGATGCTGTCTTTTAAACTTTTCTGCATAAAGCATAATACAGCACAATTGTATCCAGTTGCACAAGCTTTGGGGAATAATGCAAATAATTGCTACTTTTTGTATCATATTTATGGTATTTTAGCATATATTTGTCATCTATTATTTTTAGATCATTGTGATTTTAGATATGTAATTCTATGATTTCTAGATTTGTGATTTTAGATATTTAAGTAAATTGTGATTGTAACAATATGCTTTTATGTAAGATTGTTCACTTTGAATAAAAAATGGTAACACTCACCTTAGCTCAACTCAATAAAATAGAGACCTGGAAAGTGAGATTCACCCCTTCTGGGAAAAGAACATACCTTTGGTTTCAGTAAAGATAGGAGCACTAAAACCAATTCTAAAAGACTGACAAAACATCTGAAGAATATTGCTATAGATAGGATCACAATACCACAGTTATAAAAAGTGATACTACTTGTAACATGCCAAATTATCCATCAGTTCTGCACTGATTCCTAGATTTTTGGATAACGTCTGACTCACTGATGGTCCAAAACTCCAGCTGGTAACATCTGGTAGATCGGGCTCATTCACACTACAAAATTATAGCACTTTGATTCCACTTTAAGGGTGGTTTCAGACTGCCAGAAATAGTGCAAATTGAGTCCACTTTTAGGATTAGGGTTAGTGCTAGGGAATCATGGGATTATTTTTTTTCCTGAGACATTGAGCCTTCTTTGTCAGAGAGCTCCGGTGCCACAATAAAATACAGTTCCTATGATTCCCTAACCCTAACCCTAAAAGTGGACTCAATTTGCACTATTTCTGGCAGTCTGCAACCTCCCTAAGTGTAATGGTTCTATCCTTTTCTTCAGCCGTCCCAAGACTGTAGAATGACCTGCCAGAAGAAATTTGACAGCTGAACACGGTCTGAATTTAAAACAGTATTAAAGATCAGTCTTTTCCAGCAAGCTTATCCAGATGATTTTTAGACTGTGAATGTTAAATGTGGATTGTTTTAATATGTGTACATCATATTTGTCCTTTTAAATTAATGTGTATTTTAACTGATGTGTTTTTAGCTGATATAGTGTATTTATTAATTGTTGTTCCCTGCCTCAATCCATGGGGAGAGGCAAGTAAGAAATATTAATCATCCTCATCCTCATCCTATGAAATCCTGGGATTGGCAGTTGAGGGAAGGGCAACCAAGAGCACTCCAATGCCTCTGACCAATTTACAGATCCCAGGATACTATAGGGCAGAACCATAGCAATTAAAGTGGAGTAATAGTGCTATAAATGTGTAGTGTAAAATGTGGCCTGGGAATAGTAGCATTTAATTGTCTCTCATCATAGGGCTTTATTAGTGAATTAATATTGGATAATCTCTACATTTTAGTAACACTAATATTGTCTGTGCCATTACTTCTAACATGTGTTGTTTCTATCATTAAAATAAGGGTGGGGAACCTGTGGATCACTAGGTGATGACCAACTATCATGTATGTATGAATATATGTGATTGATTGATTGAAATCCAACCTTTTCTCCCAAAATGTGACACAAAGCGGCTTTCAGTGTAAATAACTAAAACAGCATGCAGTACAGAAGTTTTAAAAGCATGGAACAATCAGTCCAACTAAAACATCGGTTTAAAAAACATCAATTTAGAACAGTTAAAACACATACATACAACCCACATTACACATTTAAAACAACAACAACAGCACACCTGCTTCTCCCTCTTGTTTTACTATTAGCCAAGCTGGCTAGGACCAGGGTGACCAGACATCCTCCTTTACCAGGTCATGTCCTACATTTCATCCTTCTGTCCAGGATGATTTCCAAAATGTCCTCCATTTTGAGCATGACTAAGAAGCATGAATATATATATATATATATATATATATATATATATATATGTATGTATACACACACACACACGTGTGTGTTTTTAGCTTTTATTTTGTAATATCCTATATTTTTCATGAATGCCCTACATTTTGTGGTGCCTTGGCCTCCTTTGTGGTGATGACATCTGGTCACCCTGATTAGGACTGGTAGGTGCTAGAAGTCAAACTATACTTGGGGGGAGGCACACACAGTTTCCTCAATCCTGCTTGGAGAGAAAAAAAAGTCTTCCAACAAACTGGCTGTGATTTTGCATCAAACACATAACCACAATGTCACAGCTGCACTTTACCCTCCCATCCAACCTCTGAAACCCACCTTAAAAGCCAAGTAGCCATTTGGAGTGGCAAAGGTCTGTTCTGCTGTCAAGTGGGACATTGCAGCATGAAGTGACCATCCTCCTCCCCCAAGAAAATGAGGCTGCGATGAAGAATTGCGACAGATCTGCCACAAGGGTCCCTACTTCTGCGCATCACTGGAGGGAGAGGGCTGGTCATGTACAGTCAGCCCTCCATATCCACAGATTCTTTATCCATAGATTCAAGCACCCACAGCTTGAAAATATTTTTACAATAGATAAATTCCCAAAAGCAAACCTTGATTTTTGCCATTTTATACAAGGGGCACCATATGCCAATGTAATTAATGAGACTTGAGCATCCACAGATTTTGGTAACCACAGAGGTTCCTAGAACCAAACCTCAGCAGACACCAAAGTCCCACTTTAATTCTGCAATGCCCCGCTGAAGTGCAGAGCAGATCACCATTGCTCTGGCTGGCTGGCTGGCTTGTTTGTTTTTAAGTGCCACAATTGCAAATGAGACTATGAACAGTTAGAATGTCCTAAGTCTTAAGTTTTGACATTGTAATTAACTAACAGGATGCTATCTATCTATCAATCTATCTTGTGTGTCTGTCTCTCTGTCTGTCTCTATTGATGAATTTAGAGACTCCACCGCGGCAACACCTGGAGAATGCTGAGACCGATAAAAAAGCTAGCACCCAGGAATGAGCAGGCGGACGAGGCTGCCTATTTAGCTCAACTCGCAGCGCAGAGAAATGCCAGTGCCTTCTTTGAGAAGTATGAACGAAGTGAGCTCCAGGAGTTACTCACCATTTCATTCTGCAGCTGGCTGTCATCCAAAGATGACTTGCGCAATCCCTTAGAACTTCCCAGCGGCCTTATTGGTGAGATGAAATCCATCAATGTTCACACCGCTATTTTGCTGGCACCAGCAGAGCCCGGGCTAGCTCTGGACTGTAGAGAAATCCATCAGATGATCAGGGAGTTGTCAGTTGGGATTTACTGTCTGAACCAAATCCCTTCTATCAGTCTGGATGCCAATTATGACCAGAGCACTTCGTGTTCACTCTCTCCAGCATACTTTGACACAAGAATAGGGCAAATGTTAATCGCCGTTGACTACATGCTGAAAGCCTTGTGGCATGGGGCATACATGCCCAAAGAAAAACGGGTCAGATTCTCTGAACTTTGGCGTTCTAGCATGGATATTGATGCAGATGGTGCTCCCCAAACAGAAAAAACAGCCTGTGCAGAGTTTTGCCAAGCTGGTAAGAACAACACTTCACATTGATCGATTTGTGAGAATTGCACCAAACATTTTAAACTTTAGATATATGATATGTTTACATGTAAGGGGAAGAAAAACTATATGTAGAGCAACATATGTTATCTTGTCACAACAGGAGGGCTTATGTGTATGATCCCAACATGAGTAGAAAAGAATTTATAATTTTATGTAGTTTCCTGATTTGCCACAATCAAAATTAAATCAAGCATGAGAATGTCTAGCCATCATTTGTGAGCATGAATATAATAGGCTTGCATGTATTTAAATGGAGTCAAATTACAAGAAAGAAAATCCAAACTAAACATTAGGAAGAACATTAGGAAAAGCAGCAGAAGGTTGCGGATTTTCCTTTGTTAAAGTGTTAAAAACAGGTTAGATGGCCATATCTCAGGGTGCTTTTATGGATTCTTGTACTGAAAGGGGTTGGATTAGATAGCCCTTATGATCCTATCCAATTCCATAACTTTAAGTAATGTTACCCTTAGCACTTTCAGGTGTAGTTCTCTGAATTTGTATTACATTATTGCACAGCATTTACATTTTGTTTCATTTCTAAAGACAGATCCATATATGGCAGGATATATTTGTATTCTAATGTATATATGTGTGTGAGTGTGAGTGTGTGTGTACATATACACACATGTATATATATCTGGTTGTGTGCGCGTGTGCATTGTTCTATACATTTAAGAGCTTTTATGTACATGTGTGTGATATAGGTCTAGTTGATATTTCAAAGGAACCAGATTTTCGAGGCATCTATGATGAAAATATGAATGAAGATCCAACTTATGATCCTAACAGCACAGAGGAAAAAAAATTCTTTATGCAGTTTGTGGATTACATGCTCCTTAAGCTGACATTCACTACAACTGAGGTCCAGCAGTATGAAAATGTGTTCAAGTTTGATGCAGAGTACAACCTTACTAATGCCATAAGAATGACTGAGGACCGCCTTGATACTGCATCATACCAGAGACTGCAACAGAGGCTAATTCTTCAACAGAAACTAGTTAGGAAACACCTAGAAAAAAAACCAGAAATCCGGAAGGATATAGCATACTTAAAGCTTATCACTTTTCTTATTCCATTTATTGTCAGTTTAAAACGAAAAAATAAAGTTCCAAATTTAAGTCGGCTTCTTCAGCCATATTCAGGTAAGATTGTATTCCATCTGTATTTGATTTTTTTAAATTAAACTTTATTAAACAATTTTAATAAAAACATGATTGACAATTAATTTGTTCAATACAAAATATCTTGTTATCAACAGTTTATTTTGTTTCTTCTTTGTTGTACTTCCAAACATGTCTGTCTTCTATATGTTTGTTCTTTCTTCTTGCTTCCCACGCTACTGAATTCATACTACACTATATCCAATTTTTTAACACTTTAATATACAAGTGCATGTGCATACATCTCTATTTTTACTTGGGCTCATTTGGTTGTCTATTTTCTCTGTTATTACTGAATTCATTTAACAAGTTAGTTTTATTGAATTAAACTTCTGTCAACTCCCCATGTCTTTTCCCAGTATTTAATTATTGGAAGCCTCTTCCTCAGTTTTATTTAGTGTTTTCATATTAATCATTGCTGTCAGTTTATCCATTTTTCTTATTTCATTAAGCTTCAAAAGCCATTCATCTATACTTAAGGGTTCATCTGATCTCCATTTTTTGGCTATTATTAATCTTGCTGTTGTTATCAAATATAAGATGACTCACCAATATTTTTTCTCATCTTCTTTTTTAATATCATGTTCATATTTAATAAGTAGAGCTCTGGTATTTCTTTTATATTGTATTTTTTAAAAAAATGTATAATCTCATGTACTCTTCCCCCAAATTCCTTTACTTTCCTTTATTTTGTCACATTTCCATTTGCAGATAAGTGGAAGTACATGTATGGCTCCTCCATAACACAAAAGAGGAAATATCTTGTGGACTGCATTACAGCAGTGGCATCTGTGATGGAACAGAGTCTGCCGACAGCCAATCCACTTTCATAGACACATATACAGTCCAAATTGGAGGAGGAGGAAAAGGAATTGTTCTTTTTGAGCTCTTTAGGCATATGTTTCTACCACAGCCATGATCTGATGGATGTAGGAAAGACAAAGAAGGCGGAGGGGGAATGGCTCCAGACTAGAGTGATGCAGGAAAATAGTGAATGTGATAAAACAACAAACAAGAAATTATAACAAATACATGCTGTGCCTAAACTCCTATAAATTAACAAGCAAACTACCAGTTAGTGAGTGTAGGCATGCTAAGGTTGCTAATTCTAACATTCAGATGTTAAATTCATTAAAATACATTATAATTCTTAAAATATATTAGGATTACCAAACATCCTCCTTTTCCAAGACATGTTCCGTTTTTTCAGAGCTAAAATTTCTCTCTGTGCAGATTGTTTAAAACAATTTGCATAGCAGGGGTATTTAAAGTGTGCATTGTCATAGGAATTTGTGCTTTTTATTTTTAAAAATATGATAAACTTAAGTATATAAAAGCACATTTGGTTATGTTTGTGGCTTCTTTTTTTTTACAACAGTGATTCATTTGCTAGATATCCATGTTTTTATGTAGAGAGATCTTGTAGCACATTTGAGACTAATTGAAAGAAAAAAGTTGGCAGCATGAGCTTTCGTAGACTTCAGTCTACTTCCTCAGATGTATTTAGTGGAGTGGAAACCAGGGATAGACATATATATGCCACTGTATGAAAGAATGTCAATTCAAATTCAAAATCCTTTGTGTATGGAAATGAAGTAACAAGTCCAGTTTTAACGATGGTCATTAGTGAACAAAGACATTATGAACTGGCCAATGTATATGGAAATGAAGAGGCAAGACCAGTTTGGCATTGGAAACTAGCTTGCAGGTGAAGAGAATAGATGGGTATAAGATGCCTCCCTGAGGATGGGATCAGATAGTGTTGAAATGTGTGTAGTGAGCCAGGAAGCCATTATCCTTGTTCAATCCATGACTGTAGTTTATGGATGAATTCTAATTCTGGTGTTTCTCTTTCCAATCTACCTTTGTAGTTCTTTTGTTCAAGGACTGCTGTTCTGAGGTCTGAGATGGAATGCCCAGGGAGATTGAAATGTTTTGCCACAGATTTTTGTGTATTCCCATTCCTAATTCCCCATTCCCATTTATGTCCATTTATCCTCACAGGGGTAAATGCAGGGATTGGCCTGTTTGCCCAATGTAGAGTACTGATGGACATTGATGACATAGTATGGCATAAATCACATTGAAGGATGAACACATGAAGATTGTGGGTGATACCATTAGGTCTTGTGATGACATTTCCTGGATGAATGTGTGCGCAGAGTTGGCATCTTTGTTTGTGGCAAGGCCTAGTACTTGTGTCCCCATATGTGTCATATGTGTCATATGTCTTCCTGTGGGTGAGTACCTGTTTGAAGTTTGGAGGCTCTCTGTAGGCGAGTAAAGGTCTGCCACCAAGAGCCCTTGAAAGAGTGACATTATTGTCCAGAATAGGTTGCAATTTATTGATGATACACCTGAGAGGTCCCAGTTGGGAGCCGTATGTGACCACTAGTGGGCTTCTGTCATTTTCCCTCTTCAATTTGTTCTATAATAGATCAGTCCTGGGTACACATCTTGCCTTGTTAATTTGTTTTTGTTTTTGTTTTTAACTACATGTGGTGAGTACTGTAGTTTGAGGAATGCTTGTTGTGATTCCTTGAGTTTGGCATCCGTGTCTTGTGGGTCTGAGCAGATGCAATTGTATCGGAGGGCTTGACTGTAGACTATGGATCTGGTGGTGTGTTCATGGTGGAAACTGGAGGCATGTAAGTACATATAGTAGTTCATGGGTTTGCAATATAGTGTGGTGCTTAGATGTCCATTTTGTAGCTGTAGTGTGATGTCTAGAAAGTGAACTTGTTCTGTAGATAGTTCCAGGCTGAGGTTGATGGTGAGGTGGAAGTTGTTGAAACTCTGGTGAAATGTCTTGAGTGAGTCTTCTCCATGAATCCAAATTGTGAAGATATTGTCAATGTACCTCAGGTAGAGGAGTGGTTTCTGGGTGCAGGAGTTAAGGAAGCATTGTTCTAGGTCAGCCATGAAGATATTGGCATATTGTGGTGCCATGCACATGCTAGTGCCACTAATTTGAAGGTATATGTTGTTGCCAAAGGTGAAGTAGTTGTGTGTGAGAACAAACTGGCAGACCTTGGTGGCTAGGTCTTATAAGTTTCCATCTGGAATGATGTTCCTGATGGCTTCTACTCCAACTTTGAGTGGGATGTTGATGTACAGGGATTCCACATCCATAGTGGCTAAGATGGTGTTTCCTGGAAGGTTGTGGATGGATTGTATCTTCTGTAGGAAGTCCATGGTGTCTTTCACATAGCTGGGGGTGTTGGTGGCATATGGTTTAAGGATATTGTCCATATATTTGGGGGCACTGACTATTCCAATTCTGGAGACTATAGGTCACCCAGGGTTGCCCTGTTTATGTATTTTGGGTAATAGATAGGATGTGCCTGGTCGAGGCTCCTGGGATGTGTCAATAAGGATTTGGTTTTGCACCTCCTTGGGAAATTCCTTGAGCAGCCTGTGTAATTCCTTCCAGTAGTCCTCTGTGGGATCATTAGATAGGATTCTGTAAAATGTGGTGTTGGACAGTTGCTTCTCAGCCTCCTGTATTTAGGCAGATCTGTCCATGATGACTACCGCTCCTCCTTTGTCAATCTCTTTGATGACAATATTGGGGTTGAGACTGTGTATGGCATCCTGTTCCTTGTGACTGAGATTCTGTTGTAAGTTGCATCTCTTATTGATTATTTCTGTCTGGGCACGGTGGCAGAAACATTCTATGTAGAAGTCTAGTTCCATGCAATGACCATCAAGAGGAGTCCATGTGGAGTTCTTCTTTTTATGAGTCTGAGATTTGTTGCTGTAGTTTCTACAGTTGTATTGAGGAGACAAGGGTGATCCTTGTGTGTTGTTCTTCTGACTGGTCTCACAGTCCTTGAAGTATAATTTGAGGTGTAGGTGGCGAAAGAAGGCCTTTAGATCACCACAGAAATGTATCATGTGTGTGGATTTGGAGGGGCAGAAGGATAAGCCCCTTGACAAAACAGACTCTTCTGCCTGACTCAGGTTGTGGCTTGATAAATTTATACCGTAATATTGCTGCCGGGCACTCCTGGTGGTTGGGTCTTTTAGTAGAAAGACAAGTTTATTCTCCTTTTTCATCAGGGAAGAGATGTTTTTTAAGTTTGTTGAAAATACTGAGAATATGAACTTCTGAAAGTGCTTTTGTAGGTATGTACATCTTTATTTTGAATTAATAATAACAGCTGGTATTCAATACTGCAGTTAAGATTCATAACCTAGAGTTATGGACTCATAACTGGTCTATATTCACTGATTCTACATAGCCACAAGTCACCTCAACAGCCAGCAGCACCCAGTCCATCTTAATAGCCATCTGCTGGATTGGGCAAAGGAGGTCTGTTCAGCATCCAATCAGGGTGCAGTGAGGATGATGTTTCCATTCTTTATCCTACCAGCAAACAAATCTGTGACCATCAGAAGCAAGAACCCTACTGCATGTCCTTGTCTCATCCTTGCTTGCTGGAGTGAAAACATCCTCCTCCTTGTGTCCCACCAGACAACTGAACGGACCTACTTTGCCCTGTCCAGCAGCTGTGTCTTAAGGTAGACCGGGAAAGTTGGGCCAGGAGACATTACTTTGTTACATTTCCTTAAGTGAGTAGTCAATCTAGGTTTCTGGTGACATTTAATTATTCAATCCATCTAATTAAACTGAGACAGGAACACTAACTTTCTGCTCAGAATTGAAATCCTGTTTGCCCTTTTTGCAGATGACAAAGTTAAAACTGAGCGTGAATTGCCTCCACTTTTGCTTGGACCAGATTTTAAGTGCCAGCATTTTGTGTATCCCCACAATCGTTATTTTCATCTCCATGGTGGCATTGAATTCGATATTGGTACTCCTACAGTTAAAGATGTCTCAGAGGAAATTAAGGTATGAGTTAATATCTTTGAAATTTAGTCTGTACTTTGAGAATTTTCTTAGGAGATTATCACACTAGCATCCATAACATTCTGATCGCATCCCAGAAACGCTCTGTAAACTAACAATATGGAAACACGTGTTACCACATTTGACTCATAATAGCGTGATGTTAATGTGATGACAACAAATACTATCGCACACCCTTTGCTGTTCTAGCAGTAATGGTTCTCAGTTGATTCGTAATGGGTCCCTTTTTTGCGCATCTGTACTGTTGCTGTGAGGTTTGTAGTACTGCAAACACCCCACCCCACCCCAATGTTGGCATTTGAAGGAATGCCAACAAAATGTTTTGGGTGTGAGTGTGCATTGTTTTTTCCTCATTAACATAGTGTGATTATGGCTATAATTTTTTTTTAAAAAAATTAAACAATGGGAAAAATAAAATTACTTGTGTCACCCTCCTTGTGTCACCACCAGAAGAAAAGTAGACTTTGGGGATGTCCTAGAATGGGAGGGGAGGAGGTAGTCCCAAAAAAAATCAGAATACAAGAATGGATTGAGAGTGGTAGGATTATCACACACAAAGAAATAGAAAGAGAGATAGATAGACTCAATTAAAGAGGTCACAAGTATGAATTTGCAAGACCTAAGCAAAGCAGTGGAGGACAGGGGGGCTTGGAGATGTTGCCATGAATTGGGGTCAACTTGAGGGCATTTAACAACTACATAGGTATTGATATATTTAATTAATAATTTAAGTAGTTATATTGCACCCTATGTCCTAGGATGACAGAGTGGCATACAAATAAAATCAATTAAACAGTCTAGAATAAGTTAAAACAATGAAAATAAATTGAACAGATTTTAAAACGTATTTAAATACAGCTAAACTAGTGCTTGGTTTTGGTGTAACTAAAACAAATGCTTCATAAGCATAAGTATGTCTAGTTACTTTCAGTTTCTTGTTATAGGCTGCCTATGATGAAATACATACATGTGCAGCAAACCATCTGTCTCAGTTGCTTGACCCCGATGCACCCTATCGAGAGCATTATTCCATACCAATAATGAATTTTGATGGCAAGAGGTAAAGACTATGAGAATGCTTTCTATTCTATACTAGGAATGGTTCACTAGAAAGTTCACTATCACCAAAAACATCCTTCACTTGCACTGTATGATATGGGGTAATCTTATATACAATAATCTTCAATTTGAAATAAGTGAGTTTAGATAAGTAAGGAGAAAGGCACAATGAATCAGGAATAATTAAATGGAGCATTGAGTTTTGCTGCTGGACAATTTCTCAGCAGGATTTGTGGGGTGGCCTGCATTAGACATCCCTCAACCCACCAGGGCTTACACTGCTGCTGACAATTACTGTAGCAAATGCTGTGCTTGTATACAGTGCAGAAGGGTTGCAACACACACTCCCACACCACAGAGCCCTACAGACTAGCAGAACAGAGTGATCTCCTACCTTCAGGAAGGGAAGGAAAGGGCTATGTGTATACATCTGTAAGGCACCATTATCAACATTTGTGCCATCCTTTTATCAGTAGCTATGGCAAATGAAGATGATGGGGGGAATCACAAGAACAGCTTGTGGAACATATATGTCCCACAGCTTGAATCTTGCCCATCCTTTGGTTAGAGCATTGGGATAGCATTATGGAGGGACAGGTATGAATTCCCATTTAGTGTGGAGCTCACTGGGTGACCTTAAGTGTGCAACAACTGAAATGGCAGTAAGGACAAAAAAGAAGAGCCAGGAACCCTGTGTGCCATTTTGAAAAAATCTATAAAGCATAATCATGTTCCATGAATCAGTTTAGATGAATTAAAACAATTGTGTATATCTTGTGATCTCCTATATTGAATGGAGTCTATCAGCCATATATTTTGGCCAGCTAGCTGCATCCCTCTCCCACCCTATCTCACAGTTTTGTGAGATAGTTTTGTCCCACAGTTTTGTTCTAGGGAGATAGCAAAATTAGGTTTGTCCTGTCCCTGGTAAACCACAACATGTTGTCCCCATTTTTGTGGTCCCCAAAACCCTCCTCCAGTCACCTCTAGCACCTTAGCAGTTTGAAGTGCAATTTTCAGTTAATTTTCACCCCACAACTGAACTAACACATCCCAAAAGTGATGAAAAATGCCCTTCCATACATCACAGAACCCTCCCCCCCCCAAGTAATTCTGTTTTCAGCCAAAATGGCAACTAGAAGTGACATTAGACCAGTTCCTACATGCCAAGTTGGCTGATATGGCAGAATACCAAATTACATTTGGGACAGGATGGATGGGTGTAACCTGTAGAGATAAGAGGGAGAAAATTGGATCCTGCTTCCACAGACTACAACACAGTGTTTCAAAAATTTCTGGTTTGTGTTGTGTATTGTGTTTTTTCTTCCCTTTCTTCATATTCCAGCTATTATGTAATCGCCATTGAACTTGAACCTTTTTATCTGCTTTTTAAGACCCAGTGGTGGGGCGCCATAAATGAACTAATAAGCACACTTAAACCCAAAAGGCTACCATTAACTGACAATCAAGCAATGGAACTATTCAAGAGAAGATTTGGTTACAAAAAAGCAATTAAGTGTAAGGTATGTTTTCAGTTAGGGACTGAATGTTTTAGCAAGCTGTACGGTACATTTATATTCTTATTGCCAGGATAACTAATTCAGAGCCAATTTATTCACCTGCCACTCAAAATAATATTATATTACAGGGGCCTGCTCCAGAAAAATCCACCTCTTCTTTCTTGTTGTTAATGGATCCTATTTCCTATTGCCTGATTTTTCCTTGTACCTTTGTGGGCCAATTCAAAAGTGCATGCATATCACTATTTCTCTTTAAGAAATTTTTGCATTAAACTGGCAGCTGAGTATGTGAAGGAAGTGACAGCTTGAGGAGCCTTAAATTGAAGTAACATTTGTCACTATCCAACCGCCTTGTTGCTGTTGTGTGTCTCCAAATCATTTTTTACTTAAGGCAACCCTATCATAGGGTTTTCCGGCAGTTAGATGCAAACGAGGACAGAGCTTCTGTGCCCTTTACAGTTAAGTATCGGGGGAGCTGGAGCAGCCTGCTGGAATTAGTAACATTGCAAAAGTCTGCTCCTCTTTTGTATCTTGCCACCATTCATACATGCAAATCATAAAATAATGAAAGGGTACTCAGGTCTTTCCATCCTTCTATTCCTTCTATTGTCCCTGAGTTACAGAAGCATATTACATATATGGGCCATATTACATATGATGGTAAAAACATCTTTGCATTTAATGTGCAGAATTTAAAAGCTGTGGATAAAAAGGGTATTGAAAAAGTCCACTCAAACTGTGGACAAACTTTCTTGGATCAATGCACTTACTGAAATAGCAGATTAATGGGATGTATCCTTTACAGTAAAGTACCAGCATGGTGTAGTCTGAGTTGTACTCGGACTCTGGGAGATCAGGTTTCAATTCCCACTTAGCTACAGAAAACCACTGGATGGCCTTCAAGTCAGCCTGGGGGGGAGTACAGAGAGATCAGCAAACCCATTTAATCTTATTTTAGTATTACATAGATCCTTCACATGTCTTCAGGAAAAGGTACCCTTCCAATGGGAAAGCTTTCTGGTATTCCAAAGGTCATTGTGACCTCGTAAGAACATGCCTGGCTCTAGATATGAAAATATGGAAACCCCATATACAGTATGAGGGGTGTCAGGTATGCTATCAGTTTGCAAATTACATTTTTTCATCCCCGAGTGCATTGCATTGGAATAGCTTACACTTTTGAATGTCCATCCCCAAATTTGGTAAGATCCCTTGGGAGCTCTTTGCTATAGATTTTGGCTTTGTTGTTGTGTGCCTTCATATCATTTCCAACTTTGTTGTTGTTTGCCTTTAAGTCCTTTCCAACTTATGGTGACCTTAAGGCAGGGGTAGGCAACCTAAGGCCCGGGGGCTGGATGCGGCCCCCCGAGGCCTTTGGACTGGCCCCAGGCCGGTCCTGCCGCCGCCGCCCGCCATGATGATATTGATTATTGTTGTTATTACTTGTTCTTGGGGTTTTCTTGGCAAAATCTCTACAGGGGTTTTGCCATGGCTTTTCTGGGGCTGAGAGAGTGTGCATACATTTTTTTATTTTTATTTTTATTTTTTTTTGGTTATTTATTTATTTATTTATTTATTTATTTTTGGTGCTTCGGCCCCCCAATTGTCTGAGGGACAGCAACCCAGCCCCCGGCTCAAAAAGATTGCCTACCCCTGCCTTAAGGCAATCTATCATGGAATTTTCGTGGCATGTTTCTTCAGAGGGGGCCTTCTGAAGGCTGAGAGAGTGTGACTTACCCAGTGGGTTTGCATGCCAGAGTGGGGATTTGAACCCTGCTCTCCATGGCCCAATACTCAAACCACTACACCACACTGGCTCCCTGATAGGCAAACCTATCACAGGGTTTTCTGGGGCTAAGAGTGTGTGACTCACCCAAGGTTACCCAGTGGGTTTCCATGCTCGAGCAGGGAATCAAACCCCGGTCTCCAAAGTTATAATTCAATGCTTAAACCACTATGCCACACTGGCTCCCACATTTTGGCTTTAACCTCCCTAAATAAATTGGTGTCCTCAATCAATTTGGCCACAGAGAAAGTTAGAACCTCTTAGATTTACTGGTTTTAGAACATTGTGTATATGGGAAGAATGTTTTTGCTAAAATGGGGAAAGATGAATAGTGGACTCAGTTAAGGGCCCAGTTATCCCCTACTTCAGTTTCAACAATGGGATTAAATAGATTTGGAATTGTTGGGACCAGAGTTTCAAAGACCTGTATGTAAGGGAGCTCTGTGGTCCAAAAAGCTTTGCATCTCACCCAGCACTGGTGGTATGAGGTGTCACCTCCCACTAAGGGCATGGGATGCCATTGCCTATGTACCTTCTTTCCAATTTCACTCCCTTATTCCCTGCCTAACTAGAGTGAGAGGGTCATTATATAAAATACTAACAAACAAACAAAAAAATGGAAAGAAGACAGTGCAAAATAAGAAAAAAAACATTTTCTTTTGCACAGAGAATGAAGAAAAAACAAGTTTTTCCCCACAGTTTGCATAGTGTATACAAGCCCTAGAATTGAGTTTAACTTGGCTCAAAATTTTGATTTTATTTTGTCAATTTACAACAGAACACAAAGACCTGACTAAAAGCACTTTCTTGTGCTAAGCATAGGTGGCATGACTGGAATCTGGCATATTTTATTGTTATTCTTTTCCTCCCAATGTGCCTTGCTTTTGATGTGGTTTTAGAGTCTGGCATTTGGCATGAAAGCTGCTGCTGAAAGAGGGCTAGCTGCTGTCTTCCTTACTTTTTGTCGCAAGACATCCATCTCCAGTCTCACTACAACGGATGAAAATGGCTATGCACTGATCCACCATGCTGCTATCTACAACCGGGTGGCAATTATATGTCAGGTGGTTAAATCGCCCCTAGCTATGAATCAGAAGCGCACTATAATAGCTAGCCAAGGTAAGATATACTATCTGCTGAGTAGGGCCAACCCTAATGCTATGCAGAATGTGGCGGTTGTCTCAGGCAACAGATCCTGAGATGTGAAGTGGGGACAGAACCTCTTGCTTTACCCTAGCGTCTTGCTGTTACATGAAGGGGAGGATGCTATACTACTGCCAGTGCTGAAGGAAGTCTAGTTACACTTCCTGAGAGTCTTTAACTGGAGACGCCTAAACTGGGGATAATTGAATTTGGGATGCTCTGCAAGAAAAAAAAAAGTGCTTTTTTTTCTCTGAGCTATGGCACATGCCTAATGATTCACTTCATGAAACCAAAGTTCAATAGACCTTTCCTAATCTTACACCTGTTAAATTGGTTCTTTTTCAGTTTTCTCTTGGTTTCTTTGAAATAATTCTTACTAAGCAGGATGGTGGTCTCAAAGATTTTACCTGTGTTTCATACATTATACACCCATATTCATTGCAAATAATTCCTGTGCTATTCACTTGGGGGGGTCTATATGTTTTCAGAGTAACAATTCAATAAGCTTGAATTATCTGTATTATAATAACCTTGAATAATCTGTATTATTAAAATGTATTTAACTCTGTTCCAAATAAACCCAAAAGATAGGATAGGGAAGTTGGCTGGGAACTCAGCAGGGGTAGGTAGGAGAAATGTAACTTTGATCTTAACAATTAATTTTGATCTCATGATTCAGTGTCTGGATTCAAATCCCTTCTCCAGCCACAGGCTTTCTGGAACCTAAATTCCCAACCTTACTAATACTAATTGGCACCTGTAAAAAATGCATAGTAATGATTTTCCAAGCAAGTTGATATATTATTGTTTCTTTGTCTTGATACCAATTACTGATTAAACTTAGGATGGAATGAATATTCACTATTCTTCATCCCCTGGCTGAAAAAATGGTTTCTCCAATGCTCAGGTAGTCCAGTTGAGAAGAATACAGTGACAAGAATTTTGCTGAGTTTTTATCTGGCATTCACACATCCTGAACTGTTTTGGGAAACTTTTCCATGTAGAAATACATGTTGTTTTTTATTAGAATTGTGGAGATTTGCTTAAAACTCATTGTTTCTAGACAGTCACATGGGGCTTTTGTGCAAGATTGCTACAGTCATCTCTTTGTATCCCTGGATGATCAATTCCACACCCCCACCACAGATAACAAAAAATGCCAGACCTCAAGTCCCGATGTTTCCTATGGTAGCGTGATATGCACATGGCCACTATTGCAGCCTCTTTCATGCACCTCCATTAAAAACAACAAGGCTTGCCATCCGTGGAAGCTCAAATCTGCAGATGCCAAACCCACAGATAAGGGCCCACGGTATTTCCTGTGCAGAAACCCCAACAATTTTGCACAATAAAAATCTTACCAAAAAAAAATCATACACAAAACCCCATAATTTTGCATGAAAAATAGCCACATGTTTTGTTGCACAGGATTCTGTTTTTTACACAAGATATTTATTTCAGGAGATTTGTGTGTGTGCATGTGCAAGACTACTATTTTTCCATAGAAAACAGCAATCTTTCACTGAAACCCCTCAAACCTACCATTTTGAAAGAATGCTTTTGCACAAAACCCCACAACTCTCACACACAGAGGACATTTGTGTGTATGTGTACACAGAACAATTTCCAGAAACATTTTCAAATGTGTGCATACTGGGGGAGAACAGTACAGAAATGTTCTTCTCTACAGTGGAGAGAAAACTGTGGAAATTTGTTCACTTGTAAATAGTTAAATATTTACACCCCTAGATTAAACATACAGGAAGTTTAAAATGCCCTGGTGGGATTTGAAAGACAAATGAAACTTCTATTGACCAGAATTTCCATTTTCATTGCAAATGCTTCTTTTTTCACAGGACCTGACCAGACAGGCCAGAATAGCATGAGCCGAGCCAGTGCTATCTTGGTCCTGGTGCTCACCCAGATTAGTCCCTGGGTCGACATGAGGACAGGCAGGTGTTCACACACCTGGCCCTGTGCCAACACTGGATCTGGGACCAGTGTGCCACTCCTTACCTTTCTGGTGGGTGATCCATCTGAGAAGCCTGTCAGTCACCCCATCTGATGCAGAAATGGGGGGCCTGGCTGCACCCACATGGCCAGATGCCCTGTTTCTGCATCAGATGGGGTGACTGACTGGGGGGCTTCTCAAATGGATTGCCTGCCAGAAAGATAAAAACTTTCTTAAAAACTCTGAAAAACCAGGGCTACTTTACCCCAGAGTAAAGGGTCTTTATCCCAAGGTCAGACCAGATCCTCCAGACCTCTGTGTGCACAGGCAGGATCAGGCCCAGTCCTGCCACAACTATTTTGGCCTGGGTCATCTAAATTGGATGACGTGAGGCAAAGAGAAAGCTGGGCCATTTGGCTAATGAGGCTCAAAGAATTCTCAAGGGCGATGTATTCCTCACATATAGAAATATTCTTATGACTACAATTTTCCATTTTCCATTTTCATTGCAAATATCAGAGGAGTTTATTTCTGAATAACATTCTTAACTCTGAAAGCTTTACTTTGTTATGATCGTAAGGGGTCTGGAAAACATGTCCTATGAGGCGTGACTTAAGGATCTGGGTATGTTTAGCCTGGAGAAGAGAAGGTTAAGAGGGGACATGATAGCCTTGTTTAAATATTTGAAGGCATGTCACATTGAGGATGGAGCAAGCTTGTTTTCTGCTGTTCCAGAGACTAGGACACAGAACAATGGATGCAAGCTCCAGGAAAAGAGATTCCACCTCAACATTGGGAGGAACTTCCTGACAGAACTTCCCTCGGAGATTTTGGTGGAGTCTCCTTCTCTGGAGGTTTTTAAACAGAGGCTGGATGGCCATCTGTTGGGGGAGCTTTAGTTGTGTGTTCCTGCATGGCAGAATGGGGCTGGACTGGATGAACTTTGTGGTTTCTTCCAACTTTATGATTTTATAATTCCGTGAATAATAGTCTATAGTGTTGTTTTGTTTCCAATAAATTTATTTAATTTATAAATTGTTAACTGCCCTCAAGCCGACCTCGGCTCATGATGACCCTGTGGGTGAAACATGTCCTAGACCTCCTATTTCCATTGCTCTGTTTAAGTCTTGCAGAGTCATTCCCATGACTACCCTAACCTGGTGTGCGGTCTTCCTTTCTACTACCCTTTACCTTTCCTATTATTATTATATTTTCTAATGAGGTGATACGTGCCTTGATTACATCCTGTTTGGACTACTGCAATGCACTCTACATGGGGCTGCCTTTGGAAACTGTTCGGAAACTTCAGCGGGTTATAGGGAGCATATAACTCCTGTATTGAAACAGCTTCACTGGTTACCAGTTCGTTTCTGAGCACAATCCAAAGTGCTGGTCATGACCCATAAAGCCCTACAGTCCAGACTATTTGAGAAACTGTATCTCCCCATACAAACCACCTAGAGCCCTAAGATCCTCAGGAAAGGGCTTTCTCTCAGTCCTGCCACCATCCCAGGCTCACTTGGCGAGGACGTGAGAGAGCACCTTCTCAGTGGCTGCTCCCACCCTCGGGAACTCCCTTCCATGGGAGGCTATGCTGGCCCCCTCCCTGCTGGCTTTTCAAAGGCATGCAAAAACATTTTTATTCAAGCAAGCTTTTAAAAATCTTGCAAGCCTGGTTTTATTGGGGCGGTGGTGGTTTAGATTTTTTTAACTTTTGTATGTTTAAATTTTAACCTTCTCGTGTTTTAATTAGGTTATTTTAATTGTTTTTTAAAATGTTGTTTTAATGTGTTTTATATTGTGAGCCGCCTTAGTTCCCTTTTGGGGAGAAAGGCGGGATAGCAAATAAATAAATAAATAAATAAATAAATAGTGCCTTCTCATGATGCAGCCAAAGTACAACAACCTCAATTTGATCCTCTTGGCCTCCAGGGGGAGTTCATGCTTGATCTGCTCTAGGACCCATTTGTTTGTCTTTTTGGCTGTCTACAGTATCCTCAGCACTCTTCTCCAGCACTACATCTCAAATGAGTTACTTTCTTTCTATCTGCTTTTTTCACTATCCAGTTCTCACATCCATACATAGTGATGGAGAACACCAGGGCTTGGATGATTCTAACTTTAGTGCTCAATTATATATCTTTGCTCTTTGAGATCTTGTCTGCTTCTTTGATTGCTGTCCTCCCCATTCCTAGTCTTCTTCTGTTTTCTTGACTACAGTCTCCATTCTGTTCAATGTTCGAGTCAAGGTATGAGAAATCTTTAACTGTATCAATTTCTTCATTGTCCAGGTTGAATGTATGTAGGTCCTCCATTGTCATTGTTTTTGAGTTTTTTATGTTCAGCATTAAGCCTGTCTTTGCACTTCCTTTTTGACTCTCCTTAGAAATTGTTCCAAGTCTGTGATGCTTTCTGCTAGTAGCATGGTGTCATTTGCATGTCTTAGATTGTTTATGTTCCTTCCTCCTATCTTCACTCTTCCTCCTCCTGAGTCTAATCCTGCTCTTCGTATGATATTTTCTGTGCACAGGATGAAGTAGGGTGATAAAATGCAGTCTTGTCTGACCCCCTCCCCTTGCCAATTGAGAACCATTCTGTTTCTCCATATTCTGTTCTAACTGTGGCCTCCTGTCCTGAGTACAGATTTCTCATCAGAACTATCAAATGTAATGGGACGCCCTTATCTTTGAGAGTTCCATATAAATACATTTACAAATACATTGGCTGGATTTACAAATACATTGCCTGAATCATACAGTTTGTTGTTGTTGTTGTTGTTGTTGTTGTTGTCATTAGGGCAAATAGCAGGCTGATATGTACTGCAAGAAAAAAGAGATATAGTAGCCACAAACATAACAACTATATTTTGTTTTAGGAAAACGTGTTCAGAAACCTGAGACAAAGAGTAAGTCATAAATAATTTGTTATTCTCTGAGTTGTTGTTTTTAAATAAAATAAAATAAAATAATGTACACTGTATACTAAATAATGTTAAACTAGTTTTACAAATACAAAGGCATAGTCCCATTAGCCTAGATCAGGGACAAGAGCCAAGGGAAAGGCTGGCTGAGCCTACATATTGCCATTCAATCTACTCCAGCCACAAACTGATAGGAAGGAACAGCAGAAAAATCTTCCCTCTCCTGTCGGTGCCTATGAGGGAGGGTTTAACAGTGTAATTTTTAGTGTTTGGCTTTATTATTATTATTATTATTATTATTATTAGGTTTTTTAATCTTGAGTTTAACCTTGGGAGACCATGGCAACAAAATATATTTAACTAGGGTCCCTGGTAAAGAAAAGGTTAAAAACCACTACTCTACCATGTCCTTTAGCACTCTGCACTGGGCAAACATGCCAGTTTCTGTGCCAGAGTACAAATGGATATAAAACATAAATTATGAATGGAAATACAGTTGCAGAACACTTCAGTCTTTTTGGGCATCCCATAATCTTTGAGAACTCCTGGAGAACAAGAGCACAGGCATCCCTCCATTTTCACAGGGGATCAATTCCAGACACACACACCCCTCATGAAAATGGAAATTTGCAAATATTTAAACCTCATAGACTTGAATGGCCACGCACTCCTACACACGCACCATTTCAACTCTCCCCGCTTGCCGGTCCGTGAAGAAATGAGACTGTGGACTCAAAGTCCGCAAAAATGGAAGGATGAGTGTAGTCCCAGCAAACTGGAGGAAGGCAAATGTTGTCCCCATCTTCAAAAAGTGGGGAAAAGATAACCCAAACAATTACCACCTGGTTACCTTGACATCAATACCAGGAAAGATTCTAGAGAAGATAATTAAACAGAGATTCTGTGGACATTTAGAAAGGAATGCCATAATCATAAAAAGTCAACATGAGTTGCTCAAAAACAAGTCATGCCAGACCAATCTGATCTCTTTTTATATATAAAATTACCAGCTTGGTAGATGGAGGGAATGCTGTGGATGCTGCATATCTTGATTTCAGTAAGTCTTTCGACAAGGTCCCCCATGATATTCTTGCAAACAAGATAGTAAAATATAGGCTATACAAGGCTACTGTTGTGTGGATTTGTAATTGGTTGACCAGATGAACCCAAAGGGTGCTCAGCAGTGACTCCTCTTCATCTTAGAGAGAAGTGACCAGTGGGTTCCACATAGTTCTGTCCTGGGCCCAGTGCTCTTCAACGTCTTTATCAATGACTGTGGCAAGTCACTAGCAGCGTGGAGTTTCCCCAACAGTCAATCAGAGTCAGGCGGGCTGCAAAAGTAGGGGGCTGCCTGAGGAGTGACTATAAAAGGTGAGGAGTGAGTGGGAAAGAGTGGGATGAGTGTGTTTTAAGAGCCAGTTCAGGGTGGCTCATACCTGCCTTGCTCGTGGGAATGGTAATCGGGATTTGAGCCAGACTTTCACAGGATTCAGAGTCCTGATGAAGGGGCCTTATAAGGACTTGTGTTAAGGGAATTAGAACACAAGTTAAAGTTGAAATAAAGTCTGTGAAGGAACTGGAAAAGGAAATAGTTTATAACAAGCGAAGAGCTCTACATAATGTAACCACATGATTTGCAAACAAACTGTAAAAAGATACAAGCTTAAGATCTGACTGTAAATAAAATGTATATTCCTTCTTGTTTACAGGAGAGTGGCTTGAATTAATTCATAACCAAAAACATCATAAGCGCACTACCAAAATAACAAAACACATATAAAATAAAGATACTGGGAGCCCATCCCTAAATCACTTATTAAGAGAGTATATTAGAGAAAGTATTGGGGCCAGTAGTCAGACCAAAGGTTAAAGAGGTATTTCTGGGTAAAAAGAAAACCTAAGACCATCATAAGAGAAAAAGGAATCCTGTGGTTATTGCAACAATGACTTAAGCCTGAAACAGACAGGCTAAGAGGTGCAGCTTCTGGCTGCTTTGGAGGCGTAGTGTGCAGATGACGCATGACCCCAATACATCTAAGGCTGGCTAAGGCAGCCCTAAACTGTCGGCAAAAGGAGCGGCAAAGTCCACTCCTTGCCAGCTGCCCATTTGGGACTACTACCATAGCCTGCTTTCAGAGCAGGCCATCTGGTCACCGTGGTTCCTGACTGATCACAGGGCACCCAACCTCATCTGATAAATTCAAAAATTTAGCCTTGCCTTGCATGGTTGCAAAAAGCAATCCTTTTAAGTGAAAAAAATGTATATATCAGAAATCATTAAGCATACTACAGTTTCATCTTTTTGCCTAGACAGCCATCAATGAGCAAACTGAATGTAGAGAAATGTTGACAGTATTTTGTGATGATAATGAAAATTCTGCATCATTAAGACCATTATGTGACTATATATATGATAGTATGATTAGTACTTTATTTTTAAAAATAATGTATCTTTTTATAATATGTATCATACTGGCAGAAATATCACATTATCTATTTTGCCTCAAAACAAATCTATTTAGTTTTAGGAATGAATATCTTTGAAAAAAATGCCTCCACAGAAGGAATTGGTGAGTTGCAAATGAAACCAGCATTACTTTCATTCGATGAGGCCAATTTAATTATTGGGATTGAAGTATTATCATAGGTGTGTATCTACAGACAGATAAATATATATGTACTTCATCTGTATCAGTGGAAGGTAAAAATATGTATCTTCATTCAAGTTGTATAGGTGTTTGTACTGAGAATGTTAAAATGTAATAATATGTTTTGAATAGGACTCTTACAAGCTTGTTGGTCCATTCTAGATAAAGTTGCTCCTGACTACTGTTTCCTGTTGAAAATAATTAGTTCCAACTGTTCTACTCATTTTTCTTTTTTAAAAAAAGGCTTCAGGGCTGTATGTGGTGACTGTTAGTGTCTGTATTACATTCATTTACCACATACTCAGCTACAAATTTGTAGTTGAGCTGATCCATAACCGTATTATATTAAACCAATGATGAAGAAATTTGCAAAAAATACACCACAATGGAGATAGTACCTCTGCCACCATCTTCCTGCATGTCTGAGCAGGGATTCAAACCCTGGTCTCCCAAAGACCTAATCCAACAATCTAACCACCACACCACACCAGCTCTAATACCAGTTCACACCTGTATATGCACCAACAGGATTCCAACCTGTATCTCAACATTTTAGAATGCTGGTGTCCAAGACCAGTTTTCTTCCTCATTTTCTACTTTCATACAAATAGTACAAAACACTGAACAAAATCCAGCTAAAATTAAGCACTTTTATGGGTGTGTTTTTAAAGGTTATACATTCTGTGCGTTGATGCACCAGGGTGGATTTCTTTGTTTCTGAATACTATATTATTAAATATCATATTTAATAATATGTTAAGGTCTATATCAATGTTTTATAAAGTTGTAAAATTGTGTTATACATGCCGTTCAGACTCCTGTGACAGAAGCATTTTTTGTGTCAAAATTATTAAAGATTTTTTAAAAACCAACCTCCCTGCTCCATGTACAAAGGCCTTTGATTGTAACTCTTTCAGCTATTTTAATGATGTTGTCAAGTTTAATATGTTTTTGTTCTGTTTAAGCCATTTTATTGTTTTAACTGGAATTGTTTTAAATTGTTTATTGTTTTAATCTGTAACACTATCCTGAAAAATCAAACAATATAGAGTTGGGATATAAATATTTTAATATATGAATAAATGACAAATAAATGCTAGGTGTTTAGTGTTAAGAGTTTGCTTTTACTGATACATTCACATGCTATATCTCTAATGGCAAGAAGCACAATAATGAAGTGTACACTTTGGAGGAAAAGAAGTTATATCCATATTTCTTCTATGAAAAGAAGAGAGCACTGATATGAAATAACAAGCAATTATTCAAATATCTGGAAGTGTTTACTTTAGATTTTCCAGACTTAGGTGCACCAGTACTGCATTGCTAATTCTGTTGCATCTTCTGGCCTACTAGCATCTGGTCCTGCTGCTTTGCATCTGGCAGCTCAGTGTGGTTCCCTTGAAGGGCTTCATTTTCTCCTGGCCTTAAAAGCGGACTACCGTATGCCCGACGGTCGAGGTTGGATGCCTATACATTATGCTGCTTTCTATGACAATGTTACCTGTGTGACAGTTCTCTACCGAAAAAACCCAGAGTTGATAGAGGCTGAAACACGAGCTAAGTGAGTATGCATAAAAACAGGAAGCACTATAACATTGGGGGCATGGCCAGTGTCATGGCCCTACCGGCCCTTTCAGCACTTGGAGCTTTTCACTTCTACAATATGGAAAGGGGCACCACATAGTGACTGAATGCATGGATGAGAGCATGAGCAGAGTGTTTGGGTGTCTTCCAGGGCTGTGAGCAATCCCGCCTGTATCTAAACCTGAAGAGTTTAGGGCTAAACTGCCCATTGTAATTACATGAAATACATAACTGGCAGGCAGCTGAGCTTCACGTTGGCTGGCTTTATTTCTGAGCAAGTGAGCACGCCACCAATCTGGATTGATATCACTGTGCATGTATAGAGGAGATTTAAACCTCACTGCTATTTCTTTCTAAATCATCTCCCCACCTCCATACAGTGATAGAGGAAAAGATAAAATTGGTGATAAAGAAACAAATAATAATAATAATAATAATAATAGTAATACTTTATTTTTATATCCCACCTTTTGCTGTGGCAATCAAGGTGCCTTACATATAAAATTAAATTTAAATAAAACATGCCCAAAATAAACAATACTAAACAATACGAATAAATAACAGTTAACCTCCTTTTAAAAATATATAAAATACACAAATACAAAAGTAAAAGCATTGGATTAAAACATTCTGGGACACCAGTAAAAGTGCAGAGAGGATGTCTAACAAGGAGGGAGGCCAGGTTAGGTGAGGTGATCTATTCAGGGAAGGCCTGCCGGAAGAGATCCATCTTGACGGCTTTTTTAAAGCTGTCCAAACTGGTTATTTGATGGATCTCCTCCGGCAAGGCGTTCCACAGTCTGGGAGTGGCGGCACAAAACATCCTCTGGGAGGTTACTGCTAATCTAGTTTTTATTGGTTGCAGTAAATTCCTCCCAGAGGACTTGAGGGTGCGGGGTGGATTATATGGAAGAAGGTGATCCCTTAGATAGGTTGGACCCAAGCCATGTAGGGCTTTAAAGGTCATCACCAACACCTTATTGTGCTTGGAAACCAATAGGCAGCCAGTGGAGAGATTTCAGAACAGGCGTAGTATTACCACTCTTAGATTTTCCGGTGGTCAACCTGGCTACCATATTTTGTACTAATTGTAGTTTCTGGACTAGGTATAAGGGTAGCCCCATGTAGAGTACATTGCAGAAGTCGAGTCGTGAGGTTACCAGTGCATGCACTACATTTTTTTTTTGTCCCTTACTTTCAGGAAAGGGCGCAGCTGGCATAACAGCTGAAGCTGATAACAGGCGCTCCTGACTGTTGCATTCACCTGATCTGTCATGTGAAGCGACGAGTCTAGGAGTACCCACAAACTGCAAACATAGTCCTTAGCGGAGAGTGTAACCCCGTTCAAGACTGGAGGTTGTGACTCAATATCTGGTTTGGGGGGCCCTACTGTGAGTACCTCCGTTTTATCTGGATTCAGCTTGAGTCATTTTTTCCTCATCCAGTCCATTACCGCCTCAAGACATTGACTGAGGGAAAACTGCCATCTGTCATCATGGCTGCTGACTGAGACATGGAGAAATATATTTGGGTGTCATCAGCATATTGATAACACCCCACCCCATGTCTACGGAGGATCTCCCCCAGCGGCTTCATATAGATATTAAACAGCATCAGGGACAGGATAGCACCCTGTGGGATGCCACATTTAAGCTCTGTTTTTTGAAGAGCAACTGTCCCAGAGCGACACCCTCTGGAATCTGCCTGAGAGGAAGGAACAGAACCACTGAAGTACAGTGCTTCCCATTCCTAACTTTCTCAGGCATGCCAAGAGGATGTCATGGTCTATCATATCAAAAGCCGCTGAGAGGTCCAAAAGCACCAACTGGGTCACACTTCCCCTGTCAATGCTTAGGCACAGATCATCTGCCAGAGTGATCATGGCAGTCTCCACCCCATATCCCAGTCTGAAGCCAGTTTGAAATGGATCTAGAAAATCAGTTTCATCCAAGATCACTTGAAGTTGAAAGGCAACAGCTTGCTCAATCACTTTGCTCAAAAATGATAAGATGAGAAACCGGTCTATAATTTTTCAGATCCAGGGGGTCCAGGGAAGGTTTCTTCAGGAGCGGTCTAACAAATGCAATTTTGACCTCATTGTACCTCAGGGCAATTAAAAAATTCAGCACACATTAGTCCAGGATAGAAAACCAGATTTATATTATTTTTACCAAGCCCAACCAATCTAAAGGCTTCATATTGTTCACCAGTGGAAGGGTTCCTAAGATCATAGGGAGGGGTATAGGTTTGCGGTGGAGCATCTATCTACATTAGTAATGATTAAATAAAATCAAGCCTTTCCCTACTTATTTATCCATCATTAATGTTATCTTTTCCTCCATTGCTGTATGGCAGGGGGAGAGGGAGGATTTAGAAAGAAATGGCAGTGAGGTTTAAATATATGCACAGTGGCATCAATCCAGATTGGTGGCACCCACAATTGCTCAGAAATAAAGCCAGCCAACATGAGGCTTGGCTGCCAACCAGTTATGTGCACTCAAATGTAATGTTCACTCAAATGCCACTCCCATGTTCTCATCGCCACCTTGAATCCCATGCTGGGAGAAAGGCAGGATATAAAATTGAAAGAGAGACAAATAGATCTCAGCATCTCCAAATAGGACTTGAAATGGCCCTTGCCAAAATCTGAAGAACCCGTCAGTGTGAACAATACTAAAAAAACAAAAAAACAGTCTAACTCATTATTAGACAATTCCCAATGTTCTGAAGTGGTCTGGTATTTTGTCTACCTCATTCCTTTCTAAGCCCAAAAAAGGCTGCCATGCTTGTGCAAATGCAAAACACAACGATCCCACTGAGCCAAATTCCTAATGCAGGATCTTAGTTCGTGTTCTGAAATCCTTAGCAGACTTAGATATTCCTTTCTAGGGCAATCAATTATTTTATGTTAAGCCTGCAATTGTATACTGGGGAGTAATTCTCACTTTGAACACATACATAGATGTTTGTGCTGTAACTTTCTTTTTTTATTTAGACTTCCACTTTTCACTAAAAGTCAATACATTCAGCCCTCCATACCCATGAATTTTTTTATCCACGGATTCAAGCATCCACGGCTTGAAAATATTTTTAAAATGTATGAATTCCAATAAGCAAACCTTGATTTGCTCATTTTATATAAGGGACACCATTTTATTACGCTATTGTATTTAGTGGGACTTGAGCATCCATGGATTTTGCTACCCACAGGGGTCCTGGAAACAAACTCCAGCAGATATCAAAGGCCCACTGTATGTACTTTCTGTTTTATTCATTATATGTTGTTGGTTGATTTGTTGTTATGTAACAATACTTTTTTATTCTCCTGCCTACAGATATTACTCCACCCCACTTTTACTTGCAGCTACATCTGGAGCATTAGATACTATCCGGTATTTGTTTTCTCTTGAAGCCAACTGGCTGAAAAAGGACAGCGAAGGAAATACTATCATTCATTTGGCAGTGCTGAACTTTCACACTGAAGTTCTGAAGCACCTAATTGAGCTACATAATCCTGATCTCCCAGTCTGGAAAACTCTTGTTGGTAAACATATTCATTTTCTTTTGGTTCTGACTGTCTTAACTGAAATGTTTTAGTCCAGGACTGTGCAGCAGATAGCATGACTGTGCAGCAGATAATTAGCTAGTGATAACTAAAGTCTAATTTGCACTGCAGAAATAATGCACTGCTTTAACTGCCATGGTTCAATGCCATGGATTTTTGGGATTTGTAGTTTTGTGAGACAGTTAGCCTTCTTTGTCAGAGAGATCTGGTACCACAACAAACTACAGATCTCAGGATTCCACAGGATAGAGCCATGGCAATTAAATCATGTCAAACTGCATTAATTCTGAAGTGCATATTAGACCCAAGTGTCCTTTATGATGCTGTCTTTCCTAGAGAGTGGGATGGTGTAGCTCAGACCTGCAGTAGCTTTCACTCTACAAAGGTATCATCACTCAGAAAGAACAATAAATTTCCACTTGGTGACAGAGCAAGACTATACAGGGTGAGGGGGGAAATGGCAGACCAGATTATGAGTACACTGACTTTTGGTCTGCAGTGGAAGAGACACAAAGCTTTCAGTCAAAAACTGAATTATACTAAGCTTTATGAGTTTTTATACTTCAGTTGCTATAGTTCCCCTTGCAATCTCATTAGTAAGCCCATTGAAATCAGTTGGGTTGAGTGTATGTCATTCAGTGTCGGACTGTGGTCCAGGTGCTTTATGTATTCATGTGACCCAGCATGGCCAATGGTCAGTGATGATGGTAGTTATTATTCAAAACATTGAGGAATGGTACCAGATTTTCAGAGACTCACGACCTATTACAGAAGAACCAAATAAAAGAGAAGATCCAAAACATGGAAAATAATTGTTAGCAATAGTGGGTTGATATAATTACTGAGCAAGCCTCATTGACTGAAATCCAATATGCTATATTCTTTAGAAGAACAGGAATACTTGTGTGTAAAGACATCATGATTACCACCAAAAATTGGAAAACAGGGCATTTGTAAAGCTTTCCTTCAAAATGAAGGATTCTCCAAATTTCATCCCTAGCATAATTCTCATAGGCCACCTAGGAAAACAAATGTTGGCATCCGTTTAAACAAAAATGATAGTATCTTTTAAAAAACGTGCCTCTCACGTTGTACTGAGGAACATGAAATGGGTCCCAAACTGCTTAAAATAATTCCCTGTCATGCCAATATGATATACCTCCAATTTAAGACACCTGATTATTTGAGGGGGGAAACTCCAGAAAATCTGACATCTTTTAAACATCTTTTATTTATTTAAAATATTTTATTGGATTTTAAAAAATATAAATGCAAAGAAGTGGAGGAAATAAAAGAAAGGGAGAGGGGGAAGAAATAGGAGTGGGCTAGTTGTATACCTTACTATAGGCTAGAATCCTACTGGGCTATGTTTAAGGGCTACATAGGGACTGTGAAAGTCCCTCAAACCCACCTACTTGGAAGCAGCTGCTGGGATGGAAGGGGGTCCATTGACCTGTTGATCAAGAATTGGCTGCCTAAAGTTCCCTCCCAGCCATTGTGTGAGTGATCTCCAGCACAAGGGGGATTTGTGAAAATTGTGAAATATTGGGGGAAAAAAGAAAAGCCTAGCATTAAAGATTGGTGGGTGAAAGTATGGGAAATGAAAAATATGGATAAATTAACAGCTTTAATAAAGGATAAAGCATTGGGAAAATAGATAATGAATGGTCCCCGATAGAGAAATATAATTGGTTGTAAAATTTTGAAGGAAAACAAAGTAAGCCTATTTCTACCTTCCCTTTCCTTCTTTATTGTTTGATTTTTTATTTTTATTTTTTGGAAAAGGGGGGAGAGAAGAAAAAATTGGAAATATATTATACTCTAGAAGAGGCTCATAATAGGGTTTTTTGTTTTTTTCTCTTATATGATAGCGGACTAAGATTTAAAGCTTGCTTTCTTTTCTTTTTTTTTAAATAGGAGAACTATGTGAAGTATCCTGGGTGTCCATGAAATAATATTAGTTTAGGAAGAGGAGTTTAAATTTTTTTTACTTAACAGAAGGTCAATTCAACCGGGAAGTCTAGCTTAACTTTGTAAAGATATTTAATGGTGTATGTTTATTGATGTGTAATTTTGTCGATGAGTATATGTATTTGTTTGACTGTATGTATGACTGTTTGTTTTATTGTTTTAATGTAAGTATGTGTTGGAATGTTTGTTTTAATAAAATAAAATTATTCAAAAAAAAAAAAGCAAAATTGGTTTGTTTAAAAGGAGGGGTGGGAGAAGTGCAGTCCCCAGAGTACTGTTGGACTGCAATTCTCATCAGCCCTAGATGGCATAGCCAATGTTGAGGAATGCTGGGAGCTGCAGTTCCCAGCATCTACAGGGAAGGTGACCAGACATACTCCTTTTCCAGGACATGTCCTACATTTTAACCTTCTGTCCAGGAGGAATTTCAAAATGTCGTCCATGCTGAGCATGACAAAAAAGCATGAATTTACATTTATATGAGTGTTTTCAGCTTTTATTTTGTAATGTCATACATTTTGTGGTGGCTTGTCCTCCTTTGCAGTTATGACATCTGGTCACCCTGTCTGGAGGGTCACCATTTTACCCATCATGGTCTGTTGTTTCACACTTGGTGTAGTCTTTGCATAATTTAGGCATACAAGAAATAAAAGCTTCATCAAAGGAGATTGGAAGAGTTTTGCTCAAAAACTCAAAGGTTTAAGAACCAACAGCTCTTGGTATGATTTGTACCATGCAAAAGGAAAGCACTGTGTTCCATTCCTCATAGTTCCTTCCACTTGCAATGTTAATGTCTCTTAGCATATGTTGTTTCTTATTGTAAAATTTGAGGTATGGACTTTACCTTACATTAGAAATGATAATTATCAATACAGAGTTACCCAAGTCACATATAGGGCAGATGGTTGGCCTGTAGGAGACCCATTTGTTCCTCAGATATGTATTGATGGGGAGGGAAAAACTTCTTTTATTATCTATTTATTATAATATTTGTTTAGCACCTCTTAGCTCACCAGGGCCAACAAATTGATGGGTAAGAGATAAAAGGAACTAAAATACCATTTTAAAAGCAAACCAAAACAATTTAAAAAGTTAAACACACACGCACAATTGAAATAGTACCAAAGGACAGCCCTGGTTTGAAGGATTAAAGGCTATACAAAACAATGCAGTTGCTTGGCAGAAACTCAGTAGTGATGAAGCTAGCTTGACTTCCCTTTGGCAGGGAATTCCACAACTGAGGTGCTTTTACTGTCTTGCCTGTTGCACAAAAAAATGCATACGTGGCTGTGCAGAATGCCTGCTTACATTACTGTTACTATAAGAGAGCTGTATACATTTAGGCTCTTTTGTTCATAATTACTACTAACCTGGCAGTTGGTTTGCAATGAAAAAAGGAACTGTGTGAACTGACATTATTCCCAAAATAATCTGGATATAATCATTCTGCACAATTAGCAAGTGTGTTCAGGTTACTTTTAATTTCTCAACAGGTATGTTGGACTGTGAAGCTTCTCATAAGAAGAGGGAAATGGCAATAAAGTGTTTAGAAGTACTTTGTCTAGCCAAAGATAACTACTGGCAGTGTATTTTGGATGCAGGTGAGAGATACATATGATTCATACAAAATGTTTCCTTTAGCTTCTGGCTATAAGTAATCCTTTAAGAACATCTGCAGCAGTTCATTTCTAAGGTGATTTACTGTGCATATGCAAATAAACTGAACAGTCAGTCAGCCTTCCATACCCACAGATTATCTATCCATGGATTCAGCCATGCACCGCTTGAAAATATCTTTTTAAAAAATCCAGAAAGCAAACCTTGAACATTGCCATGTTATATAAGGGACACCATTTTACTTCCCCATTGTATATAACAGGATGTGAGCATCCACGACATTTGGTATCCATGGATGATCCTGGAACCAAACCTCAGAGGGTACCAAGGGTCCACTGTATATATTTGCACATCAGTTATCAGCACATATATGAAGCAATTTCATAAATAAGAAAACAATAGAATTCTTATAGGTCTGAATGGGTCATATCATGGTTTCCTTGTGGATTTACGGTAGATCTTGACTTTAAAAAAAACTGCATACTACTAAAAATGTATCATTTTACTACAATTTCCTTTGGAATTGCAGTAGAATTTATTTCAGCTCTAGAGAACAATAATTTGATTATTTAAGCAATGTATTAAAAACTGTACAACACTATCTTTTGTAAATTCTGCAATGGTGTAGAATTCTACAATGAACTGAGGAATGTTCTCTGCCATTTTTTTGTTACGACAAGTAGCAAATCTGCTTAAAAATGAATCTCTCCCAAGTTGGAAGCAATAGTGTCAAACAAATCAGCAAAACTTTGGATGTAAACTATGATGATTTAGTGTTGTGTCTGGCAAATCTAATCAATGTCTGAGATCCTACATTGGAGTTGTATGACATAAATCTTTGCATTTGGATTTACACATTGACTGTGCTGTGCAACTCTGATGTTGAATGGCAACATTGCATGACTGAGCCACCTCCTCATATGCAACTGAATGGACAGTCACATATACATCTGCATGTATGTGCACATTTACATATGTGTGTGGATCTACATACACAATGGCACCACATGTGCAGCTCTGCTTCCCCAAACTTGAACTGAATACAAATGTTCCACATCAGACAAAAATGACCAACCACTTTCATGGGGGAACTTACTCTTGTGGAAGGTATCAAGAGGATTGTGGCCAATATTTGGGATGAATAGTACATTTAGTCATACAAAGAGAGGTCCAATTTACTCAGTCTCCTTCCCTGCAAGTTTTAATGAGAAGGGATTATACAAATTAGGGTTCCGCATAAACCAATGGCTGAGGTCCTACAATGAGAAAATGGAATGTAGCTTTATTTTCATGTTATTATTATTATTATTAAACTTTATTTCTAGAGCGCTGTAATTATACACAGCGCTGTACAAAGTAAAAAAGTTACAAATATAAAAAAGCCTGCCCACAGCGTACACTCTAAGAAATAAAATAAAATAAATAGATAAACAAATTACCATATAGAGGAAAGAAAATTAAAAGATCAATATCAAATAAATCACAACACAATTAACATTATCAGAACAATTACCAGATTATCAAACAGCCAGATAACAATCACAAAATCCCTGAGAACGCTTCCCTAAACAATATGGTTTTCAATTCAGTCTTAAAACTGGTTAGGGAGGTGATGAGCCGTACATGCAGAGGAAGACGGTTCCAAGAATGAGAGGCAGCAAGAAAGAATGGACGGATCCGGGACGGGGCAGAGGAAATCCTGGGTTGAGCCAGGAGACTTTGACTGCCAGAACGAAGAGAGCGGGTAGGGATGTAGGGAGAGAGGAGATCGGTTAAATAAGGAGGAGCCAGCCCATGCAGGGCTTTAAAGGTGAGTAACAAAAGTTTATACCTGATGCGGAAAGGAAAAGGGAGCCAGTGGAGGGAAGATAACAGAGGGGAGACATGATCATAACGGCGAGCAAGTGAAATAATGCGTGCAGCTGAATGCTGAACAGAGATTAATGGGTGGAGGTGGGAGAGAGGAAGCCCTGCCAGGAGAAGATTACAGTAGTCTAGACGCGATACCACTAGGGCATGGACCAGTGTTTTTGCAGTAGAGGCTGAGAGATATGGGCGGATTTTGGCAATGTTATACAGAAAAAATCTACAGACCTTAGCTGTAGTCTGGATCTGAGGAATAAATGACAAGGAAGAGTCAAAGATGAAACCAAGACTGCGGGCTTCCTGGACCGGCTGAATAGAAATGTTGTTAACTAAAACAGAAAAGGTATAGTGAAGGGTGGGCTTAGGTGGAAAAACGAGAAGCTCAGTTTTAGACATATTGAGCTTCAGACGCCGATGGCACATCCAGTGTGAGACAGCTGTTAAACAAGATGACACTTGCTGTTCTAGCTCTGATGAGAGTTTAGGAACGGAGAGGTACAGCTGGGTATCATCGGCATACAGATGGTAAGAGAAGCCAAATGAAGAGATGAGTTTACCAAGGGAAAGTGTGTATATGGAAAACAAAAGGGGACCCAGAACAGAGCCCTGAGGAACTCCAACAGATAAGGGGACAGGGGATGAGGTTTGGCCACCCGAGACTACTGAAAAGGATCTGTCTGACAGGTAAGATGAAAACCAGTCGAGAACAAGGCCTGCAAAACCAAGGCCAGAGAGTACATCCATTAGGAGACAATGGTCCCCAGTGTCGAAGGCTGCAGAAAGATCAAGAAGAACAAGGATAGAATAGAGGCCATTTGTCTTGGCCTGCAAAAGATCATTAGAGATCTTAGTGAGGGCCGTCTCTGTGGAGTGCCCTGGGCGAAAACCAGACTGGAAGGGATCCAGAATTGAATTGGTTTCAAGAAACTCGAGACAGCGTGAATAGACAACTCGTTCCAACACCTTAGAAAGAAAAGGAAGAAGAGAAATTGGACAATAGCTAGCCAAGGAAGAGGGGTCAAGAGAGGGTTTTTTCAGAATGGGGGAAACTAAGGCATGTTTGAAAACCGAGGGGAAGGAACCCGAAGAGAGAGAAAGATTGAAAATATAGAGGAAGGAGGGTAACAAAGAGGGGGCTATAGAGATTAGAAGACGAGAAGGAATTGGGTCAAGGGAGCAGGTGGTAGGCTTGGATGAGTTCAGCAGCGAAGAAAGTTCTTCAAGAGAAACAGGAGGAAACACAGAAAATTTATTAATAGGAGGGGCGAGAAGATTAGTAGTAGTAGGCAAATCAGGAAGAGTTAACTCAGAACGAATGGTATTGATCTTTGTAATGAAATAGTTGGCGAAATCGGAGGGGGAAAATAATGGAGAATTAGAAGGTGGAGAGGGTTTTAACAGTGTATTGAAAGAGGAGAACAAACGCTGCGGGCGCCTCTCGTTGGCGCAGATCAATGATTTAAAGTAATCTTGTTTTGCCATTGACAAAGCGCGTGAAAAAGATAACAGAATGAATTTATAATGGATAAAATCGGCCCACTCCCTGGACTTTCTCCAAAGACGTTCAGCTGCTCAGGAGCAGGACCGGAGAAATCTAACAATGGGAGTAATCCAGGGCTGAGGCCTAGTCATAGAGGAACAGGAAGACACGCGCATAAATACTGGGGCAAAGCTGTCAAGAGTTGAGGAGAGAGTAGAATTCAATAAAGACATAGCTGAGTCAGCAGAGTCCCCAAGATTGAGTGAAACAAATGATGAGTCTAAGGACTGAGTGAAATTATTAAGATTAAGAGAATGAAGATCACGGAACTGGTGGAGAACGGTATGGCGGGGAGGTGGGATGTAGGTAAGAGTAAAGGAGAGTAGGTGATGATCAGATAGTGGAAAGGCAGAGGCCAAGTAGTCGGAGATGACACACTTGGCGGGAAGAACTAGGTCAAGGCAGTGACCAAGAGAATGGGTTGGAGCATTAGAATGTGGCTGGAGGCCGAAAGAAGCTAAGAGAGAGCTAAAGCGAGAGGTTGAAGAATTCTTGGGATCATCCAGGTGGATGTTAAAGTCACCTAAAATCAAGGAGGGGACAGTATCTGAAAGAAAAAATGTCAGCCAAGACTCGAAATCTGTGAAAAACTGAGAAGCTGAACCAGGGGGACGATAGATGATAGCAACCCGAAGTTGCAGAGGAGAAAAGAGCCTAATGGAGTGTAGTTCAAATGAGGAAAAAGAATAGCTTGGGGGAGAAAAGAGAACCTGAAACTGGCAGGACTTGGATAATAAGATGCCGACCCCTCCTCCACAACCCTCAGGGCGGCCAGTGTGGGTAAAGGAGAGACCGCCAAAAGAAAGGGCAGCAGAGGTAGCGGTATCATGGGCCGGAAGCCAAGTTTCGGTGAGAGCAAGAAGGTTAAATGATTGTGACAGAAAGAGGTCGTGGATCGCCGTTGCTTTTAAGGCAGCAGAGCCGCAATTCCAGAGAGTGCACGAGAAAGGGAGTTGGGAGTTGGGGAGGGGACGGATGGGGATAAGATAGGGAGAAGGAGAAGTGGGAGGAGCCATAGGAGAGAGAAGTTTGGGTAAGAGACAGATAGCTGGAGAAAATGCAGAAGAGAGAAAAGCAGAAACACATAGATAAAGTCCAACTGTGGTGAATGGGATAGGCTGGTGATCCCAAGACATAAGGGAATTAACAGAAAAGAAAGGGGTAGCTATGATGAGCTTCCCAGATTTTAAGAGTGGTGGAGGGAAGAAAGGCTGAGGGGGAGTTAAGAAATATAATCTCTTTAGTGAATTAGTGTGGTGCAGTCGTTTGACTATTGGATGATGACTCTGGAGGTCAGAATTCAAATCCTTGCTCAGCATGAAAACCCACTAGGTGATCTTGGGCAAGTCACACTCTCTCAGCCTCAGAGGATGGCCATGGCAAACCTCCTCTGAAGAAACTTGCCAAGAAAACCTTGTGACAGGTTCACCTTAGGATCACCATAAGTCAGAAGTGACTTGAAGGCACACCACATGCACACTTAATGCCACTACATGCATATCAATATGTGCAGTGTGTACTAGTGCACATCCATGTATTGTGTGCCAACCACATTCATGCACAAAGGCACCACATGCAATGGCACCACAACAGGCTAAATATGGCTGTTCCAACATTTGTGGGGAAATCCAACTGCTTCCACAGGGGAACTTACACAGCTGTAAGACACCAAGGGATTGCTGCCCAATGTTTTCAAGAAGCTACAAGGAAGCACCAGTTTAGATTCAATGAGTGATGGAGAGGATGAGTTATGATCTTACTCCTTTGCCATCTGAGAAGCTGTAGCCAGACAAACGTATGAACTGTGGCAAAACCATTGATAACAGCTAGTAGTTATACTCAGAGCTACATGCCATTTGTGCTCATATTATGAAGTACCTCCTCCTAGGACACTTTTGTTCCTTTTCACATTTCTCTGTCAGGCTTGGTTTCTTTGTATGCCTTTGGAGGGTATGTTAATACACACAGGGAAAAGCTTTATTCAGATGTGATACCAATTTATGGAAAACTTGCTCTAGAGGCATTTATGGAACACCCTTGAACCAAATCTGAAATATATGCTTATGCTCTGTTATTGTATGCTAAATTAATGATTCTCGATTTTAGATAATCTTGTTATTTGAGCTCCTGCATATATTGTCCTTTTAATTAATTTTAAACAAACATACATTTTATTCCAGTTTTATTTCGTTGTTGTTGTTGTTATGGTGTTTTTAGGTTTCAATAACATGCACTGCTTTTAGGCTTAAATCACATCTTGCTGGAAGGCGATTAATGTCAGGGATGATGGGAGTTGTAGCTCTTCACCTCTGGCTCTAACTCACCACCTTGTTACGCAGCAGAGCTGACCAGCTTTGATCAGTGGTTGATGCTTCTTTCCCAAGCAGCAGAGTTTCAGAGAATAGGCTGAAGACCCTGACAAACTCTCCAAGCCTTCTCACTCTTCTTCCTGAGATGTCTCCAAACTTCTCCAGGATTCTTCTGGCTCTTGTATCTTCCCTCAAGACACCAGACAACTCAGTAGTCTTATATAAAAGATCTACTTTATTCTACTATATACATAAATACTATATGCCCTACAAATCACAATATCTCCACAACTACTCCAAACTACTCCACAATGTACATTAGCAAACATTGCAATTTATAGCCATTGTTAGACACCACCCACCAGTCAGTTTCCACCCAGTGGGTGTGTACATACATCTTGATTGGTCCACATAGATCATCCCATACCTAAGACCAACCCAAGTGTTTCATCACTTTACCTTGACCACTTAATGAGTCTCAGGTGTTTGCAATCTATCACAGGTGTTCTCAATATACCTTCTATAACTTTGTCCTCGGCTCTCAAGGCTTCTTAATTATATTATCTTTTTCACCTGTGTATCTTCCTGATTGCTCCTGCTTAGTCACTTTGACATTCACATACATATTTTTATTTCTATTACTGTATATCCCATGTTGCTTTTCCTTAACAATTAAGTCTTTTTAATGGAGAAATAAATCCACTAAAAAGTCTTAATTGGCTTTCAGTGAGATGTGATTTAAGCCTGAAAGCAATGCATATAACTGAAACCTAAAAACACCGTAACAACAACAACAAAAAAATGAAATAAAACTAGAATAAAATGTTTTGTTTAAAATGCATGTCATTTCTGGATAATATTGTGAACTTGTTTTGAAGAATAGGATGTTTGAGGTTCTTGATTTGTGCTTGTTCAACTGGCATCTACTTTGTTTCTTCTTTTCTTCTATGTGCAGGTACAATACCCTCATTAATCAACTTGTTAAAAAGTCATAACATTGTGCTGGAGTGCCTCACGGTAGGGGTGCTGAGTAACATCTCAATCCATAACCCAATTGCTAGAGCTTTGGTCGAAGCAGGGGGCATTTCTGTATTAATTAATCTGTTGGATTCCGATGAGCCTGAACTGCTGTCTCGTTGTGCTGTCCTTTTATATGATATTGCCCAGTTGGATGATAATCAGGTCATCATTGCTGAGCAGGTGGGTCTAATCACTCACCCCACATTGAAAAATGGGCTAAAAGAAGAAAATATACTTCAGCCTTGTGAGGTTGTCGAGTTTCATAACTGAGGAATTTTTTTTCCAGAAGCTTTTTACAAGTAATCCAGAGTGGGAGGATTTTAATGCTTCTGTGTTCCATTCTACAAAAGCACACCACAGACACATGGCTGGTTCCCTCTTGATCATGATAACAAATTGGGAACTAGCCATGGGAGCACCTTTCCTGCATTCTTCCTCTGAATTGCTCCTTCCTCTTTAACCATAGTCAAGCAGTACATTCTAACTAATCTTATGTGCAAAGGGATCTTGCAGCACCTTTGAGGCTAACTGCAAGAGAGATGTTGGTAGCATAACCTTTCAATGGACTTTATCACACAGAGGCAAATTGCTTAAATCCCATGCAGAAAGCGGGTTGTTTTTCAGGCATATTTGTGTAAAGGAGAAATAATGCGACATTAACCCAAATAGAAAGTCACTAAAATCCTCTCCTTTTTACTTTCAGAAGTTTCCAAAAGTAAAAAGGAGTGGGTTTTGTTGGCTTTCCGTTTGGGTTATTTTCGCAGTATCTCTCTTTCATGCAAATGTTGTCTGAAAAACAACCCGCAATTGTGGGTTTTGTCTACTTTCTGTTCGGGTTAACCCCGAACGTCATGTGAAAAACAATCTGCAAAAGCAGGTTGTTTTCACTTTAAATCTAGTTTCTGCATGGGATTCATCCCGTGTGATAAACTCCATAGAAGAGCCTACTTCCTCAGAGGCATTTGGTGGAGTGGAAAGCCCAGGGACAGACCTGTTTAGCAGTCTGTGAATGAGAACGTCCATAGGAATGCAAAACTTTGTGGGTGTGGAGACGAGGTGACACGTTCAGTATTAGATGGTTGTTGAGGGCCAAGACAAGAATATTGCCTAAATCCAAGGTTGGTAGATATCCATATGAATGAGCATTGGGATGTAGCATGGGAGCCAAAAAGATGTGATGAACTGGCCAAGCACACAGAGGATATACATGATACAATACATTGATTGTGAAGACAATAAGAGTAAGTTGAAAAATAGTTGAGGACAAACTGGAGGTTCAGTGGAAGTCAATTGTATATATGTAAATATAAATTGAAAATGATATTAATATTTAATTGTAATGTGTGTGTGAAAGAAAGTACTTTTTAATAAAAAAAATAATTTTTTTTTTTAAAGAGAGTCCCCATGAGGCTATGGGGTTAGCAAGTGTTAAAATATGTGTAGTGTGCCAGGAAACCATTGTCTCTCTTCAACCAACTGCTGATGGACTGCAGTTTGTTGATATACTCCAACTCTGCTGTTTCTCTTTCCATTCTTCCTTTGTAGTCTTTTTTTCTTCAAGGACAGCTGATCTGAGGTCCAAGATGGAGTGCCCAGGAAGATTGAAGTGTTCTACAACCAGTTTTTCTATATTCCTATCCCTAATTAGGATTTTCGAGACTAAAAGGGCTATCTTTGTAATCTTAATTGTGGTTAAGATTTAGATTAATACAGTAGTCAGACTTCTCCTTGACTAGGAACTGAAAACTACTTTAAGCTGCAGTTTCATATCTCAGTGAAAAGAAAACCCGATTAAACTTCACACTGTGGCTGTTATCTGCTGGGTAATGAAAAAGTGAGGAGGTTTTGCAAGGTAGGAGTACGTGTTCTTGAGGGTCGCTCCTTATTTGTCAACCATGATTCAAATATATGGGTCTGGACCTCAGTTTTTATTCTTCCAGCAAGAGCATCCCTGAGTGCAGTTTGCTCAAAATGTTCCCACTGGTGGAAAAAGGAGTGAGAGTTACTCATTCCCCTCTTCTTTTGCAACCTCCAGTGCTATCTCCCCATTACCCAAGGTGGGGGCAACTATTAAGAGTACATTTTGGGGGAGATACAGGATTGGGAATTGTTGGCAAAAACAAAAAACCCTCTCGTCACCCATTCTGCGAGAGGAAAATTTCCACTGAATCACAAGTATTCCACTGACACAAAAGGAACTGTTCTGTCCAGCCTCCACAATACTGATTCAGGATCCATCCATGGTCAGCCCTGGCAACTATCTGACAGTTAATGGAAGCTGCTCTTCAGTACTGTTTGTACACATAGATATTTTCTTCCTACAGGGTGCAATTCCTGCACTTGTTAACCTGTTACAGTATGATTTGGAAGATCTACTAATAAATGTAATAAATTGCATCCGAGTATTGTGTCTTAACAACAATGAGAACCAACTGAGAGTGAAAGAAACCAATGGCATTGAACCACTTGTCCACTTCTTAAATTCAGATTCAGGTACTGAAAACTATTGGCTTTTAATGAAATTATGATTGAACCCAGTGTTTGGAATAGGTGTTTTGTTTAACTTGTGGGGATCAGTTTTGTACAGTAGTTTGAAATTAGTTACATAGTTGTCCCTTCCGATTCGTGGGGGAGCCATTCTGGGGGACCCCGCAAATTGGAAATATTGCTAATATTTGAGTCCCCATTGTTTTTAATGGGTGCATGCTCCTGGGCGCGTGCACCATTTTATCCCTCCCTGTTTGCCGGTCCACGAAGGACCAAGACTGCGGACTTCAAGTCCATGAACGGGGAGGGAAGACTGTATTTTACTATCCAGGTTTGAATCCACCATTAACAGTAAATATCTTGCAGCACTGAGAGATGACCCAGAGCTTGGGAAATTTCTTTTTAAAAGTAATTAATTCCTCTCCTCACTAAAATGTTTGAAAAGGTAGTTTACTCCATTACTGGTTATATTGCTTTTTAATTTTGCATTGCTGTTGGCTTCCTTCTTTCTTTCTTTCTTTCTTTCTTTCTTTTCTTTTCTTTTTTCTTTTTTGGTGAGAAAAATACTTACTGTTGATAAGAGACTGGCATAAAACCTAAAACATTCCAGACCAAGTGCTTAAAATACCCCTGAAAACAACTTTGAAAAATAACCAGAACCCATTACTAGTTACCCCATTAAAGGAATTTCTTTCTTATTATTCATTCTATTTACTTTTGAGATATAACTTCATTACATACTAAAAAAGGGAATTTACATGCTACAAGTTACTACAATGCTGTAACCTGTTACTCCTAAAACTCTAGGATATCCAGTGTAATTTCTCCAGATTTTAGAGAGGCATATTTTAGATAATAATGCAAAATTGACTTTTTATATTTTCTGATTCATATATACAAATGTATAAATAGACATTCAAGTTAAGGCAATTGAGAGTGCAAACAGAAAGACAGTTAAGAGTCAGTTATAGAATACTTACAGAGAAGTTATTGGTAATGGTTATATAAGGTCAAAGCCTAGGAGGACATTAAATAATTTGTTCTTTGGTAAGTTGCAGACAATTTATTTCTGGAGTAATATATGACATTTTACTTCTACATGGTTTGGCTATTGGACTAGGACTCCAGGAAACCAGCATTCCTTAACCCACTGGGTGGCCTTGGGCAAGTCACACATTCACAGACTGAGAGGAAGACAATAATACTGGCAAACCTCCTCTGAATGAATTTGCAAAGAAAACCCCATGATTTGCTTGCCATAAGTCTGTGGTGGTGAACCTATGGCACGCGTACCAGAGAGGGCACGCAGAGCCCTCTCTGAGGGCATGCATGCCATTGCCCCTGTCATGGCAGAGGCCAAGAGGAGCGAGGGAGAAGGAGTGCTCCATTTCTCTACCCCTCCCACCCAGAAAATGCCAGAGGAAAGTCTTTCCAGGGTGGGAGGGGTGAAGGAAAGGAGGGCTCCATTTCTCCCCACCTCCCACCCTGGAAAGCTGGGAGAAGTCCTGCTCCCCTGGAATTCCTGCCCCACCCTCCAGAAGTCCCACCCCCTAAAAGTCCCACCTCCCGGCACCAGGTGACACCCAGTGCGGGAACGCCACTGAGTTTGGGCACTTGATCTCTAAAACGTTCGCCATCACTGACATAAGTCAAAGTCGACTTGAGATCATGCAGCAACATATAATAAATAGTAGATAGAAGATTAAAATCAATTCAGCCTGCATTCTAGAAATTGGCTTTTAAAAATAATGGCTGTCATCCTATTAGACAGTTATGCTGCTGTAAGTTAGATTGACAATCTTATAACTGCTTCATATTCACATTTGCAATTGTGGCACCCTTGCCACAATTCAAATTTCCTTCCTTCCTTCTTTTTGAGACAAATCAAAGATGTAAATTACTGACTGCAAAACTATATAGATATAGTAGAGTATAATAGATGAGATTTAAAGCTGTCATTAGGGGATCATTAATCAAGTCAGCAGAGAGTTGACAAACAAATCCGTGAACTGCCAATAAACATAAAATAACAAATTTAACATCATCATTTTTATGGATTCTTATTTTGGTAATGTGGCTGATTTTCTTTATTTTATTCCTTTTTCTGTATATAGATGTGCTACTGGCAGTGGCTTCAGCAGCAATTGCAGAACTTGCCCGAGGGAATTTTAAGATGCAGAATGCCATTGCTGAAGCAAATGTCATTGGTCCTCTAGTTGAGCTCCTCAGAGGAAGGAAAATTAGTGTCCAGGTAAAAGGAGCAATGGCAATTGAGGCACTCTGTGAAAAGAACAGTTACATCCAGATGAGATTTCTAGCAAAGTCTGTGACAAGATTCCTTTTAAAGCTCCTGAAGGCAAGTATTTTGCTTTTCTTCTTTCAGATGTGTTGCACATTAATATAATTTAATAATGTGTTAGCTGGAATCTCTGGAGAACTTCATAACCTGTTCCTAAGCATGTTCACCAACATACATATCTTACCAAGTTCAGTCAGACTAATGCACTAGGGATCTGCTTAGGACTGCAACTTCACTTTTTTTGCTTGGTTATGTCAGCCTTGAAACATTTTCAAGATTATTATTATTATTATTGGTCTAATTTTCAGGCTTTTCACCTGAGAGTTAAAGAACAAGGTGCTGCAACGCTCTGGGCACTAGCAGGACAAACATTGAAGCAGCAAAAATTCATGGCAGAACAGATTGGATACAACCTTATTATAGATATGCTTCTGTCTCCATCTGATAGAATGCAATGTGTTGGTAAGTCATCTTTTATTTCTTTTAAAGAAAAAAAAACTTGCATGCATACAATTGTGTGCACACACATACAGATCAAGGCACCAAAGTTTTTTAAATACCTGCTTTCTTTTGGTTGTTTCTGAAGGAGGTGAAGCCGTCATCGCTCTTAGCAAGGACAGTGAGGTTCACCAGAATCAAATATGTGCAGGAAATGGAATTGCCCCTTTGGTCCGGTTGTTAAGGAGTGGAAGGATGGCAGAGGGCACACTGCTTAGTATCATCAAAGCCTTGGGGACCATATGTATTGGTTTGTAATCTCCCCCCCCCCCAGTTGTTCTTTGATTACAAAGAATTGCAAGGGTTTCAGCTAAAAACAATACAAGAACTTTGAAAGAGTGTGTTTTAGTGATACAGAAGTGGTTCCTTTTCCTTAACAAAACTCCCATTTGGATAACTAACTACTGGCCTTGACTGTCTTGTTTATTTTGTGCTTCGCCCCCCCCCCCCCAATTGTCTGAGGGACAGCAACCCGGCCCCCGGCTCAAAAAGGTTGCCTACCCCTGTCTAGAGTCTTACTTTTATTTTGAATATGAGTAATTCGTGATCTGTGTCACAGTCAGCGCCTGGTCTAGTCTTGGCCACCAGTATAGAGTTCCACCATCTTTTACTTCCAGTTATATAATCTATTTGTTTTTTGTGTTGACCATCTGGTGATGTCCATGTGTATAGCCTTTTTCTGGTTGTATGAAGAATGTGTTTGAAATAAATAGGTTATTGGCTTCACAAAAATCTATCAGATGCTCACTTGCTTCATTTCTTTTACCTAATCCAAATCTGCCTATTGTTTTTGATTCTTCTTTGCTTCCAACTTTTGCGTTCCAGTCTCCAGTGATCAGCTTGAGATCCTGTGTTGGTGTGCTGTCAATTTCTTCCTATACTTCTTCTTAGAATCAATCCATTTCTTCCTGTTCTGCCTCTGTTGTTGGTGCATATACTTGAATTATGGTGAAGTTCATAGGTTTACAATCGAGCCTTACTGAAATGATTCAGTCTGATTTTGCATTGTATCCTCTGACTGCTTTTGCCACATCTTTTCTTAGTATGAAAGCCACCCCATTTCTTCTTGTCTATTCATTCCCTGAGTACAACACTGTATGTTTGTTTGATTCAGTGGCCCATTCCTGTCCATTTTAACTCTCTCACCCCCAGTACTGCTATCTTCATGTGTTGCATTTCTAGTTTTTCTATGTCTAGCTTCCCTTGGCTTATGCTTCTCACATTCCACATCCCTATCTTATGTGTAATGCTGCTTTGGATGCCATTTGCCTTTCTAAGGGTGTCTGCTATTTCTCTTGGCATCTTTCTTATGCCCTTGGCTAATCTTGAAAATGTGATATCCCTTTATTTCTCCCTCCTTCCCTTTCTATTAATGCTCTGATCCTGCCTGTGTCTCACTTGGGGTGTCTCATCATAAGGTTTACTAGGTGATGGGGTTACACAAGGAGAACCACCTACTCCTCCCAGTCCCTTGTGTCCTCCCACCCCCACTCCCTCCCTCCTTTAGTTTCTTCATGTCTTTCTCCATGGTTGGGGGAGGACAGAGATGCCTGGCCATCCTCTTTCTTCCTCCACTCGCCTGCCTTGTTCTCCTGAAACACTCTGTTGTCTGGGACAGAGACTAGATTGAAGCTCTAGATGGAGTCTTTTCCCACCTCCCTCTGTTGCTTCACTGAGGCTCCTTCAGGATGAGGGCAGGGGTATATACACACACACACACACATATATCCCAAAATAACAATAATACAATAAGGAGCACTTAGAGCACATTAATTAGCCAGGATTAATACTACCAGGATTAAACCAGCAGCAAGGGGTCAATACAGTGCAGCACATAATAAAACCAGCAGCAAAAAATAAATAGTACAGCATTTTTAAATTGCTAGGGAGAACAAAACTCTAAAAGATCCCTCTCCACTTGGCACTAAAAAGACCATTACAATTTCAGATCCTAGTTTTACACAGTTCTTTTCTAACTCCTCGTTTATTCAAAGCCAAAATGGTTGTTATTAACTGGAAATGAAACACATCTAATTCCTAGACTCAAAGTCCATAAGCAAATTTTATTATTACGCTCCTTTATCAGCATGAATAGTCTGGAGGATAGGTTTGTTTAAAAACAAGTAACACAAATTTGTTAGCAGTTATATATTTTCTTGTGCTAACATTAAATTCCTTTTCTCCTGCTCCCTCACCCCACCTTTATTCGTTTGTATTTCTTCTGTGCATCTCTATGCATGATTTTTGTAATTGACAGGTGAAGCCAATATAAGCAACCCAGTCAGTCAAGAGAATGTTGTGGATGAAGGGGCCTTACCTATACTGGTTAATTTGCTTAAAACTCATCGTTCTCTTCAGATAAAGGTGGGTTATAAATAACCTCTTGGATAGTCTCCCCCAACCATCATGACCAATGGCTTCAGTAAGACTGGGACTTATGCAATCCAGCTGCAAAAATGGATGAAACAGAAGGCTAGACAAACACCTAGGTATCTCCCAGTGTCACCCATACTAGTATGGGGAGCATAATTAGGGACCTGCCTTATGCAAACTACCATAGTATATATTTTGCATATTCCTAATTACCAACATTAGCTTTCTTGAAGACAGAGTAGGCTAACAGCTGGGATTTTGTTTTTATTTTTTGGCCCAGCTGTAAGTTTTTATATATTCTATCAGTATATAAAATATATCTTGTAGCACCTCTGAGGCTACACAAGGGGCCATACAGACTGGCAGCTTGGAGCGGCCTAACTGGTGTGGGACCACAGAAACCGAGCAGCCCAGTCCTGATCCAGGCCGCTGCCGCCACAATCCGAAATGAGATGCCAGCAAAGACTGGATTTTCTCTACTCCTTTTCCAGCTGGCTTTTCCTGGCCAGACATGCTCTCTGCATGGCTTCCAGCCACTCTGGGGGTATGCATCATCTGCATGCCCCATTCCCAGAGCGGCCAGAAGCCACACTTTCCATGGCAAATTTCTTCAGAAGGGAGTTGCCATTGTCATCCTCTGAGGCTGAGACAGTGTGACATGCCCAAGGTCACCCAGTGGGTTTCCATGGCAGAGACTGGATTTGAACCCTGGTCTCCTGTGTGTCTGTTTTGGGCCTAAGAGAAAGAGGTTTGTAGCATTTCACTCATAGACTCGGTACTGCTTCAACAGATGCAACTGACCTATAAACCATATGCTATAACACATCTGCCAGAAATAGTGCAAATTGAGTCCACTTTAACTACTCTGACTCAGTGCTAGGGAATCATGGGAACTGTAGTTTATTGTGGCACCAGAGCTCATATACAATTTCCTAGCACTGAGCCAGGGCAGTTAAAGTGGATTCAATATGCACTATTTCTAGCAGTCTTCAGTCTCAAAGTACTACAAGATCTGCAGGCATTTAGAAAAGAATGCTATGATCACCAAAAGTCAACATGGGTTTGTCAAAAACAAGCCATGGCAGACTAATATTATCTCTTTTTTTAGACAGAGTTACAGCTTGGTAGATGAAAGGAATGATGTGGACGTAGCAGCAGATTTCAGTAGGGCCTTTGACAAGGTCCCCCATGATATTCTTGCAAAAAAGCTAGTAAAAGGTGGATTAGATATTGCAACTATCAGGTGGATTTGCAATTGGTTGACTGACCAAACCCAAAGGGTGCTCATCAATGACTCCTCTTCATGCTCCAGTGAAGTGACTAGTGGGGTGCCACAAGGTTCTGGCCTGGGCCCAGTGCTATTCAACATCTTTATCAATGACTAGGATGAAGGAATAGAGGGCATGCTTATCAAATTTGCAGATGACACCAAATGAGGAGGGGCAGTTAATACCACAGTGGACAAGCTCAAAATTCAAAATGATCTCAACAAATTAAAAAACTGGGCCAGAACTAACAAAATGAATTTCAACAGGGAGAACTGCAAGGTACTACCCTTTAGACAGAAAAAATGAAATGCATATAGGATGGTTGGCACCTGGGTTGACAACAGTACATGCAAAAGGGATCTAAGAGTCTTAGCTAAAAATGAGTCAACAATGTGATGCAGCAGCATAAAAGTCAATAGGAGTGTAGTGTCTAGATTCAGCTTTGGTCAAATCTGCCTGGAATACTCTGTGCTGTTCTGGGCACTACAATTCAAGAAAGACAATGACCAGCTGGAGTGTGTCCAGAGAAAGGTGACCAAAATGGTGAAAGTTGTGGAAACCATGCCCTATGAGAAGCAACTTGGGGAACTGGGTATGTTTAGCCTGGAGAAGAGAAGGTTAAGAGGTGATATGATAGCCCTGTTTAAATATTTGAAGGGGTGTCATGTTGAGGATGGAGCAAGCTTGTTTTCTGCTCTTCCAGAGACTAGGACACAAAGCAATGAATTCAAACTACAGGAAAAGAGATTCTACCCCTATTTTACAAAGAATTTCCTGACAGTAAGAGCTGTTCAACAGTGAAATATGCTGCTTCAGAGTGGTGGAGTCTCCTTCTTTGGAGATTTTTAAACAGACGTTATCACACCAGGGGTCTCAAAGCGGCAAGAAAAGCGGCATGGAATCAATCCAGAACCATACCGGAATGGACCCCGTGTCATCAGACAAGAAAGCAGCATCATACCGGAATGGTTCTGGATTGATTCTGGTCGCGGCAGCCTTTAATTCCTCTTTGAAAGAGGAATTACAAAGAGCTGGAATGATGCAGTGATGGCGCAGGGATGATGCAGGGATGGGCGGGGTTTGCTGCGACGTCGTCTGATCACAGGGCAAAGGATCCAGAATGATGCAGCGATGGTGCAGGGATGGGGCTGCTTTAGACCCCATGTGATAACGTCCAGAGGCTGAATGGCCATCTCTTGCATCTTCTTGCATGGAAAGAATCTTCAAGCTCTTTGATTCTGTGATCTTTCTGCTACTGACATGGACTAACATGACTATGTATTTGAATACTATAGAAAATAAAATTCTGTGACTATATATAGAATAGTTCATATAATACAAAGTAATATACGCAGTATTTATTATATTAGGGTCAGGATAGTGTAGTGATTTGAACATTGGACTAGGACACTGGGAGGCCAGGGTTCAAATCCCAACTCTGCCATGGAAACCTTGGGCAGGTCACACTGTCTCAGCCTTAGAGGATGGCAGTGGCAGTCCCCTTCTGAAGAAACTTGCCATGAAAACCTATTGATGGGTTCACCTTAGGGTCTCTATAAGTCAGAAGCAACTTGAAGGCACATAACAACAATGTTATCATATTATTATAATATAATACAGGATTCTATAACTGGATGCTGTTTATCACTTCCATTCCAAAAAACATAACTGAAGAAGGCAGCAGCTGAAACCTCTGATGCTTTGTGTAAATATGTGTTTTCGTTAATTTTATTAAATCTATTTCAATATTATGGTATCCTAGAATTCAGGTTTATCTGAAAACAGTGCTATTCAATTGCTTTTTCCAATGCATGCATATACACACAAATACTTCATATGTTCTCCCTTTTGTAAACAATAAAAATGTCTTTCCATCCACCCTAATGTCTAGGTTGAAGTTGCATTTTCTTTGGCTTGCATTGTTTTAAAGAACAGCAACCTGCAAAATGTGTTGCAAGAGAAGGAAGGCTTCAATTATTCTTATGTCCTTAAGCTTCTGCATGCACCAGATAAGGTACTGGCTTTGTTGGAGTATGTACTACTGCCAAAATAAGATGTAAAGTTATCCCTCCCAATTCACGGGAGATCTGTTCTGGACCCACCCCACCCCCACCCACGAATCAGGAAAATCGCAAATATCCAAGCCCCATTGATTTTGCCCCAGACACATGTGCCATTTTGTCCCTTTCTGTTTGCCGTCCATAAAGGACCGAGACTGCGGACTCCACATCCATGAATGGGGAGGGACGAGTGTGTGTGTGTGTGTGTGTGTGTGTGTATGAATACAAGTTCTCTATTTTGAGAAGAAATCCTTTTCTCAGCATTTGCTCCTTCATTTAAGTTGTGGGATCTATTTGCAAATTTCCTTACACATATTGACAGGCTCCTTCTCTTACAAAGAAAGAAAGGGACTGCACACATCTAGGGATCTTGAAACTAGAACAGATTCTTACAACACAGAATTGTATAAGAAAAACAAACAGAGGCGATCTTACATTTAGTCTATGCCAGTGCTCTGTTACACTGAAACAGGGGTCGGCAACCTTTGTTGCCAGGGGGGCAGGAGGGGGGGGAATGGCGTGAGGGCCGGGCGGGTGGGCAGGTGCCATTTTGGAAGAGCCCACGGCGACTGCGCCGTGCGAATTCGCATGGCGCAGCCACCGTGGGGCCTTGGGAAGGTTCCACCGCACCTGCGGCGCCGCTGTAGGGCCTTCCTAAGGCCTTCCCTTGGGAAGGCCCCATGGCGGCTGCGCCGTGCAAACTTGCACGGCACAGCTGCCGTAGGACGTTCCAAAATGGCACCTGCTGCTGTGCGCATGCGCCTGCGCTTGCACATGCATTCGCACAGCAGTGGGCGCCATTTTGGAATGCCCAACGGCGCTGCGTCATGCACATATGCACAAAGCCAGAGCGTTGCCGTTCCAAAATGGCACCCACCGCTGTGTGCATGCGTGCAGAGCACCCACACTCACACGCGGCGCACAGGGCGGCGGCGGCGGAACCAGCCACAGGCCGGTTCCAAGATCTTGGCAGGGCGGGTCCAGCCCGCAGGCCGTAGGTTGCCGACCCCTGCACTAAAACATGGGTGAAATGCCCTCACAGCCCCTAGAAGGCACTGGGGGCAGGGGGGGATTGGCTTAGGGTAGGGTGGGTGCAGGCTACCAAGCTTATTTAGGGGGCTAATGCAGGCTTAGTGGTTAAGGCACCAATTCTGACAATCGGAAGGTTGGAGGTTCAAGGCCCGAGTGCCGCATGATGGGCTGAGCTCCTGTTACTAGTCCAAGCTTCTGTCAACCTAGCAGTTCAAAAGCATGTAAATGTAAATAGATAAATAGGTACCACTTTGGTGGGAAGGTAACAGTGTTTGGTGCAGTCATGCTGGCCACATGACCACCAGAGTAGTCCTTGGACAATGCTGCCTCTTTGGCTTAGTAACGGAGATGGGTACTGCCCCTACAGTCAGTTATGACTAGACATTCATGTCAAGGGACTACCTTTACCTTTTATTAATGCAGACCCCTAGCCTCCCATAGTTGCCCACCCCTGCTTTAAGGTACCACATGATCCTAATATTATTACTGCAACAAATTAACATAACTATCCCAAGGTAATGAGATACTGCAGACCCTTGTTATCCGCTGGTGTTTGGTTCCAGGACCCACTCACCCTGGATACCAAAAACCATGGAAGCTCAAGTCCCATAAAATATAATGGTACAGTAAAATGATGTCCCTTATATAAAATGGCAAAATGAAGCTTTCTTTATTGGAATTCAGGGGTCGGCAAGTTCCCCTTACCTGGGACCGGGCCAGGGATCCCCAGGTCTTCTGCGGGCCGATGGTGTGGGGGGTAAAATGGCAGCACGTGCGACCACCACCGCTGCCCCCGCTGCCACGCGTGTTGCGGCCGGCATTTTGTTTTCCAAAATGGTGCATGCCCGAATGAGTCGTGGCTGGCATTTCCCCCCCAAAATGGCGGCTGCGGCTCGTTCGCGCATGTACAGGAGTACTGCGCATGTGCAAATGAGTCGTGACCGCCATTTTGGAAAACAAAATGCCGGCCGCACCGTGCGCGGCGGCAGTGTGGGCGGCGGTGCCGGGGGTCAGCGGGGTTGGCGGCAGGGGTCAGCGGGGGCCGGTCCAAAGGCCTCGGGGGGGGCGGACCTGGCCCGCAGGCCGTAGGTTGGCGACCCTTGCTGGAATTCATATATTTTTACAATATTTTCAAGCTGTGAATGCTTGAATCTGTGGATAAAAAATCTATGAATATGGAGAGATGACTGTATTTTGTATGCTTAAAAAGACACACAAAGAAATGTTTAAATGTTTACATTGTTTAAATGTAAATGAATGTACATATTTCTCTGTTTCTCTGACTGCTTTAAGGATATCTGTTTACGGGCAGGATATGCTATAGCCCTTTTTGCTTATAATAATCCAGCTCAACAGTTATTGATCTTAGAGACTGGACCAATATCAATGTCTGCATTTGAGCCTTTTCTGCAATCAAATGTAGAGACAGATAGAGCATTGGCTGCATTTCAGGTAAAAAATTAGGGATTACCATTATCACTTACCCAGAATGTATCTTTCATAAACATGAATATGTCACCTTCAAACAGGAGAGTTTGCTACCAAGAATTTTTGGGGTGTTACACATGTGCCTTCTTGCTGAAGTACAGAGATCCAGTCTGGCACATGGACATACGGGCTTTTCTTTTCAGGCTTCTCTTTCCATCAGCAGCATCTCTTGCTTCCTGAAAGGAAAGGAAATGCCAAAGCATCATTCACAGTGGCTGCTATCCATAAAGGACATCCATACACTCACATTTACTCTGTACTTGCATGGGGAAGCACTTCCTGGGTGTAGGTGGATCTTTTTCAGTTTCTACCTCTTAGGGCCTGAGCAGATGGGCCAGCAAAGCATGGGTTGAGTCTGTGCTATCCTGGCCCCAGTGCTCACCTGGGTCAGTCCGGGGTTTGGCATAGGGTGGGCGCGTGTTCACACATCCATTCCTGCACCAACTCAGGACTGGGACAAGCACACACTCCTTACCTTGCTGGCTGTTAGCCGAACTGATGAATGCCTCCCCTCCCCGTTGCCACATTGATGCAGAAACTTAATCTGGCCAGGTGCTGTTTCTGCATCAGATGCGGGGATGGGGGGCTTCTTCAGTCAGGGCGATGGCTGGTGAGGTAAGGAGTGCGGGGTGTGTGTGTGTGTGTGCAGAGAATAGTTTTGCCACAGATTTTTTTCTAGAAATTCAATGGAAAACCAGGGGTAAATTACCCCAGAATAAAGACTATTTACCCCGGGATCAGGCTGGATCCTCTGGATCTGTGTCTGGACAGGCAGGACTGGGTCCAATCCTGCCATGTGGTTTTTGGCCTGCATCATCTGCACTAGATGACATGAGGACAGGGGCAACCTAGGTCTTTTAGCCCATGTAGACAACCCATTTAGTTTCTACATTACATCTCAGTGGGATTTTTGCCCTTTGTAAACCAAATGGTTTATGTCAAGGAAGCTTTATTTTTTGGTTCATTGCCTTTCATTTTTTAAAAGCCAATTAAAACAATGTGATTTCATCTACATTTTGTGTAGAACTGCAATTGGCTCAAGCGGGGGGTGACAATGTTCACTAGGATTGTAGAAGACTCAGGGATCCAAATAATTGTTCAACTTGTGCTTTGGACCAGTAGTTTATTGCGCTGGCAGATGAACAACATTGCATACAATCCTTACAATGCAATCTTTTGCACTTCAGTGGGACATACTCAAAGGTATTTTTGTATAGTTTTGCAACATAGTCCCTGTGACCAATTAGATAACCATACTGTGGAAAATGGAAAATGAAGAAAAGTCCCGTGTATAAGGCATCCAGTTAACATGTTGTGTCAAAATTTATCTCTGATTTCAGATTGTTGTGCTAGCCAGAATTATAGTTGATGAAGACCAAGTCAATTTGTCTGCAAGAGGAGTTTCTATTTTAGTCGACTTGCTGTGTTCAGAAAAGACAGCCACTCTTGTGACAGCAGGTAACAAATGCTATAGAGGAGAAAATGCTGTTTCTTCAGCGCAGTATCATTATGGAATACTAAAACAGGGGACAGTGTAATTATATGCTGTTTCTAGGAAGTGACAGTTTACAGTTCTTTATTTAATCCAAAAAATAGTAGAAAGAAAAAAAGGAAGAATAAGAGGGAAATCATTTGGTCTTGGCTGAAAGACAAGTCCTGGAGTTTTGTTTACATAAAGCTGTGATTTGGTCCCATGAAAAGCAAAGGACATGAATAGTGTCTCTTTTACACCACACAATTACAGTTGTTTGATACCATTTAGACTGCTAGAGTTCCATCTCATACAATCCTGGGATTTGCAGTTTTTTGAGCTATTTAGCAGAATCCTATATCCCTAACTAAACTACTAATCCCAGAATTGTATAGGATGCAGCACTGACAGTTAAAGTAGCATCAAAGTAATGATTACTCTGTAAATACAAAGTAATACAAAGTAACTGCTCTGTAATGTGATAGACAAATTACTCAGGAAAAGAACTGCTCTGATGGTCGGAATGGGATATAGACAGATGTAAACGTCACATTACACTTCTACTTTGCTTTTTTTCAAATAGCAGCCATAAGGGGCCCCTAAATTGCATTGGGATTAAAATGCAGGAACTTCTTCTGGCCCAATGCCTAAAACCTGATGGAAACATCTTTCAGCCATTATCTCTGGTTGTCAGCAGAATGGCCTTCATTCTCCTCATGCAGCTGATGCCAATTAAATGGTATTTCTGTCAGGTTTGGATCAGCAGAAGTTAGGATTCCAGCCAATATAGAGCCTTTGCAGACTGCTAGAAATAGTGCAAATTGAGTCCACTTTTAGGGTTAGGGAATCATGGGAACTGTATTTTATTGTGGCACCAGAGCTCTCTGACTGAGAAGGCTCAATGTCTCAGAAAAAAAACACAATTCCCATGATTCCCTAGCACTAACCCTAACCCTTAAAGTGGACTCAGTTTGCACTATTTCTGGCAGTCTGCAAAGGCCCATAGTCAGGAAAAAAATATTTAAAGCATTAACAAGCTGGGCTTTTTAAAACAGGGCCAGCATTGAAATATCAGCTTCTGTCATATCTGTGTAGTTGTATTAATGCCCATAGGTAGGTTTGATAGTATTTCATTTTACTTGCCCCAGTTATAGCTGGTAATACCAAGGTGTAAAAAATTATTTTAAAGGAAACATTTTGACAGAGGTCAATGGAAATGTTGATATATGGAGTATGAGTGTCAAGCTTTCTGTCAAGAATTATAGCATGTTACAATTTTAAAATAATTTTCTCTCATAAAAGAATTTGCAGGCAGCAAGGATTTGGTGTAATTGTAATTAACACAAATGGTTTTTATTATTTATTCCATTTATATGCTGCCTTTCCGCTGTTTTGGGACTCAAGGCAACTTACAAAGCTATGCCTTATCTATATGAGAGTCCAAATGCCTCACTACTTTCCAGATCAGCTGCACTGAAGTGGCAACTTTCGCTAAGGAATAAGTATACAATTGCCCCTCCTTTCTCGAGGATTTAAAGTGAAAGTCAATGGGGTGCACCCACAGGGGCGTGCCCCATTCAAGTCAATGGGGCTTGAATATTGCTGAATCTCCATTTTCGTGGGGATCCCCTGCAAAAACAGAGGGCCAACGGTACTCAGTTTCCGACTTGACTTACATGAATCAAATAGGAAAGGCTGCTTGTGCACTGGAGCACACATTGGACTTGTATCAGAAGTTAAGTGTTGAACATATCAAGAGCATGGAAACAGGCATACAAGGAACTGTGGTTATAATGCCCTCATCGCCTTTATAACATGTTTCAGAAACAATACCTGCTTGATAGATAGATTTGAAATACTGTGATTTGAAGATCTTTTCTTATAAGCACCATTTGCTAGCACATGTAATTTGTTGCCTATTTCTTTGTAGGAAAATTATTGGCTAGTTTGGCTCATACAAGAGCAGGTATTCCAGAAGCAATCACAAGTCTGGGAACTGTTCAGCGTCTTTGTTTTCATTTATATGCCAAGGAGGAAGAGGTAGATCATATTATGTTATTGTTGTTTTTATTTACCTCCATTGGTTGGTTGGGGGGAGAGAAATTGTCTTTTAGCCATTGTTCTGACTGCAGTTACATGGCATGCATTAAAAAGGTTAAGGCAGTGGTTCTCAAACTTTTGACCCTTGTGATCCCCATTACATCTACATCCAGGTGTTGTGCCTCCCCCCCCCCCCATGAAGTATATGAACAAAAACATTTTGCTTATATAGTGTTTGTATTTTCATTTCCACATTCATGTATATTCAAAATTTAGCATTTTATAAAGAAATAACATTGTTCACATTTGAAGTTTTAATTAAATAAATTCAATTTTTTACTCAATACATGTGTAAATTTTACACATAAAAAAAGTTTGGAAAGAGGAGGAGGAGGAGGAGAAGGAGGAGGAGGAGGACCTCCAAGTTTCACTCCTCCCCTTGAGCAACTCTCTCTCTGGGGGTTCCACTCCACTGTTTGAGATCCACTGGATTAAAGAGTAATTAATTAATATGACGTTACATTGAGTAGATGCATTTAGTTCTTCTTAACTTTAACTGAATGTAATGAGAACTTTGCACAGAGTTCCCTTTCCTGCAAGACTTCTTTCTCCCTTCTGCATTACAGAAGGAGGCAATTTTGCCTGTGGAAATAAATGTGGAACTGTTTCCTTATTTGAAGGGAATGGACAAACACACTTATCTCACATTTCTGTCTCTAAGCATTGCACTCTGAGATCCTATGTTATTTGTTTGTTTGTTTATTACTGATTGAAGCAAATTTTGGAATGGTGTCTTCAGATGTCAAAACAAACTGTATTTCAATTGTGTGAGCTAACACAGAACGTGGAAAAAATTTCATTTTCTCAAATCCTCCTCCAAGGATGGTACTCACAGCAACATACACTGGGCACAGAAATTTTGATTATGGTCTTTTACATCATTAATCAGCATTGGACAAATGACAAGCATGGCTGAAAGGATTGAAGGTGTACTAAATTCAGAGTGGGTTTTCTACTACCCTTCAGAATTGTTTATATAAGAATTAAAGTACAGTAGCTATGTTGACTTGTGGATAAGTTGACTCAGTTTTTAGGGGTCAGTTTTTTGACCAAAATTTCTAGACTTATTTATGAGTTTATACTGTATTCCCATTGTTACTGTTTTAATGTCTCACAATCTAAATAATCAGAGCTATGAAAATTCCTCTTAACTCAGACAGAAATCAGAATCCCTAAAGAGCCAAGCAACTTGCTAAAATACTATTCCAGTAAAATGGGACAAACAGCTATTTTTTTCTAGCCAAGAAGTAAACCTGTAACAGAACTAAAAAGGAAGTTCACTTGCCAATGCTCTCTTACAGTTGCTTCCATTCCTGCTGCCACCAGAAGTTTTTAAATAATAATAGTAATAAATAAATGAAACAAGTAACCTATGTTAACTTGAATGTGAGGTTCTTTCTCCTTCAGGTTCGTACAGCTGTGGCATCTGCTCTGGGATATTTAACATTTAACCGAACTGCATACCGCCATCTATTAGTACAATGTAGGAATAAGCCCAGGTTGTTCAGGAGACTTATAATGAATCTTAGCAAAGATGCAAGAATAAATGCAGACTTTGTAAAAGAATTTAGGAGACAAAAAAAGATTGGCCTCCCTTCTCTCAGGTAATGTTATATTTTTTTAAAGAGATTTTGTTGAATTTGTTGAAGGCTGTGCCTCAGTTGCTTGGAATATTGCAGATTTCTATTCAACAGTATGGGACTTCATGCTAACATAAGTGAAAATTTAGTTGTTCTTGTTTTTAAAATTCTTAACTATAATTTACAAGAAATTGCAATGGAGCATATGAAGATGACATGATATCATATAAAATCTAGTTGTTGTATGATATACTGCCCATATATGTGCCTGTTCCAATCATGATATGTCCAAGAACCTTTGTAAATGCTAGGCAAGTAGATACATCATCAAATTAGTTTAGGGAAGACTTTGCATAAGTTCCCCAACATAAAATCCTTACTGAGCATCACACAAGACATCTGAAGATAACAAAAAAGAACAAAGATTGACTCCAAATGTAAGAACTAACAAAACAAAGAAACTCAGAAAGTAACAGTACACATCATAAAACAGTATTAATCAATAAAGGATAAAAGTCATTACTATATATACTTGACAATAAGGCTATATAGGTTTTAAACAATTGCATAAAAATACTTGAGAATCAATATAAATTTCTTTAAGAGGGAAAGGACAATGAAAAGTTAAAAATAAATTAACATTAAAGAATTGCTTTTTCAATATGGCAGCTTGTTTAGAGCCAATCAATACATAATGTTATGAAAGAGTTAGGGCCTTTACAGACTGCCAGAAATAGTGCAGCTTGAGGCCACTTTAACTGTCCTGGCTCAGTGCTAGGGAATCATGGGAACTGTAATTTATTATGGCACCAGAGTTCTCTGACAGAGAAGGCTCAATGTCTCAGAAAAAAATACAGTTCCCATGATTCCCTAGCACTGAGTCAGGACAGTTAAAGTGGCCTCAAGCTGCACTATTTCTGGCAGTCTGTAAAGGCCTTTAGTTTTGCCCACTGTCCCTTAGTAAAGACAATTTACCAGAAAGCCTGAAATCTAGTCAGATTAGAGCAAACCGTTACTTAAAAAATTGATATGAATATGTAGTTCCTGAAGGCTAGACATCTGGTGCAAGAACAAGAAAAAAAGCTTTGGAAGTGTACCAGTCATCAAATGTATAAAGCAGTAGACAATGATGTCAGTGAGGCTTTGCCCCAGGATGTAATATGTCCCAGGTGCATACAGTGTGCGGTGTGCAAAAAAGAGCAAAGCTGACTCAGAGGAAGCTGATGAAACTTCAGTAGGAAGCTGTGTGCTAACAGTTCAAAACTGCATAGTCACTGTGGATATGTGGCAGGAAAATGATGAAACACTGGCAGGGGGTTGGGTCAGAATCCTAGCCAGATTTTGTGTATATAAGGAAGAATGTTCCAATGCATGGTGGTTAGGTGGATGTCGGTTGGTGGCAGAGCATTGTGTTGGATGGTGTAAATATTGCTGTATCGTGCTTGTAAATATTTGGTGCAACTAAGATTAAAAGCCTTTTCAGAAGAACCTCGGTAGTGTGAGTAAAACTCTGTTTGGATGAAGGAGTTTTTGCCTACAACTACTTCCAGAATTTCCACTGCCATTTGTTACGTGGCTATTTGTCTTCTGCATATGGACACAGTCTTCCACCTGTGCCAACAAATGATGGGCCTTTGCAGACTGCCAGAAATAGTGCACATTAAATTGAGGCACTGCCCTGGCTCAGTGCTAGGGAATCATGGGAATAGTATTTTTTTCTGGGACATTGAGCCTTCTCTGTCAGAGAGCTCTGGTGCCACAATAAATTACAGTTCCCATGATTCCCTAGCACTGAACCAGGGCAGTGCCTCAATTTAATGTGCACTATTTCTGGCAGTCTACAAAGGCCCTATGTTAAGGGAGAATGAGGAACCATTCAGATAACTGGGAGACATAGCATGTTTAACTGGTAAATTGGAAATATATGCTGGATTCCTAGATTCTTGATTATTGGCAAGAGCAAGGTGGAAACAGCCACTTCCTTATGCTGTTTCCACTTCATTCTTGCCAGCGATCAAGGCTGCAACAAGAACTTGCAACAGGGTCCTGCTTCTGGTTGTCACAGCCTCACTTGTTGGTAGAAGGTGGAAGCATCATTCTCCTTGGAATTCTCCTGATTGGAAGCGAAATGGACCTCCTTCACCCAATCCAGCAGCTGGCTCTAAAGGTGGACTGATGTGGGGTGGCATTTATGTAGGTTAACAGTAAGTCTTACTGAATGCAGATCAGTTGTGGATTCACAATTCTAGTTTAAGACTCTGCAAATGCTGTACTGAATACCAGCCATAGTTGTTATAAAAATCCTACTATTACTTTCTTCTTCAATTCCATATACTTCAGAGCATTGTGTCTTTAGGACTGCAGACTAACTTGTTCAAATTTCTTCTTTTCAGTTTGGAGATAAATGGAGGCCCACCTGCAGTTCCTATACACATAAGAGGTAATTTATGTCTAACACAACTCCCATTGGCTTTGCATTTTATGATTAGTTCTGTCCTTGTAGCTACTTAGCTGCATTCGCTCATTAACTCAATATAGACATGTATATACAGCAGTGTACTACTCACATGTATCCCAGCAGGTGCTTACTATCAGATCAAAAAGAACAAGCAACCAATCATGTGAGGGATCCTGAGTACACTGGTGAAAATTTTAGAGAAATGGGTGCCCATTCTGTTAGAATCAACTGTTGCCTGATGCTGCCTTTAGAAGGGGGGCATTGGGCAATGCATGTTTCCAACTGATTGTGAAACATGTGCATAGCTCCCCAGCCCAGTAGAGGATCCATATGATGAACTCAGCACCTATGCATCTTCATCACTTTCTGTTGCTCTACTGATTTCAGTAGTTTAACTCAACAACATGTAATTTATTAAGAATTTTCACTCTTACGAAATAGTAGTTTTTGGGACCAGTATCCTCAGACTGTATCCAAACTGATACATTCATTCCAAGCATTACATTTAAGTCATTTTCCAAATTTACAAATGATCGATTATGAAACTTGCGCTAGCCTAGGGGGGAAAAAAACTCTTTAAAGATATTGGGGAAGGGGGGAGAACACCAAGGATTTCTTTCCTAAGAACAAAATTTCAATTTTAAATTTATAAATGTTTTTGATGTAATATCAAATAAACCAAGTCTAACAAATCTTTTAAAACAGGAGAACACTATATTTAAAACACTATATTTTTCACAAAAATGCCAGGAACTAGCAATAGCAATAGCAAGTGCATTTCTATACCACTTATCAGTGCACTTAAGCACTCCCTAAGCAGTTTACAATTTGTAAGCTAATTGCCCCCAACAAGCTGGGTACTCATTTTAGCAACCTCAGAAGGATGCAAGGCTGAGTCGAGCCTGCTGGTATTGAACTCACAACTTTGTGGTTTGTGAGTGAGTAGCTGCAGTACAGACATTTAACCACTGCACCAGCAGAGCTCCTAGGTAATATGAAGATTTGTATGCAGGTCTACAGAATGATGATATATTATAGGCATATACAACACTAAATCCAAGATACATTTCTTTATGTAGCAGATGCTACCACATAAATTTTGCATTTAATCAAAACATGTAATTTTGTGGCATTCTCTTAAAACCCAACATTTTTTATGCCAGAGAACTGTCTCAAATATTATGCTTTCAGTGCATAAATGAGTAATGTTTTCACTTTCTAGACAAATCAAGAAGTACTGGTGTCAAAGTTTACAAAGGAAAGTGTCTTCCAAAAGATTCTCTCTTTTTGATGCCCACAACTCATCTAATGGGAAGATTGAGAAACGTGGATAAGCCCCGAGTTCCGGCCTCTGGACACTATCCCTTTCCACATGTCACAACATCAGACCTCATTCAAGTTTCAAGACCAAGAATTGTTAACATTCGTGTGCTCCAGCAACATTTGTTAGAAAAGAAAGCCTGACTACAGTGCCGACACTGCAGGGGTCAAGAAAACAGGAGTTGCTGTGAATACCTTTAGCCTATAGTTGAATTAGAGTAAACATTACTGCTGTGCCCACAAGAGATTTGCACAAAAATGGAAGAAGAAAATCGATTTATTAATAATACAAACATCTGCTGCAGTGATAGAGAATAAAAGCATAAGCAATTAAATGTATAAAAACAATTTACATGCATTATTAGAGAGGGGAAAGTTAATTTTTTTTTTCATAGCATGGTGCACAGAAACATAATTATCTTTTAACACCGACATCTTTTAACATGTTTCTCAGTGTCACCCTATATGCAGTGATTAGGGGGAAAAGATCAAACTGAGTCAGTAGCCTAAATATTATTGGTTGTCCCAACTAGAGTAAACGCATGAAGTAAGTGATGATGTACATGTTGACCTACCATTCAACGCTTGATTCAATGGGTCTACTCTACTGGGACTAGCAACTGAATGTAAGCCAGTGTGCCCAACTTCAGAGTAAATTACTGGTAGTTCTGTGTTCAAACCAGGGGGACCCTTCATCCTACTCCTTTGGGATGAGTTATTTTTCTTGGGTTGGCAGGTGGAGCATTTCCCCCCATGTGGGTTTATCTCTACATGTCAAACCGATCAGGCCAGAGTCAAAGTTTTTTTCTTGTTATAACAGTTGAGACTCCCCCTTCTTTATCAGTTTTTATTTTCCTGCTGTGCAAAATCTGACATGAGAAAATAAAATGGAAATAAATAGTAGTAGGGTAGAATGGAGAAAGGTAAAATATTACAAACTGCCTCCCAGATGACCACTACCCAAAGTGTCTTTGCAGAAGAGTGAAAAGAAGCACTATGGGGAAAATTCAGTTATCCAGCAATAGTCAGACTGAGGAGATTGAAAAACAGGTACAAATGAAAAATGGGAATGGGCCGAAGTTCAGCTTGACACCCAAGGACACAGTAAAGGAACTTTCAAAATTGAAAAAGAAGAAAAATTCAGAAGAAAAAAATGGCTACAGAGCCAGGATACTTAAATAAACTGGAGAAAAACACTGCAGTAATGGTGAAATCTCCAAGTGATCAGTCTGTCCACCATTTTAATGACAGTGCCAAAGCAGCAGCTTGAACCACCATGTTGAGTACGCAGAGACAGGGGCTGGGGAAGGAGCCAGAAAGGGAGATAGCACGCGCAAACCATCTACAGCAACACAAAATATAAAGGTGGAAAGGAGTAAAACCAAAGCTGTAAGGGCAGAAGAAACATAGGAAATACATGATATAAGCTGCAACAAGTTAGGAAGAGAGAATGCATACAGACAACACAGGCCTCTATATGTGCCAGAGGTGCATAAGAGATAGGACTTCATGACATATTTACAGGCAATGTTCTGAGAACTACCAAAACAGAGACAGTCATTCAAATTTAGTAATGTGGGGGCTGGACAGGGTGTAGGAAGGAGGAGAATGAATGAAAGAGTAATAAATGAAGCGCATTTACAGGAGGAACATGAGGAAATGTTAGGAAATAGTAGAATTCAAAAATATAGCCATGTTAGTCTGTGGAATCAGTATGTAGAGAGATCTTGTAGCACCTTTGGGACTAACTGAAAGAAGTTGGCAGCATGAGCTTTCATAGACTTCAGTCTACGCAAGCTCATGCTGCCAACTTCTTTCTTTCAGTTACAGATAAAACAGACTAGCCCGAAGCAGTGGCTTCCCGGTGGCTTGGGGGCATGGCATATGTGTGACACATGCCCCCAAGATGCTGGGAACACGCTGTGAAGCCACCCTGCTGCCCACATAGTGGCAGTTTTTCGGCGTTATGGAGGCATGACATTTATGGATGCCACATGCTGCAGGAGCACTGAAAAAGTGCTGCAGTGATGGCAAAGCTGGCTTTTTCCCAACTCAAAAAGGATAGGCTTTCTGCCATTTGAGCCGGGAAAACGCTGGCTTGGGGGTGTGGTACAATGGGACAAAGAGCATCTTTAAATGTGACTGCATGATGGATTAAGGTATGCATTTTCCAATGCTACGGTTTAGAGGGGAAGCCTAGATCTAAAAATGTGTGGTCACACTCAACAAGATCAATGGCTATGACTATGGCATATGCAGTCTCAACATCTTTGCATGATGTGTGTGAAGTAGCAGGATGGAGTGAGATGACAATTTTCATCAAACATTACACATTAGACAAACATGGATCAGCACAGGCTTCCTTTGGAAGAACAGTGCTACAAGTGGTAGGTCAAAAATAGGTTAAATGAAGTAGTCCATGTTGATGTATGGGTTTAGGTAGATCCCAAATGTGATGGATTCCTCCATCTGCCTTCCTGAATATGAGAAGTTGTACTTACTGAGAAGGTTCATTCTGGGATGGCAGGAGGATCAATCCATGCCCTCCCTTGGTACTAATAATAACAAAATATAAGGGAGGTGGGTACAGAGATAGGTACTTTGATATGAAAGGATTTAGATTAAGTGTTTCAACCACAAGTCAGAGATAAAGACGTAGGAATGTTAGGTAGGCCTAAATAATGAAAATGATGAAGAAAGTGGGAGTCTCAGTGGTTGCAACAGAAAAGGAATTGACTCCCGCCTGATTTTATTTATTTGGAATATTTATACCCCGCTCTTCAGCCAAAAGGCTCTCAGAGTAGCTTCAAATGGTTAATTAGACATTTTCCTGCCCTCAGGCTTACAATCTAAAAAGACAAGATACAAAAGGAGAAGGGAATGGTGGTTGGGGAGGCAACTAAGTCCAGCAGATCTTCTCTCCCTCTGAAGCTTGGATCAAGGCAGATGGACTGGAGGAAGGGCCCTTCTTCCCATTTTGGGTAGGCCTCATGGAGCTGGCCTGCCCTTTTCTACCTCTGGATGATGGTGGATAGAGGGAGGGTCTTCTTCTTTTTCAGGCTAGGCCCGATGGAGCTGACTTGCCCTTCTCTACTTCTGGATGATGGTGGAGGGAGGGAGGGCCTTCTTCTTTATCAAGCTAGGCATCATAGCATTGGGTTGGCATATAGGAATAAACCCAAACGTGGTGGATTGCTTCTCCTGCCATCTCAGAACTAACCTTCTTGGTAAGTACAACTTCTTGTTTCCACACTCAAACCACAGCTACCCCAGGAGTAAACATTGTAACTGCTTCATTTTTAATTACATTTCCACTAAACATGATCAAAGTGGCCAATGCAGGAGAATAATCAAACCAGTCTTGTACTCTTTTAAACTGTAATTTAATATTAGGAGCAGTGGTTGTTACAAGATTGTGAGCATAAATCAGACTTGTTAAACTTTAGTTAATATGATTCTGTTAACTTTCCCCATAACAGAGATATAAAGGCTTGTGACACTATCTTGGCAAAGTTAAGACTTTGAAGTCTGACTAATTTTAGTGGGAGAGAAGCAAGAATATTCTTAACCTGTGAAAAGAGCTGGACTGAAAAGAGCCAAATAATGCTGGATTATGTCTCAGATGACAATCCCAACCTTTACCCAATTTAATGGGTAAAGTTAGTTAGGAGGCTTTGCTTCAAATGATTACATACTAATATATTTTGAGTCTTCTTGTAGAGCAGGCCTGCACAACATATGGCCTGGGGGCTGCATGCAGCCTGCCAAAGGATTTTAGGTGGCCCATGAGGATGTGGAACAACTTCAAGGATCCTCCGCCGCTTGGCAACCTCCTGAAGAGAGGGCTATGTGGAGGAGAAGGAGGAAGGGCACACACTCGCCTTGCAAGGCTTCTCTGCCACCTAGTTTTCTCCTGAGGAAAAGGCTAGGCAGCTGAGAAGGAGGAACACATGCAAACGCTTGCCCCTCAAGCCCCCTCTGCTGCCCGGCTTTCCTCCAAGCAGGCCAGGAGGCGGCAGAGGAAGACAGGCAAACTCTTGCCCCGCAAGTCTCCTCCACTGCCCTGCTTTCTCCTGAAGAGAAGTCCAGGTGGCAGAGGAGGAGAATGGGCAAGCACTCACCCTGCAAGTTTCCTCCACTGCTCAGCTTTCTCCTGAGGAGAACGGATGGAGAAGGACAGGCAAGTGCTTGCCCTGCAAGTCTCCTCCTCCACCCAGCTTTCTCCTGAGAAGGCTGGTCAGAAGAGGAGGAAAGAGGGGTAAACATTCGTTCCTCATGGGTCCTCCATTGCTTGGTGTTCTCCAGAGGAGAAGTCCAGTGAAAGAGGAGAAGGACAGGCAAGGCTCCTCTGCCACTTGGCTTTCTCCTGAGGAGAGGGCTGGGCAGAGGAAATGGATGGAATTAATATTAATTAATACTAATCAATATTTAATTAAAATCTATCTGCAGCCTGAAGAAGTTTAGCCTATTTTAATTTTGGCCCCTACCTAATGCCAAGTTGTGCAGATCTGTTGTAGAGGCACAGGAATCAATCTGGGAACAGAAATGTGTCCTCACCATAAAGATATACTTTCACATTAATCTTAGTGGTCATGGAAAGAAAAGGTTGCTTACCTGTAATGAAAGCCCCCTGCCTCACTGCACAGCCTCTGAAGCCCTCCTTGGATGGCTGTTCCATGTCTCATGGAGAATGGTCAGGAACATAAAAGTGACTATGTCGCTGCAGCCAGATGTGAAATGATTACAGAAGTGTTGTAGAACTTTGAAAGATTTCAGCACTGATGTAATTCAGAGGCTGTATAGTAAGTCCGGGGTGGTGCCTAATGTAGGTCTGCATGTAGAATTACTACACTGCACAGAGCCACACAAGACTTACAAAGTAGGTATCACATTACAATGGATTTCACATTTTCCAACACTCTTTGGAAACAGGAATGGAATGTAAATTTTTATCCTAATTAGATTCCCCTATGCTAGTATAGCCAGGTGGTGTGGTGGCTTAACTAGAACTGAGTGACCAGGGTTTGAATTCCCGCTCAGCCATGGCAACCTACTGGGTGACCTTTCTTATAATAACTGATTTAATATAAAAACCCCTTTTTGTGGGTCCCTGCCATGGCCCTGGACCGCCATGGATTCAAGGCACGTACATCATGTAGGCAACTGAAAGGTCACATTTGCACTTACAACAATTTGCAGATCAAAAGGGCCAGGCCTAAGAGCTGCAAAGCAGGACATTTGCACCTAGGAGATTTATGGGTACCAGTCAGGATGTGTCTGATTGAAGATGAGATAACATTAACATCCCATCTCCTCTGCTTGGAAATTGTGTACTGATTTGGAATCCTTTGCAACCCTTCACCTCAGGCTAGGTTTAAGGGTATAAAAGATCCCCAAAATCTCAGGCACATTGGGGCTGGTTAGATTTCATGGTGACACTGAACTATGACTTGGGTCCCGGCCCTTTCCGTTGTCCTTTCCCTTTCATAACGGTTGAGTCTATTCATTTTCATTTATTGTTGGAGCAGCCTCCTTCAGGTAATTATCACCATTAGAAAGCCTTCTGTTCTCTCTCCAAGCTAACTACTTTATTCCTGAGTTCTTGTGTGTATGATTGAATGTTAGAGTGTCTTTGTATGTTTGAATCCCCAAATAAATTGTAGTTCATTGGAAAGCTTTGTCTCTATCAGATTATTCCCTAGCCACCTCTGTAAACACAGGATAAAAGATCCCATTGAAGACTTGGACTTTAGTAATTCCCCAGGCTCAAGTCCTTCTTACACCCTAGACAAGTCACACTCTTTCAGCTTTAGAGGGAGGCACTGGCAAAAATCCCTCTGAATAAATCTTGCCATGAAAACCTTGATAGGCTTACCTTAGGGTTGCCATAAGTCAGAAACAACTTGAAGGCACACAACAGCAATAATCCTAGTATATAAAACAGTTATTAAATTGCAGACAAGGGAACTTTAAATATTTGGCCAATCATATTAACTAAAGAAAGAGTAAAGTATGCTTAAGATAAATCACTATACAGCATTCCTGCATCAACCATGGACTTGTCATCCATGGATCTGAGCTTCCATGGATGGCAAGCCCCAGCTTTTTCAATGGGTGTCCATGCATGCAGCTGCACAAGCATGCACATGAGCCCATTAAAAAGAACGGGTCCTGTGTTTTTTGCTATCTGTGGGGGGAGGCAGATCTCGAATGAATCCCCTGCGGATAGCAAGGGACTGTACAATACTGAACAAAATTATGAACTAACTCAAAAACGATTAACTTTTCAAACTTTAATGTTTGAAACTCCACATTTCAAAAGTTTAATTAAGCAACTCCTCCTACAAGTAGTTTCCTTGGAAAAAGCCAGACTTGTTATTCATTTAATCAAAGGACTGCATACACACATTAACAAAACAGGATAAAACATTTACTGTATATACTCATGTATATGACTAGAAATTTTAGTCAAAAAACTGATACACACCCCAAACCAGATTCAACCTATCTAAAGGTCAATGTTAGTACTGTACTTTAACTCTTATTTTAAAAAAGGATCCATCCCCTGGTGAAAGACAAGAGCGCAATCTGTCCTGGAAGCTCTGACATACCTCTATTCTCTCATCCATCCAGCCTTTAGTTTGAGCACAAACAGTGATGCTTGCTGGAATTTTGTAAGTTCTTTGGCATTGTTTTCCTTTGCTTTATCCTTTAGATCATTTGTTATGTGGCCCTAGGTTTTGCCCTCGACTTATCCATGGGTCATATAAAAATCCTTAATTTTGGCCCCAAAACTTGCCCTCGACTTGTACATGACTTATAGTCGAGTATATACAGTAGAACTGACTTGTGCTGTTTGAGTTTTTCATTGTCAGATTCAAAATAGGCTTCTAGGACAGCACAAAATACCCCAACAATGACACAGTGTATTAGAGAAGTTGCAAGGCTGAAGGTAACTGGTAGGAAGTTCTTGTCAAATGCATTTGATGGTGAAAGTTTTCACTTTTCACGAATATTTCAGAATATCAGGAGATCTAGTGCTGGCACTCTGATGGATGCTTCTTTGACTTGATCTGAGATGTCAGTTCCCAGAGGTGCTCTAAGAAGTGCCAATTAAAAAATATATATTTAATGCACAGGCCTTTATAATTACATTATAAGTGACATGGCACACACATCAATAGCTGACATTATGAGTGCATATATTTTGGTTTCTACAAGTTCTGCATAAGCAATGAAGACTACTATGTAATTACCCAGTATCTCTTATCATTCTTTAATCCAGTAAGAATTCATCTAGTATATTCAGTGCTACACAGCTATATTTTACTATTATCACACTATCCCCATTAATTTCAAGAAGAAATATTTTGATTTTCTTATTGCGTAGTAACAACTGGCTTTTTCTATGCATTTAATTTAAACCTCTATTATCAAGTCTCTTAATGCTTTGCCTAGGAGTCTTCAATTTCACCCAAGTACTTATGGTATCTGTGTATAGAGTTCTGAATTGGTTACTTTTTGAAGAAAGAAATAATATAATTTTCAAAGGTTTTTTTTTGGCCCTGGTTCCATTATTTCCAAGACTAATTCCCCATTTCAAAGTTTTCAACAGGTCATTCTTTCTTCTTGCTGCCTGAGAAGGGAATGTTTCCACCAGAGAGAATTATAAGGCCCTTAACTACTACATAGACAGAATAAATGAATTAGCATATTTTCCCTGACACATTCAACCATGTGGGAAATGATCAGATGATGCTACAGCCAGTAATGTATTTTCATGGTCTACATCTTCATACAGTTATTTGTCTAAGAAGGAATCCAAAAAGAAAGAGAGGCAGATACTTTGGTTGTTCAGTGGGAAAGAATCTCTCTTGCTTCTTAGAGTGATGAAGGATTGCAAACTAGGCATTCACTCGTATGTTTAAAAGGCTAATAACACATGACTAAAATTCCAGTAGATTTAGGCGTTCACCTATGTTTAAAAGACTAGTAACATATGGCTAAAATTCCTGTGGAATTAGACTTGAAATTGGAGAATGTTCTTGAGATTATCTTCTTGTTCTCTGTTTTAATTACGTAAATTCTTATATTTTTTTCCTTAAATTGGCAACACCCAATCCCTAGTCTGTTTTAAAACAGAGAATTTCATTTATTCAAGCAACTGTTGAAAAATAGTGTATTGTTCTGCTGTAGAGCTAACTGCTTATTTCTTCACTTTAATTTCTATGGTAAAAATAGAAAAGAAGAGGGATTCAGCTAGCCTGAATTTCATATTTTTGCCTCAAAGTTAATAGAAAGGCATATGAAATAATGAGGATTAGGCACATCTTATTATAAACACAGTGTATAAGTTAGGCCTCCCTCAGTATGGAGTTAATGAAACGTGGAAGATCTGAATATGTGGTCACCTCCTGCCAGTCTGTGAGGAAACTGCCATGTTGTAATGATTCCAGGGCCCTGATCCACTCAGTTAGTTCCCAAGCCAACTAAAGCTCAAGGGCTGTCGAAATGAAATGAAGTCACAGATACACCAAGACAGTTCATGTGTATTTTTCCTGAATGTTTTAATTGGCTCAAATGAAGAGTTCAGGTGGCCATCTTCAGTTTTGAATCAGAAACTGTAAACACAGTCACAGCAGGGAACTGCCTATTTGGGAGTGAAAAAGTCAGATACAAGGCTAAGAGCCCAGGAAAGGTCATTGACATACTAATAATATAAATTTGCTTCTTAGAAAAATAACATAGTCTATATTTTTCCCCAAGCTTAGAATTGTAACAGGGCCTTTAAAAAAGTAGATGGCAAAGTATAGGAGAGAAAAAACAGAATAGTCTATATGGAAGGAAAAAATCCTCCATTTTCTCTTTAGATTGTGATTAGAAAAAAACAAAAACATTACAAGTGTCCAGTCACATGTTATCAGCAATTGTGAACACTCCTGAATCGCCAATTTTATATGGAGGGGTGGTGGCTCATCCCAAATCCTAGATTTATGTAGGGCGTTATAGAAAGAGGAGGGGGAAGTAAGAGGGAGGAGGAGAAATCTTACACAACACTACATAAAGACTAGAGCTAATAAAACTGAGGACAACATTGATAAAAGTAGTTATGCAACTTACTTTGGTTCATATCTTACACCTTCTGTATTATATAAAATACCCAATCCTGCAGAAAGCCTTTCAATGCCATTCCTAAAGAAAGAACATTTGAGTAAAACATCTACAATGAACTATTTCATTTCTTTCTTACATTAATCTGAACTCAGTACTATTATGCAGATATAACCTGGAGAGAATTTTTAGCCAAGCTCACTGAGAGTCTCTTGAGGTTTTACTCAAGACATTCTTCTTGCTAGTTTATGAATCTTCAACTGGAGATGGTGCAACTAAATACAAAGCATACTACATATGAAATGACCTACACTTTGGCCTTCTTCATTTTTCACTGAAAACCAACAGGCACTTTTCTTTCTGCAAAAGAGTGATGTCACAGGGCCACTTCACACATGCCAAACCGCACAGGCAAGCCTTCCCCAACTTGGTGTTCTCTGGATTATTTTAGTCCCATCACCCTTACTGATTGGGGGTGGTAGTGGTTGTAATACCAACACATCTTGAGGGCACCAGCTTGGGAAAAGCAAGGGCATGCATTTATGCAGGAAACTGCAAGCAACACAGTTCATCTCTACTGATGTCAAGTTCACGCTGTTGACATATGGACACTGCAAAATATAAGGATATCACACACATAGGGAATATGCAGTTTTCAACACTTAAACAGTGTGCTACAACCAACATAGCGTTTTCAGATTAACCATGTTGCTCCATAATTGTGTAGCACATTCAGAACCAAGTATTCTTGCTTACCATGCAATCATAACGCCATTGTCAGTGCACAGCCTTGGAGGTGGACATACCAAGGTGGCATCAGTGGCATTTCCTACAATCTGTAGAGCTTTGCGAATATACTGGTTACTTGCAACACCTCCTGAAGCCACCTGAAAAGTGTTAAAAGTCAGAGGAACTCTTGATAATGTCAGTTAAAAAGCTGCGTCTTACATTCACAATAAAAGTGTGTGTGGGGGGGGACATCATTACACAAGGAAAGAGATGGGAATCATGCAGAGCCCCAGATGTTGCTGGTCTGCATTTCCCAGCAGCCCCATCCAGGACAGCCAGTGGTGAGGGATACTGGCATCTGCCATCTAACAACATTTGGAGAGTGCATTTTGTCCACGCCTATACAAGGATGATTTCAAAATCAGCTGGATTCTAACTGTGATACAAAGAAAAAGAATAAAGCTACACCATACACTGTTGAGTTGTAGAGGCATCAAAATTTCAGTGCTGCAGAAGAGGTATCCTGTACCTCCTTGCTCAATGCCCCTTGTCCCCCAAAGCTGACCTGTTGCACATCTGGAGAAAAGGGGAAGAAGGAACAGCCTCCACTGCTGGACAACAGCGAATATGGTATACTCTAGTAGAGACGTATGCTTTGCCAGTGGGCTCAATAGATTTCAGCCTAACTTACTTTTATGCAATATGTGTAAATGATGCTGAGTCAATATTCTGGCTTAGTACTGGACATTTGGGGGAACTTTTATACTTTGCTTCCATATGAGCTAATTCATCTAATCTTAAACTGCTATGATGTTCATTTTAAGGCAAAGGCATGAAGTTTGTTATTCTAATCAAAATTGTTCCAACTTTCCAACCTTAAAATTTCAGTCTTGCAATTAAGGCAGAGCTGATCATTATTTTTCTACATCCATTAAGAGTGAACTTGTTTGTCAGTGTTTTGGACTCTACCAGTAGTCATATTTTGGCTGCTTATCTAAATGTTTTTTTGTTTGTTTGTTTTTTGTTCTCTGGTCTGAAACTGAAAATGTAATCATGTATAAATGCTTCTCTATTGTTTGTTTGTTTATTTATCTACCACATCTCAACCTACTTGTGTCCCCAAGGCAATGTACAATGGATACAAATAATCAAATATACCAATAAAAACATTGAAAATCAGACTAAAAAACGCCTTTAAAATAGTTTTTAATGTCTCACTTCTCTAATAAATTGAGTTGTAGATGCATCAAAATTGTTTTTGTTCTTGTTGAGTTCCTTCAAATAATTTCTAATTTATGGCAACCCTATCACAGGGTTTTCTGGGGCATAGAGTGTGTAACTAGCTTACAGTCAGGTAGTGGGTTTCCATGGCCAAGAGGGGGAACTGAACCCTGATCTCCAGAGTTCAAAGCTCAAACCACTACACCATTCTGGCTCTTGCATCAAAAAATACCACATTTAAAATAAAGGCAGCACTATTTGGTTTGGATCCAAAATTAGGTTCACAAAACTGTGCTGCTGCAAGTGAACATCTCTAACCTTTCCTCCCTACAGTAGCCCCAACAACATCTGAATAATGCTACACAGGGGGCCAGGTGATGTTGCTGAATGCAGTCACCTGTTAAACAGAGGTTGAAGGAACCGTCTCCAAAAAATAGAAGCACCTTTCACAAGCAGAATCCTTTTGTCCCTGAAATGCAAATCCTGGATCTATTTCAATAAATATACATTCAAATGATTATACTAAACTGTCTCATAGCCAGTGGATAAGAAATACATAGGTTGGGCCTTGGTACAATGCACTCTTAATTGTGGTCTCCAGTGCAAGAGCTAGATACCCCAATGGGAGCAATATCACCCACGGCGGGCTCTTAAATTTCAAAATCCATACTTTTATTTTTTGTTTTGTTGTTAAGCAATCCAGTTGCATGAAACAAAAACAAAACAAAAAAAATTAAAAGGATGAACCTTGTAATTTAAGAGCCTAGCCCATGAATTTCTAATACACCAGTTTAGACAACCCTTTCAGCCTTTCAGGCTTGCTTAAATTCCTTCTTACACTGATTGGTCATTTAAAAAGTACCGTACTACAAAAAAAGGGTATTCTGTAACTGATAATTTAACATGTTCTGGATGAGAAAGTAACATTTTCAAAAGATTCTCTTATTTCAGTGCATTTCTGTTTTTCATTCCTAATCATCAATATAGCAATTTATATCATTTTTTAATGTAATACATACCAAATTTTGTAATCCATTTCCAACTGTGATTTACAGTATGCTATAGTGTTTGAGTATCTCTTATCTGAAATGCTGGGGGCCAGAAGTGTTTTGGATTTTGGGATTTTTTGGATTTTAGAATATTTGCATATATACAATGAGATATTTTGGAGATGAGACGAAGTCTAAACATTTGAACAGTTTAGATTTTGGAGGATTTTGAATTTCCAGATAGGTGATACTCATTTGATGTTCCTCTCTGAGAAATGCACCCTGGACTCTAGGGGCAGGTCTTGCCTATTGCTGATCACTAAAAATATATGTCTAGCGTCAAGTCCAAGTTGACTTATTTTATTTGTTTGTTATTTTACCTCAAAGATTTATATCCCACCTTTCTCTCACAATGGGATTCAAGGCAGTTACTGAATGTGTTACTGACTGAGGGCCTGAACAGACTGCCAGAAATAATATAGCTTGAGGCCACTTTAACTGTCCTGGCTCAATGCTAGAGAATCATAGGAATTGTATTTTTTTTCTGAGACATTGAGCCTTCTCTGTCAGAAAGCTCTGGTGCCACAATAGACTACAGTTCCTATGCTTCCCTAGCACTGAGCCAGGGCAGTTAAAGTGGTCTCAAGCTGGATTATTTCTGGCAATCTGTTCAGGCCCTGAGTCTGAGTCAATCAACTTGAGTCTACATCACTGCTAGTTTGCAATCTTGGCTTGTAAAAGAAGCAACAACTAGGAAATTCAGTATGGATGACATGCTACTCAAATTATTTCTGGTTTGTTTAATCAGTTGCACCAAAGAGAATAACCAAGTGGAATGAATAGAATTTGCTAAAATCCTGGTTCTCATTCTGGCTTATCATCTGGCTGTCACTGTGTCCAACAAGTAAAAATAAAATTGACCCAGAGAAGGGCAAACAAGTAGTCCCCCTGTACCTTGATATTATCCAAATGTGTGCACAGATTTGGATTCACAGATTTAGTGTATTTTATTTCTCTCATATGAATTAGCAAAGTCTGATACTACCTGGTATCTGTCTGCAACCCAGATCAGCACTTTCTGAATCTAAAAGTACAAATAAAGGGCGGGGGGGTTGTTATAGCTACATCTCCCAATGTGACCCCTCTAAAACCACCTTAGAAGCCACAAAACTGGGTCCTGTCAAAACTGCTTGTCACAGAGCAACCCACTGCTGGGAAAGGGCTGGAAGTGTCTTCATTTATCGCCTCACCTCCAGTGCTTCAGAAATCCTTACGCTGGTGCAGCTGCCTGGCCTCTAACGTGGGTTTCTGGGGACATTCTTAGTCGTTGCAGTGGTACAATGACCATAAATGCAGACTCCATATATTTATGATATGATAAATATGGCTTACAACATCATAAATATTCAACAGAATGCCTATCTAAATGGGCAGCACATGCACATGCACACACATACTAAGAAAATACATGTTTACCAAAGTTGCTTTCTTTTGTGGTAGTATACCCTTCTTTCTGCAGAAGAGGAGTGCTCGGTGTGTTCGCTTAGCAATGTGAGCAGTCACTGCATATTGGACTGCGGCAGCAAGATCTGAAACACAGGACAGTAGCTGACCTTCCTGAAGGCCTGCAGAAATTATGATTAAGAGGATTTTCCAAGCATATGTACACAGACTACACCCATAATTTGAACCAGGACTGTTCAAGATAATACCTTCTGTCTTTTCTTTCTGTTCAATCATTCTAGTGACTTGGCTCTGAAGTCCAGCAAAGGAGAAGTTGCAGTCAGAATGTCGCTCCATGGGGACTTTGAATTCATAATGTAGCCCATTTCCCTGCTGGGCCATTTTTTCTACTGCTTTCCCACCACTCAAACCAGAGCAGCCTGGGTGCTTTTGTAAAGAAAGTCTTCTGGCTACCTTTAAAAAAAAAAGGAAAGAAAACCAAATCAGTAATAAAATAAATGTTCTGTCCTTAAGTCAGTCAAAGTGATTAATTAGCAGAGAGATGCCGTAAAGAAATTCTCACTCTGGCAAAATAAGAATTTTTTTTAACACTAATCAACAACTCCTACAGAAATCTGTTAATGTAACTTTTTATTTTCCAGATGACATGGAAGTCAGTGTAATGTAATGATTTGAGTGTTGGACTATCACTACAGACCAGGGTTTGAATCCCCAGTCAGCCATAGAAAGTCACTGGGTCATCTTGGGCAAATCACTCTCTCATCCTCAGAGGAAGGCAAAGGCAAACCCCTTTCTGAACAAATCTTGCCAAGAAAACCCCTTAGAGTCGCCATACATTAGAACAACAGATGATACATACATGTGTGACCTGGTGTGCAATCTTCTTTTCTATTGCTGAAACAAACTAAAAGCGTTGTTTAGCCAACAAAGCTATTAACAGTGCATGGGATTGTTCTGGCTGGTAGCCAGCGATGAGACATAATGGGAGTATCATTCATCAACATGTGGATGGCCAAAGGTTGTCTTATTTATATGTTTCATTTAAGACAGAAATGCTGGGGGGAAAACCAAGTCACCAATAGTACAAAAACTATGAAAGTGTGAATCTAGCTGTCTCCTCTGAGCTTCAGCTTGTCATCCAAGTTGCTGGCTTGAGCTGTGGAAGGCATGAGGCCTGCCTGGAGAACAAAACTTGTCCCCACATTTTGCTTGTCCAGTAACCTTGTTGATGAATACAGTGGGGTTCTGGCACACTCTGTACCACACAGACCACTGCTGAGTATAGAATAACTAGAATCAATCTATTATTATGGCCCACCATATAGTAGCATGCAGCAGAATAGAGGAAAAGGATCCCTCTTCCTTTAACTGAATCCCCAAGCTCTGATATGACAGTTATAAAGTTCATCCTTTATCTAATTAACTTGATAAAGCCACCATGTAGCTCAACAAAAACCTTATGTATCTGGAGGAAACATTTTCACAACCATTTCCTGAAATGAAAACTCTGATAGAGAGTACTCAAGTTGTAATTAATACAGATTAGTATTCTGGAAAGATTGGCCTATGTTAACAGAATTACCTTATCCAGCATGTCCCCTGGTGCAATGTCCAAAGTCTGTCCAAGGAGAAGAAAATCTGAAACTCCTTGTGCTACAGCCAATATACAATGACCACCAGAGAGCAAAAGTACTAGGAATGGAAACTCTACGGGGTTGGTCAGCCTAACAGTCAGTGCATGTGCCTCCATATGATGGATAGGGATGAAAGGCTTCTTGTATTTCTCCACCAGTTCTAGACTATAGTCCAACCCGACTCCAAGGCTTAAAGCAAGTCCTGGTTTTACAGTTGTTGCAACAGCCGAGACCTCATCCATATGAAGTCCACTGACAGAGAGTGCTTGTTGTACTATCCTCACAATGTTTTCTTGGTGAAGCTGTTGTGCTACTGGAGGAATAATTCCACCTGTCCTAATTAAAAAACAAACATGTACATAACATTCACATTAAATCAGTTGGCCCCACTTAAAAACTCATATGTAGATGTTTATATTCTGGCTTGTCATTCGTTCCTTTCTCTAACCTCTCTTACACAGTTGTTTGCAAAGTCCACTAAGGCCCAAAACAGACGGGCAGACGGGGGTGACTTCGTGGCGTTTACATGACGGACATCCCCGGAACTCCCTGAAGCCATCCTGGGGCCACGCTTAGGCCACCTAAGATAGCCCCAAACTGGCCCCAAAAGGAGCAGATCTTTTTGGGGCCGTAGGAGGAGGCGCCTTCAGTGCTGTGGCATGTGTTTGCTGCAGCCCTGGGGCATCTGGGCTCGGAGCGGCTTCAAACCGCTTCTTCTTGCCCATCTATGGGCCTCGGCAGACGGCTTATTGAGCCGTCTCCGAGGCAAGGAAGAGGAGGGACAGCCGCACGCGCGGCGCCCCTTCCTCTTCCTGAGGTCGTCCTCGGAGCCGCCGGCCCTCCGCACGTCCGGCGCTCCGGGGACAACCTCCCGCCGCAGTGACCGCACGCGCTGCGGCGGAAAAGTCAGTGAAAGTGCGCCCGATGTTTTTAGGGCGCACTTTCAGTGACTTCTGAAAGGAGCGCTATTTTTGCGCTCCTTTCAGAGGCACCGACAGTGCACCGCAGTGCAACTGCTCCAGTCCCGCGGCGCACCGTCGCAGGGCGTCTTGGACGCCCTCGTCTGCTTCCCCCCATGTCACCCCTAAGTCAGTGAGTCCTCTCTCCCTTGGGATCTTTTTGAGCTTCCAAACCATTTGTAGCAATGAGGTTAGCAAAAAGATATTTCTTTAGAAGGCAAAAATGATTATTGTATTTCTTATGCCTTTTCAGTGTTGTTTTTTTTAAAATCAGCTTTTGATGCTATAAAAGTGCTAATTTTTCTAGCCTATTAATACTGTAACCTGGAGGGTTGATTATCAAAATGCACTTTACTGTGGCTACTCTTCAAGAGTTCAGAAGCTCCAAGTGGTACAATATGAGACCATCTACCTTCTGGCAACAAATACACTATTTATTTTTTTAATTTATGTTTCATCTTTCTTCTAACATGAGATCCAAGGCAGCATAGAACCTTTTGAAAAACACAATACAACTAAAAAGTTCTTAATACAAAAGTTAAAACTCAATTAAACTACTGTTTTAAAAACACAAGTTAAATACAAGTTAAAAGCAGTTTTAAAAACATATAAAACGTGATAAAAATAGAAACAACACCCCCATTAAAAGCTGTGCCTGCCACAATATATTACAAACCAAACTAGTCCTTAAATAAATAAATAAATAAAGAATTTACCTGCCAGTTTAAAGAGGGGCAGGGAGGTGCCAACCAAGTCTCCTAGGCAAGGGGTTTCTGCAACTTGGGAGCAGCTATTGAAACTCTCATGTCCTCACCAGCTGTGATGGTGATGGGATGGTGAGAAAGCCTTCCACTGAGAAAGCCTTCCACCAAAGATTTTAAAGCACAGTCAGGCTTATACAGAAAACCAAAGCACATGGCTGGTAAAGAGTGGCCAGAGGCAATTCCAGCCATGATTGGGCTGGGACCGCAGTGAGCGCACAGCCCACTCCCAAACAAGCACCATCAGGAGCTGGATTATATCCGCACCTGAACAGCTTCTGGTGACTTTGGGGGGGCTGCGTCATCTGAATGCCACACACCCAAAGCAGCCAGAAGCCACCTTCTTTGGCTCATGTGTCTCAGGCCACAGAGGTTTTTCAAATAGTCTGCACCCAAGCCATGTAGGGCTTTAAAGCCCAGCACTTTGAATTCTGTCCACAAAAGGATCAGCAGGCGGTGAAGCTGTTTCAGTAAGAGGTTTATATGATCCCTATAACTTGCCCCAGTTAGCAACCTAGCCCATTTTGGACCCAGTGAAATATTTCCAAAGGAAGCTTATGTAGAGCACATAATAGTAATCCAAATAGGATGTAGTTAGTCAAGGCATGTGTCACAGTAGTTAGACCTAATGGCTCAAGAAACTGATGCAGCTGGCACACTAGTTTTAACTATTAACTTTGATGCCCAATAAAAGCTCTGATTTTAACCTTTAAAGCTGGAAAAAGTCTCAGACTTGTATACATCATTCAGAGAGGTGGTGTACAATATCACCCATTTATTAGTAAAAATCAGAGGTCTCTTTTCAGCTTTCATCTTCTTGTGTAGTAAAGTATGGCAGAGAGCTTTTAAAAAATACCGTAATAGGTCAGATATTGCTGCTCTTTCTCTGTAAAGGAAACCCAAAACTGAACTGTACAAACTTTCAGATGATACATTTTAAGAAAGGGATTCTATATTGCTTTTTCAGTATTTTACAAGTATAGTATAGATTAAGATAAAAAATTATTTTTCTCACCCTGCTTTTATTGCAGTAAGTTGTTACAGAGTATTTTCTACTGCAGGATTCTTCCTACAAATCTTGCATGCAGTCAAAATAATTATTGATAATTATTAATCAATAATTTCTAAGGACATGGATTTCCTATCAGCACATTTATTTTAATGCTCAACCATTTTAAAAACTTTGATACAGATAACTGTTAAAGCAGCTGTTTATTTTGCTTATATAACCCTGAAAAGAGCATCTCTGCCAACAGTAAAACTCACTTACTTCAAATGAACCTCATTTTGAGAATGTAGTGCTTCTCCTAAAATGTTGCCTGTTTCATCCACCACAGCAGCTCCTGTATCATCACAGCTAGTTTCTATTCCCAGAACTATTTTAGTAGAAAAGCTTTTCCCACGATGAAGAGAGATTCTTCTCACATGATCTATCCAGCAACATTTAGGATACATAGACATCACTCTTTTCAAGCTGCTTGCTGTTAAAGATTTCTGTAGACAGGTATACCTAGAAAGGAACTGTGCAAAAACAAAGTTTAGAATTCTTCGTGGTTACTGCCATGCCCAGCCCTTCTGCTTTCCCCAAAACAGAAAAGAAGTTTTGACAAGAGAAAAGAGGATGCCTGGAATGGTGTGGAGTTGCTATACAATAAAGCAGAAATTATGGAGCATAAAGTGCACAGCAACACTGGAAGGATATAGATGAGGGCAAGCAACAACCACATGCACAGGTCTAGACATGTACACACAGAAATCCATGTGTTAGGCTTTCTCTACCCCTCAGCAGCAGTTTCTTGCAGAAATCTGTCTCACTTGATTTCTTATCACACTTGTTATGTCAATGTGGTTTAAACCATTATATATGTGATATGTGGGGATAGCCTGTGAATTGGTCATACTACCATTCCCTGACAGGAGGCAGATAGGAAATTAAGGAGCTATACATACGGGCAAAAAGAGGTGCTTTCAGACTGACTTGCAGGTGTGGCGTTTAGACGACGCATGCCTAAAAGCTGGCAAGAAAGTGACCTCTAGATGTTGTATGCTGGGGAAAGCTGCTCCAAAAAGGAGTTTTTTTCTGCTTCTTCAGCAAAGACGTGCACCTTCACATGTGCATATGTATGCAGCGACACCAGTGCATCAGAAAAAGGGCACCAGAGATCTAAAACAGCTGTATGAATGCACTGCTGCACATGCGGTGGAAACTGAGTCAGCGATCCAGAGCATGCACCCTACGATGCAGGCTTTAATTTAAAGTGCCCTATGCTTCCAGGTGTGGATGCACTGGCGCAGGTGCGCTTGAATATTAGAACTCTAACCCTAACCCCAATTATAACGCATGCGCCCTAGCAACTGTTCTCTAGTATGACAATAAATGCATTCTGCTACATGTACGCTTGCTGTCAGCATGCACAGTAGTTTGCATGAAAGAGACTTTTGTGACCTCTTCTGTGCAGGTGTGTAGGTGTGCATAAGAGCTGCGCACCACTTCCTGGCATGCTTGGGGGGGGACTCCTGGAGTAACATTTGTCCGTGTGTCCTGTTGACCATGTCCCTTTCATGACCACCAGCTACATGTATTAAGTCCACACAACCAAAGAAAGGGGTTATGCCAAAAGAATGAAATCGAACAATGCCCCACCTGACTTCAAAGACAAAAATATAAGAAATAACTGAACCCTGGAGCAAAATAGCCTCTATAATTACTAAAAGGGTAAAAGTACCCCACTGAATCACGTGCCAATGATGAAAATGAAATAAAATGCACAAAAAATCTAGGGCTGAATTTATAAAAGAATAACAATGTGCTTAAAAAGCACTTATAGTTCAAAACAAGGCCAAATAACTAAAAGGGTGTCATTTACCCCACTGAAGAAACCACAAATGCAAAAAAAAAAAAAAAAGGTAAAATGAAAATTCATAAACCAAGGCTGTCTTTAAATTTTAAATTCAAAAACAATAATGTAAGAAATAACAAAGCCCTGGTGCAAAAATATCTCTATAATTATTAAAAGGGTAAAAAGTACCCCACTAGATCCCGTGCCAATAATAAAAATGAAATAAAAGGCCCCAAAAAATCAAGGGTTAAATTTATAAAAGAATAACAATGCCCTTAAAAAACACTTGTAATTCAAAACAAGGACAAATTACTAAAAGGGTATCATTTACCCCACTAAAGGAACTGCATATGCAGAACCAAGGTGCAAATTCATAAACCAAGGCCAAAAAGTACCCCACTAGATCCCGTGCCAATAATGAAAATGAAATAAAAGGCACAACAAATCAATGGTCAAATATAAAAGAATATCAATGCCCTTAAAAAACACTTGTAGTTCCAAACAAGGACAAATTACTTTAATTAATTATTGCTTTGGAATAGTTCAGAGTCACATTGTGTGAGCTGTGAAATAAATACATATATAAATTAATTGTTTATAGGCCACTGAGGAAGACAGGAGTCGAAACGCGTTTGGCCTTGATTTATGAATTTTGATTTTATCTTTTTTCTGCAATTGCAGATCCCTTAGTGGGGTAAATGCTACCCTTTTAGTAATTTGTCCTTGTTTGGAACTACAAGTTTTTTAAGGGCATTGATATTCTTTTATATTTGACCATTGATTTTTTGTGCCTTTTATTTCATTTTCATTATTGGCACGGGATCTAGTGGGGTACTTTTTGGCCTTTTAATAATTATAGAGATATTTTTGCACCAGGGCTTTGTTATTTCTTACATTATTGTTTTTGAATTTAAAATTTAAAGACAGCCTTGGTTTATGAATTTTCATTTTACCTTTTTTTTTGCATTTGTGGTTTCTTCAGTGGGGTAAATGACACCCTTTTAGTTATTTGGCCTTGTTTTGAACTATAAGTGCTTTTTAAGCACATTGTTATTCTTTTATAAATTCAGCCCTAGATTTTTTGTGCATTTTATTTCATTTTCATCATTGGCACGTGATTCAGTGGGGTACTTTTACCCATTTAGTAATTATAGAGGCTTTTTTGCTCCAGGGTTCAGTTATTTCTTATATTTTTGTCTTTGAAGTCAGGTGGAGCATTGTTCGATTTCATTCTTTTGGCATAACCCCTTTCTTTGGTTTTTTGGTTTACATCTTGGTTTTTGCCTTGGGAACTCTTGTTGGTATCTTAAGTCCACACAAACCTCCCTTGCATGTACCTCTCCCCTCCACCCTGACCTGTGTGGGACATGTTTTGTGGAGGACGACAGAATAGGTGTCTTTTCAGTTGATAAACTCGTTCGTTCACCCCAAGGGTGGCACAATCAGACAGTGGCACCTGTCTATGGCATCCACTCCTTAGGGGAAGCCAAGATCAGTGAATCCTTGTATGATATGTGAGTGTATGACAGGTCCTGCACATGTGCGTAGGCATGCTGAACTTCAGTCACCTTTGTACAGACAAAACAACAGACTGTATACCAGCCTATGACGTGTTCTGCGCAGGTTTGCCAGGATGTGTCCCTGCGCACGTGCGCATACATCTGAGAGAACAAAAAAAAAACCCCAAAAATTAAAGCAGCCACTGCCTCCTCCACTTCCCAAACCTTTTTTCTCCTGAGAAGAAAGAGAAAGTGGGGGGGGGGGGGCACTTGGAGCAGCCACCTCTGCCTGAGGGTGGAGGAGAAGGATGAGGAGCAGAGTAGGGAAGCTTGTTGGATCATAGTGTCTGCCTTTTTCCACCACCTGTGCCATCTTTGCCTCAGCTCTCAGGACCAGAAACTGTTGCATGAATATACATTAATGTGTTAACAAAAGTATGTACACTAACCAAACAAAAACCAGTATTTTTATTCATTTACTATGTTGAACGGGGCAGAGAGGAGCGTGATGCCTGCATGTAGATGTAAGGGGGGGGGGTCACAAGGGCAAAAAGTTTGAGAACCAATAGTCTACATCTAACATTTTCTTTCCTACAGCAGTAGTTCTTAAGTTATCAGATGTGGTGTGGTGTGGTGGGGGTGGTGTCTCTCCAATGCACAGGAGAAAATATGAAACGCATTTGAAATGCAGTGCTGAAAGAGAGACCTATGAATGCCATGGACTGCCAAAACCACACATGAATTGATCTTAGAGCAAATCAAGCCTGAGTTCTCCCTAAAAACCAAGACAATTAAACTGAGACTGCTGTACTTTGGACATATCATGACATGGCAACCCTTGCTAGAAAAGATAATAATGCTTGGCAAAGTGGAACATGGTAGGAAAAAAGGATTGATTTAATCAAGGAAGCCAAAACCCTGAGTTTGAGTAAGCAGAGCTGCTGATATTTGGGGTCCTTGGAGGTCTCTCATTCACAGAGTCACTATAAGTGGAAGTGGACTTGGTGGGGAGAAAATATTAAACATCATAAAAATGGGACTTCTCAATGACTTCTCACCCATCTCTGCCACATGACCCAAAAGCTGAAAACTGTTCAACCATGGGCATTAGATGTAAATATACGGGTAGATGCAGTAAGCCAGCAAGCCAGTGTAATGGCTGACAATAATAACTGTTTTGTGCAGTTGTTGGAGTATTTTGCAAAAATGTATTATCTGAAAATTGTTTTGAAACTGTTTTATAATTGCAAAAAACTATAAAAATAATTAATGTATGTCTGTTATACTGTAGTGGCATGCAATACAACATAAACATTCCCAATTTGTAAACAATTTGTAAACAACTGGGAATGTTGAAATAATGTTACGATTTTCTTGTCCCAATATAGGATTTTAACATCCTATTGATCTCATGCTGCACCCAGGGTCAGCAGTAGCATGAGATCAATAAACTAAGTATAAACTCCATCATACAGTCTAGAAAATACCAGACCAATGTAGAAAGGAAATTTGCTGAAATTCAAAAACTAGTTGTCCCTCCATTCTTGTGGGCTTCATGTCCGCAGTTTTATATTCACAGAGGGATGACCTCCATTTAAATCAATGGGGTGTGATCCCAAGGGTGCGTGCCCTCAGGCGCACACCCCATTCAAGCCTATGGGGCTTGATTATTCACTAATCTCCATTTTCACAGGAGAGTCCAGAACGGATCCCCCACAGAAATGGAGGGCTAACTGTAATAGGAAAATATATCCTCTTCTAATTCAATAAAGCTACATTTTGAGAAAAACTCAAACTGACCAAGCAATTGGAAGCAAAAGAAAGTAGTCCTACACATATGGACAATAAATATAGCTCCTACCTGTGCCCAAAACATGGTGCAGAAATGATCTTTTATTTTCAATCTTTCCAACTTAGGTTTCACATTGCACAGCCAGTGATAGACGAAGAAACAGAAAAATCTGGAATAATACAAAGATTAATAATAATTCAATACAATAGACCGTATTCAAGGTGTATATCCCCTAGCCCAGCCCAGGGTGGGCAAATGGTTGCCATGGGACTGCATGTGGTCCTCAAAGTTTTTTTGTGCCTTTTCTCTGGCAAAGAAGATAAACTGCTTCTTCTAGAAACCTCTGAATGTCACTTTTTAAAATAGGTGACAGGTTCCCCTCTACTGCTTAAATCACAAATAGGTAAAGGTAAAGGTATTCCCCATTGACAAGATTGTCAAGTCATGTCTGACCATAGGGAGTGGTGCTCATCTCCATTACTAAGCCAAAGAGCCAACATTGTCAGAGACTACTCTGTGATCCTGTGGGCAGCATGATTGCACAGAACACTGTTTGCCTTCCCATTGAGAAGTGATACCTATTTATCTACTTGCATTTGCATGCTTTCAAACTGCTAGGTTGGCAGAAGCTGGAACTAGTGACAGGAGCTCACCCCATCATGCAGCCCCTGGGCCTCGAAGTGCCAACCTGCCTATCTTGCAATCAACAGAGTCAGCGTCTTAACCACTTGAGCCACTGTATCTCCCACACAATCACAAATACCTGTTTTTCAAAACCAGAAATTTAGAATCATAGAATTATAGAACTGGAAGAGACCTCAAGGGCCATCAGGTTCCAACTCCTTGCCATGCAGGAATACACAATCAAAGATGGTCATCCTGACAGATGACCATCCAGCTTCTGTTTAAAAACCACTAAAGAAGGAGACTCCACTATACTCTGAGGCAGCCTATTCCACGATGACTTGTAGGCACTTCTATTCTTTCTTTTGGGGGCATTTTGGGCAGTCCATGTGGCCCCAGAAGTTCCCATGGGTAGAAAATGGGCTCCCAGACCTGCTAAATTTTACCATCCCTATACCAGCCATACAATGTCCATTGTGATAGAACACATTCCCCTTGTCTCTGCAGCCATTAAAGACAATGGAAGTAAAATTTTGTCCCTTATATAAAATGGCAAAATCAATGTTTTCTCTTTGGAATTTATATTATTTTTGAATATTTTAAAGTCATGGATCATTGAACCCATGGATAAGGAGGTCCGACTGCACCAAAACTCTGGTTACCTATGACCAGTGACATGAAGGCACATACAAACCCACACACTCTGCTGGGTGTAACCCAGTATTTCTCACATGAAGATCTACAAGGGTCCCAATTCCAGACATTACTGCATAGGATAGGACAGGGGTTTAGTAGACAGATGGAAAGGTTTCTGCTATTTTCTTTCTGCCATCTCTGGAATAAAGTGAAAGATTCATTCTGTCTAAAATTCTCACAGTACCTAGGAGTTGTAGTCCAAAGCACCTGGGAAGTATCAGGTTGCTCTTAATGTATGCTACCCGCAACTGGAAATCAACATAATATTGCCTTATAAGTATAGCTATTAAAGGAATCAAGAGAATGGATCTGGAGGACAGGACAAAGGTGGATTATATTTAAATGGGATGGGAAATTTTATCTCCGGGTATAAACTACCCTTGCCCTCAGTCTGAATGTGGCCAAAAAGGGATAATGGGGCCTCTATCTGTGTCAATCCTTCCTCAAGACCACTTTAAACACCATCTATGCAACCAGTAACTCTGACACTACCATATTTTTCACCTACATGATTTTTAACAATTTTGTCTGATGAAGAAGTCAATGAACTCTGAAAGCTTGCGTAATGTATTTTGCACCATTCTGTGCAAGGTATAACCATGTATATTTTGGATTGTGCTGTATTTTGCTGCATGACAGCAACCTCTTAATGTATTCACAGAACATACTGTATACCAGGGGTAGGCAACCTTTCCCCTTTAAGGGCCGAGGGACTTCAGCTCCCAGAATCCCAGGAGCTATTGGCCAACATGGGACTATTGGCCAACATGGCTGAGGCTTCTGGGAGCTGAAGTCCCTCGGCCCTTAAAGGGGAAAGGTTGCCTACCCCTGCTGTATACCATGGGTCAATGTAAGTAATTCTTATTTTTAAAAAAGGAACCATCCCCTGGTGAAAGGCAAGTGCGTAATTTATCATGGAAGAACTGATCTTCCCCCCTCCCCCTTCTCTCATCCATCCAGTCTTTAGTATGAACCGTTATGCCTTTCAGAATTTTCTAAGTTATTTGGCATTGTTTTCCTTTCCTTCTTCCTTTAGATCCTTTGTTACAAGCCTCTAAGTTTTACCCTCGACTTATCCATGGGTCATATCAAAATCCATAGTTTTGGCCCCCAAAACCTGCCCTCGACTTATACATGAGATTGACTTATAGTATATACAGTAATTCAGAGCTATTAGAAATGTGACACTTGATTATGCCTCTAGTTTACTCATTCTCAAGTGACTTCTTAGTAGTATCTCAAAAAGCAACTTTTTATGGGTCATAACTTTTCCTAGAAAGCCAGCATGGTGTAGTGGTTTGATCACTGAACTAGGACTCTGGAGAACTGGGTGCTGCTTGGCCATGGAAACCCACTGGGTGACCTTGGGCAAATCACACTCTCTCAGCCTCAGAGAAAAATTAGCGCAAACCCCCTCTGTACAAATCATGCCAAGAAAACTCAGTGATAGGTTCACCTTGGGGTTGATATAATGTTTACTGCAATGTGAAATACGTAGTGTACACTTTAGACTCAATTGCCTTATTACTAAGTAAGCACGTAGTGCCCCAATGTGGATCATTGTGGAGATGTCTACTTTGTTTAACTTTTTAGCTCCCACAGAGAGAAGTGGTGACAGAGAAAAAAAAAGCAGCTTGGAAAGCAAGCAAGCCTAAAGTGCAAGCTACATATTTAACAAAACTCAAATAGCAGGATATTCAAGGGAGGAAGGGGAGCTTGTTTTACATGCCTTTCATCTCTTCTGCATCTTAAAGGATGGCAGAAAAGAGAATGCCACATTCATTTGCTTGCTCTATTCATGCTGACCATGTAGACTCTGATGGCAATTTCATGTGTCACTTTTCTTTGTCAGCCCCAAAGACACGATATTAATCTCAGAGCACACCTGAAGTATACAAAGCATTGCTTCTTCCATTCTTTAATGCCACATGCACACACAAACATACTTCAAAAGATACCATGGTTTTGAGGCTCTAAGAAGTTTTGGTTTAGCTTAAGCTTGTAACACACCCAAGAAGTACATGCCCATACAAGAGAAGCTTAACACCACATATTTGGCAGACTTTAGAGAAATGCTGCTATGTATTGCTTAGCTATGTATTAACTATGTATTCCTTAGTATTGCTTAGTATTGCTATGTATTGCTTAGTTATGCATTATTCGACATCACTTACATCACATTCCTAGACATAGGGCCTTTGCAGACTGCCAGAAACAGTGCACATTAAATTGAGGCACTGCCCTGGCTCAGTGCTAGGGAGTCATGGGAACTGTATTTTTTTCCGGGACATTGAGCCTTCTCTGTCAGAGAGCTCTGGTGCCACAATAAATTACAGTTCCCATGATTCCCTAGCACTGAGCCAGGGTAGTGCCTCAATTTAATGTGCACTATTTCTGGCAGTCTGCAAAGGCCTTAGTTAGCTAAACCTGTACAGGCTTGAAGCTGAACAGCATGAGTTCAAAACTTGATATAACAGAAACCACCTGATTACGAAAATGCAACAGGCTGAAAACAAAATATATGTGGTGTTAAATTAAATAATTTAAAACATATTAATAAAAGCTTGAGCAAATCAACTAGTTAGTACAATCTAACTTTAACACTTAAAACATGTCATGCTTGGCAGCTGGAGACTTGAAAAATCAGCATTTTAGTGAAAATTAACTATTGCTTTATTCTAGATTCTAAGACACACAAAACTACCCCACAAAGGTTAGAATCAACTCTGAGTTTCCCCAAATTAAACAACTCTTTAAAAGTCTTTTGTCCCTCCTCCTCCCCATGCTTGTAACCAGCACCATTTGCCCTCTTCAAAGGTATGCTTTGAAGTTTGCCCCTTCTCAATTCCCATCTTCCCACCATCTCTCAGGAAAGGAAGACATCATCATAAAAAGTCATAAACAGTCCTAGTGTTTTCCTGCTGCAGCCATCTGCTTCAATCTACAATCCCCCTTAATCTTTCCCCCCCTACACACACACAATACTTAGATGGCAGATTCCTATGAAACATAGGACCATGACCCTCCGCCACCTCTGAAGCCTATTTTATATTTAAAACCTATCAATCCCCTCCCGGTTTATCTGGAGGTTATAGCAATAGCAATCAAAACAATCGCCCCTTTTTAGCATCTCTTTATAAGCCCACGCCATATGACTCCGTATCTTTAACCACATAACTCTCTAATAGTCAAAACAGTCTAAATCTATATCATCTAGCAAAATGTACCATGTATATCTACAACATGACTTAAGATTATTGTTCTTTTTTGTTCCTTTTTCTCAGCCTATGGGAAAACATGTGCAGCTCAAGTCTCTGGCTAATCTCTAAGGGCCTTTGCAGACTGCCAGAAATAGTGTAAATTGAGTCCACTTTAAGGGTTAGGGTTAGTGCTAGGGAATCATGGGAATTGTTGTGTTTTTTTTTTCTGAGACATTGAGCCTTCTCTGTCAGAGAGCTCTGGTGCCACAATAAAATACACTTCCCATGATTCCCTAACCCTAACCCTTAAAGTGGACTCAATCTGCACTATTTCTAGCAGCCTGCAAAGGCCCTTTGTCTCTTGGGCCCCCTCCTTTAAACTCAATCATTCACCCCTTTGAACACTGGGCAACCAGCTCTTTCAGGGGGAGCTCACTGAAGCCCCAGTTTGTTTGAGCGGGTCGGAGGGTCTCACCCACATCCAAGGGTTTCTTGCCCACCTTTGGGACCCCTTGCAGTCAGGGGTTCTGTTCCCAAGGTCTTTTGGGCACTCTGTAGGTTTGTCTCACTTCTGTAGGTCTCTAACTGGTGTAGGCCTTTGGTTCCTTTCCCCCTGATCTGGATATCAGATCTGGATAGTCCTTTTTTCTGGAGTTCCCGGTGTCATTGTTTTGGGGCCCAGTTTTTCCCCCCACCTTGAACTAAAGTCCTCTGGTGTCATGTTGCCCTCGCCTAAGGACTCTTTGTGAATCTAGCTTTGTCAGGGGCAAATAGTTTTATAAGTCTTTTGGTGGCTCCTGGCTCCAAGGTAGTCATCAAGTGTAATTCTGGTTTGGAGTCCTGAGCGCTGGGCTTCCTATCAACCGCCCAGCGTGAAGGGAGCCGATCACTCTCCTCTTTCACCACTAGTTTGTCAAGTCTCTGTGATGTGAGGGGGTATCTCACTCAGTCTTCTTGGGTAGCTCCCCCCACCAGCTTTTGGGCAAGGGCTGGCCAAATTTGTGCAGCTCTCGCTTTCTCCCCCGCATCCCAATCAGGAGCCCAAATGCTCTCTTCACAAGTCAGATCATTGGGACTCTGTTTCCCTGGTCTTTTCTGAGCTCTGGGGTGGGAAACTCACTGCCCATCCACATCGCTGGACGCCTGGTAGCCCATGGTTGGGTCCTTTTTAAGCTGAACTATTTATTTTTATTTTTTATTTTACATTTTAGGATCTTTTCCAGTTCTTTCATAGCTGCCCTCCCCATTCTTAATCTTCTTCTGATTTCGTGACTGCAGTCCCCATTTCTGTCAATGTTTGATCCTAGGTATGGGAATTCTTTTACTATTTCTATTTCTTCGTTGTCTAGGTTGAAATTGCTGAAAAACAGGAAGTCCAAAACATTCTCTGGAACCAGTCCTGCAGCTAGGAGTGTAATTATTGTAACATAGGGCTTTCTACTCTCATCTCACAGAGCCAGTCCAGTAAGATAGCATGACCAAAGGTATCAAAAAGCTGATGAGAGATCAACAGGGTAGCACACCCTGGTTTTGCCTTAGAGTAGTTAGATCAAAGAAGAAAGCGCCAAAGCAGGCTTACTGTTGAACATAAAGAAAAGTCCAGTAAAATAGCATAAAAATACTGACCACCAAGGAGCTTCACAAGTTCAGTCTAGATAATGAAGAAATAGAAAGAGTAAAAGGAGTCTACATTGCAGTATTTTGAAAATAATTTTGCTTGCATGGGAGATTAGTGCTATGGTCCTATAGTTGCTGCAGTCTCTTGTGCCTCCTTTTTTGTGGATGGGGATGTACGGTACATTGTTCTCTTCCAATCTGTTGGCCATTGTTTTGTTTTCCATATCTGTTGACATATGTCCTTGGTTTGAACTTTCCCTTGATTTCTTGAATCTTGTGGAATAGGTCTCTCATTCTTCCCTTTTTGTTGTTGTCTCCTATTTCTCTACATTTCTTGTTGTAATAATTTTCCTTATCTTTGCACACTAACCATTGTACTATTGCATTCATGTTTCTTAGTTTATTCCTACCTCCTTTTTGTTTCTCTTCTTTCCTTGCTTGTAGTGTTTTATCTGTCATCCATGGTTTCTTTACTTTCCTTTTGTCTGTTGGAAGTGTCTTTACGTATTCTTCTTTTATTATGTCCCTGGCTTCAGACCAAAGCTCTTCCGGTTCGTGATCTATTACACTTAGTACTGCAAATCTTAGTACTGCAAGATTGTCAATGAATTCTGTGGAAATATTGTTTAAATCGTATTTTGTTATGATGACTGATTTTGTTCTCTTCTTGAGATTTACTTTTATTTTTGAAATGAGTAGTTCATGATCTGTGCCACAATCAGCACCTGGTCTAGTCTTCGCCACCAGTATGGAGCTTCGCCATCTTTTACTTCCAATTATGTAATCTATTTGGTTTTTGTGTTGACCATGTGTATAACCTTTTCTCTGGTTGTATGAAAGATGTGTTTGAAATAAACAGGTTATTGGCTTCACAAAAATCTATCCAATGCTCACTTGCTTCGTTTCTTTTACCTAATCCAAATCTGCCTAATGTTTTTGATTCTTCTTTGCCTCCAACTTTTGCGTTCCAGTCTCCAGTGATCAGCTTGAGATCCTGTGTTGGTGTGCTGTCAATTTCTTCCTATACTTCTTCATAGAATCAATCCATTTCTTCCTGTTCTGACTCTGTGGTTGGTGCATATACTTGAATTATGGTGAAGTTCATAGGTTTACAATAGAGCCTTACTGAAATGATTTTGCATTGTATCCTCTGACTGCTTTTGCCACATCTTTTCTTAGTATGAAAGCCACCCCATTTCTTCTTGTCTATTCATTCCCTGAGTACAACACTGTATGTTTGTTTGATTCAGTGGCCCATTCCTGTCCATTTTAACTCTCTCACCCCCAGTACTGCTATGTTCAGGTGTTGCATCTCCATTTTCACTATGTCTAGCTTCCCTTGCCTCATGCCTCTCACATCCCATGTCCCTATTTTATGTGTGGTGCTGCTTCTGATGGGGTTTGTCTTTCTGAGATTATTTCCTGCTTGCTTGGTCATTTTTGACTGCCCTTAGCTGCTCTTGCAAGTGTGTTTTCCCTTTCCCCCATCTTTCTCTCTGTTAGTGACACTTTCGATGTCTCCTCATAGGGTTTTCTAAGTGGGGGGGTTACATAAGGAGGAACGCCTACACCTCCCTGTGCTCAGTGCTAACAAATGTTGACTATGATGTTACTGTTGTTCTTCATTTTAGTGACATCCATCACTACCTTTGCTGTCCAGTAGTTGTTTCCCTATGTCATAGAATCATAGAATCCTAGAGTTGGAAGAGGCCACAAGGGCCATCCAGTCCAACCCCCTGCCATGCAGGAACTCCCAATCAAAGCATCCCTGACAGATGGCCATCCAGCCTCTGCTTAAAGACCTCCAAGGAAGGAGACTCCACTACTCTCTGAGGGAGTGTGTTCCACTGTCGAACCGCCCTTACTTGTCTCTCCCCCCGTTATTGTTGAACCAATTGTTTCTCTACCTTTCTCCTCCCTCCTTTTCCCTTCTCCTCTCATGTCCTTCTTTATTTTAGTCTCTCATCTGTCTTCTGGCCCTTGTTTGGTTTTCCTCACGTGGCTGGGAGGGGGTTGGATGAAGTCTTTTCCCACCTCTTCTTGCTGGACTTTACATATGATGGGGCAGACCGACTCAAGCATCTTGTCCACATCATGAGGTCACAGCAAACTGACAATAATCCTTTTTTTAAAAAAAAAAACTGACTAGAAATGCACTGGACACTCCCAGACTGTGATAAGTATGGTGTCAAGTTCTGAACAAATACAAGCAAAGTGGAGATTATTCAATACACTAGTCCCTCCACATTTGTGGCTTTGACTTTTGCCAATTTGATTATTCATAGATTTTATTAATATGTTCTCTTTAGGAATATCTAGGTCCTCCAGTGCAACTCTATGGTCAACTTTAATAAGTCGCATTAAAGGACCTAGAGATTCCTAGAGAGGTGTTCTCTCTGGTTAAAAACATAGTGTTTTTGTTATTTGCAGTTTTTCCACTTTCATGGGGGTCCTGTGCCCCTAATCCCAGCGAATGTGGAGGGACAAGTGTATATCCATAGAATTATTTGAAATGCTATAAAATGTTTCCTACCCCCCCCCCCCAAAAAAGCCCCCAACTTCTGTTGTAAAGTACATAAATCGCAATAGACTTCAAATCAAGAGCTGCAGAAACACATTCTGGGCTGTAATGATATCTATATGGGGACTTTTAACATACATTGTTGTTGTTGTGTGCCTTCAAGTTGTTTCTGATTTTATGGTGACCCTAATGTGAATTTATCATGAGGTTTTCTTGGCAAGATTTGTTCAGAGGAGGTTTGCCATTGCCTTATCCCGAGGCTGAGAGAGTGGCCACTCACCCAAGGCCACCCAGTGGGTTTCATGGCTCAACCCTGGTCCCCAGAGTTGTAGTTCAACACTCAAATACTGATTCAAATTCTGGAATGAACTTTTAAAGTTACTGTTCTTAGTTTTGATTAGGACAATTTATCTATGTAGGCTTTTTTTCCTTACTGCTATGGTTTGTATACTATGTTCCTTCCCTCTCCAAAAAGTCAGAAGATTAAAGAACACTTCAATATCACCCCTTAAGAACATAAACACAAAACTCTTAAACTATAACAGCAGTAACAACAGGACTGCCATACCCACTACCATGTCTCTGCGGGACCTGACAGTTTTGCTCATTTTACTCTTTAAAAAAAGAGAAGAAAACAATTTATTGTACTAAGAAATTATTATTAATTAAATATTATTTGCAATCAGATAGGACAGGGTGGGCACTTCATGGCTTTCCAAAGATGGTGGACTGCAATTCTTATCAGCCTTACGTGGCCTTTACACTGTAGAATTAATGCAATTTGACACCACTTTAACTGCCATGGCTCATTGGTATGGAATTCTGGGAACTGTAGTTTGGTGAGGCATTCTGTCAGAGAGCTCTGGTACCACATCAAACTCCAGATCCCAGAACTCCATAGCACTGAGCCTTGGCAGTTAAAGTGATGTCAAACTGCATTAATTCTCCAGTGTAGATGCAGCCTTAGTCATCATACTCTGTGCTGAAGGGCGAAGGGCATTCATGTCCAAGATCATAAAGAGCCACAATTGCTCATTTCTAAAGCAGAAGAGGCACTTTTGGAATTTCTGCCTCAGGTGCCAAAATAACTTGGGTGGCTTAGGATTCACTTAGGCTCCATTTTGCTGTCACTTCTCAGGCAGCAAAAATATGTTAAGCCAGCCCTGTCTGAGAACAGGGACTGTACCCAGAGGGACCAGGCGTCCTCCTTTCGCAGGACATGCCTTACATTTCAGCCTTCTGCCCAGGAGGAATGTCAAAACGTCCTCCATTTTGAGCAGGACTAAGCAGCATGGGTTTGTATTTATTTATGTGAGTGTTGGGTTCCCCCTCCCCCCTTTGGTCATGTCCTCCATTTTGCGGTGCCTTGTCCTACTCTGCGGTGAGGAGGACATCTGGTCACCCAGGCTGTACCCTGTTGCACTGACTCGGTTTGTGTGTGAGGGATTCCACGCTGATGCGAGGGACTGCACGCGCAAAAGCCACGTGACCTCAAGACCCGAAGGCGCGAGGCCGCCCCCTCCTAACCGTCGTCTCCCTCCTGCCCCTCTCCTCAACGTCCGCATTACCTCTCGCTTGGCGCGCCCCCGCCCAACTGGAAACCTCTACAAAAGAACTCCTCTCGCCTTGCCACTCCGGTTCTCTGTGAGGGTTAATGGCGGAGGAATGACACTGCCCCCGCCCCCACCGCTTGAGGCGAGGTTGAAGCCACGTGGCCGAGGCCCGACCAATAGCATTGGCGGATAGGGAAAGGCTTTGGGGAACAAGGCAAGCTCCCCTCAGAAAATGAAGGGGAAGAATGAGCGGGACTAAGGGCCTTTACAGACTGCTAGAAATAATGCAGCTTGAGGCCACTTTAACTGTCCTCGCTCAGTGCTAAGGAATGGGAACTGTAGTTTATTGTGGCAATAGACCTCTGACAGAGAAGGCTCAATGTCTCAGAAAAAAATACAATTCCCATGATTCCCTAGCACTGAGCCAGGACAGTTAAAGTGAACTCAAGCTGCATTATTTCTGGCAGTCTGTAAAGGCCCTAAGACTCGGGACCAGGGTTTGAGTCACACTCTCTCAGGGGATGGCAGTGACAAGCCTACCCTCAACAAATCTTGCCAAGAAAAATCCCATGATAGGTTCACCTTAAGAATTACTATAAGTTGGAAACGACTTGAAGGCACCCAATACACAACGTCACTACAGTATTTTATGTGGCTTCTCTTTTCCAGAAGGCATGGAAGCAAGAAGGTGGATAGATTGGCCACAAAGCACTATTGGCCTGGGTGCTTTGTTGCTGTGTGCTTTCAAGGTGTTTCCTAGTGATGACCTTACCACGGGGTTTTCTCAGCAAGATTTGCTCAGAGGGATTTTGTCTTTGAGGCTGAGAGAGTGTGACTTGTCCAAAGTCACCCCCTCGGGGGTATCTGTGACCAAGCGGGGAATTAAACCTGGTCTCCCATTGAGGACGACTTATGAATGAGAGACCTCCAAGTCACCCTGTTATCAACAGCCCTACTCATGTCTTGCAAACTCAGGGCTGTGGGTTCCTTAATTGAGACTATCCACTTGGAATCTGGCTTGGAATATTTGTTTATTTAAAAATTATTATAAGTAAACAACTATGTACAAAACATGTCATAACAATAAAGCAAAATAAAACAATCTCACAACTTTGAATTATGTTGTGGGTCTCCTTCTTGGGTTCTGTTCAATGTACATGGTCATTTTAAAGTCCATGTTGTCTTTGTGTAGATCTAGTCCAGAATGACCAACCAAAGGTTCAGATGAGATGGAGGTTGTCTTCTCTTGTTTCTGTCTTTGTTTACAAAGTCAATGAGTGGAAACCATTTGTTTATGAAAGATTTTGATTTTGGTTTTCCTACGTAACTTGCCATTCTGTCATTTTTCAAGTAACCACAGGTCCCATACCTTTTCCCACCACATATCTAAAGATACCTCCCCTGTTTATCAGCATCTGGAAATTTCTACACGGGCTGCTGTAATGAAGAAATCTATGAGGTTTTTATGTTTCAAATTTGAGTTTGTGTCCACATATATCAATAAAAAAAGCATTTCTGGACATAATTTTACTACTTGGTTGGTAATCAATGAAATTTGTTCAAGTACCAATTGCCAAAATGTGTTTATTTTGGGGCAGTCTAGCCACATGTGTAGAAATGTGCCATTATCATTACAACCATACCAACATTTGGAGGAAACATTTTAAACTACGGTATTCTGCCTAGCTTCACTGGAGTCAAATATCACCTGTGCATAATTTTCAAGACATTTTCTCTAATCAGTGCTGATCTAGATTTAAAAGGGTTGGAAGACCAAACTAGTCCATTTTGAAATGGGAATTGAAAAATTCAAATTTGTTTCCCAGGTTAGTTCTATGCCACAGATGTTTTGGTAAGAGTGGTCAATCAGACAATTGTAGATTAAAGATGTTAGTCCTTTGGTGCATTGTACCTCAAACAAGGTAAGTGATCTAGATCAGGGGTCCCCACGCTTTTTGATCCGGGGGCCAGTTCGCTGGCACCCAGATCTTCGGGGGGGGGGCAGCATCGCGCATGCATGCGCACTACTCGGGCACCATTTTGTGTTCCAAAATGGCGCCTGGAGTCGTGCGCATGCGCACGCAATGCTGGGCTCATGCGCACAACTCTGGATGCCATTTTGGAATACAAAATGGCATTCGGTGGCGCATGCAAGCGGCGGCAGCAGGACCGGCCACAGGCTGGTAAAAAGGCCTTGACAGGCTGGGTCCGGCCCGCGGGCCATAGTTTGGGGACCCCTGATCTAGATGATCCTCCTATTTCCTTTAATTTGTGTGTAAAAGCAATTGTCTGAAGGAGATGAAACCAACCACCCTTTAATGACTCTAAATCTAAAGTTCATCAATTGTTTTTGGTCTTCCATTACGAAAAAGGTCTCGGACAAAGTATACACCTTGATGTTCCCATCCCTGGAATGGATTGAATTTATCAGAGGAATAGAAAGATTTGTGGACAAAGAAGGGGCAAATAGGAGGGGGATCTGCTGGTAGAAGTTGCTTCCATCTTGACCATATCTTTACTGATGTTTGTAGCCATGGTTTTTTAATGTTTTCAGTTACTTGAAGAGTGGGTTTGTTAAAGAACAAAGCAAGGTTGATTGATGGTGGGCCATTTCCATGTTAACCCAGTGTATACTCTGACCTTTTTAAAATTAAATGAGGGATTTGACAAGTTGGAATGCTGCAAAATATAGTTCAAGATCAGGCATTGCTAACCCCCCTTTTGGGGAAGAAGGTGTTATGTGGATTTCCTGAATTTGGGTCTCTTATGGTTAAAAGCAAGTGTATTGATGAGATTTTGCCAAAGTTTGAGTTTTGTCTGCGATGATTGAAGTGGGATAGTTTGAAATAGAAAGGATAGGTGAGGGACAATAAACATTTTAATGAGGGCTATTCTGCCTGGAATAGAGAGTTTCAATCTCTTCCATTCTAGTGTTTTAGAGATTAACTATTTAGTTATTTTGTTGTAATTTTGGGGGATTATCTGATTGAAACCTTTTGTAATGGTGATTCCTAGGTAAGTGAATCCTGAGTCTAGCTGGTCTTCATGAGCAATGTTGAGACACATCAGTTTAGATTTTGAGTAGTTAATTCAGAAACCTGCAAAAGTATCAAAGGAGTTTAATATGGTGTGTAAGGTAGGGAAGGATTGTTTGGGTTGTTTTAGAAAGATGATCACATCATCTGCGAAGAGATTCAATTTATGGGTTGTTCCTCCTATTTTGGGTCCCCTTATGTTTTCATTTTCTCTGATTGAGGTGGCTAAGGGTTCTACTGCAATAGCAAATAACAGTAGGGATAAAGGACATCGTTGTTTAGTTCCACTTTGGAGCCTACCTAAAGGTAGAGGAGTTTATTCTATTGCTGTCACTAAGGCCTCTGAGTTTGTGTATAGTTTTTCTAGCATACTAATAAATTTATTTCCAAAGTTTTCAGTACTCCAAATAAGTATTGCCAATTCACTCGATCAGAAGCTTTCAGGGCATCAAGGAACATAAGGGCAATTGGGGTTTTAGATTTCAAGGCATGGTGGATGACATTTAGGACTTGTCTAATGGCATCAGATAGTTTTCTATTTGGCATAAAGCCAGTTTGGTCAATAGAGATATACTCAGTGATGAAGCTATTAATTCTATTTGCTAGAATTGAGGTCAGTACTTTCACATCCTGGTTTATTAATGCTATCAGTCTAAATGCTGAGGTGGGAGGTTGACAGTCATTTGTTTTGGGGATGGAGACAATTCTGGAAGTGTAGCAAGATTGGGGACATAGACCTTGTGACATTATTTCATTGAATAAATCTTGTAGGTGTGGGGCAATTTTATTATAACATAACTTGTGAAATTCTCCTGTAAATCCATCTGATCCAGGAGATTTCCCTGGTTTGAGGTTTTGAATTGCCTGTTTAATTTCTTCTAACGAGATGGGCTGATTGAGTAGAGCGGTGTGTGGTTCCTGGATTTTCAAAATTTTGAGAGAATAGAGGAATTAATTAAGTTGATGGGGGGATTCTTCAGCATAGAGTTCAGGGTAAAACTCTCAGAATTCCTCTACTATATCAACTTGAGAGGTTTTGATATTGCCATTTGGGGAGGTGACAGCTGCAGCAATTCTTTATTCTGCTTTCTGTTTTGCTAATCTAACTAGTAATTTACAGTTCCTATTGTTTTCATAGAAGTAGGCTTTTGTGTATTGCAATTTACTTTGAACTGAGTGTAGGTCTAATTCTTCAATTTGAGCTTTTTTTTCTAATAAAGTTTTTAGCATGTCTGAGTTTGGGGTCATCTTGCGGGAGTTTGACAAGAATTCAATTTCTTTAATCAATTCCTGGCATTTCTTTTCTTTAATTTTCTTTTCTTTAGAGTCCTCCTGTATAAACAGACCCCTGAGCACTGCTTTCATTGTGTCCTATAGTAGCCCTTCAGAGATCCTTTCAGATCTGTTTTCTAGATAAAAAGTTTCTATTGTTTTTTCTATAGTCTTTTTAAAAGGGTCATGCATCAGGCTCACTGGGCTAAACCACCAAGACTTTGATGTTTGGAAATGTCCTTCCGGTGCCCAGTCTAGTGCTCAGTCTATTATTGGCAAATGATCTATATCAAAGATTGGATTAATTGTGGAATTTAAAGCTTTGCTTGGAGATTAAAAAAAGAAAGAAAGAAAGATCAGTTCTGGAATATGCTGCGAAGAAGGTGAAGTCTTTCTCTATGGGATGTAGAGCTCTCCAAGGGTCAAGTAATCCTGCATCTTTAATTATCTTCATCAATGGGGTTGGACCTTTATGTTTAGGAAGTTTTGATTTATCAAGATAGGAGTACAAAAGTTCATTAGAATCACCTCCCAACACTATGTGACCAACAGCCACTTCACTTAGATGATGTAAACAAGCTGAGATAAATTGGGGCTGACCTGTACTGGCTGAATAGAAGGTGCCTAGAGTGTAGGACTGGCCAAAAATTTTCCCATTCAGTATTAGGTAGCACCCAGCATCATCTCTAAATTAATTGTTTACCATGAAAGGACATGATTTGTCCAGAAGAATAGCTATGCCTTTGGCTTTTCCTGTTCCTGTCCCCCCCCCCCCCCCCCAACTACATATTGGTTTCCAAACAGTTTTTTTGGGAGATTGGGATCAGAACACTTACGGTGTATTTTTTTTTTAAGGAATAAAACATTTGGATGTAGTTGTTTGATTTGTTTTAGGATTTTCCCTCTCTTTTTTTGCTGAGCATAAGCCTGTAACATCATGGGAAATGACTCTCAGGGATGCCATGTAATACTATACTGGATTGTAAAGAGAAATTGGAACTTATTTTCCTTTTGCTCACATTATTTTCCAATTTGAGGGTTAGCATTTGAGGATCTAAAAAGTTCAGTTTTGCCACATTTGGATATCTTACAGCTTTTTCCCTAAAGATTTTAAGAATAGTCGTGAGATGTAAATAAACACTCAATAACATAACAATATATACAGCAATTAACAATGAACTAAGAACAGTATCAAGCGGAATGGAGGACAGGTGCCTCCTGTTCTCCCGATCAGAGTCAAACTTTCTGATCTCCTCTGAAGGGATGGGGGCAAATAATCTTTTCATTGTAAGATATTATTTCCTATGTTTTTGGCCCATCTTGTGATTAATATTTTTATAATAGTTTGCTAAGAAGCAAGAAATGTCAAATTTTAAGCCTTGAGAGTATCATATAACTCTATAGGCTTGTAATATGCCAGGTAAATGAATAAATAGCTGTGTAGACCAAAACAAAAACAAAAACCCACACCAAAAAACATAGTTTAGGCTTGGCTGAAGCCATCAGTTACTAGTTGTGGAGAAACAGATATATACAATTGCCCACCAGGTATCCCATGTGGATAGTTGGCTCTCTGAAATGAATCACTGTCACTAGGTTTTTAGAAGTTCAGCATCCAAAATGGTGGACAAAAGTGACAAGCCTCAAGATGGCTGCCATAGGGGTGTTGTTAGGTTTGCTCCCCTTCCTGCAAAGTTCTGTCAAAGCACTGAGGATCATCACCGATGAATTCCCAGGGATTTGCAAGGTGCCTATACAGAAGCTGGAGGATTGATTGAACGTCTTTTGTTTTTTTCTTTTCTGTACTGTCTGCCATTGTGTACCTTGAAAGCTATTGCCTTTGGGGGTCTCATTAGGTCTAATTGAGGAGGTATTTCTTTCAAGGTCCGTGAGTAAATTTGCATTATCTGGGCTTTGGTAGAAGCAGTTAGGGTCTCATTTCCATGGAAGATAATGAGCTTGAAGGGGGATCCCCATCTGTATTGTATTCCCTTTGAAAGCAAAACAGTTGTAAAAAACTTGAAGGACTATCTTTTTCTTAGTGTTTCTTTTGAAACATCTTGATACACTGCCACTTTATGCCCCTCATAATTAAGATCTGTGATTCTCAACAAGGTGTTCAAAACTAAATTTTCTTTGGAAATCTTGTAAATCACATGATAATATCCCTGGGGGCCCTGTTAGCTGGCCATTGTGGTGTCAGGAAACAATGCATGTGTTCCTGTGTTTGATGGCAATAGATTTAGCTCAGGATTCATTTTATTCATCTACGCAAGTATTGAATCTTGTAGGGAGGAGGGGGGGTCACCGATTCTGTAATACCCTTCAGACAAAGGTTTAATCGTCTTCATCGGTTCTACAAATCCTCCAGCTTATTTTGCAGGTGAGAATTTGCTTCTTCTAATGTGCACATTCTCTTTTCATTAGAAATCCCTGTTGGAAGGCAGCATTTGTGGTTTCCTCTACATCTTGGATTTTGTTTGAAAACTCAGAGATTTTCAAACTAAGTAGCTCTAAAGCAAGTGACCAGTCCCTTTGTAGATTCCTGATCAAATTTTCACATAACTTTTCCAGTAATTCTGGAAAGGGAAGGTCTGAGACAACAGGAGATCCAGGGTTCCCCATTCTACTTACCTTATTGGAGCCTCGCTTCATATTGGTAGTTGTCAGGCCTTTCTCTTCTAGTTGTGGTATTGCTTCTTTTGCAGGTGTGCAGAAGTCCGTAATAAGTTGATCAGCTGCCCTCTTTAATGTGGACATCCATACCCACAGACTTGTAGATTTTTAAGTTTAAATTCTTGCTTTTATTTATAATTAATCATCAGGATTGAGGTGAGCTCTTCGACTATGCGCCTGCCATGTTTGATGGCTGGCCACACACACCCCACTTGGAATGTGATATTAACTCATGTGGGACAATGGTCTTTTAATCGGGTGTGCTGTGCATTTGTCTTTTAAATTACCTTTTAAATGTTTTTTTAAAATTGTTTTAACTTTATGCCTTTAAAGAGAGTTGTTTACTTCTTTAAAAGTTTTATATTAAGATTTTTAGTTGTACTTGGTTTTAATTGGTTGTAAGCTGCTTTGGATTCCATGCTTGAAAGGTGGGATTATAAAAATAAATTAAAAGCTATTTTCTTCTCCATGTTTTGGTGGTGATGGGGATGGACACATTGCTGCTCAACTTATACAAAATTCCTTTTCACCGTTCTAGGAGCTGTTATTGTGTTTCACCCTAAAAAGAAATCTGTCTCAAAAGTAATCACAGTAAGTTGGGCAGTAGAAAGAAAATGTTATTTTTAAAAATTGTTATTAGATTAGCAAGGTGGGATCTGATCTAAGGAAGAGGCATTTTGTTTTGAAAACCAGGGTCAACCGTTGCTTCTTTGTTCTAGAATGTTGTAGGCTAATATGTGTATCACCTTGACATGATTCATTCATTCAGTCTACAATCTGCATCTTGACACTTGTCCTGAAAAATGCATGCTTCTGACTCCATATGGTCTTTTAAAAAACAAAACAAAACTCCATTTTTACACCATAAGTTTGATGAAGAAAGTTCTAAATAATGCGAAAGCTCACTATCATTTTGGTTGGTCCTGATAAAGGGATTTCCCAGTTGTGGTTTTGAGGTCATCTGTGTTTGCCTTAGGGTTGCCATAAGTTGGAAACAACTTGAAGGCATATAATAATCATGACTCAACAAGGTATCTTTGGGCCTCTACAGACCGTGCACCGGCCGCCCCAACCCCACAGCAAGAACATCCTGACGCCGTGTGCCGTTACGCATGGCATGTGGCGTCAGGACATCCTTCGGCGCAGCATTTTGACATGCTGCGCTGGAAGGGGCACTAAAGAGCCATGTGCCTGCTCTTAGGGCGGCCTTTTGCCGCCAGTAAAAGGAACGGCATTTTGCCGCTCTTTTCCGGGCGGCAAAAGGGAGGATTGGGGCTGTGTGGTCCGGCAGCCTCGGCCCCGATCTGCCGCTTGCCAGGGCAGCTCTCCGCCGCCCCTTTGGGTCTGTCTGCAGAGGCCCTTTCTTACTTATATCTGTCACTACCGTAATTGCTGTTGAGTGAGCTTGGATTTATGGTGACTCTGAATGAGGGACCTTCAAGAACCCTTGTTATTAATAGCCCTGTTAAGGTCTTGCAAACTCAGGGCTGTGGCTTCCTTGTTCAAGTCTATCCACCTGCAAAACAGTCTTCTTCCTTTCCTGCTACCTTCAATTTTGCCAAGCAGTATTGTCTTGCTAAAGTCTTATATTGTCTCATGATGCACTCAAAGGACAATACCTTCCATTTAGTAATTTTAACTTCTAAGGATTGTTCAAGCTTCATTTTCTCTAGGACCCATTTACAGTTGGCCCCCATTATCCATGGATTCCCCCATCCACAACTTGAAAAAGGCTGAAAGAAAGAAAGTACAAAAACAAACCTTGATTTTGCCATTTTGCCATTTTTTAAAATAAGAAACACCTTTTTACTAAGGGATTTGAGCATCCAAGGATTTTAGTATCCATGGGGGATCCTGGAACTAAAAACCAGCGGATACCAAGGGCCCACTGTATTTGTCTTTCTGCCAGTTCACAGAACTCTCCTCAAGCACCAAATTTCAAATGAGTGGACCCCCCCTCCCCATCTTTCTTCATTTTCATTTTTCACAACCACATAGAAAGTAGAAATATAATGGCATGGACAATCCTGAATTTAGTATTCAGTGATACATCCTTACACTTGAGGATCTTAGTTCCTTCTGATCTCCTTTGCTCCCAGTCATTTGATTTCTTGACTAGTTTCCATTTTGATTGATGACTGAGCTAAGGTACAGAAAGTCTTTGTTTTAATGTCTTGATCATCCACTTTAAAGTCACATAGATCATCTGTGCTCATTGTTTTTGTTTTCTTAATGTTCAGCTGTAACCCTGCCTTTGCACTTTCTTCCTTTACTTTCCTTGATAGTTGTTCCAAGTCTTTGATATTTTCTGCTAGTAGTAGGGTGTCATTTAAATACCTTAAATTGTTGATGTTCCTTCCTCCCATTTTCATGCCACCCTCGAGATTCAATCCTCTTTTATGTTATGTTCGGCATACAAATTAAGCAGGTAGGGTGATAAAATGCAGCCTTGCCTGACCCCTTGCCAATGGGTCTATTTCTCTGTATTCTATTTCTCCATATTGTGTCCTGACAGCAGCCTCTTGTCTTGAGCAGAAGTTATGCATCAGAACACATTTAATTACTTTTAATAGGGAAGAAAGCTGACAGAAAGAAAATAAACACTTTAGTGATGTGGTGCTGGAGAAGGATGCTGAAAATACTGTGGATGGCCAAGAAGACAAGCAAATGGGTCCTATAAAAGTTCAAGCCTGAGCTCTCCTTGGAAGCCAAAATAATCAAATTGAGGCTGTTGTACTTTGGTCACATCATGAGAAGGCACAAATCATTAGAAAAGACAATGATGCTAGAAAAGATAGAAGGCAGAAGAGAGGAAAATGGATGGACTCTGTCAGGGAGGACATGGGTATGAATCTGCAGGACCTGAGCAGAGCAGTGGAAGACAAGGGGGTCTTGGAGATGGCCATGAGTCGAGGCTGACTTGAGGGCCATTAACAACAATAGGGATACTTAAAACATGAAGTAGTGACTAGCAGAAATAAAAGGTGTGGAAACTAGGAAAAGCTTGCCCACTGTGGAGGTGGTGCTATGTAGACTTGGCTCTCAGGCAGCCAATCCCAGCACAGAGAACTCTGGGAGGGATGTCAGTTGAGAGATGACAGTTGGTGAGGCATTTGGATGAGACAGTTGGATAAGTCAGTAGGGAGTGAACATGTATTGGTTGCCTGATTGAAGGGTAAAGTCTGACATAACTCAGGCTGAATATCATTATATGGGTGGAACTAAGTACTGGAATTTGCTAAAGCATTTACTTTTCTACAGGGTATGATAAAGCCCATTATTTCTCTTGTTATTTTGTTAACACTGACTCAAGACTGTCTTTTTTCACCCTGAATCAAGGGGAGGCCACGCTTACCACGCAGAACACAAAGCTAACACACAAACTTGTCCACACTAAGAGGTCATCTGGATGCCCAGAAATCCAGTCCAGAAAAGAGAATTGGTGGAGCAATGGGAGAGTGAGTGGGAGGATTCCTAGGGGCTGGCGTGTTATGGCAAGCCTGTGATAGCCAGAAAGTAGGCCTGAAAACTCACAGTATGATTTAGAGAAGCAAGCAGAACCCTTGAGCCTTAAGGCCTGGTTCTTTGGGGTAGCAATTGGCATTCCTTTCCTGGGAACTTAGGGAGTACAGCTACAACAGATAACATGTTTCTGAGGGGTGAATAGACAATAGATGAATTCAGTTTTATCATGCATAAGCAGGAAAACATATGTGACATAGTAAGTGAAGCTTGAGAAGTCAATCATGAGTTTGTGTCCATGCAGTGTCCATGGGCTTAGACTATGTTGTATGTAAAATGCTGTCTTCCAATTACAGTTTGCTCTGATATCATAGATATAATTGTAAAGCTGTATAACAATGCTATTCTCACCAGTAATGGGAGGACCAGTGATTTGCTACTAAGCCGCATGTACTCAATCTTGCGAGATTTAATAAAGTGCCATAAAGAATATCTTTCAGCCTGTGAATTGTGACCATGGCATGCTGGGCATGAAGGGCCTGTCTGATATTTAAGGTCAAGGGATCTGTTACACCCACTTATACCAGCTCATTTTAAGAGAGTGTCACCTTAAACCTTAGAGCAGTGGTCTCCAAACTTTTTTGGGCTACCATCCACTTTCCTTTTGGGGCAACCCTAGTGCCCCCCCCCCCCCCCCCCCCGTGCATATTTTTTGATATTAGGTATGCTGTTCTTCATGTAGTCATGCTAGCCGCAACCATGGAATCATCTCTGAAACGGAGATGAGCATCGCCCCCTCCAGTAGGACGCTAGACAATCTTGTCAAGGGAAAACCTTTACCTTTACCTTTTCTACTGCAAGTTCAAAACAACCAATCTTAGTTGCTGCTCCCTTTGCACCAGGTCACCTTGGGAGCAGCAACCAAGCAGCTGGCTGAGCAGCAACCAAGAAGCTTCTTGCTTGTGCCACCCTGGTGCAGGCTAGAGGCTTCTTGGTTGCTGTTTAACTAGCTGCTCAGTTGCTGTTTCCTTTGTGCCCTGTCTTCCTGGAAGCAGCAACTGAGCAGCGACTGAGAAACCTCTCACCCATGCTAGCCTTGCAGCAAAGGCCAGTGCAGACAAGAGGCCTCTTGGTTGTTGCTCACTTGCTGCTCCCAGAGTGACCAGGTGCAAGGGAGAAGCTTCTCCCTAGAATGGAGGGACTCTCAATCCTTCATCAGGTCAGAGAAAGGTGCAGCTGGTGTGTATGTAGGGGGTTTATAAAGGCCACATGCTCTGGACTGGGGACTGGTGTGGCCTGGAAAGAGATTTTAACTAGAGGAGCCACTCCAAGACAAAGGACTATTTCCAAGAATTGAGGACAGATATTACTATGAGCCAACTTTAGTCCCAATTCTAGGAGCATATGTCAATAGTTAAAAAACTCTTCCCCAGAAACATGTCTTCCCTATACAGCTTCAAGTGTCCACTCTCCCACAAAAAATGATTTCTTCTGCTACCTCTTTTCTCAGCCTGTCTGATGAAAGAAAGCAGGAGCAGCAGTGCAACTCCAACCTGCCAGCCAAGTCCCAAATATGAAAGCTCCTTTTTGCTGCCACTTCTCCCCTGTGACCATCTGCTCTAACTCTTTGCTCCAGTCTGTCCCAAAATGGTGCCACTTTGAGCCACAGAAGTGATGCCCTATGCCCAGGGCGCACACAATTTCCCAATTGCCACTACTAGCGAAAGGTGCCAATAAGGGAGTGAACTAACGTGGGCAGGCAAAAAGTGGGGGACATTACCACACAAAATGATCAGTGAGGCTGTGTGGTGGTTTTCTGGGGACCCTGAAAAGAAGTTTAATGTAATCCTCATCCCCACCATAGTCCTAAAGACCACTAGTTCCCCTTGTCTTTTCAGCACACCAATACTTTGACTGAAGGCCCCCCTCCCACCCCCTTTTCCCTTCACCACCCCTTTTCTGCCTCACTGCCCTCCTGGATACCTTCCACCACCCCCATTGCCCACTTTGGCAATCACCGCCTTAAAGCTTTTTAAAAATTGACTTGTATGCTTCTAGAATTGAGACTAAACTTGGCTCACAGTAATATTAAAAATGGTACAGAAAACTAAAAAAAAAAAAAAAAGCACAATGCTAAAAGAGCAATTTAAAAACAACACCAGTAAAAAGTACACTAATCTGTTAGAATTAAGTTCCTTTCTGAGCAGCCAATCTGTTGACAGAAGCCTGTGTGAATAAAGATATTAGTCTATCAACAGGAGGAAACAGGTATTTGATTACTACAGAACTGTTGCTACTGGATTTTCTACTAATGGACCAACACAGCTACCAGCACTGTATTGTCTTTGCTAAAAACACAAAGGTTCGTCCATTTCATTGGCCTTGAGGAAGAGACAGCAATTTTCTGCAAGGAAGGAAAACTTCTTCCCTCTAAGGACCTTCTCACACGCTGGCCACGAAGCGAAAAGTAACCGAAATAAAAATAAATTCAGTTCTATTCCGAAATGAACTGAATTTCGTCTGCGCGACCATTGCGCAATGATTCCGAAAGCTCCCTTGTACTTCCCTGAAAAACCGAATGTCAAAAGATCTCAATTCATTACGGATTAGCTCCGGGTTCTGTTGAGTTTCGGTGCAATGTCGTGTGTAAACACGGGGAAATAATATGGATTAGCTCCGGGTTCTGTCGAGTTTCGGTGTAACGTCGTGTGTAAACATGGGGAAATAATATGTATTAGCTACGGATACCCTTTGAATTAGGTCTGCTTTAGACCCCGTGTGATAAGGTCCTAAGAAGTGCAAAGTACAAAAACAGGACCTTTTTGCATCTTTCCTCAAGAAAACAGGCAACCTTCTTTCCATTGTCCTTGCACTGACTGCACTCCCACAACTATTACCTCATAGGTTCATGTGTTTCACGTAACTGTGAATATGTTTTGCAAGTAACAGCAGAGCCAATGCTATAAATCAAAAGCATTGTTGTTAACCAGACCACAGGTCTATGCAACACAGAGTAGTTATTTACAATTGATACCACTTTGACTGCCAGGGCTCCATCCTGTAGAATCCTGCAAATTTGTAGTGAAGTACTCAGAATTCTTTGCTGTAATTTGGGGGAGTGGGCTAGAGCTTTCAGAGAAATCCTCAGCGCCTCATGAAACTACAGGATTCTGAAAGCTGGAGTAATTAGTTAAGGTGGCATCAAAGGGCTGCAAGTGTGTAATGTAGATACACCCTACAGGTTTGCGGCCTCCTCTATCTGCAGGGATTGGTGAACCTTTGGACTTGCAGATATTTTGACCTCACAACATCCAAATATCGTGTTCAATGGTAAAGAGTTATGGGTGTTTTACAGCAAAGAGTCCTCATAAAAATTTTGAAGAGCTCTGCCCAGAACCCTCTTGCCAGGAAAAAGAAAACATTAGTCAACCCAGATCATTCAAAAGCTCTAAAGCTAGGTAAATGCTTATAGGATTGCAGCCTAAAGTTGCTCCCAGTTCTAATCAAGAAATCATTATACAGTGGGCCCTCCATATTCACTGGTGTCAGGAGCACAGGACCCCCGTGAATGTGAAAAAGCTGGAAATTTAAAAAAAACCAAACCCAATACTTTTTTTAAACCTCCGAAGACACCTCTCTAGGAATCTCTGGGCAACCGGTGTGTATGTAGGGGCAGATGTTGACCATAGAATTGCACTGGAGGATCTACAAATGCCTAGAGGAGTGTTTTCTCTAGGAACTTCTAGGTACTCCAGTGTGACTCTATGGTCAATCTGGCAGTTACATTGGAGGACTTAAGAGATCCAAAAAGAATATATTAATCAAATCTATGAATAATCAAATCTGCAAAAATCAAAGCCACAAACGTGGAGGGCCAACTGTATATAGGTGGAAAAGATAGCTGACAAAGATTGTGGACTCTAGCAGAAGTTAAACAGAAGGTGAATGGACACCTTTCAGGGATTTTTTAAATATATAATAGCAAATTTCATGCATCAGACAACCTTTGTGGTTCCTTTTGTCTACTCTTATCTTGCTTCAGGTTTTTATTACAGCCTTCCTTTAGGATGTATTTGCAATACTGTGCAAGTTTGTTGTTTAACCCCCTCCCCCACAAAAGCCACATTAAGCCACTCCAGCATCAATTTAGGCCTTTTAAAACTAGCCTCTTATATAAAATCTAGCCATGTGTATGTGTGCAAGTTTAGCATCCTGGGGAATTCTCAGCTTCTTCTATTAAAGAAAAACAGCATATACAAGATGCCTAGCATTTGTGTTTCATGATCCCCAATACAAATTGCAAGAGACTTGTGCATGTATCCAGTAATAACATAGCTGGTGTAAAATTAACACTTTATCCAGTGTTAAAGTCAAACATGTTCTGTAGAACCATATGAAGTTGTACATTTTATTTTTGGACATGAGGACTGAATGAAGATGGCAACATAGGATAAATCAGGAAGCAGGGTCATTGTACTGTATTAATCATACTAAAATTACTTATCCCCCTTTCTTTCTATTCTGCTTTCTTTTTACATTGCCTTTTTAGAATAAAAATAAAACAAACGAAATAATACTGTCTTTAACAAAGTGACTTAGGGCCTTTGCAGACTGCCAGAAATAATGCAGATTGAGGTCACTTTAACTGTCCTGGCTCAGTGCTAGGGAATCATGGGAATTGTATTTTTTTTTTCTGGGACATTGAGCCTCTTCTGTCAGAGAGCTCTTGTGCCAAATAAACTACAGTTCCCATGATTGCTTAGCACTGAGCCAGGGCAGTTAAAGTGGCCTCAGTCTGCATTATTTCTGGCAGTTTGCAAAGGCCCTTACTTTCTTTCAAAGTCCTGGGTGATTTTGAATGTCTTTTCTTATTTTTAACAACTGTGGAGCCAAAAACCCACACAAACGAATGATTTACACTTTCTATCATGTTAATTATACAAAGTGCAAGCCACAATTTTTGTATCACCATGATTCAGTAGTCTGGCAGATTTGATCCATTACATCTTTTTTGTTGTTTAGGTGAATTTTTTAAAAGATAGCAATGCATTTTGGAGCAAGGTCAATTCCAAATTGTAAAACAGCTGCTCTCATGTCTGTTGTTTAGGTGGAAAGTTATTTATTACAGAATGCACTAACTTGGAAGAGCTTACCAAAAGCACACAGAAGCAGGCAGTACTCCAAACTGAATGTTTAGAAACAGGGTACTCAAAATAAACATTTTACCACCTTTCAAATTTGTCGCATATAGAGGAAACAACATCAGAAATTCATTTTTAAACATAGTTCAGTTTTGCATCTATCAGTTATGATAACTCAACTAAGCTTCTAAAGGATGTAACTACAGTCACCCCTCCTTTCTTGCAGGCCGTGGATTTGTATATTCTCTGAGTGGTGACCTCTGTGAAAATCAATGGAGTGCATTGAATACTCCCAAATTTCGGTTTTCGCCGGGGGTGGTGGTGGTCCAAACCGTATCATTTTGGAAATCAGAGAAGGTAGACATTTACTAGGTTTGCTCCTCACACATCAATTTATGAAATGCCTTAATACACAGGCAAACAATTATTAGGATACTGTTGCAAGAAATCAGGAAAATGAGTAATTTGAAGATTATTCAAAAGCATTTCACCCTGGAAAAGTATATTGCACTAGAATGTGTGTGTGTTCTCTAATGGTTAATTGTGAAACATGACTTCTTAACTGTCTTTACTTTACACAGATTATAGTCATAAGTAGCTTTTTAAAAATGCATTAGCAAAATACCTATCAGGATATTGGGTAAGAAGTAAACCTCCTCCCATACAAACACACTCAGTGACCAAATCATCATGTTGACCCTACTGATGGACAGGAGAAAATGACCTAGCCTTCTAAGATACATCAATTCACTTAATTATTACAGTCAACATCATTCCTTGCTCAATACGTGACGAATGTTGGACGGATTGCATGGAAGAGTTTTTTCTCTGACCTTATTAGTTCTTCTTGTCTTATCCCAATGGATTTCTCATCCTCTACTCACTATATCGGGATCTCACAAAGAATCAGTAGGGGAGAAGAAAGCACATGTTCTCTGCTTCGAGTATGACCTCATGTTTCAGGACTAAACATTACAAATATGGTGGAGTATCTCCAGAATTATTACAGGAGAAGCTTGTATTACTAGGCAAATGAACCACAAGCAGTGAAACCATTTTCCAGTTGGACACGGCTGATCAATTTTACTCAGACAATACTTCCCTAATATCATTATTCATAAGGTGGAATCAAAAAAATGAACTGAGCAGAAAGTGAAGAACTCCCTAAACAATAAGGATTTTTATTTATTATTTATTCATTTGACTCATTCTTAGGAAAACCCGCTATATAAATAAGATGCACATGGTAGGCAGTAATAAATTGAAGTTTAATCATTGTAGTTCAAATTGTACCTGTATCTCATAAGAAACTCTATCCAGATGGCTGTTTCAGAAACAGTTAACCACAGTCAAAAGTTCTGACACAATATCACAATACCAGACAGTTCTTGGGTAAGCAAGCAGTTAATTGGCTCAAAGAACTGAAATGAGACCATGCTTTGCTCATTTAAAAATAAATCAAAGACTTCTCTCAGGACATATAATTTTAATTGGATAAACCACATGAATCAAATTGAGGGTAGAAAAATGTCAGGATAGACAGAAAACAAAGCCTACAACAACTTCTTATATAATTGTTGAAAAGCTACTGATTCACTCCTCCATACATCCGATGTAGTGTTTCAAACACTTGCCTTACATTACTATAATTCTATTTACAAAAGCATAATAGTGATTTGTTATGCTCGCAACTTTTTGGTACAATGAACTGCCCTTACAATGTATTATGTTTATATAGTCAGCCTTAAAGTCAGCCACTTTATTAATATAAAACATTGTTTAAAAAAAAAACCCACCTTTTCACAGAGGAAGAACAACAAAGTATAATTTCTTGAAAATAACCAATTATTACTTTGAAGGCATAATAGTTAATGGCCTGAATTCAAGATCCATTGTAGCAGAAAAGCAGGCCAAACAGCACAATGAGAGAGTGTTAATTATAAGAAAGATACTTGTATTGTAGTAAATAACGACAACTTCCAATTTAATAGGTGAAAACACATGCCTCTTCTTGCAGCCATACCTATACAATATTATATTCTCAAGAGAGCTATGCAATACCACAATGTCCTCCACATGTCAATGCCACACATGGTTGTTGCACCCTGACACTGAAACTAGGACCTTTAAGATCTTAAGTTAAAAGATTCTTTAACTAAACAGAGCTTAAACTTCTCTGCCAAAGCAATTAAAATCTGCTATATGCACTTAATCACCTTCTGAAAATCTCCCAAACCTACATGTAAAGCACAAAGGAAAAGAAACCAGCCTAAGGTCCCTTAATACTAGATGCAGAAATCTAATAAAATACCACATAAGCAACACTTGCTATTTGAGTTACCTATCATAAGAAAACTCCTGGAAGCATTAAGGACTGCATTTTTCACTGGTAACATCTCTACTAACAGAAAGACTAGGACTCTTTTTATGAGCTATTTAGATAGAGATTTCGCAGTCTGATTGGTTTTTGAGGTTGCAACCTCTCTTCTCCTTCAGGAGCCCAGCTATTTGAAGAAAGCCAATACAGAATTCTACCATAAAAGAAAGAGTGGTTTATGGTTTTCAGACATTCTGGAATTACCATTTTAGAATGATCAGCTTCAGTTGGTAAACCAGCAAAATAATATTGATCAGTTTAAATTGATACAAAAGGTAGGCTTAAAAGCTGACATATCATTCCCCTGAGTTTTGTTCATCTAAAACTGGAGAAGTCATTGAGATTAAAGAAAAACAGATAAGGCATGAATTCCATTACAATTCAGTCACAGCAAATTGTATCTTTAATTTCAACCTAGCAACACTTGCAGCTGGAGAGAAAACCCTAGATCTAGAAACAGAGAGCAAAACCACTCAAGCAGCAAATAACTGGCTACTTTACAGAATTTAAACCACACCAACCCATTAAATGAAGAATTGGAATATTTCCACCCTTCTGCTAATGCATTTTGCCTTATCACAGCTGACATTTGTGATACATTATGTTTATTTTTCAAACTATCCATACTCCCTTTGCAACACATTTGTTATCTCTAACATAACACAGCTAGGCCTGCCCAGCTCCTAAAACCTATTCTCTGAAGTATACCACTTAAATCTAACATTTTCAGAAAGTCTATTTCTCTCCCACACAGCTTGGAAAGAACAGCATTTAAATCTTAGGAGTAGAAAGTCTTGTGGTAGATTACTAGAGAGGTGGCACTACAAACTGTTTTTTCACCAAGGAAAACAACCAGTTGTGCCATATTTTGGTCAGATTGCTCCCATTCCATATTTCTTGTTCAATACTTGTTGATTCCAAAGATTCTGACTCCATGAAGTTGTGGCAGCTTGGGAATTAGTACGCTCAAGAGAGAAGCAGTGTTTAGGATGAAGTGTGCTGGATCATATTTTGTATAGAAGCTTGCTAGGAAATATCTGCAGAAAAAGAAGAGGCAGAATTAGTGCAGAGAAAGTTCAAGGATAAGACAAGAAGGAAAGACATTTATTCTGAATGAAAGTTAAGGTTACTAATTCTATACCAATTATTATCAAACAAAAGATTTCAACATCATAAAATACTCTCAAATGTAAAACCAAAGTAGGCTTGCAAATTGTTAGGGATTTTATTGTTTTTCAAACCCTAATTACCATCCACTAATGCAATTGCCCATTAAAGGCAATAAGAATTTAGGATCTGAAACGCATTACAGGTTTTTGACTTTGAAATGATACTTTTTGTAACTCTGATGAAAAACAGAGGAACAAGCAGATGTGTGCAATTGGTTGAAAAACGATACTTCTGATGGCCCTTTGAAAGTCCACAATTGTAATTTAGTTGGTTTATAACCAGTTCAGTGAACATGTCAATGTTGTTGATGCCTCTTGATCAGTCCAGTCTTTACAGGAAAAAAAAAAAGTTGAGAACAAATATTTCCTATTGTCACAGTTTTGTCTACCCTCAACAATGCTTTCATGTTAGCAGATTTCAGTAGTTTGAAATGCCTGACGTTGAAATAAACCAGTTAGTTAAAAAGAAAAAAAAGAAAAGAAAAAAGAAAAAAAGGGGGAGGAGGTTAATGGGCAATGTCACTTTTCCTTTGCATCATGCACATGAGATGCATACAAGCATATTATGATTTATCCACCAGCTTTTTATCTGTGTTGAAAGTTCTTTTGTATTCTGGGCAAATTGTAGTCCAAATTTTTCAGAGTATTTGACGTTAATCTTGTTTAGCTACTCGTGTTGAGCTGCTCCAACAATAAGTCCCATAGCACCTTTAAGGCTAACAAGTTTATTATAGTCCACTTCCTCAGACAGAATATAGAAGCTCTCCATTGTTGGCCTCAAGGAGTTCCTTAAGTTTCTTGAACCTTTGGAAAGATTACTCATATTTTGCTGAAATGTTGCTCTGCTAGTCATTCAACTCAGCTAAGGAGTTTAATGATTTAATTTCCACTGAGAGCAATTCAACTTCCAAACAACTATGTTCCTACAATCAGCTAGAACAGGGGTAGGCAACCTTTTTGAGCTCGGGGCCGGGTTGCTGTCCCTCAGACAATTGGCGGGCCGAAGCAAAATAATAAAATAATAAAAATAATAAAAATAAAATAAAATAAAATTTAAAAATATGCATGCACACTCTCTCAGCCCCAGAAAAGCCACGATGGCAAAACCCCTGTGGAGATTTTGCCAAGAAAACCCCAAGAACAAGTAATAACAACAATAATCAATATCATCATGGCGGGGGGGCAGGACCGGCCTGGGGCCGGTTCAAAGGCCTCATGGGGCCGCATCCGGCCCCCGGGCCGCAGGTTGCCTACCCCTGAGCTAGAATGTAATGGAAGGTTATTATGTTTATGATTCATGAACTACAAACATTTTCCCCAACAGAATAAAGATTACTGAAATTTATCCGAGTGCCATATGGGACAGGCAAATCAAGTTTACACTTCAGCTGGCTACTGCATTAAATCAGGCTTAAAAATACTTAATGCTGGCTGCATTATACTATTATATAAAGCATTTTTTCCAAGTGAGCAAGGCACACTGTATACTTTGCTTCAGATGTCATTACAATAACCAGTCAGAACAGTCAGGAAGGGGAAAAGCAAAGAAACAGAGAGAGTGACTTTCCTACAGCCACCTGCTCAGGGGTAGGCAACCTTTCCCCTTTAAGAGCCGAGGGACTTCAGCTCCCAGAATCCCAGGAGCTATTGGCCAACATGGGACTATTGGCCAACATGGCTGAGGCTTCTGGGAGCTGAAGTCCCGCGGCCCTTAAAGGGGAAAGGTTGCCTACCCCTGGTTTAGGTGAACAAAGATTTGAAATGGGGAAGTCAAGCACATGCTATCAAGCTTGTTTCAAGATCTGGATGTTGAAACAAAACCAATTGATTGCTCAGAGCATATGCTTATTACTTGGTAACACAAAGAAGTTGCATAAGTAAGCTGCTGGGAAGTCTGGCTTAGATTTAGGACCCCATGCTTAGGAATTGCATCAGGGTTGTTTTAGAAATGGATGGAAGATTAGAGAGGAGGAAAATTAAATTTAGAGTCTGCGGTTGTAGATGCTTATACCCTGAATGGCAGTGCGATTATTTTTTTTTCTAAGCATTCAAAACAAGAAATTAGCAGAATCCTTTGAAGCAAATAGAGGGGGTTGCAGAGGGAAGGAAAAGCCTGTTTGCTCAAGCACTGTATTGTTCAATGTCACCTTAAGTCAGAGATGCACAACTGTGATGGATCCAGGGGGCAATTTTTTGGCTCAGAACACTTCAAGGGGAATACGGACTGCCTAAAATGCCCTCAAAGAGGAGCCCCCCCCCCCCCCCCGCCAAGTGGCTGGAAGCCAACTTCTACCTTCAAAATAGCTAAAACATTTGGATGCTGAACAGTGGTGTCTGTGTGGTAACTCATGGAAAGGGCTGTTAGGTGGTAGCAACAGCAGCGGACTGCCCCACCATCCCTTCCCTCGCACTGCCTCATCCTCCTCCCAGCCAGACCCGAAAAAGGCTTTCTCGGTCTGGCCAGGCAGATGGCTGGCTGGCTAGGAAGGTGAGGCACTGGGAGACCGGAGCAATCCACTGCCACTGCCACTGCCACTGCCACTTGGCAGACTTTTCCAAGTGTGGCAAGCCAGGAACGTGAGCCAGCAGGAGGGAAGAGAGAGTGGGGCAGTCTGCTGCTCCCTCCATCACCTGGAAGCCTTTTCTGCATCTTGCCAGGTGGCTGCTCTGCTATAACAGCATCCTCCTCCTCTTTTACGCCTCTCCCTTCCTCCTTTTGCAGAGCTACCCTTGATGGTAGGGGGGAATTTGAGACACACAACCAGTGACCACCCCACCAGATGTTAACACACACCCCGAGCTGTTACCCAGTGGAGTCCACACACCTCAGCAATGCCCCTGATGCAGAACAGTCCTGGGGGACCCTGCAATGCACTTAAAAGGTGAATCACTGCTGCACCTGGAGGTTTCCAGAAGGGCAATTCAGTCTTTTTTCTTTTTTTTCTTTTTTTTGGCTAAGAAAATGGTGATCCAGATAGTCTGGATGGGCTGCAAAAAGATCTCCCCCCGCCCCCGGTATGCAGTTACCAAACCACACTTCGAACCCCTACATGAAGTTGTACCCTTTTATAATGAGGCCTATTCCATGATACATAAAGCATATCCTAGCTGTTACATATATAAGATTTTACCTCTAATATGGCAAGACAGTCACTCTGTACATATTTACTCAGACTGACACAAGTGAATTCTATTCTACCATATAAATTGCAAACTGTAAGGCTGCTGCATTTGAATCCAATTAAGAAGTATGAAATGTTTAAGAACCTTGACTTATTGAAAAAGAATATGTAAAGCTGGAAACATATTGTAGGAGGTATTAAGCCTATTAGTAAACAGTTGTCATGGAGATTTCAGTTGTGCAAAATATTTCCCTATTTCTATGCAGGATTTCCTGCTTAATCCTAAAAATGATACTAATTCTGAAATCCTAACTACATGAAAAATATATTTCTCCCTCAAAAAACACAACTCAAAATTAATAATAGATAACGTACACATCTGAAATATTTTGACAATTTTGTACAGCACCCTTTGCAATATGAATTTGCCAAATCCAGTGTTATTGTTTATAACTTTTTAGACCACCATTACCGCCATAATAGAACTTTTAAACCTACAAAATTATTGGAGAGATTGTGAAGAATTTTCGTGAGGATGTGAACTGCACACCGTAGTCCAGTTGCTCCCAATGTGTCAGTAGTCTTGCTTTACCTTGGTCAGGTGTTTCAAAAGGTGTTCCTTTTACTGCATGTAAAAATACATACATTCCCTGTGAAGAAGAAAGGCAACTGGGTAATCTGCAATTTTATCAAAGTTGCACAGAGAAACTCTGTGACAAATGGCTTTGAAACATTAAACACTACTATTGACCTAAGAGAGGAATTGGCTCTATGATTTGCACATGTATCTATAATTGCTAAATAGTTAGGCAGGCATACCTATACAGAACTCACTGGCAGAGAGTAACCCTTTCTGCCCTAGGTGGCTACAGGCTTCATGTTATGAATGGACTGCATGACTAATAGAAAAATTGGAACCATACAACACTAGATTGGATGTAGCACTCTTCAGATGTTTTGTACAACAGTCCTGTTCTCCCTAGCCACTGGCCTTGCTGGTAAGGAATAGTGGGAACTGCAGTTTGAACCTAAGAATTCCACAGAAATCTTAATGAACTCAGTGGATTTGGTTCTTAAATACAGACATGCCCAGGACACATACAAGTCACACTCAAGTGAGTACATCAGAGCCCGATGTGTAACCCAAATGAGCAGGAGTACATTAATTCAAAGTCACTGCGGCAAAGCAGACAGCCTGTGCATATTGGGTCCTAATAGTGTCAGTACCAAAGCATGGCCCATTGCCGCAGGTTCCAAACCTGCACTGCCAGGAGCAGATTATCTCCACTCTTTTTTGGGCTGGCTTTTAGCCCCCTAGCATGGCCTTGGCACAGCTTCCGGCTGCTTTGGGGGTGTGCGTAATCTAAACACCATGCCCACAAAGGGGCCAGAAGCTGCTTTATGTGGCCTGTGTGTTTTGGGCCACTGTTAGTGTCAGTGAAGCTAAAACTGCACTTTGGATTAAATATGGGTTCAATCATATTCAAAATTATTCAATATGGATCCTAGTAAGTGGTACACACTGTTGGCAAGGGATAGTTAGCTGAATTATTTTGATCTTTAGGTTGCAAGCTAGGGCAAATGCTCTTACTATCGGATGAATAATGCTGAATAAGAAAGTCAGCAATGTCTACAAACCAAAAGATACAAAATGGATGGTAAACCTAGAGCAGGGGTAGGCAACCTTTCCCCTTTAAGGGCCGAGGGACTTCAGCTCCCAGAATCCCAGGAGCTATTGGCCAACATGGCTGAGGGTTCTGGGAGCTGAAGTTCCTCAGCCCTTAAAGGGGAAAGGTTGCCTACCCCTGACCTAGAGAAATCACACAATTTTATAAGTAATTGAAGCTTATGCAAATGTTACCTAGGTCTGCCTTGCAATAAGGGAAAGCAACCTGTTTAAGGCAGCACCAGCAAGAGAGACGAACGGTCTTTCTATGGTGTGTGTCTTGTGTTTTCACCATTATTGTCAAGTTTTAAAATGATTTTATAGTTTTAAATTGAATGGTATTTTAATATGATAGCCTTTTAATTGTGCTGACTTTTTATTATCAGGTTTCTAGCTTTAACTAGTTTTAAGCTATTGTAGGCATGCTTGTGTCCCACAGAACAAGCTGCCTGCTCCTACACAAACTGTCACAAATCAACACTTTTTATTCCACAAGGAGTATTAATGGTGGCCAAGAGCAATTTATGATAGATTTTGAAATAATTTATGATACAGCACTTTCTTCAGTATGTCCAAAAGTACATTACTACATTGGAAGTTGTAAATTTAACTCAGTAAACATCAAGACATATAAAATAAGCAACCACTTTAGCTAGCAGGTCAAATTTAATTAAGAACATGCCTTCCTACATAGTATTATTCATGTTTTGTCAAGACGTTTTTCAGTTCTTTCTAATAGAAATGCAGACCAAAGCTCTGAGATCGCAACTTCTTTTTTTCTGTAGGAATCTGGTAGCCATACCAATCCTGATTGAAGTATTACTTGTATGCTTGTAGTTTGGGATGCGAGTAAAGCCTGTATGAGGACAATTTATAAAATATGGCTCCATATTGAAAAGAAAAAAAAAAAAAAGCTAAAAAGAGTAAGTTGTTAGATGAAATACAAAGTCTGGATGGAAAATTCAAGAAAAAATTTGATTCAACAAAAGATTAGATTACTTCAACAGTGGTTTTCATTGTTTACAGTCCAAAAATGAATGCCAACTATTATATCTTAAGTAAAAGAATTTTGAATTTGCAAAGAATCCTGGGAAGTGGCTTTCTTATAGGCTGAGATAGGAAAATATAAAGAAATGTGACAAGAAACAGGGAGGGAGGTAAGTGTTCAACAAATCATTCAAAAATATTAAAAGCCTTTGAGAAATACTGTAGAGGTTTATATGTAAGGTACAATGAGATTATCTGGCTAAACTAGAACAAAAGCAAAGTTTGAATGGTCCTGTGACAACTATTGGGCTTAATGGGGCAATTAAAAAGATTAAATCTGGAAAAGCTTATTATAAAACATTTTGAAGAGAAGTTGCTGTACCCATCAAAAATAATTTGTGATGAGTTATTACAAAAAGGGTGGACGTCACTCTTGAAAATGCCTATATTACAGGGATTTATAAAAATAAAACAGATGAGACGTTAACAAAGAATTACAAATCTATTCTATTACTAAACAATGAATAGAAGATATTTACTACTATTTTTGCAATCACATTGCAAAAATCTATTTCTCAAAATATCCATGAAGATCAGAGTGATTTTTTGGGGGGCAAAAGGGCAATTAATGATTAATTTAAGAACTGTTCTAAATATCAATTAATATTTGGAACATTATAATGACAAAATGTCTATTTTTCTTTTTTTAGATATAGAGAAAGCATTTGATAATATTTCTTGGAATTACGTATCTCAAGTATTATAGAGAATGAACTTTGGTGGAAATATTATTCTGGTAATAAGACAATCTACTCAGTTCAAATGGTCTAGATTTTAGTAAATGGAACTGCAACAACATCAGTTGAAATACAAAAAAGCATTAGATAAGGTTGCCTACTCTCACCTTTACTGTTTATTTTGGTGTTGGACATCCTACTGAAAAATATCAGACAAGATGACATAATCATAGAGTTGGAAGAGCCCACAAGGACCATCCAGCCCCTGCCATACAGAAATACACAAAGCACTCCTGACAGATGGCCATTCAGCCTGTTTAAAAACCTTCAAAGGAGGAGACTCTACCACTCTTCAAGGAAGTATGTTCCACTGTCGAACAGCTCTCACTGTCAGGAAGTTCCTCCTAATGTTTAGGTGGAATCTCTTTTCCTGTAGCTTGAATCCATTGCTCTGGGGTCCTAGTTTCTGGAGCAGCAGAAAATAAGCTTCCTACTTCTTCAATATGACTAACTTTCAGATATTTAAACCTGGTTATCTTATCACATTTTAACCTTCTCTTCTGGGCTAAACATACCTAGCTTCTTAAGTCGCTCCTCATAGGGCATGGTTTCCAGATCTTTCACCATTTTAGTTGCCCTCCTCTGGACACACTCTAACTTCTCAACATTCTTGAATTGTGCACAGATATGTACACAATATTCCAGGTGAAGTCTGACCAAAGACTATCACTTCCCTCAATCTAGATGCTATACTCCTACTGAAGCAGCCTAGAATTACAATGGCTTTCTTAGCTGCTGCATCACACTTTTGACTCATGCTCAGCCTGTGGTATACAGACTTCTAGATCTCTTTCGCATGTATTGCCGTCAAGCCAGGCGTCACCCATCCTATATCTGTGCATTTCATTTTTACTGCCTAATCCTACATTTCTCCTTGCTGAAATTAATTTGGTTAGTTTAGGCCCAGCTTTCTAATCTGTTAAGGTCATTTTGAATTCTGATCCTGTCCTTTGGAGTATTAGCTACCTCTTCTAATTTAGTGTCATCTGCAAATTTAATAAGCATGCCCTCTATTCCTTCATCCTAGTCATTGATAAAGATGTTGAATAGCAATGGGCCCAGGAGAGTACGCTGTGGCACCCCACTAGTCACTTCTCTCCAGGAGCCATTGTTGAGTACCCTTTAGGTTCATCCAGACAACCAATTACAAATCTACCGAACAGTTGATTGTCTAGCCCACTTTTTGCTCGCTTTTTTGCAAGGATGTAATAGGGAACCTTGTCAAAGGCCTTACTGAAATCAAGATGTGGTGCATCTTCATCTACCAAGCTTGTGACACCAAAATAAATAAATAAATAAAATAAAATAAAAAATAAAAAAGGAAGATTAGTTTGGCATGATTTATTTTTGAGAAATCCATGCTGACTTTTATTAATCACATCATTCCTTTCTAAGTGCTTACAGATTATCTGTTGAATGAGAGTGTTTAATCTTTGGAGTGAGGGTAAAGAAAGAACAGTATAAACTAAGGGCTTGTGCAGATGACCTTGTGATAATGAGGTGTTTAGGGCATACTCTGGGTTCAAAGTTCACCATCCACCATCATCTGGAGGAAGGCAGAATGCATGCTGTCTTAATCTTATTATGTTTATTTCAATATTGTATTTATTTTATATTTGTAAGCCGCCTTGATTGCTTAGGCAAAAGGCGGGATATAAGAAATAAATAAATAAATAAATACAGTTAACTGTGACAAAACAAAATTGTTGACTATTTATTTATTTAATTTCAAGGATTTATATCCCACCTTTCTCCCACAATTGGATTCATTCATTCAAATGGGACTACAAAAATGGCCTCAGAAGAAGAAAATGAAATTAGCAGCTCTTTCAAATTTCAAAGTGGAAAAAGGTAATTAAATGTTTGGGAGTTACAATCACAAAGAATAATACAGTCAGCCCTCCATATCCACGGATTTTTTATCCGTGGATTCAAGCATCCATGGCTTGAAAATATTTTTTAAAATATGTATCAATTCCCAAAAGCAAAGTCCAATTATATAAGGGACACTATTTTACTATGCCACTGCATTTAATGGATTTGAGCATCCACAGATTTTGGTATCCATGGAGGGGGGGGGGGTGTCCTGTAACCAAACCCCCATGGATGCCAAGGGCCCACTGCAGTTTAATGTTTCAAAATAATTATGAGAAAGTTTGGAAAGCAATGAAAAGATACAGTTGGCTCTCTATCAGCAGGCTAGCCATTTGTGGATTGGAGCATATGCAGATGGCCCTCTCCCATTATTGTCAATGGCAGCACGTGCACACAGCTGCACCATTGCAGTCATGCGTCTATTGGCAATAATGGGAGTTGAGGTCCCATGCTTTTTAGTATCCATAGAGTGATCTGGAACAGAACCCCTACTGATACGGACAGCCAACTGTACTTAGAAAAATGGAGAAAGTTACATGTATCCCTTTTGGGAAGAATCTCAGCAATAAAAGCAAATGTTTTTCCCAGGCTTTTATTGTGTTTTTCAAATGATCCACATTATAAGAAAAGGAATACAGAATTAAATCTTCAGATATGTTTGGCAAGCAAGGAAACCAAATAGAATTTAAAACAATGTATGATGCAAAGCAAAGGGCAGCTTGGGAGTTCCTAACATTAAATTATGTTACAAGGCGTGTTGTTTGGTATGGCTGAAGAATGGATATTGCTTAGAGCGAAAGACTGTTGAAACTTGAAGGTCATGATTTAAGATTTGTTTAACTTTGGCATGATGTTAACACACACAACAATGCCACAACAAACTACAAATCCCAGGATTCCATAGGAAGTATGGCTGTTAAAGTAGAATCAAACTGCATTAATTCTGCAATGTGGCAGCAGCTCAAGTTCAAGATAGATCATCTGGCAAACTCATCTCTTTCTGAGAAAGTTTCCTTCCCTTTGCTTTGCCTCATAATATGTCTTAGTACTAGCTATTTCCTTCTGTTTCAAACGAGGGTACTTACCAAATTGTGAATAACATTGGTTAAGGTCCATGCAACTGGAACACTGAAGAAAGGAATGCTGAGCAAGACGATATGAAGCAGGCCAACTCCAAGAGCATACGTGAGCCACATTCCTCTACTGTTCATTACTCTTGTGTTGGGGTTGACCTCACTGTGGGCAACTCCGACATTCATTTTTTCAACAAGAAAAAAAAATCTGAAAAGTAATATTGCAGAAGAAAAGGTTTATGAGAATGTATGCTCAATAGGAATACTCACTATATTTTATATTCCACTATAAGACTATGAGTGATTCTTACATATAACAATTACATAAAACTTGTTTAGGATCTTATTGGTAAAAACTTCACAGGATATTCCACATTCTTTTTTTCACAAACTTGTTTGCAAACTATTATATAACATATTTATTTGTTTTTAGAACACAAAGAGTTAACACTATTGTTAGGTAAATAAGTTTTTCAAACTGTTATTTTTGTCTTTGCTGTTAGAATTGGTTGCACTTGTAAAACTACAGCCACTACAACTTCCATGCAAAAATTAAGCCTCCATTTATTTTTTCCCACATGTGGTAAAGAAGCTCCACGGGACTAATTTCAAAAGTCAGTCAATTCCTCATTCAGGAATATGCAAAAACTGGAACATAAAATGTGAACATTATCTAAACATCAAGCATAAAAGCTGTACACTGAAGTAATATTTATGTTAATACATGTTAAAGATAAACAGATAACTGTTGTTCAAAACATTACATTTCCCTGTTTCAAAAGACAACTGTACTGAGAAAAGTAAAACTTCAAATACACTCAATAATATCAAGTATTTTGCAACTCCAGGGACACTCCAAACTTTGATCCTCCAAATGTTTTGGACTTCACCTCCCAGAATTCCTGACTTGGCCAAGCTGGCTGGAGCTTCCGGGATTTGAAGTCCAAAAACCTGAAGGACAAAAGTTTGGGGATCACTGGTCTAATAGAACAACACAATTCACATCAACAAGGCATGCTATTAACACTAAATGGAAATCAGGTCCTAGTCTGGTTCCTGTGATAACTACACATCCATCAACCTTACTGGACCAAATTAGGGAAAGAACATAACATATGCTTCGGGTCCAAGGGGAAAAAAAGTGACTCACAACACAGAAGACAAATGAGTATACAGTCATCCCTCCACATCTGAAGGTTAATCATTCATGGATTTAATTATTCATGGGTTACTGTATTTGCCACTGCCTCTGCTGCTATCCTACATACAACTGGAAAGCATGTTCTCTCTAGGCATTTCTAGGTCCTCCAGCACAACTCTATGGTCACCATCCTCTGTAGGTCGAATTGCACAGAATCCTGCTGGTTTACCTAGAAATGCCTAGGGAAGTGCTCTCTCCCTCCCACCCCTTTTTAAAAAAAGCATCCTATATTTGTAATTTTTCCGCCAGAACCCCTGCAAAGGAGGGCTGGCCTAGCACCTGAGCCATACTGGTAGATGAGTAGGCTCAGGTGCCAATGGAAGTTACACTGACTTGAAAGTTAGAGCCTTTGCAGACTGCCTGAAATAGTGCAAATTGAGTCCACTTTAACTGTCCTGGTTCAGTGCTAGGGAATCATGGGAACTGTAGTTTATTGTGGCACCAGAGCTCTCTGACAGAGAAGGCTCAATGTCTCAGAAAAAAATACAATTCCCATGATTCCCTAGCACTGAGCCAGGGCAGTTAAAGTGGCCTCAATTTGCACTATTTCTAGCAGTCTGCAAGGGCCCAAAGTCACTTCCTTACCAACTTCAACAGAGCCTGTCTACAATTAAAGCTGCAGTCTTAAATAGTAGCAGCTTAAACCGTTTACAGATCAACACGGAGATTTAAGTGTAGTGGTATCCCTGTTGTGTGCCTTCAAGTCGTTTCCAACTTATGATAACCCGATTATCACAGGGATTTCTAGGGCTGAGAGTGTGTGACTCACCTAGTGGGTTTCCATGGCTAGTTGTAATCAGTTGGATTACAACTGATCTCCACAGTTGTAATCCAAACTATAGTGGCTCTCTGCACAGGGTGCCAGACCCACTAAAACCATGAGCAGCCAGAGAGCCAGCATGGTGTAGTGGCCCAAAAGACACTGCAGAAATAATCCAGGTTGAGACCCCTCCAACTGCCCTGGCTCAGTGCTGCTAGGGAATCCTGGGAACTGTAGCTTATTGTGGCGTCTGAGCTCTCTTTAGAGAGAAGGCTAAATGTCTCTTCACAAACACTACAGTTCCCAGAATTCCCTAGCGTTGAGCCAGGGCAGTTAAAGCAGGTCCTCAAACTGGATTATTTCTGCAGTGCGTTTCGGACCAATAACAACCAAAACCGCCTTCAACCGCAACAACAGCAGCGGCTCCACCGCTTTCTCCTTCCAACCGGAACGTCTTCGCTGGTGCCACAAACAACAAACTACACTTCCCACAACGCCACGGCAGTTACAGCAAAAGCGGGTTATTTCCGCAGTGCGGATGCAGCCAGAAAGCGCTCTGTGGGAGCGGCAGAAACCTCTCCCAGCCGTTCTGACGGAAGGCCAGCGCAGGCAGGCAGGCCTCCTCAGCCAGGGCATTGTTCGCGAAGGGAGCCGCCGCCGCCGCCGCCTCCACCTTGGCGTCCGAAGCAGCGCACACCCCAAAACACACCCGCTGAGGAACAAGGCCACAAGGCGCTCAGCCACAGCCACAGCCGCCGCTAGACATACCCCCTTCGCCGTCCCCTCGCAGCCACCGCTCCCTTCAAGGGAAGGGGAACAGTGCCTCGGCCGCTATCGCTGAGGACCACTGGTACTCCTGCTCCTACGACGACGTTCCTCGGTGTGTGCGAAGAGACGAGGCCGCAGATTGGCCGAGAGCCGGCCCCGCCCCCTCGTGGGGAGAGTCTCTCTCGTGCGCGCGCGCACGCGCGCCGCCGAAGCGTTTGTGGTGGCCGTTGGCGCCGTTGGCCGGGCGCGTGGGTGGCGGGAACGCGCTGTTCGGAGGAGAAGGAGGAGAAGGGCTTCCTTTCCAGGCGCAGGTACCTGGCGTTCGCTTCGAGCCGCCTCAGGGAACGTCGCGCTTGCCTAGGCCTTGGCCGGGTCACGGGGACCCAAGAGGACCCAGCCTTAGGCTGTGGGCTGTAAACAAAGCGGGGAGCTCCAGGGCGTGTCGTCCGGCGCACCGCACGCGGCATGGCGGTGGTGGCGGTGGCGCTTCGGTAACCGGCGCCATGCTGTGGGATCCTGGGATTTGTAGTGCGACGAGGAGGCGCTCCTAGGCCTCTGCTCTAGATAACGGCGGTGCAAGAGGAGGACTCTTGTCTGAGCAGCACCCTCGAACTACAAGCCCAAGGATGCCACAGAACAGCCTTATTGTAATAATTATTATTTGTTGTGGAAAGTGCTTCAGAATTGCTTTTTGTAGATACCACCATTTTTACACTTTTGTAAATATTTTGTAATTTTATTTTTTGGTAGATACCGCATTTTTTTACAGTTGATTTCAAGTTTTCTCTTAAAAATTCAATTTGAGTAGTTGCCCCCATTGTTGTTGTTGTGGTGTGCCTTCAAGTCCTTTCCGACTTAATGGCGATCCTAAGGCGACCCCCTCTCATGGGGTTTTCTTGACAGGATTTGTTCAGAGGGAGTTCGCCTTTGCGTTCCTCTGAGGCTGAGAGAGTGTGACTTGTCCAAAGTCACCCAGTGGATTTCCATGGCCAAGCAGGGATTTGAACCCTGGTCTCTGGAGTCATAATCCAACCCCGAAACATGACATGAGTTGTTGTTGTGTGCCTTCAAGTCGTTTCCAACTTATGGCAACACTAAGGCAATAGGGTTTTCTTGGCAAGTTTCTTCAGAGGGCGTTTGCCATTTTGCCATCCTCTGAGGCTGAGAGAGAGTGACTTGCCTTAGGTCACCCAGTGTGGTTTCCATGGCTGAGCTTGGATTATTATTATTATATTTATTTATATTCTGCTTTCTTCTCAAAATAGGGACACAAGGCGGCTTACAAATTAAAAGAGCAATAGAATTAAGAACCTACAAAAGTGTGCATTAAAACAGAATTAACTTAGCACAGTATTAAGACACATCACCCATTAAAAGAATACGATACAATTAAAAAGATAAAAGCCCTTAAAAAGGGTAAAGGGCAGCTGAAGTGGTATTAGAGTGATACAACTGTCCACTGTGGCTAGACTGAATCCAGTTGTGGAGTTTCAGTTGAATATTTAGCTTGCTGCCACCAGTGAAAATTCCCAGAGTGTTCTGAAAGCACTGCAAAAACCTGCAAGGCTTTCCTTAAATCTGTTCTTGGCCAGTGAGGCTGCTGCCGTCTCCGTAGACAGAGGCAGGAAGGCTTTATATCTATCTTGCTGTTTTGACATTACACTCCTCCCTCCACATTTGCGACTTTAGCTTTTGTAGATTTGATTATTCACAGATTTTATTAATTTGTTCTCTCTAGGAATATCTGGATCCTCCAGCACAACTCTGTGGTCAACTTTAACCAAATGTCAACTGACCTAGAGATTCCTAGAGAGAACACTTCACTAGGCATTTCTAGTTCCTCCAGTGCAATTCTGTGGTCAATGTCTGGCAGATGTTGACCACAGAGTTGCACTGGAGGACCTAGAGATTCCTAGAGAGGCGTTCTCTCAGGTAAAAACATAGCGTTTTTGTTATTTGCGGTTTTTCCACATTCACAGGGATCCTGTGCCCCTACCCCAGTGAATGTGGAGGGACGAATGTACTTACTTTTCCATGGTGGTGGGATCTCTGAGGCAAGTGACTATGCTGATTGTACCAGTGTAGCTGATAGCATCTCCTATGTCAGACAGGCTTTTGTTGAGGAACCAGACTAAGGGGGGTTGCAGACTGCCAGAAATAGTGCAAATTGAGTCCACTTTTAGGGTTAGGGTTAGGGAATCATGGGAACTGTAGTTTATTGTGGCACCAGAGCTCTCTGACAGAGAAGGCTCAATGTCTCAGAAAAAAAACAGTTCCCATGACTCCCTAGCACTAACCCTAACCCTAAAAGTGGACTCAATTTGCACTATTTCTGGCAGTCTGCAACCCCCCTAAATGTGGCAAACCTACAGGGCAGTACGAACAGTGTGGAGGGGGACGGGATGGGGAGACACTGTTGGAGGATTTCTCAGAAACAACAGGAGTGGCGATAGATAAGTTTAATGGAGCTAATATTATGCAGAAGGGACTGGTAAAAGCACACCTGAAACCTTTCACTTTGAAGACCCTATAATGGCACAGTCCGAAAGGAAACAAGAGAAGATGCTGGAAGATGACAACACCAGGTCAAAAGGCACTCAACTAGCTACAGGGGAAATGCACAGGACAAGTATGAGTGCTATTGTATCTATAATGACACAACTGCATGCACATCCAAAGGACACTGAGCTGCTTACATGCACAGAAGGGGGGGGGGAGTGAAGCAGCACAGCATATGTGGTAGGAACATGGAATATAACAAGCATAAATCAGGGAAATCTGGAAACAGTAAAACAAGAAATGGAATACATAGACATAGCTATGCTTGGGATGAGTGAGCTAAAGTGGATAGGAATGGAGCATTTTCGATTATAGAATTGTACAGTGTTTTATTCTGGAAATGAAAATAAAAGAAGGAATGGAATGAAATGAAATGTAGCAAAAGCAGTCGGTGAAATACAGTCCTCCCTCCTTTCTCACAGACTTAAAGTCCGCAGACTTGCATATTCACAGCAGGGCAGCCTCCGTGAAAATCACTGGGTCACATCCTGTGGGTGCACCCCATTCAAGTCTATGGGGCTTGAATATCCCCAAATCTCTGTTTTCATGGGGGGGGGGGTCTCTGGAACGTGAAAACGGAGGGCCAACTGTAATGTGAACTCTGACCCAATAATATTAATGAAACTCCAGGGAAGACCTATAACTAAAACCATGATTCGGGTTTATGTTCCAACTACAGAGATATGTGAGGAAGAAATTTTGTGTCTAGGATCACACACTGAAGTAGGACATGTTGGTAATCATAGGTGACTGGAATGCAAAAATAAACAGAGCAGAACTACTCTAAGATACTTTGGCCTAGGATCAAAAAATGAAACAGGAGAGTGAGCGATTGAACTTTGTGAACCCAACAGTTTCTTCACTACAAATGCAGAGAAGACTGTACATATTACCGTAATGTCACCAGATAATCAGTATAGAAATCAAATAGACTATATAATTGGAAGCCGATGGAGAAGCTGCAGTCTCTATGAAAACGAGACCAGGAGAAGATTGTGACCAGGAGCTGCTAATAACAAAAATGACAGTAAAGTTAAGTACACTAAAATAGTTTTTGCAATTTTGTTTGCTTTGTTAATATATGAAAAAGATTAATTTATTCTATTGAATTTATATCTTGCTCTCAAATAGTGAGAAACAATAATATGTGAATAAAAATTAAAATACTATTAAAACATTTTAAAAACAATGCAAATCCTATTATATTTATAGCTTTTTAATGTGTCTGATTTTTTTCTGTTTTAGATTTGATCCAGAAAACCTTGAAATGAAGCAATTGCCAGCCGAAACTGTCCGACTTCTTTCGAGTTCACAGGTTATTACATCAGTTGTCAGTGTGGTCAAAGAACTGATAGAGAATTCTTTAGATGCTAATGCAACAAGTGTTGATGTTAAGTTGGTAAGTTGTGTGAAGTTGGAATTGTGATGAATATATATGTGGGGATACAATAATATTTCCTTATACATTGTGAAGGTGCCGGTGATAGACTTGAATTTTGTATTGTTTTCAATATCTCTCCTTTATTGCTACCTGAACTTAGTTCTATTAACACCAGTTCATTTTAAATTAATTTTGGATGCATTGTACAGTAGACCATAAATTCATTCCAATAACATATGTGTCATTGTAAGCATCTCTAAACTTGTCTATGTGTGGCAAGCTGAACATCAGTAAAGCCTAACTTTACATTTCCACAGATCATTCTGGCCGTTTCTCTGATTTAGAGAGGTTAATTGTGACACATGTTTTCTTAAGCTAAAGTCATGTAAGCATAAGTGCAGAACTTTTTGAGATCAGATTTCCATGCATGATAAATTGGTGGGTGCTTTTAGACGTCATAGCCCATACATGTCTTTTGAAATTCAGAGAGATGTCTCTGAAACCGTGGTTTTCACAGAAAGTTTTTTTCCCTGTAATGAAAACTGCTATGGGGCAGAAGCAACAATTCCTCTAGACACACTTTGTCCAGTAATAGAAAATGGCTTATTTTCTAAAATGAATACCAGGTGTGTGTGAATATCTTTATACACAGTCAGAGTCAGGGATGAATAGGTTGATAATCCCAGACGGATGTAAACTGCCTTCTTGAAATTATTTGGAAATTATTTCCCCTAAACTTAATGAGATTTAGGAATTGCCATGTGAATATGTACTTGCTGTTCCTAAGTGAGCAATGTAGGAGAGTGGATAACAAAATCTGTGGATGTTCATGTCCCATTGTATACAGTGGCATAGTAAAATGGCGCCCGTTATATAGAATGGCAAAATCAAGGTTTGCTTTTTGGAATTTATATATTATTAAAGCGTTTGCAAGCCATGGATGCTTGAATCCATGAAGAAAATAATCCATGGATATAGAGGGCTGACTGTACATGCCTGAACAAGTACGGTAAGACTAGCCACATAACTCATTCTGTGTAATGTGGACCCCATTTATTAATTGTTCTAACTATAATAATGGTCAGTATTGTTCCCTTGTTTCACATAGTAACTTATGGAAGTATTTCTTTGTTAATCTTTAAATAATGTAACTACTTTGACTGAAAAATGCTGTGCTTTTTGTGCTTCTTTGCAGTGTTGATTGTGCGAATCTTGTGTGTGTGTTGGTTTTTTTTACAGTTTTCTGTAATTGTATAAAATTTAATAATTTTTTAAGTCTTCAGAAGAAGACCTTGTACAGGATAGTTTGATGTGCATACAGAAGTAGGCTTTCTCCCATTTTCCTCTCAGCCTATTTTCCTCCCATTTTCCTCTCACTCCACATAGAAATGCAGTCAGTTCATTCCTACTTTCACTGTTTGTAGGGATGATATCACCACATATTTCTTCAAACTGTCCTTTAAAACTTATTCAGTGTTTATTATTCTGATAATGCTTGTGAATACTGTCATAATTTTAATGGTTTTGATTGTTTAATATGCCCTCCATTTGTTTCAAATGACACTTGTTAGTTCTCTTGTGGGCTTTTTTTTTTTGGACAAGGCTTTTCAATAAAGAAAGCACTTTCTAAAGTTCTACTCTGTGCTGGTCAGTAAGGCCATTACAGCTAACAATTGCAGTAGCATTTTCCATAGAGTCTGTCCAGAAATAAGTTGAAATGTCAGGCCAAGGTCATGTAAAGCAGCTCTTTGCATTACAGCACTGGTCCAAATTATTTAGCTGTCCCCAAATGACATTCCCTGCACTAGAATCAATACCTTAATAAATCTTGCTGCACCAATCAAAATACTGTGTATACTTTAATCTGGCATCTCTGTTTTTCCTCTGAAGTAAGTTGCTTTGCCTCTACTGTAAAGCATGGATGACTGGTCTTTGGGGATGGGGAAGGTTTTGTTGTTGTTGTTGATGATGATGATGATGTTATCCACCCTTGAGTTGATCTCAACCCATGGCGACCCTGTAGATGAGACAGCTCCAAGATTCCCTGCCCTCCACTATTCTGCTCAGTTCCTGCACATTTATATCTGTGAGCCAGAACAGATGGCCCTGAAGGGACAGCTTGAAGCTGCCCCTTCTGAAGATGGATTGGGGCCATGATAAACACACACAGATGTGGGTGGCTTCATGATGCTTTGGCACTGTGGCTTTTGCACACTGCAGGAGTGTCATAAAGCTGCCATGGGGCCGTGGTGGGGTCAGCAAAGCTGGCCAGGTTCAAGGCAGATTGGGGCCACAACGCCAGAGCGTCATGAAGCCACCCACATCTGGGCAGCCAGGCAGCTTCAAGCTGGCTTCCAGGCATCATTGGGACATGTGGTGTCTAAATGCCATGTGCCGATGACACCTGGAAGTGGGTGTTTTTGGGCCGTCTGTTCCGGTCCTGTGTCCTCTTTTATAGAGTCCATCCATCTAGCATGCAGCCTTCCTTTCTACTTTCCTTCACCTTTCTTTCCAGTGAGTCATTCCTTCTCATGATGTGTCAGAAGTATGACAGCCAAAGTTATGTCTTCTTGGCTTCCAGGGAGATTTCTGGCTTGATTTGCTCTAGAACTCATTTATTTGTCTTTTTGGCTGTCAGTGGCATTCTCAGCACTCTCCTCCAGCACTACATCTCAAATGAACTGATTTTCTTCCTATCTTCTTTCTTAACTGTCCAGTTCTCGCATCCATACATGATAATAGGGAATACAGTGGCTTGTACAATTCTAACTTTCATGCTCACTTGTATATCTTTACATGTTAGGATTTTTTCTAGTTCTTTCATAGCTGTCCTCCCCATTCTTAGTCTTCTTATGATTTCTTGGCTGCAGTCCCCACTCTGATCAATGCTTGATCCATGGTATGGGAACTCTTTTACTATTTCAATTTCCTCATTCTCTAGGTTGAATTTGTTAATTCTGCATGATCATTATCTTTGTTTTCTTTATGTTCAACAATAGGCCTGCCTTTGCACTTTCTTTCTTGATCTTCCTTAGTAGTTGCTCTAGATCTGTGATGTTTTCTGCTAGTAGTATTGTGTTGTCTGGATACCTTAGATTGTTGATATTCCTTCCTTCTACACTTGTCCCTCCACATTTGCAGATTTGACTTTTGCAGATTTGATTATTCATGGATTTTATTAATATGTTCTCTAGGAATACCTGGGTCCTCCAGCGCAACTCTGTGGTCAACTTTAACCAAAGTCGCACTGAAGGACCTAGAGATTCCTAGGGAGAACTCTCCATTAGGCAGATGTTGACCACAGAGTTGCACTGGAGGACCTAGAGAATCCTAGAGAAGTGTTCTCTCAGGTAAAAAATAAAGTGTTTTTGTTATTTGTGGTTTTTCCACATTCATGTGGTTCCTGTGCCCCTGAGCCCAGCGAATGTGGAGGGACAAGTGTATTTTCACTGATCTTTTTTTTCCTCTCCTGGCAGCAGCTCCTCTACTTCATAAGGGCTTGCCCTGATGTTTGATGTAGTTTTGAAGGGAAGTGTGAGGGAGGCTGCTTTTTAGACAGGGATGCTAAAAAGGACTCCATGATGTACTGCAAGCACAATGATTTGCTTGCAGTATATCATTCATAGCCCTTCGGATTTGAGTTCATGTTGTAAGGTTTTGGAATTTCAAACTCTAGTAGACTTTTATACTAATCAGAATGAAATAAGATCACATTGTTTTATTTGTAGCATTTCTACCTTGCTATCCAACTGGAAAGGCTTTCAGTCTGGGCTTTGTATCAAAAAAGAGAGAGAAGGATAAACAGGAAGAGAAAGAAGAAGGCGATAGAGTCCCTATCTTTAGGGTTACAATCCCCAAATGTGTCAGACAAAAGAAAATGATGCGAGAATGGAAAAAGAAAACAAGAAAATTCAGGTTTTAAAGATTGTGAGGGTTTTCTTCCTGGTAGATTGGCTGTTGGATGAGAGTTGGAGGAGAAGCAAGCCCAGTGGAGCATCCTTAGGACCCCTGGTGACCCTGCTTTTCTTCTCTCCCATCCATCTCCACAGAAAGGTGTAGAAGAGTTGTTGGATATCACTTGAGAAGAGACAAAGCCAGATGGAGCAAGTTACTCAAGAGGGCTTTTGTTAAATTGCTAATTCAGAAAGCACTAATGAGCATGGTTGAGGCTTAAGAGGTGCCACATTGGTGAAAGAAGAGTTTCCTGTCTGCAGGTCTCCCATCTGTGTTCATTTGCCAATTTTGCATTGAATTCAAGGTTTTGTCAAAGCCAAATCGGATTTGGTTAAGGATGGAGATTGCAGATCTTTATTCTGGCCAGCAGAGGATGCCACAGGCTGCATTCTTTACTGAAAGTTTACCATATGTTTTCAACTACTGGGTAGAATGACATGCAGGATAGGGTGCTACAAGTACGAGAGGTTGCCAGTATAGTGTTCAGTACAAAGCATAGGAACTATCCTGCTGTCAAGCATACTTAGAAGAAAGCCCAGATAAAATCAGTGAGAGTTTCTGCTGAGTAATTGTGTTTTTGTTTGGATTGTAATAATATTAAAACAAAAACATCTTAGACCATTTCTTTTGAAGAGAGAGAGTAAAATTCAGTTTAAAACAAAAGTAAACAGATGTATTTGAAGATTTCTATTTTCATTGATAAAAGTATCCGTAGAGTTTAAAAAAAGGCATGAAAAAACAAACAAAAAACTGCCCTTGTTTCAATCAGTTTTGTTTCACTGTGATTTGAATTAGGTCTGCACCAATTTAATGGTCTGTTTCAGTATACTGTAATTCAGGGGTAGGCAATGCAAGGCCCGGGGACCGGATGCGCCCCCCCCCCGAGGCCTTTGAACCAGCCCCAGGCCAGTCCTGTAGCCGCCACCGCCCGCCATGATGATATTGATTATTGTTGTTATTGTTCTTGGGGTTTTCTTGGCAAAATCTCCACAAGGGGTTTGCCATGGCTTTTCTGGGGCTGAGAGAGTGTGCATGCATATTTTTATTTATTTATTTAATTTTAATTTTTAATTTTATTTATTTATTTATTTTTGGTGCTTCGGCCCCCCAATTGTCTGAGGGACAGCAACCCGAACCCCGGCTCAAAAAGGTTGACTACCCCTGCTGTAATTAAAAATGAGATAAGCAGCATGATACAACTTGAATTTGTATGTAATTCTAATCATGGTTTAGACTTACATTGTAGTAAGGAGCAAGTTCCCATGCTCCCCATTTCACCATTGTGCTCTTTTAGCACAATTACAAAGAAATTTGCACTTTAGTTACAGATCAACAGCAATTTATGGTAAAGCAAAAAAAGTTCTTAATAATAGTTAACTGAAACACGTCAACATCATATACGGTTTGGTATCCCTTATCCAAAATGCTTGGGGAAGAAGTGTTTTGGATTTTTTTCAGATTTCAGAATGTTTACCTATACTTAATGAGAGATCTTGCCTGAAGGTAATTTTATGAACAATATTTTCTAATAATTTTAGATGTTTGTGTACATTGAGCTCTTCTGAAGACATTTAAAACGACAAAATGTGGTTTTCATGGTGAAGCTTTAATCTCAATTTATTCCATGTCAGACGTAAAGGACAAATATAATTTCAGATTTTTGTGTGCTTGTAAAATGTAGTTGCAAGTGCTATATCAGTGCAGGCAGTGCAGAAAGCAAGGGTGCCACTGTCTCAGCCACCCATGTGGGCAATTTTGGATTTTGGAGTACCGTAGTTTGGGTTTTGGAATTATGGATAAGGGATACTCTGTCTTTACTATGGTTTGGATTTTCGTTTCATTCAGATTACGAGGATGATAGACAAGATAGGCCTTTGATCTGATCCAGTGACACTACTGGTAGTTTATTTCTCTTTTTTTCTTTATCATATATGACCACTATATGGCATACTCATTCAAACCATTGCATTTTTATTGTACTAAACATTTTCTTTGTTGGTGAAGCATTCCTGAAATGAAAGCTTAGTAGATGAAGTAGTATTTGATTAGACTCAATTTTTTTCAGTCTTAATACCATATCATTTAGCTGAGTTGGTTGTACTTCAGCACAGTGTAAATTTGTGTGTAAGAGTAAGGATTTATTCTGCAGTATCTTTAGCCTATAAAGAGGTTTGCTGAAATAGACCTCTGTGCTGAACACAGTATCTAGTTTTGTAGTCTTGGTCTTTCTGTAATTGATAATATTTTATTGTGTGTTTTTTAAATAGGAAAACTATGGTTTTGATAAGATTGAGGTGCGAGACAATGGCGATGGGATCAAGGCAGCTGATGTCCCTGTCATGGCAATGAAACACTATACCTCAAAAATAAGCTCTTCTGCAGATCTTGAAAGCTTGACAACATATGGCTTTCGTGGTGAAGCTTTGACCTCAATTTGTTCCACGTCAGAGGTAAAGGACTAGTGTACTTTTTCTGTGTTTGCAAAATGTAGTTGCAATATCAGTGCAGGTAATTCAGGGAAAATAATTCATTATGACTAGTGTGCCAGTTGTTTAACATAAAGTAATCCCGAAAATTACAATGTGGCTCCCTATAAGAAGTATACTGTTAGTAATGCCCTTCCTCTGCATCTAGCTCCCTGTTTGACATAAGGTGTATCCATACTGCAGAATTAAAGCAGTTTGACACCACTTTAATTGCCATGACTCTATCCTAAAGAATCCTGGGATTTGTAGTTTGGTTAGCACCAGAGCTCTGTGACAGGCCACGGTGAATAGCTTACCAAACTACAGAGCCCAGGATTCTTTAGGCTGAATGTATGAAGAAGAGCAGTTGACTCCAGATTCCACTCCTGATATTTGTATGTTCAACACAGATGTCTGAAAAGGAGATTATGTGCATGTGCCTAGGTTTCTGCATCATTGGGATCTCTGCATAGGATTCCTGTGGAAGCCTGAGGGTATACAGTTGTATACTTTTTGAGCTGAGATGGTGGGGCCAGGATGCACAGTCCCCCTTTTTTTCTACATATTTAGTTCTGCGTGTAGAAGCAAGTTTTTGAAAAGGACTGTGCTCTTCTATTACTAAGAGGAAGAATGGAAGGAATGACAGTGCTGTGCTCTGGGTATAGCATATTGAATACTATTTCTGATTCCTTCCTCAGAGATCTCATATCCAAGGATTCTGGGTGATACTAAATTAGATATCTCGCAATTCTTACAAACTAGATTTTTTTTAAAAAATTCTTTCATTGCTCAGGAAACCCCTGAATAACTGTTCTTTAGACTATAAAATTGTTTCAATTTGATTTAAAATGTTTTTTATTTGTCTGTTTTAATTTTTCTTTTTTATTTATTTATTTATTTATTTTTGGTCTGTTATACATTCCTTCAGGGGCACTGGGGGGATGAGAATTGATAAATTCTTCAGATGAATAAATAAAAAAGTCCAGCATCCTGTTCATCAGATGTCTCAGGGAAGTCCATGAATAGGACAAAAGAGGGTTACCCTATGCTTCTACCATTCTCAGTGTGGCTGAAAACTGCTATTGGGGGGTCATTCTTGTTCTGATACTGAAGGGAGTTTACACCATCATGCCTAGTTGCCACAGCTGCAGCACACTGCTGCAGGGAACAAAAAGTGCCTGACACTTGACATCATGCTTTTTATTGTTAGGTTCTGATCACAACAAAAACAGCAGATGAGGATTTTAGTACCCAGTATATTTTGGATAAAAGTGGCCACATAGTTTCTCAAAAGCCATCTCATCTTGGACAAGGTATGGATTTACAACATTTATTTTTCTTCTGATTTTCAAATACCAATTAAGGAGCATATTAGTGTTATTGATTAACTGCTTTAAACAACTAAAATTAGGAAACTTGGATGACATTTTAAAATGTAATAGATAACAGACATCATGATTTTCAAAACACAGAAATGGATCAATAAGAGCTCTGGTGGCACAGTGGTTAAATCCTTGTACTGCAGCCACTCACTCGCAAACCATAAGGTTGCAAGTTCAGTACCAACCAAGGGCTCAGGCTCAACTCAGGCTTGCATTCTTCCGTGGCCGTTAAAATGAGTATTTTCCGACGTATAAGACGACTGGGCGTATAAGATGACCCCCCAACTTTTCCAGCTAAAATATAGATTTTGGGATATACTCGCCGTATAAGACCACCCCCCCTCTTCCAACGAACTCCAAATAAAAATTAAAAAACATCAGATTGTCTGCAATTGTTTCCTAGGTAGTACATGGGAATAGGAGCCAGCATGGTGTAGTGGTTTGAGTGTTGGACTCTGCTATGAAACCCACTGGGTGAACTCTGACAAGTCACACACTCTCAGCCTCAGGGGAAGGCAATGGCAAACCTGCTCTGAACCAGTCTTGCCAAGAAAAACCCATGATAAGGTTGCTTTAGGGTTGCCATAAGTCAGAAAGGACTTGAAGACCCACAAGAACAACAAAAAAGTCTGCAATTGTTTCCTAGGTAGTACATGGGAATAGGAGCCAGCATGGTGTAGTGGTTTTGAGTGTTGGACTCTGCTATGAAACCCACTGGGTGAACTCTGACAAGTCACACACTCTCAGCCTCAGGGGAAGGCAATGGCAAACCTGCTCTGAACCAGTCTTGCCAAGAAAAACCCATGATAAGGTTGCTTTAGGGTTGCCATAAGTCAGAAAGGACTTGAAGACCCACAAGAACAACAAAAAAGTCTGCAATTGTTTCCTAGGTAGTACATGGGAATAGGAGCCAGCATGGTGTAGTGGTTTGAGTGTTGGACTCTGCTATGAAGCCCACTGGGTGAACTCTGACAAGTCACACACTCTCAGCCTCAGGGGAAGGCAATGGCAAACCTGCTCTGAACCAGTCTTGCCAAGAAAAACCCAGGAGAGGATCGCCTTAGGGTTCTCCTCCTCTCACCTGGATTCCTTTGCCCTCTCCTTCTCCTCATGCTTGTGGCTTCATTCTCCTCCCGCCTTGAGCCTCTGTTCTCTTGCTCCACCTCTTCCTTTTCTCAGGGAGTTCCCTCCATTAACATTTGCCTCATCCAATCGCAAGAGGCAAGTCCCTGGGAAGAGAGCAGAGAGGCTGAGGAAGAAAGGAGGTGGGGAAAGCCAGAGACGACGGAGAAAGAGGTCCTTGGGGGGAAAGAGGAGGAAGATTATCTCTCTCTCTTTTCCTTGCCGCGTCGTCATCCTCCTCCTATTTCCTCCCAGGCACCTCTTTCTGTGTCGTCTCTGGCTTTCCACACCTCCTTTCTTCCTCAGCCTCTGTGGTCCCTGGGAGGAAAGAGGAGGAAGATGATGACGCGGCAAGGAAAAGAGAGAGAGACAATCTTCCTCCTCTTTCCCCCCAAGGACCTCTTTCTCCGTCATCTCTGGCTTTCCACACCTCCTTTCTCCCTCAGCTTCTGTGCTCCCTGGGAGGAAAGAGGAGGAGGATTGTCTCTCTCTCTCTTTTCCTTGCCGCGTCGTCACCCTCCTCCCGTTTATATCCGACGTATTAGACGACCCCCCCCCCCCCACTTTGGAGACACTCCTCCAGGGTTCAAAAACCGTCTAATACGCCGGAAAATACGGTATCCGACTTTTTGGGGGCAATTAGCATACATATTGTAAACCGCTTAGAGCAGGGGTAGGCAACCTTTTTGAGCCAGGGGCCGGGTTGCTGTCCCTCAGACAATTGGGGAGCCGAAGCACCAAAAATAAATAAATAAAAATATAAATAAAATATTTTTAAAACTATGCATGCACACTCTCCCAGCCCCAGAAAAGCCATGGCAAAACCCCTGTAGAGATTTTGCCAAGAAAACCCCAAGAACAAGTAATAACAACAATAATCAATATCATCATGGCAGGCGACAGCGGCGGCAGGACCGGCCTGGGGCCGGTCCAAAGGCCTCAGGCATCCGGGCCTTAGGTTGCCTCCCCCTGGCTTAGAGAGTGCTTAAGTGCACTGATAAGTGGTATAGAAATGTACTTGCTATTACTATCAATTTAGTTTTAAAAATAAACACTGAGTCTTCAATTTCTGTATTTTGAATGACAGATATAGTACAATCCTATTCATGTTATCACACTGTTTTCAGTAAAACTAATCCTTAAGTATATTTGCCTGTATGCACAGGCCAAAAGCCCCACCCCACCCCGTCATCACATTCTCCTGTCTGGATGATGTAGGCCATTAACCCCAGGCTGGGATCAGCCAGTTTGGACACTGGTCTGGTGGTACTGGTCTAATCCCAGTCCAAAGGGGCTTTAATCTGGTCCAAAAAGACCATCTGGCACAAAGTATCCAGGAAACTCCACAGCAACAGCTGGCAGACCAGCCAGTCCCACATGCCCATACTTGCTGCCACTGTCACATCTGTCCCACAGGCCCCCGCCATTTGCAGATGTTAAAAAAAAGCATGCAATAATGTATTGGCATGATTCTGAAATCTATGTCTGCACAAATGCAGGCATGCCTTGTCTTTATTATTTGATTAGTAACCTCTTTATTGTAATAGCTAGTGAATCAAAGCTCCGTTTTCAATTTTAGAGAATTAATATATGGTTTTGAGGTTTGGTTGGAGAATTTGGGTTTGGTGATGCATTAACTGATGATTGACCGCAGTTCTAAATGTGTGTATTTACAAGTTGTACCACAGCAGATATGTGGAATGGACGTGTTGTGGTAATTAATTCAGAGGAGGAAAGGTGCTGTGAATTCAGGAGATCCAAGGCCACGCTTATTCCTAGAATGCTCAGTTTGGGAATGGGGGGAACCCACATCCCAGTAGATGCTAGTAGAGCTTTATGCTGCTTTACTGTGACCCCTGGGATAGATTGCAGTAAGGGCGGTTCGAGAGTGGAACACACTCCCTCAGAGAGTAGTGGAGTCTCCTTCCTTGGAGGTCTTTAAGCAGAGGCTGGATGGCCATCTGTCAGGGATGCTTTGATTGGGAGTTCCTGCATGGCAGGGGGTTGGACTGGATGGCCTTGTGGTCTCTTCCAACTCTAGGATTCTGTGATTCTATGATTCTATGCACCCTCTGGTAGAGTTTCTCTCTGCCAGTGCAACAATCCTTCTGCTCAACCTGACTGCCTTTGGTACAAGTTAATATTACTGCTCTTTAGACGGTTCTTGAGTATTTCCTAGACCATGACTCAGTGGATAAAAAGATGGTTGCAAGGCTTAGCTAGCTTCCAGAAGCAAGCAGTTGAATAATATTGCAAGAGAGAGAGAGAGAGGCTAAATTAATAAAGGATTATTTAAAAAAATGGAAAATGTGTCCAACCATCATCCTGGTGGATTTTTAAAAACTTGCATTGAATGACTTCTGATATATTTTCTAACACTAATTGAATTACAGGCCAGCTGCAATTTACATCATCCCCATTACAACTTTTCAAATGCATGACAGTAGCCAGAGTGGAAAATATAAAAGTGGAAGGAGCCAGTCAGTAGGGGAGGAAGGTGAATGGTAAGACCAGTGGCAAGGAAGAGAAAGAAGAATGCTGAGAGAGGAAGGAGGAGAAGGGAAGGAACTGAAGAGAGACTCTCAGAAGGCAGCTGAAAGTGGGGCATGAGGAATGAATGTAAGGGTGCAGCAGCAAGAGTGGGGAGGAAAGGAGCCAAAGAGGAGATAAGAGGGGAGCAGTGACAAACATTAGAATGAAGGAGGACTATTGAAGGTGGGAGAAGGAGGAAAGAGAAGCTGGGATGGAAAGAGGACAGTGGTGGTGGGGAGAAGGAGGAAAAGATTCATGGGTTGGAAAGATGATTATTGGTGGAGAAGGGGACAGAAGATGCCAGGAGACAGAAGTGGGGATGAGAACCAAGGAGGAGATTGAGGGGAGCAGCAAGGAAGAACTGAAATTTGGAGGATGGGATGGCTGGAAGGCTGAGGGAGGGAAGCCTCAGAGGAGGGCGGTGGGTGGATATGAGCATTGGGAAGAGTAAAAGGAAAAACTTTGATGAGAGGAACAAAATCAGTGGGTTGTTTTGTCTAAGGACTGTTGGTGAGTTTTGTTGTTGTTGTTGTTTTTCTAGTACAGCTGGAGATTTGCGGCCTCTCCCGTTGTGTCCTCTGTACTTGCAGCACAAGACACAGCAAGAGATACGCTGCCTTTCTCTCTCTCTTGAAGTGCCTTCTCTACCTGGGAAGGTTGCTGGAGAAGGTACAACAGAACACAGTTCTTACCAGTTGGTCTCTGTCAGTGTCCTCTTCTGAAGTGGAACTCTCTCTTAATGGCAAACCAGTTCACTCTGGTCAAGCCCCTTGGGATCAGCAGTCACTGCCTCTTCTGCCTCTCTAGAGAGTATCTGCATTTTTCTCTAGCCTGGAAAAGATGAGGTCTGATATTTTATCCTTTAAACCAGGGGTAGGCAACCTAAGGCCCGGGGGCCGGATGCGGCCCCCTGAGGCCTCTGGACCGGCCCCAGGCCGGTCCTGCCGCCGCCGCCCGCCATGATGATATTGATTATTGTTGTTATTACTTGTTCTTGGTGTTTTCTTGGCAAAATCTCCACAGGGGGTTTGCCATGGCTTTTCTGGGGCTGAGAAAGTGTGCATGCATATTTTTTTAATTTTTTTTTAAAAAAAATATTTTTATTTATTTATTGTGCTTCGGCCCCCCAATTGTCTGAGGGACAGTAACCTGGCCCCCAGCTCAAAAAGGTTGCCTACCCCTGCTTTAAACCTCTTTAAAAATTGATGGCAGGTTGCTCAGCCATGGAAACCCACTAGATGACCTTGGGCAAATCATACTCTCTCTGCCTCAGGATGGCAATGACAAACCCCCTCTGAAGAAGCTTGCCAAGAAAACACCATGATAGGGTCACCATAAGTTGGTAATGAATTAAAGGTAAACAGCAACAGCAGCATATCCCCTTGGTCCCTTATGGAATTCACTCCCTCTCCCCATTTACATGAGTCCCAATTTACAATTTACAGAAATGCAATCCCAACATAAATTATGAATATTCAAACACCCAGAGGCAGAAAACATATGTTCACATTTGCTTTGAGTAGCCCTCCTTTTTTTTTCTTTTTGGCAAAAGGTATAATCAGCACATTTAAAAATAAAGGTGTTATTTCCAGTTGAAAGTACTGAAAATTTTGATTTGAACCAAAAATATCAGGAAATGAACATAAACTCTGAAGGAAAACAGCTGTTATTTATTTGCAGGAAGACCTAAGTTAATGGCACTATGGGACAGTTTTCTGTCCTACTGAAAGAGTAGACTGCTGAAGGAAACAGCTGCCAATTAGAAGGCATTTTTTTTTGCAGAACAAGGTATGTGTGGGAGGAAGGGGCTTGTTTTAAAGAAGAATATAATTTCCTGGAGTCCTTCAGAAATAGAGTCTTCCCTATTTAAAATAGATCTGTATCTGCTCTGTGGGCCACATGTGATCCACAGGATGCATGTTGCTGATCTCTGCAGTAGCTATTTTAAATACAAATAAATAAAAAATAAATTAATAAATATTCTTCTACAGCTATAAATGGTAGAGTTTTTAGCTGGTACAACATGTACTTCATAAAATATATTACCAGAGCAGTTAAATCTTAAGAATTTTCTTGTTAAATATGATAGTGCCTCTTTCATTTTGCTTGTAAATATGTGATCACCCTGATCATAACCACTTGTGCAATCAGATCTGTTTGCACTTCAAGTGTAAAGTCACTTATATAATATCCTGCAAATGCTGTGCCCGATCTCTTAACAGCTTTCTTCTGTCACAGCAAGCCCAAAGATTAGGCTTTAAATTGATTGCTGATTTTGAAAATAAGTATACTTCAGATCCTATTCATTTGAGTGTTATCCTGGATAACGCTTTGGATCCTTTGGATATAAAAAGTATTCCTTACTGTAAAATAATACTACATTAGGCTACAATCCTACACACAATTACCTATTGAACCAAGTAGGGCGTATTTCTGAATAGACACGCACAAGAGTGAGATGTTAGTGTCGTTTTTACATGGGTTGTAGTTATCTTAGGGCCTTTGCAGACTGCCAGAAATAGTGCAAATTGAGTCCACTTTAACTGCCCTGACTCAGTGCTAGGGAATCATGGGAACCGTAGTTTATTGTGGCACCAGAGCTCTCTGATGGAGAAGGCTCAATGTCTCAGAAAAACTACAGTTCCCATGATTCCCTAGCACTGAGCCAAGGCAGTTAAAGCAGACTCAATTTGCACTATTTTTGGCAGTCTGTAAAGGCCCTTAGTCTGTCACACTAAATCCATTAATAAAGTTGCCTTGTGCTGATATCAGCAACACTTTTATTAACAATTTGCAACAGAATATAACTGCCACTGTAAGGATTGTCTGTCTTTAATGTCCCTTTGTTTTTCCTATCTACAGTCCTACCCAGGTTGTTCATTCTCTATTTGTGTCTGTCTATATATGAAATCCTGGATAACACTCTATAGACCTGAAGAGGGCTATAGTATGCAAGAAGTCATGCTATGATAAAATGTTGGTCTTTAAGGGCCACATAACGCTAGTTTTTACTGTTAATACTTGTAATGCTGAGTCTAACAGTTTTTATGCATTCAGTTCTTAGCTGTTTCTGTTATATTTCTCATGTCAACTTACATTCACCTTTTAGTTAGCTAACAAGAAAATAGAGAGCTTAGATTTTAGGATGTCTGAGGTTAAGTGTAACAGGGCTTTCCTACTTCCCATCCAGATCTTGTTCTTACACATTTGGGGAAAGGGGAGTCCCTTGAATGAAGAGGGAGTGATTTGCAAAAATTGAGTGATTTGATTTTGTATCATAGGAAGTATCTTTCAGTCAAACTACTGTAGGGCACTTTTAGGTTTCGAATTAGATTGGTCACTGTGAGAGAAATATGGTGTGCAAGAAGGATTTCTGCTTTCTGTTACTTCTTCGTGTATTATAAAACATTTACTCTAGTAAGACTTAGGTTAGCTAAGCAGCTTCACCAGATTGTCAATAGTACTATTGCCTGCTGTTAATAGTAAAACTATGAGTACAATACTGTATACAATGTTAAAAGGGCAGTCCTATACATGCGTCTCTAGAAGAAAATTCCATTGAAGTCAATGAAATTTACTTCTAATTAGGTTTGTATTGTAAAATTTGATGTCAAGTAATTTAATTTTGTCTATGGTTATATTCAAAGATCAGCGTACACAGTGGTCTAAGAGACAGTTAAGCTTTTACAATGAAATGTTCATTTTAACATTGTGTTAGCTCTTCTCAGATGCATGCTCAGCTCAAGATATAATAATGGGCACCAGTTCATAAGAATAGCATATACTGGTAAAAGCAAAAACACTCAATAATTTGTGCACAGTTAACCTTACTCTCTGGTTTCCCTCCTTTCTTTTCTGGTAGGTACAACTGTAATAGTTCTGAAGTTGTTCAAGAATTTGCCTGTAAGAAAACAGTTTTATTCAACAGATAAGAAATGCAAGGAAGAAATTAAAAAAATTCAGAAACTTCTGATGGCATATGGCATTATAAAACCAGAACTAAGGATCATGTTTACACATAACAAGGTAACAAACATCTTGACTTCAAAATTACTAAAATGGTAACATTAACTGTTAATCCAGAGTTGTAATATGTAAGGTCAGTTCTTATTTATGTGATTTATCCAAAGAAAGTTACACTGTAGTCCTGTTAAAATTAATGGTCAATAAATTAGTTGATGTGAACTTATATTGATTTCAATGGGATTTTAGCATTAATAGTTTTCACTAATTACAGCACTTTTGTGAATTTGGGATGGGACCAGTGAATTTGGGATGGGCTGAATAATACAGGTGTATATTATTAACAGCAACAAGAACAAAAGGGAAGGGTCAAAATGTAAGATGCAAAAAATAAAAACAAATTTTTTTTACAGCTAACATGAAAATTCTTGGGTAGGATGTAATGGAATGCAGTCTGATCCCTGTGTTTGTGGGGGATCCGTTCCTATGGCTACTGCAGATAAACGGAAACCACGGTTAACAAATGCTATATTTCCAGTAGAAGTTGACTGTAGAGTCACTTTGGAGGACCTCCAGATACATAGAGAGACTTTTTTTTTCTGGACATGGGTAAATGATACCGCAGTTACAGATCTTGCAGATATGCAGGTTGGACTATATAGTGATAAAATGAAATTAAAATAATACACTTGTCCCTTGCCGTTTGCAATCTTGCCATTCACATCCCTTACTCCTTCACAGACAGCAAACCGTGAGGGACAAAATGGTGCACGCCCCCAAGGCACATGTACTGTGCCGGGCACAAGAGTCTGCCCCCACTGAAATCAATGGGATTCCAATATTGGCGATTTTTCCAATTCGTGGGGGTGGGTGGGTCCAGAACAGGATCCCCTGCGAATTGGGAGGTGTATCTACAAACAGTTACAAAAAACTTAAGAATGTCAAAAATACAAATTACCGTATTTTTCGGCATATAAGACGCACATTTTCTTCCTCAAAATGGCGGTGGGGAAGTTCGTGCGTCTTATATGCCGAATGTACGCTCCCTCCGCGCGTCCTCGGTGGTTCAATGGGCTGCTCCTGGGATCGGAGGCCGAGCAGCCCATTGAACCACTGAGGACGCAGGGGGAAGGAGCGTCGCTTTCCCTGGGACCATGCTTTCCCTGGGACCAGCATCTCTCCAAGGAAAGCAATGTTTTTTTCCTTGGGGCAATACTGGCGTCGGAGGATGCCTCCGACCCCAGCACTGCCCCAAGGAAAAAAACGTTGCTTTCCTTGGGCGGATGCTTGGGTCGGAGGACGCCTCCGACCCAGGCATCCGCCCAAGGAAAGCAACCAGGCTTTCCTTGGAGGGATCCTAGGGTCCGAGCCGTCCTCCGTGCGTCGGAGGACGCCTCGGACCCCAGGTCCCCTCCAAGGAAAGCCCGGTTGCTTTCCTCGCTGGGATCCTGGGGTTCGAGGTGTCCTCCTTGGGTCGGAGGACGCCTCGGACCCCAGGGTCCCTCCAAGGAAAGCCCGGTTGCTTTCCTCGCAGGGACCCTGGGGTCCGAGCCGTCCTCCGTGTGTCGGAGGACGCCTCGGACCCCAGGGTCCCTCCAAGGAAAGCCCGGTTGCTTTCCTCGCAGGGACCCTGGGGTCCGAGCCGTCCTCCGTGCGTCGGAGGACGCCTCGGACCCCAGGGTCCCTCCAAGGAAAGCCCGGTTGCTTTCCTCGCAGGGACCCTGGGGTCCGAGCCGTCCTCTGTGCGTCGGAGGATGCCTCGGACCCCAGGTCCCCTCCAAGGAAAGCCCGGTTGCTTTCCTCGCTGGGATCCTGGGGTCCGAGGTGTCCTCCTTGGGTCGGAGGACGCCTCAGACCCAGGGCCCCTCCAAGGCGGATGCCTGGGTCGGAGGCGTCCTCCGACTGTATTTTATTAAGAATCTTTTTTTCCTAGATTTTCCTCCTTTAAAATTGGGTGCGTCTTATATGCTGAAAAACACCAGAAAATAAACATAAAACATAAGCTGATTTTTTATGTGGTAGTATGTACTGGTAGTATTCTGTGCATATTGACTTTTTTTTAGTATAGATTATGTTTTTATATGCTTTTCTTTCTGGTATGTATTTAGTATAATTAACATTAAGAGGCAGTTTAACTCATAGGGCTGATAATACTGTTTTCCTATTAATTAATTAGAATTGTTATCTTGCCTATTCTTTTAAATATTCCAAGCTGTAGGACAGCTGCTGTGCCTCTTACCTTATTTGTATTTGTACTCTTCCCTGTGCATCTCTAACAAATAGGACTCCGGCATATTCCTGAAAGGCTTACTTTTGCCCCTTGAATAGAGTGTGGATTAGAATAGGTATTTTATGTGCAAATTGAGGATTTACACTTGCAAAGCTTTGCTTGAGGAGGAGGGGAGATTATAATAAAGCTTCAGGTTCCCCTTGACTGCTAAAAAAGTAAAATACTCCAGTATTGGAAAGATAACATTTTCCCACCTGTGATCCAGTGGATAGAAGATTTATGGTAACAATGTTTGCAACATCCAAAAAGAGTAATATGTTGATCCAATTTGCAAATTTACTTATTGTCAGATAGTTGGTCTGCTTTTGTTGAAATTCATGAGTAATGGTTTTTCTTTTTTAAAAATCTCCTTATACTTTATTGCTATAATGCTAGAACATTACAAAATGTAACTGAGAAACTTATAGTGTATTTTTACTTTGCAATTTTTTTAGTGAAATTGTAAATTAAAATTTAATTAGTGAATAAAAATGAGTTTCAGTGCAACATTGCTGCACCTTTCTCTCTGTGCAGGGACAACATGAAACAGTGTATATAGGTCTTAATGCTCTGTACCTCATTCCTTTTGCTTAATTGGATGGCAAGTTACAAGTTCTGTTCTTGTCTTATTACTTGGCTTTACAAATGGAAACTATGCTAGATTTCCTCCCTCCACTACTGCCTGTGTATAGTCCAGAGTAGGCATCCATGAGCTAAACAAATGACACCATTAGAAACTATTTTTTTAATATTTGTGTTGTATGTTGCTTTATATCTTAGTCCTTGAAACATCTAGATATTATTCTTATTGTTTGAATTGCATAGAACTAGTTCTACACCGCAGTATGATCCTACTCATTTAAGGAGAACCAAAGTTATCTTACAATTGAACAGAAATAACTTGCAGTGTGTGTATAAAATTACTGGTTGTGAAATTGTTAATTTCTTCATTTACATGGATGTCTTTTGCAACTAGGATGGTTTTATTGACTGCATAGTGTTGTGATACCAACTAATTCATTATGTGAAAGAGATAGCCCATGCGAGTTATCCCTGAAGAACAAAGAACTAGCTACTAGGGTTGTGGGGGAAGAGGCAGGATCAGAAAAGTATATGTTATTTGCACAAACACACAGCATTGCAGGAATCTGCTTCTGTCCACTGACACTGTTTTCAGCTCAAGACAAACCAGTGGTTCTTCTTTGTGGTCTCTGTGCCTCACACAATAGGGTTTTGCGCCTGTGCAGAGAGTCCACTCAGAGAGCCGAAAAGCTGAGCAGATTGGTGGGAGACCCCACCCACTCCTGTGTACTGAGCATGCTCAACCCTGCCAATCTAGCTCCTCCTTCAATTCTCTTTCTTCCACTGCAAGAGAAGCTTGTTTTAGTTTGCTCTCTAGCTGACTTACTCCACTTTTCCTTTCTTTTCTTGTGAGCTTGCCCTTCAGAGTTTGGAGTTGGTAGTTTTCATGGTTTTTTTCCAGCTGGCTGGGCGCTTTCTTTTTGGGCCTCTTATTACCGCCAACTCTGTTCAAGCTCTGTATTGTAAAAGGAAAGTTGTGCTCACAGATGGGCATTCCAAATACCATTTTTGCCTAAGAGAGGGGCATATTGCCGATTGCTCCTCTGTTTGCCGTTCATTTACTACCCAGACTCTTCACAGTAGAGCCCAGTGCCTTAAGCTTTATTGTTGGGAGCATTGGCTATCTGATGCTGGTAAATCTCTCTCCTCTCAAGACCCTTTGGCATTGGTTCCCATTTCCAAACTTCCAAGGATTCCAAAGTTGTTGAAGAAGTCTGTTTCCTTGCCTTCTACAACTTCACCCTCGATATTAACATCCCCTTCAACACCGAGTGCCCCGACGGCCTCAGTCTCAACGCCGTCCGCTTTGATACTGACACCCCCAGTATCGAGGCTTTGGGGCCAGTCTCTTCTATGGCTTCCCCAGGCTCTTTGGAGCCCTCTGCTACCGGGACCATGTCATTGCAAGAGGTTTCCTCATCACAAAACAACCTAATTTGTATAAGGCTAAGAAGAGACCTGTGGCTGCGGGGGATGCTGATCCCGAAATGGCAAAGCGGAAGCATAAGACCAAGCCCTCTGCTTCTGATATGGCCACTTCCTCGGTCCCGACAGTAGCCTGGCCCTGACAGTTACTGCAGCTTTGGCATTGGAGGCCACAATTGCTTTGCTGTTACCAGTGACAGCACTGGTCACTCTCCCCACCTCGGTCCCTATGGTGAACTCGACATGGGGAGTAACTACTTCGGTTCCATTGAGTGTGACTTCTTTTCTACCACCGCAGTCCACTCTTGCAGTACCGATTTCTGTGATGATGGTTTCGCCATTGCCTCCCGTTCCAGCCTCAGTACTGTCACAAATTTTTGTGTTCTCAATCCAGGCCTACAGGCTTTCATTCTTGCCCCCACCCCTGCGATCTTGGGCTGTTTCTCTGGCACGATCCCATCATTCTCCAACTCCAATTCAGGACCAGGTTGATGGTTCAGCTTCCTTTTCGACGCTCTACTATCAAGGTTCGCCATTAACTTTGGCTTCTTACCTGAAGCGTTAGTGTGCTTAGGGTTACTGGCGACAGAGAGACCTTCCTCATGTAGATCTTATTCTCCATTATATCGGGATCAGTACCATCATAGAGAGCTCTATTACCATTCTCCATCTCAGTATTGAGCTCGGTCCCGCTCTTGGTCCCGCTCCCAGTCTCCCCTTCAACACCATGTTTCCCGGTCTCATTCTCCATATAGACCTACTATGCCTCCATCACCATTCCTCCATCCAGAAGACCGAGTCCATAGAGTGCCTTTACCACTGCACACTACAGCCATAGTATCGCGCCCGCCTGACTCTTCCCCCCCCCCCCCCAGTCATCAACATCGACAATGCTCATACCACTTACAGTGACGGTAACAACACCTGTTCCTTCTGGCATTCCCATCGTATCTTCCTTGCCAATCACATTCCCTAGACCTGTTCCTGTGACAACTCAATCTATCCAGTTTGCCACTCTTGCACCACCTCAACAGTCTACTGAGAAGTCAGCTTATGATACCGAAACCTCGCCTTCCTCCCCTCCCCTCTCATTGAATCACTTCAAGAGGAAGTAGAAGATACATGGCCACAGTCTTCTAACAAAGACATCTAACTTTTTTCTGATGTGGTCACCCATATAGCCAGGGCCCTAGGTCTTCAAATTGATGTTCCTCCTAAGCCAGCTCGAGACCCAGGTTTTCAGATTGTTGATACCAAGGCTGTAACACCATCTATCTTGCCTTTCCTTGCTTCCCTCTCTGATGTGGTGCACCTGTCATGGACTAAACCTGCTTCTGTCCCACCTGCATCTGAGCACCTAGAGGGACTCTACAGAGTACAACCTGACGCCGCTCCATATTTGTTCACTCATTCGACTCCTAATTCATTAGTTGTGGAGTCTACCTCCAAATCTTCTGGCAGAACTCACTCTGCTCAGGTAGATAAAGAAGGTTGCCGCTTGGACATCTTTGGCAGATGCTTCTATTCATCCTCAGCTCTCTCTGCTAAAGTTGGCAACATGCAGGCGTGCCTGGGGGCCTATCAAAAGCTCCTATGGGATCGGATGGCCTCTTTTATCCCTAGTCTACCAGAAGAACAAAGAGCAGCTGCTCTAACTTCTATACTGAAGCACTCTCTTTGGTTCATCAACAGATTCATTCTGCTTGTCACTCTGTAGACTATGCGGCCAAAGTAATCTCTGGCACTGTGGCACTTTGCCGTTATGCTTGGCTCAGATCCACTGACTTGACTGATAAGGCACGAAAGCAAGTTGAAGATTTGCCATTCGAGGGTGAAGGCCTTTTCACTGTGAAGACAGACAAATCTCTTGATCATCTATGTAAGGCCTGTCTTACAGGCAAGAAGTTAGGCATTACTGGCCAAAAACAGCAATACTGCCCCTATTGTCAGCAGTGGTGGTCCAGATCTGCTTCGTCCACCTACTCTTGCTCTGCTGACTTATCCCAATTTCAGGGATCATCTCAACTTTCCGGCTCTCATTCCAGACGACCTCCCAGGTCTACTCGTTACCAACAAGGTCAACAACAATAACTGTCATTTAATAAGTCCTCCTCCTCAAAATCCCAATTTTGACGTGTCCACAAGGACGACACCAACATTTATGCCAATCTCCCTACCAACCTCCTGTCATCAGCCTCCCAGGCTCTGCTGTTTTTACCTGAGTTCTTGCTGTCATGTGCCTCGGCTACACCATGGAGTTCTCAAATACTCCACTTCTCAGTGTTTTTCAGTCTACTCCCTCTTCCCCTCCTCTACAAGAGGAGATCACCCCCCTTCTCAACAAAGATGCCATCCAGTGCATTCCAGCCAGATGCAAATCAGATGGCTACTTTTCCAAATACTTCACAATATCAAAGAAAGACGGTGGTCTCCATCCCATCCTAGACCTCAGAGGATTAAACAGCTACATCATTCCACAAAAGTTCAAGCTGGTGACACTTCAGTCTGTCCTCCAATTCCTCCATCAAGGAGACTGGTCTGCATTGATCAACTTCAAAGATGCTTATTTTCACATTGCTATCCAGCCTCAACATCACAAGTACGTTTGATTTGCAGTGGATGGAGATCTTTATCAATATACCGTCTTTCCCTTCAGACTTTCTACCACTCCCAGAGTATTCACAAAGTGCATGGCAGTGATAATTTATCATTTATGCACTCAAAGAATCAAGATCTTTCCTTATCTCAATAATTGGCTCTTGCTGTCATCTTCCCGATAATAGCTGTTCCAAGAGGTCCACGATTCTGTCTTCTTACCGAGTTGGGCCTCACAATAAACCCTTCCAAATCATTCCTGGAACCGGTCCGAGTGATAAAATACATTGGCACATTTTTGGACTCTGTTATGGCCCGCGCCTACCTCCCATCAGAAGGTCAGAGTCCCTATGGTCCCACCTTGTTCTGTTCTTTCTCTTTACCATCCCACAGTGAGAGGAGACATCCACCGTCTGGTTGGTCTGATGGCTTCAACCACAACAGTTACACCTTGCGTGCCTCAAGTTTCATCCACTTCAGGAGTGGTTCCTGTCTGTTTTCGATCACCTCCACAACAGACAGTTCAAAAGGTTGACCCCTCCCTCCATCTGTCAAGTCATCACTTCACCGGTGGACTGTTCCCGGAAAAATTTTTGGGGGGAAACCGTTTCAACCCCCAGAACCTTCCAGGATGGTCACCACAGACACTTCTATGACAGGATGGGGAATCCACTATTTGGACCTCCAGGTCCAGGGCCATTGGTCCCCCTCAGTCAGAAATGTTTATCAATCTGCTAGAACTGTTGTCTGTCATCAAAGCCTTCCACATATTCAAAACTCATCTACATCACAAGAGTTGTACAGGTGGTCACGGACGATACCACCACAGTCTGTTACAACAACAGACAAGGAGGCACTCATTCCCCATTACTCCTTCGGTTTGCTCTCCAGCTGTGGAGATGGAGCCACCAGCGCTCAATCCATCTGATAGCTTTTCATCTGGCAAGCAAGGACAGTGTCCTTGCAGATGCCCTCAGCCGAGACAAAGATCTACAACATGAGTGATCCCTGTCATCGGAAGTGTTCCATCTCATCACATCCTGATGGGGAACCCCTCAACTGGGTCTCTTTGCCTCTCCAGAAAATGCTCATTGCCTGTTGTTCTCAACCAAGGCAGGCCAAGGGACAGGTTCCCTAGGAGATGCCTTCCTTTTGAGTTGGAGTCACCAATTTCTCTACACATTCCCTCCACTCCCTCTGGTGTTGAGTGTGATGACCAAGATGTCAGGAGACAGGTCCGATGTGAACCTAGTGGCTCCTTATTGGCCGAGGCAGCCATGGTTCACCCCTCTTTCCCACCTGTCCAGAGGTCACTTTTCAGGCTTCCGAATTGGCCAGACCTTCTCTCCCACTCCAATGGCAAAGTCCTCCACCCGGACCTGCACAGTTTCCATCTGACAATCTGAAAGATTCAGCCCTGACCACCCCAGAACTCCTCAGTGTTCTCTTGGCTTCCAGAAAGGACTCTACCAAGCAGTTGTACTCTGATAAATGGAAGTGTTTTTGTGCCTTTGCTGAGGCTAGAGTGGAACCTTCTTCGCCTTTCCAGCTCTCTACAGCTTTGCATTTCCTCCTTCATCTTCGAGGCCAAGGATTGGCTTTTTCATCTCTCAAGATCTCCCTGTCAGCTACTGTGGCCAATCAGACTCCTGACTCACCATCTGCCAAGGTCTTCACTTCACCTACCCCAGGGGTCGGCAACATTTGTTGCTGGGGGGGGGCAGGGGGGAATGGCATGGGGGCCGGGCTTGTGTGCGGGCGCACTTCCCCCCGCGCGCACATGTGCACGACGCCCCCCATCATGCGCGCGCGCATGGGGTGCCATTTTGGAAGGCTGCAGCGCGCGTGCGCCGGGCGAATTTGCCTGGAGCAGGCGCGCTGGGGCCTTGCCAGGGCCCAGGGAAGGCCGCAGTGCACCTGCTCCGGGTGAATTTGCCCGCCGCAGGTGCACTGCAGCCTTCCCTGGGCCCTGGCAAGGCCCCAGCGCGCCTGCTCTGGGCGAATTCGCCCGGCGCATGCGCGCTGCGGCCTCCCAAAATGGCGCCCATGCTTGCGGCCTTGCCAGGGGCCAGGGAAGGCCCCAGCGTGCTTGCTCCTGGCGAATTCGCCCGGCGCACGTGCGCTGTGGCCTCCCAAAATGGCGCCCACGCTTGCATGCATGCTTGCGCAAGCGCGGCTGCCATTTTGGACACCAAAATGGGGTGCACGCATGGCGTGCAGGGCGGCGGTGGGACCGGCTACGGGCCAGTCCCAAGGCCTCCGCGGGCCACTCTCAGCCCGTGGGCCCTAGGTTGCCAACCCCTGACCTACCCTGAAAAGATTTTTCAAGGTCTTGCATCATCTCTATCCTCCAATACCTCTGCTGGGTCTGTCTTGGTCACTGCCCCTGGTCCTTACACAACTTACATTTGAGCCTATGGGGTCTGCCTCCTTATGACTCCTTATCTTTAAGGTGGCATTCCTAATGACCATTACCTCAGCCAGAAGGTCCTCTGAACTGACTACACTGCACTCAGACGACCTGTTTTTTGGTCTTTCACAGAGATAAAGTGGTCCTTAGATCAGATATCTCCTTTCTCCACAAGGTAGTCTCCTCATTCCACCTTTCTTCGGACATTGTGCTTACCTACCTTTTATCCAGAACCTTCTACACTTCTGGAAAAGACTATGCATACCCTTGACGCTCGCTGTGCTCTGTGCCTTTTATGTTGAACGTTCTGCAGAGTTCAGGTTAACCAATACGTTGTTTGTTTATTACGGTGGACCCAGAAAAGGCCACCCTGCTTCTTCACAAAGGTTTGCAAAATGGATTTCACAGACAATCCTCTTGGTCTATGAACTGGCTAAATGCCCTCTTCCTGTTGTGTGCAGAGTTTCCTCCTCTGCCGCCTTCCTGAGACGTGTCCCTCTGTCTGATGTCTGCAAGGCAGCTACGTGGTCAGAACCATCCATGTTTGTCCAGCAGTACCGGCTCAATTCCAGATACTGTCAAGATGCCAGTTTCGGTTGTGCCGTCATCTCTTCCATTCTACAGTGACCTTCCCACCTGCCAGTAGGTAAGCTTTTCAATCACCCTATTGTGTGAGGCACAGAGACCATGGAAAAGATGGAACAGGTTGCTTACCTGTAACTGTGGTTCTTCGAGTGGTCATCTGTGCCCTCACACAAACCCGCCCTACCTCCCCTCAGTCAGGTCTCTGTAGTTCTTTGCAACAGACATGAACGGAAGGAGGAACTAGATTGGTGCGATTGGGCATGCTCAATACATAGGAGTGGGTGGGGCTTCCCACCAATCTGCTCACCTTTTCAGCTCTCCGAGTGGAGTCCCTGCGTAGGCACAAACCCTATTGTGTGAGGGCACAGATGACCACTCGAAGAACCACAATTACAGGTAAGCAACCTGTTCATACTAAATGTAGTTAATAATAATAATAATAATAATAATAATAATAATAATTTTTATTTTTAACCTGCCCCTCTGCTCAGCAACCGGGGCGGCATACAGCAAGTTAAAACAACAACAGTTAAAATAATCCTTCAACCCAATCCCTAACCCTCCCACCCTTCTAGTTGAAGCCTTCTGCTAGTTTCTGCACAATTTCATGTTCCTTAGAAATCAGAGGTGCAGCAGAAACTGTCTATAACTTGTCTGTGTTGCTGTGTTTCTAATTACAGGAAGTCTAGAAAATAAGAATAAGAAAGTTCATTGATAGTTGCAAGCAGCAATTAAAAGAAAAGGTAAATGGATCTGAGCAAAAGACAAAGCATTTGAATATACATGCAGATAAATTCAAAAGTCACTACACAAAACCTGTTAATTGGAATCTTTTTGTCAGGCTACAGCATAATTTTTGAGACTTCTCAACACAAGAGGTCACTCATTAGCCATAGCATAACAGAAAGCAATCAGCCTCAATCAACTTGTTTTCTGCTGCTCCAGAAACTAGGACATGGAGCAGTGGATTCAAGCTACATGAAAAGAAATTCCACATTAGGAAGAACTTCTTGACAGTAAGAGTGGAATAGCTCTCTCGGAGTGGAGTGGAGTCTCCTTCTTTGGAGGTTTTTAAAAATAGGCTTGATGGCTATCTGTCAGGGCTGGTTTGACTGTGTCTTCTTGCATAGCAGGGGGTTGGACTGGATGGCCCTTGAGGTCTCTTCCAACTCTATGATTCTATGATCCAATATGCTACTAGGCATGGAATACATCTTTACACTTAGAATATATGAAGAAGTAATATCAGTGGTGGGAGAATTACTTCTAGGCACTGTCACAAAAACATATTTCCAGATGTAAAACTTGAATCCATTCATTACCATGTTGATTCTCAAATCCTGTGTAGTGTTCCTTAGCTTTAAGTACTCATGAATTAAGTACTGGTTTGGGGTGCATTCTTATATTATTAAATTAGTGCACATACCATACAGTTTACCAATAGGTTGGGAGAAGGCAACCACACCTTCATGTGATGTGAGCTTATAATTCTCTCTATTCAAGTTTCAGGCATGAGTGCCATTGATTATGTAGCTAGTTAAGTGACATTTCCTGAACATAATTAAATGTAGCCAGTTAAGTGGAGTCAGAAGACTTTGAATTGTACCTTATACAAGCATATGAGTGAGACATCGCATACTTTGGGGCCATGTCTTTGAATGCTGTGCAGTAATACTAGTGTCAGATTGGGCAGAAGTACTAGATCACCAGGTACAGTTTCAAGTTTCAGTGGGATAATGAATTCTATGAGCAGAGAGATGGGGTAGCCATGGGAAACCCTCTGAACCCTGTGATAGCAAACTTTTACATGGAACACTTTGAAAGGCAAGTCCTGGAAACAGCACCAAAAAAGCCTGCAACATGATTCTGATATGTGGATGGCACGTTCATCATTTGGAGCCATGCAGAAGATTTGACCGTGTTTTTGAACCATCTGAACAACATCCACCCAGACATCCAATTCACAATGGAAAAAGTAAAGGAAGGAACATTGCCATTCTTGGATGTCCTGGTCATCCGCAAACCAAACCAACGATTGGTCCACACGGTGTACAGAAAACCTACACACAGAGACAGATACCTACGGAAGAACTCCAATCATCACTCAGGCCAAAAAAGAAGCACGATAAAACACTGGTAGACTGTGCAAAAAGGATCTGTGAACCACACTACCTGGACGATGCACTGAAGCACCTAAACTGGGCTGTCCAGGCTAATGGTTACTTCAGCTCAGACATCAGAAGAGCGGCCAGACCCAGAAAAAAACCACAAGAGTAAAGAAAAACAACCACCCAAAGGGGAGGTATCAAAGGAGTCACAGACAGAATAGGGAAACTGATGAGGAAGTATAACCTCCAAATGATCTACTGCCCAACCAAGAAAATCCAGGAAATGCTGCGCTCAGCAAAGGATAGGAGAAGCCCTATCATGGCTGCAGGAGTTTACTGCATACCGTGCAGCTGTGGACAAGTCTACATAGGGATCACAAAACACAGTGTTCAAATGAGAATCAAGGAAAATCACAAAACACAGTGTTCAAATGAGAATCAAGGAAAATGAGAGACACTGCAGAGTGGGTCAGCCAGAAAAATCAGCAGTAGCAGAACACCTTATAAACCAACCTGGGCATAAAATGCTATTTGAAAACACTGAAATTCTGGACCATGCCAACAACTATCGGATCAGAATGCACGGGGAAGTCATTGAAATCCACAAACACCTGAACAATTTCAACAGGAAAGAAGAAAGCTTTCTAAGGGCCTTTGCAGACTGCCAGAAATAGTGCAAATTGAGTCCACTTTAAGGGTTAGGGTTAGTGCTAGGGAATCATGGGAATTGTTTTTTCCCCCCTGAGACATTGAGCCTTCTCTGTCAGAGAGTTCTGGTGCCACAATAAACTACAGTTCCCATGATACCCTAACCCTTAAAGTGGACTCAATTTGCACTATTTCTAGCAGTCTGCAAAGGCCCAAAGTTTGGCTACCAGTTCTCAAAAACACCAAAGTCAGGACTCAGCAAATGCAAATGAACTTCACCCAAGGTCAAGAGGCTTCCCAGCAAACAATGGACCATCAATTAAATAAATACTAATCCTCTTCACGTATCCTCCCACCCTGAGGCTTTGCCTCAACAGAACAATACTCAGCTTTACATGCTAATTTACATGTTAATTGCCAGCAGACAGTGGGCCATTAATTAAATAGGCACTAGTCCTCCTTACATATCCTCCCACCCAGAAGCCTTGCCTCAACAGAACAATACACAGATTTACATGCTAATCCTCTCAACCAAGGGTCACACAGTATATATACCCCACACACCTCCATGCCACCATTCTCTGAAGATACCAGCCATGGATGCAAGCAAAACATCAGGAATATATTCTTTTGTCACAGCCCAAAAAACCTACAGTTTCAAGTTGTTTAATGGTCATGCCCAGAAACATACAGAATCTAAAATTCAGTTTTGGCATATTCAGCTCAGAAGTTTCAAATGCCATCAAAGAAAGGTAAAAGAGGAAATTGAGATGAGGGATCTTGCTTTCTTTCAACCCCCATCAACCTGCACCCCAGGAAAGTAAGAAAATAATAAAATCATACATCATTTTAAAGTGAAGTATTTTCTACCAATTAGTTGGGAAAGAAAAAATATGGGGGGAACTTGTGCCAGAGATGTTTCTTATTGTGGTGTTCAAGTTACAGTTTATTTTTAAAAAACAGGAAAAAAAGCCTTGACCTAATTCTGAGCCATGCAGGAAAGAGGGATAGAGGCCACAGGTTCCAGTTTCCCCAAGTGCTTGTTTGTCCAGTTGCAGTACAATATGTGCCTCTGTTTAAATGGCATGAAAAAGAATTAAAGCTGGAATGGCATGTGAGAGAAAGGTGGAGGTAAGGATATAGCAATAGCAAGATATGTATTGCATGTTGAAGTTTGAGACAGTTCGTAAAATTAAGCTACCAAAAGCAACTAAATTGCCTTTTGTTCTTTAGAAATACATAGTACTTTATAATCTCATGGGGGGGGGGGGTTTGTTTCTTGACTTACTGAATGGAAACTGTCCTTTTAGTAGATTTGCCCCCAACCATTATTAGTGGATTCTGCTGTAAGTTTGTTTTCCTAGTCAAACATGAACATATGCTTAGACATGCATTTGAAGTTTTTGTATCACTTGTAATGTTTTGATTTACAATAGCAATAAATAATGGCTTAGTTACCAGATGGCTCTTGATAGACTATTGCTATTTTGACAACTTGGATTAGCTTGTGTGTCATCTTTTTATGAAGGTTTATCCTGCCAAGACGTTCTTTGAATACTGATAATGTTGATCCTCCTGCCAGTATGGTTATGTTAGAAAGAGGTATTTTTTCTTCTTTCGTCACCATGTTCCTTGAAAGCAGATTGAATAATGAGTTGATTGAATGGAAATAATTTACAATAGTATTTGTTAAATTTATTTGAAGTTGATGATCTGTGGGGCAGAGAAGGTTGGGAGTACTAGGTGTTTCTTTCTTGCCTTTTAAAGAACGTCAAAAGTTTTCAACCTACCACATTTTAGCCACCTGGAAACCTAAGTTAATTTTTACCCTGTAAAGGAAACTCCTCCTTGGAATCTGAGCTCCTTCACTGGTGCTCTATAAAAGCAGCTTCAAATTCTTTGCTATTTTAAAATCTTCAATATCCCTGGGGAAACATTTATATACGTATAGATCTGCTGTTGCAGAATTCCAAAATCTGCTAATAGAAAAGCTATATATAGTACACATAACACAAGCGCTAATTAATAATTCTGTTCCAGCTGTTTGTATCACTTTAGAAATAGTACTGTAGATAATTGAGATGGCTAGATTGTGCCACTACCTAAGAAGTGCTAGCAATCTCAGAGGCAACCTCAGAGTGATAATGAGCTGTCATCTGTCCCTGTCCGCTCTTATACAGCAATAAAGCACCATCTGGAAATGAAATATACCATTAGGAGGTTGGAGGGCACTACATTTGTTGCTAGCTTACTATTACTATTACTATTACTATTACTATATTACTATTACTATAAACTGGGAGGAGATGGAGAAGAAAAGCTGGCTTACCTCCAGGGTTTCCTGATTTGTGGGGAGAACTGCTGACTGCACTGTCTGCTTCCACAATAGGCTGACAGCTGACACGCACTGGGCCCCTCCTGCATGGAACATTTGTGGTTACAGACTGCGTTGCACCATTATTTTTTTCTGTTGTGCCCCAAATGTATGCTCACAAGCGCATGGACACACTATCATCAGCCACCAATTGCCTCCGTCATCCCGTCTACTACCAGCCCATTGGACTGGCCACTCGATTGCACAATAATAAATTAGCTGCCCGTATGGTGCATTGGTATGGCCATTGACACATTTGTATAGCACAGTAATGGAGCCCCCCCCCCCATACATACTATCTTTCTCCCCCTTCCACCCATAGCCCCCTGTTGGACCAGCCAGTTTGTTAATGTTTTTATTAAATCCTTTGTGTTGTTGATATTGTATTGTCCAATTTCACTTTGCACATTTGTGTGATCGATTTGCAAGCAGGTGACCCCTCCAAAAAAATTATGGTTAGCAATGGCACTCGCTGCTTGTCTGGCCTGCTGATAGCTTCTGCCAGCTGCCCAACCCCTGCCCTGTTTCTGCAATCCGCACCCCAGTATGTTAATTCACACTTTCTGGCTTGGAGCGAAGCAGACGGGGGTGGTTTTTGCTCTGGTGTTTAGCCCTGGGGTCTGGCTTGGTTCCATTTTCCCCCCATTCTGCTTGTGTGCATTGTCTGAACAGGTAGTTTTTGTATGGGGCAGGGACATTTCTTTTTGACCATGTGGAAACCCCTTAGTTGCCTTTTTCAAAATCAGACATTTGATCTGGCTGGACTTAGGCTGTGTGAGAAGTCCTGTACAGTCTTTCTATTTGAGATCTTTAATGGAGTTACTAGGTTATTTTGAATGGAGACCATGTACTCTAGCACTCAGCTATGACCCTCCCTCCCTCTGAATATGGCTGCAGGAACATCCATAGTCTTGCAATAGAGTGAAGATTTCAGATACAGGATTGGTAGTGGGAAGCAGATGACTTCACCTCTATTTGTTGTTGAAGGGCCTTTACAGACTGCCAGAAATAATGCAGCTTGAGTCCACTTTAACTGCCCTGGCTCAGTGCTACAGAATCATGGGAACTGTAGTTTATTATGGCACCAGAGATCTGACAGAGAAGGCTCAATGTCTCAGAAAAAAAAATACAGTTCCCATGATTCCCTAGCACTAAGCCAGAGCAGTTAAAATGGACTCAAGCTGCATTATTTCTGGCAGTCTGTAAAGGCCCTAAGTTGTCTATAATAAAAAACAGGAGGAAGTGCTTCATCTTAATACTGGTAGAGCAGAGACAAATAATGACTGGGTGTGAACAAGGGGCCTTTGCAGACTGCCAGAAATAGTGCAAATTGAGTCCACTTTAAGGGTTAGGGTTAGGGAATCATGGGAACTGTATCTTATTGTGGCACCAGAGCTCTCTGACAGAGAAGGCTCAATGTCTCAGAAAAAAAAACAGTTCCCATGACTCCCTAGCACTAACCCTAACCCTTAAAGTAGACTCAATTTGCACTATTTCTGGCAGTCTGCAAAGGCCCAAGGATAGTAATCGACTGCCTGTAGATCAGGAATGTGTTGGATTTACTAGCAGCCCAGACCCAAAATGAGAGCACAGCAAAAGAACATTGTGGGCTCCCTGGACTATTTGCCTGTGAAACTAGCCCTTTCTCTTCAGAATGTAGTATGATAGATACTGAATAGACAGCTTCAACCCATCTGTAACAAAGTGGATTTATGATTTCATCGAGACACTTAATGTGGATGGAAATAATCAAGATTTCAATAAACCAGTAGCAGTTTCAGCCTTGAAATTGCTCTGTTCTTCTGTATAGGTTCTCACTGGCAATACTATAACCAGAAAATCTATGATTGATTACAGTGTGAGAGAGGCCCAAAACAGATGGGCCAAAAGGAGCAGCTTCCAGCTGCTTTGGGGGCATGGCGTGCAGATGATACATGGTTACGACGTGGTCAGAGGCTGCTCTGAGGCCACCTAAGACAACGGAAGCTGCCAGCAAAAGGAGTGGCAAAAAACCCGCTCTTTGCCAACGACTTGTTTGGGACCACAGTGGTGGCTCACTTTAAAAGTGGGCTGTTGGGTTGCTGCCCCAGGCTGATTGAGGGCTGATCATGGCTGGAGCGGCCAGAGGCCGCTCTAAGCTGCCTATCTGTTTCACCCCAGAGAGATGGGTACCTATCACCAGGAAACAACTTGAGATCACTGAGATCTCAAGTGATCTTACTGTCTGTCTTTCAGCTGTTAAATATTTGATTCAAGAGTGCTCCCACCCAAACAGGTTGAATGCAAAATGTTCATCTAAAATAAAATGTTCTATATCCTAATATCAATTTCTTAAATCATCTAGTTTTTCATCCAACCAGTTTTTCAAATAATAGATTAGCACTTATAGTAGAAATGTTTTATAGGCTGTTTGCTTTTGCAGATTGCTCTTTGTAATACCTGTTGAAACATTAGTATTCAGGCCTTATAGGACATATTCAGAAATTACAAAGAATATGTAGACTTGAGTACGCCAAGCATTTTGAAATGATACAAAAAGGAGCAGATGCCAATTGAAGATAATGCTTCAAGGGTCCAGTAAAATAAGTGCCATTCATGCCACTATAAATAGTTTAGTCTAAAATCCTGCTGGTACACTGGTGGAGAAAGTGGCAGCAAGAAGAAAGGGACTACAGGCATAGTGCCTATGAAAGAGGTCAGGTACTGGAGAAATAAACGGCTCAGAGTTGGCAGATTTTGTCTGCTTTTGTTGCCACCACTGTGTGACCCTGGAAAAAGTCACTTTATCTGGAATCCTGACATAGTGCACATTAAATCAGGCCTTAATGTTTTTTGTTGGTGTTTCCTCTTAAGTCAAATGTTTAGACCTCTTTATGTATGAATTGAAACATTAATCAGTTTCTTAATCTGTGGGACCAGGTTTCTCAGTTTTTACTAAGAGTTGTGAGAGAGAAACTGCTTGAATTGGCCAGCAACTGGAGCTAGCCATATGGAGGCTCAGTGCTCCTACATTGCACTGTGATGCACTCCAGATTTTTGGCAGTCTCTCAGTAGCTGGCTCCGCTGCCAAAGGATTCTCTATCACCTGCTTCCCCAGAATACCTCCCCTGTGAGAGGAGGGGTTCAGATGAGCAAGGAGAAATCTGTCAACATGATAATGTTGACAGAAACTGCTGTTGAGACTAGCAGTGGGAAAATGTAATAATAAAAAATAGATCATTCTCAAGAACTGCAGGGCAGATATAAGTCGCCAATGATTGTCATGAAATTAAAGGAAGAGTAAAATGTGAATATCTTGATTGGTAGCATATTGGGTAGAGAATTGAGATTTATAGAGTACCATGCTGATTAAGCAACAAATATTTTTTTAAGCAACAAATATTTTTTTAGAAGCTGCCACTGCTTATTAAGGATACAGAATTTGTCTTCTATGGAATTTACAAGTACTTTGCAGTATGTCTGTAAAATGAAGCAACTCCTCATGATAGTATTATTTTTCATCAGGTATTAGCTTTCAGTACTACACATGGCCTCATGAGCTTGTAACTTTTAAACACAAGGTTCTAAAGTTAGGTCCTTTAAAACTAGCGTGGCCATCTGGCAGTCTATAGGCCAGATCAGGGCCCTGGAGCAATCTATCTTGGGTAGCAGTGATGGTTTCCTACACACAGAAAACGTGTGAGATAGTTTTCAACTGGAATTCATCTCAAGATGAGAATTTTGTCCAAGAAGTAGTATTTAAGCCAGAAAAAAGCACTAGCTCAGTAGCTATCGTAGTACATAATTCAAAACAAAGAATGTTAAAATATGTGTAAGTAGTGTTTAAGTGCACCAAGTCCAGTTATTTTTCTCTTAGCATATGAAGGCAAACTAGCCACAAAGCCACAGTTAGCCATAACTTATTGTTAACCATAACTTGGAATTACAGTTAATTGTTTCCAGACAAGCCAGCCACATAAGCCAGCTTTAAATGGTTTTTGAATATTTTGGTTTATTAACTACAGTTGGCCCACCATATCCACGGATTCTTTATCCATGGATTCAAGCATCCCCAGTTTGAAAATATTCCTCCAAAAATATAAATTCCAAAAGCAAACCTTATTTTTACCATTTTATTGTGCTATTGTATTTAATGGGACTTGAACATCCACGGGTTTTGGTATCAGCTGGTTCCAAGGCCCCAGTGTGTAGTTATTTTTTGGTCTTCTATCAGAGTGCCTGTTGACTCATGCACTGGTTGCAGTTCTATGTGAAAATTAAAATGCCCCTTAGGAATAAGAAAAAAAGTTGATCATACATCATAAAACAAATTCATTAGGAGATTATACTTGCATGAGCTACATTTCAATGTTGATTAGCTGTGGCATGCCTTCTAATAATGAGTTTGGAGTCTTTAGAACAGGAAGGCAGAGGACATTGCTATAAAATGATCACAGCTTTTTAGAAGTTAATAGCTATGAGATGTAATGAAGGAATTCTTAAAGATGGTGATGGTGGGATTACTCTAGGCACATCATGTTGCTTTACTGTTTTAAACTTATAACAAAGTGTCACTTATACAAATCTTATTTGAAATGGGGAAAAATTGATGAAGCTTTATCATTTTGAGTATTCCCGGTTCTTGAAGTTCCTGCTGCTGTGCTGTAGCTTTACATCAAACCAAAGTTTTCCAGGGAGAAGCCTAAGAAAACGGACTGATTTGAATAGCATACATTTGGTCATAATCAATATAAAGGCTCATACTTTTTAATTCATGTCATACTTTTCAATGAAACAGAGAAGAGGCAAGATACATTTGGTCAGCTCTGGCAAAACCTAAGATGGTCTGTATGTAATAATATATTTTGATAGGATACTTTTGCAGTGTCATCATACTGCCTAGAGTCAGATTCATTCTTGGCTTATCATCAGCTCCAGGTTTATATGACCTAGAAAATACATGGGGGTGTGTGAGTGCATTTATAGCTCCATTTCAGAGTATTATCAAGGTTATAAATCAAGTGGTGCAGGGAGCCTGTTGGGAAATCAAGTCATTCTCAGAAGTAGAGAAATGTAAAAGTGCTATGACTTCTTAGTTCAGCATACTTGACTTAGAATTTTGAATATTATTTTTAAAAAAGTAATAGGTAACTGTTGCCTAATGTTTTTGAAGGTGATTTGTTAACAATCTTCATTATTTTTTAAAGTGCTGCATTAGTGGCTTTTTACTACTTTTACTACTTTTTTAAAAATCCCATTACCCCACAAGCAGCATTTTAAGGATAAATGTTACTCATTGCTTAGTTTTTATAACTATGTTACCAATCATATATATATTTTTAAAAAAACGACATAATTCACTTCTCATTACTCCAAATAGAACATGTTACAGATAACACCATTATTTAGAACATGTTATTGTCATTTTATTAAATAGTCAGTTTAGAATTGTAAATCCCGAATAGAAATTTTACCAGTCTCAACCAGAAAAATAAACCAAAAATGAAAAGATGAGCTGCCACTGCTTTCACAAACTTTGCATTTAGAAAGTTCTTGTGTTCCAGAGCTCTCTTAAAACTTTTTTTTTTTCATGAAGTGATCTTTTAAGAGTTATGTGTATCAGCCATTCAGGAGGTCAGGCAGTGTAATAACATCCTTGCATTAATCAGCAACTAAGGGGGAAGCAGACAGGCGGCCGTGGGCCGCCCCGGGAAGCTGCGGATCGAGGCCGAGATATCCCCACACCTCGGCCCCGCGGCGCAGCTTCACCGCCCCTGGAAGGAGCACTAAAATAGCGCTCCTTCCACAAATTGCCGAAGTTGCGCCGCAAAAGGCTGCTGGCGCACCTTCGGCGGCTTTTCCGCTGCAGCGCATACGGACGCTGTAGCGGAAAAGCATCCTCGGAGCGCCGGCCATGCGGAGGGCCAGCTGCTCCGAGGACGTTTTGGGGAAGGGGTTGGGGCGCCCAGCGTGTGGCTGCCCCTCCCCTTCCTTGGTCTGAAGACGGCACTTTGCGCCGTCTGCTTAGCCCCTAAGATTTATATCTGTGGTATCCCACTGATTGAACCTAAAATAAGCACTGTGATGTTTATAAAGCAAAGCAGCTTCATTTATTTATAGGAGTTGTATCCAAAGCATCTTAGCTTAGATGTAATCATTTGGTTTAAACATTAGCATTTTATTGAATCTGCATCCCAATGCATGAATCTGTTTATGCCAGAGGATTTCAGCTGATAAATTCTGTTGGTTTCTTTCATTTTAAAAAGATGACAAGACTTCATGATCTCAAGCAATATTTTTTCTAGGATAATTTCTAAGTAATATTGCACCTGATTTTTTATTTCTTTTTATTTTATTTTATATTTTTTTAGTGCATAGGTTGTTGCTGATTTTTGAAAAATAAAACATACTTACCATGAAACAGTTCAGTTATGTAATAATGATGGTGGTGATGGTGATGATGATGATGATGTTCTGTTGTTTCAATCCCGTAAGGGTTTTGCACATGAAGAAAAGTTATTTTGCAGATTCAAATGGAAACAAGATTTCATTGCATAGGACAGGGGTAGGCAACCTTTCCCCTTTAAGGGCCGAGGGACTTCAGCTCCCAGAATCCCAGGAGCTATTGGGCAACATGGGACTATTGGCCAACATGGCTGAGGCTTCTGGGAGCTGAAGTCCCTCGGCCTTTAAAGGGGAAAGGTTGCCTATCCCTGGCATAGGAGGAAAATGGGAGTTCCCAGTTTGTCTTTCATACATATGTTTGATGATGCTGCATGCAGGAAAACTGAATGATCTCTTTGGAAAGGGAAGCAGACTCATTAGACTCTGTCAGTATGGTTACTGGTTTTGTACAACTCCACTCCCTGCACAACACTGCCCCCTAAATAGGAAGTAGCTCTGGATGTCTTTCCTGAATATCAGTGTGAATTACCAGTATGCATTATATAGTCGTCCCTCCCAATTTGTGAGGGATCCGTTCCGGACTGCCACCCCCCCCCCCCGTCCCCGTGAAAATGGAAAACCACAAATATCAAGCCCCATTGAAAATAATGGTTGCACGCTCCTGTGCGTGGCCCCCCACGCTTACCATTTTGTCCGTCCTGGCTTCCCGTCCGCAGAAACTCAAACCCACAAACAGGAAGTCAGTGAATCCAGAGGGATGACTGTATGTATTGATACAAATAATATTGTTGCAGCTAATAACTGTGTCACTGCCAGTGAAATATACCTACATTATGAGGACGATTGCACAACCACATATCTTGATTAGAGCCATTTTGTTTTGTTCTTATCACTGCAGCCATAGGTTAATTGAGTACATTGGTGAAACTGCCTTATTTTGAACTTCAGCAAGTTTATACAAAGTCTTCCATATGTAAAAACTTTAATTTTTGCTTCCCTCGCCCCGCCATAAGAGTTTATAAGCAACCACAATAAAATTGACATCAGTGCATTTGGCAAATAATTTTAGCAAGGTAAGTAATAATAATCTGTTCTGTTTTATCATTTATAGTCTTCTCTTTCCCTAAAGCTGGATTCAAGGTAGCTAGTTTACATGATAAAAAGAAATAGAAGTAAATGCACATGTAGCTAAAAACAGATAAAAGGGTATGTAAGTAGTATACTTTTGTTTGAATTTAAAACATTGATTAAAATAGTAAAATAGTATAGGAAAGCTCTTTTCTTGTAAAACTATCAGTTTGCAAAAGCGTGCTGGCTTTATATGCCAAAGAAATGACAGCAACTTCTTCTCTGTTAGACTATAGAGAGAATGAACCATTACATGCAGACGACCAGACATGGGTGAAAAAATTCTACTCCTGTTGACCATTACTTGAGTGCCATGCGTTGGTAATAATATTGTAAAATACATATGAGTTGTCTGCATTTTCCCTTCGTAGTAAAGTAAATTTGTTTCAATGTGAACTTAATATGTATTCTAGCTGTACAAACCACTGTAAGAAGTAGAGCTGAGAATCAGTATTGGTTTACTCCTCAGTTAACATTCCAAAATATATCACAATTTGCAGATTAATTTATATACACCATTCTGTAGTACAGGAGTTGGCAAAGAGAAACCTACTGTGGGTCCATCCAGTATCCCTCCACCCCCAATAAAAATCAGGCCTCCAGAAATTGCACTTTCCCCATTGAAACCTAATTCCCTGCACACCTGTTTGAAGTCATTAAAGACCTTTTTTAAAAAAGTAAGCAGAAGCGACCAGTTAATTGCTTCCTGTTTCTCTTAAAAAGACAGGGATTTTAAAGCCCAAAGCAGGCCTGGAGGATGGGCAAAATTATATTTAAATGACAAGTTGTAGGGAGTAGAATGTCGGGAGGTACAGCTATTGAAGGTTAAAAATGGTTTCTGAACCCTTGGAAGCTGACCATCTCTGACATAGTGCCTTAAAATACAAGCAAACAGAAATCTTACTTCCTGACAGAGCCGAACCAGTATGTTTGTAAATGCCATCTCGTGCAACCTTACTCTCTTTCATGGCATTCCCTCTCCCATTTTATCCACTTCATTTTTCAAAAAACATTGAACATGCCTCATAAAAATCTGTTCAACATCTGGTTCATATCCCCCTCCCCCCCCCCCCCCCCCCCCAATGCCAGGCCTTTAAGTGCATCACTAAAATTTATAGATCAAGAAGCCACTTTCTACTTTTGGAAGCTCTTGCAGTTTTACATTGGCAGACCACTCAGTAGTTAAAAATAAAGTTCAAACCCTTGATCTGCAGGTCAGACAAATAAGCAGGTTGTGCCTATTCATTCTGAGGGGTGGACCAATTGCTTTAGGTTAATTCAGTTTATACAAAAGAAAAGAAGTATGATAGATATGAACCACTGTATGCTGCACCGGGTATTTGATCACAAGAAAGCAATAGATGCATGTGGTGTCCAAGAACAGAATGTTAAAAACACTGAACAAATGTGCTGTTAAATAAAAATATTTGTGGGCATATCATATTGAACTAAGTTTAATGTCAAAAATATGATACTGTGACATATTGTTTCAGATGGTAATATGGCAAAAGGCCAGGGTATTGAATCACAAAATGGCTTTCATGGCAGTAGTGGGAGCTGCTGTAGTGGACAGCATGGTATCTTTTCAACACCATTGTGAAGATCCTGAAGTAAGTTTCTAATCATATATGCATGCGTTCCTTGCCATTCATTATTTCAGTGCTAAAACAAATGTTTGCATTCTGAAGTTTTAAAAACACAAATATAAAATTGAGGCCACACCTATATTGAGGTTGCTGTTACATGAAATTTCTTTCTTTTTAGCTACATGCAGTTTGTTTCACTGACTGAAAACACATTAAAAATTCAGAAAATAAAACTATTATTTAAATCTAGTGTACAGTCATTTAAAGTCCCCATAAATAGATATATCATAGAATTCATAGCAGAGTTTACTTGTATCCTACTATTTCACACAGTATATTCCTACAGTAATAATGTGATGGTTCCTTCGGTCCTCTGGGAGGAATTTGCTGCAGCCGATAAAAACTAATCTGTCTGCGACCTCCCAGAGGGCCTTCTCGGTAACTGCTCCCACACTATGGAACGGCCTGCTGGACGAGATCCGTCAGATTAATATCTTGAGCAGCTTTAAAAAAGCTGTTAAGACGGTTCTCTTCCAGCAGGCCTTTCCTGACTAGATTCCCGGCCTCAGGATCCCCTCATCCCACCCTCTCCCATTTTTGGATGTTGTCGCTGCTCTGCTTTGCTATGCTTTTTCAGATTATTGTTGTTTTGATGTGAATGTATTTTATGTTGTTTTAATTAAGATGTTTTAACAGATAATTGGTTTAATACTGTTTTAAGGGGTGGGTGGGTTTGGGGTTGTTGGATTGCATATACTGTATGGAATTTTAATTGCTGTTAGCCGCCTCGATTGTTGTCAGAGGGGCGGGCTATAAATTATTATTATTATTGTTATTGTTATTGTTATTATTATTATTGGGGAAAGTGTCATTTATTACTTCTAGGCTACGTTCCTCAACACTTTTTTTGGCAATAAGTTCCTTTGATATCAAAAAGGCTGCCTTCAAGTAATTGTGTGTAAGATTAGATATATGACTATTTAATCAAAGAAAAACAGTTGTGAAAATATTTAATTGCTGCACATAAACTGTTCTTTAGATGCTAACTGTATTGTAATAGACATGCTACGTATTCTTCAAGACTTTTGTATTATTCCCTTTGACATAGTGTTTAAAAGAGATGTGTGAGCTCTGTGTCACTCATCTCAAATGAACTCTGATACCCATGCCCCCAATTTAGGAAGAATATAGATTGTTTCCAAGCAGCCGTTGCAGAATAGTTCTTCAGAGTGATCTGCTCTGCAAAGGGAAGGGAAGTAACAGGGTGGGATGGTCACAAAGTCCACTTTCCCTACTGATAGAAGAGGATTTTCTTGTGTCAGTTGATAGGGATGGCTGGAGATGAAAATTTGGTTCAATGTAGGTAAAGAGTTTCAGGCTGAAGGAGGCTTCACTAAGTCATGGCATCTGTCGACAAAGGAAATGAGAAAAAGTGTTTATTTCCTTCTAGTTATTAGTGTAGTTTTCTGTGGAGGAAAGCTAACTGATTGCATGCTTCTTTTAAAATCACGTGACTTTCACTCTTTGTTGGCATTCATTTGTTCCTAAAAATTTGCAGTATAGTGTTCCCTGAAATCAAATCACAGGAGTAAAAGATTTGTGCTGTATTGGGGTTTTGTTTTTTATTGATTTTCCCATGTTTGTCATTTGAAGTGGTGTTGGTATGTATTTTACACATTTATCATGCTCTTCCTTTAAAGACCTTATAGCAATGTTTAAATCTGTTAAAATTAATGTTGTAGGAGTGTTGAAAAACAGTCCTTTAAAACCAAACATCCAAACCTGGAACTTTCAGCAAGCTTCTTTATTGTAAAAGAACAAAAGCAAAAACAAATAATAATAATAATAATAACAACAACAACATCTTCACTTTAGCCAAAGCTGGCTAAGTAGGAATAAAAGCTATTTGCTACATGATTCAAGATGTGTTAGTAGCATCATCAAAAGAATGGTTTTAATTAGTTCATTACAGTTCAAAAGTCAAAAAGCAAGTGAAGAACTTTCAGATTCCCAGCCCTCAGCCGTCCAAATCTCCACCCTTCTGGGCGTAGCCTATACAAGCTGATTGGATGACAATACATGACGTGTTCTAGTCCAACCCTTAATTACAATAACAAATCATGTGACTACATTTCCCATAACAATATTGTGTTGACAAAAAACCTTAATATAAACAAAACCTCTTTCCCATAGAATGGAGTCTTGTTAGCTTCTTGTTTTGGCTAAATCACACCTGGGGCTGATAACTGTGAATCTAGCTCTCAGAAAAACAACTTTCCACAGCATGGAAAAAATACAGACACACATCTTTTACATTTCAACATTTTTAACATTGACTCTATATCCCATTTAAACCTAACAATAATCACCCATTAAATTAGGCTTGGATGAGAGATAGTGACATGTAAGGCCAGAAGTGACCTTGACTGCTTTGAAACAGATGGCTCATAACATTTTTAAAAAGATGTTGATGCAATTTGGTGGTCTCCCTCTTTCTTAATGATTTTGTGGTGGGGGGGGGGGAGTTGTGGGGAGCTGGGAGAGTTACAAGTAGAAAACGACTTCATCTGGATCCCCTATAAAACTTAGTAATTGTGGAAGTGCAAGTGGATAATAAAAGCCTCTCCTAGAAGCACTCCTTTGATCCTAAATGATACATGAACCTTGATTTTCTACATTCCTGTCCAGTTTTTTTTTTATCACACTGATTGACAATTTTGTATGCTCATTTTATTTTATTTCAGGATAGGTGGTGTAGATGTGTGGTAATTACTTCTGCTTTCTAATATGAATTTTCATAGAATTGTCATGAAAATAAATGTTTCTATGGCCGTTTTTAAGTCTTTTTCATTAATTACAATTACAGGTTCTTCTCCGTGGCTTCCTTCCAAAGCCTGATTCAGATGGTTGCTTGACAAGTCATCCAAGTTCAGAAAAAAGCTTCATTTTTGTAAACAATCGGCCAGTTTATCAAAAGGAAATTCTCAAGGTACTGCCTTCTTAGCCATTTTAGGGATTATAAAATATTGGCTAGGATACAAAGAACTGTATTAGCAGTTCCCTGATGCCAATAAGATTTTAAACTTTGCATAGCTGAGCTCCAGTCAGATATTGCCACTTCTCGTCTCCACTGCAGATTTGAGTAAAGATCGCAACTCTAAAACCCATTTTAGTTCATGAAATTTGTTACATGACTTTGGATCTGGCTGTGATTTTTCTCTTCTTCACATAATGAAATTGAAACTTCCTGAAATAATTTTAAAATCAAAGTTACAAGGTTACTAATGGACAATTAACTGGTGCATTTGTTGCCTTTCTTGTATGCTTACAACTGTGTTGACCAATGTTGGGTCACAAAGTGAAGATTTTTTTTCCTTTTTTAATAATAAAGTTTATTAGAATAAAATACAACATACAGTACAAGACATTAACAACATAAAACACAACATAAAACATAAAACACACAAAAATCATATTACCAATATTAACACAAACTTTAAACACAAAATAATAACCAACAGAATTTTTACTTCCTGGATCCTTTGTCAAGTCATTTCCGTATTTTACCATAAAAAAAACCTTCCTTCTTAATCTAAGACTTAAACTGAGATTTGTTCTTTCTGTGTATAACTCTATATACTATTTGTCTTATATTTGCTTCCTTATTTACAGAATATTTAAAGAACAGCATAATCTTATTTATGTTGAATTATCTCTCATTAATCCCACTCCTTCTTGCCAATTACAATTCTTTATTGACATTCCAGTATTATATTTACTCAGTAATCTCTCCCAATTTTACTTTTCATTTTCATCTCTTCATTTTTTCCTATTTTCAATATATTTGAGTGGCGGCTTCCAAATTTTTTCATTTCTTTCCCACTCCTGATCTCTCAGCATTACTGTCATTTTATCCATTTGCATTAATTCAAGCAATTTAGCTAACCATTCCTCTTGATAAGAAATTGTTTCACATTTCCATTTCCGGGCATAGACAATCCTGGCACTGATAATCATATAGTATAGGAGTTTCCCATGCTTTTGTTCCAATTTATTGTCTAGACATATGTTTAGCAGGTACATCTTAGGATCAAAATTAATTTGGATTTCCAATATCCCTTCTACCATTTTGTGTATAGTAGTCCAATATTTTTTGGCTTTTTTGCAGTTGCACCAGAGATGGTACAAAGACCCCCTTGTTCGCTTACATTTCCAACACTTTTCTGTAAGTCCTTTATAAATTTTTGCTAGTTTAGATGAGGTCATGTACCACCTGTGGTGCATCTTAATAAGGTTCTCTTTTAAATCAAAGCTGCTTGTATACTTTGATGTTTTGTTCCACACTTGTTCCCAATGTTCAAGTTCTATTACTTGATCTAAATCTTGTGACCACCTTACTATGTATTCTTTTACCACTTCTTCCTCCTGATCTAAATCTAGTAAACACTTATAAAATAAAGCTATTTTATATGGGTTGTCAGATGTCATTTTTTCTTCAAATTCGTTTTTATCTATTCTGATTCCTACTGTTTTAGAGTCAAAGATAAATCTTTCCCTTAACTGCCGGTGTAGTAGCCAACCCAAAGTATATCCTTCCTTGATAAGTTGATCTAAATTTTTGAATTCCAATTTATTTTCTGCTGGTCTTATAAGTGTTAGATCTTGATATGTTATCCATTTATTCTGGTATATTTCTTCTCTATTATGGAAGGCTTCATGAATTGACATCCATGTTGGTATTTTAGGACAAAGCCTTTCTTTGTATTTATACCAGACTCTCAGGATAAATTTTCTTATATAATGGTTAAAGAAATCTTTATGAATCTTGTGTTTTTGGTAGAACAGATAGGCATGTAGTCCAAATCTTTGATCTACCCCTTCCAATGTAAGTAATTTTTTATCTTTTAGCTGAAACCATTGCATTAACCATTCCAGACAGATCGCCTCGTAGTATAACTGTAAATTAGGCAAGGCAAGTCCTCACTTTTCTTTCTTGTCCTGGATCACTTTCAGTATGATCCTTGGTTTTCTCCCATTCCAAATGAACTTGGAAAGTTCCTTATTCCAGTTATGAAACGGTTTATTATTCATTATAATCGGAATATTCTGGAAAAGGAACATGAATTTAGGGAGAATACTCATCTTTATCGCTGATATTCTCCCGATCCAGGAGAGATTCAACTTATTCCACCTAGATAGGTCCTTTTTTATTTCAGTTACTAATTTTTCATAATTGTTTTTAAAGAGGTCTACATTTTTACAAGTAATTTCAATACCTAAGTATTTCACTTTTTTTTCCAATTTGTAACCTGTTATTTTCAGAATTGTCTCTCTTTTTTCCTTTGTCATGTTTTTTGTTAATACTTTTGTTTTATCTTTATTAATTTTTAGACCTGATACTTGGCTGAATCTTTCTAGTTGGTCTATGAGTCTAATCACACTATCTCCTGGTTCTGACACCGTGACCAAAAGGTCATCCGCATAGGCTTTTAGTTTATATTCATATCCACAAAGTGAAGAATTTTCAAAAGAGCTTAACGTTCTTGACTCATATCCATTTGTAGTGTTTAATAGAAGGGAATCATTGTAAATGGAAAACCTGTTACACTACAGTGGATAGTGTTTGACCTTATCACTAACAAGCTTCTGCTACAAAAAAATAACATCTCTTTGAATCAAAATAAAGGCTGGCATCTTCTTGTTAGGGTAGAAATATTCCCCGTTGACAAGGTTGTCAAGTTGTGTCCGACCATAGAGAGCGTTGCTCATCTCTGCTACTAAACCAAAGAGCCAGCATTGTCAAAGGCTACTCTGTGATCATGTGGCCTGCATGATTGCACAGAATGCTGTTTACCTTTCCACCAAAGTGTTACTTATTTCTCTACTTGCATTTGCATGCTTTCGAACTGCTAGGTTGGCAGAAGCTGGACTAGTGATAGGAGCTCACTCTGTCACGTAGTACCTGTGTCTCAAACTGCCAACCTGCTGATCTTGCAGTCAACAGAGTCAGCATCTCAACCACTTGAGCCACTGCATCCCAAGATATAATAGTATAATTCTTGCTGTGCCTGTGCACAGAACAAAGGTAAAGATAGTTTAGCTCTCCAGATGTTATTGAATTGGAACACCCACCAGCCTTAATCAACATAACCGGTATGGAGCAATGCAGTTGAAAACAGCTAGAAGCCACACAGTTCCTATTACTAATTAAGTAAATACCTAATTATAAGTCGTAGATTATAGTTACTTATTCCAGTCTCTAAAACACCTTTTTAACTTTGTTGTTATATTTTTAGCTGGTTCAACAGTACTATAAACTGAAGTTGCACATGGATTCTAATCGTTTGTATCCTATTTTCTTAATCAACATTACTATTCCTCCATCTGCTGTGGATGTCAATTTAACACCAGATAAATCACAAGTATTGCTGCATAATCAGGTACAGTATAGAGACAGATAGATACCTACCTGTAGACATAACATTTACAAATATTTACATTAATAGTGTATATTTTACTTCTGTGATGTTACAGTGTATTAGATTTTTTTAAAGTAATAGTTCCTGAATGTATTGTCTCTTTATGATTTGGGTTTTGAAATGAGTTGAATCACACCCATTTGTTGTGGGTTTTAGCTTTATTTAATTATGCTGCAATAACAAACGTTCCTTATTTATTATAATTCTTCTGCTTCTTCATTTTTTTCAAAGGAATCTATCTGTCTCGCTGTTGAAAATATCTTGACTTCACTGTATGGACCTGTAACTGGGGCTATTTCTTGTGAAACTAATAATACAGATATTAATTTAGAAGATAATTCCATTAATGAAACAGAACAAACAGCAATATATGCTAGTGAAATTGAATCTTGTAGAAATATGAATCAAGAAGCACGTATACCATTGCTTTCATCTAATAGTGATGGGGAACATAGTGAAAGAGAAAAATATACAGAGCTCAGTTTGAATAAACAAACATTGTGTAATAATCTATCTCAAGATTTTCCTACCAAAATAGATACATCTGGCAGCATTACACCTGGATATGATAGATTTCAGGATGCTACACTAAATAATTTATTATGTGAGGACCAACATAACAAATCTAAAGGAATATTTAGCCTAGACAGCAGTACCTTAATGAACACTAACTTAGAAAATGGCATTGAGAATGATCTGAAAAATGACAATTTCTTGGAAACAGAAAAAAGAAAGGGAGTCATCATTCCGAAAGATTCTTCTGAAATCACTGCTGATCAATGGAGTCTGGGGAATGCATTCAAAAATTCCAGACGAGAAAACCTGGAGCCTATTCATATTTTAATTCCTGAAGGTAGAGGAGTACAACTCCAGAAGAAAAATGATGAAGACCAACAAAAGCTTCAAGAGGAAAATAACAGCCAAACTATTAACAAAACTAATGTGGTAAATGATAAAGTAGGACAAATTACAGCATATGATATTATTAGCAGTCAGATAATAAAGAAACCAATGACAGCATTTGCCTATTTTACTCAAGACTATCGGCCTGGATTGTTGACTGAAAATACCAAAGCAAGTACAGAAGAACTAATGTTGAAAATGGATGAAATGTGGAAGATACTGAATGAAGAAGAGAAAAAGAAGTAAGTCTGTAGACTTTACAGAGTTTCCATCCTGTGTGATTCATACTGTTCAAAATTAAATTGTACCTTTATTAATTTCAAAACCAAGATGGGAAATGTTTTTAGATTAGTGGTTAGAACACATTGCATAGATATTTTATAGCTAATTATATAGGGTTTTCTGGTTTCATAGAATCATAGAGTTGGAAGAGACCACAAGGGCATCAAGTCCAATTCCCCCGCCATGCAGGAACTCCAAATCAAAGCATCCCAGACAGATGGCCATCCAGCCTCTGCTTAAAGACCTCCAAGGAAGGAGACTCCACTACTCTCCGAGGGAGTGTGTTCCACTGTCGAACCGCCCTTACTGTCAGGAAGTTCCTCCTAATGTTGAGGTGGAATCTCTTTTCCTGGAGCTTGCATCCATTGCTCCGGATCCTGTTCTCTGGAGCAGCAGAAAACAAGCTTGCTTCCTCCTCAATATGACACCCTTTCAAATACTTAAACAGGGCTATCATATCATCTATTAACTGCCTCTTCTCCAGGCTAAACATACCCAATTCCCTAAGTCTTTCCTCATAGGTCATGGTTTCCAGACCCTTCCCATTTTAGTCGCCCTCCTTTGGACACGCTCCAGTTTCTCAACATCCTTTTTGAATTGTGGTGCCCAGAACTGGACAAAGGATTCCAGGTGGGGCCTGATCAAAGCAGAACAGAGTGGCACTATTACTTCCCTTGATCTAGACCAGGGGTAGGCAACCTTTTTGAGCCAGGGGCCGGGTTGTGTCCCTCAGACAATTGGGGGGCCGAAGCACCAAAAATAAATAAATAAATAAATAAAAAACATTAAAAATTATGCATGCACACTCTCCCAGTCCCAGAAAAGCCATGGAAAAACCCCTGTGGAGATTTTGCCAAGAAAACCCCAAGAACACGTAATAACAACAATAATCAATATCATCATGGTTGGCGGCGGGGGGCGGCAGCAGGACCGGCCTGGGGCCAGTCCAAAGGCCTTGGGGGGGCGCATTCGGCCCCCGGGCCTTAGGTTACCTACCCCTGATCTAGACACTATACTTCTATTGATGCAGCCTAAAATCGCATTGGCCTTTTTTGCTGCCGCATCACACTGTTGACTTATGTTCAACTTGTGTTCTATTAGGACTCCTAGGTCCCTTTCACACATAGTTGTGTTAAGCCAAGTGTTCCCCATCTTATCTCTATGCATTTCATTTTTCTGTGCTGAAAATACACGTTTTCTGTGCACATTTACAGTGCTGAGTATTGCTCTGTTTTTCCCTTTTTGCTTTTCAGTGCTATGTGTCGGACATCTGTGTGAAATAGATTTACTATTTTTCCAGTGTATAAATGTACATCTTCTTGTACACAGCTGCTTGCATTTAGTTCATACTGTATATTTTGTATTTAAATTTTACCAAGCAGGGACTTTACAGAGAGGTGGGCTGTATTTGTCTCTTTGTAGATTGTAGCTCTGTAAAGGAATGGGCAACTGTGGGAAGCTAAAGGCCTTCTTTAGGCCCTCAGGAGACCTAGATGGACCACACCTGTTGTACCACATCACTGTAAAATAGAAGAAAGTAAAAAACTTTTTTTTTTTTTGCTCCCAAATATATTCTGGGAGGGGGAAAGAGCATTTTATGCTCTTTATGCTTTTAGACCTCCCTGGGCCTAAAATGTTAAAATTCCTTGTTTTAAAAAAGGCCTCTCCTGGGACAAAAATGGCCCAAGAAGCAATGTGGCCAAAATGCCCTCCCCCATGCAGCCCCCTTGGGCAGTTGGGATAGCATGCATCCTGTGGGCTGCTCTTTGCACCCACCACTCTGTAATAATGACTCCAGTCTTTCACTTGGCTCAGATCCAGAAGTGTGGGCCTTGGCAGACGACTAAAAAGGTCGTCTCCAAGGCAAGGAAGAGGAGGGGCAGCTGCACGAGCGGCGCCCCTTCCTCTTCCCGAGGTTGCCCTCGGAGCTGCCGGCCCTCCGCACGGCCGGCGCACCAAGGGCAACCTCCCGCCGCAGCGTCTTCACACGCTGCGGCGGAAAAGCCAGGGAAAGTGCGCCCGACGCGTTTAGGGCGCACTTTCCCTGTCTTCTGAAAGGAGCGCTGATTTTGCGCTCCTTTCAGAGGCGCCGACGATGCGCCGCGGTGTGGCTACCGCGGTCCCGCGGCGCACCGTCCCAGGCCGTCCCCGACGCCCTGGTCTGCTTTCCCCCTTAGTTTCCGTAACAAGAAGTTTACAACATTTTCTGGTTAAACATGAGAACTTTTCCCATAGAAGACTCCAGTATTCATTGCAGAAATTTAGATGTGGGAATGTAGCTAGCTGTGGACCAAAAGGGGTCACTGTATATTCAATCACATATGCAGATGTTTCTGAAACAGTTTTCATTGATTTCATTAGCACACCATTTCACAGTCTCAAAGTGGCCACTGAATGATGAGACAGGATTTTACTGGAGCATGGAGGATAGTGGGAGTGTGAAGGCTTTTGTGCCTTAGGTTGGCTAAAGGGAATGGTGGCAGTACTTGGAGAAGGGGAGGGGAGGGGAGGGTAAGGGAGTGAAAGGCTCTTGACCTGATCCCTGGCCTCACTAGCCTGGCTGTGAAGGAAAAAGCTTTGAGAGGTGGCTGGCTTTGCTGTGACTATGGAAGTCGCAGCCTTGGAATCAATGATGGCAGCTTCTTGAGAAATAAGGGTTCTGAGCCACACCATAAACTGAGTGAAAAATCTGACCAGCTACAATGGGGGTGGAGGTGGGAATGGATCTTGTGTCATCAAATAGTTTACAGACACAGCCTCTTTCCTGATGCCATTTCAGGCCAGGCACTGACAGCATGACGCAGCACTAGAATGGAAGTTTTTCCCCTCACCTATTTTTTTTCTGCATGAACTCTCCCATAGGCTCAACCTTTTAGCCAATCTGTAGCTTTGCATCACCAAGCATGGAAGAACTGGAGAGAAGAGCAAGGCTCCAAACATTTTAGGGCTATGTTCCTCAGCATGGGGCAAGTGACCCATGCGAGGTGCAGTCTTGCTAATTTTAAGGGAAGAAAATCTTAATAGACTAATCTCACATCCTCAGAGGGAAGGAGAAAAAGGGTTGAGTAAAAAAAAAAAGTGCATGTGCACATGCCCATACACTCACCATACATATTGTAACATGGAACAAAGAAAGAACAAGAAATAGTCTAATGGAGGAATGGACAGCAGCAAGACTAACCTGAGGGATTATTCCTTAAAGGTATCTACCATTCATGCCTATTGGGGTGAGAGGGAGGAGCAACTCATCTGAGATGTTCCCTTGCTTCACTGCTGGGGAATAAAGACATTTAGCTTCAGGATGAGATTTAGAAATTTAGTTCAATCTTTTTAACTGGCAGACAAATTATGAATGTATATATTCTGAGTTCAGTGCAGCTTACTCCCTAGCAATAGCAAGTACATTTCTATACCGCTTATCAGTGAACTAAGCACTTCCTAAGCAGCTTACAATCTGTAAGCTAATTGTCCCCAACAAGCTGGGTACTCATTTTAGCAACCTACAGAAGGATGCATGGCTGAGTAGACCTTGGTGCCTCCAGGATCAAACTCACAACCTTGTGGCTGCAGTACCAGCACTTAACTACTGTGCCACCAGGGCTCCCTTGTCAGTATGGTTAAGATTTACAGCCTTAGCTTAATACTTGCTTCTGGGAACAACCAACCAGATACTCATAAAAAGCAAACTATAATTTTGCAACTTATTTGGGGAAATGCTGTGACTTCATCTTTACTTGCTGGTATATCAGTAGCAGATTTCAGAAATTTAATGTGGATATTTTTCTTTGTAGAAAATAACCTTACACTATTTTAGCTAAATATAATCCCCAGGAAGGCAATTGTGTTTAATCTTTTTATCAGCTACCTTTTATGGCAAACTAAGACCTTTAATAAAATAAAACATTATTGTTTTATAACATCTGGAAAAAAAACCTTGTGATTATAGAAGTTGTTAGACAATTACAGATATACCTCAGTTAATGAAGTAGATGTGTTTCTAGGCATGACTACATTCACAGAAACTTTGGTACCAGAGGCAGAAGTAACATGGAAACAATAGGAATAGGTTCCTACACCACAAAAAAGGAAGGCAGTTCAACATGTTTTAACAAACTTTGTATCCAAAACAAACAGTATGCACATGTCAAATGAAACAAGTCAGGTAAGCCTTGAGAAAGAAAATAAGGCTTCTTCCAAAATGCATCCAGGCATGACTTTTTAAAAATTTCACCAGCCTCCATTTTTTTTATGATTTCCATTTTGGTGGCCAAACTTACAGATCTATGTTGCTTGGAGGTTGTTTGTTTTTAAAATGATGGTAGTAGATGATGAAACAGGGTTATCTGCTCTCCCCTTTTCTCTCTGCTTTGCTGTTGATAAATGCTCAGTAAGGAATTCTGGGGGCAGCTGCCGTTTAACATGCTTGCTGCAGCTTGGCACATATACCTACAATAGGACTGGCTACAGTAGAATCGTGTTCTTTCCGGGGTCAAACTTTATTTTTTGTTTACTGCAGCAGAGGCGCTGCTGCAATTCAACATGAAAAGTCTGCTTTTCTAGACCTCAGTGTTCCTAAAAAACTTCCAGTTTTTTCCAGGAAGAAAAATGACAAGCAAAAATATAGTTTGTGAAAAGGAGCTTCTTTGTTAGAGGCTTTGTTAACCGAGGTGTACCTGTATTGTGTTTATCCTGTTCACAGTTGTCCTTGTATATGTGATTGTAAACATCAGAATGGTTAGGTTGATTTATGTAAATATAAACTAATTGAGTTGTCTTTTTTTAGTAAACTAACCAAACTCCTGATACTTTAAAGGTAATGATTATAGGTCAGAGGAAAGATAGAGTTTGGGTTATTTTTCCTTTCAAGGAATTTGGTCATTTTCCTTTCTCCCAAATTGGCTGTGTCTTACGATTTACCCATTTTCTGCTGGCATCAAGTTCCCTATCAAGCCATTTTTGATCTTGTGGATTCAGCTAATATTCTTGATACTGATCCAAGCAGAAACTGGTTTAGGTGCACACTGATAAGCACATGATTGTGCTACATTTTGACCACCTTTTTCTAATATTAATCATATTAGCAAGAATTAGCAAGGCCATGAGCCTGTGTTTGCTGGCCTTCAAAACTCAGTGATATACTCAAAATGTTTTGCTTTTTACAAGAAGAAAAGACCTTTCCAAAGAGGGGAAAAGACATTGCTTGGATTGTGGAGAGCAGATTGACCTTTAGAGGATAAACAGAGATAAATAAGGCAACAACCCTTAATAAGGGATAGAGATAGGAGAATGGAAAAAGGAAAGAAGGAACTGTTTAAAAAAAGAAACAGGTAGCCTTTGGGACACTGACTCCCTTGTTTTGTACTAGTAGAAGTAATGGGAGTGACATGTAGTTGGGAATTACACCATTTGATTAATGTTATCATTTATGTTGCCAGAATTCTTATAAAAGAGGATGTGCTACTGAAAACTGTAATTTATGATAAAATAAAGTAAGGTATTTTAAGTGGAGTAGGAAAAAAATGGTGGATTAAAACCAATGTTTCACTTATGGTTGCCACAGAATTTAAGTCACCTTTCCACAGCCCTCTATACCAAACATTGGTAGCTGGTGGCTCCCATGTCAGTTGGGCAGGAAATTTTCTTTGAATTTTTGTGTGAATTTTAAAGCAGATGCTAAGCATACAACTCTTTAAGGTTTGCGTTAAAACCCAGAATAGTTTCAGCATTACACTGACATGAAAGCCAGTAGCACCTTGAAATTTTGCTCCAGGGGGTTTCCTTCCCCATCAGAGCTGGAGATACAGAATTCTACTGGACTCTGATGTTCTGCCAGTGGAAGGCCACCTGTGCCTCTTACCAAACAATGGTTTCTCTCTAAAAGTTCTGTATAAGTAATGAGTGCTTACAGAACCATTTCCAAGTTTCATATGCTCTACCTTCTCTTGGTTCCCTATCCCCAAACCCTTTTTTTCTGTGTAAGATATGAAGAAAAAGCTGCTAGAGACCTGGATCGATACAAAAAGCAAAGCAGAAAAGCTATGGACCAAAACATGAAGAGATCAACAACGGGAAAGGAGAAAATGCATAAACCTAGACTGAAAGACTGTTTGTCTAATCAGCCAAAACTTGACAAACTTTTTCACTCTCAAATGGAAAAGAAGCACAATAGTTGCCAAACAATAAAAATTGTACAAGTGCCCTTCTCTATGGATTCGTTCAAACAGAAACTACATATGCTCGAACAGAATGAATCTGATAAAGATGAACCTTGCCTAATTCATCTTCTGAGTTTTCCTGATGCATGGATAATTGCCTCTGAGAAAAAGATAATGATGCTGAATCCATATAGAATAGAAGAAGCCCTTCTGTTTAAAAGACTTCTCGAAAATCATAAACTTCCTATAGAAAAGCTGGACAAACCAATTGTATTAACTGACAGGTAAAGTTATCTGAAAGTAAAAAAAAAAAAAAAAAAAAATCCCTGAGTAGGTCCTCTTACGTAAATAAATCATATATTTTGATTTGATAATCTTTTAATACTCAGAAATATGTGACTTGTATATTTGAGTGCATGAAATAAACCCTATGCCCAGAACTAGTGCTGTAATGGAGTCACTAAAAATATTATTTTGTTCCATAGTTATACATTATTTTGTACAGTACGTAAAGACCATAGCATTGCTATGGCTTTAAATTTGTCATGGATCTGAACAGATTAACAGTATAGCAACAGTACTGTTTACTACCAGGACTTCTGTTCATATTTAAATTTATCTTAAATTTATCTGGCTAAATGCATTAGGTATTTTGTAGGATTAGGGCCTGTTTTGTTTTCACCTTTTGGATTTATTAGCCTGATATGGGAAAATGAGAATACCTTTTCTGTGTTCTGTGTCTACATATAGCAAGAATTTTTAAAATGTATCTTCTGTATTGTAAACTATTATGGGAGTTCTCTGGCATATTATCTAATATTTTCTGGTATACGTATACTAACTGTGTACTTCATTTGTTTTTAAACAATTTTATATATCACTATTAACTTAAAAGGCATTTTATAAAAGCATTTTACAAAAATCATCTTAATTGCTAGACAAACATGAAAAAAGCTATTGTGTATCCACTACATGATTACAAATCAGTCCAGTAGATCATAGAGAAAGGTCCATGGTTATTATGGTGCCATGAATATCTGAGACGCACCTGATAAAAAAACCTAGTACAGATGTTGATGAAAGAAAACTAAGCACGATATGGCTCAATCAGAAAGTCTTTTAAGTAACAGAATAGATAATAAACTCACAGAATTCTTAATTCTAGAAGGCTCGCTGGATTCATTTGTTGGAGCCTGGTAATATCTTAAAATTTATCAGCTGTATCTCTAGCACAAGAAAGCTTATACCACAATGTGGTTATTAATCTGAATTGTCACCAAAGTTTTCCCAGTGTGTTCATTTAAAAACTGAACTTGGGGTACTTGGCAAAACTATATTTTCTTATAACAGTAAGTTCACTTCATTACACCTCTGCCCATTTCTTCAGGGTCTTTACTGCTGTATCACTTGGGATGTTCCTCTCCAACTGAACAACAGTTTGATGAAGTACAACTTAACAGCACTTTTCTCCAAGCTAATGTATACGAAGGCCACAATTTTAAACTTTAAAACTTGCCACAAATTCTCAGAAGACTTGATTCATTATGAAAGAACAGGGCTCAGTAGCAGTTTCTACTAGGCTAAATGCCAACAATACATATTCATATAGCTGAAAATGTTTTAGTGTAGTGGTGAGCAAAACACAGAACAAATGTAACCCTTTAACACCATGTTGAGCTTCCTGCAGTATTGTCTTCTGTCATTGCAGCACTGAAGTATGATAGGACCACAACCAAAATTATGTCACAAGCTCAACACGCCTCTCACCCTCGACTTGTTTCTTGTTTGCAGCTTGCTTCCTCCTACCTGCCTTGCTCATTTACCTCCTCCATACCTCCTCTTTCCTACTTCCCCCCTTGAGCACCATAGAGAACAGTGCCACGGCACAGAATTTCAGTGGCAAAATAAGTGCTGGAAGATGTATACCCTGTTATGAATTTCAGAGGTCCTCTGGCTTTGGGAACTTGCCCACCCCCATTTCAGTGATATCCTAGCCTTTAGCAACAACAGTAGCACTAAAGAAGTCACAAATACATTAACCTTCAACATTATAACTTCCAGGTTAGGGAAAAATCATCTATAAATACCTGTAATATGAAATTGAAATAAATGTTCTTTGCTTTCCTAAATTGTGTAATGAAGCATATGTGTTTGAGGTAAATTAACAAATACACCCTTTTGTTCACAGCTTCGTAAATCATAGTTTATTATGCGAGGGATGACCATCAGAGCCATGTGCCAACTTCTATACTGTGACCTTTTTTTTTAAGGGCCGAGGGACTTCAGCTCCCAGAAGCCTCAGCCATGTTGGCCAATAGTCCCATGTTGGCCAATAGCTCCTGGGATTCTGGGAGCTGAAGTCCCTCGGCCCTTAAAGGGGACAGGTTGCCTACCCCTGTTTTAAACCATACTTACTCCATTACATCTGAAGTTGGGAACCGTTTGTTAATGTCAGTGTATCAGCCAAAGTCTTAATCCATGGCTCAATACTGGTTGGTAATCAGGCAGTACAATTCCCTGTTTTGGGTGTAATGGAAATGTATGGACATATAAAGACCAGGATCACTGCATTAAAACCAGAAAGTGATATGTGGAAACAGGAGAAAAAATACGAAGGCTATATATATTTCTATACAGAAAGCATTGGGTGTTTTGACTGATGCAGAATGACTGAATTTGGTTAGTTTGAGGAGGTGAACTAAAGCATGCATTGTCACTGCTCTCAGAGATACACATGCACATACTTATTTAGTGATTAATTCAGTTGTACATTTGGACAACTTTGCTATTCAATATAAGGGCTGTGTAGCATAATCAATGTATAAGTTCACATTTAGAAATTTCCGTTTTGCACATTGGCCTATGTTTTATTAAACTAAGAATGTTATGAGAGTTCACATGTTGTCAATTTTTTAAATTTTTTTTTAAACTTCCAGTAATGAACAAATTAAAAAAACACCCAGTGGGTAGGTTTATCACACTTATAGATGCCACTGTGCATCTGTGAAAGCTAATTGTTCACGGTAATTATTACCCGTGACATTGTCGAAATGCTTCTGTTCAGTTCTCTTTAACACTATGCTTTATACAGTTGGATTTAACCATCCATGGTTTGAAAATATTTTTAAAAAATAAAACCAAAAAGCGAACTTTGATTTTGCCATTTTATGTAAGGGACACCATTTTACTATTCCACTGTATTTAATCAGACTTGAGCATCCACATTTTTTGGTATCCATTGTGGGTCCTGGGTCCAGATCCCAGCAGATACTAAGGGCCCACTGTAGTAAGATAGAATTTTTACTTCCTGCTCATCTCCATTTACATTTGAGTCAATTGAGGAAACATGGAAGTCAAAACCCAGTTGCTTGCTTTCTTTGGCAACAACTGTACTTCTCTAAGTCCAGGAGAGGAAAAAACCAGGAAGAAAACTGTAAATACCACAAAGAACTGAGTGGCTAGTATTAGTTTGCTCTTGAGTCTCAAACTAGAAAAACTGAGCCCCCAGCTGCAGTGATGATAAGTGGACATCAATTGCAATGACCTAGTGTGTAGCTCAGGACAAAAGATGGCTGGAGAGAAGAAGAGTTCCATCCATATGTATCTCTTTGTATAGAACTTCTCTAGCAACTGGAGAGATAGCCTTCCAGACAGCTGGCATTATCTGTAGGTATCGGAAGCTTTTGTAGAATCTGATTGACTTATAAAACAACTAAAAGCATTTATTTAACTAATTCTAAAAGTCTTTTGATGCTTGCAGTATGATTACAGGCACTCTGTGTTTAAAAACCCCACGACTTTCCCTATCTCTTCTTTGAAACGGTGTCATCTAATTAATTTACAGTCTTAGTGGGTCTGAATATATGGACATTCTTTGCAACATGCCCAAGGAAAGTATACAATTTGATGGATCGTCCTATTTGTTGGATTCAAGACTTACAGCAAATGGATTTAAGATAAAGATAATACCAGGTATGATTGCATAACTTCATATTTTGGTTTTGACCCTAAATCTTCAGTTATCGATATTTACCTCTCTTCCCCCCCCCCCTTATTATAACAGGACATTGATAATGTTTGTAGTTATTATGTGGGAAAATATGCATTATTTTTTGTGTTAGGTTTAGATAATGAGTAGAATAGTAATGATGAGGGTCTTAGGCTTTCAGCTTGATATTTCTCAGTTTTTGGGAACTAATTGCTACCTTGTTTTTAAATTAATCTCTTAAGTTGTGAGGGTTAAGCAATGGGAGGATAAGAAGGTATCTTATGCAGTCTGCAGGTTGTATGTGGTCCACCCAAGCTTAACAGGTAATTCATGTACTTATTTAAATGTTTCAGAAGTATATTACATTTCCAATGGTACAGATGTGTTTTCCTTGTTTCTAATAAATAGAAGTCCTATATGCTGTGTAATTAATTTCCTGCATAGGAATTTCAGCACACATATATAAAATAGTATATTTATACATTTACTGTCTTTACTGTCATGCTTCCTTCTAGTCAAAATTATTTTTAAGCACTTTAGCATGTGTATAGTTTTAGATGTCTTATTTTCTGTTATCCTCTATAGCCAAATATATTATGCAGAACATTCTGGATAATTGGGAAATAAATTCCCCATACTGATGTCATAAACAGTATACAGTTATTTCTTAAGAAATGAAACAATATGGTTATGTTTTATCTATGGCAGTTCCACAACTGAAGTACAGTTGGCCCTCCATTTTCGTGGGGATCTGCTCTGGATCCCCCCCCCCCCCGTGAAAATGGAGATTTGCAAATATTCAAGCCCCATAGGCTTGAATGGGATAGGCATGCCCCATAGATTTAAACGGAGGTCGCCCCTGTGTTAATATGCAAATCCACGGACTTCAAGTCTGCAAGAATGGAGATATAATATAAAATTGAACAAAATGCCTTGTATTGCAAAAGTATTTCAAATTTACATAGGCCAGATTAAGTGGATAGAATGCCAAAAAAGAAAGGAGGCTCAGCTGTGCTACAAAGTGGATTTACTGGCATTTTAAATCCATAGGCATAAGCAGAATGCTAGATTTAGAAACAGTTTGGATGTCCATTGGGAAATAATGTTACCAAAAAAATGCATAAATGAACTACAGTATGTATTTGGTGTAATAAACGCTAAAAATACTAGAATGCTGAATTGTTCAACAGCATCCTTGACCTATGAAATTTGTTCTGGAATCATATCATGGTCACTAATAATTACTCTATCATAGTTCCTTATATTGATGAGGAATAAGTAGCACTACCTGCTGCAATAGCCAGGAAGAGAACTACTCATGCTATCAGCTGTGGGAGACTGACACTCATTTTTCCCGGTGTGCCGGAGAGGGGCACCATATTTGTGCCCATTGCCAACAGTGGTTTCTTTGTTTCCTGGAAACTCACCAGGATGGCTCTGGAACTGGCATTGCTGCAAGGAGTCCCATTTTGAATAGAACTGCTTTACAATAATAATCAATTCCCCTTAGTATGGTTTTTGTTTCTAGATTGATTAGTTGTTGAAAAACACTAATTTGGTATTAGAGAGGCAGAGTGGATTACAGACTTGAGTTTCTAGAGCCAGACCTGCAGATTTTCCTGATCCAGGCCAGGTATGCTGCAAACGTCTGTTACATGTCCCTTAGATGAGCTAGACATGTTTTACAGCCATAATTTCTAAAGTGGAAACTGATGTTTCAGTGGTACATTTCTAATAAACATTTATTTTGATAGAGCACTGCAGGGGGTTAGTTTTAATTGGAATATGATGCCTAGATGGTAATTCACTAGGTCCTAGCAAAGACTTTCTATGAGTTCTCAGAAATGCTATAGCTTCATGTGTTACTACCCCATGTTCCATATGTAGAGTGATGACAGATCTGCTGTAGCATATGGGAATCTTAAAGGATAGGTCTCAAAAAACAACAACAACCTTGGAAAACTATCTTGATGAAAAATGAATTCCCTACAATAAGAAAGTATTTTCTTAACCATGTATAACTTCATTAATGTTCAGTACAGGCTGAATTTATGCTCAGTTTATAAATAAAGCCTCCAGTCAGCACATTTTACAATAGGCTCCAGTCACATATACATAATATTACTGCAGGAGAAAAAATTTCCACCCAATAAAAAAATTGTTTCCTTAACATCCCCAAATTTTATCCCTTGGCATTGGGGTTATGATTCCTGACCAACACTTTTTTTTATCTGACTCGTACTTGATTGAGCTAATACCTCTAACCTAATTTGGTGCAAAACTCTATATGCTGGGAGAAAAGGCATTTTAATGCATTTGTATATAGCACAATTTATCAATCATTATCCATTCAGGGACAGGGGGAGATTTAATTAAATTATTTTATTTATTATTATGAAAGACAAACTGTTTCAAGAGTACTATCTACCAATTTAAAAGCTCAATAATTTTAAACTATATTAAATCCTTGCGATATTTACAATGTATATACAGTGTATTTACATGACAGGGTAACTCGGGAACTTGGCTTGTCGTGAACAAATAGCATATTGATGCCCACTGCTTAACTGCTCCAACATGCAGCAAGAGAGCTAAACATACTTTGCTCCAAGGTTGGTTTTTGTTTTTTTGTTTTGGTCCTATCTGACAGCAGGCAGCTTTCCTTCTCTGGTTTGTTCCCTTCCAAAAACCCAGAGAAGGATTCCAGGGTTTATGGTTGCCTTCTTATTTTTTGGTAGAACAAAGCAAAAAGGGAAAATTTTCTGCTGTCAGGTAACACAAAGCTCTATGGTTGGTTTAGCTTTTGCCATTGTAACCACCAGCATGCTTATTGTTCATGACAAGCCATTGAGTTCTCATAGAAATCTGATGTCTTGTTTCATGTGAATGCATCTGTAGCTTTTAGAACAGTAGAACCAGCTTTGGGGCATAATTTCAAAAGGTAGGATAAGGCCTGACATCTTTGTCTTCAAGTACCGCATAAGCTCAGACTTTATTTACATCTAGAAGATAATGTCTCTGAGCAATTTTAAAAAATGGGAAAAACAAAAATAAATGTGCAAAGGAAAAGATAATCAGGAGAAATTAACAATTAGCTCACAAGTCTAAATACACCGAAGTCTTATCCTGATTGTAATAATAGCAAAGACTTGTAGAGCAGAAGGACCCAAAACATTCCTTCCATCTGAGAGCAGTCAAATTAAACTGCTCAAAAATCATTTTTCTACCATTTAATGTGCTTTTGGAGTTGGACATACAGTAAAGAATCCTTGTTCTTGGATAAAATAGAAGGATGCCAGACACATGAACATTTGTCTGCTTCATCAAGTTCTTTAGTCATTCAGAGTTTATATAACAGGGGTTCCAAGAACATGATTGTCCAGATCCTATCTAACCAGTTCCTCACACCAATTCTATCAACGATTTTCCACCATAGAACAATTTCCACATAGCCTGTGATCAAATACTTTTGAAATAATTTATCATTGGTTTTGACAGATATTAACAATAAAAGAGCTCCATAGGACAGTATTGGTTAGCTCCATACTGTCTAATAACCTTTTTCTAAAGGGAAGGTACATTTGAACAATCCAACCACATGTGCACTGAAGAGCCTTATATCCTTGCCAGCATAACAAAAAAGAGCTATTTAATGTGGACTAGCTTGACAGGGTAGAAGTTCTTGTGGTGAATTGGTTCAAATATGTTATTCCAACAGATACAGATTATTCATTTATTAAAATACATAAATCCCACACCATATTAGACAATCTCATGAGGAGCTATAGTTAGTAAAACAACCAGTGTAGAACAATTTAAATGTTTTGAAACAGTGCCAAAAACATGTGTTTGTGTGTGTGTAGAGGTCTACATTCAACTCCATTGAGAATCTAAGAGAGATATATCAAAGTCAATTTCTGGAAAATTCTTTACCTTAACACTGTTTCTAAAGATTGTAATGTTTTTATAATGTATTATTTTATTTTGATTTGCTGTGTGACACTTGGTAACACTTGTATGAAGGTGGTGCAAAATAAATGAAGCTGTAGTAATTTGTTTTACAACTTCTTGTATTGTCATACAAGACAATTATTGTTATACAGCCAGCATCTAGTTAGTTATAAATTAGCTATTTGTTTAATTCTCATGCCTTGAAAATCTAACATTTAATCCAGGATGATGGTGTGTACCATTTTATTCATGCAGTCAGTTAGACATGTAAAATAACAAAATGCTTATGATAAAGAACTAAACAGCATTCTACAAACTGGAGCAGGGTTAAGCAATATGAGATAAACAGTGCAAACTGGGATTTGAATAAACCAAAACACAGTTAATCTGAAAGGATAGTGCTCACTTATATACAATATGAATTTTTGTGGGTTGTACTCTTCATTACAGTGGAACAAATAAATGTTTACCAGTACTAACTTTGAATTGTTGCTTTATGTATTTTACAGCAAGAAATGAATTTAGGATTGCTGTATTAACCACAGAGTTGTTGTCATTGTGCATATTTGGGAATACAATATAAATCAAAAGCAGATGTAAAACATACTAGCCTGTTGTTGTTTTTTAAATTTTATGTTTATATTAGGTACTGCAGCTACAGAAAATCAGCTGGAAATAGAAGGAATGGCCAACTGTCTGCCATACTATGGTATATCAGATCTGAAAGAAATTCTCAATGCTGTGATAAATAAAAATGCAAAAGAAATATATGAGTGTAGACCTCTTAAAGTGGTAAATTACCTGGAGGTAAGAAAAAACAATATTACCTACTTCACAAGCACTTCTTAGGCACGCTGCTTTAATGTAGCTGTATTTTTTAAAAGCCCACACTCTTAACACCTTGATGTTTATATAGACTGTTGCTTCTTGAGAGCTGAAGGATTGCCAGAAGAATAAGTAAATACAATAATTTCATTATTTCCACTGATATCTAGTATCGGTGTGAGATGCTTGTGTTTAAGGCACAAAATTATATACAAAATAAAAGTCCTTGTTTTAAAATGCCTGTAGGTTCAAGAAATGGGTATTTGTAAGGGATATTCATGTGCTGCACAGAATCTGCATTCATGGCTCCCCATGTTCAGATAATTGTGGGATTCTGCCTATATACTTATACCCCAAGTACTGGAATCATCTCTAATCCAGGTTGGCGCTCTTGTGTACAGCTCTTTCTCAACTGAATGAACATTGATAAAATTATATAAAAAGACACATGTGAACTTTATGTAGTCATGTAAAGTAGAGCTCCCTGAAAGATTTCTGGAATCTTTTGACATTTTGTTGTTGTTGTGTGCCTTCAAGTAATTTCTGACTTATGGCAACCCTAAAGTGAACCTATCACAGGTTTTTCTGGAGCTGAAGAGTGTGTGACTCACCTAAGGCCACCATTGGATTTCCATGGCTGAAGGGGGAATCAAACCCTGATCTCCAGAGTCATAGTCCAATGCTGAAGCTACTATGCAATGCTGGGGCTGTCAGTAGGAGGCTTTTTTCAAGAGTTGTTTGCTTCTTTAAGGTTCTGAGGAGTTTTTTTTTGTGAAGCAGTTCTGAAGAAGAAGAAAATGAGACCAACAAAGGAGAATAAATAAAAAGCATCAATTGACAAAAAACAGTAGAGGGGATGATCACAGCGCAAATATCCTCAGACAGTATTCATTCAATCATTCATTCACTTTGCAGCCAGAGCATGATGGGTGGAGGCCAGGCTGGGGCTCTTCAGCAGTAAACAGACCTGACACAAGACCCAAATTGGTCCTTCCTGAGTAACAGATTTACTGGCTTTACCCCCATCTACATTTTGTTATTAAATGGTATAGTTAGCACCATCACATAAATAGTTTCTATTTCTTCTTTCATTTTCCCCCTCCCATTTAAATAAGAGAGTGTATGTGTGTGTTTGTGTGCCTTCAGGTCACTGTCAATTTATGGCAGCTGATGAATTTCATAGGCTTTTCTTAGGCTAAGAGCTCAGAGGTGGTTTTGCCAGTACCTTTGCTTGACAGTAAACATTTTTGACATTCATTGGCACTTTTATTCCATTTTCAAAAGTACCATTTTGGTGGCTGAGATAGTAATAAAAAGCTAACATAGATGGGTTACTTGTATTTATAATGGATAACTAGAAATTCACGAGATGGCAGGAGGAGCAATCCACTACTACTGGGTTTTCCTCGTGTCAACCGGGTCTGCAGGAGTTCTTTTTCTGTTATCTTTCGTTGAACTTCTGCCCTCCTCAGCTAGTTTTATTTATCCTGCATGCCAAGCAGTTGCGTTTTTGCCTCCTCAGCAAAACACCTTTAAAATTAGTTAGATAGACAGGGAAACAAAGAGGCGATGGATAAAAATAGAGAAAATGAAGGAAGGAAAGAGAAAGAAGATGGAAGTAAGAACAATGCTTTAACAAGCAAAGGTGAAAAGGTTTCTAAGGAACAAGGAGCCACTAAGAAACTTTCCCAGATGGCCACCACTCAGCAAGCCTCTGAGGAACTAAAGTCTGATGATTTAAAGAGAATTTTTGTGATGAATAGTGAAAGTGACTGAGGACATAATTCCACTAGCTCACCAGAGAGTGGCTGTGGACAAACCACATAAAAATACCTTGAAATTGGCCGGAAAGCAAGCAAAGGCTAAAAGGAAAGAAGAGGGCCACGTTACCTTGAAGGTACTTGAGAAATCGCCCGTTGTTCCAGAGAGACGAGGGGAAACAGCCCTGAAGTTGCAAACAGCTGTTTGCAGCCGCCATCTTGCTGATCACGGTTCCATTAGAAAAGGAGGGGCTGCTGCCGAACGGAGCATCTCCTCTGGAGCATGCACAGTGGAATTGGCCTCAGAATCAGCTGTTTAAAAGCACACAGCCGCAAAGGAAAAGGCTGTAGTACTAACAGCAACCTTGTGCGACCTCATAAGAGAGGCGAACCCTGGGGGGAAAAACTCTGCACGCAGGTTCAGAGTCTCCGCCTAAGCACAGTGAAGTGTCTGACAGAGAGGGAAGCTGCTCCCAGTTATCAAATTTTATGGAGGAGTCAAACACAACCTATAAAAAACAATTTCTACACTTGAAAAAAAAGTATGAAGGTATGCCTCAATTAACAAGGCAAGATGTGGACATAGAGGAGGAGGAGGAGGAAGAACCTTTGGAATTCCCTTTAACATCAACCATTAGACAGATAATAAGTGAAGAATTAAATTCAATTTTACAAAACCAGCAAGGACAATTTAATAGGTCTCAGACAACTAAGGCTCAAACAAAACAGATGACTCAAAAAGGAATTAATTCTCAAAATGGGTTAATGGAAGAGTTATGGTTCAATTTTAAAAATTTCATTCAAGATAAGGAGAAACAACATATTTGAGAAATACAACAAGTAGAAATAGGATATCAGTATTGTTGTATAAATAAACTGGCTGAGGAGGGCAGGAGTTCAACGGAAGAAAAAGAATATAGAGCTCTTGCAGACCCAGTTAGCACGAGGAAAACCCAGTAGTAGTGGATTGGTCCTCCAGCCATCTCTGAATGAATCTTCACAGTAAGTCCAATCTGTCATTTTTCTGGAAATCATGACACACACACACACACACACACACACACCATGCAACACCAGGACTTATTTTTATGTACTGTAAGTGTGAAATCCCATCTCTTCCTAGCCTCTGAGCTATTGTACTATTTCAGCCAAAAGCTCTTTCTGCATGAGGTTTTTTTTATCAGTTACCTTGGTCTTTTGGTCCCCTCTGCTCTCTACTCTGTTCTTTCTCCATTGTCACTAGAATCATAGAGTTGGAAGAGACCACAAGTCTCTAGCAACCCTTTGCCATCAAGTCCAACCCTTTGCCATGCAGGATCTCATAATCCAAGCAAATGGCCATCCAGCCTCTGTTTAAAAACCTCCAAAGAAGGAGACTCTGCCACACACCCAAGATTTCTAGTAATTCCTGCTTAACCCTCAGTGTAGCTATATCCTCTGCAAGTTTGCCTCTGTCCCTCAAAATTTTACAAATCCTTTTCCCTCCTTAGGATTTATTCTAGTTTTCTCTGCATACATGATTGTGCTACTGTTTTTTACTTTCTTTAGCTATTCCATATCCAGAGCCTCCTACCCAATTTCCACCAAACTTCCCACCTCTATCCCCTTCCTGCCAGTAGAAAAGGCATGCCCCAACTATTTGCTGTTGCCTTCAAGTTGTTTCTGATTTACGGTGACCCTAAGGCAAACCAATCACAGGGTTTTCTTGGTAAGTTTCTTCAGAGTGTGGTTGCCATTGCCATCCTCTGAAGCTGAAAGAGTGTGACTTGCCCAGAGTCACCAAATGCATTTCAAGGTGGGGATATGAACCCTGGTCTTCAGAGTTGTAATCCGACACTGCACCATCCATCCATAGGTCTGTATACAGTTTTCTTCCTGACACTCTTTGCGATTTCTTGGTGAAAGGATGTCATATTAAGTGCTTGCAAGGTATGTTTAACATATGCATAGTTGCAGAAGAAACAGAACAGAGCAAAAACCTGACTTCTACTCCAAATAATTCACCTGACTGAATTATATCCCACTTTAGGACCAAAGCAGATTGTGATATTGTTCACAGAAGTAGCAATATTATCTTTGGACTGCCTTGGGTCCCACTCAGGGAGAAAGGCGGTATCTAAAATAAATTTTAAAAAATAGAAATGGGTGATTGGCTTTTTTTACAGTAAAGAGAAATTGTGGGGGCAGCTTTATCACCCCTTTAGTGGTCTCAATCCAAATCAGATTTCATGTACTACTGTTATTTGTTTTGGAAGAAACATTTCTATTGGTACTAGTAAGAGCTGATACAGCTGGACTGTAATAGGGGAAGAAAGTTGAAGTTTCCTTATCTCTGCCAGGGTCCTGAACCAGATTAGAAACATGCATACAGTTTTTTAAAAGTAATTTGTATTTTGTCTAATTTGCACCAATCTCTAAAGCAGCTTTTCCCAACCTATTGCCTTTCAGATGTGTTTAACTACTGTTCCCATAATCACTGCCAGCATTACCCCATGCCTCTTAATTTCAGTCATTCTGTGTATGGTAGTCAGATTCCAACCTAATGTCTCCCTTTCCATAGTAACATCTAAGAAGAATCCTGTAGTAGACATGTATCTTAACATCATCTGTTCTAATTTCATATCTTAATCTTCTGACAGTCTTTCCCCCCATAGGTATAATGGTTATGCTAGTTATACATTTACATTTGGGGGCTACAATCCTGTACAAATTTGTTTTGAAGTGAGCCCTGTTGACCTTTTTTTTCTGAGAATTTCAGCTCAAAGGGAATGGCCTACTCCCTGTGAATTTCCTTGTAGGGTTTCTGGGGAAATGCTCCACACTGTTTTTGCTAAAGTTCTTGTTGTACAGATAATATTTCGTTTTTAATCTGACCCAGTCATTTAGCTGAAAGAACAAGAGCGTAACTGTGTACAGAAAAAGATATTAGCAAAAATACTCTTTTGACTATTCACCCTACATCTTTGGTATATACGTTCAGGTTGTTGTCAAAATTTAAGTAATATTTTTGATTCCACAGGGAGAAGCTGTGCGACTCTCCAGACAGTTACCATTATATTTATCAAAGGAAGATGTGCAGGACATTGTATATAGAATGAAGAAGCAACTTGGGAAACGAGAAAAAAGCTGTGTTCATGGCCGTCCACTTATTCATTATTTAACAGACATTCCAGAGTAACTAGCAAAGAAATATTTCATTTGAAATCCTATTTCATCCTTTTATGCAAGTTACAATATAACATTTTGCTCTTTTGTAAAAAGAGCATGAATGCTAAAGTCATATACCTGTTTTGCATTGTATTTTGAAATAATTCCTCTTTGGGGAAAAAAAATGCAGATATTGAAAACCGGGTATCTTTTCAAGTGAAATTGAGATAGAATTGAGGCCCCACATTCAGTAGTTTCACAACTTTTTCTACTGGACAGAGTTCATGGAACAATATAATGCAAAACCATTCCTGTATTTTAAAAGGAAACCAAAGACGATGGAATTTGACATTTAATAGCAATAATAGAGAAAAATAGGGGGAAAAGCATCACTTCAATCAAGACTATTTCTATTGACATTATTTTCCATAAAGTTCTTCATTGTTATTATTTAACAAAGGATTAAAAGAGATGTATGTGTAGAAACAGCTTCTGGACATTATGTTGCTGACTGTAGACAATATGGATTATGTACACATACATTTAAAACATGAAACCAAATGCATCTTTCTATGAGTGTAGGGTATTATAAATTTAATTATATAATTAAATTATGCTTTAGCATAGCAGAACATTCAGAGAATCTAGTCATATTTCTAAAAAGAATAGAGAACTATGTGATCTGTAATGTTTTACAGTAAATGCACATTATTTGTGTTAGAATGAGGTGGCCATCTTGCTTGGAAATAGAATATTCTGTTAGTATGTAGCTGTGATTAAAGGCTACACATTATGTAGTGAATTATTTCCTGATTGCAACTTCAGTGCTAATGAAGGAATGTATGAGACCAGAAATAAAGCAGATTTTAAAGGTTATTTTTACTATGAAGCGACAGCCTTCATCAGTGACATAATTTGGAGTACTTCTGGTTATTGAGGTTGACCTGCTCCTGTATTTATTTATAGTATTTATCCCCTGCTCTTCAGCCACAAAAGTTCTCAGATCAGCTTAAAAATGGCTAATTTCACAGTTCCCTGCCCTCAGACTTACCATCTAAATAAGACACAACACACAAGGGAAAGGAAATGGCAGTGGAGGAGGGAATTAAGTCCAGCAGATACTGTTCTTTTTTTCCCTCCAAGGCCACAGCAGTGGCAACTGGAATGGAGAGAGGGCATTTCATCTGCTTCTGTGCCAAGCCACGAAGGAGCCATGCCTGCTTCTTCTCTCCCTTTGAGGCCAGGACCCAGTTCCTTTTTATAGTGCAACATACTGTAAGTAAAATAGTCTGAAATGTGTGCTACATACATAAGTGCTTACACTTTGATTTGAGGTAATTAAATAGTTCAAGATCATATTCCTAGCAAGTTGCAGCAGAAGCACATACCAGAACAGGCTTCTGGTCCAGTATTGTCTGTTGAATTAGAGTTCTTATCTGAAGGAATGAAATATTTGGGATGCCTTCTCTTTTTATTTGGTGGTGGTAGCCACATTTTTAATATAATAAACTCTCACCTTGTATTTAGCTCTAGCTTGTCTAGAAGCAGGGCACTGTAGCTTAGTACAATCCTAGTGATCACTGAAGTAATTTATTAAAAGGATTAAAAGTAGAACGGTCCGCCCTCGAAGGCTAATGGAGCCAATTGGTTTCCAGAAAGCCTTAGAGGGTTTAATGGTTGGTAACGCCGGTGATTCTGTCGAAGCCTTGGTGGACACTTGGAACACCGATCTCACCAAGGCTATTGACACAATCGCTCCCAAGCGTCCTTTCCAGCCCGCTTCGAATCGTAAGCCCTGGTATACCGAGGAGCTTAGGAGGATGAAGCGAGCTGGACAACGACTGGAGTGCGAATGGCGAAAGACTCGTCTCTTATCCGACAGAACTCGCCTTAGGAAGCATCTTGATTCCTATAGGGAGGCTTTGCGTGCAGCGCGGAAATCTTTCTGTTCTGCACGCATTGCGTCTGCAGAGTCCCGCCCGGCAGAGCTGTTTAGGGTGGTGGGGGAGTTGACAAAGGTTCCTCCTACGCCAAACCCCCTACTTAACCCAACTACAGCCTGCTGTGAGGCTTTTAATATTCACTTTGCAGATAAAATCTCTCGGATAAGAGCCGACTTAGACGCCATTGTTTTAGCAGAATCTGTAGATGAGGCACCCAGGAACTCCGTTGATGGCAATTTACTGGATCAATTACAATCTGTGAGTACCGATGACGTGGACAAGCTGCTTGGAAGTGTGAGAAAGACGACTTGCCCCCTCGATCCTTGTCCATCCTGGCTGGTCGTCCAGGGGGGGGACGCGTTGAAGGTGTTCCTTCGGGACACAATCAACGCGTCATTCAGGGAAGGCAAGGTACCATCTTGTTTAAAGGAGGCGGCGGTTAGGCCACTCCTGAAAAAGCCTTCCCTGGATCCCCTGGATAGAAACAACTATAGACCAGTCTCCTTGCTCCCTTTTTTGAGCAAGGTGATCGAGAGGGCGGTTGCTTCCCAACTCCAAGCACTCTTGGATGAAACCGATTATCTCGACCCATTTCAAACTGGCTTCAGGACAGGATATGGAGTGGAGACTGCCATGGTTGCTCTGACCGATGACCTCCGCCTGAGTATCGACAGGGGTAGTGTGACCCTGTTGGTGCTCTTGGATCTCTCAGCGGCCTTTGATACTATAGATCATGCCATCCTCTTAGATCGCCTGAGAGAGTTGGGAATCGGAGGCACTGCTCTGCAGTGGTTCCGCTCCTTCCTCTCGGGCAGATCCCAGAGGGTGAGGCTCGGGGACAGTTGCTCATCCAAAATCGAGCTTAATTGTGGCGTCCCCCAGGGCGCCATCCTGTCCCCGATGTTGTTTAATATTTATATGAAGCCGCTGGGGGAGATTATTCGGAGGCATGGAGCTCGGTGTCTTCAGTACGCTGATGACACCCAGATATATCTCTCCATGACCAGATCATCGTCTCAGACTTCAGATGGCGCCTCTCCTCTTAATGACTGTCTCAGAGCGGTAATGGGTTGGATGAGGAAAAACAGATTGAAGTTGAATCCAGACAAAACGGAGGTACTTGCAGTCACAGGCCCGAAACCAGATCTGGGAATACAGTCTCCAGTCCTGGATGGAGTCACACTCTCCTCTAAGGACTGTGTTCGCAGTCTGGGGGTACTTCTAGATTCATCGCTTCACATGACTAGTCAGGTGAATGCGGTGGTCAGGAGTGCCTGTTATCAGCTTCGGCTGATACGCCAACTGCGCCCTTATCTGGACATGAGGGATCTGGAAACTGTGGTACATGCCCTGGTAACCTCGCGACTAGATTACTGCAATGCACTCTACATGGGGCTACCCTTGTGCCTAACCCGGAAACTTCAACTGGTACAGAATATGGCAGCCAGGTTAATTACAGGAACATCAAGGAGGGAGCACATAACACCTGTGCTGAAATCCCTCCACTGGCTGCCAATTAGTTTCCGGGCGCAGTACAAGGTGTTGGTTTTGACCTTTAAAGCCCTACATGGCTTGGGTCCATCCTATCTTAGGGACCGCCTTTCCCCATATGAACCCCCCCGCGCCCTTCGGTCCTCTGGGAGGAATCTGCTACAGCCACTAAAAACTAGGCTGTCTCAGACCTCCCAGAGAGCCTTTTCTGCGACCGCTCCCAGATTATGGAATGGCCTGCCGGATGAGATCCGTCTAATTACCACTCTTGCTGCTTTTAAGAAAGCAGTAAAGACGGATCTCTTCCGGCAGGCCTTCCCGGAATAACTCTCAGCCTAGGGATGGGTCCCTGACTTGTAAATTATTGTCATTATGTTTTTAATATTGTATTTTAATTGGTCATTTGTTTAATTCTGTTTTAAGGGGATGGGAGGGTGGGACTATGGGATGATGGAATGTTTTTAACTTTGTTCTATTTTAATATTGCTGTACCCCGCCCCGATTGCCGCGCAGAGGGGCGGGTTATAAATAAAAATTTATTATTATTATTATTATTAACACTGGCTTTAAGGACAAGATCCTAAACAGCCAGCATTAATCCATATGAGTTATAGGGAAAATTTCAGTATCTTTGCGTCTAAATCCCTAATTTGGGTAAGGAGATCTTTTGTTACTTAATGATTGCTGAAGTAGCTAATATCCCCATTCCATTCAAAAGAGAGTTTATAATATATGGGGTTTGCCTTTAAAATGCTTATTTATTATAAAGTAGTACCACATACCTAGAATTCTAACTACCGTATTTTCCGGCGTATAAGATGACTTTCTAAGCAGGAAAACCTGGAGTTAAAGCTGGGGGTCGTCTTATACGTCGGTATAAAGCTGAGGAGGTTGAGAAAGACTCCTCCCACAGAGGAGAGAGGGGGAAGGAGCCCGGGAGAGAAGGAGGAGGAGCAGGAAGACCGCTCTGAGGCTGGGGAAAAAGCCTGGGAGAGAAGGAGGAGCCTGAAGAGGAGGAAGAGGAGGTACTTCTTTCTCCTGCCTTTTACCCCCCTCCTTCACACCTCCCCTCTTCGTCCTCCATTTTCTCTCCCTGCCTGAGAGTGTGACTTTCAAGACTGTTGTCTGCCTTCAAGTCCTTCCTGACTTTTGGCAACTCAAAGATGAAGTTATCCTGGGGTTTCCTTCGCAAGGTTTGTTCAGAAAGGGTTTGCCTTTGCTTTTCCCTGAGGCTGAGAGAGAGTGACTTTCAAGACTGTTGTATGCCTTCAAGTCCTTCCTGACTTTTGGCAACTCAAAGATGAAGTTATCCTGGGGTTTCCTTCGCAAGGTTTGTTCAGAAAGGGTTTGCCTTTGCTTTTCCCTGAGGCTGAGAGAATGTGACTTTCAAGACTGTTGTCTTCCTTCAAGTCGTTCCTGACTTTTGGCAACTCAGAGATGAAGTTATCCTGGGGTTTCCTTCGCAAGGTTTGTTCAGAAAGGGTTTGCCTTTGCTTTTCCCTGAGGCTGAGAGAATGTGACTTTCAAGACTGTTGTTGTCTGCCTTCAAGTCGTTCCTGACTTTTGGCAACTCAAAGATGAAGTCCTATGTGTTTTTTCAGACAGGATTTGCCTTTGCCACCCTCTGGGGCTGAGAGAGCGTGACATCTAAGATTGTTGTTGTTGTATGCCTTTGAGTCATTTCTGACTTACAGCAAACCTAAGGCTCATAGTGTTTGCTTGGCAAGGTTTCTTCAGAGTGGAGTTTGCCATTGCCATCTCCTGAGTCTGAGAGAGTGTGACTTGCCCAAGATCACCCAGGGGGATTCCATGGCTGAGCCAGGATTCGAACCCTGGTTTCTAGAGTCATACTCTGATACTCAGACAGGGTGACCAAATGTCTTCAATGCAAAGGAGGACAAGTCACTACAAAAAATGTAGGACATACAAGAAAAAAAGGTAGAGAAAGCTAAAAACACTAATATAAATGTAAATCCATGCTTCTTAGCCGTGCTCAAAATGGAGGACGTTTTAATGGTCAAAATGGTGACTTTTAACGTTATCGTGGGGTTTTCTTGGCATGCTTCTTCAAATGGGGGTAACCATTACCATCCTCTGAGGCCGAGACTGTGTGACATGCCCAGGGTCATTTACTTGGCTGCAAATTGTACATCCCCCAGAATGCATCACCTAGTATATTGGCAGTCCTTCCCCCCAACACTTTCTCATTTCCCCCAAAACATCTCATAACTAGGAAATGGAAATAATTTTTAAAGCAGCATTTATGGTAAATCAGGACTATTTTTGAAAAAGCAAGGTCCAAAATACACTCCAGAAATAAATGTTAGGGAACGTGGGAGCTGTAGTTTGTTATGTTTATAAGTGAGAGTTTTCCTGCTACCTGCATGTCATAAGCATTTGAATTAAAATTACCGATTGAAATCAAATCTGATGTTTTTAAATTTTTTATTTGGTGTGTGTTGGAAGAGGGGTCGTCTTATACGGCGAGTATATCCCAAACTCTATATTTTTGCCAGAAAAGTTGGGGGTCGTCTTATACGCCCAGTCGTCTTATACGCCGGAAAATGCGGTGTTTATTTTGTAAAGCTGATGTTCATAATTAAAGAGTTAGGACTAAACTACACATGTTGATGGGCTTGTATTGATACAAAGGAAAGCTGTGCCAATCATATAAAAGACAGGAGTGAGGTGGCTGGTTTTAAAAGCAAAGGGGCTTTGTCAAACCCCTTTTGCTTATGGTCCCTCTACCTAAAAGAAAAATGCTTGTGGAAGAGGGCTGCTCAATTGGGAGTGACAATTGTTGCCTAAATTGCTATCTGTCAGCCCTGTTGCCCCATCTGCAAAGTGCCCCATTGTGTGTGGGCAAATCAAAGTTGAACACTCATAAGAGCAGGCAGTGAAGAGAGCAAAGCAAGTCACAGGTAAAAAGGGGAGGTTGCAACTCCTCAAGGAAGCCTTTCAGGATACATCTACACTGTAGAAGTAACACTGTTTGACACCACTTTAAGTGCTGTAGCTCCATCCTATGGGATCTTGGAATTTGTAGTTTTAGTCTTTAGCGTTCTATGCCAAAGAGTGCTGGTGCCTCAAAACTACAAATCTCAGGATTTTGTAGGATGGAGCCATGGCAGTTAAAGTTGTGTCAAACTGCACTACTGCAAACTGCAGTGTAGATGCACCCTATGTAGTAGTGGGGCCTGTGTTTAATATGGGAGAAAGCTCAACTTCATTGTACGTGGGTTTCTCCTGAGCCAGTTTCACAGTTGTGCAAGAGGCCTTTTTGCCCCACCAACTCTGTGCTTTGCCCCTCTGTTTGACTACTTAGGGAGTCCTGGTGGCACAGTGGTTAAATGCCTGTACTGCAAGCTACAAGGTTGTAAGTTTGATCCCAAGCAGGGCTCCATGGTCCTCACAGCCTTCCATTCTTCCATAAGTCACTAAAATGAGTACCCAGTTTGTTGGGGGCAATTGGCTTACACATTGTAAACCACTTAGGGAGTGCTAGTTCACTGGTATTGAAATGTACTTGCTACTGCTATTGCTGTGCTCATTTACAAATGTTTCACTTACCAACTGACACCTCTTTTGCCCCAAAGGAAACACTCAAGACCTGATATATTTCAGAAACATTGAAAGGGAGGCCCAGGGTGAGGTGGGAAGGTAGGCTCAGAAGTGCCTAAAACAACACTGACGTGAACAGTTTTCTGTTTGCCTCATTCCTTCCCTGCTACCCTCATGTTTGCCTATGGAATTGAGCTAGTTGCTTCGCCAGCCCATTTTTTTTTTGTTTGTTAAGTACTTCCTATTGCAGGTGAAAAGAGGTGCCAAGACAATTTCCCGCCTTTTCCTGCAATACAGAGATGGAAGGGTGCGAAGTAAATGAATGGGTTTGGAGATTTTGGCTCCTGCCTTTCTTCTAAACAATCTCAAGCTAGTGTAGAAGACTCAATTTTATTCCCACAATAATCCTATGAGGTAGGTCTGGCTGAAAGAGAGTACACGAAGAAGAAATAACAAAGCCCTGCAGGACCTTGAGGGTTTGCATGTTTTATTGGATTGCAGCCCTCTTTTACAGATAAACAGAGTGTTGCCTCATTGGCAGTTTTTTAAACACAAGAGAAAGTAGGAGGTGGGGATATGAAACAACAGAAATGGAAGATATGATAATGGTCATGACATTAACAGTGGTCAGTCAGGTGGCAGGTACCTTCTGGGATAATTGGTTGTCTTGAGAGGGTTAGATGTTGGCAGGACAAATTAAATAGCAAACAAAAAAACTGAGAAGTATTTTGTGTATTTATTGTAGTTGCCATAGATAGACAGTAAACAGTAAATTTGGAAGTAAATTTGTGGACAGTAAATCTGTGACCATTATTCAGGATCATACATATCTTTATATGTGTGATCCTGAATAATGGTCCCAAACATCTCCCCACATGATGCTCTATTCTAGTGGAGTTAAGGATATTTCACAAAGGGAGTACTTTTAAGGAAGTTTGACTAGAAGCTTGCTTCCAGTATTGCTTGGATTTCTACGTAAATTGAGGCTGATGAAGAATGAGGAGAGGGAAATGAACAAATAAAATCTCCATTTGAGTATAACATCACAAGGATTAAACCTGGATGGATAGCTTTCCAGCTCACCTTGTCAGGAATCTCAACACACACTATTACTAGTAACATACTGTCATACCACCCTACTTGGGCACCTGATTTTGGAAGCTGAGTCTAGTTAGTCCTTGGATGAGAGGCCAATAGTGAACTTCAGGTAGGGCTAGAGAATAATCAAGTGGTCTCACTCTTCGAGGCATTTTCCTGTATCCCTGCTTACTACTATCATGGTTATAATTGAACATTAGGAGAAAGTGTGCTCATTTAGTCCCAAGCCTTGCTGGTTCTTGCTATGTATTGTTGTTATTAGAAAAAGGAGGTCAAAATGTAGCCTAATCATCTGCTCATCACAGCATCCACTTAAGCCAGCTTCTGCTTGGATCAGTATCAAGAATATTAGCTTAGCCACCAAGATCAAAAACCACTTGACAGGGAACTTGATACCAACAGAAAATTGTTAAGTGTTAAAACATCCACCATCGGGGGGGGGGGGGGAATGACCAAATTCTTTGAAAGGAAAAATATCCCAAACTGTAGTATCTTTGCTCTGACCTATAATCATTACCTTTAAAATAGGAGTTTGGTTAGTTTACTAACAAAAGACAACTCAATTAGTAGAATGCAAAGATATAGCCATGCTAGTCTGTAGAATCAGTATGCAGAGATCTTGTAGCACCTTTCTTTCTTTCAATCAGTAGATTTCTTGTTTATGCAAGAAGTAGAGTTCTTGTTTATCCTCCTAACCATTCTGATGTTTATGATCACATATACAAGGACAACTGCAAACATAAATATAGTACAGGTATACCTAAGTTAACAAAGCCTTTGACAAAAAAGCTCCTTTTTACAAAGACTTTTTCTGCACACTCAGGCTCTCCTCTTTTCCACCTCCTCCTCTATCTAGCTTGGGGGTCCCCAAACATTTTTGGGGCTATCCCCCTCTTTTGTCTCAGGTGACAATCCCAGTGCCCCCCAACACCTATCCCAGGATAAGGAGGATAGGGGGCTGCTCCCTCTACCACCTCACTCCATTTTGTGCAGCAGCCAATCAACCAGTCAGCCAGCCAGTGGCATCTATCTCAGCCATGGCCAGTTCGCCACCACCTCCTTCTCCACTTCAGGCTTTCAGTAAATATAGCAGTGGCAACTGCCCAGACCTGCTCCCACTCTCACTTTTCCTGGCCTTACAGAAAAGGGAAGGCTGGCTGACTGGCTGGTTGGCTGCTCAGTTGCTGCTCCCAGGGTGACTGGGTGCAAAAGGAGCAGTGACTGAGCAGCTGGTCAAGTAGCAACTGAAAAGCCTCTTGTTTGCGCCAGCCTTTGTCAAAAGGCTGGCATGGGCAAGAGGCTTCTTGGCTGCTGCTCATCCAGATGCTTGGTCGCTGCTCATAAGATGACAAGGTGCAAAAGGAAAAGTATCTCCCCTGTGAGGAAGGACTCTCATTCCTTATTTGCTGGGATGGAGAGGGGTATAGCTGCCTTCCCACATTTCTCCCTGGTAGAGATGGACTGTCAATCCTTCTTGCCAAGGTAGAGAGGAGTGCAGCTGGTTTTCCACTTTTCTCCTCGGTGAGGAAGGACTCTCAGTCCTTCATTGCTGGGGCAGAGTTGGTTTCCCATTTTTCTCTCTAGTAAGGAAGGAATCTCAGTCCTCCTTCTCCAGGGCAGAGAGTAAGACAGCCAGCTACAAGCCTCTGCTTTTGAATGAATGAGAGTAAGACAGCCAGCTTCCCACTTTTCTCCCTGGTGAGGAAGGACTATCAATCCTTCACCAGGATGGAGAAGGGTGAAGCTGGCTGCCCACTTCTTTCCTTGGTGAGGAAGGACTCTCAATCTGAGAGAGGTGAAGGAATCTTGAAGAATTGACGCACCGAAGGTGTGCCGCAAAAGGCATCCGGCGCACCTTCGGCGCCTCTTTCGCTGCAGTGTGTGTGGACGCTGCAGCAGAAGTGCGTCGTCGGAGCGCCAGCCGTGTGGAGGGCCGGCCGCTCCGATGTTTTCGGGAAGGGGTTGGGGCGCCCAGCATGAGGCTGCCCCTCCCCTTCCTGGCCTCGAAGACGGCGCTTTGCACCGTCTGCTTAGGCCCCTAGTGAACATGCATGACCAGCAAAACAGAGAAACAGAGAGAAACTGAATTATCCTGTCTCACCAGTTATCCCCAATATGTTTTTTTAAAAAAAGCATAGGTCTATACATTCAGCCAACAAAATTGAAATTATAACAAAAGCAGAGGCTTGTAGCAGGGTGAAAAATCTCTGGGTATATTATGGAGGAAGTTATTGTAGAAGGTTCAAAATGTTTTGGTTTACTTATGCAAGGCTTACCTGACATTTGTTTCATTTTACCAGTGCATATTGCTAGTTTTGAATAAAATGTTTCCTATAACACATTGAACTACACTTTTTTTGTGATGTAGGAACCTATCCCTATTATTTCCATGTTATTTGTACCTTTTATACCAATTCTTCTGTAGAAGAAGTAATGCCGAGGAATATATCTACCTTGTTTACTGAGGTAAACTTGCATATTTTTTCCTTTTTCTAAAAAGCTGCTCCTGCAGGTGGGGAATGAGATTGGGACAAAGGGGTCTGGCACAGCCTGGGAAAGTTACTTTGGATCCCAGAATCTCTGCCAATATAGTCACAGGTCATTCTAGTTGTTAGATTATGAATGGTATAGCTTATAAAGTAATTTCCCCAAGCTCATGGGCATGATTTTTTTTTAAAAAAAAACAACAACATATTTTTCCGGCTATGCCATTTTCCTAATATACTTCCCCTGGCCAATATATATAGAACTACTCTTAGTTATAGATGGAGGAAGCACACACCTGCTTTTAGCCACTAATTTCACCTTTATCACAACATAGGGATTTGTGCAGTGCTCAGCGGTTCCCTGTTTGCACCATTTCATATTTTGTAATTTTCTACTTTCCTAATATGCTATAACAACAAAACAAAAAGGCTGTTTGTCAATTCTGAATATTTATATTCTGACAATGTGCAGTTTCACATTCTGCATTCACGTAAATCAGCATTATAATGATTGAGGAATAACATGAAGCTTGCTTCCATTGCTTTGATCTTAACCTATTGATTTGACAGAGGGCCAGCATGGTGTCATGGTTTGAATGTTGGACTAAAACTCTGGGTTCAAATCCCTGCTTGGCCATGGAAACCCACTGGGTGACCTTGGGCAAGTCACACTTTCTCAGCCTCAGAGGAAGGCAAAGGCAAACTCGCTCTGAACAAATGTTGCCAAGAAAGCCCAACAAAAAGTTCACTATAAATTAGAAATGACTTGAAGGCATACAACAACAATATAGCATACTTTTATTATAGAACAAGATATTTTAACATTAAAAATATAAAATTAGCATCCATATATATATATATCTCTTCAGCCACCCCGGTCATAAATGTTAAAGAAGGGTGGCAAATGGCAAATAGCATCAGCTTCAGGAGTGCTTAGCACAGGGGTTGGCAAGATTTTCAGACCTGGGGCCGGTCGCTGGTCCCCAGGTCTTCCGCCGGGCCGGGAAGGGGAATGGCAGTGCACGCGCTCGTGCGCACGCGCATGCGCAGTACTTCCGGAGTACTGCCCATGCGCGAGCGAGTTGCAGCTGTCTTTTTGGCAAACAAAATGGTGTCCGCGACTCATTTGCGCATGCGCCGAGTACTGCGCATGCGCAAACGAGTCACGGACGCCATTTTGAAAAACAAAATGGCAGCTGCAACATGCGCGACGGTGGTGCGGCGGCGGCTGGGGTCGAGGTCAGGCGGTGGTGGCAGGGGCCAGTCCAGAGGCCTCGGGGGCCCGCACCCAGCCCCCCGGCCATACGTTGCCGACCCTGGCTTAGCATATTTGTTCCAGCCTATTGCCAGTTGTGTTAACTGCTCCTGCACCACCTCTTGATCTCTCGCTGGCCACATGGCAAAGCAGGGCCTGGATTTGACCCTGAGGTCTGGCCATTGCTATGCTGCTCTAGCTAGTACTTAAATGACCAATGATTTCTCTAAAATACAGTTTTGTTTTGTTTTTTGTTTAAATTACAGGACAGTATAAATGAAAGAAACTGCTAGTGGATCTCTCTGTGTGTAAAACTGAAACCCCTGAGGTAATAAAAGGAAATGTAATTATTATGTCTGTTCAACATTTATAGGCATTTTACACTGTCTTTTTTGTTACTTATGAATTAATTACTTTATGGAGTCAGACATGATAATCACTACTGCTAATAACACAGCTTTTTTAGTCTGGAAAATCAGTATGCAGATGCATGTGCATCTGAGGAAGTAGGCTCAAATGTATGAAAGCTCATGCTCCTTCAAAGGTGCTACAAGATACCTTTCCATGCTATTGCTAATAGCATTATTTCTTGGCTAATACAAATGTCTCTCTGCAATTTTTAAAATCTGGATCCAACCACTGTTGAAATTAATTACTGTATATATTCAACTTCATGCATAAGTTGAGGGCAGGTTTTGGAGCCAAAATTATGGATTTTGATATGTATGACCCATGGATATGTCAAGGCTAAAATGTAGGGGCATGTAACAAAGTATCTAAAGGATGAAGTAAAGGAGAACAATGTCAAAGAACTTAACAAAATTCCAATAACCATAACTGTGCTCATAGTAAAGGCTGGATGGATAAGAGAATAGAGAAGGGTCAGTATTTCCAGGACAGATTACGCTCTTGCCTTTCACCAGGAAATGGTTCCTTTTTAACAGGAGTTAAAGTACAGTACTTACATTGACCCATGGATTAGTTGATTCAGTTGTTTAGGGTCAATTTTTGGCTAAAATTTCTAAATTTATACATTAGTATATATAGTAACTGCTAGGAACAGCACTCAGTTTCTTCTTTTTAAATTCTATTCAGGTGCCCTCCTAGGCAACACACCTAGCATAGGAATGCTGTATGTGTAAAAACTGAAATATTTTATCACATTTTTGAGCATGCATGGTTGCCAATGATACAGAAGAATTATTTTAAATAAATATACAATTTCAAGCTTGATTATCATTTATAGCTTTGCTAAGATAGAGATATATTACTGCTATGAATCTGATACTCTGTTACTTCATAATTATCATGGTTTTCTGCAGTGAATTTGATATACAACAGTTGGCGAAGTAAAGTCCACTCAGTTGTGTGACTAAAGATGTTATGGAACACATCTGATATAATTAGTTCAGCATGTGCACAGTATAAGAAACAAATCTTGAATTAAGCTTGTGGACTGAAGTCCATGATAGGTTGTGCTACACTGAATCTGTTAGTCTTTAAGGTGCTACAAGACTCTCTGTTGTTTTCACTTAATATATGTTATTTATTAATCATAAACGGGAAAGTAAAGCTGTTTGCAGTATTGAAATGGTCTTTGGAAAATAATTTCAAAACATTCAAACTGAAAATTTAGTTCAGCTTCTGTTTAAAGGCTCAAATTGTTCACACCTGTTTGTTAGGTTTAAAACAGCTGTTTCTTTTATTATCAGTAAACAGATGCAAAATGTAATGGAATGTTTGAAGTAACAAGATAATCTTTACTTTTGCTACAAAATATCCTTATAATATAATAGTTAAATATTTAAATGTAATACACCTATAACTTACAATTTTATAATTTATGCCAGTTCTTTTTTATTTAACATATATTGCTGAAAAATAGTATGTAGTCAATATGGCTGGATTCTTTTGCTTACACCAAAGGCCTAATCCACATATGAGTGTGTTTATTATATTTGGCAGTATAGGTCACTGAACAAATGTTACATTTTTCTTGATTAATTGATTATAGTTTTATGTTTTAAAAAAGGTTTTCATTAAAAACAAAGAAATGTAAATTTCCAGATGAAAAAGAGCAAAACCACGGAATATACTTTAAGTGACAGTGTGTGACTTCACTTCATTATAGACAAAGTGGGAGAAACATGTACCTGCAAGCATGGATTGTCACATACAGAGGAGAAATTATTAATCCTTAGCATATGTACAGATTCACTGACTTTTTTCTTCAACTGAACTCACTTCCAGTTTTGGAGTTCACCTGGGGTGAAATGTTGTAAGATTGCTTGAATCAGTGATGATAGGAAGACTGAAGCTTTTGCTGCCAGCTAGCCAGTTGTTTTCTGTTGTCCTCCACGGTTTGTATATGAACATCACATTTTGCATTTTCTTACATTTTCTGCTAGTTCTGCTCTGATGGAATATAAATGGAATGGGCTGGCTGAATAATTGAAGAACTTAACATTTTTTTTGTTATTTATAATTGAGATTGCTATGAAGCCTATTTCCTTAGCAGACCCTGGACACCTTGATGAGCCATGCTTTCACTGAAGTGGCAGGTCATAATTATTTCACCCAATCATTCTGGCCATTTTGTCCCCTGATGGCCAAAATTCTGATTATAAGATTCTCCATATTTATGTAGGCAATTCCTGAAATGGAAATTATTCAGTCCACCACTGTGGTCATAGTCAAGACCTTACTAGCATGACAGAACCTAGTCCCTAGAGTTGCCAAACTGAAAACTGGAAACATCTCCTATAACTTTAATGGTTGGGCAGACGAGATTTTCTGCAGGGGCAGTTTGTTACTGATCACATGACAAGCATAACCTGGTGAGACCCCTTTTTTTGCACAGTCACTAAAGGTACAAGAGCTATCTCCATTTTTTCCACTCTGGTAACCCTAACTGTATTCCATTGTATTCCACATCACCATGTATGGATGTGAAAGCTGGACAGTGAAGAAAGCCAGTAAGAAGAGTATCAATTCATTTGAGATGTGGAGGAGAGGTCTGAGGATAACATGGTCAGCTAAAAAGACCAACAAATGGGTCCTAGAACATATCGAGTGCAAAATACCCTTGGAAGCCAAGATGACTGTGGGCCTAAGCAGATGGGCGGCACGGGGCCGCCCTGGGAAGCTGCAGATCGGGACCGAGGCATCCGCATTCCTCGGCCCCGTGGTGCAGCTTTGCCACCCCAGGAAGGAGTGCTAAAATAGCGCTCCTTCCGCAAATTGCCGAAGGTGTGCTGCAAAAGGCTGCCAGCGCACCTTCAGCACCTTTTCTGCCGCAGCGTGTGTGGATGCTGTGGCGGATAGGCATCCTCGGAGCACTGGACGTGCAGAAGGTCCGGCGCTCCGATGATGTCTTCGGGAAGGGGTTGGGGCGCCCAGCATGCGGCTGCCCCTCCCCTTCCTTGCCCTGAAGATGGCGCAAAGCTTCCCCCCTAAATTGAGGCTGTTGTGCTTTGGCCACATCATGAGAAGGCATGACTCATTAGAAAAGACAATAATGCTGGGAAAGGTGGAGGACAGTGGTGTGACTAGAGGGGTGCCGGGGGTACACACCACACTAAATGACATCCTAAGGAGGGGAGGGACACCACTGCTCTCCAAACATCTGCTTTTTGGCAGAAACAGGCTGTTGCATTCATCTGTGCTCCACTAAAATGCTGAAGAGATCATGTGAGTGGGGTGACTCTTAGTGGGAGGAGAAAGGACAGACCTCCAGTTTTTTTTTTTTTAAATTAAATTTCAATTTTTTTTATAATCTTTATTAAATTTCATCATTTATAAAAACATATTTTTCCCACATAATCATCCACCCTTCCATACAGACATGACACATTAATGCTAACACTAACAATAATGACAATAGACATACATTCGTAACAACAAACCTCAATTAAAAAAGACAAAAACCTTCCTTGGGTCTATAACTAAGGTATTATATCTAAACTCAGTGTCTCTACTATTATGCTACAGCAAAGGAAAAATGTCTGTCTAATGATAATAACTATATCCGATCTTTGTATACATAAAACTTATTTATACATATAAATATGCATAATATAAACATATTTGCAAATATGCTGTTTATAAATGACCCTTTGTTTTGATTTTACATATACATATATTTTTTAAATAGTCTTTGCATGTAATGCTAATTGTATATGCATTCGTTACTAATTATGGATATCTATTTATTCTTTCATTAAACTGTTACCGCATCTAATTTTTTAATTTATTCTTCTTTTAAAGCCATATTTTCAAATTATCAATCTATTTTTATATTTTAGATTGAATCCTTTCAATTACTTCCATCCATTCATTATTACATTTTTCCTTCGGTGTATTTCTAAGCATATTAGTTAATCTATCCATTTCAATATAATCCAATAATTTCCAGTACCATTCTGTTAATTCTGGTACTTTATTTTGCTTCCAATAAGAGGCATAAGTTATTCTTGCAGCTGTCATCATATAAAAAAAAAATTAAAAAAATCCCCCGTGTTTCTTTTCTAAATCTTCATCAGTTATACCCAGTAGGAATACTTTGGGATCTTTTTCAAATTTTAGTTGAAGAATCTCCTGTATTTCTATATGTATTTTCCCCCAGCAGCTTTTGGCTAGTGGACAAAGCCACCACATATGGAAGAATGTGCCCTTATATTTCTGACACTTCCAGCACTTATCGTTCTGGTCCTTTTTAAGCTTCGCTAATTTCACTGGGGTAAAATACCATCTATATTGTAGTTTATAGAGATTCTCTTTAAGATTATAGCTCAATGTATGTTTTATCTTTGTTTTCCATAGCTTTTCTCAATCTTCCATCTGTACCAATTTTCCTAGATCTTGCGCCCAACGGATCATACATTCTTTTATTTGTTCATCTTCTGTGTCCCATTGTAATAGGATCTTATATCTTAGATATTACATGCTCAGTCTCTTTTAATAATATTTTTTCAATTGCACTATCCACTAATGTTATTCCATAAGTTTTTTGATCTGACATAAATCTTTCTTTTAGTTGTAGGTATAGAAACCAATTGTTTCTTATTCCTTCCTTTTCAAGCTCTTCCCTTGTTTTCAATCTCTATTTGGTGCCTTCTTTTATTAGCAAGTCCTCATAAGTTAACCACTTGTTTTCTGACATTACGTCATTTCTATATAAAGCCTCATTGGATGATACGGATAGTGGAATTCCCTTATTAATTCTAAATTTGTACCTTTCCCAGACCTTCCATAGTGGGTTTCTTACATAGTGGTTACAGAACTCTTTGTTGACTTTAACCTTATCATAGTATAAATATTTTCTTTAGAAACATCACATTTGACCAAATTTTCACTTTAAGCACATGAAACTATGCAAATTTAAATAAATTTAGGCTGTGTGTACAATATTGTAATTTAAAAATATAATTTTAATTGTGCTAGTTGCTTATGTCACAACTATTACCATTACATTCAATGATAAACAAGAATTATGATTTATGAATAACATTAGTACAAAAACCATTTCTAAGGATTCTGTATGGTGAGATATAAGAGGTCAAGTGGTGGGGGTGGTGACACCATGAGTTACTGCACTGGGTGACACCAACCCTTGTAACACCACTGGTTGAGGGTAGTAGAAAGAGTAATAGACCGTGTGCCAGATTGCTAGACTCATTCAGGGAGGACATGGGCATGAGTATGTCCTCCACTTAAGCAAAGCAGTGGAGGACAGGGAGTCTTGGAGATGTCTAATTCATAATGTCACCATGAGTCGATGTCAACCTGAGTGCAGTTAACAACAACAAAAATAAAGTTCCTACAAGTAATAAGGTTATATTTTGATGATACATTTAAGATGTGGTCATCACAACAGCTTCAGGGTGTGGGACTCCCAGCCATTTAACAGAAAATCATGATGTGGCTGTTTTAGTTGCACTTCAGATTCTAGATAAGGTAATGAGAGGACTTGGAAGGCTTTGCAAATAAGGGACAAGCATATGTGGACGGTTGCGGGGGAAAGGAAGGTATAGCGGGAACAGGAGGAAAGTTTGTCACAAAGGAAGGTGGGATCGATGTTTGAAAGCCATCCCGCCTTCAGTTCACTCTGTTTCCGAGAATGGATTGGAGAGCGCACCAACCACACCACAGAACCTAACCTTGCTCCTTTGCAATGCCAGGTCAGTCAAAAACAAGACCCAAATCATCTATGATCTTCTCCTAAGATGAAGATGCTGACCTGGCTTGCCTTACAGAGACCTGGCTGGAAGAAGACAGTGCTATAACTTGGGCGCAGGCCCTCCCAGCCGGCTGCTCTGTCAGTGAGCAGGTAAGGGGGAGTGGGTGAGGGGGCAGAGTGGCTCTGGTTCATAAAAATAACATTACCTTGACAAGGATACCTGTCTGGAAAACAGTCCACTTCGAGTGTGTACCTGAGCCTGAGGACCAAGGATAGTTTAGGGATTCTGTTAGTATACTGTCCACCCCATTGTCCAATGACCGAGACTCCATAACTGAGCTTACACAACTGGTCTCAGAGTTGCTGTTGGAGTTGCCTAGAATCTTAGTCTTGGGCAACTTCAACATTCCACTCGAGACCAGTTTGTCAAATCTAACAGGTGCGGCTTGGGAGTTCATGGAATCCATGACAAACATGGGCCTATTCCAATTGGTCGCTGGACCCACGCATTGTGCAGGTCATACCATCGATGTGGTCTTCAGTACGGAACAGGAATATCCATGGGCAGAGGTAACAAAAACCTCCACATTGTCATGGATGGATCATTTCCTGATCAAGGCTGAACGTAGAACCACTGTCCGTCCTGTCAGGGGTGGAGGACCCATTAGAATGGTCCGCCCTCGAAGGCTAATGGAACTAATTGGATCCCAGAAAGCCTTAGAGAGTTTAGTGTTTGGTAACACTGGTGAGTCTGTCAAAGCTTTGGTTAATACTTGGAACACCGATCTTGCCAAGGCTATCGACACAATTGCTCCCAAGCATCCTTTCCAACCCGCCTCCAATTGTCAACCATGGTATACTGAAGAACTCAGAAAGACGAAGCAGGTTGGACAATGACTAGAGTGTGTCTGGTGGAAAACTCAGCTCTTATCTGACAGAACTTGTCATAGGAAATTCCTTTGTTCCTATAGAGAGGCAATATATGCAGTGAGGAAATCTTTCTTCTCTCCACGTATTGCGTCTGTGGAGTCATGTCCATCACAGCTGTTTAGGGTGGTAAGGGAACTGTGCAGAACCCATTACTTAACTCGACAACAGCATGCTGTGACGCGTTTAACAACTTCTTTGCAGATAAAATCTCTCAGATAAGAGCCAACTTGGATGCCGGTGTTATAGCAGAATCGATAGATGAGGTATCCAGCAATTCCGCTGATGAGATTATACTGGATCAGTTCCAACCAGTGAGTACCAGTGATGTGGACAAGCTCCTTGGTAGAGTGAGGAAGACAACTTGCCCTCTTGACCCTTGCCCTTTGTGGCTGGCCATCCGGGGGGGAAATGCCTTGAGGACGTTCCTGAGGGACATCATCAATGCATCCCTTAGGGAAGGTTGTGTTTGATCTAGTTTGAAGGAAGCAGTGGTCAGGCCACTTCTGAAAAAACCTTCCCTTGACCCTCTGGACATGAACAGCTATAGGCCAGTTTCCTTACTACCTTTTTTGAGCAAGGTGATCAAGAGGGCTGTTGCTCTCCAGCTCCAAGCTGTCTTGGAGGAAACCAATTATCTGGATCCATTTCAAATTGGCTTTAGGATAGGATGTGGAGTGGAGACTGCCATGGTTGCTTTAGCTGATGACCTTTGTCTGGGCATCGACCAGATAGTGTGACCCTGTTGGTGCTACTGGACCTCTCAGCGGCCTTTGACACAATAGACCATGACATCCTCTTGGAATGCCTGAGAGAATTAGGAATCGGAGGCATTGCACTGCAATGGTACCGTTCCTTCCTCTTGAGCAGATTCCAGAGGGTGATGCTCAAGGACAGGTGCTCATCTGAAAAGGAGCTTAATTGTGGCATCCATCAGGGTGCCATCCTGTCCCTGATGCTATTCAACATATATATCAAGCCGCTGGGAGAGATCATCCAGAGACATGGGGCAGCGTGTTATCAGTACGCTGATGACACTCAGATATATTTCTCTATGTCTCGGTCTACAGCTTTGACCTCAGATGGCATCTCCCCTCTCAATGAATGTCTTAAAACAGTAATGGACTGGATGAGGAAAATTAGATTAAAACTGAATCCAGACAAAATGGAGGTACTAATGGTAATGGCCCCAAACCCAGGTATTGGGACACAATCCCCAGTCCTAGATGGGGTCATACTCTCCTCAAAGGACTGTGTTTGCAGTCTGGGGGTACTCCTAGATCCATCACTTCAGATGACAAATCAGGTGAATGCGATAGTCAGGAGCGCCTGTTATCAGCTCCGACTGATACGCCAGCTGCACCCTTTCCTGGAAGTCGGGGACCTTGAAACCGTGGTATATGTGCTGGTAACTTCTCATCTTGATTTCTGTAATGCACTCTACATAGGGCTACCCTTGTGCCTAGTTTGGAAACTTCAATTGGTACAGAATATGGCAGCCAGGCTGGTCTCAGGTAAAACTAGAAGAGACCATATAACACTTATTTTAAGATCACTCCACTGGCTGCCTATCAGTTTCTGGGTGCAATACAAGGTGTTGGTCATCACATTTAAAGCCTTAAATGGCTTGGGCCCAACCTGTCTTTGGGACTGCCTCCTTCCATATAATCCATATAATAAATTCCTCTGGGAGGAATTTATTGCAATCTATAAAAACTAGATTGTGTGCAACTGCCCAGAGGACCTTTTCTGCTATCGTTTCCAGATTATGGAACGGCCTGCCAGATGAGATCCATCACATTACCACCTGAAACAGCTTAAAAAAACCTGTCAAGACAGATCTCTTCCGGCAGGCGTTTCCTGAGTAGACAACTAGCCACCGAAAAAGTTATGCCTGACCCTGATTTCTGTTAGTTTTTAAATTTATTTGTCATCTGTTCTTTATCTGTTATTTTAAAGTATATTTTAAATTATGATTGTTTAACTGTATTTTAGGGGGGTGGGCTATTGGGAGATAGGACTGTATGTTTCATTGTGTAAGCCGCCCCGGTTGTGTTATACAGAGAGGCGGGATACAAATAAATTTTGTTGTTGTTGTTGTTGTTGTTGTGTTAGAAAGAATTCTATTATAGGCTTTTTCCTTATCATGTAAAACTGTGAAGAAGCTACACAAGTGACTAAAATGCTGTTAAAATTCCACAGTTACAGGCTCACCTGCATTTCCCATTATTATTGTTTAATTTTAGCATGCAGTAGGAAGAAACTTCAAAAAGGATTGGTGCGGCATGGTTGCACTGCATAATTAGTGCAGTTTTGTTGTTGTTAACTGCCCTTGACTCAATCTCGACTCATGGTGACCCTAGTGAATACCAATACCATTGTATGTTTAACCCATATCCACTCCTAGTGGGAGACTTGACAACTTTTGTTCCTTACTAGGGAAGGGCTTCAAACTATACTACTGTGTTTTGAAGTGCAGATCAAAATTAATCTAGGTTTTCTCAAACAAAACTGCTTTAATTGGTGAAATGTGGAAAGAGGTGATTGTTCTTCTCCTCTGCAGCCCACTGTGTGTCCTTGACAGAGAGTTAGAGGGAGCCCTCCAGAGCAGGGGACATAGACGTCTCCAGCAAAGGAAGAAAGAGAGAGAAAAGTACCCTTTGCACAAATGTAATATGGATTTTCATCCTGTGGATTTTAATTAACAACAGTGCCAGGGAACTGACAGTAAGATATTACAGTGAAAGATAATAACTTATTCTCCACAATTGTGTAAGGAACAAAGGAACAGCTTTCTGAAAGACTTTTAAAAGAACATTCTATTCTATTCTATTCTATTCTATTCTATTCTATTCTATTGCTATTATCAGTTAGTTCAAGATATCACTGAATATAGAACTAACATTAATGTTTAATATTTCATTGATATTGTATGAATGAGGAAGAACATATCAGCACTGTATTTTCAAGACCAATGGGAGGTGGTGGTAAGAAAGGAATTTGCATAGTCCTTGTTAGCTACTTACAGACCATATTCCGATGTTGATGTTCACTTGCAATGTCTGGAGAGAAAATACTCTTCTCTTGAAAAGTTGCTTTTAAGAACACAATTATATTCTAAAGTTATGCATAATTGAGGAGTGGTAGAATGACATTCTGCAGATTGTGCAGCTTGTACTATGCAGAAATGGAGTGCTACATTTACAGAGTGTGCATGAATTGGGATGTAAATGCCTGTTCAGGCAGGATCTTAAAGGTACTAGAGTGGGAGTGGGGCCAAGAGTCATGACTCTGAATTTCCTCACATGTTGATACAGACTGAACATCTACTCATCAAATTTTCTATGATCTGGAATCAATAATTTGGTAATGGATTTACATGTTAAGGAAAATGCAACATGGGACATACAGTAATAGAAATAAAATATGTATGTGATAGTCACAGTGACTAAGCAGGAACAATCATGAAGCTACACAGGTGAAAAGGATAATGTAATTTGGAAGCCTTGAGAGCCAAGAACAAAGGTATAGGGTGTATATTGAAAACACCTGTTATAGATTGCAAACACCTGAGATTCATTAAGTAGTCAAGGTAAAATGATGAAATACTTGGGTTGGTCTTAAGTATGGGATGATCTATGTAAACCAATCAAAATGAATGTACATGCCCACTGGGTGGAAACTGACTAGTGGGTGGTGACTAACAATGGCTATAAGTGCAATGTTTGCCAATGCATATTGTGGTGTATTGTGGAGTATTTTGGTGGAGTAGAGATTGTGATTTGTAGGGCATATAGTATTTATATATAGTAGAATAAAGTAGATCTTTTATATAAGACTACTGAGTTGTCTGGTGTCTTGAGGGAAGATACAAGAACCAGAAGAATCCTGGAGAGGTTTGGAAACATCTCAGGAAGAAGAGTGAGAAGGCTTGGAGAGTTTGTCAGGGTCTTCAGCCTATTCTCTGAAACTCTGCTGCTTGGGAAAGAAGCAACCACCACTGATCAAAGCTGGTCAGCTCTACTGCATAATAAGGTGAGGAGTTAGAGCCAGAGGTGAAGAGCTACAACTCCCATCATCCCTGACATGGGTTATGGGCCCAGATACTAGAGCAACCAGCATCCACAGAAGCTGAAAGTTCCAGAGAGTGGAAGAAGGTTTTGTGGAGCCTTGTGAGTAAATCATTTTGTGTTTTGTCTGCTGTGCATACTCAGAGGGACTGTGTCAAATTGAGTCACTGCACAAATTAAGATGGAGATACTAAAGTTTAGTAAATTAAATAGAAACAACTACTCTACCTGGACGATATATGCCCAATCTGTACTAATAAAGGAGTCTCTGTGGTCGACAATTGAAACAGGGCTGGCAGCTGATGCTAATGCAGCCACTCGAGAAAGAGACGCTAAAGCAAAAGCATGTCTTTATCTCATGCTAGAAGAAGACTTGATTAACGACGTAAGAGATAAAGTGTCCGCCAAGGATGTGTGGGATACCTTGCAGAGATTACACACTCCTTCAACTGCGTTTGCAAAAATGCTTTGGTCTAAAAGAATTTACAGACAAAAGATGACTAAAGGACAGTGTGTGATAGAACATTTAAAAACAATGCAAGATTTATTTGTGCAAGCTGAACTGAGAGGAGTGGAAATTAGCAAAGAGCAGCAGTGTTACATTTTACTAGAATCGCTAGACTCTTCTTGGGACAACATTACAAATAGCTTGCAAAATTTGCCAGAAGCTGAGCTGAACAGAGACTTAATTGTTGCCAGGATATTGGAAGAAAACTTGAGAAGAAAGTCTGAGCAGGGTGACTCAGCAAGTTTAAGGACTGTGCCAAAACAACAAACAACGCCTGATCTACGAAAGCAGGAAGAAGCAGCTTCTACAAGGGAGCAACGGAGGTGTTTTTATTGTAAAAAGATTGGTCATCTACAGAGACAATGTAAACAATTCACTGCTGAGAGAAGCAAGCAAAAGGAGAGCAGATGGCAGCCGCGGCAGTATCAAAAACAGTCCAAACCTCCATTTTTGAAGGACAGTGGTAATAAAAAGGGGTTTGCAACCATGATTAAGGAAAAACAAAATACTAATTGTAAATGGTTGATTGACTCAGGAACATCATCTTCAATGTGTAACTATTAATTTGATAAGTAATAGAAAATCAGCTAATGTAAATGCTGTAGTTTTAGCTGATGGGAAAGAGCTCAGCACTGTAAATCAAATGGGTACAGTTTTCATTCCAGGGCTAAAGGAAAACTTTAATGATGTGTTACATGTAAAGGAGTTAGAAAATAATTTGTTATCAGTAAGCAGATTAACAGACAGAGACTACACAGTCATTTTTGAAAAGAACATGTGTAAGATAAAACTGAATGGGGAATTGCGAGGCATAGGCTTGAAAAAGGATAAACTTTATTTTTTGGAGGACAATATTGATAGCTACAGGGTTGAAAATGCTAATAACATAGACAATAGTCCAATTCACAAAGACTGCATACATGAACTCCACAGAAAATTTGGCCATGCTAGTTTCAAATGTTTAAAGAAGTTAATCAGTATGTGTCCAGATTTAAAAGTTGCTGAATGCAAAAATCACTTAGATTGTACTGTATGCAATCAGGTAAAGGTCCGAGCTTTTCCAGTAGCCAAGAAGACCAAAAGAATTGCTCAAAGACCATTTCAGTTTGTACATGCAGATGTTGCCCAAGCTAATTGTTTATCTTTAGGGGGAAGCAAATATTTCCTGGTAATTGTTGATAGGTTTACAAGGTTTGCATTTGTAAGAATATTGAAAAACAAATCTGACACTGGGCAAAGTTTAAAAGCATGGGTGAGAATGGTGGAAAGACAATTTGATATTAGAGTAGGCACCATTGTTACTGACCGAGGAGGAGAATTTCTAAGTAATCAATTGTTTAATTGGTTTCAAAAGGTGGGAATAAGGCATGAAACTACTAATCCCGCTTGTCCTAACGAAGATGGTTTAGCGGAGAAAAAAAATACAAGATATAAAAAGGATAACTGCTTGTTTGATGGCAGATGCAGAGGTAAAAGATAGTTTCTGGGCAGAAGCAACTTTGACAGCAGTACATATTAGTAACAGACTGTATCATTCAGAAATTGAAGACATTCCCTACAGGGTATTGTATGGGAGAGTGCCAAATTACAAGTATTTGAGAGTCTTTGGACAATTTGCTTATGTTTACATACCAGCTTGTTTCAGGAAGAAAGGAGAACCCAAAAGTAAAAGGCTTAGGTTTTTGGGTTATTCAGGAAATAGCTACAAGTTTCATTTGGGTGGAAAAGAAGTGCAGTATTCTAGGTCTGCAAATTTTGAGAGACATGCTGGTTGGGACAAACTGCATGCCAATAAAGAAGTTTTCTTGAGGTTAGGAAATTCAAATGAGCCAGAAACACAAATTGAACCAACTTCAGGAAACGGAGGGGTTTCAGTTAAGCCAGAAGCATCAACTAGCAGTAGTGGTAGCTCTTCTGATAATGAGACACAATCTAGACCTATTACTACTAGAATGACTGAAGACAAGAGATTTAGTCATAGAACTACAACTCCCAGTACAGAAAGTGAGGATGAAAGAGGCAGATCAGCAGAGTTTATTCCCAGACGTAGTCACAGAGTTAGAAAGCCTCCAGATAGGTTTGTTGTGACAAATGCAAGAGCTTGTTTAGCAGTGGAAGAGCCTGAAAGTTTTGAAGAGTTGGAAAGTTTGTCTAGAGAAGAACAGGAAAGATGGATTGATGCAATGGATGATGAGTTTGGTTGTCTGGTAAATAAAGATGTTTTTGAAGTTGTTGACAGACCCAAGGACAAGAAAGTAATTGGTTGTAAGTGGGTGTAGAAAAAGAAAGAAATGCCAGATGGAAGTATTAAGTATAAAGCTAGGTTAGTAGCTAAGGGTTTTGCACAACAGCAGTATGAGAACTATGATAAGACATATTCTCCAACTGCAAAGCCAGAAAGTCTGAGAATGGTTCTAGCTGTAGCAGCAAAAAGAAATTTAGTTGTAGAACATTTTGATTTTGAAACAGCCTACTTGAATGCTAGTTTAGATGAAGAGATATTTATGGAGCAGCCACAAGGTTTTGAAGAAAATAGTAGTCAGAAAGTTTATAAATTGAAAAAAGCATTGTATGGATTAAAACAAAGTGCCAGAGCATGGAATTTGTGCATTAATGACGAGTTAGTTAAGCTAGGATACAAAAGGAGCATTGCAGATGCTTGTGTCTATACAAAAGGAGACATAGTGTTAGTAATTTATGTAGATGATTTGTGCGTGGCAGCAAAGTCAAAACAGGAAATTGAATCAGTAAAAAGAGAATTGTCTGAAAAGTTTGTCTTAAAGGATCTAGGTTTATTAAAGTCTTATTTAGGTATTAGTGTTGAATGGACAGAAAAAGGACATTGTTTGTTAAGTCAGAGAAAGAAAATTGAAAATTTGATTGAAAAGTGTGGATTACAAAATGCTAAAATAGTAAGAGCTCCAATGACAACTGGTTTTGTATCTGAAAAAACAACTAGAGATTTTGAAGACAAGACTTTATTCAGGAGTATAATAGGATCTTTACAATTCATATCTTGCCACATTTCATATGCTGTAAATGTATTGTCCAGAAGGGTTAATGATCCAAAAATTGAAGACTGGACAGCAGTAAAACACTTATTAAGATATTTGAAAGGAACTTTAGATAAGAAATTGGTAATTAGAAACAGTAGTTCAGATTTAGATTGTTATGTGGACAGTTCTTTTGCATCAGAATTAGGAGACAAGAAGTCAGTTACAGGAATGATAATTAAGTACAGTGAAAGTCCAATAGTCTGGAGAAGTAGAAAACAAACTAATGTAGCGTTAAGTACGACTGAAGCAGAATTCGCAGCTTTAAATGAGATAGTGAATGAGGTACAGTGGGTTGAGCAATTGTTGAATGATTTAAATGAAAGTTACAAGATACCAGTAGAAATTCTGGAAGATTCACAGTCATGCATAGCAATGGCTGAAACTGAAAGTTTGAAGAACAGAACAAAATATGTTGGAGTAAGATATCAAAATGTGCGAGACATGGTTCAAAAGGGTAAAATAGAATTGAGATATATAGAAAAACAACACAACATAGCAGATTTGTTCACAAAAGCATTGACAGCGGAAAAACATGAAGGACTGACACAAATGGTTGGAATGACATTATAAGACACATACAATATTTTATTTCGGAGGGGATTGTTAAGGAAAATGCAACATGGGACATACAGTAATAGAAATAAAATATGTATGTGATAGTCACAGTGACTAAGCAGGAACGATCATGAAGCTACACAGGTGAAAAGGATAATGTAATTTGGAAGCCTTGAGAGCCAAGGACAAAGGTATAGGGTGTATATTGAAAACACCTGTTATAGATTGCAAACACCTGAGATTCATTAAGTAGTCAAGGTAAAATGATGAAATACTTGGGTTGGTCTTAAGTATGGGATGATCTATGTAAACCAATCAAAATGAATGTACATGCCCACTGGGTGGAAACTGACTAGTGGGTGGTGACTAACAATGGCTATAAGTGCAATGTTTGCCAATGCATATTGTGGTGTATTGTGGAGTAGTGTGGAGTATTTTGGTGGAGTAGAGATTGTGATTTGTAGGGCATATAGTATTTATATATAGTAGAATAAAGTAGATCTTTTATATAAGACTACTGAGTTGTCTGGTGTCTTGAGGGAAGATACAAGAACCAGAAGAATCCTGGAGAGGTTTGGAAACATCTCAGGAAGAAGAGTGAGAAGGCTTGGAGAGTTTGTCAGGGTCTTCAGCCTATTCTCTGAAACTCTGCTGCTTGGGAAAGAAGCATCAACCACTGATCAAAGCTGGTCAGCTCTGCTGCATAACAAGGTGAGGAGTTAGAGCCAGAGGTGAAGAGCTACAACTCCCATCATCCCTGACATATCAGCACTGTATTTTCAAGACCAATGGGAGGTGGTGGTAAGAAAGGAATTTGCATAGTCCTTGTTAGCTACTTACAGACCATATTCCGATGTTGATGTTCACTTGCAATGTCTGGAGAGAAAATACTCTTCTCTTGAAAAGTTGCTTTTAAGAACACAATTATATTCTGAAGTTATGCATAATTGAGGAGTGGTAGAATGACATTCTGCAGGTTGTGCAGCTTGTACTATGTAGAAATGGAGTGCTACATTTACAGAGTGTGCATGAATTGGGATGTAAATGCCTGTTCAGGCAGGATCTTAAAGGTACTAGAGTGGGAGTGGGGCCAAGAGTCATGACTCTGAATTTCCTCACATGTTGTTACAGACTGAACAACTACTCATCAAATTTTCTATGATCTGGAATCAATAATTTGGTAATGGATCCAGAGAAATGTGAGCAAATCTTGGGGTGCATCGTTACTGTAGAAATATGCCCTAGAAGCGACCCCAACTCATGGCCACCTTGTGGATGAGACATCTCCAAGCCCCCTATTCTCCACTGCTCTGCTTAAGTCTTGTAGATTTAGGCTTGTGACCTCCCTAATTGATTATAGCCATCTGTTGGTCCTTAGTGTCTCTTCTTTTCCTGAACCTTGCTTGGACCTCTGCAATTTCTCCCTCCATGTATGGTGGAATCTGTGCTGCAGAATATTAAGCATAATTTTACTTGTGTTGAAGATTAATTGATAATTGATGCAGTCTTTTGTGTTTCATTTTTTTTGTGGATGGGGATATATGTATTGATCATTTCCAGTCAGTTGGCCACTGTTTAGTTTTTCATATTTGTTGACATATGTTAGTTAGCCCTACAATTACTTCTGTCTGTGTGCATTGCAGCCATTTGATTGGAATATCACTTGTTCCTAACTATTTGCGTTTATCAGTTTCTCTTACTGCAGCGTCCACTTTAGTTTTTAGGATTTGGGGTTCATCTTCCTGTTGGTCTTTGTTCTATGTGTCATTCATTTTTTCATCTCTTCTATACAATTCTTCTGTGTATTGCCTCCAATATCTTTTTATTTCTTCTTGGTCTTGTAGTGTGTTCTTTTTCTTGTCATGAAATATTCTGGCCCTTGGTTTGAACTTCCCTTTGAGTTCCCGGATTTTGTGGAAGAGGTCTCTTGTTTTTCTCTTTTTGTTGCTGTCTTCTAATTCTTTGCATTGCTCATATTTCTTTGCATTATTCATTATGTAGTTTGACACCACTTTAAATGTTGTAGTTCCATCCTATGGAAACCTGGGATGTATCATATTACAAGGTCTTTAGACTTCTTAGAGTGCTGGTGTCTCACAAATTTACAAATCACAGGATTATGTAGGATGGCATCATGGAAGTTAGTGGTGTCAAACTGCATTATTTCTACAGTGTAGTTGTAGCTTTAGTGTTCACAATCAAGGCTTGCTCACTTCTTCCCTCCACTAAAGGCTCCTATGCTCAAAAAAGGGTCAATGGATTTTCTGGGAATGTTTGGAATTGAGCCCTGAGGTCTTCAGGAGGAAGCAAAATTGAGAGAATTTGTCAGGATTTATTGTGAAAGCTAAAGTGCCATTCTACTTACACAAAGCACCTTTAGATCCAGGGCAATTGTTTTACTTTCATTGTCATTGCCTTATCACATCAGTATTTTCAAGTGTAATGTCTTTAAGTTATAATACTTCCTTTGTCTCTTTCTTTATAACTAAGCACACTTTTAGTTCATACTATAAATTTTAGGCCCTCAGCAGAGTTGTGGTTTAGAACTTTTTCATAAACCTGTAAACACGATTTCTTATAAAACAGCATTTATTTATTTTCATTTGTAGAACTGGCACAAATTTTAACTAGCGTTGTTAATGAAATGTCATGCAACTGTGAAGCATTATTAAATCATCACTCAGAACAGAATAGAAGCACAGTAGTTGAGTGTCGTAACTTACACAAGAGATTAGTTTCCGGAAACATTGAAACCAATGAATATGGCAGCTGCATTATTCAAATATTGTACTGAGGCCCAGATCAATTTGTTAATTCATGCATACAAGAATTTAGTATTAATTCATTCACTGTGTTTTTGGGGCCATCTATCATCCATGCAAATATTTAGCCATTTCAGTTTAATACAAGTTTTCCAAATGAAGTAAGTATAGTATGAACATTTTAATTACTATATTAATAATTCTTTGCTTTTTACTGATTAAATGTGAATAAAAACTACTGTATAAAATTCTACAAAGGAAAGAGCTATTTTTGAAATAACTGTATTGAGCAGAGTTTCTTGTTTGGGGCCAATCAAAAAATGGTTAGTAATCTGGGAAGCAGAGTCAGAGTGGTGCAGTGGTTTGGGAGTTGGACTAGGACACTGGGAAACCAGGGTTTGAATCCCCTTAAGGTCACCACAAGTCAGAAATGACATGAAGGCATGCAACAACAACAATCTCGGGAGTGGCTTACTGATCAGTACATATTGATCAGTTTGGAATTTCTTTTCAAGGAAGTCATTAATTCTATTACAGTTTTCTCCCATATCAAAGCAGCAGCAGAAGAGAAACAGTTGAACCTTATTTTACTGAAAAGAAGCCAGTTCCTTCCCTTCACCAGTCTGTATTTCCCCTTTCCTGTTTGGGAAATCCTAAAATGTTTATGTTTCATTTGCTTCCATCTATGGACTAAAGATTAGTCACATTAGTCACATCTTTAAAAGAGTGCCAGGAGCCATCTACTTTAGTTTTAAATAGCTACTTTATTACTGCTGAAGCATTCTTTTGCTGGGGCAAGGAACTTTTGCCTAAAGTCCCCAAATTAAAGCAAGATATGGATCAGTTGGCTAAATTGCCTGTATATATGGAGGACGCCAGTTGTTCTGTTTGCTTATATTTTGACCCACTAGTGCACGCCTACTTCATTTTCTTGAACAACAACAACAGGGGTTACAATTTTGTTTGTTTTTTTGTAGTTTCCATTCCTTAAAAATGCATACATCAGCACAGATAACAACAGCATTAAAACATTCAGCAATAAATCAAAACACAAAAACACAACATTTATAAAAATTCACTTAATCTATAGCAGAGCTAGCCCATCATAAATGCTATGATAAAGAAAAAGTCTTGGCCCAGCAGTGACATTACAGTAAGGTTAGTGTGGGGAAAGGCATCCCAGAGTCATATTAACAGGGTAACATTAACAGAGAAAACCCATTTTATGTTTCAGATTGAAGTTGTTCTAGCCTTATCTACAGATGCCAGCAATTGAAGCTTGGACCTTTTACATGCAAAGCATATATATTCTGCCAGTGAGCAATAGTACGTCAGGAACTCCAGGCTTCTCCAGTTGTTTGATACAATCACATACTTATATGCTGTCTTTTGACCCTAAAAGGGGGCTTCTAAAACAGTTCCAATTAAAACAAGATAGAAGAATTATAAAAACTTTTGAAATCCAAACTCAAAACATGAAAACATACATTTTTTACCAATGAAAAACTTGAGTGTCCCCCCCCCAAATCTTAACTCTTAGTTTACAGCTTAAATGAAAGACAAATCAAACTTTTCTAAAGAGAGATTTCCAGAGCCTGAGGGCTGCAGGCTCCACTAAAAAGGCATTATTTGTTTCCTATATAGCTGGATTTCCACAGCAAGGACTTTCATGCTAAGTTCAGGGAACCAGTAGGATTGTATTTGAAGAGCCAGTCCTGCAAATATCCTTATCACATATTGTTTAGGACTTTATAAGTATGAAACTGTATTTTCAAGTGTATTGGGAAATTAACCACATGAACTGAAGCAAAATTGGAATGGTGTTATCAGAAAAATGCTCTTTAAAGATCCAACTGACTATTGCATTTGAGCACATTGCAGAAAATCATGACACAAGCAAAATATGTGCGAGAGGGCAGGTAGAATTTTATCCAGGAATTCGTACCTTGGCTGACCACCCCAAACTGTGAAATTCTTCTAGCCATGGGCTAACACCTGGCATTCAGGAACCTGGCTATTTCTCAGGAGCATTCTCAAACTATAGATCTGATCTTTTAAGGATATTGCCAACCCTACCCAGAAGATGACATATCCCCACTTCCACTTCCTTACAAATCAGAAACCCCTCTGCCTTATCTGTATTATACCTCAGTTTATTCACCTACATCCAATCCATTAGGGTGGTACTGCATCCAGACTTCAGTTTAGAAATTCTACTGCTTGTCCAGCATTAGATAGGAAAGACAGAGAATTCTGCAAATCAAATTTAAGGATAAGTTCTGGTTATCCAGTGTCTGCAGGTTAAAAAAAATCAGGAGAAAATATTTTGGCATAGGACAGTTTGTTGTAAGGAAGATTTAATAGCTTGTTATGTCCTATTTATAAACAGAAGTCACTTAGAGTTCAGCAGATATATTTAGGATCAGCATTTGTGCATGGTGTTACAGCTAAATAAAGTAATGCTGGAGCAGAGTACCAGAAGTGTAAAGAAAGCAGAAATTCAGAGTTATCATTTATTAATAAAATGAAAAATTTCAACTCTTTTAATATAATTTGTAAATAAATCATACATAGGTGTTGCATTTTGGCTATTTCAAAAATGAAAATAATCACATTTTACAAAGATTTTTCATTATACCTTTTGAAGTCATAGAGTATTATTTACAAATATTCCAGAGGAAACTTTCTGTTTTATCACTTGGAGGTTGCATTGGTTCTGATATTATATTTGCTTGGCAGAACTCATGTTAACTTTCCGTAATAAATTGCAAGAATACCTAAAATTTCCAGAGGTCTTCTATGACATGTGCTATATTGTATCACATTCCATGAAATAATTCCTAATCTAATTTTGGTTTGCTTAATTTAAGTCATTTGTAAGTGTGTGTGCCTGTTGGGGAGGGGAGTTAGCTAACCTGTCAGTTTAACATATGAATTTTATAGCATATGGTAAACTAAAACCATGGTGACCTTTTGGTCTTGGTGATCACATGGATGAAGATGATCATCTGATAATCTGTACTAATCACTCCGAAATAACACCTGTGCAGAAGGCTGCATAATAAATACTGCTTATTTCTGCTGTATTTACTTTTCTAGAAAACTTTTCCATTTAAAAATGATTTAATCTGATGAGCTTAAAACCCCAGTATCATGAGTCTGCTTATGCAATTGTTGTACTTCATATTGAATTTTAGCCACTGTTCCTTTCCTCAATATAGTCACTAGACGATAGCAGCCACCAGAGGCCATGGTGTTAGTGTGGAGACATATAGAAAGACTGCATAGAGGGCATTTGGTGAGCTCTTTCACACACTAAGGCCCATTTATAAATGTTTTCCAAAGGGGTAGCTATGTTGCTCCTTCCCCCTCCTGACTATTCTGTGTCTAGTCTGAGTGTTAGACTATGACTCTGGAGAACAGGGATTGGATCCCTGCTCAGTCATGGAAACCCACTGGGGTGACCCTGGGTGAGTCACACTCTCTCAGCTTCAGAGGGAAGCAAAGGCAACCCCCCTCTGACCAAATGTTGCCAATAAAACCTTGTGATAGGTTCGTCCTAGGGTCACCATAAGTCATAAATGACTTGAAGGCACACAGCAGCAACAATCCCAGGGTGAGAATCAGGCATCTCTCCAGATATTGTTGGATAGTGTGTCACAGCATTACTTATCATTAGCTGCACTGGTTGGGGTTGCTGGAGGTTGCAGTTCAAAAACATCTGGAGAGCTGGCCAATTTCCAACACTAGTTTAACCTGTGCTTTCTATTCCCTAAGGAGTGAATAGTGCTGTTTAGTGGAGAATTGGTTTCATGGCCATAAAACAATAACAATAACAATAATAATAATAATAATAATAATAATAATTTATTTATATCCCGCCTTTAGCCAAGGCTATCAAGGCGGCTTACAATCTAAAAGCACAATCCCATACAATACAAAGAACATTCACACACACCCCTAAAAATATATTAAATTCATAACAACATTAAAATTTAACTTAAAACAAAATTACAAATGGAAGATATATAAAATAGATTATTCCCACCTTTCTTGGTTGTATCATATGACACTGTTTAGTAACTTGGATACTTCTGACATGAAATCTAGTCATATTCATTTGCTGATCAAACAACATTGCTAGTGAAGCAGTCCTTCTGTATCCTTTTCCAATATACACTGGAGGGTTTAGTGACTCTCCAGAGCCATTTGCAGGTGCATATGGGGTTACAGGGAAAGGAAAGGTTAGGAAAGGGCAAGAAAAACCTGTTCTTACGAAGTTGAATATACCTGGTTTTTTTTCCTTCTTTCTCTGAGATACAGGATCAAGGTACAAAATAAAGTGTATTTGGAGAAAGCAAAGTGTTCTTCTAAAGCTATCCACTTGATATATGACTGTAAGATTTAGAGAGGTTGTTTTTAACCCAGGGAGGGGAGGGTTATGATTTCTTTGAGAATTTGATCAAAGCTAAGAATGTTCTCCACACAAAAATACACATAAACACGTGTACAAAATTTTGCGTACAGTTAATTTCATTGTGGTGATGATGATGATGATTGTACATTACTGACCATGTACAGGGGTCACATTATATCACCCTACACTTTTTTGGAGTGAAACAGTAAGTTAATCACATAATTTGACATAGAAAACATCTTTTTCACAAAGACATTTTCCTAAGTAATAATAAGGTAGAACAATTAGGTAGTTCTTAGGTTGGTATGGCATATAAGCAAATAAAACAATTAAGTAAATGAATAATACTATATACGCATGAGGATGGCAAATAATTACATTCAGTGGCATATGGGAATGACGATTTATGGGGAACATTAGTGCAAAAAACATTACTAAAGATTTTTTCCTTTCATAATATTTTATTATTATTTTAAAATAATAACAATTTACAAACAAAATTCTCTACTTCCATAACCCTATATCCCCTTTAAATTCCTTCCCTCCCATACAATCCCTACTATTTATACATTCACTCCACAGGTTGACTTCCTCATAATAACATACAGTAGTTATTACTTCTTTTTCTTACACCAGTTTAAGTAACTTCATTAAATTAGTCCCCATAACCTCTTTTTGGAAGGGTTTCATTTTTTTAAAATATACTTTCATTATTATCTCTTCCTTGTTTGTTTTTTATTCATACTTTAAATATTCCTATCATTGATTATTATTACTCCTCCCTTAGCTTCTTTATCCTTTCCCATTTTTTTTGTATTGCTGGATTGATTTCCCATTAATAGATATTGTTAATCTATCCCTGTGTTGGCGAACCTATGGCATGTGTGCCATCTCTGCCACACAAAGCCATTTTTCAGAGCATGGGGAGAGATGGGAGGGTGGGGGAAAAGGAGGAACAAGCATGCACCTGCACCTCCTCTTCCTCCGCCCTCCCATCATTTCAACTGCCTCTACAGAAACAGGTAAACGCATGGGAGGGAGAAGAGGAGCAACAGGCACCCACCTGGCTCTTCAACAGCCTATCTCCCGGGCCTTCAGCTGTCTGTTCCTCCTGTTTTCCATTGTCCCAGGGCCTTCAGCTGTCTCTGGAGAGGCAACTGAAAGACTGGGCAGGGGGAAGAGAAGGTCCCACCCCCCAGAAGGTGGAAGTCCCACCCCTGGAAGTCCCCCCCCAGCATCAGGTAACACCCCGTGCCAGAACACCTTTAAGTTTGGGCACTCGGTCTCTAAAAGGTTCGCCATCACTGATCTCTCAATTAAGGCTAAGTCACTTAGCTTTAATAGCCATTCTATCATAGTAGGCACAGTTTTATCTTTCCAATATGTTGCACAAATCATTCTTGCTGCAGTGATCATATAAAATATTAGACTCATTTCATCTTGATTTAGCTTATCTTTTATAATATCTGTAATGTTAAGTAGAAAGAGTTCAGGTCTTAAAGGTATGTTCTCATGTAGTGTTTCTGTAATATTTTTGGGGATATTTATCCAAAAGTTCTTTATCACTTTCCAATGCCACCACATGTGGTATAGTGTCCCAAGTTCTTTTTTGCAATTCCAGCAAATATTATTGTTATTCTTCTGTATCTTTGCTAGCTTGGTTAGTGTTATATACCACCTGAAGAATAGTAAACATTACTAAAGATTCTGTCTGGTGTGGTATGGGAGGAGATCAATGTGGGAGTGACTGATATAATGAGTTATTGCACTGGGTGACACAACCCCTAGTGATGCCATTCAGATTATTTTTCCTTTAAAAAAAATACAGTGTTGAAGGTCTGTTACTTGCATTTGTGTATAATATATAGTTAACTCCCTAAAATGTTCAACAGGCTAATGTAGATTATTTTAAATAGGAAGGTAAGCAAGACTAAGGATTATTTTGAAATACATTCTCTGAAGAGAAGACATCAGGATCCGGAAGGCTGAACCTTTGATTGTAGTTAGACTTTACATGCAATAGAATATCTTCAATAGTCTTCAAAATTAATATACAGCATAACAATTATTATTATTATTATTATTATTATTATTATTTGTATCCCGCTTATTGTCAACAATCCAAGAGGCTTACAGTAAAAACCCCACATCATTTCATCCAGCCATTTTTTTGTATCCAGTTATATCCCTATTGCCACTGACACATGTGGGCAAAGTAAGTGATACTGGAAAGTCAATTATTTCTCCTTGATACCCAGTGGATAGTGTGATGTACACTGATTGTGTTTGACTAGATAGGGATTGGATGCTGGAGAGACTTGCTCTTTAGTATGAGACATTAACCTGTGGGAATACTGTTGGCCAGCATTCTCAGAGACCTGTAACATTTGGCAAACAAAAGTAAGATAAAAAGCAAATGTTTATGTACAATGAGATATTCACCTCCACCTTAAATAAATAAATACATGTCCCTTTATACATAGTAGAATGTATTGCAATTTCTGTTTTATATGTTCCAACTCTTCTTCAGTTCTTATTCCGTACTGATAGACTTAGAGGTAACGATTTCAATACTGCTAAACTCACATCCTGAGATACAAATATTTCTATTGACAAATGACTTTTGCAGAATTTTGCTGAATAAAGCCATTTCTGTATACGAGCAATTGACCACCTGCAACTGTTTATCATATAGCTTTGTTTGGGAATACTGGTAGTAACTAAAAACGTAGGAATGTGTGACATGCTAGAACCCAGCTGTGCTTTCCTAACTTTTTCCAGGGGTTAAAATAAATGGTGACTTTTGTTCATTTTTAACCTAGCAGGCCTAATAAATTCTTAACCCTTTCATTGATGTTAAATTGTAATCAGAATAATATTTTAGTCATATAGATGCATTTGTGGATGCAACCAGAAACATATGGGTGACCAGATAACTTCTCTGCCTTCTTTACGCTGTATTTTGCTCATATCTCTGTGCCTTTAGATTGTCAGGAATCCACTGGAGTGCTTATTAGCTGACCACTTTAGACTATACTCATGATTCACTGATGCCATCATGGAATGGCAGCCATAGATAAGTTGATGGTGAGATATCCTGGATCTTTGGATGCCATGCCAGGTTTAGATATCCATTTCCTCTGATAAAAACAAAACAAAACCCAATATTGCTGCTTTTGTTATATTTGTTTGAAAAATTGCAAACAAAATATGAACACAAGTGACCAGAGACAAGACAGGAAATGATGGGAGAAAGCATAGAGTTGAATCATAGAGTTGGAAGATACCACAAAGGCCATCCAGTCCAACCTTCTGCCATGCAGAAATATGCAATCAAAGTGCTCCTGACAGATGGCCATCCAGGCTCTGTTTAAAAACCTACAAAAGGAGACTCCACCACACTCTGGAGGAGCATATTCCACTGTTGAACAGCTCTCACTATCAGGAAATTCTTCATGATGTTGAGGTGGAATCTCTTTTCCTGTAGTTTGAATTCATTGCTCCGATATCCTTTCAAATATTTGAACATAGCTATCATGTGACCTCTTGACCTTCCCTTTCCCAGGCTAAACAAATTCAACTCCCTTCATAGGGCATGATTTCCAGACCTTTCACCATTTTGGTCATCCTCCTCTGGACACACTCTAGCTTGTCAATATCCCTCTTAAATTGATTTTTTTAATTTATAATTTTTATTGATACTGTTTTTTTAAAAACAACATTAAAAAGAAATCACGCACATTTGTAACACATGCAAATCACATACGTATTCACTATACAACTTACACAAGCTTTACTAAACATTACACAAATCAGCCATATGCTATCCATTACTTTCTTGTTTGCAGCATTTACTAAGTTTTACTTGTCTGAACTTATACTTTTAAGAGGCTATCTTGTAGTGAAGATATAACATTCTCCTTCCTTTATTTTGATATCCCTCTTAAATTGTGGTGCCCAGAACTGGACACAGTATTCCAGGTGAGATCTAATCAAAGCAGAATAAAGTGGCACTATTACTTCCCTCAATATAGACACTACACTCCTATTAATGTAGCTTAGGACCATATTGCCATCTGCAAATATGTTTCACAATCATAATATCTCTTCCTGCAGTCATATCACAACAGTATGGTTGAAAGATCATTATCCCTGATGATCACATCCACATACCTTTACCCTACATGTAGAATCTAGCTTCTCTTATAGATAAATGAAACAAAAATGAAAGTTTGGTCTGGAAGTCAGCCATGAGCCATCATACCATGCTTCATATATGTGGTTTTTATACTGTTCATATATGCGTGTGTGCATGTACAAATTTTTAAACATAAATATTCCTTCTGCCTTTTCAGAAATATTGCACATAAGCAATGTGCTGCATGAAGTGGGCCTTAATTAAAGGCAGAAGACCTACTGGTACAAATATCTCTGTAAATATCTATTGGCATTTACAAATGTATAAAATGTGAATGCTAATAAACATTCGATTGCATCATCATTAAGCGATACTTATTAAGTAAATGTGCTGGATAATCCTGTAACAGAGAATCACCATCAGTACTTTGCTCTCTGAGGCTTAATGGAATCACTGGATTGCAGTGGTGGCTAGTGGCTTCCATGTCATTGGGGCAGTTTTATTCCTTACCCTAAAAGAGCAATCCAAGTTTTTGATCTCCATTTCCTGATTAAATTCAGCACCTGGGAGAGCTCCTTGGAGACCTATCTGAACCTGGTGTAAATTCACCAATCCTCTGACATAGGATTCACTGCTGGGTTATGAATTAATACCTCTGTTTCTTGTATTACAACTGTTTTAAGATACTACAAGATAGAGTTTGGCTAATGTGCATTAGTTCCATGTTAATATTTGTAATGCCTTGTGTCTCTCTCACTTAGGCTTTTTAACATATGGCAGTGCTTTGAGGAATGACTATGGAACCTATTTTAAGATATAGATCCTCTTTATGCACTAGTGTAGGATTTACATGGTTCATAAAAACTTCTATGCCTTGCAACTGAACAGTACTTTAACAGAGAATAAACACCACCCAATAAATCAATAACTCAAACTATTGTTTATTAGGTTGCTAATCCTTCACTTCACATTGCTACTTAGATCATTGTAGACCTTTGCACTCTTTATGTTGAGCAGACATAAGATAGAAGCAAAAGGCTTTGTCTTGATGACAGATAGTTGGATGGAAAATCTCTAAGGAATAATCTAAATGGTGAAGGAACTTGTGAGGCATATCTCACCATTCCATTTAATTCCTTCATAAGCCAAAGTGAAGCATTATATTTTAGAGCTTCTGTAGACTGAGATGTAAAACCAAGGTCCTGACCACTTGTAGCTGTTAAAATTCCAATGGGACTCATCATAGAAGTATAAGATGTTAATGTTAATATCCTGGCCAAATTCCAAAAGGGATAATTGCATTCTTCCTACCTAAATTCTCCCTGCAATTTCAGTTAGTTATGGTATTCTTCTTCACTTCCTTTTCTGTGATGGGCTGCACTCTATACCATGAAGCAGTTGTTGTATTTCATTCCAGAAGTAGCTGTATTTCAGTAACTGATTAAGTGATCTCTGTGTATGATCTCTAGACACTATTGGATGCAGTGGAACATTTGAAACCATTATGCAGCTGGAAATTCTTCACATTTTCAAACAGAAGCTCAAGGTAGTGATGATTAAGAACCAAAATAGCATAAGGGGTTATAGAAATACAGTGGGAATATAATTCAGTTTTCTCCACTCATCTGCTCCTAGCTGGGACGAGCAGGACAGCCAGCAGGAGTGAGAAAGCATAATGGCCCCAGATGAGACAGAGATATGGTTACTGTTGCAGAAATTGAACCTTCTGGTTTAGCACTGTTAAGGTCCATCTTCTACTTGTGCCCATGTTTTTGGTTATCTTTCTTGCTTTGGGAAGCAAAAGATGGGGTGTGGGAGAATCTAGGTCCTTCTCATAAAACTAGCAAGATGATTTTTAAAAACAAAACAAAAAAAAACCTGAAAATAACTGCATGTTTGTTTAAGCAATTAGGAGATTCCTGTTCTGGTATTGCTGTAATCTGTTCTTCTAGACTAGGGCTGCTGCCACACCCCAGAAATAAGACAGTTTGACACAATTTTAACTTCCATGGCTGAATACTGTGGAATGCTGGGATTTGTAGTTTGGTGATGTGCCAGAGCTCTTTGAGGCTAAATATCTCACATTTTTTATTTTATTTTTTTTACAAAAACCTGGGCCCTCTCCTTTGTCCTCTCACTAAGCCTCACCCCATCTCTTCAACATTTGAAATGGACACAGGGGAATGCTACAGACTGTTTCTGCCCAAAGGCAGATGTTTGAACCTTCCCTTAATACATGCTTGTGTTTTTCTAGCATTTATCCTTGAAAGCTGTTACTACAATCCCTTGATACAGTACCATTTAGTGTAGTTGCATATAGTGGCTTGAATCCTGTTATTAGTTCCAACTAGCATCATCATTCAACAACTGATTTATTTGATCTGTTTTAGTGAGACTTTCAGGCCAGTGTTTGAGTATGCCTTGCAAATTTTGATGCAGCACTCTATAACCTGAAGCCCTGAAAATGTGGATCACAGCTGTTACTATACTTGTTATTTATTTGTTTGTTTATTGTTATTATTTATTTATTTATTTATTTATTTATTTATTTATTTATTATTAAGAGAGCCAGAGTGGCATAGTAGTTTGAGTGCTGGACTACAAGTCTGGAGACCAGGATTTGATTCCCAGCTCAGCTATGAAACCCACTGGGTGGCCTTGAGGAAGCCATAAGCTGTCAGTCTTAGGAGAAGGTGATGGCAAACCTCCTCTGAACAAATCTTGCCAAGAAAACCCCATGACAGGGTTGCCATAAGTTGGAAATGACTTGAAGTCATACAACAACAACAACAACAACAAGCACACTAAAAGGCAGTAGCAGACTCATTTCTTGCAGAGTTGGGCAGAATAATGTATTTTGCCTTATATCTTGGCTTCCACAGGGATAGAGATTTATTTTTTAAAGAAAAGCCAGCAACCTAGGCTGGCAAATGGTGTAAATGTTCTCCAGGTGGTGTGGCTAGAATCCAAGAAAGATCCAGACAATGAGGCAAAATGGCAACTGTACCTTCCATTTGGTTTTTCCGTATTGTTTCTTCCTTTCCATACGCATCTAATATTTCCTTCCCCTTCCCACACATTCTCATTCATTCTTTCATTATCTTCCTGTATGTGTGTGTGCATTATTAAACACACTCACACTCACATGTATATACATGCTTGGAACCCTGAGTTCCACATTCTTGGGATTCCAGTACTATCAGTACCAAGTTTCAGGTTGTGGTGAACAGAGGTCCAGCTGGCCAATCAGGAGGCAGCTGAGAGCCAGCCAATGGGAGTTCAGCTGGGAGTAGTATAAAAGCCCAGGCTGACAGAGAGAAGAAGAAGACTTGGGTCAGAGGGTGTGTTGGGAAAGTTAAGCCAGTGAGAGGGTTGTGTTTAAGGTGTTCCTGAGGGAACTGAATTTTAGGGAGATAGAGTTTAGAAAGGGTAAACTCTGAACACACACAGAGCTCTGGAAGAGAGAGAGTTACTGTGGTGGTCTCTCCAGTTAGATATTATTATCCAGAGGGGCTGAGGTACTGTGATTGAATTCGTAACATATGTTATAAGTCTGTAACCAAGAAAGATTATAAGAGCAAGTCCTGAAACAAGTTACCTTTATTGCATGTTGATGTAAAATAAACTTTTCTTTTTTTATTCCAACATCACTTGGCCTCTGTTTTAGTCACAAAACACGCTACCAATATTTTGTTATTCTGGAAGTGGTATTACACTAAAAAGGTAGTGTGAGTCCCTGACACCTTAGTAGTTGGTAGAAGTGGGGATATCAAGTTCCCAAAGTACAGCCATCTAGAATTAAAGTGTAAAAGTAGGAAAGTGGCAGTAGTGTGCGCCACACAGGTATCTTGGAGCTATGGCAAAAACATGTATACTCACTCTCTCTTTCATTTTTATACCCAAGACCCCTTCACTATCTTATAAAAAACATAGGATAGTTTCAGATGTGGTTTTTATCATGTTATTGTCCTGCTTCATTCATTGAAGCTTACGTGGTTGCAGATAACATTGTCCTTCACATGTAACCTTCCCTTGCTTTGCTTTTCTACTACTTCTTCCATCTCTTTTCTTGCTGTGGAAAAATCTATTGAGGTGAAAAAGATGAAATAGATGCACATTGCTTTCTAATTGCTAATGTTCCATCTGGAGACACTTGTGTATTCTGTAGTTTAAATAGCAGAGAACTAGTTATCTTCCTATACTTTTTCTTGCTACATTCTTGTGACTTTTAGACTGAGGTCCTAAACATACTTTCTAGGAAATAAGCCACTAAACATAATAATACATTGTTTTTGAGTATTCATAGAATTGTATTGTAACCATTCTTGTTCTTTTATATATTTATTTTAACTAGGCATGGAAATGATATTTCAAAATGATTTGGAATACATGTTTATCTAGTATTCAGAAACCCTGATGAGAAGAATCTTGGACTGATGAGAACCTCTGCAATTCAAAACTTCTGTGCACAACCTACAAATGGCTTTTTTGCACAAAACCCAGCATTTCTATGCAGAGCTATAATTTTCTGTAAAGAAAAAGCTGTTTCCTATGCAGAAAATGCTGTAATTAGGAAATTCTGAACAAAAGCCACATACTGTTGTTATACACAGAAAACATCATTGTTTGCACAGGAAACATCTTTTTCTGTGTGAAAAAATATATTTCTTTGAAGAAATATTTTTCTGTGCAGAAAATGCTATTTCCTACAGAGAAAATACTGTTTTCTATGCAAAATAATCGTGCACCATTGTTGCAGAAAAGAAATCCCAAATTGCAAATAGGCTTCACAAACTGTGGTTTTCAAAGACTTTATCACATCAGGAAGAAAATTGCTAATGTTACTTGTTATTTTCTTCAAGAAGAAAATCATTGAAGAAGTACATCTCTAATTTCAACTCTTTCTAAATATTAGGCATTTTGTGCTATATCATCCCTCCCCCCCTCCCCCCGTGACACTGGGAGAAGATCTCTCAGAGACAACGGCAGTAACATCATAGCTAACACTTGTTACTACTGCACAGAGGAAGACACAGTAAATTTTCTTTTGAAGATCTTTTACCACACACAAAAAAGATGAGTCAATCCAAAATAAAAGAAGAGATAGTGCCAGAAGATGAGACTCCTAGGTTGGATGGCACTCTGCGAGTTACTGGTACAGCAAAGGACCACTATGAGTACTGACGTGGCCAATGATGCAACTGGACTCAGGATATTCAACTGCTGACATATTTAGAAGCAAAAGAAAAGTTCAAAGCTGCACAACATAGGTTATAGGAACATGGAATGTGAGAAGCATAAATCAGGGAAAGCTAGAGATAGTAAAATAAGAAATGAAATGTATAAACATTGCAGTACTTGGACTGAGCAAGCTAAAGTGGACAGGAATTGGACATTTTGAGTCTGATAATCACAGTGTTTTACTCAAGAAATGAAAATCTAAGAATGGAGTGGCATTCATAATGAGGAGAGATGTAGCAGACGCAGTCAAAGATGATAAGCAAAAGTAAAAAGTGACAGAAATAGAGCCAGAATCCTGAATTCAACTGTTCAATGACTTGTGCGCAGGGATACAGATAACTACTATAATAATCAATGAAGAGAAATAAAAATAGAAGGCAACACCAAAAAAGTAAGAGCAAGAGACCTCTTCCAAAAGATCTGAGAAATCAAAGGGCAATTTAAAACAAAGCTATGGATGTTCTACAATCAGCGAGTGGAGACATTACATGGCCAAGCAGAAATAAAAAATGATGGAAACAATAGGTTGACAGATTCATTCAAAGAAGAACCTTATGAAGATGAGCCTCCAATTTTAGAAAGTAAAGTGGGAGCTGCACTCAGAGCACTTGGGAGAATAAAAACCACCAGGAACACATAGCATACCAATAGAGCTGCTTCAATCTACAGAGTCAAAATCTACTTTAGTTCTAACTAAAATCTGTCAACAAATATGGAAAACAAAGCAGTAGGCAGCAGTTTGGAAATGAGTAATATACATTCCAATCCCCAAGAAAGGGGACACCAGGAATTGCAGTAAATATAGGACTGTTGCATTAATCTTCCATACAAGCAAAGTGATAAAAAGGAAAAGGCACTAGGGATCATATTGCAAACATACTCTAGTCTAGATAATGGAGCATACCAAAGAATTTCAAAAGAAAATCAGCCCGTACTGGTTATAGATTATATCAAAGACTTTGATTGTATAGCTCCTGAAAAAATAGCTCTTAAAGAAATGGGTGTGCCACAACATTTGCTTATCTAGATACATAACCTGTACTCAGGACAAGAGTAATTTTGTATTTTGTATTCCAAGAGAAATTGTGGAAAACTGAAAACAAAATAAAAATTCTTTAGAGGACCGGAAAATTATAAAACCAGTGTATGCAATTATAAGTTGTAAAAATCATATTACTGAATCTTGCTATGTTGGAAATCACAACTGCCCCAGCCTATTCCTGTTTTCTCTTTTTTAGAAACAACTACCAGACTTTAATCACATAGAAAGTGTTTCTTCTGTACTGCCATTTCCCCAGTTTTTAACAGATTTATCATTGAATTATAAAATAATTTATAGCCAATGAATACTGGAAAGTTTCAACAACTCAGAGCTTTAAAAATACACTTGTGTTGTTTTTCTGTACAAGACCTCAAATGCATAGGCAAATACTTTATATTGCAGAAGAGAAAAATAAATATGCTTTCTTTATAAAATATCTGATGGCCTAAACATATACATGTGTTCTCTGAGCACTACAGTACTACTGCTTATTAGAAGTAGGGCATTCTGGCACAAGTGTGCATGAAACTGGAATTTCATATGTGTTGTAAAAATGAGATTAAATTGCCACTTGAAATTGTTTTGAAGTGATTGTTCAATTTTTAATACGGAGTGGTTGTTTTTCTTTCTAAATAATTACTACATCCGACATCTCATGCAATATTAAGTGGTAAAGCTTGATCATACATGTTTCTTATATACCTTATATAGATAGACCTTTCTTAATTATTTGGTAGTATTTCCTGTTTATGGGAATCTTCCCACAACAACTTTAAGCCAATTCAATTTTACAGTTATGGATGCTGAATGTTTTAAATCATTCTCAAATGCCTCATCATATGCTATTCAACCATGCCTTAAGCTCCCAGACTGATTGCAAAACTAACAGTTGGATCTGGAGCTAGTCAGCTGCTGAACAAGCTATTTACACATGTCATCATCAAAGCACTTCAGCCAATAATTAGTCACTCATATTAAAATTTATGTTTAGAGTCCTTCCATTACAATTGACCAAAGAGAAAGAAAGTAAATGGTAGAGGATTTTGCTGTGAGAAAATAGCTGATTTCATTTGGAAGAAAGCAGAAACTGAATTATTACATAGAGAAGGACATTCATAGAATAGGGTTAAGTCCACTGTAATCGCCTCTCTCCATGAAATTTCTTCCTGTTCCTGAAAAGCTGTTCTAGAGGTTTTCCCAGTCCTGCAAAGAAATTTGGGGGGTTGTGGAGGGGAAAGAGGGAAACCACTCTTCGTCTTTCTGGTACTGCAAGGTAATACAAGCAAAGTGTAGCCTTCCAGATATCTCTGAACTTCGCCTCTCATCAGGTCTAATCTACATAGCCAATAGTGAGAAATGCTGGGAACTGTAGTACAACATTACATTAAAGGCTGCATTCTGCTCTCCCCAATACTAACAGAAGTAGCGAGCCACCTTGGGGCCAATTTAGGAGAAAGGTGGCATATAAATAATTAAAATAAATAAATAATGATAAATAAGAAGAAGCTGTCCTGCTAGTGGTATGAGGATGTCAAATCCCATTCACTTTGAGCATAATATTTTTTTTAAAACATCTCATGCCATTTTGCTAGTAAATAAAATGTCAGTGATTGTTGCAGAGGACAGAGATAATACTGGGAGTAGTTTGTTGGCAGGATTTTGAACTCAGATGTTCCAAAAGCAGAAATTTAAGAAGATGTTTTATGGACATAGTGATAGCCATGGTGGGAAGTGGTTTTGGCACGAATGTCTACTTCAGCAAAAGTAGGCTGAAGGTAGGTATGAATTAATAGCGAAACACTTAAAAATAGGTGCAGCACATTTTGTCTTCCATGGAGGCTTGCCACTGTTACATGATAGCTCAGATTCTTTACAAATGGGATGGCAGTGATACTTGAATGCACATCACTCTGCTTAGGGAACATAAATGAGTATGTCCTGATAAAGCTGCATTAGAGATATTAAATGCTTATTCAAAAACTAAGAATTATATTTTTCCAAGCAATTTGCTAAACAGTAATATGATTCACCACTGGCTATGGTTGATGGGAACTGCAACAAGATCTGAAAGGCCCAATTACAATTCCTGTGTTAGAATAATTATGTTGCTCATTACATAAGAGTCATTAAAGAATATAATCTTAGACATTACAGGTCCTTAAATATTTGCTATTGCTAGTACCTGTTATTGGCTGACATGTTATGTATATTGGTGGTTTTATATCATGGTATAGCCTTTAATATAAGCAATTGTTCCTCTTGCTCAGATGTTCCCTACTTTATAACAATTGTTCTTGTAGCTAGTTTTGCAGCTTCATGATAGCAGGAATGAAATATTGGAGACATTCAGACTTCCTTAAATAATATGACTTGCATCCTGTTCAATTACAAGATTGTAAGAGGGATGTACAATCTCATAACTGCTGGGGATTAATGTTTATTATCATTAACAACTAGATATGACTCCAAAACCTACTTTTTCCTCCTAGTAGTACCTTACGAGAAGGATTTTTGAGTTTCTTCAGATTGTGGTGTTGGAATATTATGTCTACTATGATCTCCTGGCCTCTGGACGTCTTGATCAAGCAGCTGAGACAGACCCTTGAGGCATCTCTCCTCTTCTCAACATGCCCAGTGACCAGGCCAGTGTTGCAGATATCATTTCCTAGCACCCCAATTTGCAGAACTTGCAGATTTGCAGAAACCCTTTGATTGGGGTGCTTCCAGGCTCAAAAGATAGGGTTATTTTGGGGTGGTGGCAGGATTGTTCAATGTGACTTTAAGTACAGAACTCACTCATTATACAGGCAAAGCAGACAAGCAGCTCAGAGTAGCTTCTGGCAGCTCCAGCCATGATCGACCTGTGATTGGCCAGGGACCATAGTGACAGGATAGCCACTCTGAAAGCAGCCCACAGTCACAGTCCCAAATGGGCCACCAGCAAGGAGCGGACTTTTGCTGCTCCTTTTCCTAGTGGGCTTGGGCTGCCTTAAGCAGCCTCAGAGCAGCTTCTGGCCACATCTGGGACATGCGTTATCTGCATGCCATGCCATGCCACGCCATGCCATGCCATGCCACACCACACCATGCCACACTCCCAAAGTGGCTGGAAGCCATACCTTTAGGTCCGTTTGTTTCAGACATTACATCTGACAATACAGAATTATAGATCATAGAGGTTGATACTCTTTTATGTTTCCCATCCAAACTAAGTGTGCAACTGCTTTCCTCCATTAGCCACACAATAGGGATTGGGGAGTTTTAAATTGTTATCTGTTTTAACTTTGTTGTACGCCGCCCCGGTTGCTGAGCAGAGGGGCAGATTAGAAATAATAATAATAATAATAATAATAATAATAATAATAAATCTTTAAGTGGGAGGGTACTGAAGAATAAAAATAAAGTTGGAGCAACAAACTTATTTGTACTAAATTAACATTCCATACCCAGGAAAGCATTAATCTTTCTTACTAAAACAACACCTACTCTGCTTGCTTATGTATGTATGTATGTATGTATTTCTATTTCTAAATAGTTTTGATCTGAAAAAATTAAAGTGGTATTTGTCCAGTTTATTTGCATTAGCTGACCAAGCTTTTGCATGCAACCATAAAACAGTCCAATACCATATTAACACATAGATAAAATAAGTCAATTAGATTGATAATAAAATATACAAAGTAAAACTAAGGGCCTTTGCAGACTGCCAGAAACAGTGCAAATTGAGTCCACTTTAAATTGAGGCACTGCCCTGGCTCAGTGTTAGGGAATCATGGGAACTGTATTTTTTTCTGGGACATTGAGCCTTCTCTGTCAGAGAGCTCTGGTGCCACAATAAATTACAGTTCCCATAATTCCCTAGCACTGAGCCAGGGCAGTGCCTCAATTTAAAGTGGACTCAATTTGCACTATTTCTGGCAGTCTGCAAAGGTCCTAAGATTATATCTTGTCACTAAACAATGTAAATGCTTCTCTTTTTGTCAGAGCTAACTTGATGTACTTGGCCATTTGACAGGACATGTAGTAATTAGTTCCTGCCAGTAAATATATATACTGTCTATTGGTGTTCAGCAAACCATCATAACACCCTTTAACTTCCATTAAAAATATTTAATCTGCACTTAGGACTTAAGGTTGTATGGATAAGCAAAGGCTAAATAAGGTGGCAATTTACCAGGATAAATGGTGAAATTCTTAAACAAAGTAGCAGAACAACAGTTATCCACTAGTGCAGAATTTTCCTGAAAATCAATGTCAGCTAAACGCCTTGCAATTTCTAGACAGGCCCCATTATAGCCTTTTGCAACCAAATAGTTTGTTGAAAATCCCAAACTGGATATAAGAGAACAGATTTTTGCAGCTCAAGAGTCTGGACCCATTTTTTCATATGACATTATGATTAAAAGGGAAACCAGCTGAAAAATTATCTTGACCCAATAATAAATAGCTGTTTTCTGAGCCAACATTTTAACTGAACAGCATGCAGATTCCATGCGTATAACAGCCTTGGGGGTAGATTTGGGGACGCCCAGAGATCTTGTTAGAAATGTATGCTGTACTGAATCCAAGACTGCCATGTCTGAATGGACCCAAACTGCAGCCCCATACAACAACTGGGGCAATAGTTTACTCTTGTATAACTCAAGGAATGGTATCATAAACCTACCACCAGAACCTGCTGAGTATCAAAAAATAGCATTAGCTGTTATATTGGCTGATGTACAGTAGATTTCAAATGTACAGACCAGCATCCAGAGTCCTGAAATATCACCCCTAGGTATTTATAGTGATTAACTTGCTCCAATTGTTGGTTATTAAGCTGCCATCAATATTTCTGCCTTCTCCTTCCAAACACCATAACTATGTGAATTCGAAGGCTTTCATGGCCAGCATCCATAGGTTTTTGTGGGGTTTGGGGGCTGTGAGGCTGTGTTCTAGAAGAATATATTCCTGATGTTTCACCTGCATCTGTGGCTGGCATCTTCAGAGAAACCCTTTAAATAATTAACCTCTATAAATTCTTTTGTGCAATATTCTCCTAGAGCCCTCAAATGCCTACGCAAGCCCACCTGTGTATAAGAAAGAAGAATGGCATCATCAGCATATAATAAAATGGGGATATCTTTATCCTTCAAGTGGGGAGAGTAAAACTTTGCAAGAAGAAATTATGCCATTAATATATAAATCGAATAAAAGGGGGGCTAGTAGGCACCCTTGATGGACACCCTTATTGATGGAATGGCTTTGGAGAGACTGCCATTAGCATTTGTTCTGATCTGTAGACTGGGATTGTTATACAACCCCTGGATTCTCTTCAATAACCTACAGTCAATATTCAAAAGGCCCAACTTATGTCACGAACATGGGCATGATATAGAGTCAAAAGCTGCCATACAATCTACAATAGCTGCAAAAAGAGAGTGGAAAGGTGGAAAGGTATACTTCTTGACTAAATGATTTAAAAGAAAATTATGGTTAACTGTTGATTTGCCATGACGGAAACCTGCCTGTTCCTTGGCCAAAAAATTTTCTGAGGCCACCCAGGTCTCAAGTTTATCCAGGGAATGCCTTGAATAAAGCTTAATGATCACATCCAGAAGACTAATTGGCCTATAATTCTTAGGATCAGATTTAGAGTCCTTCTTGTGTATTGGGACCACTACTGCCATTGACCAATCATTGGGGAAATTTCCAGTTCTGTTAATAAGTCTAAACAAGGTGGCTAATGCTGGTATCCAACAATCAGCTTGTTGCATTAAAAAAATAGGTGGTATTCCATTCATACCAGTGCTTTCTCCATTTTAAGTTTTTAAATTAATGACATAATTTCATCACAGGAAACTGGAGGTCAACCTGATAAAGTTGAATCTTCTTCTAATGGTGATGGTGATCTTGCTGATTTATCATAAAAGATGGTGCGAAAATGCTTCTCCCATTCATCTGTAGAAATTACATTGTTCATATAAGGATCCTGAGAATATTGTATAACAAAAATGGTACCCCAGAATTTAGATCTATCATTGCATACCAAAGACTGTTCCAACATGGACCAACGTGCTAGAGGATAGGCATATTTGTTCTTTTGGATCAACTTTTTATATCAATCAATCAAAAGTTTATTGAATAGCCCAGAGGCCATTTCAAAGTACTAAAAGCATAGTACTAAAAGCAAGATCACAACAATAAATAAGATAAACTAAATAAGACAAAATAAACACCAACCATGTACTGATTATATACAACTTATACGTGTCTAGCAAGTATACAAAAAATATTAGGAAATATACTAATGGACAATGAGAAAATGAAATAGGTACACTCTTAAATAGAAATATAATAAAATAATAAGATAATTAACATTAGAGTTAGAATTTTAAATTAAAGATAAAATTTATATTGAAATTAAGATTAAGACTCAAATTAAAATTCTAATTCATATTTAAATTTACATTAAATTCACATTTAAATTTAATTCAGTTTAAGATTAGAAATTAAGATTGACATTTAGATTAAAATTGAGGGTAAAATTAAAATTAAAATGGGAGGTCAAGAAAACAAAATACATCCTTCAGCACATTTCATGCCAATTCATCACCCTTACAATTAACCCCTATCATCCCGACATATCTAGATCTTAACAGTACTGTTTTATGAAGGAATCGAGCTGTAGCAATGGAAATTTTTGCGTTTTGTCCACTCATAAAGTATGACAATCTAGTATGACTGTCCCAAAAAGTTGTTCTTTTAATATAATGATGTAAATATTGATCCCTTTCCGCTTGATACAGATTACATTTAAACAAAATGTGTGATAGATCTTCAATTTCTTGATCCCCGCAGATACAAAATCGTTCATTGTAAGGGATACCCTGGAATCTTCCATATCTTACCATGGTATCTAATTGGTCGAATCAACTTTTTATAAAAATTTCCTCAATTCTATAAAAGAGCTAGGAAGCAGAACAACATTTAGATTATTAAGAGTTTGATGCTGCCTTTGAAGCTACTTTTTAGTTTGTCTGCATTCATCATCAAACCATGGCTTGAGATTTCTACATTTGCTGTTTCCTGTTCTGTTGTGCTTTATAAAATAAAAGAGGTTGAAATGCAGAGATTATCTGGGAGTAGCACTTGATTGTCTCTTCAGCATCATTTGATTGTAATAATGTGTCTTTCAATTTTAAAAGTTGTTCAGATTTCAGCTGAACATTACAATGTGTAATTGAGAAACTTATCGTGTATTTTTACTTTGCAAAAAAATTGAGTGAAATTTTAAATTAAAAATTAATTAGTGAATAAAAATGAGTTTCAGTGCAACATTGCTGCACCTTTCTCTCTGTGCAGGGAAAACATGAAACAGTGTATGTAGGTCTTAATGCTCTGTACCTCATACCTTTTGCTTAATTGGATGGCAAGTTACAAGTTCTGTTCTTGTCTTATTACTTGGCTTTACAAATGGAAGCTATGTTAGATTTCCTCCCCCCACTACTGCCTGTTTATAGTCCAGAGTAGGCATCCATGAGCTAAAAGGATGACATTTCGTCTGCATCTGTGGCTGGCATCTTCAGAGAATGGTGGCATGAAGGTGTGTGGGGTATATATACTGTGTGATCCTTGGTTGAGAGGATTAGCATGTAAATCTGTGTATTGTTCTGTTGAGGCAAAGCCTCTGGGTGGAAGGATATGGGAGGAGGATTAATGTCTATTTAATTAATGGTCCATTGTCAGCTGGGAATTAGCATGTAAATTATCATGTAAAATTGTGTATTGTTCTGTAGAGGCAAGACCTCAGGATGGGAGGATTTTTTTCTTTTTAGCCATCCACAATATCTGCAGAACTCTTCCCCAGCACCACATCTCAAATGAATTGATTTTCTTCCAGTCTGCTTTCTTCATTCTCCAGCTCTTACACCCATACAAAGGGATGGGGAAAACAACAGTATGGGCAATCCTAACTTTAGTGTTCAGGTGTGTCTCTTTACACTTCAGGATCTCAAAGAGTCATAGAACTGGAAGGGACTACAAGAGCCATTCAGTTCCATTGAAGTCCCCACCCCTGGCATCACCTGATGTGTGTGGGGGCTGCCATGGAGGCTACCAGGGGAGTGGCGGTGGCCAAAAAGGCACACTCACCCTTTACCTTCATCACAGTGATGGCCTTCTCCTAAGAAGAATGCCATCAGCATGGCAAAGCTAGGAGGGGCGTGCTCCCCTATCTCCTTTGCCATGGTGCTGGTCTCCTACTGAGGAGGAAGCTGCCACCATGGCGAAGCCTGGAGGGGTGCACTCACCCCTTCTCACCCCACAGCAGGAGGAGGGCTGACTAGGTGTCACTGTTCTTCTGAGATGTTACCCAGTGCGGGCTGAAACTCCCTGACACCCCCATAGTGGTGCCACTGTCCAGTCAAAATCCCTGCCATGCAGGAATACACAACCAAAGCACTCCTGACAGATGGCTATCTATTCTAGCCTCTATTTAAAAACCTCAAAGAAGGAGACTGCACTACACTCCGAGGCAGTGTTTTCCACAGCCAAATAGTTCTTATCATCAGGAAGTTCTTCCTAATGTTTGGGTAGAATGTCTTTTCCTGTCTAATTGTTTCATAGCTGCCCTTCTCAGTGCTAGTCTTCTTCTGATTTCTTGTCTATAATCTCCCTTCTGATCAATGATTAATCCAAGGTATGAGAAATCTTTATTTCAGTTTCCCCTTCTTCTACATTGAATTTATGTAAATCCTCTATGGTCATCATTTTTGTTTTCAGCAGTAAGCCTGCCTTGGCACTTTCTTCTTTGACTTTTTTTAGTAATTGTTCCAAGTCTGTGATGCTTTCTACTAGCAGCATGATGTCATAGAATCATAGAATCATAGAGTTAGAAGAGACCACAAGGGCCACCCAGTCCAACCCTCTGCCATGCAGGAACTCCCAATCAAAGCATCCCAGACAGATGGGCATCCAGCCTCTGCTTAAAGACCTCCAAGGAAGGAGACTCCACTACTCTCCAAGGGAGTGTGTTCCACTGTCGAACAGCCCTTACTGTCAGGAAGTTCCCCCTAATGTTGAGGTGGAATCTCTTTTCCTGGAGCTTGCACCCATTATTCCGGATCCTAGTCTCTGGAGCAGCAGAAAACAAGCTTGTTCCCTCCTCAATATGACATCCCTTCAAATATTTAAGTACGGCTATCACATCACCTCTTAACCTTCTCTTCTCCAGGCTAAACATCCCCAGCTCCCTAAGTAGTTCCTTATAGGGCTTGGTTTTCATCTGCATGTCTTAGATTGTTGATGTTCCTTCCACCTATTTTCACTCCTCCTTCTGTGTATGTATGATAATATCTGCATACAAATTGAACAGATAGGGTGATAAAATGCAGGTTTGTCTGACCCCTTTGCCAATTGGGGACGATTTTGTTTCTCCATAAACTGTTCTTACAGTAGCCTCCTAAGTACAGATTCTTCATCAGATGTAGTGGCACTCCCATTTCTTTAAGGGCATTAGAGCTAGAGTCTAATGAAGAAATTACTGTGCAAACATGTATATTTTGAGGAGACATCTGAATGTGATCACTGTTTCTGCCTCTGTAACTTCCATAGGAAAAGAATTCCAAAGGGTGGGTGCTACCACTAAGAAGACATATTTCATAATATTGCCAAATGGAATTCTGTTGGTTGTGGAAGAATCAGTCAAGTGTACATTGACAATCTCATTGGCTGACTGGGCATATATAAGGGGAAATTATCTGCTAGATACCTTGGACTCAAGCTATTTAGGGCTTTGAATGTCAAGAGTAAAAAACTGAATATGGCTTACAATCTAATAGGCAGCACATGTAGTTCTTTCAGGTGTAGTATGTTCATTACGCTACTGAGCATCCTAGTTGCAGTTTTCAAATGAGATACAAATACAGCTTTAAATTTAGCACATTACAATTCTAAGTCATGATGCTGTCTGAGCCTGGATCACAGTGGTAATGCTATTCTCATCTGGAATACTACATTCAGTTCTCTTTTTAAGAAGGGTATAGACCAGGGGTAGGCAACCTTTTTGAGCTGGGGGCCGGCTTGCTGTCCCTCAGACAAATGGGGGGGCCGAAGCACCAAAAATAAATAAATAAATAAATAAATATAAAAAATATATATGCATGCACACTCTCTCAGCCCCAGAAAAGCCATGGCAAAACCCCTGTGGAGATTTTGCCAAGAAAACCCCAAGAACAAGTAATAACAACAATAATATCATCATGGCGGGGGGGGGGGGGGCGGCGGCGGCAGTGGCAGGACTGGCCTGGGGCCGGTCCAAAGGCCTCGGGGGGGTGCATCCGGCCCCTGGGGCTTAGGTTGCCTACCCCTGGTATAGAGAAATTGGAACAGGTTCAGAGAAGAGCAACAAGGATGATATGGAGATGGTATGGAGATCAAAACATATGAGGAAAGGCTGAAGGAGCTGGACATGTTCAGCTTGGGGAAGAGAAGATTGAAGGGTGACATGATTGCACTCTTTAAATACCCCAAAGGCTGTTACAGAGGGGAAAGGCAGGGCTGTTCTCTGCCACTCCAGAGGGTAGGACCAGATCTAATGGTTTGAAATTGAAGTAGAGTAGATTTCAATTAAACATTACAAGGAAGATTTTGATAGAAAAAGTGTTTCAGCAATGGAATCAATTGCCTAAAGAGGTGGTAGTGTGACCTTCTCTAGATGTCTTCTGAAAGAGGCTGGACATCTACCTGCTGGGGGTGCTTTAGCTTGCAATCCTGCAGTGAGAGGTGGATTGGACTCAATGGCCCATGAGACCCTTTCCAACTCTAGGATTCTATGGCTCTATGATTATACCTATGGACATAGTTGGTGCACCTGTTAAAATTTGTAATGGGCACTGTAAGCTAGTAGCGTCTCTATTGACAGAAATAGATCCAGGAACATCCAAAACTACATACCTTATCTTTCAGGGGGGAAAATGCAACCCTGTACACAGTAAAGAAGACAATTCCTAGAATTGGAACTGCCCATCCATAAAACCCCTGTCTTACCAGGCTATAACTTCAGCCTATTCTCCTTCAATAGTGCACAGTATGAATAAATGGCCATTAAGTCCCATGAATATCCTGTGAATATTGTGGGACTGTTTTCAAGCAACGTCACACCATTATCCTGGCATTATCCTGTGAATAAAATGGCAAAATTATGCCGCTTTTCATTCACAGGAAAATCCCGTGAATGAAAAGTGGCACAATTTTGCTGCTTTATTCATGAGATAGTGCCAGGATAATGCCAACGTCATGTGAAAACAATCCCATTCTTGCAGGATATTCATGGATTTAAGAGCTATTTATTCACAGGATGTGGGTGCTTGCTCCCGTGTGATAAACTCAACAGTTACTAAGAAGGTCATCTGTACTAGTGACCTATGCCAGCTCTCTCCTGAAATGACCTAAACCCAGACTGGCATAGGTGTATGTTCCACTGATTCAGTTGTGTAAATGCCACTGATTACTGGTCCAAATTACTAGGACCAGTAACTGAATTTAAGCTCTAGGCTCTTCTAAAACTAAGGCCTGAAATGCGTGGGCCAAAAGAAGCAGCTTCCAGCTGCTTGGGAATGTTACTAATATACTGTTCTCATTGCTGCCCAATAGCCTCCCTGATCTAACTGATTTAGGTGTCATAGGGATGAAGCAGACAGCCAGGAAGGAGTGACCTCTGGCTGCTCCAGCCATGATCAGGCTGCGACTGGGCTGGGATGGCAGTGACCACATGGTCTGCTCCCAAAGTGGCCCACTGCTTGCGGTCCCAAGCTGCACCAGCCAGGAGATTTAAACTGACTCCTTTTTGTGGTGACTTCAGGTTCTGTTTTGTGGCATCGGAGTGGCTTCCAGCCAGTTTGGGAGGGTGCATCATGAAAAAACACCACACTTTGGGAGTTTGACGTTTACATGACTCATGCCCCCAAAGCAACTGGAAGCTGCTCCGATGCTGCGAAATAGAGCCCAAAGCCACTACAAAAAGGAATTGGTTTAAACTAACTCCTGACCAGCACAGCTTGAGACTGCAAGCAGTGGGCCACTTTGGGAGTGGGCCGTGCAGTCACTATGGTCCCATCTCAATCCTTCCTGGCCATCTGCTTCGCCCCATGACACCTAAATCAGGTCACAGAGGCTTTTGGGCAGCAATGAGAACAGTATATTAGTAACATTCTCAGTTTGTCTCTTTGTCCCACAGTACAAGGAATCATAGGACCTTATCACACGCGGGGCTCAAAGCGGCAAGAAAGCGATATAAGAATCAATCCAGAACTATACCGATAGAAACCCCACAATACGGAAATGGCTATCAGACGCAACTAGCATCATCGCGCAATTAACGAAAGTGCGATGAAGCGCCCCCCGGGAACCATATTTGCTGTTCACACACAAGTGAGAAGATCCCGTACAGAACCCAGCAAGGATGTTCTTGCACATGTGCAGAAACAGGACAGCCGTGGCTGTCACTTACCGTGGCTGTCAAACACACCCCTTCCCAAGTCGGCTGTCCCCCAAACCCCTTCCCAAGCCAGCACAGGGTCCGCGCTCCGAGGAGAAGTCCTCAGAGAGGCGCCTCTCTGAGGACTTCTCCTTGGAGCCCAGGCCCCGCGCAGGCTTGGGAAGGGGTGTGTGTGTGTGTATGTAACAGCCGGCTGTCACACACACACACACACACCTTCCCAAGCCTTGCGCTCCATGGGAAAACGTCCCCAGAGAGGGACCTCTCTGGGGATGTCTTCCCTGGAGCGGAGGACCTGCGCGGGCCTTGCGCTCTATGGGAAAACGTCCCCAGAGAGGTCCCTGCGCAGGCTTGGGAAGGGGTGTGTGTGTGTATGTGACAGCCGGCTGTCACACACACATACCCCTTCCCAAGCCTTGCGCTCCATGGGAAAACGTCCCCAGAGAGGTCCCTCTCTGGGGACGTTTTCCCATGGAGCGCAAGGCCCGCGTGGGTCCTCCGCTCCATGGAAGACGTCCCCAGAGAGGTCCCTTTCTGGGGACGTTTTCCCATGGAGTGCAAGGCTTGGGAAGGTGTGTGTGTGTGTGACAGCCGGCTGTCACACACACACACACACACACACACACACACACACACACACCTTCCCAAGCCTGCGCGGGGCCTGGGCTCCGAGGAGAAGCCTCAGAGAGGCGCCTCTCTGAGGACTTCTGCTCAGAGAGTGGACCCTGTGCCGGCTTGGGAAGGTGTGTGTGTGTGTGTGTGTGTGTGTGTGTGTGTGATAGCTGGCTGTCACACACACCCCTTCCCAAGCCTGCGCGGGGCCTGGGCTCCAGGATACGTATCTGGTGTTCAGACATACGGCGAAAGCGCAATGATTGCGCTATCATTCCGGTCGCGCAATTGCAATTCCCCAAGAAACCGGCATTCAAAAGAACGGGGATGATGCCGCATTGGGACGGGGTTGTGACGGGGTTCTGTGCGACGTCGTGTGAACACATGGAAAAATAAAGTGCAATAGGACGAGATTTAGTGTGGATTCTGTCTGCTTTAGACCCCGTGTGATAACGTCCATAGCCTGAGCCAAAGCAGAAGGATTTCCTGATAACCATGATGGAAGATCTATGAATCTGTTCCCCAACCCCAGTCTGCTCTGATCTGCCTAACCCAGGACAAGCAAAGTGAAATACTTTTGCACACACCACTTAAATTGTAGAATAAAAATGGTAAGTACTGTAGCAAATTCTAAGGATTAGAAAAAATCACGGATGATAGATAAATCAACTTAATGGAATCTGCTTGTTCCAAAAAGCATATGTTGTAAGTACCAGATGTTGGAGAATGAACAAAATGGCAATACCATCATCTTTACACCCTGACTGAGGAAAGCTTCTGGAGATAGTTAAATCTGTGTACTTAGAACCTGAATGCTGGACTAATCTGAGCTTGGTTTAATCCAGCAAGGAGGTTCCAACATTTTAAACCCTGCAATATCTTTCAGTACCTCAGTACTTGAAAACAATTTAATTGTTGTTGGGTTTTTTTAAAAAATAAATAAATTAAAATTATAAAAAATTTAATTGATTGATTTATATGAAAATTGAAGGGCTGGGCAAACATTGATGCAAACCTAAAAGCACCAATGATTCCTTTTCTATAATAATGCACCAATTTTACAAAAGCAAATTGAAAATCTCAGGTTCTTGAGGATTTAGTACTACAACACATGAATCCTTTGATTAATACTGTTGCCAGAGTGCGATGCAGAAGAGTTGACTAGAATCAAACTGCTCTCCCAACATTTGTTTGGAACTATCAAAGGGACAGTGCTAGTCAGATATGTCATATCCCATGGTTTGTGTTGTGTACTGTACCAAAACAGTGTGCCACAATATCCAGTGCGCTAAACACAAACTGCTTCTGTCTATTCCTGTCACACAGCTTTTGTATGTGGAACTGAATTCAAAAGGACAATTCAGTTGCAGGATCTTTTTGGCACATGGATTGAACTAGTTTTATCAAGCTGCATAGCTTCAAAGAGATAGAAACCTGTGAAAGAGGGGAATAAAAAAGTGATGAGAGAAACAGCTGATGTAGTTATAGTTCAAATCTACTTACTGTGTATTATCATGCATTTATTGCATAGTTCTTAGAATGCTATCCATGGATTTGCAATGTGGACGGCTTCCACTGGAAATGATCCACTATGCAATATGCTGGAAGATTATCCTGTGAAATGAAACCATCCAGCCTCATCTCACAGTATCATCTTTGAGCAAATTGCATTCTGTTGAAATGTTTTTATATGTATACATCTCTTAGATGCCAAGCATTATGAGAGGATTGACCCCGTATCTTTCCCTACTATGGAATGCTTCAAACTGCTGTCAAAATCAGAAGTATTAATAGCTTAAAAATTAAATGGCACATGCATCATATTCAGATTGAGATCTTGAATCATATATCATCATTAATCAATGGCTGCATTGTTTTCTAGATAATTACAAAAAGTTGTTAGAAAGCACCTGAAAATAGACACACATTTAGTACCTGAGGAGATGGGTCTTGGATTTATCTGGGCCCTGTTTGCTGACTGTGGGAGAAATATGAAAGACAAAGAAACTACCATCTTCTTAGTGGCTCTGCATCTTTCTGGGGTCTTCCATGCTCATTGCCATCCCCTTGGTTGCCTCATCAGCTATCCAACCAGAAGTCAGGTTGGATGGTGTAAGAAGAGGACTTTACAGGTAAATCTAGAGACAGAGGTCTCTTCTCTGGTCCACTTGTGATGCATATAAGTTCTCCATCTGTAATGCTAGCCAGTTGGTTCTAACTTTCCCACTCTTCTTCCCCTAGTTGAGCACGTGGCCCAGAGTGCTGTTGAGGAAAATTTTGTGGATGTTTTTCTCCTTGTTTCCCTCTCTGCTTGTCACAATTTCAATAGCTGGTGATTTGGGTGGTGGTCTAAATTCATTTTGATGAGAGGACCACCTGTGTTGCCATATCTTTAGCTTTGGAGATCCCTCAAGGGATCATAGAGATGATGTTCATAGGGCACTCCAGCTCTGCTGACCCATGCCTTTCCCCAGCAGTTTTGCTAGGATGAGGGGTTTAACTAGCTTGCAGGCAAATCCACTGCCCAATGATGTATGAAGACTCTAATAGCTGTAATTGTGAAATTGTTGCCTTTTAAATACCACGAAGGCTTCATCCACATTGCAGAAATAATCCACGTTGACACCACTTTAACTACCATGGCTCAATGGTATGGAATGCTGGGAACTGAAGTTTTGTGAGATATTTAGCCTTCTCTGTCAGCGAGCTCTAGTGCCACAACAAACTACAGTTCCTAGAATTTCATAGCATTAAGCTATGGAATTTAAAGTGGTGTCAACCTGGATTATTTCTGTATTGTAGATGCAGCCAAAGTTGTTTGGCTACTTCCTTATATATTTCAATCTAGGCTTCTGACTTCACCTATTTGTACAGTTCCCTACAAAACCTGTGCCTGGTCTAATACACTTTTACATCAACAGAACATGGTAAAAATACCCCCCACAATATAACTTTTCTGTTTTTATTTGTCTGGCTCCAACATGGCAACTGCTATTCTGCACAAATCCATAATTTGGAATCGCAGGGACTTCTCATGATTTAGAATTAGCAGTATACTATTTAATTAAAAGACAAATCTTCACAAGTGTGGACATATGTAGTTGTAACTACATATTTATATTATACAGTTGAAATAAACTTTAAAATGCCATTTAACACAATAGCATGTTTTGAATAGCAATACTTAGAAGAACAGAACATACCATTCTTATCACTATCAGTATACATGGTACTACATGCCCACGTATTTAACTCCAGACATATTTGGAGCAGAACATTCAATGTAACATCTCTAGCAAGCCTGAGCATATTCTATGCTTTAGCTTTTCTGACGTTCTCCCTACATGAACTGGCTATTGGTTTTAATTCTTCTTTGATGGTTTACCCCTTTTTTCATTTCTTGTACATGTCCCTTTTGAGTCTTAGCTCAGTTGAAAGTTCTTTAGGCATCCATCCTGGTTTCTTTAGACACCTCTCATTTTTTCTTCCTCATTGAAACTGTTTAAAATCGTGCCTTCAATATTTCACTTTTAAATAACCCTTCTCTCTCTGTTAATATTCCTGACCATGTGATCACCCCCAGTATTTCCCTAAATTTACAAAAATCAGGTTTCTTAAAGTCTAGAATGTGTGTCTGTGTATGATTGGCTTCTCTTTTCTACTATATAACAAACTCCAGGAGAACATTGCTTCTCCCACTTCCAATCCATTAACCAGATCATCACTATTGATTAGGATCAGATATAGTTGCCTCTTCCATCTTATGGACAATGAAATTGTCTGTGAGGCAAGTGAAGAATTTATTGGACCTTAATTTTTTTGGCAGAGTCTGTCTCCCAACAAATATCAGGATAGTAGAAATCCCCCTTACATCTCTCCTTTCTGAATGTGTGGTCATCTGTTCTAGGAAGGCATCATTCATGTCCTCTGGCTTGGAAATCTTAATAGACCCCCACCACCAGATTTAAAACCCCTTTAAATTTTACCCAGATGCTCTCAACTTGGCTTCCTGCATTGAAGTCATGGATCTTATCACAGGTGTACACATCTTTAATATATAATGCTATTCTACCTCTCTCCCTGTTTGGTCTATTTCTCTGAAATAGGTTATATCCCCCTCTATTAATGTATATACTCATGTATAAGTCTAGAAACTTAGGTGAAAAAATTGACCCCAAAAATCTGAGTCGACTTATCCAGGGGTCAATGTAAGTACTGTATGTTAACTCTTATTTAAAAGAAGGAATCATCCCCTAGTGAAAGAGAAGAGTATAATCTGTCCTGGAAACACCAACCCCCTTTACTCTCTCATCCATTCAGCCTTAAGAGTGAGTTTAGTTCATTGTATATATCTGCTGGAATTTTGTAAGTTCTTTGACATGGTTTTGCTTTGCTTCATCCTTTAGATCAGGGGTAGGCAACCTTTCTCCTTTAAGGGCCGAGGGACTTCAGCTCCCAGAATCCCAGGAGCTGTTGGCCAACATGGGACTATTGGCCAACATGGCTGAGGCTTCTGGGAGCTGAAGTCCCTCGGCCCTTAAAGGGGAAAGGTTGCCTACCCCTGCTTTAGATCCTTTGCTATATGCCCCTAAGTTTTATTCTTGACTCAAAATCCATAATTTTGGCCCCAAAACCTGCCCTCGACTTATACATGAGGTTGACTTATAGCCAAGTATATACGGTAATACATTCCAGTCATGAAAATCATCCTAACAGGTTTGGGTGATGCATGTTATATCATATTTGCACTGGAGTTTGTGGATATATTCTCATTCAGCTGTTTCTCTTTACAGTCTTCTTTTATACCTTTTTGTTCAAGGACTACTGCTCTGAGAACAGAGATGGAATGCCCAGGGAGATTGAAGTATTCTGCAACAGGTTTTTGTGTATTCCTATTCCTAAATATTTTATTTATGTCCATTTATTCTCTGGGGCAGAGACTGCCCTTTCCCCAATGTAGAGTGCTGATGGACATTATTGGCAGAGGATGGCATATATCACAATTAACTGAATTAAATGTTGAATTTCTGTTTTTATTTTGTGGTGTAGGAACCTATCCCTATTCTTTCCATATTATTTCTACCTCTGGTACCAAAGTTTCTGTTAAAGAAGTAATGCCTTGGCATACATATATTTCATTAACTGAGGTGTTCATGTACAACAACTGGGCTTGTCAAAGCAGACTTCCCTACTGCTTCCATGTAAAAGCAACCCCTCTTAACAGCCTGAAAATGCTAGTTAGGTAGTTGGAGAGCCCTGCTGAATGGAGTGAAAACTATGGGGAAGCACCTTCAATGAGCAAAGCCTACTGATAATGGAAGTTGGATCTTGTATTCAAACTAGCATGTGTGAATGCACAAAAACATGCATATTATGTATGTGTTAGGGTAGTTATGTTGCTTTTTCATTACCATTTCATTTCTGTCTTGCCATTATAAGTGTAAATGCATGTTTTAAATTAAATAATTTATATACATAAAATATATTTTATGTCTTTGTTAATTCTTAGTATAATTATTAGTCTGTTGAAGTCATATACTGAGATGCATTAATCCCAGCCTGCATACTTAATGCATCAGCAGAAACTTTAGGAAGATGAGAAGCCCCTTCTGTTTCCTGCAGAGGGTTACAGATGCTTCAAAAGATCACATTCACAAGCTTAGCACGTATATTAGGTTTTAGGCATTTATAGATTTCATTCTTTCAGAACACACACACAGACCCACAGACGCTATTTATGCCTTGAAAAATAATTATGTTGTGGATTTAAAAGAATATTATTAAGCTGAGAGCTATATAAAGATAGAGTAAACCAAAAGGCACTAGATTAATTTCTTAAGGCTTGGCTTGACCAAACATAGTTACCATAGTGAGAGGTATATTTCCATATCTCAGAATTCAAGACATAGCAGCCTGATGGAAACTAATGGAAGACCTCAAGTTAGGGATGATACATTACACTTCAGATGTAAAGTTTCCAGCAATTGTACTGCCTTAATATCAATATTTATTTGCATTATCAGTTGTAATACAGGGTGATTAAAAAAAAATGGTGCAAAACTAAATAAGAAATAGCTTTACTTTTGCACCATTCTTTATGAATCACCCAGTATTAATAGTTGATAACTGAAGATAAATTATGGCATGTGTGTGGGAGACAGACATACATCATTTTTTTAAAAAAAATCATATGGTATTAAAGAACAGCATACTTCTTTAGCATACTGTACCCAGAATATTAACTTGTAGATCAGAGATGGGGATGGGCAAATGTGGTGCTCCAGATGTTTCTGGACTGCAGCTTTCATCAGACGAAGTGACCATAGCCATTGGTGAGAGATTATGGAAGTTGCAGTTCAACTGCAGATTCAGAAAGTCCACAATTGCCTACTCTTATTGTAAATAAGAAACAATGTTGATTTACTTTTTGGTTGATATGTAAAATCTTCTCTTTTCTTTCTGTACTTGTGTTAGATTTATCATAGTAACTAAGCTGATTCTTTTCATTCTTTTTTTAAGTGTTTGCACTGTTTGATCTTGCCTGCATAGTCTTTATAGATATTCAAGTACCTGCTGGTAATGGACATTCACACATATTCACATGGAACTAAAATCTTACTCCCCTAGACCACAAAAATAAATATTTACCCATATGTAAAAAATAGGGTTAGGGAGAAGGTGGAACAAAGGCAGAGCTAACAATTGTGCTGAAAGTTTGAGCTGCTGTTCTCAGGGTTTCAGGATTAGCAATGTGGCAGGGGTACACCTCAGGCTATGCTTTCCCTCTGCGATTTAGGAAGGCAAGTATGAACAGACGCTCTGATCTCCTGTTGACAGTACTGAGTCAAGTGGGACCAGTTGATATCTTTTTATAAATTACTTTTAAACACAAGTAGGTCCCCTAACAATCACAATACTGAAACATAGATAGGATCTGAGAGGTTTGCAAATACTTAATGCAGAAATGTTTCTTTCACCTATGGTATACAGAAGAAAGATTCTGAATTTAATGATTAAAATTAGCACATGCACATTCTCTATGCCCTAGCTATCAATGAAATCTTTTCTATTTTAAATGTTTGCATAGATGGTCTTATTTCTGCATTCAGCACTTGATATAGCTCAGCTAACATTAGCACCACAATTGCAGTATGATCCGTCAGGCAGCTGGCAATACTCTAATGCTTTTGGATAGTGACATAAAAGGAAAAGGGGGATATCTTCTTTCAGTGTGCATGTGTAACTCCAATTAGTGTTAACAGGAGTTACGTGCTCACATTGGGAGGAAAACATATCCCTGAAATATGTAACTATATTTACAATTGGAAAATAAATATACCCTACTGGTACTTCGTATTACTTTTAGTGTAAACATCTGTTCACAGGGGGGTGGGGTAGAGGCACTCTTATCATGTTCTTGCAGTTATTTTATTTAATCAAAATTGCATCATTTTCTTCATATGTAAAATTCTACCTTCAATGTAACTAATATACTTCCAGTTTAAACTATTTGGAAGCAGACATATTTATAATCCTAAGAGTTTTCTGTTATTAATCATTATTTCATATAACAGTGAACAATTTTAAAAGATTAAAAACAGTTTAAAATGGGTTTAAAGCAATTTTAAACCATGTACTGTACTATGAAACAGAACTTCATGACCTAACCACATTGTGATCCCTAGGCTACAAAAACTTTAACAAAGAGGCAAGTTTTAACTTGGCAATAAAATGAAGCCTGTGTTGGTGTCAATCTGACCTCTAAAGGAAGGGTCTTTCTCAGCAGGGCAGCCAAAGCAGAGGAGGCCCTCTCACCATTGTGGTGGTTGTTGTTGTTGTTGTTGCATGTCTTCAAGTCATTTCCAAGTTATGGTGACCCTAAGGCAAAACTATACTTGGCAAGTTTCTTCAGAGGGGGTTTGCCATTGCCATCTTCTGAGACTGAGAGAGTGTGACTTGGCCAAGATCATCCAGTGGGTTTCCATGGCCAAGTCAGTATCCAAACCCTGGCCTCCCAGCATCCTGGTTCAATGCCAAATCCACTATACCATATTGGTATCTGCCAGTATGACAGTACTGCAGTACTTTGATAAATTACAGTGTGTGAACAGGTGATTCCCATCCAGAAAAACTACAGCTGCAGCACAGAGCTACAGAATGCCAAAGTTGCAATTTCAATGACATGGATGGATACAGAAGTATTTCTGTGCTATGCACCTACTCCTTTAGGAAGAGTGCAAAGGCATCCTGAAGAGGCCACTTAACTCAATTAAGCTAGCAGGACTGTGGGAGCTACTCAGGGTATTGTATAGTGAGTCTGAGAGGCAGGCATCTTGGGAGTAAGCTTGGTGAAATGAGCTCCTGGAGAAAATGTTCATTTTTCTTTGAAAGTAGCAGACTCAGAGATGCTGAAAGAGGAGAAAAGATATGTAGATGAAAACTTCAGAGGTGTGATAATGTTGTATTGACCTTTCAGCTGTCACTTAGAATGAGGATTTAAGGCAAGAAGAATATCATTCTGAAGAAGGCAAATGAACCTTCAGAAAGGTGGTGAACCAATATTTTCCTGTGCTAAGAATACTCCTTTAGGGGAAAAGGTGAGAGGCTCTGAGCAGTGGATGGTTTAGTTATTAGGCTATTGTTCACACCCATCATCCTCACACTAATACTTTACAGAGAACTGTTACAGAAAGGAGTGATTCAGGGAGCCTTTCCCATCTTTGATAAAGCTATCTCTACTAGCTGCTCGTCCTCCCATCCTCACTTCTAAACAAGGATGGATGGATTAGTATATTTTCAGCTCATGATAGTTTTGTGTGTATTTATCCTCAAATCAAATGTATTCCATTTTCATACCAGTCAACTTTGAAAAACATACATGCATACATATTTGTATTTTAATGTTATTTTTAATACATTCTAGTCCAAACTGTACATTTGACATGCTTTTTGAATCAAGAATTTTATCACAAAATTTGGAGCATGTGAAAACTAAAGGATAATTGTATTCCTATACATGTATTAATCTCAGAAGTGCAAATCAGCTCAATTTGTTTATAGACATGGACCAAATAAAGCCTTGAGCATCCCTGTCTCTAAATCCTGCTTTGGGACAGAACATCTTACAGTGGAGAGATAAAAGACTGCAGCAATTACAGAACCATCACGCTAATTTCCCATGCAAGCAAAGTCATGCTCAAAATTTTGAAGAAAAGTCTTCTGCCATATATGGAGTACAAAATCCCTGGGGTGTAAGCAGGCTTCAGGAAAAGAAGAGGCACTAGAGATCACATTGCAAACATATGTTGGATAATGGAGTGCTCCAGGGAACTCTAGAGGAAAATCTGCATGAGCTTTATCAACTGCAGCAAAGCTTTTGACTGCATAGATCAGGGGTAGGCAACCTTTTTGAGCTGGGGGCCAGGTTGCTGTCCCTCAGACAATTGGGGGGCCGAAGCACCAAAAATAAATAAATAAATAAATAAATAAATAAATAAATAAATTTTTTTTAAAAAAATTAAAAATTAAAAAATTAACAAAAATGCATGCACACTCTCTCAGCCCCAGAAAAGCCATGGCAAAATCCCTGTGGAGATTTTGCCAAGAAAACCCCATTATTATTATTATTATTAATCAATATCATCATGGTGGGTGGCGGCAGGGGGCAGCGGGGGGCGGCGGTGGTGGCAGGACTGGCCTGGGGCTGGTCCAAAGGCCTCAGAGGGCCGCATCTGGCCCCCGGGCCTTAGGTTGCTTACCCCTGGCATAGATCATGAAAAGTTATGGCTTGTCTTAGAGCAGGGGTAGGCAACCTTTCCCCTTTAAGGGCCGAGGGACTTCAACTCCCAGAATCCCAGGAGCTATTAGCCAACATGGGACTATTGGCCAACATGGCTGAGGCTTCTGGGAGCTGAAGTCCCTCGGCCCTTAAAGGGGAAAGGTTGCCTACCCCTGTCTTAGAGGAATGGGAATGCCACAACACCCGATTGTTTTGATGCACAACCTATACTCAGGACAAGAGGCTGCCATCAAAACAAAATACAGACAAACAGAATGGTTCCCAATCAGTAAAGGGGTCCAGTAAGGCTGCATACTATCACCCTATTTATTCAACCTATATGCAGAAAATATCATACAAAGAACAGGCTTAGACTCAGAGGCAGGAGGAGTGAAAATAATAGGAAGGAACATTAACAACCTAAAATAAACAGATGAAACACTGCTGCTAGAAGAAACAAAGAAAGATCTGGAGTAATTACTGAGAAAGTTAATGAGGAGAGTGCCAACGTTCGTTTAATGCTGAACATTAAAAAAAACAAAAATAAAGACCATGGAAGAGCTACAAGAATTCACCCTAGACAATGAGAAAATTGAAATAGTAAAAGGATTCCCATACCTTGGTTCAAATGTTGATCAGAATGGAGATTACAGCCATAAAATTAGAATAAGAATAGGAATGAGAAGGGTAGTGATGAAACAGCTGGGCAAGATTACAAAATATAAAGTCATAACTCTGAACACTAAAGTGAGGGTCATCCAAGCCACTGTATTCCCCATCACCATGTATGGATGTGAGAGCTGGGCAATGAAGACAGTGGAAATCAATTCATTTGAGATGTGATGTTGGATGAGGGTACTAAGGATACTGTGGATGACCAAGAAGACAAACAAATGGGTTCTAGAACAGATCAAGCTGGACCTCTCTCTGGAAGCCAAGATGACTTTGCCACATCATGAGGAAAAATGAATAATTAGAAAAGATGATGCTAGGAAAGGTAGAAGGCAGTAGAAAGAGAAGAAGACTGCATACCAGATGGTTAGACTCAATCAAAGAGACCACAGGATCTGAGCAGAGAGGTAGAAGACAGGAAGTCTTGGAGATGTCTCATCCATGGGGTTACCATGAGTTGAAGTTGAGTCAAGGGCAGTTAACAACAACAACAATCTTACAGTGGAGTGAACTAAGGACCTTTTGTGCTTTGTTTGAATAACTGAAATCTCCACTCAATAGTTTGCAAGCATTCTTCTGAAATATTTAAAGAGCCTGGCTTATTTTCTACTCAAGGCCAGTTATGACCTGAAGGGATGGTTGCTAACCAATAAAGGAATGGGATTACAGTAGACAACTCAGTAAAAGCTTCCTCCATGAGCACCAGCTGTGAAAAAGGCAAAATCCATGCAGGGCACTATTAGGTAAATGGTCAAAAATAACACCAGTATCATAATGCTCTTATGTGTTCATGTGCATGCTTGGATCACTGTGTACAGGTCTTACTTCATCATAAAAATGGTTATGCTAAATATAGAAAAGGGACACAAAAGGGCAACTAATATTAAAAGCTGGAGCAACCTCCCTGTAAGGAATGGCAGCAATGTTTGGGGCCTTTAGTTTAGAAAAAAGAGGCAAGATAGAGGTATATAAAATTAAGCATAGTGTGGAGAAGGAGTGGATAGAGTTGAATTTCTCTCTTTCATCATTCTAGAATCACCTATTTAGAAAATTGATTGAGAGGAGCTTTTGGATGCAATTTTTTTTTGTTTACATAGTTCATCATTAATACTTGGACTTTATCATCATAAAATGTGTGAGGGTGATGGCCATTAGCTCATATGGCTATTAAAAAAGGATTGGACAAATCAGTACAGGATGAGGCTATCCATAGCTAGTTCATGCACGCTCTAGTTCAGAAGAGGTAGACCGCTAATACTACTGGCTGAAGAAGAACAATGAGCTATTCATGTTATATTTTGGTTGACGCTTCCCATCAACTTCTGGTTGACCATTATGGTAAGCCCAGTGAATGTGATATGAATGTGATATTCCTCCTGAAGCATCAGAGTGTGGTGGAGTCTCCTTCTTTGGAGATTTTAAAACAGAGGATGGATGGGCACCTGTTGGTAGTGCTCTGACTGTGCATTCCCACATGGAAGGGGATTGGACTGGATGGCCCTTGGGGTCTCTTCCAACTCTCTGATTCTAGGCTCCCAGTGGGACCAAACATCTAGCTCTTCAATCATCTTGTTTACCACCAAGATTTTAGCACCTTTCTTATATTCTTGATACAAAAATGGAAGACAACCTCCATGACAGCGACTCAAGGAGCTGATAAGACAAAGATTGGGGGGGTTGCAGACTGCCAGAAATAGTGCAAATTGAGTCCACTTTTAGGGTTAGGGTTAGGGTTAGGGAATCATGGGAACTGTAGTTTATTGTGGCACCAGAGCTCTCTGACAGAGAAGGCTCAATGTCTCAGGAAAAAAACAACAATTCCCATGATTCCCTAGCACTAACCCTAACCCTAAAAGTGGACTCAATTTGCACTATTTCTGGCAGTCTGCAACCCCCCATTGTTGGGAATGACATCTAAAGGGGAAAGGAACCTTAAGAATTGTCTTTTAAAAAATACATATAAGACAATAATAATAATAATAATAATAATAATAATAATAATAATTTATATACCGCCCAATGGTTGCAGAATGGTACTATTACAAGTGAAAGAAGCGTAAAATATACCATAGTAGCTTCACTCTTGGAATTCTAAAATCCAAACAAAAAACTTAACTGGAACAGAAAAGCCAGTGAGTTGAATAAAAAGAAAATAATAATGGTAGTAGAGGGTGGTTAACAACAGCAAATACTGATAGCACCAACTGAAAGAAGCAAAATTAAGGGTGTAAATGGACATGCTAAACATGAGTCAGTAGAGAGATGTTGCAACTAAAAAAATAATAATGTAATTCTAAGCAACATCAACAGAAACGTCGTGTCCAGACTATGAAAGGATAAGCCTCTAGTATTTAAACTGGATTGCCACAGGAAGAGGAGGGACTTAACTGACTCAGGGCTGTTAAATTTTATTTCTTTTTTACTGGTGTATTTTTAATTGTGTTTTTGTCTCAGACTTTCACTGAAAATTGCTAAAGAGACAAAGACCATCTGCAGGATTAAACGTGAACTACAGAAAGATGTTTTGGAAATATTAAAATACATTTTCCAACCCCCCTCCCCCCCAAAAAAACAACCCACAGAGTATACACTGAGTTGGCAAAATATTTCTACCATATTTCCTGTGAGCAATAATAGCTGAATGGAAATTGCTATCAAAATAAGAGGTATGGTTGCTGCATATTGTGGCTTCCATCAGTTGCTGTGAATTGGCTGACATTTTGTATACAGCTAGGCTATGAAGTAGTACCACATGGCAGTAGCACCATGACACAGCAAGCATCTTACTGTAGCCTTAAAGCATCTATGTCGTATGCCTTCACTGTCACTGAGATAGTTTGGCACCATTCTCATGAATAGTAAAGAGGTAAAATGAGCATAGTGTAGTGGTTTTAGTACTGGACTATGATCCTGGAGACCAGGTTTTGGTTCCCTGCTCAGCTATGAAACCCACTGGGTGACCTGGGGCAAGTCACGTGCTCTCAGCCTCAGGGGAAGGCAATGGCAAACCTCCTCTAAAAAAAAATCTTGCCAAGAAAATAGGGTTGCCATAATTGGAAATGACTTGAATTTTTGTGAGCTGCTTTGGTCTCTGTCTACATAACTCAGCATGCCAGCAAGAAGGATTCCAGTCATGGTGAAAACTCATTATTTTGGTAAATCTAGTAAAGCTTTCACACCCAAGGTATCGACGTGGAAATGTTTTTAGAATTCTGTAATACAGATTTTTTTAAATCACATATATTTGTGTTCTTTTCCCCCCCACTTAGGAACTGGATAACCTGTCTGCAGAGGGAAAAAGATGGGATGTGATTTTATACTAACTGATTTTATTTACATGCTGATCAAATGTGTATACTTGATGCCAGCTGCTATTAGCTCAGAATGAGATATTACAATGTCCAAGATTCACATTCACATTGTCCCCTGGACAAAAACAAAATCATTCAGGACATTTAAAGAAAAATGGCAAGATTGTATGATTTATCGAAATGAATATGTTTTCCAAACACAGCAGTAGAATTACATCCATATTTTGAACGAAGAAAATCTGATAACAGTTTTTAAATACTGTGGTTTTTAGAGCAGGCGAATGCTGTACAGGTTCCTGCCCTTTGCTTCAGGCAAAACCCATCCAAAAAACAAAACGTAAAACCAAACAATAAAAGTAAAAAGGCTATTATTATTATTATTATTATTATTATTATTATTATTATTATTACCCACCTCTTCTCAAGGCTTGAGGTGGAAAGAAAAAGAAAGAGGAAAATGAGAGACAGATTTAGCTTTTAAATTTCTACTGTGAAACTTCAATTGTTGTCTGAGGGCCAGAGCAGATGGGCAGGAAAAAGTGGCTTGACCCTGGGTTTTCTGAAAGCTGATTGAAACCCCGCTGTTCACACAGTCCACTCCCAAGGCAGGTCAAACACCCCCAGGCTGTCTACAGCATGCAGCATCAAGCCATGCTGCATGATTTTTTTTGTCGCCTCCCCACCATGCATGTGCACCATGGCACAAACACACTGCCTGTGACCTCCAATTACCTCTCTCTTCCTGCCCAAATGCCATTCCATTAGATGCCTGCCAGTATGATTGGCCACACAGTCGCACATGCAATGCACCGCCTCTACAGTGCATTGGTGCATCAATGTGCCCAGTGATACATTGGCAAAGCACAATCATGGAACCTCATGATAAATGGCCCCTTCACCCCATGCTCCCCGTTGGACTGTCTGGTTTGTGTATGTTGCAATTACTTCCATTGCATTATTGGCAATTGCCTTTTTGCTTTGCTGCACTCCTGTACTCGTGCCAGGCTGTTTATATGCTGGTGTGACAATGCACAATTTCCACCTTGAGTCAGAGTATCCCAGCTTCTTTTTGCTCTGGTTTTTAGCCCTAGAGGACAGCTTTGTTTCACTTTCCACCCGGTTTCACCTCGTGTGTTATCTAAACACCCCCAGAGAGGTTAGAAGCCACTTTATTTGGCCAGTGAAGACTACCCCTATGAGTAAAAAAATGAAAATGATCCTTAACCATTTCCCCCTCCAGACAGAAAAAATGTAAAAGTCACAATTTCTGTATATGTAATAGTATAATTGTTATTAAAGCTGGATGGTTAGATTTATGTTAAATAAAACTAGGTATAGAAATAACAAAAATCATGTGGTAATTCTGGGGATAGATTCTGAGCACCTCCTTCTTTACTAAGGTAACAAATGTTCTGGTTTCATCACTACTTCTGTTCAGACTACCAAGATGATTAACAAGATCATTGTTTGTATACTGAAGCCTGAGCACAATGTATAAAACATGCAGAATAGTTATTACTTCATCCTTCCAAATGATAGCAAGCTGTTCTGAAATGGATACTCTGTTTTATGTCCTTACTCAGGTTCATATATTGGCCTGAATCCATGGAAATACTAGGACTCTTAATGTTCATGGAGGTCTACTAACCAACAATTGGCATCCAAGGAGAATTCTGTTGGATTCCACATGGCATGAGGATACATGAAATATTAAGGCCCTAGTACTTTCAAGAAAAACCATGTCCTGAACATAGAACATATTCAATGCATATGATATAAAGTGAAGCTTTAACAACTAAACTTTAGGCCTAAGCAGACTGCCAGAAATAGTGCACATTAAATTGAGGCACTGCCCTGGCTCAGTGCTAGGGAATCATGGGAATTGTATTTTTTTCTGAGACACTGAACCTTCTCTGTCAGAGAGCTCTGGTGCCACAATAAATTACAGTTCCCATGATTCCCTAGCACTGAGCCAGGGCAGTGCCTCAATTTAATGTGCACTATTTCTGGCAGTCTGCTTAGGCCCATTGTTTCTTTGCTGTATTAATCACTGGACAAGAGATGTGTAAGATCTTGCTTTTAATGTAAGTTTTAAAGCAATGGCCTACACTCAACATTATGTTAGCAGACACACACAAGTGTAGTAGAGTTCTCTTGCAGTCTTCTACTGCAGTCCTGTACAGAAACCCAAATAAGGTTCCAGAGGGTTTTCCAGTCCTCCAAAGCTAGTTTGGGGGTGCATAGGGGTTTGTGGTGATTCTCAAACTTTAGTCCTCCAGGTGTTTTGGACTTCAGCTCCTAGAAGCCACAGCCAACTTGGCCAACAGCCAGGAATGCTGGGAGATGAAGTCCAAAACATCTGGAGGACCAGGATTTGGGAACCACTGGGTTAGAGGAAGGAAGGAGTAGTGCCCCCATCCCAATTCCATCAGTGGAACCAGTTCCATCAGAGGAACCATATTAAGTGGATCTTGGTTGTCATCTACCATGGTATGTGGGAGCTAGTTAAATGCATGTATATTAGAATGATAGTTTGTTACATGAACAACTAATTTTGATATGCATATTGGAGGTCCTGCAAGAATTCCTGAGCATTCCTTCTATGATCTAAAGAGCAACCTCTATTGCCACTAAACTTTAATTTGACAATGCACCCCACCCACCCCCATCAAACCTCTGGTAGTAAGTAGCCCACTTCTGCATGAAGGTAATGATTATGGATCAGTCTAAATGTGTAGGGCAATCACGTTTGTGTTAAATATTTATTTGCCCTGCACACATATAAAGCAGAACTATAGGATCTATTCTTTACACAGATTGAGCATGTGGGTGAATATAAGAACCACAGCCCTTAGCTTGTTGTGCTCTGTAGCCTTCAGGCACTATTCCTCCAAATAGACTCTAATAATGGAAGTGAGCCAGGCAGAGAGAAAATTGTCAAAACTATGGAGTGCAATGAGGTTAAGAGGGAAGAAAAATGGATTTCATACTCATCCCTCACATACTCCTTTTTCTGCATTTGCCCAAATGCATTATGTACATGAGTAAGACAAGCATATGTCAAATATACATATGACTGCCCCACTTGTCTAACCATAACATTGTGTGAAAATATGCTTGTTCTCCAACATTGTGGCTGCTGTACATTTAGAGTGACAGCTCTCCATATCTACAGATTCTTTATCTGTGAATTCAACTATCTGCAGCTTGTGTATATATATTAATGCACTATATATATATATATATATATATATATATATATTCCAAAATGCAAATCTTGATTTTGTCATTTTATATAAGAGACATCATTATATTATGTCATTTTATTTAATGGGACCTGAGCATCAATGGATTTTGATATCCATGGGGATCCTGGAACCAAACCCCAGAGGGTACCAAGGACCCACTGTACTTAAGTCCCACTGATTTTTGTGATGAGAATCCAAAGGATTATTTTCAAGAACTGGTGAAAGAAAAAAGGAGGGCTGTGAGTTAGGGAGAACATAATCTGAAGCTCAGTAAAACTGAGTGAATGATACTGAAGCTTTGTCTAGAACCACCTCTGGACAATTAATCTTTAGAAAGCATAACTGCATTGAATTGTGACCACCACATGCAATCTAGATAAATATGTTGGAACTAAGGAGTTTATCGCACCCAAAATAAAAGCGACTTACCTCTCCCGGGTTAGAGTCGCTTATGGAATGCAGCCGGGTATTATCACATGGAAAATGTTGCTGATGCCGCTGCCCGACTGCATCCTGCCTAAATTCTGGCTAAAAGCCACGCTCAGCCAGCTGATTTGCACACACAGGAAGCTCCCAGCTTTGCAAACTGGCCAGCTGAGCATGGCTGGGAGCTGGGATTTTGGCAGGATGCAGTCAGGAAGTGGCATTGGTGACATTCTCCTTGCAATAATACCTGGCTGCATCCTGTAAGCAACTCTAACCTGGGAGAGGTACGTTGCTTTTATTTTGGGTGCAATAAACTCCTAAAACATAATAAAAAGAACTAGAAAATGGTTAATTTAGCTATTTGTAGGCACAAAAATATGGTTGGGAAGGGAAGAAAATGAAGAGACTGACACGCTGTTGTAATTTCATGTAAATCAAATGATAAGGTGAAATCCATAACACAACAAATACAGTTTTGATATTGTACAAAAATTAAAGTATTTTAACAGAAATTATAGTGGTTATTGTACAATGTCTGTATTTTCAATACTCTTTCACATCTGAAAAAAGTCCCTTAACAGGAAATAGGAAGATTTTTAAATTTTGTTTTGATTAAAAATTAGATTATGCTGAGCAAAATATACAGTAATATGAGATAATTAAAGTTTATTGCATACTTATAAAATAAAAATAATAAAATATTTTGTAAGATTTTAGCTCTTAAGAAAAATAGAGTTAATGAACATATTACGGTTTGTATTGTCAACAGTATATTGATATATTACTAAAGTATGAAAAAATACGTTTTAGCTGAATCAATACAAAATTGATTATTCATACGACTGGAACCAAAGAGCTGTGACTGATGAAAAACAGCCACTAGTACTGCTCTGAAAATGCTTGTGCATGAGCTCCACACCCTGCTATAACTGATAGATACTACAGACATTTTCATGTTTCTCTTGCCCATCTTGGAATTAAGTTTCACTTTTCTCATGCAGTGCTTTGAGGCAAGCTATAGGACAGTACTTCCCTTTGGATCTAACCAGTAATGTCCCCTGTTTATCTCCTTATGCAATTGAATAATGCAAAAAAAGAGGGGTGATATGAAAATATACAGTGGGCCCTCCACATTTGCTAGGGTTAGGGAGGCAGGGCCCCCATGAAAGTGGGAAAACAGCAAATAAAAAACAACACTATTTTTTTAGCCTGATAGGACAACTCTCTAGGAATCGCTAGGTCCTCCAGTACAACCTCTGGCAAAAGTTGTCCATAGAGTTGCACTGGAGGACCTAGAGATCCCTAGAAAGAATATATTAATCAAATCTACAAATAATCAAAGCTGCAAAAGTCAAAGCTGCAAATGTTGAGGTCCGACTGTAAATACTTGTCCTATGGTTTACATTGCAATCTAGCAGTAATTGTATCCAAAATTGCTCTGATCCACTAATCCATATGTACCTAGAACTCTTACATGAAGCTTTTCTCATTCAGTACAAGTGAAGAAGCAGAACCCATGCAATCCACAGGTGTACAACAGGTCAGTGGAGCAGTAAGTGGTAAGGAGAATATCATGCATATACACTGCTCTCAGGAGCATAAGAATGTTCCCATGATAGAGTGCACTTGCTAAATAAGAAGAAAATCTTAATCTTAATTGTTAGAAATGTAATTTCACATGATAGAACAAGTTAACCCAAAACATGTTGCACCATATATTCATGGTATATTCATAGTAAATAAAAAACAAACATTTATTTACATTATAATAGTATGTGTGTGTATTATACAAACTTAGTAATATATCAATGCTTTATTTTTACAATAGTGTACTTATTAATTCTGCCCATTGGTTGATCACAGTGCAACCTGTAATGTTGCATTGTGGGCTATAATTATTTTATCATAAAGAAACATTTTTCCCCTTTCTTCATTCCCTGTAATATAGATGTGTGTTAAAATACAAAAACTCATCATTAATTTAAAAAATCCCATTCCTTGTGAATGATTAATAAACTATGCTTCAGGGAAGGAACGTCAATTCTTGTGCTTTATGTTTTAAATGTATAAATAAATATTACCACTCCAATCCTATGGCTGTCTTCAGTTCCACTACAATACAAAGTTTTCTTACTAGGCCCTAAATCCAACATTGCACTACCACTGACAAGAAGACTTTCTTCTCTTACTCTCTGCAGCTCTCCAAAAATCTGTTCCATAGGATTTCCTAGGGCCTTTACAGACTGCCAGAAATAATGCAGCTTGAGACCACTTTAACTGTCCTGGCTCAGTGCTAGGGAATCATGGGAACTGTAGTTTATTGTGGCACCAGAGCTATCTGACAGAGAAGGTTCAATGTCTCAGAAAAAACTACAATTCCTATGATTCCCAAGCACTGAGCCAGGACACTTAAAGTGGTCTCCAGCTGCATTATTTCAGGCAGTCTGTAAAGGCCCCTAGTCTCCCAGAGCAGGTTTTTAGAGTACAAAGGGCAGGAGTGGGCAAAGGGCAGGCCATGGGTTACATGTGGCCACCAGAACTGTTTTGTGTTCCCCGGGGCCCACTGTGGTCAAATTATTGACCCCTCAAATTTTCCCCAATACTCTCTAGGTGTTATGGGGACATTTTGTCATCCCCCCAATTCTTTTTAGATCTAGAAGCAAAATGTGTGCTAACCAAGAGCCTTTGGGGGCAAATTGGGGGGTGGGTGGGTTTTTTATGGAGGGGTTAGAGTTGTGGGAGGTGCAACTCTCTAAGTTCTCCATGAGGGCTAATGTGGCCACTTAGCCTCCCAGAGTTGCCCATAGGAGCTACAGGAATAGAGTAGGGTTGTTTCCTCCCATGTCAACTGACAGAGCTGCTTCATCAGCAGGGGTTATCCTTTGGATCCTGGCCATTGTGGTAATCTAGCTGTTGGTAAATTCTATCCTATATCTGTGGGCTCTAGCAGCAAATCTTGGGATGGAACTATTAAGCTTAATGAGATAGCACCACTGGTGGAAAGAATGAACATACTAATTATAAAAGGAATGGAATCACAAAATATCTAACCTAATTTGTGGACATCTGTTTTGTGGAATTTCATCTTATCAGTTTTTATATTCTAAACTCAATTCAAGTGTTTGAGGACAATTCATTGGTACTCTGTTCACTATATATCACCAGTCTATCCTCTACTGTAAATGCAATAGTAAATTAAACTGTTGAGATTATGTTTCATAATCTACTCCTTTTCATTCTCTGGAACATAAGGAGGTTGCTCTTATCTATTTCTGATACCTTTATGTGATTATGATGTTTGCATAAATGAAAAGAGATCCCTTTCCAGAATGAGAAAATCATTGTGAAATCCTGTAAGTTTGATTGTAGCTTATCTTTTCACTGGTTAAAAACCAGCCATGTATTAAAATGTCCTTCAGTTCACATATTGTAGTTTGTCTGGTAAGAAATCTTTATAATAGCATAGCGTGCAGCCTAATAGAGGTAGGCCTATTGTTCAAAAATTCACAGTTTCAAAAATTGCTCAAGTGAAATTTTTGTAGACTCCATATTTATGAAGTAGCAAACTAATGAAGGGCTCATGAGCACCCACAACGATCTACTACCATGGCTGGTATCTTTCCATACATGATTTGTTCTTTTCCATTGAAGTACAGCATATTTATTGGGGACATCTTAGTAGGTGTGCAGCAAGGGCCTGCTGAACCTCTTGGATTTGCTTGATGCACAAGATGAGTGTGTGGATATTTTTGTAAAAACACAAATTCACATTCTCCAGAGCAGTAATTTGCTTTGTATCTTTTGGGTGCAATGATCCAGTCCCATCCAAAAGCTTCAAAATCCACAGTCAGTGGGTACCGACAACATCGAGATTCTGAAGAGTGTTCATCACAGTCAAGACCAAAATCTCTACGTGATCTTTTTGGCGTATCTGTAATCCTGACCTCTAAAAATGGATTCTATGAATAAAGGAAAAGGAATAATACATTTGAAGAAAAACTCAACGTACTGTAGAAAGCTGATTAACATTTAACACAAAAGATTCTCCCCTATTGTTGTGTAGCATTTGCTATAATCATCATGATGTAAACACTCCAACCCAAAATAATACTCTTCTAAAATCACCCGGAGTAATAATTTAGATCTATTTTATTCTTGATTTTCAATCACAGTTATTAAGCCTCAAGTAGCAAAGGCACTTTCATTGGGTGAAGGCCAAGGAAATACATTGTTAATTCTGAACTGGAAGATGTTTTAAGCTTGTGGTTTTTGAGTGGTAGATACCCCCTTCCCTGCTTTGGAATACTATTTTAAAAAAACAAAAACCTCAAAGGTCATTTCAGTAACACTTGTAATACAACACACAGCTGAGAGAATAATTAGTGCTCTCTGTTACATAACTAGACTTCCACCAACAATGGGACTTTCCCTTCTCTTGCTACCCTCTTGGTCTACCAAATCTCCAAAGAGTCCTTGATTATCTAAAGCAGAAATGGGGGGCTGCACAAAGAAGAAAAATCTATTCTGCCAGTGGTGTCTCTTTTACTGGTTGAAGAACACTTTTCTCTCACATCCAAAATACTGAAGGAAAAAAAGAAGAGTGGATAGCAAAAGAAAATACGGAAATATACTAAATGGAAGACTTTAGGTTTTAAAATTCAGACTCTTTTTTGTTCTGAATATAGACCATCTGATGTGAATATAATTAGCCTTTGAGAAGCAACACATCTTCAACCACTGCAGAATTAAGGTGCCTCCAGATGAGACTTTTACTGTGCAACTGCCCTGCCTCATTCAATTTTATAAGGAATCCTGAGCAAGATGTTTCCCAAGTTTCCTCAGTACTTCTTTCCATTAAAAAAAAGTCTGAGATGAAGGGGGGAAAGTGGAATAGCAACACAAGTCTTTTAAAACACTAACACTAGGAGCCATCTGCAAAGAAGCACATGTAGAACATGTGCTCCTTTCAGTAGAGAGTCTTGTTTTAACTGTTGAGTAAATGCCTGGGGAAGGAACTAAAATTAATAAAGGCTATCTGTAGTCATTTTATAGCTTTTTCAAGTTTCTGTCTTCCCTCAAAAGTACCTGGGGCTAGGTTAAAGGACCTGGTAATGTTATGATTTCTGAGTGAATAACACTGGAAGAGAATAAACCAGGGAGATTATTGCATTTATAAATAAGGCGACTTACCTCTTCTGAATTAGGTACGAATACTGGATGCAGCTGGGTATTATTGCATGGATTTTGCCACCGTTGCCACCTCCCAGCTGCATCTATGCAAAACCTCGGCTAGAATCCACCTTCAACTGGCCACCTTTCACTTTTGGGAGCTTCCCAGCTTTACAAATTGGCCAACTGAGGGTGGATTCTAGCCAGGTTTTTGTATGGATGCAGCCGTGAGGCAGAAAGGCAGCAAAATCCATGCAATTATATCCAGCTGAATCCAGTATTCGTCCCTAATTCGGAAGAGGTAAGTCACCTTATTAATGTGATAATTTCCCAGTTGCAAGCTATTAGCCAAGACCCTAAATAGTATTGGCTACATTAAAGCCATATCCTTCTTCTAAAACATGCAGCTACCAATGCTTCATCTGCCATTAGTCCTAATAACAAAGTAATTTGGGGAACAGCCATGTATTCATTTTTCTAGAACAATGGAGAAACTGGCTAGAGAGAATTTTTTCCTGTTTTTTAAATAACAATACCAAAGGCCATCCAGTAAAGCCACCCAATCTTTGGAAAATTCAGGATAGACCACTGACATGGACATTCCCAGCCATCACTGGCCTCTGGTATCGGGGGCAGAATGCCACCCAGGCACTGGGAAACAACAGCAGGAAAAGGCTATTGCAAAGGCTGGATAGGCCTCTGTTGGGAGTGTTTTGCTTGTGTGCTCCTGTGTGGCCAATGGTTGGACTGGATGTCCCTTGTGGTCTTTTCCAACTCTGTGGTTCTAAAATTCTATGTTCTTTGTGTGATGGACATCTGGCTGTTCACAACTGCAAACAGGAGGATGAACTAGAAAGATAGGCCTTTGGTTGAATCCAGCAGGGCCTTTTAATATTCATATTTATTGATAAGGCCCATTTAGATGAGAGTCAGTGTGTCATAGTGATTTGACTGTTGGACTACAACTCTGGAGACCACTGAGTGACCTTGGACAAGTAACATGCTCTCAGCCTCAGGGAAGGCAATGGCAAACCTCCTCTGAACAAAACTTGCCAAGAAAACCCCATGATAGGTTTGCCTTAGGGTTTTCATAAGTTGGAAAAAGTTGAAGGCACACAACAACAACAACAACAACAAATTATTATTATTACTATTGTTATTAGGATATGCTAGATATAGGAAACTGTTGCCTATTCCATCTTAGTTACATAGAAATAGGATATTCTTTTTTTAAAAAAATTATTTAAAAAAATTGATTGGATTTAAAAGCTATAAAATTTTGTCCTAGTAATTCTCAGGTTAACAAACAGTTAATGAGCTGAATATCTTGGCCTCTTTGTGAATTAGATACTGGTATTATCAATGTTATAGATAGGCGAATGCTGTGATTTTGTGCATAATTCTTATTTAAATTGTAATAGGGAGCAAAGGATAATTATTTATTTCTCAATTCTGTTAATTCAAAACAAATTTGTCTGGAAGCAAATCCTGGGAAGTTTACTGCCAAGTAGTAATCCTCATAGTTGCAACCTTAGAAAATGTCTGTTTTTCAAGTACTAAGTAAAAAGAATGTGCTTCTAGGTTTTTACGTAGAACTTACCAAACCATCTTCCCCTGGTCCTGGATAAGTTACAGCAAGATCTCTTCCATTTTCATTCAGAGCTTTAATTTCAATGCCCAAGTTGGATTCAGGTTGTTTGAGCCAATTTTGCAGCACAGACTTCACATCAATGCTTTGCCAAATACCAGTGCCTGGGTTCATGTCAAGTTTCAAAGATCGAATTGCAGTAGAAGTTGCACCATCTTTCATGGGTCTGATGAGTCTCAGGATCTGCACGAATACTGTGGTAGGCCTTTGGACTTGTCTTAAGTATATCCACAACTGGGCCTTTACTACTTTATTATATTGTATTTTAGAGCTAAATTTAAAAAAGCAACATTTGGGTTTTCCTTCCATTGGCATAGGAAAATCAGCTATAAATGAATGGATAGAAAATATTACATGTTTGCAAACATCCAGAAACATTTGAACAATAAAACATAACAAATGAGATTTCTAAATGTATCCTAAGATTTCTTAGAAATGACTTATAATTTTCAATAGAGACACTCACCCCAAACAAGTCGAACAACCTATATCGCATACCATTTTATTGGTACATCCTGTCCACTATATCATACTTTGTTTCACCATTTTAATCAATATCCAATCCCTCCTTGTTCACAATTAAGCTACACTATGCCCTTTTGCCCTCTGCACTGATGTATGGCAAATTTTTATAGCCAGTCTCCATGTGTGCAATTTGGGTGTGACCAGTATTTCACAGACATCTGTACCACATATGAATAAGTATGCTTCATGGGAGAACCAGCATGGTGTGGAGAGCAAGCACAGTATAGTATATTGAGTGATGGACTACAAAAACTCTGGAGATCAGGGTTCACTGCCCCGTTCGAGCATAAAAATCCACTGGGTGACCTTGGGCAAATCACACTCTTTCAGTCTCAGAGGATGGCAATGGCAAAATCCCTCTGAAGAAACTGGCAAAGAACTCCCTATGTTGGGTTCATCTTAGGGTCGCCATAAGTCAAAAATGACTTGGAGCATACAACAGCAACAACAAAATGGGGTGATGGTGGAAGGGGTCCACATATAATAAATAAATAATAAGGAACTCATGCAGAAATCGGTATAAGGATATCTTGTATCTTAGTGTGCACTGTTAATTCATATGTGCCATACCATGAATAATGTTATTTCTCTAGTGTTTTAGAATAGAGCCAGACACATTTTAACATTTAAAGCTGCACTTTTGCAATAGATTTTAGCCTTAAGTACATTTTTCATTTCTTGTACTTTACATTTTTATTCTGCTTTTTCACCAGTCTAAATCAGCTCACAATACTCATAAACACAGAAATTCTACTAGTAGCTTACAATTTACAAATCAGAGTCATAAAACATGGGCAGGTGGTAGGGAAAACAAAGAGTTAAACTTAGAATTTTGAAAGAATGAACCGGAAAAAGCATCTAATTTCAAATGTTTAAGGCATTACAGATTTCAGTACTGAAAATACCAGCCTTGGAGCAGATGCACTGAAATCTTATGGTTGCTAATAGGAATAATTAGGTAAACTGAGGACTGCAAAGAAACTGAAAATGTTTTGACAGTTTATTCTGTATTTCCTTATTGTAATCTAGTGCTTTATGTTGATAGCTTGTTTCAGACCCTTATATTGATTTCTGTCAAAAACTACAGATTAAAATTAAGTAATTATGTTTGCCATTAAGAAGGATACAAATTGTAAAGGAATACACACAGGGAATCTTTAGAAGTCTGTATAGATAGACTAGCTGACCAGCTGCACAAATCACTCTCTGAAATAAACTCCCCTGCCCCATCAAAATCACCAGGGATATTGAACACACTGTACAAATGTACTCGGCCTGAAATATGACATGTAACAACTTACTAGGCCAGCTCCTAAAATGTATTTATAAAAAGAGAAAGGATGGCATCCACACATTTAATTTCTGTGATTTAGTGATACATTAATGATTTTATCATACAAACAGGTGTGAATTGGTCATAATAGAAATCAGATGGCCTTTTTAATGTTAATAACTTTATTTTAATGTCTTGATTTTTAATTTGCCATCTCAGGCCTAGCATGAGAGCAGAAATTGCAGTATATAGGAAAACTAATTTAAGCATAAAGTTATATAACGTGTTAGATACTTATCAACTCTCAAGATTTGTAATGTAACATAGTAGTATGACATCTTGATATATTCTAACATACAAGCGCTCACAATGAACTCCTGTGTGAGTGAGTAGCTTTTCTCAAAGATTGCAAGTGATTTCCACTTTCATCCCTTTATCTGCAAATACTTTCTCCCTAACTGGGGTAAGTTCATAGATGGCTGTAGACAGGGAAGGTGCATATGATTCTATCCACATGAGAGTGCTCATACTAAAAGACACTTTTGCACTGCAGCAATAATATTTTAAGTCAAATGCATATTCAAATCCAAATCCTATATTCACATCTTAGAATTAGTTTCCATTAAAATCAGTGGGGTTAACTTCTGAGTAAGCATGCTTAGGGTTGTATTTCAAAATGCCTAGAAGTGTTTGCTTTTTTAAGAGCAAAATTCTTCTGAACATTTATAACCAGACTTATGTTACTGTACACAGGTAAAATAAATTCCAGGGAGGCTGCTCCAGCAAAACCAACAAAAAATTCTGCTGAAGTGAGCTGCAGACTGCAAAAGCTCATGCCAAACAAAATGTGTTGGTCTTTAGGGTAAAATAATAGGATCATCCCTTATACTATAGTATTGAGAGGTACCCCAATGGATATCTAGTATAACCCCTGCTGGGGCAGGAATCCATGGCTAAAGCTGTAGCACCATCAGATTTTTGTTGACTATACTATTGCTGCCAAGAGCAAATCTAAGTCACGACTTTCAGTTTTACATTATTTCATCATCACTCTAAGTGTTATTCTAAAAACAGCTGCCATATTGAAATACTTTAGATAATGAAGCACATAAGATAGTATAATATTATCTGTGCAAAAGATACTTGATACAAGCCATGGCAGATGCTTAGCACCAAGAAGATAACTAAGAATCTGCTCATTCAGTAAATACCTTCATTCCTTCATAGCACAACTAATAGAGCTGGCAAGTATGCATTAACATTATTAATACTAAAAATAGAGTACTGCTGGCAGTTAATGAGCATTTATGGTAGTATGTGCTAGTTTCATGATTTGTTTGTTTAAAATATACAGGTTGCATTCTTTGATAATTGTCAACAAGTCTAGGGTAATAGAACTGAGTAGTGATGATGTGAAAATGTTTGCACATTTTCCCATTAAGTTTAGCAGTTTGTGGAAATGTAAGAGGGCATGCACATTTTCCAAAGAGGGGGGTATACGGGCTGCTTTCTGGACCAAATCTCGCTATTTTGCCACATTTGCTCTACAGCAGGGGTAGGCAACCTAAGGCCCAGGGGCCGGATGCGGCCCCCCGAGGCCTTTGGACTGGCCCCAGACCGGTCCTGCTGCCACCACCGCCACCTCCATGATGATATTGATTATTGTTATTATTACTGGTTCTTGGGGTTTTCTTGGCAAAATCTCCACAGGGGGTTTGCCATGGCTTTTCTGGGGCTGAGGGAGTGTGCATGCATATTTTTTAATTTAAAAAAATAATAATAATTTTTTTGGGGGGTGCTTCGCCCCCCCCCAATTGTCTGAGGGACAGCAACCCGGCCCCCGGCTCAAAAAGGTTGTCTACCCCTGATCTACAGAGAATGCCACTGCATAGCATAGCAAAATCAGGACATTGTCTCTCCATACTTAATTGCTCTGAATACAATGTATGTTTGAATATGCATTCCACAGTACTTTCGGATACAACTAAGCTGGATTGTGGCTTCAGGATGAGACCACTGTGACTTTTTTACTTTCGCTAACATTGCCATGTGATCTAATCTAATTGGCTTTGTGGCTCTGTGATGTCATCACATGGCTTATATTATCTTGGATAGGCTGGACTGAAGGAGAAACAAGAATCCTCCTTAAAGTTAAAAACAAGATGCCAAAGCAACAGGAAATCAGGGAAACCATAAGAAAAAGCATTAACAGGTTCAAAACTGGAGACTGGGAAGTTCCTTTTTCATACTTTTCACAGCTCAAATCTCTTTATATTGAAAATGTAGTATATGAGTAAAGTGGAGTTAAATATTTTAACATTGTCAGTTATATTCCCTTCCTCCTTCTCCCCATTTTCAGGAAATCCTCAAAAATAGGCATCTTTAGAAGGACTGCTGGTGTAAACTGACACATTTTGGGGGGGGGGGGGGTATATTTTCTCATACATCTGCACAAATGCTTTGATAAAAGTATTGAAATAGTGGTGTTGATTAACTGTTGTATTTATACACCTGTAACAACCAGCAAGGAAAATTCATGGGAATTCTTCTCGTGTGCATTATATTATATATTATAACTATACACAAATGCATGCATGTGCACACATAAAAACTTGTATACACAAATGAAAAATACTGCAATTCATTTTCTTGAAAATTTAATTTTCTCCTTTCCTGTAGCATGCTATCGAAGGCAATTTTTAAAGAACAGTCAAAAGAGGTTGTTGCTCTTTAACACAAAGACCAGAGTTTATCAGGAGAATAGTAAAGTAATAAAGTAATAGAGTACTTACACTCAGTTGGCATTGTAATAATAGTTTCAGTTGTTGCATGATAATCATCATCTTCCAAAGAACCATCACTGCTGTCATCTCTCTGGACATCATATTGATCAATCAGTTCTTGTACTGGAGGAGCTCTCGGTAAAAGTTGCCGTATAGCATCCCGACTAATGTTAGGTGCTTGTTCCAGACGCAGTTTACTGAGGATTTGAATTTTTATCGCTTCTATTCTTGAAGATTTTGTACTTTGTCTCCATGTACATGCATTGCACAGTCCATCTTTTTCTATATTATCATTTGCCTGGTTACTTTCATTTGGATCCACTGGACCAGGTATGATTAGCATGAGAAGATAAATATAAATATAGCTTTTAAAGTTTTGCATTGTCTCACATTCACTGGAATCCTTTTCCTTCTTTTCTTTTTCTCCTTTCTTTAGTTCTTTTTCTAATCTTTCAGTACTCTGTGAATCACTGAAGGCAAATGCAATCTGAGACAACTCACCACTCTGGTGAATCTTGTATATTCCAAGAGGGCTTTTTATATTCCAACCCTTCATTAGCTTGTGTCGTCAAAAGTGGTGATTGGCTGTTAAACCAACAATGAATCTAGCTGTCAGATTTTAAAGCCATGTCCGTCATAGGTTGCTGGACCTTATTTTGTTACTGCCAAGGCTAAGCTGATTTTCTCTTCACATGCTGAAATATTTCCAAGGAATATGGCCAGCCGTATCAACAGATAGTATTACCATTCTTAAATGTGAATCAGCTGCTTCTTTTATTATGAATCAATCTATATATCCCTATCACATCCAAAAAGGGTAGCCAATAATTGAAACATAAAACATTTACACTTTTGGAAGGCATTTACTGTCAAAGAAAAATTCTTCCTAAATTGTATATTTTGTGCTATTGATTAAAAAATAATGAAAGGGGCTTTGCTCAGTATTGCACGTGAATATTAATCACACTACAGAAGTAAAAAAAAGATTATTGTTTAGAATCAGTGCAAAAATATTTAATCATATTTGCTTTGTGAGACATCACATTCCTAAACATATTGACTATTCACAAATCCTTGAGAACAGTGTGGACTAGCTATTAGATGTTCAAGGGATACATTACTGACTTAACCCCAAAAGAGGTTATTTCTTGGACAGGCAAGATATTCTATGCAGCACACTCTTGCATCTCTGGATAGGGTATAGTGGCAAAATTCAGCTCTCCAGGTATTATTAGACAATGGATGAATATACACTGTAAAAATAATGCAGTTAGACACCACTGTAACTGCTATGGCTGCACCCTACAGAATATGGGGATTTGTTGTTTTGTGAGCACCAGTATTCTCTGGCAGAGGAGGCTAAAGACCTTGTAAAACTACAGATCCCAGGATTCCATAGGATGGAGCTACAACACTTAACATGGGGCCAAACTGTATTATTTCTACTATGTAGATGCACCCTACAACTGACAGCATCCCTCACTATTGGCCTGCTTTGGCCAATCTGATGATATTGGTAGATTATAGGGATGCAGGCCTGCTCCTAAATCAGGGTAAGGAGATCCAGAAGAAATAATGGGGTGGGAGTGCCATTGCATCTGTCACTTGAGACTGTTATATCAGTATGCTTAGTGATGGAGCCAGCCATGGCAAAAGAGCAAGTACTACTAAGAGCTGGAAAAGGCAGAGGTTCACACTTTCCCAATGCATGTCTGACTTTTTATAATGAAAAATGGCATAGTATCCTGGAAGTATACCAAGGAGGTTGGGGAGGTGAAACTTTGCTAAGAGAGTCCAAATCCTTCCTATAGGTCAGAAGTGGGCAAATGTGTTTTTGGAATGCAGTTCCCATAAGACTTCACCATTGATTATGGTTGTTAAGGCTGGTGGCATGCAGACCAAAAACAGCTGGAGTGCCGTAGGACTCCTCCTCCTGTAGGTGACAGCTGAGTGGGGTGAAGTGAAAAGGGGCAGGGCATCATCAAGATTCATCTCTTTATAAGACAGGCAATGGCAGGAATGCTCAAGATGAAAACATTTTTTTGTGCTATGCAAAACTGCTATGCTAACTGGTGACTCAGCTTGCAAAGCTTGTGCTGGCAGCTTCAAAGAAGGTTGCATCCTTTACCACCCACCTCCAGTAAAGAAACATATCATGATTATGTGATGAAGCCATTTAGTAGATTGTTGCCTTGCAAAAGAAAAGTCATTTGACTGACTACCAGCTTCCACTGGATAAAACTCTACTAAAATTTTATATTTTAAAAATGTTTTCAGGACAGGACAATAAGCTAGGAAATATTCGCATGATGCCAAGGCAAGCGATAAATGTTCCCATTCTTGCTACTATGTGGTGTGATGCAGAATTAAACCTCCAATGCAGAATGAGAAGACAAGATCATCACCGAATTAAAGTGAGCAACTGATTCCCCCTCACAATGAGAAAAAATTTCACCTATTTCACCTATAGCTAGGCATGAGAGAGGCTGTGTGACCTCTAAAGCCAATCCATTCACCCAGATTATTTCAGAAGTGAAAGGAGGGCTCTCTCCACTGAAAAGATCAGTGACCGGTCTTGGGGAATGTGTGCCACAGCACAGTTACTTTTCAGTCACCAATGGGTTTTTTATTGCCTGTCATTTAAGGCCCTTTGTCCCTGATCCCCACATGGCCAAGAAGGGGAGCACCTTCTGCCTTCCATGAGATCCCTCCAGACAACCGTAACTGACAACTGAAGTATCATCTGAGTCAATATGTAGGCTGGGACTTTAACATTGTCACTTTTCTTCTTCTGGATGATTTTTAACATCTTTGCCTGATGAAAAAGCCAGTGAAGCGCTGGAAGTTTGAACAATATATTTTGTGCATTTTGGTTGGCCAATAAAGGTATTGGTGTTTTGAGGATTTTGGATTTTGTTGTATGTAGCACAGGTTGCTATCAGGGACATCACTAGGGGTGCAGACCATACCAGGTGATGCCCTAAAAGGGGATGACACCACTGCTTCCCAAGCATCTACCTTTTGGCAGAAATGGACTATTGCATTCACCCGTGTTCCTTTACAATGATGAAATGATGGTGTAAATAGGGCGAGGCTGAATGGGAGGAAAAAGGAAAGCCCATAATTTTTTTTTAAAAACAATTAAAAAATTAAAAAATAATATATTTTTAATTCTTTTAAAGTTTTGTTTAAAAACATCACATTTTACCAAATTTTAACTTTAACCACATGAAATATGTAAATTCATTTAGGCTGTGTGCATGATATTGTAATGTAAAGGTATACAGTTGGTCCTCCGTTCTCATGGACTTGAAGTCCATGGTTTTGCATATTTAAGGAGGGCCGACCTCCATTTAAATCAATGGGCTGTGCCCCCGTGGGCACACCTCCACGCATGCCCATGGGGTCATGCCCTATTTTCAAATCTCCATTTTTGTGGGGGGTGGGTCCAGAACGGATCCCCTGTGAAAACGGAGGGCCAACTGTAATTACAATTTTGCTAGTTGTTTACTATTACCATTACATTCACTGATATATGGTAATAACGATTTATAAGTAACAATACAAAAAACATTACTAAGGATTCTGTACGGTGTAGTATGGGAGGAGGTCAATGGGGAGGGTGACACCATGGACTGGGTGATGCCAATTCTAATGACTCTGCTGGTTCCTGATTTTGCTTAAGGGATGGAGGTGTGTGTTTTTGTCAGTGGTGTCCCTGGGGTTGGTGTCACCCAGTGCAGTAACTCATGGTGTCACCCCCCAATTGACCACCTCCCATACTACATCATACAGAATCCTTAGTAATGCTTTTTTGCACTAATGTTACTCTTCAATCATAATTCCCATATACCACTGAATGTAATGCTAATAGTTGTGACATAAACAACTAGTAAAATTAAAATTATACCTTCAAATTATAACATCATACACATAACCTAAATGTATTTACATATACATAGTGAACATTTGATTAAAATATGATGTTTTTCAAGAAAAAATTAAAAGAATATTTTTTTAAAAAATTAAAAAAAAATTAAAATTTTGAAATTTGAAATTTTAATTTTTAAAAAAATTCTGGGGACTCTTCTTTCTCCTCCACTGAGCTTCAACCCCACTTCCACCATCTCTTAAAACATTTTAAGGAAAGCAGGTGAACGCCACAGCCCGTTTCTGCTAAAAAGTAGATGTTTGAGAGCAGTGGTGTCACCTCCCTTTAGGGTGTCACCTGGTCCAGTTCACACCCCCACACCCCTAGTGATGCCACTAGTTTTTGTGGGGAAAAATTATGCTGGTAGGACATACATCATCCTCACACCCTAGTTTCTGTCCCCAGTCCCTATTCTGAATCCAGAACCACTTACTCCCAATGCTTGCCATTGCTTGGTGAAGGCTCATGTGCTTGCACACTATTTTGATGCTGGAGTCTGTGTTAACTCTTTAGATGGAGCAAGCTTGTTTTCTTCTGCTCCAGAGACTAGCAATGACTTCAAACTACAGGAAAAGAGATTTAAACATGGAAGAAGGAGGAGTGAATATAGAGGAAGGAACATCAACAATTCTAGATATGTGGATGACACCATATTACTAGCAGAAAATATCACAGATTTAGAATAATTACTAAGGAAGGTTCAAGAGAAAGAGCAAAAGGCCAGCTTAATGATCAGCATAAAGAAAACAAAAATAATAACCATGGAAGAAATGCATAAATTCAACCTAGACAATGAAGAAATTGAAATAGTTAAAGAGTTCCCATACCTAGGTTCAAATATTGATCAGGATGGTGATTGCAGCAAAAAAAAAAAAAAAAAAAAAAAAAAAAGACTAGGGAGTTTATCACATGGGGGAAATCCCGTGCGGAAACGGGGCTTTAAATTGGAAAAAAACCCGCAAAAATTGTTAGATTTTCAGACAACGTTGCTGTTAAAATGGAGTTAAAATGAGGTTAATCCGAATGGAAACTCATCAAAAACGGCTTCTTTTTACTTTCGGAAAATCCCGAAAGTAAAAAGAAGCAGTTTCTGACCACTTTCCATTCGGGTTAATCCCATTTTAACAGCAATGTGTGTGAAAATCTACCCACTTTTGTGGATTTCCCCCACCTTTTTCTGCACAGGATTTCCCCCGTGTGATAAACTCCTAGGAATGGGAAGGACAGCTATGCAAAAAAAAAAAAAAAAATAGATGAGAGGCAAAAGCAAAGACATACAACTGAGCACCAAAGTCAGAATTATCCAAGCCATAGTATTCCCTGTCAGCAGGTATGAATGTGAGAATTGAACAGTGAAGAAAATGGATAGGAAAAGAATCAACTCATTTGAGCTGTGGTGCTGGAGAAGAGTGCTGAGGATACCGTGGACAGCCAAAAAGACAAACAAATAGGTCCTGGAACAGATCAAAACAGAACTCACTGTGGAAGCCAAGATGGTGAAACTGAGGCTGTTGTACTTTATCATGAGAAGGCATGACTCACTCAAGAAGACAATAATGCTAGCAAAGGTGGAAGGCAATAGAAAGAGAGGAAGACCACACACCAGATGGCTAGACTCAATTAGGGAGGTCACAGGTATGGATCTACAAGACTTAAGCAGAGCAGTGAAGGACAGGGAATCTTGGAGAGATCTCATCCACAAGGTCACAGTGAGTTAGGGCCGACTCAAGAGCAGTTACCAACAACAACAACAAGGCTTTCATTCCATTTCTTTATTTTCCCTATCCTATTTCCCCTTGAGCCTTCTGGTGTGCCTATATGCCGATATATCCATATATCTCTTAATAGACAGTATGATGCATAAATGCTAGGTCTGTTAGTGACCATGTGCTCTGAAGTGCTAAAAGTGCTATTCACCTGCAACAACCCATTGGCTGCCAAATATTGAGAGCTAAACAGAAATGTCAGATATTAGTATGACTTTCTTGTAAATTTCATAATGGCTATCTTATTAGCCACCAGTAGGAAAGAGACCGTTGAGCTAAACAGATTGTTTCTCCAACTTAACAGAATAGTTGTGCCATTTAAATATGTGGTTGTGATACATGCAGAGATTCAGGAGAAAGTGAATTAATTTCCAAATATCACAGTAGTCTTGTCAAAACTAAACTTTAGCCATTGCACTGCAACCCTTAGTGAGTTTTCAGTAACAGCAATGCAAAGTCCCATCTTTGCATCATTTGTTTATACATACATATACTACTTCTGTGCATATATGTCTAATTAATTCCAAAAGATATTGAGAATTGTGGAAGGATTAAAAGGCTAATATGTTTCATTCAAAGTCCCTTAGATGAGTTAAGGTATAAACAATAATTTGCTCCTTATATAAATCATTGTGTGCCACATGTTAAGCTGGAGAAAATATTTATGAGTTATGCAATATTCAAAAACAAGATTTACGATGGAAACAACTGCACAAGCATTAACTACCATTGTAATAAAATGCAGGAACAAAATGTGATTGTTTGTATCATATTTTCTGGAAACATTCCATTTCTAGTCAACTTTCTGATGCCAACTAATGTCTATTGGTCAAGTCATGTCCACACCACATCACTTCATCTTTTGTTCACTTTTGCAGATGTGACTCCAGTTCCAAAGTTATGTGTGCTAATATTACTGCAGTAGTACCCTGAAAAGGTCATAGGAAATAAGCTATTAACACTGTTGTTGTGTGCCTTCAAGTCATTTCTGACTTATGGAGACCCTAAGGTGAATCTCTCATGGGGTTTTCTTGATAAGATTTGATAGGTGATTTGCCATTGCCATCCCCTGAGGTTGAGAGTGCATGACTTGCCCAAGTCCACCTAGTGGGTTTCATAGCTGAGTAGAGAATTGAACCCTGGTCTCCAGTATCATAGTCCAACACTCAGACCACTATGCCACATTGGCTCTCAGCTTGTCCAGAATTGTCCATTGTAATACATTAATGCCAGATATAAACTGCATTTTTGCTGATGTAGATGATGAGTGGCTGACACACAATAAGAAAGATGCCTCAGTGAAATCACTTGAATCTTGTCTGCCTTGCTGTCCATATGGCATCTTTACGAAAGGACATTACATCCCATTGTGGAATAGGGACAATTCATGTCACATTGTATTGCCCTTCCTAGTTATATACCCTTCTGTTTTACCACTTCAGTTGAAACCATTGAAGGTTGCTAATCAAAGGAAGCAATTTTACTTGGCTACTACAGTGACAGTTTTATTTTAATCTCTCAGTGTCACCTGGCACTTGCTGAAAGAGTTGTGTAAACTATCTACCTTCAGAACATAGCCCACTTCAACTGGGCCACTTGGAATCATGTATCAATTTTAGTAGCAATTATGCAATTTCCTATTCCTAGGCCTCATGTTTTTCTATTCATATCGCTGCAGAATCAACCTATAAGTTGGAAGGGTACCCCAAGGTTGACTATTAAAATTGACAAACTATGTATTTTTTTGCAAACTTTTCTTTTCTTTTTTTCTTTGCAAACTACATATCATGTAGAGCTCATGGGTTCTACTCTTGCTGGCTGGGTCTGCAGCAACCAACATTCCTTTTCAGTTATCTTCTGTTAAACTCCTGCATTCCTGTCTGTCCCTGGCTTTCAATCCACCATAAGCATCTGAAGAAGTAGACTAAAGTCTACAAAAGCTCATGCTACAAACATCTTTTTTCCAGTTAGTCTCAAAGTTGCTACAAAATCTCTCTCTATATTAATCCTACAGACTAACATAGCTATATCTTTAAATTCTACCAAGGTTGATTAGTCAGCTCTGGCTCTTTAGTAGAAAACTGGTCAGGATTGCTTTAAGATACAATATGGACCATCATTTCAATATGATGGTGGTGGGATGACACCTAGCTCCCATAGTAACTGTAACCATGGTGCCTCTTTTTGAAGCTGCCATGATTGCACAATTGTTGTAGCTACATATCTATTCCCACTTGGATGTGTTGGCCCTTCTTACACAATTTGAGCAGGTCTTCGATCTGTCCTCTTGCAGTTGCTCTATCCTGAATCAGTCATGATGGCCATTTCCTCTAAACCCATTCATTTTCCTCCTGCCCAGTTGCTTTTCATGGCAAAAGAGGGATTGGGAGGGATAAGTAGTTTCTTCCTTCTTTAGAAGAAAGTGATTCCTCTGAACCAAATACCTCCTCCTGTCAACAAGTGGCCCAAGAGTAGTATGCATGTGTATATCTTTTTGTGCTGAGACAGAGAAGCCAGACACCATATTATGGGTTAAATGGGATGACCATAACTTTAATGCACATACAGCAATTACAAATCAGCTATAATCATAACTAAAATCTGCCTTGGCTAGACAATATGTAGTCAAAGTAAGGTAGAGGGGACACAGAGTTTCTAGACCAGCAAATGCGTATGCAGGATATCAATCTGTGGAGATCTGGTAAAGCTCTGGCAGGACTTGCCATGACAGCCAATCTGTCCACTGGAGGCAAGGTCACTGGCATCTAGTCCATGTAGTCACCCCAGGGCTTCCCTCCCTTCCCAGTTTAACTCATTTGTGATTCTCCCTCTTATCTTTCATATCCACCACAGGAAGGGCCAGCCCAAGTTGGCACTACCTCACCTCCTCAGATGTGGCCCAACAAATATGCAGGCCTATATATCGGTCTGTCCAAAATCTCATAAAATCTCACAGCATTTGTAATCCCATGAGATGTCCCCTAACATCTGGTGTGAGAATCACACCAAATCTCATTTTGGCATCAGCACAGTGAGACTTGGTTCCAGCCCTGCTCCAAGCAGCTACTTGGAGTATTCTGAACTGATGGTGCCAGCCATAAGGGGCTTGGCAAAACACCATCTGTGACAGCTTGGGTGAGAAGAGGATCAAAATAAACCTCCCTTTCTGGAAAATAAGGAGTCCACCATTTTCTGTACACTTGGCACTATTTTTTTTTATACAAGATCAATTTTTCAACCCCAAGTAGAAATAAATGAGAATATGAGTTATTTCCAACACTGCTAGAATAATTGTAAGAACTGGCATTTTTCTGCTAGAGATTGTGCAGCAGTGAGCAGAAGTACTAACATAAGCAACACATAACATTAAATACCTGTAGTGAGTTGGGTAGTATTATGGCTCAACTTAGCAAAGTAGCTTATAGAATCTCTTGTGGAACGTGGAACGTGAACTTGTTTAACTACTTATTTAATTCATTTACATTAATGTTAGAAGTGCAAAAAATGTAATTAATTTTTTTCTTCTAAATTGACATTTAAAGTTAAATGCCTGCACTAAAAGTCTTAAAAGAAATAAGCTGAAAAAATGCAATCCATGATTTTATCCTCTGCCCTTAGAAATAACTACCTAAATTTCTGATAACCCCACTTCTTATCCAGCATGCAAAACTCTCTACTCTTACTTTCCCTTCCTCCTTCCCATTTATTCTTGCCTTCCACTGAGGCAAATGAGAAACGTATATGTAGTGACTTATGCAGGACCCAAGGCAGATTCTAGCAGGCAATAATAATTAACTGGATCTATGATATCGTTTAAATCATCATCTAAGAAATTATCACATGAAGCTAAAAAGTGGATTTTTAACAGAATAAAAGCATTTTTGCCTGGTACTTATTGCATGGCATTGTGTTCATCCTGCTGCTGCCATGCATTCAGCTTATTACTGTTGTGCACCTTTTTATTGTTGGGTAAAACCCATCAATAGGCCCTCAATCGTGCTGCTACTCCATGACTGCCTTGGTGTGGTAGGTCTTTTCCAGGGCTGATCTGCTTCCCAAGTAGTCATGTAGTACAAACAGGCAGTGTTTCTGCTCCTCTCCTCCTCCCCTTCCCAGCAATCGCAGCTGCCAACATTTTCCCCAAGCTGACTGTTGATGCTGTTTGGAAGGTGTTGGCAACCAAGATCACTTGTCCCCCCACTTCCTTTCTTTCCCCAGCCCCCCACTTTCTGATCTGTCTTCGCACCTAATTTTGCTTCCCTCATCCCACTTCCTGATCTATCTTCCTTGCACCACCACTGCATAATCTCGCTTCACTTGCCCCACCACCTGATCTGTCTTTCCCCTTGGTCTCAGCACTTAATCTCACTTCCCATGCCCCATGCTGCCTCATCTATTTTCCCCACATCACCCCGCTGCCTGGTCTGTCTTCCCCATGACCCCTGCTGCCTGATCTGTCTTCCCCCATGCTCCTACACCATCAGATAGGGCAATGACAAGAAGGAAGTGGAAGCAGGGCAGTGCAGATACTGGTGCACCATATAGTATTGAAATGGAGGTGCAATAAAGAGTGCTTCAATATCAATATGTTCCCATGTGCTCCAAAAATGTGGCTGCTGTGGTATAGAACCCTTATGTGATAATCTCCTTAAACTCAGTGGAGAAAAAACCTTTTTTGGACAAAAATGTTTATTTATTATTTATCCTTATACCCCATCTTTCTTCCAATGAGCTCATGCATGGCTCTTCTCTTCCTCCCTTATTAATCTTCACAACAACAGTGTGTAGTGAATCAAGCTGAATGATAAGAGAGTGGTCCAGGTCACCCAGTGAGTATCATGATTCTTGAATCTGACTTCCCAATCCCAAGTCCAACACTTTAATCACATTTTTGTTTTACACCAAATAAGTACATTTTAAAATCAAATTCATAGTCATCTCTTTTATCGTTTTAATAATTCCTGCTATTTCATTCCAATTTTGGGTAACGAAAATTAACCAAACCTTAACAGGCTCATACAAATGCATCTGAGTGAATATTTACTACAGCTTGGTAAATTGAAAGCAATCTTGCATTTGTGCAATAAAATTTGGACAATTTGGGGTATTTGAATAGATTTATCTTTAAGACTACTGCCAAAATCCAGCTGCTAGTACTACTATATCTATGGAATTATATAGGTCTTGCCTATCTACACTAGCTCAGTCTAACAATTAGACTCAGGAGAAATATTATTCTATAACATAAAGGAGAAAGTTGTCTGAAGCTCTGTTCTTATGTTACCACTTTGCACAGATTTCAAGTGTTTCTGCAACTTTCTAGTGTCTTCCAGGTTTTATAGCTAAAAAGCAATGGACTTTATCACACAGGGGGAATCCTGTGCAGAAACAGGGGTTTAAATGGGGGGGGGGGGACGGGACGCAAAAGCGACTAGATTTTCAGACAACGTCGCTTTTAAACTGTGCTTAACCCAAATAGAAATAGTCAAAACCCGCTTCTTTTTACTTTTGGAAAATCCTGAAAGTAAAAAGAAGTGGCTTTTGACTACTTTCCGTTCAGGTTAAACACAGTTTAACATCGATGTGTATGAAAACCTACCTGCTTTTGCAGTTTCCCCCCCACCTTTTAAATCCCGTTTCTGCATGGGATTTCCCCTGTGTGATAAGGTACAATGTTTGGTTATAATATGAATCATCTATTATTCTTAGATATGGGATGGGGATGGGGAAGGATCAGTTACAGAGATTTTAACCTCAAAAGCCTGTCACAGTTTGCTCTGCTGGAACTACTCTTTGAGTAAGTGGTTCAGATTTTATGACATAGGCCTCATCTACACTGCAGAAATAGTGTAGTTTGACACCACTTTAGCTGTCATGGCTCCATCCTATGGAATTAGGGTTGCCATAATTCTCTTCCACAAAACCAGGATAAAATGTAGGACATTCAAGAAAAATGGAGGATACGACCAGCTAAAAGCCAAAAACATTAATATATATATTTTTAAAAAGCATTAATATAAATTCATGCTTAAAATGGAGGACATTTTGACATTCTTCCTGAACAAAAGGTTGGGATGTTGGTTTGTGTGTTGGACTAGGACTCTGGAGACCAGGGTTCAATTCCCTGTCTATTGGGTGGCCTGGGCAAGTCACATTCTCTCAGCCTCAGTGGCAGGCAATGGCAAACCCTCCATGGCCAAGTACTGTGTAAATTTCTTACCTGGCACAGAAGGACAATAAGGATGATGAGAGGGATGGAGAACAAAATCTGTGAAGAAAGCTTGAAGGACTTGGGCATGTTCAGCCTGGCTCTTTCTGGAGCTCAACCAGTTGATTGAAGCCCCACGCAGCTGTGGGAGGAAGGCCTTCCCTCCCTGGATGCCTTTGGGGGGGTTGCTTGGCCAAACAGAACAGCCGTGCCAAGGAGGCCTTGCCCTGGATCTCTTTGGGGCTTGCTGGGCCAGGGGCAGAGAGGCCTTGCCCTTGCTGGGACATGATCCCAAAACCAGGTGGGACATCCCAAAGACCCCTAAAAACTGGGAATGTCCCGGCAAAAATTGGGATATGGCAACCCTATATGGAATCCTTGGATTTATGGTTTGTTGTGGAACAGAAATCTCTGACAGAGAAGGCTAAATATCTCACAAAACTATATATCACAGGAGTCCATAGCATTGAGCCATAGCAATTAACGATGTCAAACTGTATTAAATCTATAGTGGAGATGCAGCCTCAAACATTGTAATTTTTAGGACCTGAGTGACTAATAAAAGGCAAGACGTATTTTTGTAATATCCAGGAGAAGTAGGCCTTGGATAAAGAACTGACTTAGCAACGTAAGGGGGAGGGGCCTCCGGAATACCATCTCTCATTTAATTCATTAATAATTTAATTCTGGATTCACAAAATATTAATACTTTTAATGACCAACCAAAATGCCTCATGCAAGTTTTTGAAAGCTATAGATATAATGAGTTTACTATAAATGGGATTAGCATTTGGATTTAGGTCCCCTGCTATAAGTCAGAACACTATATGCGATATGCATAACATTGGACAGTATGAAATTCCTCAGAAATGGTGCTTTGGGAGAACAGATAGGTATGTGCAGCAGCAAACTGCATCACTCTCTGAATTCTAGCCTTGGATTTCAACATTTATCTCCACATTCTGCCCCACACCACCCCTAAATGTTTACCTTCACTGTGGTGTTTTAAAAAAAATAAAAGTATAACAACCTGCATTTTTTGTATTTTGTCTTAATACTTAATATTTCATTTCCTACATAAAGCCTATTAAACTGCTGAGTTGTATACTGAAAGTGTTCACATACTGACCTCTGCTGGAATGTTTGAGGCCCAAAATATTACTTTTTTAAAACGTGAGTTCCCTCCTGAATTGTGAAAACATAAGCCACTTGAAATATTTTTTGACTGAAATCTTCAGAAAAAAAGTATTTCTCCGAATAAACATGAGTTTTTAAAATTTCTAGAACCCCACTGTTTTTTCAGCCTTTTGCAATTCATATTTTGATGTAAAAAATGTGTAGCATTAATAATAAAGTTGACCTCTTGTCTCTGCTCATACAAACTTGCCACTACACTTTAATTGCTTGCCACAATCCTGATCTGAATTGGCCTAGATATGGATTGGGACCACTGTACTCAAATATCCCCTCAGGGATATTTTCCCAAAATCTTCTGCCACTAGTGGGAGCATCAAAGAAGAAAAAGACTAACACCAACAAAACTTTTTTTTAACCACCCAGGTGAAGTGGTTATTAGGGCCACAAATACTTCTTTATGGGTTTGTTTGTTTTTTAAACATCCTAAGCTCCCTACTACATGTTTAACACATCACAAGTTGATTTTCAGTCATTCAAGATCTGGCAATCTACACATTATCAGCGTGGCCATAGCTTTGACTGGACATTATGTTCATCTCCACATTTTCCTCTCCATCAATCCTCAAGCCATATTATATTGTTTCCTTTCCTTTTCTTTCCTCCAAGCATGATTTTAAGAAGATACAAAACACAAAAGTCAGATATCTGCAGAATTCACTGAAAAACAATACTTGATGCATTTTGTTGGTTAAATCTACATTTAATCCTTTATCTTTTAAATGTACATTTGGGTGTATAAACTCTCTATCTAAAATAATGTATAGGCATACAGAGTCTATAGAATAAAGTAATTCCAAGGGCTCTGAATGGTTATGAACTACTCTACATGTAAACTTTACGCAAACTATTGCTCATTTAAAAGATAAAGGATTCATGTGGCCAAAGGTTACCTTCATTGAGCACAGCCATTCATTACAGTTTCCTAATTCCTGTTCCTTTTTAGAAGTAAATGAACCTTTTAAATAAATCACTATAATTTAAATAAGAGGAAAATGTGCATCTTAAAATACATACTGTAGAAGTAATACAGTTTGATATCACATTAAGTATTGTATCCTATAGAATCCTGGGATTTGTAGCTTTACAAGCTCTTCAGCCTATTCTGCCATAGAGTGCTGGTGCCTGACAAGACTACAAATCCGAGGGTTCTGTAGGATGGAGCCTTGGCAATTACAGTGGTATCAAACTGCATTATTTCGACAGTGTAGATGCACCCTTAGAAAAATGGGGTAGCAAACAGGAAGACAACCTCCAGGGCTACAACCAGACATGGATGAATGATAGACAAATGTGTGAGGAAGGTATGGGGCAGGCACCCCAAACAACTCTCAGTATAGGAAAGCTAAAGCAAGAACAATCACTCTAGTCACAGGATCAAAACTGAAATGCAAAAAGTTACATTGTAATTTTGGTAATACTGTACAGTTGTCCCTCCCATTTTGTGGGGGATCCTTTCTGGACCACCCCCAGTGAAAATGATGGCTCACAAGTATTCAGGCCCTATTGAAAATAATGGTACATGTGCACATGGTGCATGTACAGGGCTGCATGCAGGTGCGTGTGCCATTTTAACCATAGTCGCTTGTTCCTCCCACAAAGAGCGAGACCGCGGACTTGAAGTCTGCAAATGGGGAGGGACAACTGTATAGTGATTGTATAAATCCTCACATGTTTGATGGAACAAGGGACACATATTAAAAAACTCAACAACCCATTAGAAATGGTTGATCAAACAATGAGTTCATACTGTATTGCAACTAAATAGTTAGCCCTCCATTTTCATGGGGGATCCGTTCTGGACCCCCCCTGCAAAAATGGAGATTCACTAATATTCAAGCCCCATAGGCTTCAATGGGGCGCACCCCCATGGTGTGCACCTGCAGGGGCACACCCATTGATTTTAACAGAGGTCACCCCTTCATGAATATGCAAAACTTCGGACCTCAAGTTCGCAAGAATGGAGGGGTGACTGTACTGTCTTTATGGTGGAAAGGAGGGGCAACCTGAAGACTCTCCTCTCCCTTTTCTTCAACTATCTTAAATCACCCTTTCCATCATACTTGTCTCTGCCTGCTACTACATAAATGTCAACACCCCATTCCTCCTCCCCACTCATCCCATGACTGCCCCAACATAAAACAATTAAAATCAAAGATATGCAGGCAATGCCCCCATAAACAAGGAGCTCTTACTGTCATCTCCAATAAAGACCAGCTATCAACCCCAAATACCTAGTCAACTAATAACACACAGTGAACTGGCTATTGTTGTTGTTAACTGCTCTCAAGCTGACACCGACTCATGATGACCCCGTAGATGAGACATCTCCAAGACCCCCTCTCCTCCACAACTCTTCTTAGGTCCTGTAAATTCAAACCTATGGCCTCCCTAATTGAGTCTAGCCGTCTAGCATCCAGTCTTCTTTCTCTACTGCCCTCTATCTTTCCTAGCATTATTATCTTTCCCAGTGAGTCATGCCTTCTCATAATGTGGCCAAAATAGGATAGCCTCAATTTGATCACCTTGGCTTCCAGGGAGATTTCAGGCCTGATCTGTTGAAGGACCCATTTGTTTGTCTTTTTGGCTGTCCATGGTATCCTCAGCAATCTTCTCCAGCACTACATCTCAAATGAGTTGATTTTCTTCTTATCCACTTTCTTCACTGTCCAGCTCTCACATCCATACATGGTGATGGGGAATACAATGGATTGGACAAGTCCAACTTCAGTGTTCAGTTGTATATCTTTACTCTTTAGGATCTTGCCTAGTTCTTTCATGACTGCCCTTCCTATTCCTAGTCTTCTTCTGATTTCAGGCTGTGGTACAATATAAACAGTTCCAGGGGGTCTTGCTCAGTGTAACAGTTACCTACAGATGCACACACATGCATACACACACACATGGACCCTTTCCTCTCTCATCCTTGTCATAGGTACTTAGTCAAAAGGTTTACTCCAACTTTCATCAGATTCTAGCACTCTATCAAACACTATGAACTAGACTCTTTTTAGAAAGAGATGAAATCTAGGAGAAATTATATCAACTGCCCAAGTCCTCCCCCACCTCCAACACACACTGCTTTTCCAGGCCAAACCTCTCAAAGTGCTTTATAGTAAAAGAAAATTTGGTTTAGTAAAATATAGTAGAAACCACAAAAGAGGACATCAGGAAAACTAAAAGTCTGAATGAAGAGTCATATTCCAGAGGACAACCAGAACAGAAAAAGTAAAGTTTTAAGTGTTTGAGAATTTACTGTTCCCATCAGCCATTAGAAGCAGACCATACAAAAACTAAGACCATACACACAAATGCAACCCTTTGGGGGCTAGGAACCACTAGAAACCATAAGTCTCCAAGGGGATGATTGTGTGAAACTCTAAAATATCTTCTATGATTTGTGTGAGAATCTACAATGTCTTCCATTTTCTTCAATTTTCATTTGACTAAAATACAAAATTGTGTGTTTGGCCTACATTGTGCCTCAGCTCAGTTATAAACATGGAACCTCACTGCTGTCATGGCAACAATGATATTGTGACTGGGTTGGTAATAACTGTAGAGACTTTGGGAACAAAAGTCTTGGACGCTTTAGTCCTACCTCCATTAGCTTCATCAGTTCATCTAAGAAATTAGACAAGCTGAATCCCCAATGTGTCTTGTGAACCTAACACAAGGTATGTGAGGCACCATGAGGCTCAATCTAAGGCATCTTTTGTCAGGGCCTTATCCCTTCCTCCTGCAGCATAGAGGCAGCTCCTGAGTAACTGATGTTAGTTGTTCAATTGTGTTATTCTAATAAGTGGCAGAATATGTCACTTACGTCAGCCCTGCCAAATGAGATAAGGGCCCCTGTTGTCTCAACTCGCCTTTACAGTCTAAACAACTTGTTAACGAATGTAAGTGCTCCAACATGGTTGACTAGCTGTGTCAGTTGGTCAACTTCTCAGTTGTTATGATGGTTAGTTACAGGGACTAACTACCTTCAGAGATTATACAGTGGTGGATCTGCTTTCCTAAATTGGAATACATATGATCAGTTCTTCACTTAGGAGTTAATATCCCTGTTAATGTGATCTGATTATTTAGCCATTACTCTTAAACATATATAACCTCATCCTAAAATGCCCTGAAGCTTGCCATTGTGTCACAATGGCAATATGAACAATGTTTGCCTGGGAAACCTTTCGTGCATAAGTAAGAAATGACAGTCAGATACAGATACTGTTGACAAGAGGTGATCAAAAGACAGAACTGAATTATCAGTGACAAAATAACGTGGAAAATAATTGAAGAAAAGCTCTTATTTAAGGTATAGTTTAAAAAACAACCACAGACTTGTTATTTGTTTTGTTTATTTATACCAAAAATAATATTATATCTTTAATTTTTAAATATGTTAGTCACTAACAAACATCCAGTTGTGAGTTTTCAGCAGGAGACTGATACATGTAAAATAGGGGTAGAATCAGCATAAATTATAAATTACTAGTTATATTTCCATTAATGTGCTATTTTCAGGGATGTTTAGCTTCTATATTCTCAAGGGCCAATTTATTCTCTCTAGGGCCTATGATTCTTCCTGAGGGAACAACTCTAGAAGCTTGAACAGCACAGTCCCATCTCAGATTATCTGTTTTTAGAAATGGCATCATGATTCCATCCCCATACCAAGTAAGTGCTTTGTCCTGCTATCTGCTCGGTTTGAGCGACTATATTTGATCGCTAGGATTCTGTTGAGGTAATGTTGTTCAATAGTTTGTTTTCTCGATCTAACTGGGTGGGCTCAGAGGTGATGTTGGAGTACTGTTTACTTGTTGTGCTGGTATGCTTAGACATCCATGCTGAAATCATTCCATCAGGAGTGACTCAGGACTTCATGTTCTCCATAATAACCATGGGTTTATCCCAAGCGGTATCTGGCTTGACTCATGCTGCAGGTCACAGTCTGGACCCCATTTTCTGTACTGAATAATGATGCTGGAGTGGATGATGATGTTAGAATGGAGAAACATTATCCAGTTTCATTGTCATGAGCAGTTTTTCATGGGCAAATTCCCTGGTGGTATTTATATTTGATGGAACTTGGAGCCTCTGCAGGAAAAGATAACCAGTTAAAATGGTCCTCTTCAGCAGCCTAATGTAGAATGATTTCCAAAGGCCTCTTGAGGTTTTCCTGTTGTTTTGGCAAGTGGGGGACAGAGGCAGGACTGAGGGTGTTACTTAAAGCCAATGTGAATAGATAACCATATGAATGTTGGTGGATGTTGTTGGAAAGTAGTGCGATGCTGGTTGGGAACCAGAAAGGAGATGTGATGAATTGGCCAAGAGAGCCTTAGGAGGCTGGGGTGTTAACTAGTGTTATAATGTGTGTAGTGTGCCAGGAAACCATTGTCTCTGTTCAACACACTTTTGACAGGCTGGAATTATGTGGATGTTTTCCAATTCTGTTGTTTTTCTTTCCAATTTTCCTTTGCAGTTTGTCTTGTTTTTTATTCAAGGATGACAACCTGTTTTTGTGTGTTCCCATCCTCATCACACAAATTCCCATTTGTGTTATCTCCATTTCTCCTTTGGTGCAGAGACTGCACTGTTTGCCCAATGTAGAGTGCTGAACATTGTTGACACAGGATGGTATTCATCACATTTGAGAATGAGCAAGTGAAATTCCTTTTATATTGTGGGTGATGTGATTAGGTCTTGTGATTACATTTCCTGAGTAGCTTTAGGCAACATCCTCCCTCACGTCTTTGTCTCCAAATGACCATAATTAAAACTCAACTTGTCACCTCATCATCATAGCCACAGATTTTATATTTCTGTCACTATTCACACACTCAACCTTCTTAAATAGGTCTGTTCCTAGACACTTCATGAACCTGAGGAAGTAGGTTCAAGTCTACAAAAGCTTATGCTACCAGCTTCTTTCAGTTACCATTTTCCCCCAGCGTATAAGACGACTGGGCGTATAAGACGACCCCCAACTTTTCCAGCTAAAATATAGAGTTTGGGATATACTTGCCATATAAGACGACCCCTCTTCCAACACACACCAAATAATAATTTTAAAAACATCAGATTTGATTTCAATATGGTAATTTTAATTCAAATGCTTATGACATGCAGGTACTTAGCAGGAAAACTGTCACTTATAAACACAACAAACTACAGCTCCCATGTTCCTTAGCATTTATTTCTGCAGTGTGTTTTGAACCTTACTTTTTAAAAAATAGTCCAGATTTAAATGCTGCTTTAAAACTTATTTCCATCTCCCATCTATGAGATGGTTGGGGGAAAATGAGAAAGTGTTGGGGAGAAGGACTGCCAATATACCAGGTGATGCATTCTGGGGTATGTACAATTTGCGGCCAAGTAAGTGACCCTGGGCATGTCACACACTCTCAGCCTTAGAGGATGTTAATGACAACCCCCTTTTGAAGAAACATGCCCAGAAAACCCCATGATAAGGTTGCCTTAGGGTTGCCATAAGTCGGAAAGGACTTGAAGACATACAAGAACAACAAAAAAGTCTGCAACTGTTTCATAGGTAGTGCATGGGAATAGGAGCCAGCATGGTGTAGTGCAATGGTCGGCAAGATCTACTTACTTGGGGCCGGTCACTGGTCCCCAGGTCTTCTGCCGGGCCGGGGGGGGGGGGGGGGGAAATGGCGGCGGTTTAAAAGTTGTCTTATACGCTGGAAAATACGGTAGTCTAAAAATGCTACAAGATCTCTTTGCATACAAAATGCACAAGCAGAGGATCATGAGGAGAGCCTTCCTGTTTTTCAGGATCAGCCATCTGTTCCACATGTTTCCTCCAATCCCTCTGTTGGCCAGAGTCATCTGGTCAAATATGACACAACAATACAAACTGTATTTTTTTTAATCGTTTGGTGGCCTTGTCAGCTGTGGTTCTAGTTTCTTTTTCTCCGGTTGCAGGGTCACTCCTGAGTTACATTTGCTCTTCCCAGATCCTTTGGTGAAGTGATTCCTCAAAGGTTTGCAACCTCTTCATCTTCTCTTACCTTTGAGACCTTCTGTGTGGTCCTTTTCAGTTGTACTTTCTCAACTAATGAAAAGTGCTTTTGGATGAATGAGAGTATCTTTTGAACAGGTGCTGACAACTGACCTCTGGCTTTGATCTATTATAACAGCCTTTCTGGTGGCAATTATGTCCACTAGGCAAGTGAACTCACCGTTCATCATCTCATATTACACAGAGATAAAGGTAGCCTTGCATCTAGATACTTCTTTTCTTTCTAAGGTGGTATCTACTTTCCACATACATAAGGAAGTCATATTTCTTGTGCAGTATCCTTCAATGACCTACATTCCTTGGATGCTAGACAGGCTCTTGCCTTTTATATCTCAAGAAATGCAGAAACATTTTGTTGCATATGCTGGTCTGCACAAAAGTTCTGCTACGTTAGAATCTATATGCATGGTTCTGTCATGATATGATGATATTAAGGAATAAAGATATGAGGGCATGGTGATATGGTGAAATAATGCTATACAGGATGTGGGCTATTGAGAAGGGGATATTAATTATGGTAAATCCAAACCTGGGAAACAAATGGGAGGGACAGATGAAGGTGGAAAGGAGTTGTAGTTTATGACCCCAATCTTCCTGCCATAGATTGGAGCTGTGAAACAGGGATTACTTTCTTCCTGAAGGGAGATTTAAAGATAACACAGGAGGGGAAAGAAAGAAACATGAAGGGCCCTTTGATCTGGATCAAAGAGAAGCGATAGAGTTGGGAAAGGGGAATGGAGGATGGGAACGTATTTCTGACGGTCTGAGGGGGACTTTCTTTAGTTCTAACACTGAACCTGGGACAGGCAACATTCTGTCTCAATATCCAGAATAAATTTTTAGGTTTCTACTACACTATGATGTTCTGGTTTTTGGGATCTGGGTCCATTGATCCTGACATTCCCAAAGATTGCCCAAGTAAGTCATGCAGACCAGTCTCATTCCTTATGAAACAGCTCATTTACCTGAACCTCAGGGTTTCCAGTGTCTTTCACTAGAGAAGTGGAGGATTCT